>CM077519.1:35530912-36951608 GCA_039654895.1 Mongoloraphidia duomilia
GAACTTTCAAGGTCACCTAAACTTTGGAATTGGCTAAGCCGCTAAGCCGAAGAGGATAACTTTGTGATAGACATAAAAATTAAAAAAAAAAATATTATTCAGAATGAAATGATGTACTATATTATATAGAACAAGTCTGTTCACACTAGTACTAATGCATGATTATGTTCTGATTTATTTTTAAATTTTTATTTCAAAAAATAGATCTATTCATAAAATATATTTTCTCTTTCAGTTTGTAACACATATTAAGATTTTTTATTAAGTTTAAACCAAAAGAAAATACAAAATTAATGATTTTTCTGAATTAAGTAGGTACTGAAATCATTTTTTATTAAACGGTGAAAACCCGATCTGATCAGTTTCAATGTAATTAAGTAGTACCTATGATAAATTCTAAAAAGTGGGGTTTATGCAGTTTTGTTCGTTTCATTTTACAACAAAATCCGTTATTTTCCACACAAAATGAAATACTGAAATGACTAATGAAGATGTCAATTTTTTATATATAGAAATGTTTAACCTTTTCACCTGTCATAAGCATAATTTAAGTGCAATTTTGTGTTACTAAATGAGTCAACGATTCATTGAACTCTAGCGAGAAAGTATAAAAAAGTAACAATGTTCATAAATTCAAATAATATAAACGTTCTACAATTATAAAAATAATTAACCTTGCGAAAAAGTAGACAAAAAACGGGGAATGCTTTCAATTAGATTTGTTTATAATAATAATAAGACCTCTTTTTCCCACGGCAAAAAAATGTCACCGAAATATTTATTTTACTTTCATACGCTGCAATGTTTTTAACTCACGAATATAAAAACGTGCATACTGTGATAGGTCGCTTCCGAAAAATGGAAAATTCGTTTTAAAAACACCTTCCTTCAACATTTCTTCTTTTTGTGTATTGTTTTATATGTTTAGACTTTAGAATATAAATATGTTTTTAAATTTCAAATAACATGACAACATAAAGTGGTATAATATTCGAAAATATGAGTAGTTAACTCAGGGCCGTAGCTAGAGCTGAATTCAAGATAGGGCACTGAAAGTTTAAAGTAGGGCTGAAGCAAAAGATTACAATTTATTAATTGGATTGCCCACCTCATCTGGTGATATCAAATTACAAAAGCAAAAAAACGGTGAATGACAATTTAATCAAAAAAAAAATACAGAACTTGCCATGTTATCAAATTTCCGAAGAACTTCATTTAGATCCAACGAATTTAATCTTGTTTTTCCAAATGCCAGTAGATCAAGTCTGTCATTCGGTCGTGACAGTCTTTGCGACTTGTTTATAATTCCTTAAAGTAGGGCACTGGATGTTTTAAGGTAGGGCATTGCCCCTTAATGCCCCCCCCCCTAGCTACGGCCCTGAGTTAACTACACACAACAATTTTATTATCAAATTTTCTCCTTAGTTCCTCACACTGAATTGGAACAGACCATACCAATTATTATAATAGGAATATTAAATCGAAACAGCTCACCATGTCATGTCGTAAATGGCTGGAAAATGCATTTTTTCACTCACCTGTAACAAAAGAAATGGAATTATTATTAGTGAGATTACATTTTTACCTACAACATAAAATGCAATAAGTTTGGTACGAGCTGCTATCATAATAACATTAATTACATCCAGCGCACATCATGCTAATCTACACTTCTATACTATTATATAAAATTCTTGGTTTTAACTTAAAATCTATTTGACGGATTTTGACGATTTTTTTAATGTTCCTTATAGCCCGGGAAAAAAAGGTTTTATGTCGCAAATAATTCCCATAGAGCTGGATTTTTCACAGATGGTAGAACACCTTTAGACATGCATTTTTACAAAAGTCCCCGGTTCTCCCCCTTGTGCTTCTCCCGCCTCCTCCTCATGAATATAATTTTAAATTATAGAGAGAATTAAATTATAGAGAGAAGTTCCGCTACTAATAGTTTTTTTAAGGCCGCCAACTAGTTGTTTGGGCTTAGTACCAATTCATATTTCGAATTTATTATTTTTTAATAATAAATTGAAACTTTTACCAATTCTTAGATTAGAACCTCTGAATTGAGAACTTGTAGACAATTAGTTTTAATTACATACATTTAAATAATTTGACCATCAAATAATAATTACCTCATCTAAAATCAACTTGTTTTTAATAATATAATTAATAGCATGCAAATGACCAATAGAAGTAAACTAATCTGAGATCAACTAATTTGAGAAGTTATAGATTAGATTGTGTCGCTGCTACTTATTTCCTATAATAATTAGGAAAAGTGCACGTACTAATTCTAAAAAGAAATTACTTTTACTTATTGTAAACTTCACTGACACAAAACACATTACATATGTAGGTAATTACTAATTAATCAATACATTGCGAAAATATAAGATCGATTAAGTGAAAGGTTGCTTTAGGTATTTACTTATTCAATAAATTCTCAAAAAAAACAAAACACATACCTTCTTGGCTACTGCAATGATACTGTACAAAATATGCAAATCTGATAGATTATTTAAAAGAAAGTGGTCATTAAAATTACAGAAAAATGTATTTTATAACTTTATAAGGTTGTGACTTGTGAACACTACATTTTTTTATTTTTATATCGTCGTCGTTAAAGCCTTGGTCACACTACTACTATATCTTAATTAATGCCTTCCAACGTTGGACGCATGATCGTTTGAGACACTGTGTGGCTGTGAAACTAATGTCGAGAGCATTCGAGCTTTTGTCCGTTTTTTGTACCGCGTCAAAAGGACCCACCCTGCAAAATTATAATCTGTTCACACTACTTCGAAACCAATGTGAGACAATAGTGTGACTGTGTGACCAGGCCAAGTGGCTAACTAAGGCACATATTAGAACCTAAATATTAGATCCAACGTTGAACACGTCATAATTATAGTGGAACATATTATGTCCTTTTTTTACGGTTCCGTAGCCAAGTGGCAAAACGGAACCCTTATAATTTCGTCCTGCCCGTATATCACAGCCATTTTACTCGGAGACTATTGGAACTATATACAGGATTTATCACAGGAAACCGAACATAGGGCAAAGTACACAGTACAAATTAGTTAAGATCAGAGATTTCTTTGGCCTCTATACATGTAAAAAATCATGATAATTAATTTAGTTAAGTTAGCCATGTGCATTCTATCTTTGTCATGCTACTCATTTTGCTTATGTTTTCCTTGTTGCACTCATTACTTTTCTATGTATTCAATCCTGTGATACACCCTGTATATGAAATTTGAAAGGTACCTAGGTCTTTTCTATGAACCGCTATACAATGATGTAGTGAAATTACGGGTGGCACTCCATACATTTAACTGAGGGATGAAAAAAAATTCCAGTGTGGGGTATCGTTAGATAGGTCTTGAAAAATGATATAGAAGTTTCCAAGTGACTTTTTTATTTAAAATTAATAAGTATATCTGCTTTTGAAACAGAAAACGAAGTGATCCTGATGATATCTGAGTATTTTCTTGAGACAAAGGAAGTCTCCAATGGCATAAGGATCCAATAAAAAAACGCAGTTACTGTTCATATTGCATTTATTAGCTAACGTTTCGTGATATTTAATCACATCTTCGGAGCTCTATTATTTTTTTTTTCATTTTTAATAAGTAGCTATGTAAAACTGCTCGATGTTTATACCAGGGTGGGGCGGATTGGAAGAGCGTTTTTGGAACGGGTAGTACACGCGAAGGGGAGAGGATAGAAGGTTGCGGCTGACGTCGTTCGATTTAGGAGTGCTTACCATTCGTTAGTTACAATCATGGACATAGAAATCTAGATTCCTATGTTCATGGTCACAATGGTTATCGCGACAAGGGAGCATTGTGCGTTCGCAGTTGAGGAGTATCTAAAATCGGGCGAGTCTGTTATTGTCGTACAGCGGCGCTTTCGCCAACGCTTCAATATTGCTCGTAACGGTTCAGTTTCAAAACGTGACACAAAAAACAGATGGGTGTAGAATTTCACTTTTCATTATTAAATTGTAATATTTAAGGTTTCATTTTTCGTATTAAATTTTTTTAAAAGTCAAAAACAGTTGAGTTACTCTCATTTCAAAAACGCTCTTCCATTCTTCCCCACCCGTCATAAACAATAATTTTGCAATATAACTATTGACATAAATAAAATTTAAAAAATTAATGAAAAAATTAACAAAATTAGAGACTCACCAAATGCCGTCGACACAGACTGTAAAATTGTCAAAAATAAAAACATAGGGTATTAACATAGTATTGGATATTGCAATTGTCGATATTTTTTATTTAAGTCAATAGTTAGCGAGATATGCGCTTCTAAGGTCGTAAGAAGTCCCTCCTCTAACTTTTTAACTATGGGGTGGAAAATTCTGAAAAAATGTAAAGTGGTAGAACTTAAAAAAACAGTTCCAACGAAAATTGGTTTGAATAAGATATGTTGTGTAGTTTTTGAGATATACTCCGGTAATTTTAGATATTAAAATCACTCACCTGCAGAAAAATTCCCAGTTAGCTGATTTTTTTTTATTTACCTTCGTTATGGTGTTTTAAAAAACGTGTAAAAAGTCCCCATCGATATCGTGCCGGCGTTGCCAGATATTCGAGGTTCAAGTTCACGATAGACGGTTTTTTGCGAATTTCTCGGTTCCGTTCCATTTTTTGTAAAAAATGGTTATTATCAATCTTATAGAGGACGACATTATCTACAACTTTTGTATAAACATTTTTTGTCTACGATTTATAGTTTGTCTTATTAAAGTACCCGCGGCTTCCTCCCCCTCGATTTTACATAACGGGATTATGCTGCTTCCCGAGGGCCTAACATAATGATTTGTACCATTATTTTAGGTTGAACTTAAAGCTAACGATCAATTATAATTTTATCGAAATTAATGCAGTAGTTCTCTACTTATAAACAACCAAACATACAAATCGACAGCGCTCAAACAGACGGACAGACCGACAATTTTTTTCGAAAATACGATATTTATACTTGACATTAATTATAAAGACTATTCGTAAAGTAATTTCGTAAAAAAAATTTACAAGGGTTGAGAGAGTGCGGATAAAGTACGAGTATGCATTTGCATACCGTATAACGCACTCTAGTAATAATAGCCACATTTTTAATTTTTTTTACAAAATTTCTTTACGAATAGTCTTTATAACAATTATAAGGAGTATTCGTAAAGGAATTTTGAAAAAAAAAATTAAAAGTATGGTTACTCCGAGCTATTCTTAGTAGAGTGCGTTATACGGTATGCAAATGCATACTCGTACTTTATCCGCACTCTCTAAACCCTTGTAAATTTTTTTTACGAAATTACTTTACGAATGGTCTTTATAATTGATGTTAAGTATAAATATCGTATTTTCGAAAAAAATTGTCGGTCTGTCTGTCTGTTTGAGCGCTGTCGATTTGTATGTTTGGTTGCTTATAAGTAGAGAACTACTGCATTAATTTCGATAAAATTATAATTGATCGTTAGCTTTAAGTTCAACTTAAAATAATGGTACAAATCATTATGTTAGGCCCTCGGGAAGCAGCATAATCCCGTTATGTAAAATCGAGGGGGAGGAAGCCGCGGGTACTTTAATAAGACAAACTATAAATCGTAGACAAAAAATGTTTATACAAAAGTTGTAGATAATGTCGTCCTCTATAAGATTGATAATAACCATTTTTTACAAAAAATGGAACGGAACCGAGAAATTCGCAAAAAACCGTCTATCGTGAACTTGAACCTCGAATATCTGGCAACGCCGGCACGATATCGATGGGGACTTTTTACACGTTTTTTAAAACACCATAACGAAGGTAAATAAAAAAAAATCAGCTAACTGGGAATTTTTCTGCAGTGGAAATCTAAAATTACTGGACTAATATGGGATATTTTGGGTTACACATTTTTTTATTGTTAGAGGATAATAATTTTGCTGCAAACTAAATAAAAGTCATTTTTAGATTTATTTTAACTATCACCAGAGAACAAACTGAAAGTCAGTGCTAATCAAAAGTCACACTACACAATCAATACATTGTTCCTAGGTATTAATAACCAATGTAAATGAAATGATAAATTTAGCATACTGCATGAGCTAATCCTTGTTGGGACAACATAGTCTTGTTGTTTTGTAGTTCATTGTTTTCTATTCAATTAAAGAGGAGTGTAGAAACGGAGTTAAAGTTTAGAACGAGTTTAACGGCCTGCTTTTGTTGTTTCAGTTCCTACGCTACATAACGCATATTCCACCCATTAAGGATTTCACGTTCTGCCTATGGATTAAGAGTTTTAATTTTACTTACTCACATCCCATATTATCATACTCACGTAAGTATACTAACTGAAGACACTTTACATATTTTATTATTTTTTATATATCTAGCTCAAGCTATGAGTTTACACACTGAATACACCCACATCCTAACACAATTTTCTTCTTTCAACTTTTTGGATTAACGCCTTTCAATGTATTTTTTTTATCAGATCACGAACATGATCGTCACATAAGAGCCTGGATAGCACCGTACGGTCACGAAATTAATTTGGTCATCAAAGAAGTTCCTGTAATGAAGGTTCCTGTGCACCTGGAAGAACATAAATGGCATCATATCTGTCAGTCCTGGTCATCGCAGTTAGGACATTGGGCGCTGTTCTTAAATGGAAATCAACTAGCTTCAGGATACAATGAAAAGGTAATAAACGCTCAGTGTTAACAAAATAACAAAAAATTCTATTAAATACACAGAGGATCTTCGTCTGTCGATACCCATTTGCCAACCTTTTTTGTCAAAAATGTCTTCTACTCATTCTCAAATTTTCTTAGTGTTTGTTATTAGTATATTGTGTGACTAGTATGCTAAATACATCTTTATATAACACATGCACGCTTTTAGTGTTTTTTCGTATCAGTTTTGCGGACTTTAAATGGCCGTTTATTGACAAGTGACGTCATGATCCATTATGAAACGCTTTTCGATGAATAATGGAAAAACATTTGAAAAACCCGTTATCTAATGAACATTTTGTACCGCTTTTCGGTGTTATAAATGAAATATGGTTACTATGGTAACGAAGTGATTAAATATTGTATCGAGCCCAATGTTTTTATTATGAGATGTACTTCTGTCAGTGACATAAAATTATTCAATTAAAGTCTAAAACCATGCATGTGTTATATAAAGTATAGTGTGCAACACGTATGCTAAATATTTATGCGTCAGGCGCGATGTTTTCAGCACTCGTATTCGGTTCGCGATGCTCACTCGCCAAGGCTCGTGAGCGCTCTCCTACTACTCGTGCTGAAAACATCGCGCCTGACGCATAAAATTATTTATTCAACGAATATCCTTGCTTTCCTTTTTCTTCTTTCTTTCTAAAATGCAATAACCTTGGAAGGTTATTTGTTCTTTTCAGTTTCTATAATCTGATCATGCACTTTAAGAGTATTTTCCCTGCGCGCTCAAGCGGTTTTAATCTTGCGTGAGTTAACCTTGTTCCTGAGGTTTAATCTCCTGAGACTACAATACAAAAAAACTCGGGTCGCAGTGCCAAAACCCTGCCGACAATATAGTGTATTTGCTAATACTGGCATTGTGGCTTTATTATGTGAACTTAAGTTTGTTTTTGGACAAAATAAAAAATTTAACCCCTTAATACATCCCTTAAAATAATATTTTTTTTCTTAATTTCAATATTTTTATCAATGCAACCTCGGTACCAAACTAAATACACCCTTCAGTAAGTAAAGCACTATCCGCCAACTAGTGTTTTCATAAAATTTGTAAGTCCGGTCCTGTCGGGCCGATTTTATTAAAATTTTAGCAGCACATTTTGATCTTTACTGAAAGGTTAAATTTCAATTTTGAAACAATTCTGAGAATTTTTTCGGCATTTTTGGGCCCAAAAACATTTTTCAACCCCTAAAAACCACCCTTAAAATAGTCCGATTGGGCCCATTTCAAATAGGCTTCGTGCGGTGATGGATTTCAACGTGCCTACCAAATTTCGTCAAAAAATCAATTAACTCTTTCGAAAGTTATAGCCCGCACACACACACACACACACACACACACTGTATATATATAAATATATATATAAATATATATATACATATATATAAACAGACTTTTTCAAAAATGGTGCCAAAGTGTTCAGGAGGCTATGAAACGTCGAGAAATTTTGGTCCGACCCCTAGGTCCCGCCATCCGACCGACGCCAATAGTGTATGTGCCATATGGCAAATACACTAAAAACTATAACAACTAATTAATTGTGTTTCAGTTGAAAGGAGTTGTTCTGCCACCACATGGAGATCTAGTTGTCGGTCAAGAATACACAGACTTCGACAAAGGTCTGGAAGACGGTATCGAAGGAGCAGTGTTTGGATTTAACTTGGTGTTATCTTCAGTTGTGGGACCATCCATACCAAAACCGCATTCTCATCATTTAACCAACAAACACTTCCCATCAAATCATCATACAGAACTATTTACACCTTCAAATATCAAACATTATGGAGCAAGAAATAGACCAAGTGAAAGTGAACTGTTATCTCCAGAATTGAATTTTGTACGAAGACACGAAATCAATGAAGGCGATCTAGGATACGTCCGTTTTGATGAAAATTATATTAAAAGAAAACCATCTAGGAGATATAGAAGAAATTTGGAAGCTATTGCCAATTCTAGAAGCATGATGCGACAAGCAAGATCCAGAAAGATCACATTTGTTGACAATCAACCTTCTAATAATTTAAAAAGATTAAATTTGCAAAGGGTAGAATTACCAATAAATACAAATCATACTAGAAGCAGATCGGAAATTCAAAGGGTTTATAATTTTGATCATTCAAGGAAAATTAATGCCCAAAAAGTAGATTCGCCAATTAGATCAGATCTTCAAAGAATTAAACGTAGACCCAATATGCCAATAGAGATTACGACATCCCGAGCGCAAATCAACAGAAATTACAGAGAAATTGATAGGCGTATTATGCAAAATAAAAACGTGCGCAGAAGTCCTAGTGTAGCCTATACAAAATCACTAGGACAACATTTAGTCGAATTAAGCTATACACACTGTTTGATTGGTCGAGGTGCGCCGTTATCAGATCCTAACGTTTTAGTTAGCTGGACAAAAACGATTGTTCGTGTGTTTGGAGGTGCCATTCTAAAACCAGCTAAACCTTACTGTGGAGATTTTTAAAATTAAAAAAAAAAACTAAAAGACTTTCTGGTTTATATTTTTTAAATTTAATTTAGACCTTATAGTCTAAAGAAACGTACTGATGAATATAAAATAGTTATAAGAGATATATATTTTTTATTTATAGAAAGAACAAAATACAAACAAAACAGTTGAATTGTCAATAATTAAAAATGAAAGAGGCGTGGTTTAGTCTGTAAAAATTTGTTTTAGAAGAGCTTGGCTCTTTTCTTGAATAGGTACTTAGAAAAACTAGATGGGGACATCGCGTAGTTTTATCTGCATAAAAAGCGTATTTGATGGGATATTATCGCTTGAAATTCACAAACGTCACGGCTACTTATTCTCTTTTCTATTAATATTCCGCATGTTTAAATGGTTAGCTACTGCATTTTATTCAAACTAAACAGCGCCTCGGCCTCTCTCAATTTTTATACTGCTTTACGATATTTATATAAAAAACAAATTTGTTCTTAAAAATGTCAATAATTATAACCATTACCTAATTTAGTGATTTGAATGTTTTTAAATTTGAAAATGATCACGAATAAAATAAAAGTTTATTTATGTTATTTCAGAAACACGGTTCGTATTAGAAAATACTTACAAAGCGGATTGTAGTAGCGGTGCGGATTCATGTTTGTGCAGATATAACATAAATAGACCTTAAAGGCCAGTAGCGTAGCGGTAGCTGGGTGGCCAAGGGTCCCGAGACAAAAAATAAACTGCGGGCCCCCTAACCAATATTATCTTCATCAAAATATATAAATGTAGCAATTTTTTTTCAAAGCTGGAAATAACTGAACTATTATTTCTCAAGGAAAAAGCTTTAGGGTTGGCTAAAGGCTTCCTGAGCTTTGGGGCACTGCTCCACTTTGTTCTACGCTACGCCACTGTTAAGGGCGTGTTTATAGGGACCGACCTAGCGACTAGGTATATTAGTCGAACAAGAAAATTTGTTTTCACGGATAGTATTATTATTATTATTGTAGATTATAGACGCGTCGACAACTCAGGTCATTACCGTCTTCAACACAACAATTCACAGATAGTACTGAAATCGAATGTTAAAATTAAAATGGCAACAGTGTAGTGCGAGTGTATTGTTATTATTTGTGAAGCTTTGATAAATGAATTCACAGAAATTCTTGAAAAAGAAATCAAGGAATAATTTAGATAAAGTCAAGAAATAAGGACATGTCCATTATTTGATTATTTGTTAGTTGTTAGCCATCTTAAGTGTATTATTAACACTCCTTCCTAATCAGCTACACTGTAAAAAATGGATGTAAAAATACTTTGAAAGTTAAGATAGAATTCGCTCGATTTTCTAAGTGATTTTACATTATTATTTATTTTTACACAGAAAACTTCATAAAAACTTGGATTTTTATTGTAAAGTTAAACAAATTTGTGATTTTTAGATAAAGTAAATTAAAATTACATATTTTGTGTAATATTCCAATAAAGTGTGTAAAAATTACAAAATAAAATGTATAGTTACATATATAAGATGGATGAATACAAAACAAATTAATGTAAAATTAATAACCACGCATGCGCAATGTGTTTTTATGTAATCTACACTATGTTCAGGCGATACCTGTTTGCGACGCCATTGTCTCTTTGTGTGCCTATTACCAGATTAATCGCTGGCTACAAATGGACCATCGATAATCTATGTAATCGGCCTTCTCATTTCTTACAGTGTAGAAAAATAAAAATTGTATGTCGAATATCTTTCCACGTACCACCCGTGTCTACATGTTCGACTTCTAGTATTTCGGCTAAAACGTCATAGGTAGAAACGTAGAAACCGAAAAAGTAGACGACTATTCGACTTTAGTTGAATCAAATTGTAAGTTGAGCGACTTAGTGATAATAATGTTTACACCTTCGATTTGACGTCGAACTACTTAGTCTTTTGACCCTCGGGCCCATGTAAATACGCCTTAATTAGGTAACTGAAGTCCATCGTTGCAAAAACTAAATTGCAGAAATCACATATAGATACACGTAGTAAAGCGGGATTTATTTCCCACAAATATTTATATTGTAGCAACGCTTATATATTTTTATATATTTTAAATTTATTAAAAGAATGTAGGCTTTCACGGCCGGCGTTAATAGAATTAAGATAAGAATCTTTCGGGCTTATGAGCCGTGGTCTACTGGAATGGCTTCTTCTTCTTCCAGACGTTTCGCTTGCAACTGCGGCAAGCATCTTCAGTGGTGTGTTCGATGTGATCGTAGAACACTACGACCACGTCGAACACACCACTGAAGATGCTTGCCGCATAAGCCTCGAAAGATTCTTATCTTAATTCTATTTTAAATTTATTGATATCTGAAAAAAATTGCTCGTTAACCTGGAGGAACTGCTATACAATAAAGAACGTACTGGCAGCATTGCCAACTTAGTGGGATTCCCACTACATCTGGTGATATTGGAGTATTTTCAATTATTCGTAATTAAAATTGGTGTTAAATTTTTTTGGAATATTTGAATTTCTTATGTTCGTTTGGTAACACTGAAATTTGAAACTAATGACTATTAAAGAGACGCGACAACTGAGTACTGACAACTTGAATTTCAATCAAGAAATATTGTAATTGTTTAAGCAATTTTTTTCTGATTTTTTATAAGTAAAAAATTAGTCATCTTCAAGGAATTTCAATACACATTTTATGACAAATTTACCATCAATATTATGGATCTGGAAAGAAAAATAATGTATTTTTATATAGAAATTGGGACTTGAAACATTATGTTCAAGAAATGTTAATAATTATTTAGAAATTTTTAATTTGTCAGTTTTAGTGGTTTTCAATCTGTCATCTGGTGGGAGCCACTTTTGATCGTTGGCAACACTGTGTACTGGTAACACAGGTTGTCTATTTTCGGCGTGTCTTACCTGACACATATCGAGCTAGAAACTTTCTCATTATTAGAAACAAAACTGAATAATTCATTATAGCTATGCAACTAATATAACACCGTTGCTAGTTTTGCAGTATAATAAATTGTATTGTGTCAGTAACTAAACTAATACGTCATTTTACGCTATGCACTAGTGACCCGATCATGGAGGCTGTACACAGCAGATGCAATATTTAAAGATGGTTACAATTTAGACTTTACAGAATATCAGAATGAATAAAAAAGTCCTGAAAAAAATACATTCCCTGGTTTTATCCTTAATGCAAACTATTTTAAGCTGTTCTGGGAAATGAATACTTCAGTGTTCTTATAATGGTTTTGTTGCAATTTTTTCTAGCGCAGTGAAAACTAATCATTTGCTGATATAAAGCATCTAGGTATTGAAAGTACATGCACAAAATAAAAAAAATCAACAAAAAATTATTAGTTCTATCCCTAAATAAAATCACATATTAGTGAATAACACAATATATCAGACGACATAATATTATCGCCATGATTTTTAATAGAAGGCTATAATATAAGAAAAATGTAAATGTCACTGTCGGGACTTGACCCCGAAATTCCCGATTACGCGTCAGGCAAGTTTCCATTTACTGCCTGACGCGTAATCGGGAGTTTCGGGTTCAAGTCCCGACAGTGACATTTATATTTTTCTTATATTATAGCCTTCTATTAAAAATCATGGCGATAATATTGTGTCGTTTGATATATTGTGTTATTCACTAATATGTGATTTTATTTACGGATAGGACTAATAATTTCTTGTTAATTATAATATTTCCGTAACTACCTTACAGATCTTCTGTATTTTGATTTGATTAAAAAAAATTAATTAGTCACAATAATTTGGAATTCACATTTGATTACCCACTGTTTTTATTATTATTATCATTTGTGGGCCAGCATTTGCAGAGTTATCTGGACCTCCTACCAATTAATATTTTTCAGTTATTTAAATTTCCCCTTGATTCATAAACCATAGCTTAAAACCTTGCCGGAAAATGTGACATAATCCTAAAAAAACGTTATCCAGATCGGATAACTGATTCTCAAACATACTAGAAAGTCACAGAGTCCTTCCTTTATATTGCAGACGAATATTTCAGATAATATGAAACTGAAAACGCATGTTAGTCATCTTTCCTTCAGAATGTTAATTGTAAAATTTTAAATGTTTATCATTCTATATTTTAAGAATGTTACCTCCTACACTATGTGTACATGAGATTTTTTTGTATTATTATATTTTATATGTAGAATATTTATTACGTATAAACTTGTTTGTAGCTATAAATAAATAACTGTACATAATGACACGTACCTATATTTTTAATTGTTATAAATATTTCCTATTCTCCTGACAAAAATGGCATATGAAAGGTAAACGCCGGGTTCGCTTCGGAGTTGAAACTGTATATCTTGGGATTTGAATACTTTCTACGTGGACTGTTAAGGGATCTATACTAATTTATTAGTGTCTGTGTAGGGCTAAACGCAGCGGGATTATCACTAAACTATCACAACAGCTCCTCTAGAGCCCTGACCAATGGTCAGGGCTCTAGAGGTTTGGTCAGTGACCAAACCTGTGCCTTCATAGCAAGTAATAAGTCAATTTGTACCTATCGTTTAGCTCCTATTAACAACATAGTATAAATTAACAAATTATATTGTCAAAACAGATCAGAAAAACCGGCCAAGTGCGAGTTCGACTCATGCGCAGAGGGTTCTGTACCATATTTTTAACGATAAGTAATTATTTATATTATATTTTAGTGTTTTAAAATGTTTCCGTATCAAATTTAATTAAATTAATTTTTAAAGTAAAAAAATCCAAAATGTTTACATTATAAAATAAAAAACAAACTAAAGCTCCCGAGGGTGATCACGGTGTCCTACCCGGTGCCAACCTTCACCAGTCACCTCAAATTGATGAAAAGTAATAGAATTTTGGCGTAATCCCAGGCGTCTCTGCAGAAATACTGCAAAAAGGGGTGGTTTTTGGCCGTTTCAGAGGTAGCGAATGGCTAAAAACTTTTTTCACTATTTTTACCGTGTTCAGCACCCTCGTAAACGGTAAGGTAGGTGCTCTCGTAACTCTAGCAAAATGTTCGGATTTTGAGCCAAAATCCCGACTCCTTGATTCTACTATAACAGTAGTTTCATTGAAATGTTTGGGATTATTTTTTCAATTTTTTATTATTAGGTATACAGGGTGCTGAATTGCTTTGCGGGTAATAGGGATTCAATCCGTAAAATCAAACTTTTGCGATTTCCTGCTTCCCTAATTATTTTAGGAAAAATATCTCCGAATAAAAGTTTTAGAACATAATTCTGCATCTAAATCATTAAACAAAATTAATTTTGCATGCTTTGTACCGGCAGAAATTTGATATGAAAAAGTCAAAATTACCTCAAAAACAGATAGCGATAGCCATGGAACTTGAACAAAATGATTAGAAATTATTCTGACAGCTAAAACGTCATCATTTTGTTCAAGTTCCATGGCTATCGCTATCTGTTTTTGAGGTAATTTTGACATTTTCATATCAAATTTCTGCGACAAAGCATGCAAAATTAATTTTGTTTAATGATTTAGATGCAGAATTTTATGTTCTAAAACTTTTATTTGAAGATATTTTTCCTAAAATAATTAGGGAAGCAGGAAATCGCGAAAGTTTGATTTTACGGGTTAAATCCCTATTACCCGCAAAGCAAATCAGCATACGGTATAAACGAATATAGCAAGTCGATATCTGAATTATAAAATGATGAAGGAAGGAAAAGTAACGCTGGAAGCGCTGACCCAGATGAAAAACGATTTCATCCGTTGACCGGTGACTGGTCAATGGCCTTGTACGATGAACTTGTTTTCTTCTAGCGATCTTCTTGGGTCAACAGGTGAATCATTTATTCATTCATATACGCACGTTGAACACATGAATAACTTCTATGCAAAACTCAGCAAACTATATTATAGATCGAACCCCTAAAGCTATCTCTGTTCTGTTTTTGTTACAATACTTTCAGATTTCTTAAACCGTTTCCTATACCAACCTCCTTATCCCATTGCTACACAGATTCGTTGCTCATTTTAAGCAGGGACGATTCATAAATGCTATGCTCAAAATGATAACTGTCGACGTGTTTTTCTTAAAGCTGAAACCACATCGTACGAAATAAATTTGTCTAAAATTATAGTTATCGATAGTTCGATCGACCGATTCATTCATGCAAACCTTAGATTAAAATAAAACAAAATTATTTATTTCGTCAGTGTGTTAAATTTCAATAAATACAAACTATAGAACTGGATTGCGTAAGTTACGGATAGTGTACGAATTGTATAATTATGCACTATTATTAAATAATAAACACAGTATTGAACTTGAAAACTAAAACAAGTTTTTCTACACATGCTGTCAAGAAATATACTATATTATTGCTGGGTTTATCGTTAAATTTTAAGAGGCTATTTTTTAATCACGCTGTTAAGTTTTGAATGCTACGTGTTCGTTGTTTGCTGCGTTTTCATTTTGGCAAATTGTTGATTGTTAGGTACCATAGCAACCGTCATTTAACAGCGTGATTAAAAACTAAACACGCCTTGATTGACACACTTACGAAGTCGATATAATTTTTTATTCGCGAGATATTGTGTAAAATCTACTTTTTTGGAGTCTATATTTGGTTAAGAAAAAAGAACGGCTGAACCGATTTTGAAAAAATTTCTTTCAGATCATAAATTTACGTTAATACGCACCCTAATGTAGTCGATATCATTTTTCATTTTCGAGATTTCGTCTTAGAAAGAAATGGTCACATACGTACACACACAGACATCTTTCTAAAAATAGTGTAGTGACCTTGAAACATAAAAATTTGTTATACATTTTGATTTCGATTTTCGGATCCATTACAATAACTTCCAATGGGAAGTTAATTATACGATAAACCCAATATTAGTTTATCATAATGATTAAATGAGTGCAAAAATTATGAGATTTCATAATACAGAGCACAAAGAAGCTGGTTTTTGGATTGTTTTTTAACGAAAGTTTAAAAAAAATAACGAGCTAAAATAAATACTTTTAGAAAGTTTTTTTCTAATTGAAATAGGTTTCTGGGAAATTGTTCTAAGAAAAGTACTTAAAACATGTTGATAAAAAAACGAAACATATTTACCTACATTCTTTATTTTTCTTTTATTTTAATATGTTTTTGTTAACTTTTTTTACTGAAATTTAGATTTATCACCAATGATTTAGCATTTAATTTAACGACAATGCTAATCGCGGCTCGTTAATGTGCAAACGTCAAGTTTCCAGGTGCTAAAAATTGGTTGTGAGAACATCAACTGCATTTTTTAATTTATGATCAAAAATGATAATAAATTGAAAATATGAATTGGTTTTAGGCCCAGATATCCTGGCAACTAGTTATTTTAAATTTAAAAAAACCTTCGCAACGTGACCGTATATTTTTCAAGACACTGACTTATTTGTGATTACAATTCATTATTCAATATTAATTACTGCAAGATTTTGTTAGTTTCACTTCCTCAAACTGTACGCTACTGATATAGACAATAATGAATCTCGTCTTTGTGTCATACCCGCAATATCTAACCAGCATTTCTACGCCATCTGCTTAACGCAGTGCGTGAGTCTTGACCAGTTTCTTGATGACACGAACATCAACATGTGCATAACATAACAATTCTCCATTGAAACATTAAAGAAACAATCGGCTCTTGATTAATTCATACATAAGTATACTGACTCAGACGCAGTCATGATTTCAAACAATTGAACTCTTCAAAACAACAATTTAAACAATCCTTTTTTGAATGGTTCCATATTAAGAAATTACATAACCACAGTCTACTAGTTATTATGTGTTATTAATGTGTACGCGTAAATTAGTTAAAATTTTCGCATAAAAGACACACCTTGCAGGCTCACCTCACATTTCTATTAACACTTTCACCTGAGAGTGATGACGCCATCTGTCTGGGTTGACTTATTTATAATATTATACAGGGATGTTATATTAAACTGAAATTAATTCAAAGAAACTGTCTGTTTACATTGCAGCGCGATGTTCATTGTAGCTAGTTTCGAGTTTACTTACTAAGTTAACATCGCTAATATTTTCTCGAGTAGTAGGAATTTTGGAACTGGATACTCGTATGGACTTTATTGGCCATACCCGTAAATAATCGCAATAGTGAATACTCGCGATGTGTACCTGCTTCATGCTTGACGCCATAGCAAAACAAAAAGTTATAGAATCGTAAACATAATTTGTTCAAAGCAATAATTTCACATAAAATTTTTAAGAAAATTATTTCAAAATCGATTTGATATCAATATCACACTATATTTATTTATTTTACAAAATATGAAGAATGAAATAGACACGTCCCAAATTTGACAAAATGTACTTAATTGAGTAGAAATCGTTTATATTATGTTCTGGTATAAAAGTAATGAAACTTACTTTTGAGCTCAACTTGTAGGATAGCATGATTCCTTCTCAAAATACCGAATTAGTTTCGATTAGATATCTACTTAGAACACGCGTTCATCGGTGTTGTGTAGTGTGTATGTGTGTTATGAAATTTACCCGAAACGCTCAAATCGAAATCCAAGGCGGCAAAAAGTTGGCAGAACCGGGAATATGGACGATGAAGAGAATTGATTTGCTCAACTCAACTGAATCTTCTTCATTTTTGGACAAATTTCGTAATACGCACGTATAATATATAGTTAGTATACTATAACAATAAAATTAGGCGTTTTTAAACCATCACATCGAATCCGAAATTCATACTGTGTATAGGGAAGAGGTCATTCAACCAATTTGTAATGATACCGGTCTTACAATGTTCCCAGTTAAGGAGTCTCGTTACATTTATGCTTCACTTCGTATGTCAATATTTTTTATTGTCAAATTTTATGGAATATGACAGACTTACTTTCGGATCTTTAAATATTTATTTATCATAAAATATTAGATAATTCTTGTAAATGATTTTTCGTCTGTATAATTAAATTATTTTTTCATTGATAGGTTTGTTTTAATATTCTTTTTTCATTTTTATTTTTGTTTTTTCTAATAATTATTAACTTTATTTTATCATTTATTATATCATTTTATACTTGAAAAAGGCTATCATATATTGCCGAAAAGTCGTATTACATTAGAGGACAGTGTGGTGTAACGGTTGGAGTAGCGGCCTTTGGATCACACTGTCGTTGGTTCGAATCCCACCTCCGCTCATGGATGTTTTATGATATCATATTTTAGTTTTAAGAGAATAATGTTATTTAATGTATTTAAGACGCTAATGACCTAAGTTGTCGACGCGTCTATAATCTACAATAAATAAATAAAATCGTATTACATTAATTATATTCTTTTTTGTTAATTATATAAAATATTGTCTGTTGTTTTGGTCATTTGCTATTTTATTAGATAATTTTGTCCATAATCTAGCAAGAAATCAGCTGATCATAATATTTTGGATATTTTAAGGTAGCCACGATTTTATGAGGGTCAACGTCTTGGAAGTCAAAAACCCAGAACGTACCAACGTTATTTACCTAATTTATAACATATGGATCATTTCAAGTATCTTTAAAATATCAACAAGTATTATGAATATGTTTAAGGCAGAGGTACTGATAATGAATAATTTACTGTTAAGCACACTGATCAAGAAACCGTAAACAAACCTGGGTATAATCAGGTGAAAACTACACCCTATACTTAAAGTTTTGGTAAAAGAGTTCTCCAGTCTCGACATCATCGTTTCTTAACCTTTTTAGTGTCGCGACCCACTAAATAGCCAAAAAAAGTTAGGTAAAAAACGTTGCGACCCCCTCACTACAATATGTTAATTTGAACTCCTACGAGAGCGTGTTCACACGCTTACGAATCATAAAAAAGAATCATGTAAGTATTTGTCTTTGTATTAAATGACGAATTACCTGGTAATATTTAATTTTCTAACACTTGTTTTTAAATTAAAAATACTTTAATAAAATGCTGTTTCGTATAAGGGTCTTATTTTTTGAACACATTACGACCCCCCATATTCCTGAACGCGACCCCCAGGTTGAGAAACAATGCTCTATATTAATTACAAAATCCAATATCCAGTACTCTATAAAAACTACAAGAAAACTAAATTGCTCTGAAACTAGTCTGGACGCGAAGTAGAAAATTAGCAGACAGAAAATCAAATGGAGCGACGATTTAGGTAAGGAAATGTGCGGGCATTTAAGCTCTGGATCTGCTTGGCACAGAGCAGGAACCATTGACGTGGGAAGATGTCTATTCCCTACAGTGGGAGATCAGGCTTAATTATTAATATCTGGGTGCCGAGCTTTGCTCGGATGAGTTCAAAAAAATAGTACTTGTATGCTGTGAGATATTATTTTCTCAAAATATTATTCCGAAACGAATTTATTTCTGAAACATAATTTAAATAATTGTTTCTGTTAAATATTTTAAATACCTATGTGTATTTTTAAGCGTAAAAACTAAGTATCAACTTGAATCAAGCATTTTTTCCTGTAAATATTACTTAGGTCGCCATTTTCAAATCTACCGCCGTTATTGTTTTGTTGACTGAAGAGCTCGCAAAAACCGATTTTCATAGATTGAATATCTTGTAAAAATGTTCGAATCAGATGAAATTCTGCTTGCCCGTTGCCGTTTCAATAATCCATTTTTAAACATTGATACCAAATATCAACTTTATCGAAGTACTTTTTCTCTGTGATGTCATCTTAGCAACTTTCAGTAAATTTCAAATATTTTTTTTGCATAGAAGGACCTACTGAAAAACTCACAAAAATCGATTTTCGAAGAAATAGAATTCATATTATATCTTTTAATAACAAACGTCAGACTATAAACCTGCAGCGCAAAACTTTTTTGCATGCATCTTCACCATAGTTTTTAAAAATCGATGTGTTTTGATATACTGCATGCCTGCGTCGCTAGAAGTGCGGCCCTTCGGGCCGCCGTGCAAATTTTTAAACAAAACTTTTTTGTATGTATCTTAACAATAGTTTTCAAAAATCGATGTGTTTTTACACAGACTCGCGGTGCCAGAAGTGCGGCCCTTCGGGCCGCCTATTTGTCATTATTTACATATTGTGCAAGACACTTCTTATATTAGTGTTCATTTACAGTTTTAACCCTTGTGATATATTATACAAAATCTATGTAGAAATAGGCTTCGAATCGATCTGACAATTGACCGAGTTATAAATAAAAAAACTCTTTTTTTTAATTGCTCCCCCTGGGACCAAGATTCCTACCTAGATCGATTTCTCGCCCCGAAAAATCCCCATTCTGTAAATTTCATCAAAATCGTTATTCTTTTTTGAGAAAAAAAAGTCTAGGTAAGATTATACGTCATACTATATTTAACGTACATAATATACATATTTTATATAGGTAATATAAAAATAACATACTTAGGTATCTATTTATTTAAATATTAGTTAAAACTACTTACATAATTACGTTTAGTTTTTATTTCTGTTATTCTTTACTATACAAATAGTTCACGGATTATTTTAAAATAAGTTAAAAATTCTGTCAGAGTATTTTGACATAAGTATAAATAATGAAAGTAGTTTGTTTTCTCCAAAGCCTACTCACGATATTACAATGTTTTGACAGGTCAAAAAACCGTTTTTAAAAATGATAAAATCGATAGGAAAACGAATTTTTCCAGGGATGAGACCTAGCTAAATCGATTTTTTGCCCCCCGAAACCCCTTTTCGGTAAATTTGATCAAAATCGTTAGAGCCGTTTTCGAGAAAATATTTATATAGATACATAGAAACATATATATATACAAGATTTACTCGTTTAATAATATAGGGGGATTTTTATTATGAATCAATTATTCTAAGGCGTGAAAAAATGTAAGCAAGCCAACTGATTCGATTTCAAGCTCGTAATCGACAGCTCTAGTAATATATTCAGTTATACACCATATGCACATCCATAATATGTATATCTAATGTTGGCATAGTGTTCTCCATGCGTTTAACTGTCGGTTATAAATTGTATATTAATTCTTCCGGTTTTCACTTTTGTTTACAAAAAAATTGAGGATGTACTCTATTAAAATACGCACACTTGTTTTAGAGAGAAACGATGACCCGTGAGAAATGACAATTAATGCAAATAACGTCATGTACACGACGTATATTATCTTGTTCATAAGGTAAAGCGGTGTATGACTATGCAGAATTTTCCATCTTTTTTATGTACTTGTAGATTACTTAGCAGAGATTAAATTTTATTAATAAGGATTACATTTTTTTTATCTGCAATAAAAACTTAAACCTGAACTATATTTATTAATATTATTTTTTGTTTTTGAATCGTTACGCCCAGAAAAAATATTACTTTCGAATACATTTTTCTAGTCAAAACGCTGATGGTTTCCAGACATGACTCCCCAGGCTTGTATCTCGAATATTTTTGAAGATAACCGCATTAAAACCTCTACAAGATCAGTGGCGTATCTACCACAGGTGTTCCAGGTGGCAATCACCGGGGCCCCCTAACCTCAAGGGGCCCCCAATTTTTGGGTCTGTATTTTTGGGGTTACTGTAATAAATTTGCTTAGCAATTAATTATGTCAATAATTATGATTTGATGAAGACGACTGGAGGATTTATTTATCCTTGAATATAAAAGAGCGCAATATTATTATCTGAAGAATACCAGTAGAACTTCTTTTAATTACAGAGTCGTTTATATATGACGTAGAACATTTTGAGAATACAATCAAATGTTGATGGGATGATGATGTCATGAATAATTGGAAATTTTTCTTAGTTGGGTAAAATGGGGGGAGGGGGGGCCCCAAAAAAAATTTTACACCTGGGCCCCGCGAAGTAAAGCTACGCCACTGTACAAGATGACGGTAAATCATCGGCAATCTGTATAGGTCAGAGAAGCAATAGCCAATTTTTTTTCTTAAATAGGACACACCTGGGTTTTTAACTATTCTGATCGAACTTTTATTATCTTTTTAACCACGTAATAAAATATTAGTGTTGCATGTTATAAACGGGATAAACGCAATTAAACTTAACATACAATAATAAGGCTTGAGAATAGCCGAGAGTGTAGCGGCGCTGTTGTTTACATGGCGTTGCTATGGTTCCTCTATTAAAAGTCCCCAGTTCTCGGGTTGTAGCCCGAGAGCTGGTAAAAGTGTCAATTGGATTTTCAATTTAATATTAAAAAAAAAAAAAAATAATAATGAATTGAAAATATGAATTGATGCTAGGCCCAAATAACCTTAGCTGTTGGCGGTCTTTAAAACACAATTACTAATTAACATACAATAATAATACACGACGTACCTACTTGATTTTAAAATCAAGTAATTATGTATAACCTACCTATGTATGTATTTTTTTGCCATACCCACTACAAAATAGCTACTTTCGATGTATGTATAGCGGCCATTAATGACCCATTTAACAGACAGGTGTGCGGAAAATGATTTACTTTCTGCACTAGTATGCAGAAAATAACGGGTTCCATAGCAACTTCTGTTTATTCGCTCTATATACGCCTGCGTGCGCCTGTCATTACTTACTTGCACGAACTTCGCGGCACACTGGAAGAAAAGATGGCGGCGCAAATGAACTGTCAAATTTTTTTGAAAATTACGTAAAACGTAGGTATTTTGTAGTGGGTATGGCAAAAAATACCATATATGTCTCGTACGTAATGGTATCACGGATCGTGTGACTGTAAAAACTCGCTATCGCTCGTTTTTACGTACTGTCATCACTCGCAGTAATATGCCCCATTACGTATCTAGACATACAATCTACTATAATATGTAAAGTTTAGTTGGGTTTATATCTAATAATGTCACACTGATACTTTATCGATGATTTTCCGCCATCTTGTAGAGAATTTCATCCCATTTACGAATATATAGACTTTGATGGGGTTATCTAAAAGTAATCGAGATACAGGTCTGGAGAGTTATGTCTAGGACACCCTGTATCAATTTGGAAATAAAATATTAATTTAAGGATAATTCTAATTTTTTCTCTGTTTATATTATCTACTTTTAAACTTTTCTTCTTGTAATTCTAACATTCTTTGACTTATATAACGCTTTAGCAGTTTAGAAAAATATTCATAAGTATATAAGCAGAGCTTGCTTTCATTTTTTACTTGTAACTTTTCCCCCGTTTTTATGTTATTCTTCGAAAATTGTGTTCGATCCTTGTGTTCCACATCACCTAACTGCTAAATCGATAAAAATTATATCCTCGATTTCCGGGGCATCTCCAATGTACACATATCAGTCTCCTTCCTTTTATACTCCATGCTACAACTTTTCGCTAAAAAACGACAAGTTATATGCCGTCCATTTTATTAAAAAATTATTTTTCTCCATACATTCGAACAAAATATGTCGAGACAGGACACGCAACGGTTACCTGCTCAACAACTATTATTTACAAAATTTCTTAAGTTATCCAAGAATCAATAATATTATGATCCCTGCACTCGCATTGTTATTGTTTTGTGCTATTTACAAAATTGAAGATTAAAAATAACGGAAAAATATGGATAAATGAAAGGTCATATTACCTGTGTCTGTTGACATAATAATTCGATATTATTGAACGCACTATTTACCAAGGTCAAGAAAATTAATAACTTTTTCATCATATTTCAGCTCTATTTTGTGTAAAGTTGCACAAAAGTTTTACATAAATACTATGCATTTCACAACGGTTTATTAACCCTCGATTGGATGCATAATTCACCTTGATCCAGTTTCTTCCGCCATGAAAAAATAAAGCCGGTCATCTTCCTACTATCCGAGAATACGACGAATTTCACGAAATTCCTTCATCAAATTTCATTTTAAGTTTGAATAAATTAGAAGGAAAATGACAAATTTAATCCTGCAGATCATCCATATGAATTCAAACGAGAAAATATTTTCGATTATTTTGAAATTATTTCATCAAAATATTCAACACGTACCGTTTTTTTAGCATTAATATGCAAGAATATATGTAGGATTTTACAAAATTTAAATAAGTACCTGATTTTTATCCGTCCAATTAAAAACCTGTCAACACATAAAAATTTTTTACGGCGTTACATAAGATTTTAAAGGGTAATTAAGAACACTTTATGCACTCCATTACAGCTTATAAGCTGTAAGTAAATACTGGGGGCAGATGAAAATAAACAGTGCCGGACTAGAAATTCGAGGCAAATTAAAAACAAACGGTACTTGTATCGACTGTGGTACCGTTTAACTTTATTTAAAGAGAGTCATAATTGAAATTTTCTCATCATTGGAAACTTAAAAGAGGTAATAGATACCTACCTGCTTTAAATTAGAAAAAAATATCACTTACTATTTTGGAGACGACACCCTGTGTATTAGGTGAAACTACTTTAGTATCAAAATGTTAAGAAGAAGATTGTAGATTATAGACGCTCAATAGCTGATGCCATCGAGCTCGCAGTGATGGTGTTGTTTATATTATGGTATTTCTATGGCTCGTCTAATACGAATTCCCTGTTTCCAGATTTTAATCTGTAAACTGTTCAAACTTTCAACTGGATTTACAATTAATAATCTCTACATAGTATAAATTGAAGTCGCTTTTCGTGTCTGTCTGTGTGTTTGTCTGTTTAACCGCTAACTACTCCTAAACCACGCAACGGATTTTGATGCGGTTTTCACCATCAGTTAGATAATTTTTCACGGAAGATTTATATATATAGCATATTATTAATAAATAATAATAATTAATTAATTAAATTCGTAACCCGACCGTAAGAATTCGCAACATACTTATATCATAAAAACGACCGCACATAACTGTTTCACTCGTAGCGTAGAGGTTACGTTGCAGCGTTCTATGCACAGGGACGCGGGTTCGGAAACTGATGGCATCGTAGAATTTTTGGCTTTTTTTTCTAAATTCTTCATGGTATTTATTTATATATTTTTTTATTTTTGTAATATTCTTTCTCTGACAATAAAATATAATTTTAGTAATAAACATAGTTTTACAGAATTCCGTCCGATGTCACTATCCCTGTAGTAATCCGTCTATCTATAGATTTATTAACTTTATTCTTCATGAACTTTAGTAGAAAAACAGCAGCTGTCATAATTAAATTTAAAGGTTAAACATTATAGTTATCCTAAACCACGCAACGGATTTTGATGCGGTTTTCACCATCAGTTAGATAATTTTTCACGGAAGGTTTATATATATAGCGAACGAGCGAAGCGAGTGAGTAATGTAATTATAATATTCAAGCAAACGAGCGAAGCGAGTGAGTAGTGTATTGCACCCGGGCTTTCTTAGCACCCGGGCGAAGTCGGACGGGGCCGCTAGTTAATTATAAATAAAAAATGTGAATTAGTGCTAGGTTTCGACAACTGCAGGCAATCCACGTATCTTTTTTACCCGTATTGCGCGCGCATACCGTGTTCACAGATGATCCGCCAACTAGGCAATAGTCTATTTATATCTGTCTAGAATGTCACTTGTCAATCTACTATGCTTGTTACTGTTCACCATAGTTTCCAAAATTCCAACACGAGTGTTGCCAGACTGCTGCTGGATAGGTGACAGGACACGGTATGCATGCGCAATCATATTTTTCCTCTCTTTTTCTTGCAGAACAAGCAATAATGACCTTTCGCTCTTATTACGAGAGATAGGTCTATTGATGGCCTTAAATCCAAAAACAGGTTAATACTGAAAAAAATATTAGACAAAACTGAAAATACGGAACCCTAAAAATATGCTAATTTTTTACACAATAATTTTATCAAAAAAAATTTAATGCTCAGACTCTGTTACCGATATGATTGTTCACATTTTGGTGGCATGGCGACACCAGTTAAAAATTCAATAAGTTTTTATGACATAACATTATAGATTTGTTAACAAACAAAAATTATATTATCTACGCATAAATCTAATAGTAGTTATTAATTAACTTCCGTTTAAATTTATATTAATTTTTAGATGCATAAAAAATTATTAAACAAGAATTTAAATTGACCCGCATTTAATGTTACACACACAGTGATTGGTCACTTTCCTTTTCCTACGTTCGTTTGTTCTTTTTTTTGCACATATTTTTTTAAGTTTCGAATCATGTATTAAACCACTTTCGTTTTCTCCTAAATACATTTCAAAATTATTACATATATACAATACGCCTATATAAAATGATTATCAAAGTGAGACGGAATTGTCAACTGTATGTAAAATATATTCAATTTAAAATACTGAAAGCGAGTTATTGCTCAAATATTTAAAGCACGTTGTTCAATTTCAACACAAATAATTAAAATAAATATATATATTAAATTGACCACAACAAAGTGTTAACATTACAAATATATTGTCAAGGTACTACGCAAGACTGGCTGTAAATTATTTATTGATTACATATCTGTGGTTCAAAAGGCAAAAAGACTCAAGTCGGAGATTTTCAGAAGATAATATGATTCAAACAACCAGCGGAAGCCTAGACAGGTGTTCAAATTTCGCCGAACTGAACGAACATTTTAAATCTAATTAAATTTGAAAAGCAGCGCCCCCTGACAGGTTCTCATCATTTTTGCGAGTTTTTTAATATATAAAATATACGCTTGTTAACTAATTTCGCTCGACTCGTAGTTCACGACGCTCGTGGAGTATAGAAAGGTAATTCGACGCATGTGATCGACTGCGCTGGGCAAAATAGATTTCGGATAACGGCCACAAACTCGTTGGACTGTACACAATTCGTGTTTATATGCAGAGATGAAATTTTTTCCTACAGAGTGGAGTTAAAAATATCTCTGAAAATACATGGAATCACCAAAAATTCGACATACGCGATTTTGTCTTTTGGTCATGGGATATGTGGAATTAATAGATGGTTATTGGGAAGTTGGACGTACCAATGACGTATTTTTAATCGCCAACGTTTCGTCATTTACTGGGACTTTTTCAGAGGCTCTAAAAGTCGTCATTTATTTGTCACATCGGAAGTGAATATCATAAGTTTTGTCAATACGTAACAATATAACATTATATTACCTACTAAGTTTAAAGAACAAAATTAAATGCAGATAAATTAAATTGTACGAAAGACGTTTTCTCATTCACGTGTAAAATTTAATTTAACTGCATTTAATTTTTCTCTTTAAATTGAGTACTACCTAATCTAATGTTATATTCTTACGTTTATTGACAAAACTTATGATATTCACTTCGGATGTGACGAATAATTGACTGCTTTTAGAGTCTCTGAAAAAGTCCCAATGAAGGACGGAACGTCGGCGATTAATTAAAAATAAGTGATTTGGTGCCTTCTAACTTCCCAATAATCATCTACTAATACCTGATAATACATAATATAAGAACCGTCATATAATGTAGAATATTCGTTTTGATTCTTTAGCTATTAGTTATGATTAATGAATCTACTTATTTGTGTAAATTATTGTTTCCAGAATATTTGTGTTTTATATTATGTATTTTAAACTGATATACATACGCATAAAAGGGCATAATTTGATATCTTGGTTTGTTTAAGCTGCTGGTATCATTTTTACAGCGACTCACCAATCACCATTAAGCCTGTATTATACTCAATCCCCATTCTATAAAATATAATAACCGTAAGTAAATATCTAAACTTCGACTTTACTTTAAAAAAAAATAATTACTTAAACTTACTTAAATCTATCACATTAACGGTTTAAACAATGAAAGTGAAAAAGGCTATTTGAAATTAACTAATTAATCATGTTGTTGTGAGTTGTCGTAGTTTAAACTCGGATAAAGTCAACCGTTTGTGTAAGCGGTCAGGTAACACACCTGAATTGTCTGCATATGATTCCGTGTTATCCAGACCAATCAAGAGTGCAGCAAAGATAGCTGGTAGTGTTTTAAAGATGCCGATAAAATCACCCACGATTTTTTTATTAAATGTAGCGACGTGAATTCACTTTCTTCACGCATTGCTTATATTTGCTTTGAATTACAAATCAAGTATGGAAAACATGACGTTATATTGATAGGGCAAAGTCCTATACAAGACCATGATTCTTGAATGTCGATACGTTTAAACAATCCGCATGTACAACTGTCATAACTTGAACAAACGAGTTCCCATGTATCAAGCAGCGTTGCCAGTGGTTAGATTTTTTTAGTTATAGATGGGTCTGTCACTTCGTACTAGAGTTAGACTGTAAAATTTCGCACTGAAACTAAAAAGTTTAAAATTTTGCTTAAAAGGGGATATAAGATAAAAATGGCCTCACCTTTACAGGTCGCCCAGGAAATTAACCCTGCCGTATTAAAAATCGTGGTAAAATTTGCGTTTGAAAAAACCAAGTCCAAATTCATAAAATAAATATACAGGGTGTCCCAAAATTTCTGGGATTCAGAGCTACCACGTGTAGTAGAGGTCGAAATAAGTCGATTGGACCCAATTTATTTATATACCGAAATGTACCGTTTGCCCGTGAGAAGAGTTCAAAGTTTACATAAAAAAACACATTTTTGTACGCTGTTCAGAAATGAGTGAAACAAATTGAACGAAATTTGACAAAAGTGCATTTTAGAGGATCACTCTCCTTTCGGTAATCAAAGAAACCCAAAAGAAATTGTAGAAGGGTTAAACCCCTGACATTTTTTTCAGAACTTTCTTAGGGGTGGTAATACGGTTCTCAAATTTTTTTAGCGAGAAGACTGATTAATTATCTTCATTTTGTTACTCTTGTAAAAATTTCGTATTCCGCATAGTTCCGAAGGAAAAAAATGTTTTCTAAAATAGATATTCCTAGTACAAGTTTAATAAAATTGTAATACAAAATTTTATATACAAAATTTTATGTAAACTTTGAACTCTTCTCTCGGGCAAACGGTACATTTTGGTATATAAATAAATTGGGTCCAATCGACTTATTTTGACCTCTACTACACGTGGTAGCTCTGTGGCCCAGCAATTTTGGGACACCCTGTATACTACTTACGTATAAAAACACGTTATACCTATATCTACAATGCACTAAAAAGTAGAAAATAAACACTGTACCTATATTTTCATCGAGCACCCCCCGCTTAGTAATGAAGTAGTTTCTTAAAACCAAAAAATGTATTTAGAAAAAAAGTAAAAATTGTCTACATTTTTTAATGTTCTAAAAACGTACTAAATTTGTTTGCGGCGTACTAACGTACTGGAAAATAAAATTTATTATTAGATCTAGTACGAAAGTAAAAAAAAAAATTGTGTTTTAAAGACCATCAACAGCTAAGGTTATTTGAGCCTAGCACCAATTCATATTTTCAATTCATTATTTTTTTTTAATAATAAATTAAAAATCCAATTGACACTTTTACCAGCTTTCGGGCTAGAACCCGGGAACTGGCGACTTGTAATAGAGGAACCATAGCAACGCCATCTAAACAACAGCATTGCTACACGCTCGGATATTCTCAATCCCTAGTACGAAAGTAACGACACTGGCAACGCTGGTATCAAGTAACAGTATTAGGTACTGTTACTTGATACATGGTAACTCGTTGTTCGAACAGTTGTACATGTGTGAAAATGTGCGCGGAATGAGTACGAAAACGATTTTTTGGGGAAATCGACTTTTACGGTTTTACCTCACCTGTTGATAGATTCAATATTTAAAAATGGCAAAGCAAACAATTATCAATCTCAAAAAGTGGATGCTGCTGAAAGTTCTCGGACAAAAGAAAAACGCCTTGTGTTTTAAATATATTATAGATGATTCGTTGACGTATATTAATATACATAAGAGCTTTATCTGTAAAATGTAATTTAATTTTCTTGCTGATTTGTCGAATATTTGTATAGTATTTTGATAGAAGAACAAGTTTCGAAATTTTTTTTCTGTCCGTCTATTTGTATTGGCATCACTCGGAAACGGTTTGATCCAACATGGTGCCTATAGGTACTAATGCGAACAAAACTGCGATGGAGCGATCAAGGCGGCACGCGCGGCAGTATCTTCCAAACAATTGGGGGAACGCTGAATAAAAGTAAGGGGACGGTGTAAGCATAAAAAAGGAAGAAGACAATTTTGAAAAACCGTTCGTACATACCTACATGCATTTCATCTGTTGTGTAAAATACAGTTAAATTTGTAGTGAATACTTTATTTTCCAAATAAACACAAAATAATAATTTTTTGCCATATCCACTATAAAATAGCTACTTTACATGCATGCATGTAATGGGTTACTTAACAAACAGGTGTGTTGAAATTGTTTTCAAACACACTAGTGTGGAAAGTAAACAATTTCCATAGTGATTTATGTTTATTCGCCCTGATCCGCCCTCACTATTACATACTCTCGGTCTACTATAGAGTGAATTGTCGAGCGTCTATAATTTACAATTCAATTCTATAGAGTGAAGTTGGCAACGCAATTATGAACTGTCAAATTTTTTTGAAAATACTGAAAATGTAGTGAAAAGTGGCTATTTTATAGTGGGTATGGCAAAAAATACCATATATATATCTCGTGCATAATGATATTATGACCGGCAACATGTGTTTTCTTATAGCTTAAGGTCTTAGGTAAACGTATCACAAAACAGTTTGCGGTACCCATATTTTGTAGACAGAAGTATCCTTGGCGCCTGCACTACTACAGAACAATATGAGTGAGTGGTAGATACTTGGACAAAAAAGTCAATTTATTCCCTTTGCATGTTCAGTTATAATAAAACAGAGAATTACCGTATAGGTGCTTATATTCAACTATCATTAGCTTTGCTTTTATGTCGTTTTTATAAACGTAACAATATCTACCTATGTAATATCTAGTAGTTTCGAACCTAACTAACCGAAGTTTTTTTTTCAATAGTTAGAAATTACAGTTACGTGGTGGGCCAACGAGGACATTTTCTATTGTAATTTCGTTGACGATTCACATGAGATACAAATATAGGTTCTACATACAAATTTGAACCTAGATTTTCGAGATGTCAAACTTATATGCAAGAAATAAGTACTGCGGCATCGTTTTCCTCTGTTACAAAAATGCAAATAAGGTTGACCGACACATAATTTAAAAATTTCAAGATTTTGAAAAAAAAATCGTCCCAAAATTACATTATCGGCAAATTCTACAATCGCTCAATTTAATGTTAAAACGAGGTCGCATTAATTGTCTTCAATATCGGAATTATGTTCCGATTTCTTTTCCGAACAACTAGAAAGCTGCAGGAAATATACTTATAAGATCATAAGGCATATCAAAATACACACAAATCATTGAACTTTGATTACGAAGCACAAAAACGACTACCAAGATTTAATGCAATAAACAAAACAATTCCTGAAGAATGTCCAATGTCCATTTACCGATTAAAAAAAAATACCACAATTTTCACATTTTCAATTTGACGCTATATTTTTCATTAAAGATTAATATTATTGTATTTAATTTGCTCTTTATAGGGAATCGCATTACGTAAGCACAGTAAGTGTCCCGTTGGCAGAGATGCGATTTATTTGAAATACTTCTATTTAAAATGCAAATACAAAATGCAAAATACCTATTTTGTATTTTGCATTTAAATGCCTTTTAGTAAAAAACATTTTGTATTTTATTTGAAATACCTTTCGAGATGTATTTTGCATTTTTAATATTCATTTCAAAACGCAAAATACTTTGTGATTAAGTTTAGCCAACATCACCAGTCAAACAAAATGAAATGAACGAATGACGCTTGTATTGCCGAATTATTTTAAGTGAGTATTATTATTATTATTAATAACATAACAGAATTTATTGATACGCGTACTGATAAATATGACCAAAATGTCATGCATAAGGTGCCATGTTATTAGACGTTTTTGTTCGGCTCGGCATTGTGTCTCTATTTCTCATGATAAATACCTAAAATAAATAAAAATATCTGAAATTTGGTAAAAAGGTATTTTATTTTGAAAAAGTATTTTGAAAATACCTATTTTGCATTTAGCATTTGAAATACAAAACGCAAAACTATTTGGTATTTTGCATTTGAAATAGTAAATCTGAAAAGTATTTTGCTTTTTGTATTTAAATGCTTTTTTAAAACCATTTTGTACATCTCTGCCCGTTGGACTACGGAGAGGTGGTGAGCGCGTGCAGGCGTTTTCAGCACGAGTAGTAGGCGAGCGTACACGAGCCTTGGCGAGTGTGCATCGCGAGCCGCATACGAGTGCTGAAAACATCGCGCCTTGACGTATAAAAATGTATTTAGCACACTAGTTACACAAAACTTAGACTTTCGACACGTTATTTTGCTACTTGTCTTTTTCTGTTTGTACAGTCAGCGAGAGAAATTATTCAGTTACGAACTTTTATTATTAATTCTTGTTCAAATTCATTATTTTTTAAAAATCTCAAAAAATATTCAAAACCGTACACGGAGCATTTCCGGGCAAGTTAAATGGTAGTTGATAAAAATATACAAACATTTTCAATTATTTTATGATTGGACAAAATTCTTGCATAGTTAAACTATTTATCAAAACAGTCTACATTGCAATGCTATAGATAGTCTTTGCAATACAATCGTTTTACTGAAATATATGTTACAACTAGCCCCCTCCTCCCCTACTTCGCCTTTCATCGGTCCATATGTAGAGTGCCCGCGGTGAGAGATGAAGCCAGGCACGTCATCAATAATATGCTAGTTAACGCCTGCACTTGCCCGCAGACAGTGCCGTGTACACAAAACTGCACATTGGGTTTTATGACGTTAGATACAATTTTGGCAAACTGCTATTGGATCTCCAAAACAGCCAATAGCAAGCTAGAAGGCTGGCGCAATGCATTCACGTTACTATGACGCGGTGGCTTCATCTTTCGCCGCGCGAGGTCTACCTAAGTCAAAACTATAGTATCAGAGTATCTATCAAATTAAAATGTTTTGTTTAGGTATTTCCCAAAATGTATGTCTGTCCGTCTACCACCTCCGTATGTTTGTAGATACAAACACCCAAGAACGGCTGGACCGATTTTAAATGAAACGTACACTATCAATAAATTAAAGGTTACTTGTTTTATTTAACTGTACGCTTGAGTTAAGATCGAGTTATCATTAAAATAACCAACAAAAATGCATCCGAAGGCGCGGGTAAAAACTAATATAGTACAGTGCAGGTTACTTATCCTGCATAATATTATATCATCGTACCCAGCTACTCTGGCAGTCTGGCTATGCACAAGTGAGAAAGCGTACTAATTAATATCTATGAAATGTCTTTTAGTCTTACTTTAATAAATAAAATACGTTTCGATCTGTTATAAGAGACCCTTTTCAAGTCTCTTATAACAGACCGAAACGAAGTATTTAAAAATAAAGTTGGACAGCTATAGCCAGTTTTTGTGTATTTTATTTATTAAAAAGTTGGACAGCTATAGCCAGTTTTTGTGTATTTTATTTATTAATGTAATCTTTTTCGCTGTCGGTAGAAGCTAATAAGTGTCTTTTAGTCTTGCTCAATTAATTTTAAAGAAACTAATACAATATTATTGTCACAGTATGTATATAAATTCAACAATACACATTATAGTGCCCGTATTATTTGTAAGTGAAGGGTCTGTCATTTGTCAAACAAATAACAATACAACAGACAATGTATAAATATTACAATATAGTTTGTATAGTGAAACCAAAATAAGTTCTAGGGAAGATCACCGTAAAATAAAAAAAAAACTCGGGTCGCACTGCCAAACCCTGCCGACAATATAGTGTATTTGCTAATACAGGCATTGTGGCATTATTATGTGAACAGTGAACTTAAGTTTGTTTTTTGACAAAATAAAAAATTTAACCCCTTAATACATCCCTTAAAATAATTAAATTTTTCTAAATTTCAATATTAGACATGGATTTTATCAGTACAACATCTGCACCAAATTAAATACACCCTTCCATAAGTAAATCCCTATCAACAAACTAGTGTTTTAATAAAATTTGAAAGTCCGGTCCTGTCGGGCCGATTTTATTAAAATTTTAACAGCACATTTTAATCTTTAAGAGTTAAATTTCAATTTTGAAACGATTCTGACAAACTTTTCGGTATTTTTGGGCCCAAAAACTTTTTAGAACCCCTAAATACAACCCTGAAAATGGTCCGATTTGGCCCATTTTAAATAGACTTCTTGCGGTGATGGGTTCTAATGTGTGTACCAAATTTCGTTTCAATCGATTAAGTCTGTCGAGAGTTATCGTGTACACACACACACACACACACACACACACAAATATATATATATATACAGGGTGTTCCGTAAAGAATACGCCAAAAAGTAATCCTACATTCTAGATATAAAAATAATAAGATTTAACCCAACTTGCCTTATAAAATTCGAGAAAAAAATGGAGGCATAAATGTGCTCCAAATAGGCTGCAACTAGCGCCCTCTTTTTAGAAACTCAAATCTGTTTAAATTTTATTTTTGCCTGCCCTAAAAAACCCATGTATACCAAATTTCAACTAGATATCTCAAAAACGGTTCGATTTATTTAAAGAAACTCAAATATAAAATCTAACTTTAACACCCTGTATATCCAAAACGAACGACATTTTTATAAGGCAAGTTGCGTTAAATCTTATTATTTTCATGTCTAGAATATAGGTTTACTTTTTGGCGCATTCTTTACGAAACACCCTGTATATAAACATTTTCAAAAATGGTGCCAAATTGTTCAGGAGGCTATGAAACGTCGAGAAATTTTGGTCCGACCCGTAGGTCCCGCCATTCGACCGACGCCAATAGTGTATGTGCCATATTATGGCAAATACACTAATAAAGTGCAAAATCGAGAACCTATATATTATCAATACAAAGTCGATTACGAAAATTACTGTTTTATTCACCTTAAACCTAAATATTTAATTCCAATTTTTCTTATGACACTGCACAGAACTAAGGCTGGGTGCTTTCTCTGAGATATTGATATATCCCAATACGACGTGCTTTTTAAAAATATATAAATGTTTCAATATATCAATTTAGTCGATAATTTCGATTATATTAAGATATATCGACCCATGGGATATAATACGTCAATTTTCTTTAGCCTCTAACCTTATCCTCCCAATTGTTTTTATTCCTTTGGTTTTACTTATCAACTTATTAATATTTTTAAATTTCCAACTGTGTAGTTTTTAGCTGTTTTTGTTTCTTTCTTGCTTCCCACCTAGCCTTACTTAATTAAAAGCGCCATAGCCGAGCGTGTAGCAATGCTGTTGTTTACATGGCGTTGCTATGGTTCCTCTATTACAAGTCCCCAGTTGCCGGGTTCTAGCCCGAGAGTTGGTAAAAGTGTCAATTGGATTTTCAATTCATTATTAAAAAAAATAAATAATGAATTGAAAACATGAATTGGTGCTAGGCCCAAATAACCTTAGCTGTTGGTGGTCTTTAAAACACACACAATTAAAAGCGCCAATTTGAACGGATGCAGTCACAGTCAAAATAATTAGTATACAAAAGTCTTCGTTATTTTAACATTACCTCTTATGCACATGTACTTGGTATAATAATAACACTATTAATACTCGATATATCGAATGTATCGATAAATAATACCTACATATCGATATCTTCGATATAGCGGTTCATCGATATATCAATATTATCGATATTTTTTTCATATATAGGTATCGGTAATGTCAATAATTTTTAAATATCGCCCACCCCTGGTCCTACATAAGACTGAAAAGAAATATCCAAACAGAAAATAAACTAGGAAAACCTTAATTTCGTTCGTAAGAAATGAAGTCTTCCTCAATACATTTTGCAAACTTATAAAATTATAGAAATTCCTTCATTAAATCGTTGAATAATCAATTAGTTGGAAATAGTACGGAGTTTACTGAAGAAGGGAACCAGATGCATTTAGATGTCTGAGGTGTTAAGGCAAAACGGTTTATGTGAAATTTTTTGGTATGTATAGTACCGCGAACATTCAGAAGTTAATTTTGAACGAAATTCGTTTACCAGTGTTTATTATCTTAAAACTAAATAAATTCGAAACAGAGCGGTCTTTCGTCGGTTGCTTCACTGCTTTCCCAAATTTACTCAGATTTATTGAATCAGTCTAGTTCAATTCGGCGCTCGTAACTTTTCTGTAGTGCCTTGAGAGACTACTTATGCTGGGTTTCTAATACGACTTTCAGCTTTGATTAATGTAGATTTAAGACTGTCATCTGTTTTCAACTAAATGAAGATCTCCATTTAGTTGAAAACAAATGATCCATTCTTAATTCTACATTTAAAGCTGAAAGTCGTATCAGAAACCCAGCATAAGCGTGATCCACAAAGTCACAGGAAAGTTTATAAGCTGATTATAGAAATGCAGTATTGACTTTTTGTTATCTACATGAAGATTTAGAGGAAAATACCAAACATTCGACATTAGCGAATTTGTCTTGTGGTCATAATTAATAATTGAATAAAAAAATGTATATGTAAGTCAAGCAGACAGACATGCATTTAGTATAAGTGAAAAAAAGTGTTCGTTAACATCATTACTCCATTTTTAGTCTTTTTAATGAACTAGATATGGAATAAGTCTTCTAGGAATAATGTATTAATAATTATGATTTAGTTGCTAACTAGGCAAAAGATAATATTTTATCGATAAAACTCGAGCTCTAGTGAAAAGTTAAAGTTGACTTTAAAAAGTGTATGGTATTAGTATATCATTGATATTTAGAACTCCCCAGTCTTAATGGTTTATAATACAGGGTGTTTCATAATATATGCGCAGGACTTCAGGATATGATAGCTCGTCCAGAAATATGAAAAAAAGTTTCTATTAACTTACCCTCTAAATAGCACCATTTTAGGGATACAGGGTGTTGAAATTGAAAAAAAAATTTCGTTTTTTGCGAATATCTCCGGAACCGTTTATCGTACAGAAAACAGCTTTTGTAAGCATTTTCTACTCATAATAAGCTATGTTTTGTGTGGAAATTTTTTTTTTTAAGTCATAATTGCTGAAGGCTTTGAAGGGGTAGTGGGTGTTTTTCTCCCCAACTTCTACGCTACTGGAAAAAGTACGGTTTTGAGACGCCCATTTGAACCGCCAACGTTTTCTACACAAAAAAGGTATTTTTGGTCATAAGCTCTAAAGTCGATCGTTTTCCAGAAAAATCAACTTTTATGTTGAAAAACATGGTCAATTTTTTTAAATAAATTTTTTTTCTTACTAATTAAACAAAATTTATTTAAACGTTAGAACAAGTAACAAAACCAAACGTTAACTTCGTAATTGCAAAATTAAAAAAAAATGAAAAAATGATACAAAAGTTGTCTTTTCAAAATTCCCCAAACACCCTGTATCAACACCCTGTATTTCTAAAATGGTGCATTTTAGAGGGTAAGTTAACATAAACTTTTTTTCATATTTTTTGACGAGCTATCACATCTGAAGTTCTGCGCATATATTATGAAACACCCTGTATATTGGCTTTTTTCGCTGCTTCGTTCCCGTGTATGTCGATTTTGGCTAGAGATTTACTAGGTACCGTTATTAATGTCGTTTTTGATAATAATTGAAGGAAGATTTGGTTGAGGATCAAATAATGAAGCTTTACCAAAATTTCGCTTGTGGACAACGTTTCGAAATATTTAATTTCATCTTCAGGGCCTATGAACACGCGTATGCAAAATTAGAACAGTTCAGTCAGTATGAAACTAGTAGATAGGTGCTGATAGGTAAATAGTGAATATAACAATTAGTAATATGTCTTACCTCAAGCCAGTCAAATATCGGTAAATTGTTCTAATTGAAAAACATTTTAAAACTTAAATTTGATTAATTCAATTATCACACTTTAAAACTTTTATAATTCAATTTTGAAACCATGTTCCGTGCACTGATAAATTGAATTTGATGAAATTTAGGGACCAAGAAAAAACATAAAAAAATTAAGTTTACAAGTTTTTTCATTAAACAACGTGTGATTAAATGTTCACTTGTATCTTGACCTTAACAACTGTTACATAAATATCAATATATTACTCTATTCAAAAAATTTATGCAATAAAACATGATAGAAAATGGATAACGGGACAATCCAGGGGAGGTGACATTTGATGTAAGTTGTATCTGTTTCAATAAAATTTTTGTGAAATAAAATTTTACTAAATATAATATGGTCAACATTCTGTTCATAAAAACATATAAATATGCATATTATATTATACGCACGAGAAAAACATGGTATGTTTGCATACCCACTACAAAATACCCACTTTTCACTTCATTTGCAGTATTTTTGTAAAAATAAATTTTGACAGTTCATTTTCGTCGCCATATTTACATTTACAGCAGGCCGTGAGTATGTAATAGCAGGCGGATAGAGCGAATAAACATGTTACTATGGCAACCGTTTACTTACCGCACTAATTATGTTAAGAAAACACTTTCGGAACGCGTGCCTGATAAATGATCCAATTCAGGCCGGTATATATGCATGGAAAGTAGCTACTTTGTAGTGGATATGGCTAAACATTTAAAAAATCTCAGCTATTTTCATGCACATTTTTAAATAATATGCATCTTCGCTTAATTCACACTGTACATTTTACTGAAAATAACTACACGTTAATATTTTACTTGAAAACGAGTTTCAATGATCCGTACTGAAATAAAAAAAGAAAAGAAAACTAAGTACTTTTATGAATCAGTTTCCAATTGAGTGAGTTCCGTGTGCCATGGTGATTTGTTGGATAAAAGCGTTCATAAAAGTAAAGCTTAAGCAATAGGAAGAGACTACTGTACCTAAAGATTTAATCAATAGTAGTTAGTACCTAAAATGGCTCGATGCAATTCTGGTTCAGTCGTTTGGAGCTGAAGATAATCAAAAGATCGTACAAACGCCGCGCGAGTAATTGGATACACTCACTAACACAACTCCACCAAAGCTGCGTCTATTTTAAGGGATGACGACGAGTACCCCAACAACTTTTTCTTTTTTCTGGCCACCAATGAGTCTATGAACGACTTTTTTTATTAACTCATTGTAATAGCCCCATTTAACTTAAATAATGCCGTTGGATAACACTTAAAATGGCTTCACAATACTTTTTTGAAGTTGGTTAAAATAAACCACACCTTTATTTTTCCTTTTCAGTGGCTGACGTCATATTCGCCAAACATCATTGCCCACTACTACAGCCCATATTATCAGCTATCTCATTTTGGCCACACGAGATCAGAATACAGGGAAGATAGGCGCAGCCCAGTTATATTGGAGTATAGAATATTTGCAGATAAACGCGCATGAGGCAAATAACGTAAGCAGGTATTATAATTTAATTATCTCCGTAAATACTTATATTAACGTATTGAAATGTGGCAATGATTTCTAATAGGAAACAGTCATATATTAATTTATTTTATAACCTTTTTGGATATCCAGGTAGGTACTTGATACAAAAAGATTAAATCGTTACATCGGTAATTATCAGTTAGTCGACTATTACCCAATACCCGATAATTACCTGACAGGAGAAAATGACCTTTCAACCTATGATTACGTGAATTAAAAAACGAACTCCTCCCTGATTGTCAGCCTTGTAAAGGCAATCTGCTACTGCAGTTGTCCCAAAAACATTTATCCAAAGATCAGTAATTCTAGGATTACTACACGGAAAAGTTTAAACAATAATTTGTAGTATATTATTTGTAGTCTAAACCCGTTGATAAATACATCCCGGAGTCGAACTAGTTGACAAACCAGTTAAAACTGAGAATGATTATAATAATAATTATACAATATGATAATTATGTATCGTTCAGTTTTTGGGAACAGGGCCTGCTATATTTTGGTAAATATCAGTTTATTTAAACCGGGTATAGGTATTCATTTCGGGTATCAGAATTAAAATTAACGAGTTTCGTCCTCTACTCTATATAAAATATAGTTTTCAGTCTGACATTTGCATCGATAGGTCAATACGCTTTAAATGAGCACACAAAATTTAATCAGGATTGAACAATTATTTGCAAAACGGCAAACGTTTATTATCTTATACGCGACGCGAGCGTATAGGAAAAACTCCGAGAAAAATTTGGTGTAAAATGAAAAATAATAGAAATAAAGTGCTAAAATTTTTTGTATTGTGAAATACACGTATTTCAAACAATTATGCAAAATTTCATGAATATTCAATAAATATTTTTAACACAGCATACGATTTTTGCGACGTACGTACCTCTGAGTCGCGGAAATGAAAATAATGAACTTAGAGGGCTAAACATTTCAGAATCGTTAGGTCAATACGTCTTAAATAAGTATATATGCAAAATTTAGTAAAACGGCAAATATATCCGATGCTAGCGTATAAGAAAATGAAAATTTTGAGTGCGCGGGCTGGAATTGTTTCTGATTTCAAATAATGGCATGTAAGTAACAAATATTTTCTTAAAAATGTCATCAAAATCGGACCTGTTATGGTGGGTTTAGAAGCTTTAGTGATTTTTCCGTTTCATTGACTAAGTAGAAATTGCAATTGTGTGCATAATTTGGAAAAAATGGAAAAAATTACTCGATTTTGAAGGGCTGTAACTCGCTATAAGTGTGGGATTTAGAAAAAAACATTTTAGACAGAAGTTGTAGGTAATTTTCTCTTGTTTAACAAAATTTCGCTACTGTTTATTAGAAAAACGTTATATTTAAAAACTATAAAAGTTTTCCCGATGAATGCCGAGGTCGAAAACTCATATTCCTCTTATCACTATCTATATATCTATACTAGCGGTCCCGTCCGGCTTCGCCCGGGTGCTAAGAAAGCCCGGGTGCAATACACTACTCACTCGCTTCGCTCGTTCGCTTGAATATTATAAATACACTACTCACTCGCTTCGCTCGTTCGCTTGAATATTATAATTACATTACTCACTCGCTTCGCTCGTTCGTTTGAATTTTATTAATACACTACTCACTCGCTTCGCTCGTTCGCTTGAATATTTTCACCTACTCACTCGCTTCGCTCGTTCGCTTGAATATTTTCGCCTACTCACTCGCTTCGCTCGTTCGCTTGAATATTATAAATACACTACTCACTCGCTTCGCTCGTTCGCCATATTTGTATTTTTTAAAGCTTAATATAAAAATCGCGATTAAAAATCAGGGGTTGATCGTATAAGGGTGAAAATTTAGAGTTGTATGTATTTTTCAATGCTGAATCATGAAAAAATTAAAACAAAAAATTTTGTGAAAAAAATAAAAAAAAATTTTTTGGGGTGGACCACCCTTAACATTTAGGGGGATGAAAAATAGATGTTGTCCGATTCTCCACCCTACCCGATAAGCACACAAAATTTCATCAAAATCGGTCCAGCCGTTTCGGAGGAGTTCAATAACGTACACCGCGACACGAGAGTTTTAAATATAAGATAATCGTAGAAAAAAAAATGTTTATACAAAAGTTATAGAAAATTTTATTCTGTACAAGATTGATAATAACAATTTTTTACAAAAAATGGAACGGAACCGAAAAATTTGCAAAAAACCGTTTTTCGTGACCTTTGAGTCCCCGCAAAATTTTTAGCGGGACTCGAATCCATGGGGACTTTTGACATTTCCTTTAGAACCACAATATCAAGGTTCATACCAAAATCCAGCTTTCCCCTATGTTTTCCGAAGTGCAATGTCTAATTTCACTGAGGTATAAATAGGTAATATAAGCCGCTAGGATTTTCGGGCCTCGGGTAAGCGTTTTCAGGCCCCTGTCCCCTCCAAGAAAAATTTTACACCAACATTTTTTTTTTGGAAATAATCAGAAAATTTTAAATCAAACAACGCCTTTTTTGTTGGGAACATGTTTTAATGCTCGCAGTTGTAAACACGGTAGTCACATCTAATAGGTAAGCCCCAGGCCGGCGGGCCCCCTTCGGGAGCCCAGACCCAGGGTACCTTTGTGCCGCTTACCCCCCCCCCCCCAACGCCGGTTCTGTATACGTCCTAATGTAAATATACATATTATGATATTATTTATCAATTAATACCATCAGAGATTAAATGAATTAAATCAGCAAAAACCACGGATGTATTTTGAAGAACTTTTAAATAAGTTACGAATTTTTGGAATCACCATGCGGTTAGTTAGGAAACTGTGCTATCCGACCATGTCTGAAAAAGCATTCTAACGTTGTTGAAATTTGCAACTATAAAATGTGAGAAACCACTGCACTACAACCTCAAAAGTCAAATTACTATACTAGTTTGATAAAACCAGATAAAATTATCTATACTTTGAACAAAATCCACGTTATGTAATACTATAATTTCACGTGTCTCTGACTTAATTATTATTTAATATTTAATATTTATATAGTTATGCATACTTTAAACAAGTTAGTGGAGAACCGCAATTTTTGTTTTCCTATTTTTACTAAAAAATGCACAGAATGTATTTTAAGAGGTTTTCGGAGTTATATATAATTTAGCCGTATAGTGACCACTTCCTTATTTATTAAATATGCTTCGAGGCACCATGATCTTACTACACGAGCGTTGTGTCGTGTACAACGGGCAGAACGAAACTCGTTCATCAACATCTACTGAATATCTCAATAAATTCGTTGAGGTTTCCAGATGTTTCCTCAGTTTCTACTCGATTACGATATGAACATTGGTGAATGATTTTTTTTTTCATTTATCGTCCACGGCGCTTGTGTAACGGAAAAGAACCTAAGGTATATAACCGGCAGATCTGGTCCTTTTCATTACAGCGAAAAATAGATTATCGGGTAATCGACACGCCCAGGCCCAATAGAAAGTTGACTGATTGATTATCGTGTTATATTTTTCAGTTTTTTTTTTTTTTTTTTTTGTTTTTTTTTGGAAGTAAACTACGTTATCAAAAGAGACTACTTTATATAATAATGTCTTTTGTCATTTTGTCAAGAGGTAACGGGATTTAAAAAAGCTTTTGAGAGAACAATGACAAATTTCTTATGCTTGCTACGTTCATAAAATTGAAGTACAAAAAGTTCTTGGAAATATTTTCTTCCGTGTAAGTATATCATATATAGGTAATGTTCTATCAGAATATTTACTTTACCAGTTTCAAGATCTTAAGCTTATTACTAAAATTACATGTATGTGTTTTAGAATGGATTATTTTTTATGCTTTCTTGATTCGCTCTAAAAACTGTTTAAACACAACTTACAATGTAATTTTAAATGTAATAGTTTTTGTTTAAGGTCTTATAAATTACCATTATATAATGATCCAAGAGTCGATAATAAAAAGATGAAAATTTAGAAACAAGTTTTAGAGCACATTCTCTAGGTCTAGAGCCTTATCATATATTAACGACGCTCTAGAGTCTAGAGTCTTGACAATTAAATATTTGCCGCCCCAACAGCTTTGGCTCAGGTTACTTCTAGGCCTCATAACATGATAGATCAAATAATAATAAAAAACGGGCTAAGTATCATTTCTAATAAAATATGTTGAACGTAGCGTCTCAATTCGCTGGCCAATCACACATAATAATGTGATATCTCTAGTTAAAAATCCATACACCCCTTTCCATAACTAATGCATCCTGATCTTAACGAGCAGCGGCTGTGACGACACGTGTGCAAACAATACAAACCATATAAATAATACAATATAAACAATAGAATACAATACGTCTGTACCTCTTGGAAATGATTAATTTACACAGAGATTATAAGAGATATTATAATAATTAAGTAAATAAGAAATATTAAATAAATAACTAATTATAATATTTTTCGCTAACATATATATAGATTATAGATACAATCATTTAAGACACGTTAGGGAATATTTATTTTGTCCCTAGATGTAATATTTGAAAAAGATTATTTTTTTAACATTTAAAAGACTGCGTTCATAAATCATAGTCATACATCCAACAAAGACTTTGTTTTTAGTCAGTGATGTTTGCCTTAGAAACAGTCGCCTTAAATTTGCCGTTCTAGGTCCGGATCTCACAGGCCTAAGATTAGATCCGGTAATTGTGAACATCCTATATACAATAATAACCAATATTGAATGTCTTGTAAAAATACATTATGAAACATGTCTGTCAATTACGGTTATGATATTGGTTAATGAATAACAAAGTAACACAGTCATTCCTGTTACATATTAAAAATCAATTCAATTAATTATACATACAATATTGCAACATAGTGACTACACTCGATAGCTCAGAAGATTCTTTTAATAACGCACAGCATCTAAAGCTACGTTGACATGAATCAATCTAACTGGAGAACTGAAATCTGTAATTTTATATCATTTTGATTCCATAATTTTTGAATTGAAATTTCTTTACGTAGGTAGGAGTTATTTGACTATGTTGTTTTTTGTAGTAGTAGTTCTTTTCAGTTCATTTTAAAAGCACTAAAAGATTTGAGTGTTTTATAGAGCCTGATATATTGTTATAAATTTTGATTCCTATTTCCTCTTCAAAGGAAGGTTTTCTCAAATAAGGGCACCTAATGCAAAAACAATTTCTTCTTGTAGCATATTGATTCAGTGTTGCAATGAAAACATTAATATTTTTAACGACAAGTTAAATGATAATTTTCTGTAGAAATGTTACCCGCATGCTAGACCATAAATATATTATGTGATAGTTATATTTAGCTGCACGGATACATTCTGATGTCTTAGTTTGACATCAATAATATAACACTTCTACAGAACGTCATCATTAGAGATTTTAACTATAAGTGTCAACATAGCTTACAAGTAGAAAAGTGATCTAAGCAGGCCGGATGAGTGATCGGTACCGGACACACAACTCTGGTCTGTATTAGAAATATACAAGCATCTTAATTGGTATACATTAATGATTTATTAAACATTAGTTTAGTGTGGGATTCAGTATCTGGTATTGCTCAATGCCTACGTGATTTGAATTAAGTAATTGCATTCGCATTACATTACAACATCCGGCAAAAAAATTGGCAAACCAGAAGTATGTTCAGAATATTATTGGAATCTATAAAGACGTAGTGATTTTGGTACAATATTTTTCTCAACATCCTCTCCGTGTTGTTAAATTATATTGATACAAATAAATCAGCAAACCAGAAGAAGGTTTAGAGCTATTGGCATTAAATGAAGACGCGGGAATTAGATTTCATATTTTCTCAACATCCTTTTCGAAAGGCGCCAAATTATTGATACAATAATAATAAAATTTGTCAATACCGGAGAATCATTTCCAGTTAAATTATCCCAAGATACGAATTATTGTATTATGAATTATAAGGATACTGAAAATAATTTTGACAGTCATTGACTAGTGGTAATTGATTCAATGAAAAAACAGTTATTAGAGCAAATGACAATAATATACTATTAGCATATATTATGTACTACTATTACTTCACGTATATGTTGATGACTCTTTCGCTGGATAGCTTCATCCGCGAAACTCTGAAACTCATTTTTTATGTGCTTGTTGACACAAACACGTTTTCAGTGTATTTGTATCTTCAACGCACAATATTGCTATCTTTCATTCGTGGATAAAGCCACTCTTTCAACTAGACTTCGATAGTTCCATACATGTATAGCTCCAGGAACCATGTTCTCTGTCGAATATGTTTCCTATCTTTCCTTAGAACGCGTCATAACATGTTCATACTGCGGCATATAGTTCGATTTCACCACGAGATCTATCGCCACTCGTCAAATCCAAAAACAGGGTCACAGTATGAGTATTAGTTCGTTCCCGAATGAGAGTACGTATGTACTATATCGAGCGCCTGGCATGTTAGGGTATACTTGGCGTTTTACACTACGAAGCATATTCCTACCCATTTCGACTTTAGAACTGCAGAACAAGATCAGTTCGCAATGCGCGGACACTCAGCTTCAACGAAAGTGTGTCAGTGAAACAGTGGAACTTACGAGATGATTCTACGGACATATCGAACATGTTTCTTGGAAACACGTCAGCACAACAAAGGAAACGTTCCTTGTTCGTTCCGTATTTGGAAGCCTACCACTTTCAACGTACCATGTTTATTGTGTCTGTAATAGTGTATGTTAACACTAAGTTAACGTCATCTGCTCTACTACTATTACTTCACCAAATCAATATCATTAATCATCAAGGCACAATAACTATCGGGATTCCTTTCACTACACTTAAGTTTCCATTGTAATCTATGACAAATCGTAACGTACTGAGTTAATCACCATGCATCCATCATATAATATTTATTATATTATATAGACTGGAGTATTTACAGTGTAGAGTGCGTAGTTAAAAGGTTAAATACACAAACCATTTAACAACAGACGCATTATTATGTAGGTGTTGGTATTATGTATGCGAGCTCATTAAATGATAATAGAACATTAAACAGACTGTTAGTGAAAAACATTAATGATGCAAACTCGCTGTCCGTTCAACGAATGCTTTTCTTTAAAATGTGGAGCTAAGGTCCCAAAAATAACAGTTATCAGAAGGATGCTGTTATCACTTATCTATTATTCGTAGATTGTTTTTAGCTGGTTTATCTCTAATCTATATAAATAAATGATAGCTGGGTCCGTCGATGTGCGTGCATCACATAAAAACCACTGAAAAGATTTTAATGAAACTTTGCAGAGGCTGCAGTCTTTATCTCCAATAAAAATTATCATGATATTTCTATTAATCAAGTTATTAAAGTTTTCATACAATCATACACGTAGAAATCACTCTGTCAGACAGTCACAGCTATAGGCTTGCCAACCGTTCCGCGAGAGGCGGGACGTCCCGTTTCTAGAGCCTTAGAGTATGCGTCCCGCGAAAGGTGTGTGCGGGACGCCAATTGTCCCGCTTTATGGTACGACTGAACTTTCAGACAGAAGTAGAAGTATTTATTATATACTTTTTTAAAATGCCAAAATAAAAAGGTACCTAGACGTACACATTTTTTTTTAAATTATTTAATAATTATTAGTATTATTTTTTTATTAGTTTGCCTAATTGTGTCAACTTTTGTTAAGTATGTTGTATCATGTACGAGTACTATGCCAAAGTCAAATACCTACTTATATTCAGTAAAACTTCAAAATAAGAAAGCTAAATCTGATTGTATTTCACGCCTTTCTATACTTTGATAGTTAGGTCCCGCTTTTTTTAGCCACGTCCCGCATTTTGATTGCAAATTTTCCGAAAATCCGTGATCTAAGCTTGGCATATTACATATCATAAAAACAGTACTGCGTCCATTAGCTTCCGATAACGATACAAAAGGCGTGTGTGTTTCGTATGCATAAGATCGTTGGTTCGAACCCAGTTGGCTCCGTGAATTTTTTTTCATATTTCAGTATTTATATATTTTTTAATTTTTTTATATATTGTTTCTTTGACATTAATTATAATTTTATTATTATTCTACCATAATATGAACAATTCATTATTACATTTTAGCGTATGGGCGGAATCCTACTAATAATATAAACACTTCGCAGGGGAAAAGATTCTCGCGGAGTGGCAGGGGGAGAGATTCTCGCGGGGGGCAAGAGGAAAGATTCTTGCGAGAGGATAATAAATCATAAATTATTATCTCTGGAACTACTGAACCGATTCTAAAAATTATTTCACGAATAGAAAGCTACGCGGGGGAGAGATTCTTGCGGGGGGCAGGGGGAGAGGTTCTTGAGGAAGGATAATAAGTCATAAATTCTTATCTCTAGAACTACTGAACCGATTTTAAAAATTCTTTCATTAATAGAAAGCTACACTATCCCTGAGTGATATAGGCTATATTTTGTTGTTGATAAATTTCTTGCGGGGAACAAGAAATTAACAATATATAGGTAGTACTAAATATACGTGAGAGGAGCCATGGGTGACAGCTATTAAACCATTATTTCTTATCACTCGGGCGAAGTCGGACGGGTACCGCTAGTATGACAGATAAAGTTAAATCATTTTTTGTGTCTACATATTTTATATTTTGGATATGGAAACATTAAATAACACACTTTTCCAAACACTGATGAAAATCAAGGATTGGAGTCAATATTTTTAAATTTTTGGAGACTGCGTCTCTTATTTTAGATTCTGAAGAGGTGTCGCAAATTTAACATAAACTGATTTAAACTATTGCCAAACATTTTCTTGTAGTTAAAAAGTAAAAAAATATATTTTTCAGTAACACGCTTATGTCTTTGTTTTCACAAGATTTAACTGACCTTTCTACATCAAAATGACGTGACTTTGTTCATTTCTTCTGTATAATTAATGAATAATGATTACATTACATTGTTGTAACTCACCCAAAACATCAAATAAACCAGTGAAGCGACTCACCTGAAACAAAAGAAAACAAAAATCAATAAACATTACAAAATTAACAGATATAAATTTTAAAACAATTGCAACTAACTGCATTTTAAGACTGTACCATGTTATTACGTTATAGTATTCACAAATATTGCACATCATAAATAAGAATTCAATAAAAAACGATGTAATATTAAACATTTTCAATTGACTACAAAAGTACAATGTGGCATAGCTTTGGAATATTTAAACTCCACATTTAATTAAGACATGCGTCGAGGCACTCACGACCGAACTTATATTATTAATGCCTATAATTATTATTGATTATTCTAAATGTGGAAATTGTTATAATTTTTTTTAATATTGTTATAATTTTTTTTAATATAGTTATGTACTAAAAAGAGAAAAATTAACTTTGTAGGTATACTGAGCTTACAAGAAATTTAAGAAACTATAAAAATCGTTGAGTGTATATGTTTTTTGCGCCCAACACTTTTAATTTTAGTATGTACCCAACTAGCAAAGCAAAATTATTAGTTGCCACAACCGAAATTGGGGTTGTCACAGCTTCGTCGCAACCGTCATTTGGTTGTGATTCGGTTACCAGATTTTTAGCTTAAAACTGAAGTTGTAAAATAGTTGTTTTCACAAGTATTTAGCTGTCTAAACCAAATATTTCATAATTTAGTTGTGCGAAAGTTCTCACAACTGACCTATCGAACTATTTGGTTGTGGTTCTTGGCTGGTTTTCGTCTTAGTTGTAACAAGGTTATCACAACTCCGTTTGCGAACTGTTTAGTTGTGGTTCTTTATGGGTTGTTCACAGAACTAATCTATAACCAAACGGTTATAGAATGTTTCGCATCAGAAATAAAAGATCGTATACTTTTTAAACGCCATATTTATTGAGGAAAAAGCAATCGCCATATTGAAAAAAGTGTTCGTCAAAAAATCAGTAATATTTAAAAATTCATTTTCGCCAATAGGAGTGATTTTTTTTATTTGAAAAATAGTTATTACCACATTTTTAAATATTTTCTAGGCAATCCAAGCAATTTAACTGTTTTATTTAAGTGAAATTAAATTTCCAAAATTTTGACATTTAAATAATTTTTTTTTAATACTTGATATTTTTGAGGCGAATCGCTATTTTTCGACCTATCTCATCCGTTTTCACAAAAAATTTGTATTTCTCTTAACTTTTTACAATATCTAGATGAAAAAAACGATTTATAAAGTGCAAATAATGTAAAGTACCTACCCACATAAGAATTATAGAATACGTATAAATTCTATTAAAAAAAAATTTGCAATTCGGTTGTAATCGTCATTCGCAAACAAAATATATTACTCTGGTTGCAGCCACAACCAAAACCTTCTCACAAGCTTGCCCCAAGCTTGTCGCAACCGAAAATTTACGCCACTTTAGTTGTGACAAGTTTGTGAGAGTGGTTGTGATAACTTTTTTGAGCGGTTCGCAGAACCAAATGATTGTAGAAAATTAGTTATGACAAGTTTGTGAGAACCAATTTACAACTTTCTGTGCTACTTGGGTAGTCTACATTTTGCTCAGAAAAAAGTTATTTTATTCTTTTTATCAGTAGGTACCTATCTATACGTTGTTGTCTATACGTGTTGTTTTTAAAACTTTTTGTATTATTTCTTTTAACTCTTTTTAGTTTTTACGACATCACATAGCTCATTATGTTTTTCTTGATAAACCCTCTCATTTGATACCCATATCAAGAGTGTTGTGAAGAATTTATAATGACGTCGTATAGCCTATGTCGCTTTGTCACCTGACTTGCACACGTAGGTATGCAAAATTTCAAAGCTCCAGTGAGTCAAGCTTATCAAGAAAATGGTCGAAACATTGATTACAAAATTTTTCCCAGAATACAACAACAACTACTATACAACAACAGAGAAAGTAGGTTAATAAAAGCGTTATAAAGATTACCAAAAAGGCAATTATAAGCAGTTTATAAACTTACAGCTAAAAGCAGCTCAGCTATAACCACTGTCCACTGCCGTATACAATATTAACTTTTCCCTAGGATACTCCGCGTGAACATCAATTTTGCCCGCAATGTTCGTTTGTTTCTCTGTACCTAGTTGATTCATAAGTTTTTTTCGTCAGTTTTTTTTAAATTTTGCAATACCTACAAAGTGAGTCTTATTAAACTAAAATTAACCGTTTTAAAGCTGCAAAAAATATCAGTCTCAAGTTTTAACATTTTGAGTAAATTTTCGAGTGATGCCGTTACAAAGAGATAAACATTCTGGAAACGCGTGCTCTCTTATTACGTATCATTCAAAATACCCCAGAAAATGTCACAAGAGAGCGAAATTGCTGAGAAAGGTCCTGTTAAAATTTTATATAATTAGTTTTATTTAATAATATCAATATACTTTATTAATTTATAACACTTCTTATAGAGCGATAAACGTGTCAATCGACAATCACGCACAAAAGGAAACATTTGTTTTCACTTTTTCTCGCCGCAGGAGATATATAATGATATTAAGATTACTATAAATTTTAAGTTTAAAAGGGTTGTAAGCAGACAGCTATATTTTTAATTTAATTACCCAGAAATGAAAAGAAGAACGACGATATATACCTTCATTTATATTTTAACTATTAATTACTCTGAATTAACTTTTAAACACACATTTCCTGTGTTACAAGCTTAAATACCCGTGAATTTACAAGCAATTTAACGTATTTTTCTTTAGAAACCTGTATAAAAAGCAGTAAATAGTAATCTCGAGTAAAATCCTCAGTCAATTTGAGTTTAATTAAACATGTTAAAAGTTACTATAAAGTTTCATAGAAAATAAACTCTATACTTTTTCAATATACCTATATGTTTATAATATTATAATAATTGATTTAATATTTATTCAAATAATCTCGAGTCGTTCAATCCATTTCAGCTATTTCAAATGTTTTAATGTAATAAAAAACTAGCTAAATAAAATAATAAAAGTTGGTTAAAAAATAATTACAAATCCACACATCGAACACAACTCAAAAATTTTCTTTTAACTCATGAAGAGAGGTGATGTCAAAATTAAGCATTAGAACTGATTTTGCGTAGCACAGAGATTAATGCCCGTCTTCTAGGACAGATGCGGTAATTCGAACGAGATATTTTGCTAATCTTGTTATATTATTTTCTCGACAATGTACTCTCTATTTCGTTTCGGGATTCGAGACAGAACAATTGTTAATCTCGTCATGGCGGCACCATTATTTGCTATACCTATAATCATTATCAACTAGTTGTTGGGTGTCTACAATTATCTTCCAATGTCTGAGAATATTAATTTAATTAAGAGAAAAAACAAAAATATCAAAAAATAGGCAATTTGTGCGTAATTTACTTCTATATTTGTTACATAATATGTTTTTGTGAAAACTTGCCAAAAAACTGTTTTTTCAATAAACACGCGCAACAAAAAAAAGAAAGAAAAAACTTTTCTCAAGTTTTCTTTTCTAGAATATTGCATTGTTATTCGTTATCGATAGGTACATACAATACCGCCCAATCTGAACAAATCATATACAAAAATTAACGAAGCGTACAAAACACAATGAATATAACCTATACTAGTATTTCATTACAGAAGTTTTCAAAATGTCTGTCAATAAACTCCTCTATCTATATATAGTATAAAAAGAAGTTGCGGTAGATGCATGTCTGTCTGGTTGTCTGTATCGACTAATCTTGACAACTACGGAGCTTATTTCTTAAAGAAGATTTAGGTCTGTAATAACTGTCCGGCCCGGCTTCGCTTGGAAGACCGGATTGAATCCGCTATACTGAAGAGATTTTAATGCGGTTTTTACCACTCGATAGTTTATTTCTTGGGGAAGGTTAAGGTCTATAGTAGCTGCCCGGCCGGCTTCGCCCAGGTGCAAATTGGATTGATCCCAAGTGTATGTTAAAAGCGGTGTGAAATATAATATTATACCCAATAATAATAATAAGCAGAGGGTAGTTAATTATAAAGCCGAGCGAAGCAAATGGGTAACGTATTAATTAATTGCCACCCGGACGAAGTCGAACGGGGCATTCAGTTTATTTATAATTTAGTTTATTTACAGATTAGCGAATTCGAATTATTTCGACAAATGTACTTTTACCCTATAAAAATACAGTCGAAAAATGCACTCAGCAAAGTATCGCTGTGTCTTCCCGTAAAAAATTGGCAATTTCATTTCTTTAAAATTTCCACTTTGACAGTAACATACCTAGTATGCTTAAACAAAAAAATATAATTATAACTAGCGCTGCCCGGCACGGTTTCCCGTGTAGATTTAATTTTGCTAATATAATATAATTCTTAAATCTTATAGGTAATATATTATTTAAAACTTATTTTAAACTTGGAGAAACTTCGGTTCTCAGAAAAAGCTTCTCTTCCTATTGTAGAGTCTTCGGCTCCACCTCATTGTAAACTATCTGTCAATTTGCCTAACCTACAATATCCATTTACGGTGTTTTTGTATGTTTTTAGTCAAGGTTAGTAGTTTTTACTATTGTTCTTTTAATAAAAAGTATTGTATGTTACTCGGGCGAATTTGGCGATTGCAACTCGTGTGATGGCCGCCATCACTTTCCTCTGGCGGGCAAACGTCATCCTTGTCCGCAATCTTCAAATTTCTGCCCTTGTAACACAGTGTACTATTTCCAATCGGTAGGTTCAATTATTAAGTAGCCAGAAAAGTAAATACACTGATGTTGATAATCGCTGTAATACGTCTTACAATATAATGATGTGAACACCGCTTTCTTTGATGTACATGAGTGCTACAGCTTGGAAAGAAACGTAATTATTTCCAATATCAAAGGACTTGTAGGTATAATATAGGTACAATAGACACACAGAAACGAAGATTGAAATGGTTCGAAACAGTAGCATTCGTAGCATTAAAATTTTGATCGTATTTTGTAAATTTTAACACCCGGTACATAAATATTGTTACGGATCACCCTGTATATAAACGCCAGGCAAGAGTTCTGAGAAACGGGGTTTGCTTACTGTAACACACTAGTACCTGCGCGAAAGTTCTAGAGAAAGCGAGAACGCACTAGGCTTAGGCTACGCAGCATATATAAACAGCCAGTGCGAGTGAGTGAATCAATCAGTCAACGGTGAATCACGCAGTCTAGTCTACAGTGGATCAGTGATATAAATAGTGCCGTGATATAAATAAATAAATAGATAAAATAAATACTAGTGTAGTGGTAATAATTACGAGTTATTGTATATAGTTAAGGGCTATTTATTGTTTTGTTTTGCTTTGTTTAAGAATTACTGTTTAGTTATTGTTTACTTGTGTTGATTGTTAGAACTGACTTTTCGTTGTTGCATTCATTATTATTGTGTTTTTAATTATTGTAAATAAATATTTATTCCGCCAACTCAGAAAACAGTTTGTAACAATATAAAATATCTAAGGCAGCAGGTGATTTTATTAATAACTAGCCGTTACCCGTGGCTTCGCCCACGTATTTTACGATTACAATTTATTATCCCCCCCCCCGCGAAAAATTCGTTAGAATTTTATAATACATAATTCACTCGCTTCGCTCGTTCGCTCGAATTTTATTAATACATTACTCACTCGCTTCGCTCGTTCGCTTGAATATTATTAATATATTACTCACTCGCTTCGCTCGTTCGCTCGAATTTTATTAATACCTACATAACTCACTCGCTTCGCTCGTTCGTTTAAATATTATTAATTCCTTCTTCGCTCGTTCGCTTGATTATTATTAATACATAACTCACTCGCTCCGCTCGTTCGCTCGAATTTTATTAATACATGACTCACACGCTTCGCTCGTTCGTTTGAATATTAATAATACAATACTTACTCGCTTCGCTCGTTCGCTCGAATTTTATTAATACATTACTCACTCGCTTCGCTCGTTCGCTCAAATATTAATAATACATTACATTTTTTATCCCCCCGCGAGAATCTCACCCCCTAAATTTGTTATCTCCCCGCGTGAATCTTCCCCCTAATTTGTTATCCCCCTGCTAGAATCTTCCCCCCTAATTTGTTATCCCCCGCGTGAATCTTCCCCCTAATTTGTTATTCCCCCGCGAGAATCTTCCCCCCTGCGTAGCTTTCTATTAGTGAAAGAATTTTTAAAATCGGTTTAGTAGTTCCAAAGATAAAACAAAAACAAATCTATCCCACGGGAACCGTACATTTTTCCGGGATAAAAAGTAGCCTATAACATTATCTGACCCCTAAACTACCACTATGCAAAAAATCATGTCGATCCCTTGCTCTGTGAAAAACAAAAACAAAACTATCCCCGTACATTTTTCCGGGATAAAAAGTAGCCTATAACATTATCTGACCCCTAAACTACCACTACGCAAAAAATCAATCTATCTCTATGCCAAATTTCATCCAGATCCGTTCAGCCGTTCTGGCGTGATTGAGTAACAAACATCCATACATCCATCCATACATCCACATTTATAATATTAGTTAGATAGATAGTTAGATTAGATTAGATAATTTAAAAATATAATTAAGGTTATTTCTAAAATTGAAAAATTTGCCGCACAAAATGTCACAATATATTATAGAGAGAGATACTCACTCGCTTCGCTCTTTCGCTCGAATATTATTAATAAGTACATTATTTCTTATTGTTCACCTACGTTATATAAGGAACTCTTGTGCAAAATTTGATGCTTCAAACTTCAAAAATGACAAACTTGCATACAAACTTTCATCCCCTATTTAGCCCCCTTAGGGGATGAATTTTCAAAAATCCTTTCTTATTACTCACCTACGTAATATAAGGAACTCCTATGCAAAATGTCTTGCTTCTAACTTCAAAAATGACGAACTTCCATGCAAACTTTCATCCCCTTTTTAGCCCCCTTAGGGGATGAATTAAAAAAAAAATTTTCTTAGTGCTCACCTACGTTATATAAGAAACTTCTGTGCAAAATTTCATGCTTCTAACTTCAAAAATGACGAATTTCCATACAAACGTTCATCCCCTATTTAACCCCCTTGGGGGTTGAATTTCGAAAAATGCTTTCTTATTGCTCACCTACGTAATGTAAGGAACTCCTGTGCAAAATGTCATGCTTCTAACTTCAAAAATGACGAACTTCCATGCAAATTTTCATCCTCTTTTTAGCCCCCTTAGTAGTTGAATTTTCAAAAAAAAATTTCTGAGTGCTCACCTACGTTATATAAGAAACTTCTGTGCAAAATTTCATGCCTGTAACTTCAAAAATGACGAATTTCCATACAAACTTTCATCCCCTATTTAACCCCCTTAGGGGTTGAATTTCAAAAAATCCTTTCTTAGTGGGTGCCTACGTAACAAAAGAAACCTACTGTCCAAATTTCAAGTTTATATCTTCAGCGGTTTGACCTGGGCGTTGTCTGTCAGTCAGTCAGTCAGTAACGGAACTGTTTTATATATATAGAAGATAAATACATGTTATGTTTTAAGAAAAACTATAGTGTACAAACCATGACGCTCAAAATGATTTTGAAAATTGAATCTAGTCAATAGTAAGTTATTAGACGCAAATCAACATAGTGCTTTTAATTACTTTTGTCTATCTATATTACTAGGCGGATGGACCCGAATCCTCCTAAAAAGTTGGCATGAAATTACCTAATTCTCGACTTGCTTGCAAGTAAATATGAAAAGAGGTTGTTAATACCCAGTAAATATACCGTGAATCAGAAAATTTATATCATGCCTTGTGTCCATATCCTATTTATCAAGTATCAACATAATGTAAGAAGTGCAGTGCATGGATAATTAAATATACTACAAAGGACCTAAACGCTAATAATTATCATAAGCAGCTCTTGACAAATCTGTGAACCCAAAAAATTTCAGATATTTATTCACTTATAGCAAACATGGTAAAAACCAGAAGCTTTTATTTTGTTTGAACGATTCCAAAATATTATGTGCTATTTTGTTAAAATATAAGCAAATAATCCAGTCTATTTTTTCATCACTTTTTAGTATTCTCTTTAGTTTTAAAATATAAATTTTTATACGATTTCCTGTAATGAATTATTTTTTAAATACAGTACATATTGGTTGATTGAATGTAGAGGGTATTTGATTTCAACCAACATAATTGACTGTTATATCAAATAGTAGGCTCAGCTCATAAAAATCGGGGATATAACTTGATTTCAATGTAATTCAAATGGAGAAATTTAACATGTAAAGTCAATATGGAATTGGTTCAAATCAAACGTACTGTATAAAATTATAGCGGGACCTCTGTCTGTAATTTCGTTTTCTTGCGAATTTTTTTAATGTTTTTGAGTATTTTAGATGACACCTGTACGAGGAAACAAGGTATATCATTGGATTTGAATCCGATCTTCGATATAATACGTACAATATACATACATAATTTCTATACAATATAGGTAAATAGTTTTGTCGGAAAACCATCTAAAATTTTCTAAAACCTCATCTGGTTACTGCTTTCTAATAAATCGACAGTCAATTGCAAATTGATAATTTGGGTGATGAAAAGATTTATTCACGTGTAAAACTCTTTAAGCGCGTCCCCCTCCAAAAGATCAGTAAGATTTTACATTGAGACGCGAGACGCTGACGTCACAGTCAACGTATTGCTGCTACCACGATGCCATCTATAAAGACAAGATTCAAACTAAATTGCAACCAAAATCAAACTAATATCAAAACTAGTCACATATTTTCGGTGAAGATGTTAACATATAAAAACCAGTGAGTGCTTCGCACTCACAATTTTTTCGATGAATTTAAATCTCGAGTAGCCTCTATCAGCGTGTGCGGAACATTTTGTTACATTGCATAAGGTGCGGAAAGACATAAAAGAGAATACGGTAATGGCTGTTCACAAACACTAACTTATCTCACATCAAAATTGATTTTGTAAAAGGTTTCTGTTTGTTTCCAGCGCCAATCTAATACGGTTTCTCTTGTATGGAAATTATTTACCTACTTCTCAACCAAGTTAGATATCTGCTTTGAACTTCATTGAAGACAAAGCGATTTTAAATCTAGTAAGTGTTGAAATGTGTTACATTATAATGTTCTGTATTTGAAGGGAAAAAATGTTAGGACCCTTTTAATTCATTGTTGGACTGTAAAAAATGTACATAGAATGATGAAAAAATCAACAGTCGCTGTCGGAACTCTTATTAATTATATTAAAGTACAAACAGTACATATTAAGTTTTTCATATACAAAATTAAAGATCCATATTGCGTGCAATATTTAAATTTAGTTACTCCGTCTTTATTCCATTCGTAATTATAAAAAAAACTGTCATTTCTAAAAAATATACAGTGTAGAATGTATTACGCCTACACAAAGAACGACCGAAAAATTAGTGTATTTTTCGCTCATTTTCGGATTCTCTTCAGAACTTCAGAATTATGATGACAATAATTCACAGAATAAAATTTAAAAAAAAATGTTTGTAAGTAAAACGACTTTATTTAGTCTTGCATAAATGTACTAAAGGAAAAAAATATTTAATTTAGGTTCATAATTATAAAAGCGTGGGTCGTGACCCTAATAAATTATCGTAGAGTTTACGACCCACGCTTTTATAATTATGAACCAAAATATTCTTTTTTCTTTTTAGTACCTACATTTATGCCAGACTATTGAAAATAAAAGCGTTTTACTAAAAACTTTTTTATTTATTTTATTTTTTACTTTTTAGTTTCTAATTACAAGATTTGATTGTGAGTTAGCTGTGAAGCTAAAAAAAATCCTTTAAAAATTCTGTTTTTACAAAACATGTGTAAACATGATGTAAACAATCTAAGCTATGTTTTTATGGAAACAAACTCTCAAGTCAAGCCTTGACGTCACACACCGTTTTTTTATCACATCACAATATGATTTCTTTAAAAGTGCGATTTGTACTCGGACGAAGCCGGGCCGTATATTGTATTATCATCGAAAATACACAAGTGTGCAAAATTTTAGAAATACAGAAGGACAAAGTGGCCACCCTTCATTCAGCAAGTATGACTACTAGATTTTTACTGCACTATAAGCATATAGGCGTAATTCGAGGGTGGCAGTTGTCCCCCTCCCATATTTTGAAGAAAAACAAATTTTGTGGTCGCAAATTGCTCTCAAAAGGTTTTAAAAGCTACTATTTTAATCCTAATTTTTTTTAACCTCAGACCCCCCGACAATTCCTTCCCCTCTTGTCAAAATACTCAAATTACGCACTATTGTTCATGTTGCATTTGATCCATCCAAAAAAATCTATACCAGTATAATATAATATATAAAATTATACGATGGGAAGTTAAAAAGTGCAATCCCTCGGTAATTTTTTTTACAAAAGGCATCTTCTACATGAAATCTTATTAGATTTTCTTCTCCAAAGCATCTATTGTTATATTATTGAATACATTTTTACAATATTTATTGACTGCAAGACATTTTCTTTTTATTTTAAATTTAATCAATTTTACCATTCGAAATTTAAAAAAAATATTTTATTATTTTACGTTCATATTTGTATCTACAATCGCCGTATTTAAACTTTTTTTTGTGGTGGTTAACTAAAGGCGCCTGCACTTCACCCATTTCAAAAGATGGCGCCACTATATTATGGAATTTAACCCAATTTTTCTCACAACAAAGCAGCTTTTATATTGAAAGTACAGTCAATGTCTGTGATCAGTAAGATTCTATTGAGTATAGAGGATATCCTTGGAATCAAACATTTTTGGGTACATGTATCGAAATTAATAAAAGTAGAATTGAATTGAATTTGGAATATTTTTTTCAATGAAGAGGCGTTTTGAGGCATTTAATACCTAAATTGGAAAACAACAAATGGATATGCTGAAGTTCAAGACGAAATTGTTATAATAACAGCAGAATGTCGTCACTCATGACAGATACTGTAACTGTGGCTGCTATCATTAACTTAAAAAGTGTAGCTATTGTCTAAGAGAGAGAGCGCTACTTTCGTTTTGTTTACATCGGTATAAATGTCAATTTTGAATTTCGCGTTCAGTTTGTGTTTTTCAAAGGTTTTGTGAATGATTGTGTTTCAAGCATCGATGCTGTATGGTCAATGCGGTAAAGTTTAAGCGTGGGGTGACTTCAGACGTGCATTGCTTGCTGTTCGTTCAGAGTCCTCGAACTACTCAAAATATTTCAAAAAACTAAACTGCTAAAAATAATATTATATTTATATCGACGACAGCGCCTCTACAGGTTTTTAACGGTAACTTGAAGTGCGGGCCCCTTTTAAATAAAGATAATATGAACAAGAAAACGAAAAATAATATTTTTCCCCTAGACACATACTCGACATGTGAGCTCTAACACAATACCATTTTACTGTGTGATTTTTTTATATATGCAAATAACTTTTCTGGAGCCTCCCCTAAAATTTCTTCTAGTGATTAGGTGAAATGTCACGAAAGTGTGTCGCGGACATGACGCGGAAATGACGCTGAAATGACGTAAATCTCTATACTGTCAACTATATTCAACCCTCCTTGATCAGTTGCCAATATTTTTTGAGGCTATATTATGTAGGTATGCATTGTCATCGTATTCAAATCTGCATGTTTACACATATCCTGAAAGGGGCTCATTATTAACATAAAGATATTCTTTTGAGCTTCTATTCGTACCTTTTTACCATCTCAACTTCATATGCAAACCAAAACTGTGATAGCAAAATTTTTTTTGATAAAATATTCCATCTTGTGAAAATTGCCAAGATATTTTTGAGGCTTTGCCTATACCTACTACAAAAAGTTTAGTTTTAGCAACAATTGTAATAAATATTTTACAATTATTTACTTATATTAAAAATAAATAAATAAATAACAATAGCTCCAAGTAATGATTGACAATAATTATAATGTTACAATATAATAGGTACCTAATAATAATCATTTCCGCTTGACGTGTTCAACTTTCCCGGTGAACAATAAAAATTTAAATATCAGAACGTAAAGTCATTCATAAATTTATTGTGAAGCCGAGTATAAAAATTTCATGATCTAATATATAAAGTTAACATGTGGAGAATACTTCGCTCTTCAAATGGTATTGAAATTTTGGAGTTTCCTGAAGAAATGTGTTGTTACTCATTTTAATTATACAGTGTGTTGCATTTAAGATGATTTCACCCCGATATTTCATTTGTTTATGGATCTTGACTTGAAATTCATATCACTTGTAAAATTCAATAAGACGCATCAATTTTCATGCTCTTAACACAAATGTATGTTTTTACCGTGGCATCTAAGAGAAAAGAACCAATTTTCAATATTTAGCGTCGCATTAAGAACCAGCAAAAAGTGACTTAAAAAAGTTGGTTAGAATTTAAAATTTAAAAAATTTAAAATTTAAGAAAAAACAGGAGGTTTAGATGCAAGGTTAGTAGAGTATAGGTTGCCTCATTCCGATAGATAGTAGTGGGGGGATGACGTCACTCAGAATATACCATGCTTGCTCACTTCAATAGAAAAGATCAGACGATGGACGCTGCTAATTTTTGGAAATAGAAATCACAGTAACCATGGTAGTGTGATATGTTTTTTCAATACTTAATAGAAACATGATTCTTCTGTTAGTAAAAAAAAATATGATAAGTTGTCAATTTTGCGATAGCTGTTAAGTATTATGGTGTTTTGCGGTTGTTTTTAATAGTTTGTGAATATAAAAGATAAAATAATTAATTTATCAATTTGTTAGTTAAGTCTATTCGTTTCTTAAATTTAAAAAAATAGGTAATTAACAAGATCTGCCATTTCTTGAGCATTATTTAATTTTTTGATTGAAATAGTTTTTAAAGCTTTTGAGAAAACTAGGTTGAAGCAAAAAATTAAAAAATTTATTTAACAGTAGTAATTAATCTAAAATTTAAAAAAAACTTTTCTTCACAATATAATAATGTAAATCTTATAATAAACATTGATTGCAATCGCTTCCTGGCGTTGTAAACTTACAACGATCAGTTTTAAAAGTTAACAAGCCGTGAGGTGGGTCGTTTATTAGGACTAAAGTGCGACCCTTGAGGTCCACACGACGAACTTCCCAGTTTGATAAATATTTAATAATAATAATTAAATTAGATACTACACAGAAAAGTAATCATTTTAATCATTAAAACATCAATAATTAAAAAAAAAAAAAACGGCTGAACCGATTTTTATAAAATTTATGTCGAATCAAAATGACGTTAACACGCCTCGATTGACACCCTTACGAAATCGATATAATTTTTTATTCGCGAGATATTGTGTAAAATCTACTTTTTTGGAGGTTATTTGGTTAAGAAAAAAGAACGGCTGAACCGATTTTAAAAAAATTCCTTTCAGATCATATATACGTTAATACGCGTCGATTGGCACCCCAACGTAGTCGATATCATTTTTCGTTCTCGAGATTTCGTCTTAGAAAGAAATGGACACATACATACGTACGTACGTACACACACACACACACACACACACACACACACAGACATCTTTCTAAAAGTAGTGTAAAAATAGTGTAGTGACCTTGAAACATAAAAATTTTTTTTCCTTTTTGATTTCGATTTTCGGACCCATTACAATAACTTCCAATGGGAAGTTAATAAAATATTAAATAGGCACGAAACAAAAAAAAAGACCACAAAACAAGCACTGGGGAGCAGAAAATCAACATTTAAAACTGCATAAGTTTTCCCATGGGCCCAAATCAAGTGCACCCTGTATTGATAAAAAAATAGGTCATAAGCATTAATTATTATTATCAATGCAGTTTTAAGTTGACTTCGAAAACGTCATCAGATTAATAAAAAATTGTTAATGTGTATATGTTACAGGCAAAGTCCGCGGGTGTACAGAATCGACATTGCCCAAACAACGATTGCACATTACTGCCGGCGAAGTCCGCAGAAATAATTGATACAAGAAATTATTGTTTTTTTGGTTGTGTTTTTCCGAAGTCTTGACGAGTAACAAATTATGTAATTTGATGGGACTTACCTAAATGTAACGGATGTTTTCAGCTGGTTTATTGTTTTGAATTTATTTATGCTGAACTTTCAAAATATTTTATTATAGGTACCATAAGCAGGTACCTTTTACCTATAGGCTATAGCAATAATTTTATTTTAATCTAATACTAATGATAAATAGTTAATTCGTTATTTTTGTAAATGAAATTCATCTTTTGTGTTCCAAATTCCAATAAATATCAGTCCTCAAAAATGAATAAAATAGGAACAATCTAGAGCAGCTCCGCCCACATAAATTAAACATTGTCACTTAAAATCGGGCAAAGTTCGCAAAGAAAGAGTAGTTGTCGACATTGCCCACCACTGGATGATCAGTGTTATTTTTAGTCACATTAAGCCGGGTCATGTCCGCTAATCAACCATTTCTGCGGAGTGCGGACTTTGGCGAGCAGCGATGTGCAATGCTGATATTGCCCGGGAGGCCGGGCAATGTCGACTCTGTACAACCTGCGGAGAATGCCTGTAACATATACAAATTAATAAAACACAATTATTTGCAAACAATTTTCTGGCTCTGCGAGATACTGTATAGCTTTGCTTATATTAACAGAAACGAAAGTGGAGTTTTTGGATCCTAATCTTGGTATTTCATTTTTTTATTCAAGGGTCGATGATTTCATTTCTTCATTAATACGACATCAAATTTAGTAGACAGCGTGAAATAAAGTATCGGAAGTTGAAACAATGAATACATTAAATTTAATTTAAAGTATATTATCAGGTAATAAATCCTATTTTTTTTTACTTATTATAATAAAAATTTAGAAAGCACTAATTTACCAATTTATGCGAATTTTAGAGTTTATGCTTTCTACAGACAACATGAAGATAACATTAGAAATATGTTGTTGTTAAAAATAATGTTGTCAAAATATATTTTAAGGGAAAGTTATTTTTGCAAAGTTTGTACATTATGTACGTGCTAATATTTACTTTACTTTTTTTAAATTTTCGATATACAAAGGGACATTTTAAATCGTTTTCAGATAAAATTGCTACGAAACAGATCAAATTGACAAAAATATTTGGTTTATTTCAAATTCGTGCCACATAGAAACAATTTAAGAGTATGTACCTCTGTATACAGGAGAAACGATCAGCGTCCAAAATTTTCAAATTTGTGATAAGTACATCGGAATGCCTATTTGTGTTGGAAGTTAATTATTGCAGCAGCATTTTTCAACAATATTAAAAAAGATATAGAGATTTAACATTTTTTTTAATCGGATTATTATTACCGAGTGTTAAACAAATTTCAGTTAGTACCTACATTTTAACCTCAATTTGAAAATATTTTGCTTAAAAAAACGGAAATGAGATATAGATTTTGTAATTTCATTTTGTATTTAATTTTTTATTCATAACGAAAAAATATCTCAATGAAAAGATTTATGTGCAAAAGTAGCAACTCGTGATATCTCAATAGTATAGCAATTGACATTTAGCCCCCGTATTCTTCAATTATTTTATTACTTAAAAATACTATTGAGTAGACTCTTCTGCAAATATGATACATTTTTAGAGTGTTGGGTCTCCAAGTCACTATTTTATTCCATTACATAATTGCAGTAAAAGTAAACACATGGACACCCTCGAAGAATATGAAATATATAAAGCCACAAAATTCGACAATACCAACATTCTTAATGACAAACTAACACTAAAATCGAACATAATATACGACACAATAATTAACAACACACAAACATCCAATACTCAGTAATCGTCTACACACATACACACACATACTCACATTTCCATTTCATTTACTTACTATATAAATCATAAAATCTCGAAATTCAAATCAGTACTTCACAAACGACGACATAATACAGAGTGCTTAGCATCATAATATTATATAGTGTTACAAATACTCAATGTGTGCTTTAAAAAAAATAATTAACCACACCTGAAGATGGCAACTCGTTGCTGAAAGGCGTAGTGTTAAATCACATGCAGTCACAAGACGGACATAATACAAGGTATTTCCAATACTTTTCATAATCTTCTTCACATTTTTTGAGTAATATATGTATAAAATATGCATACCTATTATAATAAATTTTATGGTAATGTGAACTTAAATTGCCAATATTACGAAAATTTAAATAATAGTTACTCACATGTTACACATTACATGATATGTGAATATTTAAAACAAAAAAAAAAAACGATCAAGTGCGAGTCGGACTCGCATGGAGAGGGTTCCGTTCTATTCCCTTTCCCGTGGGAATTTAAAGACTTAGGATTTCCGTTTAGGTTTTCCTGTAAACAATGGATGAGGCCCTATATTCCCTATTTATTTCAAAAATTTAGACTCAGTAGTTACGAAGAAAAGGGGGTGAGGAGCTCGATTTTCGTATATTTTTTTAATATCTTTAAACTACGCATTTTAAAATTATAAAAAAATATACATATTTGTATTTCTCATAACGAGCCCTTTCATTTGATAAGTCACATTATGCATTTGAATTTTTTTTAAATTTTCTAATTTGCACCCCCCCCCCCCAAATTAACCCCCAAAATTAGAATTCGTTTATTTACGCTAAACGTCCGCGATTAGGTCACCTAACTATATATGTTACATGTACCAAATTTCATCTTTTTTCGTCCAGTAGATTCGGAGAAAGTGAAGGGAATGTGGAAAAAACAAGTTATGTCCTTCTGACAAATTGCTGACTAAATTGAATTTAAAGTTATTTTCATTCCTTGTTCTTTTGCCATCCAATAATTTTAAGTTTTAAAATACACGGTGACCTACCTATTTCTTTTACCCCATAATTTACCCAGTGCTGAAAACCGTTACGGTCTATCAGATGGCACTAACAGCTCAAAAATCAAAAAAATGTGACATACCCTGTTCTTTCCCCATTCCCTTCAAGTAAGTTATGACAGACATTTGTCTCAGAAAAATCCAGACAGGATAGTTAATTACAGATGAACGAAAATCTGCAGTCTTTTCCAGCGAGAAACTCAGTGGCTATGGAGTCGTACCAGAAACTAATCATAAATGGTGAACCCTTTAATAAAACAGTCTACATAACTACAAGCATATCAAACGGAAACATTATAATAATTGTAACATAATAATATTACATTATACATTATATCTACAGTGTATGCATTTATTTATTACATACGACAAGAATGCAAAAGAAGTGTTTTGTATCAGAAGTGGAAGTGGTGAAGGTGATACTGATGATATCGTTATAGGAACTAGAGAGGTGACCACTTAATATGGTGGCGCAGGTGAGATCGGTGAGCCAGTTGATCGCAGAGTGCCATACGGTCTTCAAGTCATTCACGAAGAACATCTTATAGAGTGTGTTTGTGTGTCTATAGTGCAGTGGTTTGACATAAATACTGTATACGGACATTGGAACTATATTTTTACTGTACATATCGATCATCTATCGTAATCATTGCGAAGATATTCACGTGAGTCGTCCTGGTTTGTTTTTATCTAAAATGTACTTGCATAGTGGACTACTTATAAATTGGACAGCCACAACCCGACGCCGGGCAATTCTCATGAAATATTTTAAATTATCAAATCATAGACGCTCGACAAGTGTCATAAGCGTCTTTTTTATAATTACATAATACCTTTAAAACAAGTGGGTAATTTCCCGGCAATTCTGTGTATACTTTTATATGACTTCAAAAAAAAGTCGTATATTCATTTGGATGGATCTTTCTTACTTTCTTTCTTGTATATCCCTCATAACTCCTGTTCTGCGCAACGTAGAAGAACATAACATGTATCAAAATTTGTGTTGTGAATTCTTTGGAATTCTTGGGAATCCTTCGACGGTTTTTGCCTCAAAATGCACCGTTTTTTCTTTCAAAGTATCCATTTTTCTCTGCTTATATTATAACAGAAGCAGGAATTTTTCGAAAGTCCCGGGAATTCTTGACTCACGAAGTCGGAATTCTTGATTACACTTTTTTCTTGGGAAATTACCATTTCGCTTTAAAATTGACCTGAAATGAACTAAGTTCATCCGCCTACAGCTTTCCAAAGCAATCGTGCAGTCATTCTTGTTAGTGATCTGCACTGACCAGTCAGTGACCAATGTAGGTACCAATAAGTTGTATTCGATATTTTTAGATAAAGACGCGTTATATCTAATGGTGTAAAACGTATTTGTTGGGTTCTAGTTTAACCTAATAAAAGTAGGAAAAAATAACCGACCCCCGGCTTGTAAATTGGAAAATTGGTACGGGTGAGCTCACGTGATTTTTGGCTCACAAAAAACCTATATTATTTGTTATTCTTCAGTTTAATGAAGCATCTAATTAAAATTACAGTTTAGGGGCGTCCATTAATTACGTGAGGTGTTTTTTTAATTTGGACCCCCCCCCTTGGTGAGATTTATCCTATAATTTTTAAATGATTAAATGTATTCAATATGTTCATTGTTCATGTATTTTGCTTCATATCACTAAATACCTAAGCGTTAATACTGAAGTCTTCTATGTACTACATTTTTTCTGTGAAATAAGAGGAGAAAAACGATAATGTTATCTGTTATTATAATGTATAATCTCTGAATTAAAAAGTTGACGTGAGATATTCATTGAACCCAACCTCCATTTAAATGAGATTTGATGAGATCTTGCCGGACCCATTCCCCCATTTTAACGTCACTTAATTAATGGACACCCCCTATACAAGCAATTTTCAGCTTAAAAAACTTTTTTTTTAATCTTTAAGACCTCCGCCTAACTAAGAGCGAATCTGTTTTGTGCTGTTGATGGGGCTTGCAAATTTTATGCAATACAATGGATAATAAATACTATATACAGATAACGTGCTGGTTTCGTTAGCGACAGCACGACACAGCTTCGCTCGTAGGCAAAAAAATACAGAGCAATAAGAAAAAAGTCTTCAAGAAATAATTTAAAATTAAGTTTCAACTGTCGATCAAAAACTGTCCAACTTTTATAGTCCACTCTGTAACTATTGTAATAAAATTTAAAGCTAAGAAATTTATTAAAAATGCAATATCATAAGCACAATTTATCATATATTTGATACTATTTTGTGTATTTACAAAAACTGATAAACAAATTTGATGAAAATAGTTGATTTTTAGTGTTCAGTTCTTTTAGAAGATTTTTGTCAGCTGTAATGACTGGAAGATATACTTAAAAAATACGACATTTCTGTTTTCCTTTCAAATACTTGATGTAAACAGTAATAAGTACTCGATAAAATCAAAGATAAGAACTGGTTAAACCAGTAAGAAAGTCCACGTGTTTTAAACTTAGTGCATATAATTTCGTTTTTAATGATGCATTTTTTTATTTAATTGACAATAATAAATTAGCAATAAGTCCATTACTCTTTAATACTAGAAGACAACAAAGGAAAAGTTCTAAATAACATTATATAAAAACAAAAACAAAACTACACACAAAAGAATATTATGCATACCTAGAATCATAAGAATTGTAAATCAAAATATGCCGTCATATTTTGACTTCCAAAAAATAGACACATTCAAAAGTAAAACCTAACGTTCTGTCCTCTAACAAAGTTAGTAGAGTCACCAAGACACGGCGGAACAGGTTTATATTTTTAGTGTTGGTATTTAATAATTTAGGGTAAAAACATTTTTTCGAAGCGTTAACAAAATGAACGATTTTCTTTTACTTTTAAGCGATAATAGGAACGAAAAAATATCAATTTCGCGATTTTCACGGATTTGGACGTTTCATGGTTCCATACATACCAAAATTTTAATTAAATGTTCCTCCGACAGTATGTGCAGAGGACTTGGTGACACACTGTTCAAATGATCGAAACCAAATTTTAAACTTAGTTTTTTTACGAGATTACTCAGGGTTTTTGATTTTCCTAGACGCTAATGACCTAAGCTGTCGACGCGTCTATAATTTACAATAAATAAAAATAAAAAAAATTGATTTTCCTCCTAATAAGGGTAGTGCTTACTGACAATCGAAAATAATAATTTTCTCGAAAAAAGTTCCAATAATCCAATAATCAGTCATTAATGACCCTAGAATATGCCACCCGCATTCATTTGTCTCGGAAAAATCCAGAAAAAGTGGTTTACTGATGAACGAAAATTCGTGGTTGATGCAATTGAGGGAGAAAGTCAATCAAAGTTTATGATTGACAGCGGACACATAGAATTGCCAAGGTAATAAGATTACAGAATTCAGATCAATATTTTATATTGCTAAGAATTGGCATCGACCTGTACCTGTAATACGAGTGCAACATGTTAAGTTACATTTAATGATAGGCTTGTTGATACTGTTTAAATTATACAGACGGCGGATTAAGCAGCAACGTGTTTTGATACCTTCAAATTGTCTGTGAAATTGAACTTTCATTCGCGCTTGCTTTCTAATAAAATACTGAACTCACATCTTCGAACAAATCGGTTCCAATAACCGGACGAAAAAATGAAAACATTAATTTTTTACTTAATTTTTTTAATTTTTTACTAATTACATGAATAATAAGGAGTATTTGAAATACCTTGTATTTTGGTGTCCGTCTTGTGACTTCATGTGTTGTTAACACGACGCGTTTCAGCAACGAGTTGCCATCTTCAGGTGTAGTTAATTTTTTTATATTATAAAACACACATTTAAAGTCACAAGACGGACACCAAAATACAAGGTATTTCTAATACTTCTTATTATTCATATAGTGACTTGGAGACCTAGGTAATACTCTAAAAATGTATCATAATTACATGACAAATTCCCAACATCAATGGAGTAGAAGTTGACTGTATTGTCTTTTTGAGACAACATCAATAAACTGCATTGTCCACCACAACATTGTTGGGTCTCTATGAGCTACGCTTATGAAATAAACAAGTTTAATTCAATTTTAAATCTCGTTTGATTGATTATTTAATTCTAATTATTATATTTGGCAGGATTTATGCCACAACACTAATGGCTGGTTTATCGTACATTTTAATCACGGTGTTTTTTTATTCACGCTGTTAAATTTTGATTGCTACGTGTGTTCATTGGTTGCTGCGTTTCGTTGCCATAGCAACCCTTCACTAAACAATGTGATTAAAAAAACACCATGCTTAAAATGTACGATAAACCGGCCAATAATCTGTGAAATTTGCAGCTAGCTTACCGTTTGTGAGATAGAACCTTGTGACAGACGGATGGACGGACGGACAGACGTAGGCTTAGTAATATGATTCCGTTCGGATGTACGAAACTCAAGAAATATAGTTCTGGATATTTACTGTACGTTCGTTGGCACAGATCAAAGTATAGATAAAGAGGACATACCGTATGTTCCCGGATTAAGTTCACAAAAGAAGAACAAAATTTATTCTTGATTTTACGAAAAAAAAATTTGATTCATTGAAAGAAAAAAAAGCTACAAAATATCAAATTTGTTGACACCTACATGAATCGGCAGAAATGGTCCACTTTTATGGCCGCCAAATGAGCCCTGATTTAAAATTGTAAATTTTTACTTATCGAGGTATTTAAAAAAATCATTTATAGAGCAAATTTCCCCAATAATGTTTTAAGGAAATAAATAAATAATTGAATATAGAGGTACTAAAAGATGTGGGGTATTTTTGAGCATTGTTTACAGAATTGAAAAAAACCTTGTTTTTTTTCTTTTAGGACCACTTGCACTAATATTATACTAATTGTAACTACTGAATAATTGTTTGTTCCAAGTCAATTTTTTCCTTTTTTTGTAAACTCGATCTAGGGACATCGGTACGTTAGGTACTAGGTACATCCTCTTCGCCTAATGTCTATAGTATACCAACCAATTATAAATATCTGTGATCACAAGATAAAATCGCGTATGTCGATTTTTTTATATCGCGAGAAAAATTTTATATGTCTGTTTTGTGTTATATTATGTAAAAACGTTTCGTTTTTACGTCTATAAATTTTTATATAACACATGCACGCTTTTAGTGTTTATTCGTATCTGATTTGCGAACCTTAAATAGCCGTTTATTGACTAGTGACCATTAAGTAACGCTTTTCAGTGCTATAATGAAAAAACAGTTGCATAATGTACATATGTAACTAGTTACATAATGAACTATTATGTAACTAGTTACATAATGAACCATTATGTAACTGTTTTTTTTTTTTTTTTTTTTAATTCAATTAAATTCTAAAACCATGCATGTGTTATATAAAGTATAGTGTGCAACGTGTGTGCTAAATCTTTATGCGTCAGGCGCGATATTTTCAGCACTCGTATGCGGCTCGCGATGCACACTCGCCAAGGCTCGTGTACGCTCGCCTACTACTCGTGCTAAATACATCAGCACTCGTATTCGGCTCGCGATGCTCACTCGCCAAGGCTCGTGAGCGCTCTCCTACTACTCGTGCTGAAAATATCGCGCCTGACGTATAAAGATGTATTTAGCACACTAGTTACACAATATACTATTAACATTAAATTGCAACCATTGTATTGCAGTTGCTGTGAATATTTGTGGATTTTTTACTATAAGTAATCTATTTTTTGCACTATTGAAATGAGACAGCTGCTGACTCTGTCGGTCACATACCTTAAGCTCAAAGCAGATTTCCATTACGCAATCGCTGCGAACAACAAGTTGAATTAAATTCTTTTATCAACGTACATTTAATAATGATGATCTAATCAGAAAAAAATAAAATGTTTTATTTTAAACTTTTTTTATTTAACATCCTGTTTACAACAAGTTTCTCTTGAATTACTAAACTAGCGGCCTTAGTGTGTCTGATCCTACCCAACATTTTTTTTTTTCAATGACTTCGATTTGTTTTAGTAATTTTGATAGACTATGAGAGCCTTTAATATGGAGCCAGCTGTCAAAATCTCATTAGAATATCTTCTTTAAAAAATTGAGTAGATCATGTTATGATTATAAAATATGTGTTGATAGGATAAAATCACTTTCGGGTTTGTACACTTTTGACTATGCCAAGATTTTGATCCGTGATTCAAAAAAATCTACCTACCATCGCTCTTCCGAGTTCCGAGTCTAGCATCCTGGACGGTCAACCGGTACTGGGTATAAAATTATAAAAAACAATATTGCAACCAATAGGTATTACTTATTATGTACATATTAATTAACGGTTGCGATCTAGGTATAGTTAGGCTTTCAGGTAAATTTTTACATGTTCATATTATTTAATTTTTAAATTAATTTTATCAGTAACAGCTAATAAGTGAATTGAAACAACAAAACTGCATAATTTAAGTATATTCTTTTAGTTGGAAAGTTGACTTTTATACGCTGTGAAATTTAAAATTAATAAATCTCTAATGTTGCACCACCGCATTTCTTGCAAAAGACGATAAGCCATTTATCAAATTAGATGCACCTAGTGACCTAACAAATACACTTTACATTTAAATTAATTATATTTTTCAAACGCAGAGAAATCAACATTCATATTTATAGGACATTCAATATCGATTTAACTTTATATTGTGTATTTAATTTAACGACCATTAAAACTTTAAAACATGTGTCTTTTCGTATCTGTAAGGTGGATCTTAAATAGCCGTTTATCGACTGGTGACGTCATGATCCATTATGAAACGTTTTTCGATGCTATTACGAAAAACATTTGAAAAACTCGTTACATAATGAACCATTATATACCTCTTTCCGATGCTATAATATAATGAAATGTGGTTACCTACATGGCAACGAAGTAAATAAATATTGTATCAAAGCCAATGTTTTTATTATAAGATGTACTGCTGTCAGTGAATTTAAGGTGTTTGATATTAATTGAATTAAAGTCTAAAACCACGCATGTGTTGAATAAAGTATAGTGTGCAACGCGTGTGCTAAATCTTTATGCGTCAGACGCAATATTTTCAGTACTCATATACAGCTCGCAATGCACACTCGCCAAGGCTCGTGTGTGCTCGCCTACTACCTACTCGTGCTGAAAACACTAGTTGCACAATCCTATTTATGGTCTAGTTCCAAATATTTTTAATGCAAGTATAAAATTTTTTTTTAACTTGATTTAATATTATCGTAGATCCTTATATAAAATTAAAAATAAATAAATAAAACACAATAAAATTTGATTTAATCAAGACGAATCTAAAATACGTCCGATCACAACGAGATTACAATTTTGAATTACTTGTTTGTTTTAAAAGCGTAGCTCATAGAAACTCCAAAAGAAAACAATGAATTGTGGTCGACTATGTAGAGTATTAATGTTGACTCAAAAAGACACAACACAAGGTTCTGAAGAAGTACCGATATGGTTTTATTTGTTTTGTATTTTGGTACATCACTATCTACAAATGTTGAGACAAAAATTTTGTTTTTCAGCTTTACCCAGGGACTCTTTTAGTTGTCGGTTTTATCTTAACCAGATACGATCTGGTTAAGATAAAACCCTACAAAATTTAGATAAATTAAAATCTTCAAATTTAATTTATTTATATATGAATAATAGTTTATTTAGAATATAAAAATTTGATTTAAATGGGAAAAAACTTGAGGGGTATCGTTTTTAATCGAATAATTGTAAATTATAAACGCTTCTGTCTGGATAGCATAGCCTTTCAGCGCCTAAATTATGATAATCACATTGACAATGTAACATTTGTAAATTGTAAGTTGATGGATCACAAAGACAACTTACGACAAATAATGTCGTTTTCGCACGAGACACTATGGCATTCGAATCGAACACCGGCGTCTCAATCTAGTCGAACACGAACAATGAAATAATTAATGTGTTAACGCGGAACACATCTGTGAGACACTCATTGTCCGGGGCTCCGCGACGCTAGCACCTCATATATGGAATAAAAAAAATCCAATTACATACCATCTGAAAGGTCAGAAAATTGTCATAAAAAGTCAATTAATTCCATTAATTGGTCAGCGATAGAAATTTTTTTATCGATTGTTTAAGTTTTTCAAGGTCATTGAAAAATGTTAGCACCCCATTAGCACCCTTATGAAAAAAGAAATTAAAAGCTATATTCGATAGATAATTATCTGCTGATAATTAGTCAGCTAAAATAAATAATTGGTCAGATCAATTTTATTGAAAAAAATAAAAAATAATTAAGTTTCGTCAACAATTAATTGTAGGTACTGTCTGACGTCACAATGTAAGTATAATATTTTGTATACTTTTGTGTAAGTATAATATGTATATAAAATATTATACATTGTGACGTCAGAGAGTACAATTAATTGTTGACGCCACTTATTTAATTATTAGTGTATTTGCCATATGGCACATAACACTATCGGCGTCGGTCGGATGGCAGGACCTAGGGGTCGGATGGCAGGACCTAGGGGTCGGACCAAAATTTCTCGACGTTTCATAGCCTCCTGAACACTTTGGCACCATTTTTAGAAATGTATATGTGTATATATACACACACACACACACACACACACATATATATATATATATGGGCTATTACTTTCGAAAGAGTTAATTGATTTTGACGAAAGTTGGTAGGCACGTTGGAATCCATCACCGCACGAAGCCTATTTAAAATGGGTCCGATCGGACCATTTTAAGGGTAGTTTTTAGGGGTTGAAAAATGTTTTTGGGCCCAAAAATACCGAAAAAATTGTCCGAATCGTTTCAAAATTGAAATTTAACCCTTTAATAAAGATTAAAATGTGGTGCTAAAATTTAAATAAAATCGGCCCGATAAGACCGGACTTACGATTTTTATGAAAACATTAGTTTGCGGATACGGATTTCCTTACTGAAGGGTGTATTTATTTTTATGCAGATGCTGTATTGATAACAATATTGCAATTAAGAAAAAAATTATTATTGTAAGGGATGTATTAAGGGGTTAAATTTTTTATTTTGTACGAAAACAAACTTAAGCTCACATAATAAAGCCACAATGCCTGTACCTACTAGCAAATACACTATATTGTCGGCAGGGTTTAGCTGCACTGCGACCCGAGTTTTTTTTTTTTTTTTAAATTGATCTGACCAATAATCATTTTAGCTGACCAATTATCAGCAGATAATTGTCTATCGAAAATAGCTTTTATTATTTTTTTCATAAGAAATGGGGTGCTAACATTTTACAATCACCTTGAAAAACAACAATCGATAAAAAAATTTCTATCGCTGACCAATTAATGGAACTAATTGACCTTTTATGACCATTTTTTGGCCTTTCAGAACCTTTTATGACCATTTTCTGACCTTTCATATGGTATAATTGGATTGTTTAATTCCATATATGGGGTGCATCGCGGAGCCGTTGTCCGGGACGGCGACTGTGTCTGTCAAGTGATTTCATTGTTCGGTTAGAATGAGACACCGCGCAGTGTCGGACACCAGTGTCCGACACCGGTGTATAATTTTAACCGAACAATGAAATAAATAAAAATTAATAAACAAACACTTGAAAAATTCTACACATTTATTTATCTCAACGATCGTTTCGGGTTTCTAACCCATCTTCAGGAGTTTAAACTAAAAGAGTTTTAGAATAAACTCCTGAAGATGGGTTAGAAACCTGAAACGATCGTTGAGATAAATAAATGTGCAGAATTTTTTAAGTGTTTGTTTATTAATTTTTATTCAATCATGTTCTACCAAGTGCCTAGCGATAATTCTATCCCCCTATATTATTAAACGAGTAAATCTTGTATATATGTTTCTATGTATCTATATAAATATTTTCTCGAAAACGGCTCTAACGATTTTGATCAAATTTACCGAAAAGGGGTTTCGGGGGGCAAAAAATCGATTTAGCTAGGTCTCATCCCTGGAAAAATTCGTTTTCCTATCGATTTTATCATTTTTAAAAACGGTTTTTTGACCTGTCAAAACATTGTAATATCGTGAGTAGGCTTTGGAAAAAACAAACTTTCATTATTTATAAATGTAAAAATACTCTGACAGAATTTTTAACTTATTAAAATAATCCGTGAACTATTTGTATAGTAAAAAATAACAGAAATAAAAACTAAACATAATTATGTAAGTAGTTTTAACTAATATTTAAATAAATAGGTACCTAAGTATGTTTTTTTTATATTACCTATATAAAATATGTATATTATGTACGTTAAATATAGTATGACGTATAATCTTACGTAGACTTTTTTTTCTCAAAAACGAATAACGATTTTGATGAAATTTACAGAATGGGGATTTTTCGGGGCGAGAAATCGATCTAGATAGGAATCTTGGTCCCAGAGGGGAGCAATTAAAAAAAAGGGTTTTTTTATTTATAACTCGGTCAATTGTCAGATCGATTCGAAGCCTATTTCTACATAGATTTTGTATAATATATCACAAGGGTTAAAACTGTAAATGAACACTAATATAAGAAGTGTCTTGCACAATATGTAAATAATGACAAACAGGCGGCCCGAAGGGCCGCACTTCTGGCACCGCGAGTCTGTGTAAAAACACATCGATTTTTGAAAACTATTGTTAAGATACATACAAAAAAGTTTTGTTTAAAAATTTGCACTTCTAGCGACGCAGGCATGCAGTATATCAAAACACAACGATTTTTAAAAACTATGGTGAAAATGCATGCAAAAAAGTTTTGCGCTTCAGGTTTATAGTCTGACGTTTGTTATTAAAAGATATAATATGAATTCTATTTCTTCGAAAATCGATTTTTGTGAGTTTTTCAGTAGGTACCTTCTATGCAAAAAAAATATTTGAAATTTACTGGAAGTTGCTAAGATGACATCACAGAGAAAAAGTACGATAAAGTTGATATTGAATGTTTAAAAATGGATTATTGAAACGGCAACGGGCAAGCAGAATTTCATCTGATTCGAACATTTTTACAAGATATTCAATCTATGAAAATCGGTTTTTGCGAGTTCTTCAGTCAACAAAACAATAACGGCGGTAGATTTGAAAATGGCGACCTAAGTAATATTTACAGGAAAAAATGCTTGATTCAAGTTGATACTTAGTTTTTACGCTTAAAAATACACATAGGTATTTAAAATATTTAACAGAAACAATTATTTAAATTATGTTTCAGAAATAAATTCGTTTCGGAATAATATTCTGAGAAAATAATATCTCACAGCATACAAGTACCTACTATTTTTTTGAACTCATCCGAGCAAAGCTCGGCACCCAGATATTAGAATTTATAAATGAAATAAATGTGTGTTCACGCACGAAACACATCTGTGAGAAACTCGTTGTCCGGCATATTGCGGCTGTGTCGGTCAAGTGATAAAATGGGACGTCGGTGTCGGACGCCGATGTTCGGACTACAGTGGCTCGTGCGTAAACGGTCTTTAAGTTTAATCAAAATCGATTCAATGGTTACTGAGTTAAGAGCCTCCTCAAAACTCTCTATGTAAAGGGTGTCTCAGTAAGAGTGCACTTTTTAAATTTAGTGTCATTTTTTTTGTGCAAGTGGCAACTCTGAAATTTGACAGCTGTCACCTATGTTTATTCCGACTATTAAAAATGGAGACGACATGTGGTTTCAGCAAGACGGCGCCACCTGCCACACCGCGCACGAAACAATCGATTTATTGCAGCAACGATTTCCAGAACAAATTATCTTAAGAAATTCTGATGTCAACTGGCCACCAAGATCATGCGATTTAACGCCGTGCGATTTTTTTCTTTGGGGTTTTGTGAAATCTCGGGTTTATGCGAATAAACCAGAAACAATTCCTGAGCTCAAATCCGAGATCTAACGCGTCGTCAGTGAAATACAGCCACATCTCTGTGAAAATCGCACGGCGTTAAATCGCATGATCATTGGTGGCCAGTTGACATCAGAATTTCTTGAGATAATTTGTTCTGGAAATCGTTGCTGCAATAAATTGATTGTTTCATGCGCGGTGTGGCAGGTGGCACCGTCTTGCTGAAACCACATGTCGTCTCCATTTTTAATAATCGGAATAAACATAGGTGACAGCTGTCAAATTTCAGAGTTGCCACTTGCACTCTCATGTTAGACTCTCGCTGGTTCGAGGATTCACTTCATATCATATAGCTATTGAATTAGCAGATATGAATTGACGCTCGCATGTAGTGAAAATCTATTGATTCTGAAGCATATATGGAGAATATTAGTTTAGCAATCTTGTCACGAAATTGAGTATTGTAAGCTCATTCCGCCGCGAAAGTGGAAAGGTTCAGGTTAGAATCCTGATTGTGACCACTGGTTGGTAAAATGATTTTTTCCTATATGTTTCGAAACAATTATATAATTGGCTGCTCTCCAACGAAAAAATCTTTCAAAAAAAAAAATGACACTAAATTTAAAAAGTGCACTCTTACTGACACACCCTTTACAAACGGAGTTGGTACTTGACCGATTTTTTTTATTTAATTCTTAACACGCTTCAGATGGGCATATTACTTGTAAATGCAACTTTGTAATTCATAATTAGATTACATTAGTGCAAATAATATTGTAAGTACCACTATATAATATTATAAACAAAGTGTTATATTTCACGACGTTTTTGTTTTAACCAATATGAAATGTTTACATTTAAATACGCATTTCCAATTGTATTGTTTTGTTGTTGGCTGTTGAATTGTTGTTACCGTTCCTTTTATGGATAACTTCCGGCGCAACTACTGCATCTGTTGTAGGCTTTTACTCTAATAATTTCACGAAGAACTACAACTTACTTTCTCAAACACCAGTACTTGATGTAAAAATACAGTCCTTTCCATTCTAAAGTAAAACAGAAAACATACGTCGTGTATTTTGAATGTAATTTCAGTAGCTAAAGTAAAACTAGGTAGCAGTTATCAGCAGTATTAAGACCTGAGCACATTAGCGCGGTGGCGGTGGCGATGGCGTTTTAACATTGGAAATGTTTATGTTCGTATATGGGGGCAGAGTTACGAGTTTTCGTTCAAGGCCAAAAGACAACGGTGTCGCGATCAAGTGAGGAGCAATCATGCAAAATTGAACAAGTGCAATTTTTTCGAAATGTGTTTTATATCATGTCTAGTTAATTGAGAGGTATTTGCGACGATCTGCGGTGTTATTTTTGAGCAAATGTTAATAAATACTGTAGAAAAATCCATTTAAAAGTTAAGTAATCAAGCAAAAGTGAACGCGTAAGAAGAATAATAGGGTTATTCCTGACAAAACTAAACAGTGCATTGATTAATATTGTGTGTATAATAAACACTTAATTATGTTTCATATATGCTGTTATCATTTCCAATGTCCTAGATGGTTGCAAGGATTGCGAAATCTGTGAATTTTTTGAATAGGCCATACTGTTGCGGTGGTGTTTGCGGTGACTTCGTGCAGTTTTTAACTTTCTAGATAAATTTTGTATTTCTGTATGATTACAATAATGTTTACTATACGTCGGTACACGCGGTCAAATTCAACAAGTTGTGTCTGACCGCCACCACGCCATAGAACGATGCACTAGAACGCTCTTAACGCTGACAAGCAGCGACATAATATGAGCGTGTCAATTTGTTTTTTAGTTTCGGTTCAAATGCTACCGCCACCGCGCTAATGTGCTCAGGTCTTTAGTTAGGGGTCGTAAGTCGTGATGTCGTTCATAAACTTTAAGTAGACTTTTGAATGATAGTAAATTGAATTGAATAATTGAACTACAAAACGGTCTTGAAAGGGAGGAAGGAATGACCTCCAAGGTATACACGGCGTTACAAGGGGAGATGGTGGGTTAATTATTAATATTGTTACGTCTCACTATTTCCTCTTTTAAAAAGTTAATAGGAGTTGATTTTTTTTACTTTTATGTGACGTTAATTATTGGTCGTCAGATATGAATACTGAGGATGTGAAAAGTTACGTAACCTTTGGGAGGTTAGACACAACAGGCATAGTGCCTAGGACCCCGAGGCAAACATTAATTAAACATTAAAAAGATACAGCGAATATAAAAAGGGAGAGAAAATTAAATCAAAAAAAGTTAAATTTAAAATACAAAAAACAACTGTTTATAACAAATGAATAAACTCTTAAAATCAAATTAAAAATCCGCAAATAAGGGTATATTGCAGCACCGAAATTATACATTTCTTAAGTATAGGCCCTGACTTTCCACCGCCTCTAACTTTAAAACAATATCGTGTAATTGTAGGTTTTGTTTTAATTATTTATTCAGGTATGTTTATGAAGATAGAAAAGTAATACAATAATTATGAGACATATTATTTTAGATCTTCTAGATTTTACAATGTAGTCTCTCTTAGCCCCCAAGGCCCCAAATCTGCCGCGGCCTAGGCCACGGCTTACTCGGCCTATTAGTAAATTTGGCACTGGAATATCGACATGTTTAGGGCCCACGGAGCTGCTAAAACGGCCCTTGTTGGTAGTAATAATAATATTAATAACATACCAATTTATTATTTATTTTACGAGATGGTGCAAGCCATTTGGGATAAGTCAATATATCAAATTTCGTCATTGGAGTAGCAGGTACACACAATGCAATTCGTATATTGTAATAATAAATTATTGTATTTGTTTACACATAAACTCACTTCCAGAGGTACGTTATTAATAGTTTATAATTATGCAGATACACAAAAAACTTGTTTATATTCAGCGAAAGAATTTTGTTTAATTAATAAATATGTACAACATTTTTGATTATAAATACAATCTAAAACAAGCCGTGAGGTGGATCGTTTATTAGGACTAAAGTGCGACCCTTGAGGTCCACACGACGAACTTCCCAGTTTGATAAATATTTAATAACAATAATTAAATTAGATATTACACAGAAAAGTAATCATTAAAACATAATTTTTATTTATTTTTAACAATAATTAAAAAAAAAAACGGCTGAACCGATTTTTATAAAATTTATGTCGGATCAAAATGACGTTAACACGCCTAGATTGACACCCTTACGAAGTCGATATAATTTTTTATTCGCGAGATATTGTGTAAAATCTACTTTTTTGGAGGTTATTTGGTTAAGAAAAAAGAACGGCTGAACCGATTTTGAAAAAATTTCTTTCAGATCATATTTACGTTAATACGCGTCGATTGGCACCCTAACGTAGTCGATATCATTTTTCATTCTCGAGATTTCGTCTTAGAAAGAAATGGACACATACGTACGTACATACGTACACACACACAGACATCTTTCTAAAAATAGTGTAGTGACCTTGAAACATAAAAATTTTTTCTCCATGTTGATTTCGATTACAATAACTTCCAATGGGAAGCTAATAAAAAATGAATTACAGTCGACCAAGAAGGGTTTAATATAGCTGACAGTGGAGATTGCATCACTTCCGCAACACACCACCTCTTGGACATTTCACCAAGTCACTCAAGCAGAAATGGGGGGGGGGTTCAGTAAAGATGTTTATACTTCTGTTACTACAAGCGTAAAATAAAATCAAAATGGGAGTATCTTGAGTCAAGCGGAAAATTATCCTGTTATTGTGAGATTCATACCGAGTAATAATGATCCAATTTGCTTTAAATCTTTACGAGAAAGCACCTACTGAACTAAAGTACAATAAAATAATCTATATCAATGTAACCCAAATTCGGTACATAAAACCTTCTATAAGTATAGTAACCGCTACACATCAATGCGCATGTTCAATGAATAAGAGACGTATGTAGATATTATTACGCAACATTAGCATCGTAGTAACCGTGAACTTCCAACGAATGTTACTTATGGAGTGACCTTTGTTAAACATTATTTATGTTAGTCGAAGTGATATCTTATTATTATATCTTTTCGACTTCCGATAGTTATATAAGCATGTATTTAAAATAGGTGCCCGGTGCCATTCTCAACTGTTTTGTATATTTTGAACCTATAAGTAAAATACTTGTACACCAACGGGCATTAAAAGTGCAATGATAAATACGCACTTAATCGATTTAGTTTAACCGGAAACTTTTAAAAAACGCTAGAGTAAACGAAGTTTCGCAGAATAGATCCAATGCAATACGCGAACCATGGAGGATAAAGAGATAGATAGATAGATAGATATATTTGTCAATAAGAAAAAAACATTTCATGACATGTCAAATACAAATAAAGTACAAATTGAGTATAAAATATAAAATTAAAATTTAAAATCAATTACTGAATATAAACAAAGAGAAATCAAACGTTTCTTTAATAAAGATTTAAATTTAAAATAAGGCAGTATAGTTACCTGTGCTGGTAATGTATTGTAAAGTCGCAGTTCTGAAAATTCCGGGCTATTATAAAATAAGGACAGATTATATTTAGGTAGAATAATTTTATTGTTGAGAAATGAGATAGATCTCGGCAAGTCGCAATGCGAAGCGCATGCCCGAAAATCGATGCCGGTAACGGTATGTAAAAGCCTTAGCCCCAAGTCTGTATATGGCGCCAGTCTCAATGAATCTATGAACGAATTCACGGCAACGTGGTATTGCTTACTGTTAGGTAACTTGATTGGCTATCTTTTTATTCAGGTTATTTGTATTTTGCAAAAAAGCAACATTAAAATCGCCCGGTTATTCACTCTAAATACTTGGGGTTTAATGTAGATTCTGTGCCTTTACCACCGGAGTAGGAAGCCTTATTTTCCTCACTTTTTAGACAACAGCGAATGCATTAAGATTAGTTTCCTTTTTCTCTATCCTCCATGGCGCGAACTTCGTTTACTCGTGTTTTCTAAAAATTACGATTGTCAAGACCGAGTTGATTCAATGCGCATCCCGCTTAACAGTTTCCCAACGGGTACTTTAATCATGAGATTTAATGACTGAGAATCTTTTATAAGTGGGAAAACCATTATATCGAGCGTAACGTTTTAATGGCATTTTACTGTAGTTGGTCCATCATCTATATATACTTGTCTTTGCCTTTTTTATTCTCTTCGTTTATTTTATAATTTTTTCAGTGGTTTTCTGGAGTTAGGTATTCCATTTCCTGTATATATTTATTATTTAAGTAAGTACTATACACTGAAATAAAATTTTTATTTTACGTAGTAGATACGGTAAATAAACATTTATGAACGAACGTTAAACATATTACTTATTTTTTTGATATTTTTCTCTTGCCTTTTATATTATTCTCTGACATTTCCATCCATGACCAATAAAAAAATCTTCCGGTTGTCCAAGTCTGTGACCACTCTGCTTTTATTGTAAATTACCTCTTGATAAAAAACAAAACTTACATTTTAAACAAACTATTGATTAACCAGTTGCTACCGAACACCCAGGGCCAGATTTACACTAAGTCATGCCGCCTTTGGGCTACCAATTAAATGACGCGCCCCCTGCAAAATCTGTCTGAATGAATCAAGTGAAATCAGTAACTGTTGATAATTTTGACAACATTTCGACAGAAAAAATGTTTAGGATCGCTAAAAAATTTGTAAAATTTTCCAGTCATTGATTTAAAAAAATGCAAATTGCCATGTAATATGCATTATCAAAGTGTGCCGCCCCTCAAAATTTGCCGCCTTGGACCCGTTTAAGTCCTACGCTGCAAACAGCATCTATATGTTACTTTGTACAAAGCGTACAATTTTTATTTTATTTATTTATACATATGTACTTTTCGTTCTTTCTCTTTGTTCAAAGCCGCTTGAATTCGCTCATCAAATTCGGATTATCACACTGTTTTATTTATTTTCAGTATGCAGCGCAGCTGACATATTCGGCGAAGACGTCAGCTAACAATCGCATTACCAGTAAACATAAATCGTACGAAAAATACTCAAACAAACATCAAACATGAGACGGCACTTTGCATTATCGACGTGTGTTCTTCTATCTGCCATATTCCAATGTATACGCGGTGAATGGAAACCGGTGGCGATCGCAGCGCCACTATCAGACGGAAGTACAGAGTTTCAGTCCAAGTCGTCACTTCCTCTGGAATCGATCAGTTACCACGGAAGTCCGCTGATCGGTTCACTAGGCATTGGCGCGGCACCTCCCGCACACGAAGATCAGTGTTCGTTACATAAAGTCGCGTTCACACAGGATCTATACTTTCAGTATATTCAGTACAAACAAGAGATACCGAAAATGAAAGAGTTCACGCTTTGCATGTGGACCAAGTTTCACAATCATAGTAACGATCATCCGCTCTTTTCTTATGCCGGTAAGTTAAAATAAAATTCTTTAAGAAATTAGACGAGATCGTCGAGATACAGTTACACTTATTTCATGTCATTTTGATATCTCTAAAAAATATCTTATGACGCTATTCTGAAAAACCACTGCACTGAATTTGAATTCTTTAAACTTATTAGCCGTTAATTGGAATGGAGAAGACTACATATTTACCAAATGTGTGGTTTATAGGTTAAATAGTTCATAAATGCCACTTGGCGGACCCCCACGCAGCCATTTTGAATTTAAAAAAAAATGTTTCCGATAAAAAAATTTAACATCTGCCTGAGTTTACGCCTATCAACTAACATAATATGATATAGCAATGTCATTACTGTATCGATTATAATTTTGAAGCCGAAAGACTGTGATAGACAGATAGATTAGTTAGAACAGAGTTTTACCCTTGGGTATGGACCCTAAAAATTTTATTCATTAATATTTTTAAAATTTTTGTCTTAGTATTAAATAAATTTAGTTTGATAGGTAAATGTAAATGTCATCTCGAATTTATAAAAACGATGAACAAGAAAGAAGAATTATTGCAAGATTGGAGGAAGGAATTTTCTAGTATAAAATATTTATTAATATAGTAATTTATGCAACTAGTGGCAAAAGTGACGGATTATATGACAGTCGCGATTTTGCGATACGAGCCTAAGGTTATATTGCATTTATTCCAGAACGAGTGTGTGTTTACTGCGTGAGCCGAAGGCGAGTGCGGTAATCACACGAGTTCTTGTATAAATACAACATAACCTTAAGAGAGTATTGTAAAATCGCGACTGTCAGATCCGTCACTTTTGCCACGCGTTACATACAATATTTTTTGCAAAAACTGCTTCAAAAGTTCAATTTTAAGCAAATAAAACACAATTTGGATACATATTTTATTAATGACATTATATAGCAAAGTAATCTATAAAGTACTTTATTACGCACGTGAGTTATAAAGTAAAACAAAACAGTATTAGTTTATAGAACGGAGTGCGTTAAAATTTACTTTAAACACTACGAACGCATCAGAAGCTTCCATAAAGAATCACTTTTCAAACGGTACATAGCCATCTAAAATTGTACTTTTGATGCAAGTGTTGCAAAAAATTTATTTATGTTTTAATTAAATAATATTGAGTAATTTGGATTGTATATAAAACAAGAGAGGTGTTTTGATTACAATGTTTTTATTGAATTTTGAGGATGTAACTTCAGTAATGAGCCATTTTCCTGAGAGTACTTCTTTCAATTATCCACGAGAGGCAGCACTTGTGGTAGGTACAAACATTATTATTCCCCATTAGTGCCGTGTCATTTTAGTGGCATAACTTAATTATTTAATTAATTTAATAATAATAATAAGTTATACCACTAAAATGACACGACACTAATGGGGAATAAATAATGTTTGTACCTACCACAAGTGCTGCCTCTCGTGGATAATTGAAAGAAGTACCTACTCTCAGGAAAATGGCTCATTACATTACTATCAAAAGCCAAATCACAATATGTGAAAATTAAAAAAAAACCGCTAACTAGATGATACAGGTGTAAACTTTCTTAAGTCCGCGCGGCAACTGTTACATTTTGATTTGAACATAAATCGTAACCATAAAAAGAGCATTATTGTACATATTAACGTTTACCATATGTCATAGATAATAGATATGATTAACCCTGATTCATAACTCATAAATCATTAGGTTCTAAAAAACAAAACTTTAAAAACTTAACTTTTTAACACCCCAACACTCCGTATATTTATTTGCATGTAATTACAATCCAGACTGCACTTTGTTGAATGAAGAATCGTTATCTGTAAGCTTAATAATACTAAAAAAAGTGTAAAAAGTTTTGCAGCGTTGAAAATGCAATTTAATTTAGTTTTTGTATGTAGCAATCGTTTATTTTGTAAAGTGCATACAATTAATTTGAAAAAACGTTCGATCAAACGGTGATACGTTCGCTATACTAAAAATAAGAAAAAGAAAAGATTTTCTGAACTATAGTATTTTATTTTATCCGTTTGGCACGGTATCAAAAGTGTGCCGGGTTGTCCGAACATTTTATTATGGTGCGACGCAATTTAAGCGAACCTATCAAATTAAGTTATTAGTCCGAAAAAATATGTTTAGACTTTATTTATTATTCAAGTCATAGTTCTTTATCGCTTAGTTATTATTATTGTTTTTAAATTAGGCCTTTTGTCGTAGCTTCGCTTGTGTATCAACTTCAATTTTTCCCGTATAGATGATCCGTTCAGGTTGATGTTGATTTTGATTAGAGCCCTCTTAACCTGAGCATAGCTGGTTAAAAAGCGCCCCATATTACTTTTTTGGGTACCTAGCAATTGTTAGTTTACCAAGTTTGATAAAAATTGATCCCGCAGTTTTCAAATGATTTCGGTACAAACAACCAGATAAACGTAAAATACCTAATAAACCCGCAAGAAACTAAATTAATGATAGTGGGTCCCGTTATTAGTAATTTAATATTTTCAATGAATACTGTATTTACGATAAAATTTCATTTTCTTGCCATTGTTTAAATAATTGCGTTTTAAACATGGCACAAGTTGCCCCATGGCAACATGCATTTTTATAATCAGTACCTATTACATACTAAAGAGAATCTTGCAAAAAAAATTTGGCCGAATAGTTTTTGGAACTCATGCACGACTACGTGCTAAACAACACAGCAGAAACGAAAAAATAAAATTTATTACATATTTATTGTCAGAATTTAAAACATTAGTATTGATAATATCGATTTACTTTCTTTTCAAAAACTTATTAATGATGTCGTTAACTTAAAATCGTAATAGCGCCGATTTAACATGTTGTTAACTTGTTTTACGCTTCAGCTAGTTGATTTTAATCTCGTTAACAAGACTCACGCTGTTCCACATTTCAAACATCTAATTGAGCTTTTTATATTTTCCATATTATGTAAAGATATTTGATATACGGATTACAAAGTATTCATTTACTCTAACTTTTCAATTAGACTTTCCTATAGAGCAGTATTGTCACTTGCCAGGCAGTGGGTAGTGCGACTGCGAGAAATAAGCAGATGTCTGGTCAAAAACCTCCAGAATTTCAAATACCTATTTCCTAGAATTTCCACTAAAACTGTCGTATATAGAGAACAGTCCGTCCTGCAATTTTCTTTCTGGCATTTTTCGTTAAAGCAGCCGTTTGTTAAATACTTGTTGGGAAAAAACGCGACGGATGCTTTTCTTGTTCCACGACTTTGAGCAAGAACGGTTGCATTTACGAAACATGCCGTAGAATTTTTTTGTATAGAAGTCAACGATCTTTAATTTTCGTTTAAAATCTTTTTTCGTAGGACCAACAGTTTTCACGTTTTTCGAGAAAAAACGTTTTTTTACCTAAAATTGGAAAAAACGTACACTTTTTGCGACCGGCATCCTGAAATGGTGCCTTGAAGTAAATTACGTTTTGCTTACCACTAACAAGTAGAAATAATATAACAAAAACATTAAAAAAACACGTCTTTTATTTTAAAGTATAGGAACTCAAATTCATCTCATTTAAAACAGTTAATTTAAAATTAATTTTTCGTGCTTAACTTACAACGTAAAGCTACTTTATCCATAACAGGAGCACAGGAATATAAAATAGTCAGAGCTAAATCACACATTACGGAATGACGCTAATATAGGGTGTATTAGATTGTTTAGCATTATTTTATAAAAAAATATCTTTCTTTATTTTGTGTTCCCTAAATAATGATAAATGTGTTCTTGATTACAAAATATTATTACCTACATTGAGCGAAATTTTTCTTCTGTAAAACTAATATGGTTGACAATTTTTAATTTAATTGCGCAATTTATTATTCTGTCGGCCGATTGACGATCAGCGCACACAGACCCACCTAAATAATTCAAACTATTTAATCAGCCGATTTAACAGTTGCAGGTGAGCCCATATGTTCATAAAAATAATGGCAGTTATTAATGCAACTAAACAGTCTGCTGAGTGCTGACTAAAACTTGCCTGTCGGCGCTAAGCCTAAATTTGTAATAATTATGTAATTAGCGTTTACCCGTTTACGTCAATGTTGGTTTTGACAATTTAATAGTCTAGCACGTAGGATTCGGTCAATTTTTTTTGCGTGATTCTCTTTAGTATGTAGTACAGATTATAAAAATGCATGTTGCCACGGGGTAACTTGTGCCATATTATGTAATTATTTAAAAAATTGCAACAAAATAAAATTTTTGAATGGGCCACATTTTTCTCGTATTCTTTGAATAAATAACTTATGACTTTTTGCGATAAATTCAATACCAGAGGTATGAAGTTCGAAAAATCACGATTTTGATACTTTTGAGGAATTAAAAATGAATCAAAAAATTGAATGCCATATAACTTTGGTAAATATTTTATTTATTTATTCTTTCACAACTGTGACAACAGTTTACATTCTCTGTACAATTATTGTTCTTCACTTTATTCACTGTTCATTGTACCTCGCTTTGTTATCAGCGTTCTTTTTGTCTATTTTCCGTTGGTCAGTTTTGCTTGACCGTTGGTCAGTTTTTATTGACCAACACTTCGTCACTACTTGACCACCATGTGTCCACTTTATGTCTGTGGTACTTATATTATTCACTGGGTCCACTATATGTCTGTGGTAGTATTTATTTGCCACCTGCAGATATCTTCCACACTGCTTGTCACTTTGCACTAGAAGATTATCTGCACTTAATCACTCAAAGATCTCGTCAGTCACTCGCAAATATCTTCCACACTGTTTGTCACTTTGTACTGGAAGATTATTTGCACTAGGTCACTCGAAGAACTTTTAACTCGCTGGTGGTATATTTATTTCTTGTTGTCCTTTTCACGTCTGCTCTCGTTGAGTATTTATACTTGACTGCCTGTTTCATTCTTGCTCTCGCTTATAGAAACTTTCCTGGTCATTTTACATCCATGGTGGCGGTTTTTTTCTATTGTTGTCACCCAGAATATTTCTTCGCGCTCAAGGCTGCGTGATCCATTTTAAGCCAACGAATCAAGGCTGCAGTCAGCCTGCCTAGATTCGTTACACTATTAAAAACAACAACTTAGTCACTTCTTACCACAAGTAACAACAATTTTATTGGATGTACCTACATTTCGAAAGCTACCTCAAAATATTGTTGTTGTAAGAAATGACTAAATTGTTGTTTCGTATTTATTATGTATTTATTATGTATGTATTTATTATATATGTACTTATTATCATAGTAAAATCATTTGATGATTAACAAATTTATAGGACTAACAATTTGTATACAAATATTTTGAGGTTAGTAACTTACCTACTTATTACAATATAACATAATATTATGTTGCAGTTATGTATTTACATTATTCACCTAACCCTGCCTTAAAGAAGCATTGAACGGATGATTCATTTCGTGGAGATTTTCTTTTAATTTTGATGTTTTTAAGCAATATGCCGTAAAGATTACTACTTTTGACAGCTCAGTTATCTTGTTTTTTTCACACATTTGATAATATGTCCGGCTTTGAGAATCCGTTCTCCTTCAACGAAATTCCTTTGTTTAGGATTCGTACCGGCCCAATTGCAAATTGCACTTATATTTATTATTTCTTATCACTTTGAAAATCACAAAATTATACGTAAATGTATACCCCGTATATAAAATTTCCCCCCCTTTGCGCCATGTTTTTTAAGCTCCACCCATTTGACGGATCCCAATATACAATTGCTGATAAGATCCGTTAGCGCGAATAAGAACATTTTCATTATTAACCACTGTTTTTTTTTATTATTTGTAAGTTTTTTGAACTCATGCGCTAGTACGTGCTAGAGTAAAAAACCCTTATCATACCTGATCGTAGCAAGGACCTTTAAAGTAGTATATAAACATCTAAGCGCTAAATTAGTCGCTTGAAATACCTAGCAGTCAGCGATAAGTCACTTCAGTGGCGTGTTTCATGCACTTTCTTTCGACATTGTCGTTATTCCTTTTGGATCAACTGTAGATAGTAGATACGTATATCATACGAGGACGAGGTATATATTATGACAGGAATTGAGCCCGGGGGTTGTGTCTAGAGCGCTGGAAAAATGCAGACATCGGGTGCGGCGAAAGTACGCAATCCAGTTAGTCATATACTGAACCATACGATGGACCCACTCAAAAAACAGTAGGTACTATTCTTCTTTTCGTGTACATTTTAATACTTAAAATGCATTCAATTGGTTTTGAGATTACATAGCAGCTTAAAATACACCTCGTTATTCTGTTATTTTAAAAATTATAATTTATAGGCGATCTACTTAATTGAATCTTTGATGAATGTGTTTCATGATAGCATGATAACAGTCATTAAGAAATGAGGCAAATACGTCATGAAATGTAATTAAGTACCTCACTAAAAAAATTTTAAGGAGAAATAAAAAATGTGAAAATTTTTGGTGGGATTACGTACGTTCAGATAGTTGAAGTACTTATTTATTATTGCAACGGAACAGTAAAGATCGACGTTTAAATTTAGAACTATCGAGATATACAGGGTGGCACATCTTAACCAATGCAGTGAAATATCTCGTAAACGATACAAACCATAAAAAAATGTTTTATACAAAAGTTATAGAGTGTCAAGGGAGGCAGAAGACTGTGATATCAGATAACATAGGTGGTGCTGTGAAGGTCAGGCGAAGGTCAGCTTCGATTTTTTAATTGTAACAGTGCATTTTTATTCCAGAATACGATACAGTATTTAATAGTGAACAGTAAATTATTAAGATACATATCAATTAAAGTTAATAAATATTGAGATATTTAGAAATTAAATAACAGCCAAAATGAAGGACAATTAGATAAATTATGGCATAGCAGATAGCCATGATATTACGCATCGGCCTTCTTGGCTTGAATTCAATTCCCCAGTTCCCGGGTTCTAGCCCGAGAGCTGGTAAAAGTGTCAATTAGATTTTCAATTTATTATTAAAAAAAAAATAATGAATTGAAAATATAAATTGGTGCTAGGCCCAAATAACCTTAGCTGTTGGTGGTCTTTAAAAGACAATTTTTTTTAAATCAATTCATAAAAGAACCGAATTGACAAATTAATTTTGTAAATATCTCAATATTTATTAACTTTAGCTCATATGTACCTTAATAATTTACTGTTCACTATTAAATACTGTATCGTATTCTGGAATAAAAATGCACTGTTACAATTAATAAATCGAAGCTGACCTTCTCCTGACCTTCGCAGCACCACCTATGTTAAATCTGAATATCACAGTCTTCTGTCCCTCTTGACACTCTATAACTTTTGTATAAAACATTTTTTTTATGGTTTGTACCGTTTACGAGATATTTCACTGCATTGTTTAAGATGTGCCACCCTGTATAATAAATAAAAACAACTACATACAATTAACGAATAACAAGAAGGTATGATTTTAAATAGGTTACGCAAAATACATACTAGAAAACGACTCTGTTTAATGTAACGTACGACATAAATGATTCTTTTCTTTCTTTCTCTTCCACCGCCATGTTAATTACGGTGCCATGACATTGGTTAGCTTAGGGAAATGTGCTCGCAATGGCTTCTACATGCTATTTAAAGTATTCACTTCTTTCAATAGGGACATGAAATAAACCAAAATAAAAATGATATGTAGTCCATTTGTCAAATGTGGATGTTAGTTGTCTCGTTCAAAAAAAAAATGGTCAGTTCCAGATCTACAAATATTGGATTAACGAAGTTCTCCAGGCACTTAAGGAACATATTCTTGAGGTTAGTTTAAGCAAAAAAAATCATAAGAACAAGGGTCCAATTCTCTGTATTTATTGTGCTATACGATATTGATACTAAATTAATCTTAATATTAATTAAAAAAAAATCAATTTCCTCGTGCTTTTCTGTACTTTAGAGTTTCCATTTTTAAATACTAGATATACTTATTTACTTTCTTTTCACAACTCAAGTTTTGAATAATCCTTGCGCAAAAAACCCGGTGCCTAAGACCCGTGTCACTAACGTTCAAAGTCTTGTTCAGTAAAACTTGCTTAATTGATGGCAGTTTTCAGATGTTTCCCATATCACAACCAAAACGGTATATTTTAGAGCATGTGCTGTTTACTTTAAAAGGTTTTTGCGCACATCATTAACATGATTTAAGTACTGCATACCTACATATTACATATGGCAGATAAATACATTATGAATAAACTATTTCTTTACAACATAGGTATAAAAACGAAAGTGTTACCCAAGTGTAACGCTCTCTCGACAAGTAAATACCGTATACTCTCCATCTACAGATTCCATTGATACTGTATTACCGGTCTATCAGTCATTTATCACAGCAGTGACGGTACAATAAATGAGGCAGTGTTTCACATACGGTCTATGCGAACATTAATATTCATTTATCTCGTAGAATGAAACGTAAAATCACAGTTTAATTTTCTTATTTTTGAATAACTTATTCAAATAACCAAGCGCGTGCCTTGAATTCTACCGTAATTTTTTCCAAGAGGATTGTGTAGTGTAGTGGTTAGTGTGCTGGACTTTGAACCAGTGTCATGTGTTTGAACTCCATTTCTGCTCACGAATGCTTTGTCATCATGTGATGTCATTTAGAGTCGCACACACATGCTACTTTATGTATCACGATTCACGATTGTGCGACAAAGTCGCTTGTAGATCGTCAGATACAGCTACCAACAGCATAAGGCCGCTGAAATACTAATATTATAAACACCACCAGCCCGACTTCGCTTCGCAGGGAGAGAATTTCTCGCGGAGAGGTGATTATAAATAATAAATTCTTATCTCAGGAACTACTGAACCGATTCTAAAAATTCTTTCACTGGAAAGCTACACTATCCCTGAGTGATATAGGCTATATTTTATTTTGATAAATTTCTCGCGGGGGGGGGGGTAATTCCTGTGGGATAGTAACAAAACATAACTCTGAAATTCTTTTGCATTTTAGGATATTGGGGGAATCCTAATAATATTATTCGTAGAGGCAGAATTTCTCGCCCGACTTGACCGCTGGTGTAAAACAAAATAGGTATAAGTATTGTTAATTTCTGAAGTGTTTTCTTTTCAAAGAAGATAATTTTTTATTTCGGTATTTTACCAGTTTCTTCGCGACCGATTAAAAATTTAACGCGCCCGAATAATGGGTCGTGACCCGAAGGTTGAGAAGCGCTGGTATATACACCAAAAACTAAAAACTGGAATGAATAATTTTTTTCCTTTTTTGTTGGATTATAAAGAAAAAATCCAAAAGCATTGGTGTACCCTTCGTATAGGCGTTCCGGATCATAATTTAAAGTCTAAATTCCGAACATGTACAGATGGATATATTGCTTTAAAAACCCTTGTTCCAAATTAGTTTATATCTATTATTATGAAAAATTATGAGAAATTTTACGTAAAGTTTAAGTTTTCGACGTTATATTTACAGATGCTACTTTTAGCTTGTTAATAATAAAATCGTTTAACGAGCCGTCACTGCTGGAACACCACAAGTATGCATGCATAAATAAATGTGTGCTTATTTAAGGCGTACACATAACTGCACAATCGTTCTATTTAAAACACGCTCATTACATAACAATTATACCATTTAAAATAAAATCAACTTAAATAATGTATTGCGAAAAAACGATCAACTTTGTGTAAAAAAATTTATGAAGAGAAATTTTAATGAAATGAATAAATTTAATGATTTATGACTGTTGAGTTGCATACATCATTTTAATTAGGTTTATCACAAATTACACAAGAACTACATTTCAATTATCATCAGCTATAATAATTTAATTGCAGTTTTAAAAAGGGCATATACATTTCTGTCACCAGTTTTCAGATTAGGTTGCAGGATTGTCAATTATGCAATGCCACATTATAAACAACATCATTTTAATTAGCTCGGCTAATTTAAGAAAATTAGATTCAATACTAATAATCTATAATCTACAAGAAATCCATTGTTGTAGTCAATTATATAGCCTGTATTATTTTCGTGTTCGTCCAAAGTCCCTCTAATTCCCAAGTTCTAATCTGAAAATTGACTAAAGTAACGATAGGGTTTTCAATTTATTGTTAAAAATTAGATATGTAGTATTTTTGTTCTCAAATTAGAGAAACTTGTGATCTTTGAATGGATTACTGTAATTAGTAAAAGGATATCCTTATAGCACAACGATTTGGGGGGAAAAAACATGAAAATATCGTGGGATACCCGACAAAAGCGAAGCTTCTTACGCATTTGACGTTTTGATTTTTCAAATAACCATAGCTACGTCAAAATAAATGGATTGCATCACTGGATATATTGTGTCCAGCAGCGCGAGTTCCCCCAAATCGTTGTGTTGAGCGCGTTGCCGGCCGTGATCCACACGTCGTACGAAAAACATGTTTGTACAAAAACTGTTGGGAAATGAGTCCTCTCCAACTTTGTTATTTAAATGTGCCACTTATTTTCAATAAAAATGGGTCAAAAGTTGAAAAAACTACGCCACTCTCCTAATTTTTCATACTGTTTGCCTATTATTAGCAATAAATAATTTTTTTCAAAAATATTGACTATATGAGTATTGTAGAGAATTAAATTGTCTACAAATTTGTTACTTAACTTTTTTATCGAGAAATGCAAAATACGCGTGCAAATCGACAAAAACACAAAATTCAAGATGGCGGACAGTTCCCATTTTTTTTATTATTCATTCCTTAATAATGGACAAATGAAGAGTGACTAAACACAAACCGTTAATCTCTAAACCTTAGACATACCTTGCTTGCTACTAGCGCCATCTAACGAATAAAAAATGTAAGCATTTGACGCATACCTCACTTCTCACTAGCGCTATCTGATGAAAAAAAATACGGTAGCCCTCATTGCAGACAATGTACAGAGACTAATGATCTGTAGACGTGATGTATGTTATCTCATAAAATAAGTCAAATTCATTTGGTATGAGTAAAAATTCGGTATGCAATTTGAGTAGGCACCTGATTATAAAAATTAAAGGATTTTGCCATCTGACATCTCCATTTCGAATTAAGTACCATAATCACTCCTTAGCTAATTTGTTCCAAGAAAACTGAATGCTAAAAACTGCACAGAATTCAGTCTCTATCGATCGTAGAAACCAGGCATATCAAATAAACCTGCAATAGAGGTTTCAATTTCGTAAAAAAAAATTTACATGGTGATGGTGAATCAAAGGGTTAACTTAACTCACGTCGAAAAAAACTTCAAATGGAATACCTTGTACATTTGTTTTATCAGTTACTCAATAATCTTATGGCGTTTTTATTTTGAAGGGAAGTCGTATTATGTCGTCATTATGGCGTTGTAAATTACAAAAAAATCATTAAATACAATGGCAGTACATGTGCGTACAACGACTATGACAAAAAAAAACTACTTTTACCGTTGGATAATAATGCTAGTACACGTAATGTAAAAATGCAATTATTATTGATCAGTATCACCGCTGCCTTTCTCAAGTTGATACATATAAATAATATTTATATTAATAGCAGTGTGTTCACTTTCTCAATAGAATAATAAATCTTAATCTATACTAATAATAAAGCTGAAGAGTTTGTTTGTTTGTTTGGTTGAACCGCGCTAATCTCAGGAACTACCAGTCCGCTTTGAAAAAATTTGTTTTGTTAGATAGCCCATTTATTGAGGAAGGCTATAGGCTATATAATATCATGTTACGACCAATAGGAGCGGAGCATCAATGAAAAATGTTGCAAAAACGGGAAAAATTATTCCTTTTGAGAGCTTAAAATTACACAAAAATCATGTATGACGGAATTGTTCCCCTTTAAAAGTTCTAAAAAAATTCCGCGACAGCATATGTCTATCTTTTAAGGTTGATTCACTATAACTTTTTTATGGTAGTCAAATTTGTTCGTAATTATAATATTCAAGCAAACGAGCGAAGCGAGTGAGTAGTGTATTTATAATATTCAAGCGAACGAGCGAAGCGAGTGAGTAGTGTATTGCACCCGGGCTTTCTCAAAAGCTGACTTCGGGTCTTTGTTTGGACTGGTTAGTAAAAAAACATATTAAAAATCCTTGACCCTCGGGTGGGCGCAAAAGGGGGGTAGGCACTTCAAAGGTCACTTTTTTTGGTTTTTCGCGTATATATCTCGAAAACAGTTGGTCCTACGAAAAAATTCGTTGCATGAAAATTGTAGCTGACAAAATTTCCTACATTTACTATATTTGAGATTTTTTCTATCTCCAACCGTTAACGAGCTACACGCTTCTGAAAACCGCTATTTTTCTGAAAAATATTTTTCACACCACATTTTTTGCCGAACTTTTCTCTTTAGCGCCTCAACCTTTCATTTTACAAAAAAAAGTTGTACAGAATTAAATTTCTTTCAAAATGGCATATCAGTTTACCATTTTATCTTAACCTGATCAAAAGTTTTCAGAAGCATGTAGTAACTCGTTAACGGTTAGAGATAGAAAAAACCTCAAATATAGAAAATGTAGGAAATTTTGTCAGCTACAATTTTCATTCAATGAATTTTTTCGTACGACCAACTGTTTTCAAGATATACGCGAAAACAAAAAATGTGGCCTTTAAAGTGCCCCCCCCCCCCTTGCGTCCACTCGAGGGTCAAGGACTTTTAATATGTTTTTTTCTAACCAGTCCAAACGCGTCCCGAAGTCGGTTTTTACGCTTTCCAAGAAAATTTGCTTATGGCTATTAAAGAATTTAGCAAATAAATATTTTTATTCTTGTTAAACTTCAAACAATATGTAATTCTTTAGTCAGTGCATTTAAAGTAGTAAAGAACCCTATTTTATAAAAAAAACATAACTCAAAAAATCGACCTTGTATTTAATGTTTTTGTAACTAGAACACCGTAATCTAATTGAACTACACATGAGATTAAAATATTGAAGTTAAATAAATCCCTATAAAGATGACAATACGAAAAAATATTTCTGTGTTTAAAAAAATAAATAAGATTTGCTGATGTAAGTTGTCAATTGCAGTGGATCACCAGCCGCGGGCAATTTTAGCATGGATATCGAACACCGACCGCTCAAGTTACTACAGTCTCGCAGTGGCTGGACACACATTCTTCAGACTGAACTACCCGATCCGGCTGAACAAGTGGTACCACTCGTGTCACAGTTGGAATGGCCGCACGGGAGAATGGCAATTATGGATCAATGCAGAACGAGTAGGACGTGGCTTCCACAACAGAGTATGTACTCAAATTACAAAGTTTTTTTGTTTTTTTTTTTTCAAAATCTAATTTGCTTTTTTTATTTCAACTTTTAACAGATAAAGCAGATTTGTAATCGATAGTGTTCAGTAAAAATAAAGCGCTTATTTCAGATTATCGATTTTGAAGAAATTTAATTTTCGTTAGGTAGTTGTAATGGTGAAGACTTTATAGTCCAGGGAAATTAGGGGAAAGCTGAATTTTGGTATGAACGTTGATATTGTGGTTGTAAAGAAAATGTCAAAAGTCCCCATCTATCCGAGTGCCGCTAAAAATTTTAGGGGAGGTCAAAGGTCACGAGAAACTCTTTTGCGAATTTCTCGATTCCGTTCCATTTTTAGTAAAAAATGGTTTTTATCGATCTTTTTATACGATTCATAGTTTTATTTATTTCAGTACCAGCGGCTTCCTCCCCCTCGATTCGTACATAACGGAATTATGCTGCTTCCTGATGACCTAACATAATGATTTGTTCCTTTATAATTGATTTTCAAGTTGGACTTTAAGCTAACGATTAATAATAAGTTTATAGAAATTAGTGCACTAGTTCTCTTGTTATAAACAAACAAGCAAACAAACATGCAGACAATTTTTTTCGAAAATGCGATATTTCTATTTAACATTAATTATAAAGACTATTCGTATAGAAATTTTGTAAAAAAAATTACAAAAGTTGAGAGCGCGTGTGAAAGTATGGCTATTCATAGATACCTATATATTATACAGAGTGTTTATTAAATATACGGCAAAAATTCAAGGGGTTATTCCCTGGACTATTCTAAGAATATTTTGTCCTTTGATGATTTTTGAAAAGCTACTTCGAAGATACAGGGCGTTAAAAGTCTTTCTACAAAAACAATATTTTATTACATAAATACAGTAGAGCTTCTTAATCTACAAGAACTGCTGAAAATTTGACTACCACCAGGTCTGCTAGGCTGTATAAATTCAATCTTCTCATTGGCTGTCGAACTCTTTCAAAAACATCAAAAGCAAGTCATGATCGAAACGTAATTAGCAAAACAAAACAAATCGGCTTTTCGAAAATCATAAAGGACAAAATTACTCAAGGAATTTTTGCCGTATATTTAATAAACACCCTGTATACTAATAGTATAGCTATAGTGCATACTCACACTTTTACCACGCGCTCTCAACCCTTGTGATTTTTTTACAATTTTTTTTACGAATAGTCTTCATAATTGATGTCAAGTAGAAATATCGCATTTTCAAAAAAAATTGTCTGTTTGACTGCCTGTATGTTTGAATGTTTGTCTGCTTATAACTACAGAACTAGTGCACTAATTTCGATAAAATTATTATTAACCGTTAGCTTAAAGTTCAACTTAAAAATAAAGATACAATAATCATTATGTTACGTCATCAGGAAGTAGCATAATTCCGTTATACACGAATCGAGGGGGAGGAGGCCGCTGGTACTTAAACAAAAAAAAACTACGAATTGGAGGGAAAAAATGTTTATACAAAAGTTGTAGAGAATTTTATTCTCTACAAGATTCTCTACAAGATTGATAATAACCATTTATTACTAAAAATGGACCGCAACCGAGAAATTCGCAAAAAACCGTTTTTGATCCCCCCTAAAATTTTTAGCGGCACTCGGATCGATGGGGACTTTTGACATTTTCTTTAGAACCACAATATCAACGTTTATACCAAAATTTAGCTTTCCTTTAATTTTTTGGAAGTTGGGCTTTCTTAGTTTCTTTTTGTCTAATTTCCCAGTATTATAATATATTATATCTTTCATTGTTCATGTTTCTATTTCAAAATTTCTAAATGTGACCGGGGGACGCAATATTATACTAAAATTGACCACTTTGCGGTTTCCACACGTCGCTACTTTTTGAATTAAAAAAATATTTCTCACTCTACTCAATAAGACACTTTGAGCATAGCACCCTTAAAACCTCACATTCACATTTAAATGTATAATTCTAAATGAATTTTAATAATTAATATATCTAAAAAAATGTATATTATACTGTAAGAGTGTTTATTACAATCACAAAAAGCTATTTTGCTTGATTATAACATTTTCAAGACCTTTCTGACAAAATTAATTTTTGTTCAACTGAATTTTAATCTGGTGTTGGTAATTATCTTCAAAGTTTAATTATAATGAAACTGAAATATTATGAGTAAAATTACAAACGGTTTTCATTATTGTTAACGCAGTTTTAGATCCTATCTAAAAGCTTTTTGTCTTGAAAGTTTATAAAATGCTTTCAAAGCACTCTGTATAATTAAATTATATCTTATATTTACTGATATTAATTTTACAGTTGGTAGACCATGTTATACCTGGAGGAGGCATCGCTATAACTGGTCAAGAACAAAGACAACTTGGAGGCGGATTTTTAGAAGGAGAGGGAGCGCCTAAAGGTTGGTTGATTGTGAATTTCACCCCCCTAACATAATCTGTATTAGTCCACTTTTTATTTTTCTTTAACACATTACAGAAGAACAACATATTTTTATATATACAGTGATAGTCCGGTCACTTTAGGCGTAAATATAACTCCTGTTCTAAGTGATTAGACCCTTCGTTTTTTATAATTGCTTTATTTTGATGTTTTAAAGAAAATCGAGGACGAAATCACTACGGCGTTAAAAATTATTCAAGTTGAAAATTCACAAAAAACGGTTTTTTACGAATTTCTCAGTTCCGTTCCATTTTTAAGTAAAACATGGTTATATCTTGTAGAGAACAAAATTCCTTACAATTTTTGTATAAACATCTTTTCCCACGATTCGTAGTTTTACTTATTTATATTCCCGCGGCTTCCTTCCCCTCGGTTTGTACATAACGGGTTTTAGTTTTTTTTTATGAAGCAGGATCGATTGGTCAAATCACTTTTTTGAAAACTTCATACAGAAGTTTTTCCCATATGATGAACACTTTCTGGATCTCACTAGAAGCGTCAGCAGTCGTTATAAAATTTACAATTAATGTCAAGGGCAGGGGCGAGTGTTCCGGTGAATAAGAATGTTGAAAAATAAAACAAAATTCACGTATGTGCAACCAAAAAATATATTTTCAATATAAATTCATTTTTCGGCTTATAAAAAAACACTAAATTCACACTTAAATGGTAATCAACTCCCGACTTTACCATTAATACACTTTCATCTTGTTAGGAAGCGCTATTGTCATATTTATCCATAAGTTAGTAACGCTTAACATTTTAAAACATAAACAAAACTCTCAAATTCGTTAACAGAAAAATAGATTTGTTTCATTTTTGGCTCTTTTCACCTATATTCACGAGGCGCCTCTGCCTCATTTTTTTTCAACGTAAATTGAGACCCTTTTCAAAACATTCTCAGGATACGGTAAAAGGGTTATGTACTGAGATAATGCGTTATTCAAGTTTTTAATTGCTTGTAGTAAATTTTAAAACGCATAAAGCGATATAAACATAAGACGCTATTTAAGTACACTTTAACTACACCTCTAGAGAATATTATTTTTACACTGTTTTGAACAGAAAGAAGCTCCGCTTTTCGCAAGCAATTAAAATTTATTATAATTATATGTAGTATTTTCTCCAAGAAAAATTACGTATTGGCGTCATCAGGGGAGTGCGGAGTGCATTTGCACTCTTCAAGTATCATGTGTTAAGGTACGTGCAGTACGCAGCTGGGATTCTAGATGGTAGCATGTATGGTAGATGGTGGCTCAAATTATAAGAGCTTATAGGTTTGCACATCGAAGCTTTGATAATCGCATTGATACAAGCTTAAGTCGCGTTTGAAATGTCAGATAGCGAAGACGAATATTTGTGTTCTTCTGCTACAAAGTGGTATATTTTAAATACAAATTTGGGTAGGAGCTATCATGTCCACCCTATTAATAGAAAACGATCTCAACATGGCTAATTTCATCATTTATACCAAGAATTAAAATTTTACCCAAACCTAACACTTTTAAATACGTCTTAGAAAAAACTCAAAACAAATTAAATAAAAACTGGCAAAATTTCACTTATTAAACTAGTCACATCCATTGCGAAACTTGTAACGGCCATTTGACAGTTGTCACACGTTGATTGTAGTATAGTCAGCGCGCTGAAAGAATGGTGAGATACATTCTTGAATCTATCAGCGCTTGTAACAGCGCTTATACTTGCTACACTCACTGCTTCGTTGTGTACGCTCGCATATATAACAATGCATTAATTTAAGCAAGCCCTGCTATGATCTACGCTACCATTTAGAATCCCAGCTGCGTACTGCACGTACCTTTAGTCCGTAGCGACGGATTTTCTTAGATAAGTATTCCCCTGCATTTGAATATCTGTACGTCTGGCAGCCTTTCTTTCTTGCCTTTTAGGTGGCGGGTAGAAATTAGGCAGATAAAAATATAAATGTTCATGTAATTTAAAGATTACAACATTGACTCAATAAATGTTGTTTTTACGGTACATTAATAATGAGTGTAAGAATAATATTGTACGTTTTTATGAAATAAATAAATAAAAATACAATTATTGAATTATTGAGTCAATGTTGTAATTAGGGAATGCAATCTAGCGAGATTTTGAGCAATTCGAGATCCTGAGAGATTAGGAAGTCAGTCTCTCGAGATCTCGACAATTTCGAGATCTCGCGAGATTAACAATTATGTTAGTAACTAATTTCCTTAAAAAATAGAAAAGTAATGGAAAAAATTTAAGAAGATGTTAAGGCAGACCCCACCTAACTCGCCGCGACCCGCTAGTGACACCTGACCACAGATACATTCGCATCGAAGGTCAGTTCGCGCGCAGCCGCGCTCCAAAAAACACACGAAATATGCTGCAGTGCAATCTCGATACTCTCGCGAGATCCCGTACGACTCTCGTCCGAGATTAATCTCGTAAAAAATAGCCGAGATCTCACGAGAACGAGATTGCATTCCCTAGTTGTAATCTTTAAATTATTTCACCACGGTACCCACCTAAATTTCGTTTGTTATCTTTTTATTATTAGAAATAGTGGATTTTCAATAATTTTTTTCGAAAATGTTCGCAACAACATTTTTGTCTGGCATTTTAGAATTACAATACACATGCCACCCATTATAACAGGGATATACAGGGTGTTCCTTAATGACGTGCTAATATTTCAGGGTGTGATTCCTCAAGTAATTTTATTCAGAAAAGTTCATATGAACATATGTCCGAAACGGCTTAAAAGTTTTGTTACAGGATGTTGAATTTTTTTATGGCGTTATTTTTTAAATCTCCGAAAATCCTTTAGATATTATTTTAAATTTTGGTACGTGTTAATAGGATATAAAATCACATATTTTAGTTAGAAAAGTTATTCTATTGCTCCACCAGTGACGTCCCTGCAAGCATTTCCCCTGATATTTTTTAAAAAATGATACGCAACTGACTTTTTTCCATGTGAATATTTTTTTCTGACTGGCCTAGTCAATTCTACATCAAAACGGTCTCTTGCGTTTTTCTCATCAGACGCAACGTTCTTGATTCGATGCGAAGACGGGCGGAAGCATAACTATTACTTATATGAAGGTGGCCATTTCCAACAATTTTTATAATTCAAAATTTGTCATTATCAATTGTTAAAATTATTAAACAAATAAATAAACAGGTCTTTTACTTAACGACAACAATGAAATTACAAAAAAAAGTGCTGGCGAGGTCTAGCAGAGCTAATTCTACCTAACCTAATAAGTTTCAATTTTAATTGTTTTAATCAAGAACGTTGCGTCTAACGGGAAAATTGCAGGAATAATGGAATTTTTACTTGTGTAAATAAAAATATTTGAATTTTCAGGCTCCGGTGGCATGTTGGGTGAAGTTACAATGGTCCAACTCTACCACGTAGCTCTGACAGCCGGAAAAGCTCACAAAGATCACAAACATCACCACGCCCACACGTTCCTCCACGAGGGTGTGTCAACTACGACAACGACACCACGCACACCGGCTCCACGACCTCAACCTACGCATCCGTTGTTAACAGGTGGTCAGATAAACAACAGGGTACGTCTTAATTTCGCTGGAGCTCAACCACAACAACCACAACCACCGCAACCACAACCGGGTGCACCTCAACCGCCGCAAGTGATCAGCGAGCAATATTTTAATCTGATATCTTCCAGTGGGCCAGCTGGTGGAATTCTGCAAGGCCCTCCGAGTGGTCCTAACATATTGCCAAGTAATGCATTGGTACAACTACCAAGTCAAGTAGCTACTAGCCACATCATCAACAACGGTATAGCAACCTCATCTGTACACTCTTCAATCAATCCAGCTAATGTTCAATTTATTGACGTCAACAGTGGTCATCAACTATTTAAAAGAAACAATAAAGAAGAAAAAACAATAACCAAACGTGACACTGCGAAGAATCATTCAAAACGCGGTTTGTTTGTATCAGGCGGAGCCATATTCGATGATTCATTATTGGCTGGAGGTATCGATACAAGTTTGCTGGAAGGTTTGGCTGGATTTGATGACAACCAATCCATACTGCAACAGCAGAAGGCGAGCGATGAAAGGGAACCAGCTGAAGCTGAAGTGAAAGCTGTTATGGCTGTGTGTAATGGATGTGATCATGAACCGTTCGAGAAGGCGTTAGTTCTCGGATGGAGAACTGTTCCAAAGAAATTATATTCCGGTGCATACCTTGTAGCTGCAGTGCCAGAATGTAAAGCTTTCTAATGCCTTCCATTCGGAAAAATGTGAGTTAATGTGTTAATTTTATCCTTGTTTGCAGGGAATTGTTTTCAGAATTTCGAATTTAATTTGTTTCATAAGATTTAACATTATGATTGATTTATTCGACTGAACTAAAAACAACCCATGTAGATAGGTCTACGTTTGGAACGCGCTTTCAAAAAAATATAAAATGTAAATTTTACGTAGAAATTTAATACGACTGTTTTAATATTATAGATGAAGTTTGGATATGTTCAGACTTCAGTCATTTAAATAAGCCATGTACCAAAAGAAAATTTTAGTAAAATTTGTCAAAACGGTTTATTTGATAAAATTAGAGAAAAAATTTATACGTTTCGCCATTTTGTAGCATCATCAGTAATCTGTAAAAACCTGTAAAATTTTACTAAAATTTTCTTTTGGTACATGGCTTATATAAATGACTGAACATATTCAAACTTCATCTATAATAAAATGTAAAAATCAAAAATTATTAACCAGACGAAAACTATTTAAACCTAAGCTATATTTTTCTAGACTTTAAACTGAGCATCATTATTTGTTTTGAATTGACTGAGACCATGGCAGATTTTTTAAATTATTTATGTTTAAAAAATTTTCCATAAAACAGTTACGAATTAATTTTAAGTTTGCTACAAACAAAAATTTTAAAAATTGATATTTTTACATGTGCGCGTCTCCCGATGGATTAATAGTATTATTTTGTATCTATTTAATTTCTAGTTTTACGTACCTAATTATAATTAATATTCTATTTGTACTTTTTGTAATTAAATTTTCTAATAAAACTATATTTTTTTGTAATTTATGTTTAAATTGTCACAATTTGACCGATTGTGCTTTAAAATTCATCTACAGGTACATGAAGTATCATTTCTGCATTTTGAGCATTTGAGCCGTGTAATTCTTACATCGTTTATCCTAAAAATCGCTCCAGATGATTATCGTATTTTGATGTAAAATCACTGTCTCATACAAAATAGTATATTGTGTGACTAGTATGCTAAATACATCTTTATGCGCCTGACGCATAAATATTTAGCATACGTGTTGCGCACTATACTTTATATAACACATGCATGGTTTTAGACTTTAATTGAATAATTTTATGTCACTGACAGAAGTACATCTCATAATAAAAACATTGGGCTCGATACAATATTTAATCACTTCGTTACCATAGTAACCATATTTCATTTATAACACCGAAAAGAGGTACAAAATGTTCATTAGATAACGGGTTTTTCAAATGTTTTTCCATTATTCATCGAAAAGCGTTTCATAATGGATCATGACGTCACTTGTCAATAAACGGCCATTTAAAGTCCGCAAAACTGATACGAAAAAACACTAAAAGCGTCCATGTGTTATATAAATATATTTAATTAACGCAAAATGCATATTTATTCGCAGCATATCTGACTCATGTTAAAAATTGGTTTATTTAATCGAAATCTCTCGCGCCTGAATAGAAAAAGAAATATATCAACAAGAAAGTTTTCAAAGCTTTAAACTGAATCGAGAGGGCTTATCGTTCAGTCAATTACATCGGCGTCAGTACAATTATAAAAGTTCAAAGCATCGATAGAGATAGGAGTTGAGTAAAGTTCAACGAACGTGAACAGCGTTCAAAGGGTTACGTTCAAAACACACAAACTTTCAGTAAAATCGAATCGAAAAAGTTTAAGCTGAACTTATGGTAAATATTCAGGCGTTCAATTTGAACGCAGTCGTGCGTTGAAACTGAACACTGAACAATGTTGGTTTCTTGACTGATGCGAACGTCGGGTGAACAGAGAGAGATATATTTAATTAAATATTTGTCTGTCGTTTATTCTTATACTTATTGGTCTATTTGCCTATATACTACAGTAGGTACTAGGTATATGGCACAGACTCTATTGGCGTCGGTCGCATGGCTGGATTTAAGGGCAGCTTCATCCAATTTTGTACCATTTTTGGAAATGTAAATTTATCTATAATATTTGATTGTTAGCGCTTGAAAGACTTCATCGATTTAAATGAAATTTTATTATTATTATTATTTTTTTATGCTGTGAACAGCTAGGATTATTTGTGACCTAACCAATTTATATTTTCAATTTATTATTAAAAAATAATACAGTTGATACTTTTATCAGTTCTTGGATTGAACCTGAGTGTTTGTAATAGAGGAGTCACGGAAACGTCACGTAAACTGCATTGCTACACGCTCAACTATTCTCAGGCTAATTTGGTAGACATATTATTAGAATTCATGAACGCAGGAAGCATATATTTAAAATGGGCATAACTGAACAATTAAGGGTTGTATTTAGGGATTGAAAGAAATTTGGCCCAAAAACATCGAACATTTTATGGGAATTATTTCTTTATTAGATATTAAAATGTGCCCTGAACATTTTAACAAAAATCGACCAGATTTATTAAATTTATGAAAGCACTAATTTGCGGATAGTGAATTCTTATTCATAGATGTATATTTTTTGGTGCAGATGGACCGATAAAATGCATGCCGATTATTGAAATTTATTGTTTAAAGGATGTAAGAAATGCAATTTTTCTTTGTCCAAAAACAAATTTAAAGTCTCATAATAATACACTTAAATGTCACAATGCATATACAGTAGAATCCGGATAGAACGACATTTAAGGGACCGGCGACATTAGGTCGTATTAACCGGACGACGCACAAAGCGGGCGCATAAGTTAAACTTTTTTTTATATAATACATATAAAAGTATAATAGATTAATTTCTATGATAATAAAACAAAATAAGTATATTAACACTTACAAATACATATGTACATATGTATGTATGTATTATGTAACTTTAATGAAAATTAAACATTGCACATATGTGTGTATTACAGATCAGAGGAACAATTTGTATTGTAATTTCATTCTAGCCGGACGATTATTATAAAATTAGGTCGCTAAAAGCAGTTGGTCGCTTAAACAGGAGTCGTACTATACGGATACGCTTTCATAGTACGTCTATATGAAACGTAACTTGAGTTTGCATTTACGTCGCAAAAAAGGTTAGCCGTTATAAACGAAGTCGTAATAGACGGACTCTACTGTAATATGTATTAGCAAATACATTTTTTTTGTTGGCAGGGGTTTGGCACTGCGATCAGTATCACTAATTGTTATGGATAATTGGATAATGTACAACGGAAAGGGTTAAGACGAAATTCTCATGAAACTATAGTTTAATTAGCCGGAACAACATTTATATTAAAAGAGCTCGGTGGTAAAAATGAGAAAGATTCGTATAGGTACGGTATATTTGCTTGTTATTTTTCCTTTGTTGATAATTTTTAAATTCCTTTGGATGCAAAGTTCTACAGGATTTCATTTCTTAAACGCATATTGGGATCCGTCAGATAGGTGGAGCTTCAAAAACATGGCGCAGACGGGGGGAAATTTCATATACGGGGTATACTTTTGCGTGTAATTTTATGATTTTCAAAGTGATAAGAAATGATAAATATAAGTGCAATTTGTGATTGGGCCGGTACGAATCCTAAACAAAGGAATTTCGTTGAAGGAGAACGGATTCTCAAAGCCGGGCATATAATCAAATGTCGGAAATATAACGAGAAAAATGCATGTAAAATGAACTGTCAAAAGTAGTAATCTTTACGACATATTGCTTAAAAACATCAAAATTAAAAGAAAATCTCCACGAAATTAATCGTCCGCGTTCAATGCGCTTTTAAGGCTGGGTTAGGTGAATAATGTAAACACATAACTGCAACATAATAAGTTATATTGTAATAAATAAGTATGTTACTAACCTCAAAATATTTGTATACGAAGTTAATCCTATAAATTTGTTAATCATCAGGGATTCAACTATTTTAGTGCAGTATGATAACAAGTACATCTTATTATTACTATAAAATATTTTTTTAATTCATAAATACAGTTTTTCCACATTTCATTAGAAAATAATTCTCTGTAAAGTAAGTTTTACAAGGCAATAACTGACAGTGTTTATTGCCATGATATTAGAAAACGTCGCGAATTCCATTTTCGATAAACTTTTTGTTTATTTTACTTGTTTTATTTTTGTAATAAACAATTTCATGATTAATTTGCACTGTTAGCATGTAAAATTTTCCCTCGTTTGAATACAATTTTCTGCCACCAGATGTCAGATGCTCATTTGACGGACCCCAATACCGACGCGCTAAGAAATATAAACGTTTGTTTAACTGGAAAAGCACTGAAACATCCATACTTTCTTAGCACGGCAGAACGAGGCTGCAAAACAAAACATAAATTAGGCTGTTTTTATCTACCTAGCTCGTATTAACATAAGTAATGAGGAACGCACGTAAATCTTTAATCATCTAATGAGAAATAATACTAATTTAAGACCTATTTTGGCATCTGGCGTAACAGGGTCGTAGCCAGGGCAGGCTGAGCCTGCCCTAGAAAATTTTCAGCTAGCTCTAGCCGTTAGTCTGAGCTTACTAATGATTTCGTAAATTTCTACGCGTACACCGATTTTAATGTTGCTGAAGATGACATCCCCAGAACTCAGAAGAAGAAAAAGAAAGACAAACACAACGCTTAAGGAATATTTAGTATATGATAAAACTAGTGAAAGATCAAAAGATGTGGACCAAAATGAAATACATTTCAGAGCAATATTTTATGAAACACTGGATGTTATCTTGAGCGAAATGAAAATAAGATTCGTAGAAAACGATAAGCTCCTAATTGCAGTTTCCAGTGCCGAAGAAGAAAACATTGATTTAGAGAAAGTCAAATTTTCGCAAACTTTGGGCATAAAACTTCCATCCCCAGAAGAGATTACATGAGTCAACAGATTTATACAAATCTAGAAGAGAGAGAACCCTGATTTAGCTGTCTTCGATATAATTTTTCAGCAGCGAACTGCATTCGCTGAAACGTATAATTTATTGGTGACTGCCAGAGCTTTTGGCTGTAGTACAGCGACTTTCAAATCTACTTTCTTTGTGTTGTGACAAGGATTAACCGTCCGTAGCAACTCTCTATGGCAGGGGTCGGCAACCTTTTGAGACGGAAGAGCCAAAAGTTACAATTTACAAGATTTCCCAGTTTTTAAAAAGCCACTAACATTTTTATTTCAATATTATGGTATTTGATTAGGATTAGGTATATAAAAAAAAAGTTCTGACTGCGACCGTTGACGACACCGTGCACCAATAACTAAACAAACAGAACAGTGTTGCCACATTTAAAAAATGTCAGCTGTCCGTATACTCTCTACTCCACCTATTCTCACTGTTCTCTGTTGAGTGTTTTTATCCTGTTTTAAAGTTTTTTTTGCAGTATTTTTTATGAGTTTCGAAAATAAAATAATATAATTATTAATATTTGCGCATGGAACTGGAGAGCCGCATCTTGACATCATAAGAGCCGCAGGTTGCCGACCCCTGCTCTATGTCCATCAACGAATGTCAAATTTGATCCTGCTTGTTTGGAATTTACTGCCATATTAATATAGCACAAAGATTTTTATGCACTTTCCTCAATTTTTTAAAACCAAATTTGTATTTTACAGTTACTACAAAATACAAAAGCTCAAAGTAAAATTAAATTATTGACACAGCTATGAAGAAAAAATTGCAATCACCAGTCTATATCTTGGATTTAAAAAATAAGATCATGTGAGTTGAATATTTAAGATGAACTCGAAGTGAACCGAAATTGGGTTTTTTTTTTAATCGCTCTCTAATACTGATGAGCAAAATGTGAATGAAATTTGAAATAAGAATACCTAAGTAGAAGAAGAATTTACAAAGAATTTTCATATCCTTAGCACAAGTATACATTATATATATTATTAGGCTCACATTCGCAGGTAGTTCCAGGTGGAATTTTAATCAAATAACAAGATAGCGACCTTCAAAGTTTATTACTGCGAACAAACTTAAACTGCAGGCGTTTGTAAAAATGTACAGTGTGACCCACAAAAAACATTAGCTTTGTCGTCGACCGCGCACGTGATTAGAACAAAGGTTATTTATATTATTATTTATTAGCTATAATTTATAATAACAACGTTTTTTAAGATACCGTCATTAATAATTATTCCGAAAATATTATTTTCATTTCTATCTGAAAATTTCGTTGACAATAATTTCTTTCAAACATTTCCACGGATTCAAAATTTCTGATCGACACATTTCACCAATTTTACCAATAAAGTTTATATCAATTTAATCAGAAATTAATCCTATCAGATTAAATCAGATGCTATTGATAAATTGCAGGATTCAATCAATATGCTCAATGAAATAAGGGCACCACCGTAAGAGGGTTGACCATGGGATAGGCAACTATACTTATGCACTTTTTGAGTTCGCAACTGGTCCACTGGACTGGAAGATACAACGTGGATGGTACGCAACGAAAAACATTTTACAAACATTTTACAGCAGTTTTTTTGTTATACAAAACCGCTAATTGAAATTTCCTGTACCTAAACCTAATCAGGTGTTCATTATGTAATTGTGTCGAATGAAGTAGGTCCCGAATCGATATGCGAGCCGGAAAAAAGTTCACCAACGTACAAACGAACGAACGAACGTAAAAACGTAAAAAAATTTAGCATCAACTTATTTTTTATCTAAGTTCCTGAGTAACTTATTATTATTAATATTAAATTAACATAGATGAGACTCAACACATGGATGATGTACGTACGTACGTACAAACACAGATATCTCTCTAAAAACAGTAGATTCGGACTCTAGGAACCTCAAAACGTGCAGATATTATGTTCAAATTTTTCATTCGCAAAATCGGACCCATTACAACAACTTCCATTGGAAAGTTAAATAGCAGTTTTTTAACAGTGTTGCTCTGAGATTGTTAGTTCCAATTTTATATGCAAGATATAGCCTAATAATAATTGTGAAAGGTACCTACTGGTCAATAGAGTTAGTAAAAAATATATAGGCAAATACATAAATGTATTTTACATTAAAATTTTACCTTTCTGTCTTCCGAGTAATTTACTATGTTTTCATATAACAAAAATTTCATTAAACTTGTTACACATTACGACTATGACAGAACTTTTGTTCGATTTTCATTATGGTTAATACAAAACTGGAAATAGAGATTGGTATTATGCATTCCGCGACCAACAAATATCTAAATTCTAAACCAAAGAGAGCAGGACGTATTGGCTCAAATAATTTAAAATAGTTTTGTTCTTACCTTGCTCTTGTGGATGTGCTGGTGTTGATAATCCGAATCGAACTCTGGCTCGCTGAAATAGCTCTGATCCTCAAAGTGGCCGATCCCTGCGGCAATGCCAGTGCCGGCCCCGGGGAGACCTCCCGAAACGTCGGCCGACTCGAAAAGACGCAACACCGACCGATCGCGGATGTCACGAAGATGCGATCTGATATTATACAGAAAACATTGCAGTTATCACTTAATAATACAAAGATGAAAATTGCAGGTATGAGGATTAAAAACAAATACTCAAAATAAAAAAAATTGTCAACGTTTCAATATACAGGGTGTCCCACGACATGACTGCCATAGCCTGGGATTGTGTTGCTGGGGTGATTTCAAGTCAAAAATGTCTAATGAACATATACCCGGAACGCTATCCTAACTGAGCTAGAAGCATTTGAAATTTTAGATAAGTAGTAGTAGGAATTCCCTACTAATTTAAAAACCATTTAAAAAGAAATCGCTTTATTGAATTAGTTGCTCAAAATGTCCACCCAGTTGCTGTATACTTAGTCTAGCTCTTCTTAGAATTGAAGTGGTAGCTCTGCGAAGAGTGATTCATAGCCACCTGGTCTTTTTTTTTTTTATTTGAGTTACGTGCGCAGCGACAAAGGCTATGTGCACGAGTCTAAATTGACCTGGTCTTTTTAATAATAACAAAACCAACAGCCGAACCTAATACCTGCAATAGTGGGCTTACTTATTTAAAATTTCAAATGTTTCTAGCTCAGTTAGGATAGCGTTCCGGGTATATGTTCATTAGACATTTTTGACTTGAAATCACCCCAGCAACACAGTCCCAGGCTATGGCAGTCATGTCGTGGGACACCCTGTATTATTTGGTATACAAAATATCACACAAAAAGGAAACTTTATTTTTGACTCAATAATATAGAATAATTTACAAAATTTGTGTATATTTTTGTATAAAATAATACGGCCCATCAAATTATTATTTTGTGCAATGTGGTTCGTAAGACTCAGATGCAAGGCCGTAGTCGGGGGAGGGGGGTTAGGGAGTTCCCTCCGAAAACTCTCACAAAAAAGGTAAATTTTGCACGAAATACTAAACGCTATCGCGGGCGAATACGTCCGCACAAATACTATTTATCGGCCCGTGCTTCTTTTTTTTCCGATGTATTTCGTTAATTCTGGTCAACCGATCCCCAAATTTTTTTTTCTACAGCCTTTCCCCAATGATGATATTACATACAAAACGTCGGATAATTTTATTAATTTTTACTATTTGTACTTTGAGCCTGATTCCTACAATTTTCATCTTTACTAATATAAGTTTATTGTCTTTATTAAACATTTCAAACTGTCACATTAAAGGGGCTAGAGCGTGGTTTCGTATGTACTAAATAAATCGGTTCCAGTACGGAATCCTAAAAACAGCCGCTGGGCCGCTCAAGCCTGAATAGACTAGATCAGTGGTTCCCAACCGGTGGTCCGCAAAAATCTGAAAAGTTGTCGGCGAGGTAATTTACAAAAAAAAAAAACGCAATCATTTCCGTAATTAATATATAAGAAAATAAGACGATTTCTTCATTAATAATTAATTAAATTATTTAAATTCACACTACAGTATTTTTTGTGAGCAGGTAGTGAGGATGGAAGCTTGTATGTGGTGCATGACGAATCCAATTTTTGCCTCGGTGGTTTGCGGTTTCCTAAAAGTTGGGAGCCACTGAAAAGTAGATCAACAAACAAACCACAGTTTTGAATGCTAGTAGAGACAGTTTGTTCGAATGAAAAACAGAACGTGTGTATCCCGCATAGAACGATCGAAAAATTTAGAACCCAATTATGTATCACAAGATTAGTTATATTGAGCACTGGCGGCGGTAGAGGGGGGCTGTGGTGGGCTAATTCACCCTTAAATAGCGTCGAGCCCCCCTCAAAATTTTAAACTAGCATGTTTAAACTCTTTACAATTTAAGTGATCAAAAAAATCAATAATCACAGAAAAATATTAGGTTGAGTACCTATATGATTGGTTTTAAAAATACAGACGGTTAAAGTGGTCAGTGGTCAGCCTTCAGTCAGCAAGTATGACTAATGATATTAGATTATTACTGCCATCCAAAAAAGTCTATATCAACATATGCTCGCAATAGACTTAACAATTAAACAACTAGGTATTCCAAAAGTCTTTTACGTACCTGATACCGATGATGAAGAACTCTATGATATAGAGAAATGGTGATCCGTAGATGATGTAGAAATTAGGAGAAAAAACTCAGTGGCAAAAGGATCAAATAAAATTTCCAATACTGATGATTAAATTTGCATTTATCATCCTCAGAGCATCAATGCTCTGAGGATGGTGCAATGAGCACCGAAACGTAAGCTTATAAATGCAAATTTAACCATCAGTACTGCAAATTTTATTTGTTCCTTTTGCCACTGAGTTTTTTCTCTCCTAATTTATACCTGATACCTACTATCAGGTTTCAGGATGAACATTGGTGCTGTAAAAACCTAAAAGTCATACTTGCTGAATGAAGAATGACCCCTTTGGTCGCTTGTATTAATTCTAAAATCATTCATATGCTCACCTTAATTTTTTCTGTGATAGTCATAATTACAATTTACAAATAATTTGGTTCTAAATTCGAGGACTCGAAAATGGGCATTTTTTTCGACCGTTCTTTATTTGCAATCGTAGTGTGTTAAGGTTACCTGACATCCTCCAGTTCGTAGAACATATCCTTGGACGAATCGTGGATGTATATTTTGACGAGCGGCGAGTCGAGGTACTCCATTGTTAGTTGTTTGGGGAAGGAGCGCACGAAGAGTGCCTTGACAGTGTCGATGCTCGTTATTTCGTTAGGTAACAACGCCCGTTTCGTTTCGTTGCGATACTGAAGGAACACCAGCCCTGTAGGTTGAACACACTCTATTATTAGTAGCGCTGTTGTTAAATTGCTTGTCTAACTTAAGGCTATTAATTCATAAACAATAATGCATACAGCAGAGAACAGTATATTTACAAAGTAGGACAAACTTACATATACTTTCATTATGGAACTACATTAGGTCTGTTTATTATACGCATAGCGTTGTTCGCGTTGCCAGTGTAATGTACTTCAAACTAGGATTGGATTGATGAATTAGCAACGTAATTTCTCAATACATCTATGATTCCAAAAAGCATTGGTTTATTTCTATATACTACAGAAGAAAAGAAAAGAACGCTAGTTCCGTGTAGAAATGGACCGTTCGACATTAATGATGTACTGACATACTAAGATGCTAAAACTCATTAGTTTATTCCTACACCGGATTCGGAATAATAAATAGTTCTATCAAATACATTGCTCATTAGAACTTATTCAATATTGATGTTATATAATATATTGTGCGACTAGTGGGAGAAAGAGAAGATTCCTCGAGAGTGGAGTTTGCCGCACGAGAGTAGCGAGTGCAGTAACAAGCGAGTGGAATCTTTTCTTTTGACCAATAGTCGCACATAATATTTTGTTCAACACCCGCAAGAAATATGTAATTTCGTGGCTCTACTGAGAGTGGGCGAAATAATGAATTCTCTGATTGTAGACGGGGAACGTTTACACAAGTGTTCATAGTTTCGTCAATCAATCAGGTCACCGATTATTTCGCCCACGCTCAGCAGAGCCACGAAATGACATATTTCTTGCGGTAGTTGAACAAAATATTGTGTGCGACTATTGGTCGAAAGAGGAGATTCCTCGAGTGTGGATTTTGCCGCACGAGCTTAGCGAGTGCGGTAAAACATGGAATCTCCTCTTTCTCCCACTAATCGCACAATATACTATTGTTCAACTACCGCAAAACAGTGTAAACAGTGATTTTTGGGTCGTAATATCTTCAGCACTTGGGTAAGTTTATCCCGAAATGAACGTGGGGTAAATGGCATTTCGCCCACTAGTAGGCGTTATGAGCGTGGGCGAAATAGCATTTCGCCCACTCTGTACGTCAACAGTCAGGGAATCCATAATTTCGCCCACCTTCAGTAGGGCCACGATATTACTTATTTTTTGCAGGTGTTGAACAATAGTATATTGTGCGACTAGTGGAAGAAAGAGATTTTTCGAGTGTGGATTTTGCCGCACGAGCGTAGCGAGTGCGATAAAACACACGAGTGGAATCTCCTCTTTCGACCAATAGTCGCACACAATATTTTGTTCAACTGCCGCAAGAAATATGTCATTTCGTGGCTCTGCTGAGCGTGGGCGAAATAATGGGTGACCTGATTGATTGACGAAACTATCAACACTTGCGTAAACGTTCCCCGTAATGAGCGTGAGCGAAATGGCATTTCGCCCACTCTCTACGTCAACAGTCAGGGAATCCATAATTTCGCCCACCTTCAGGGCCACGATATTACATATTTTTTGCAGGTGTTGAACAAATTATATTGTTCGACCTTCGTTTAAACTGGAGCTATGTATTTTAAAGGTACATGGAAAAATAGATTCTCTATTTTACATATCTGTAATTTTAAAATTAGAATAGGGTGTAATTTTCATCCATTTTGAATTTAAAAATTGTAGATATGTAGGTACAGAATAATGTTTATATATTTACTCCAAGTTAAATTTGCAGATAAAAATTGGTATATTCTTAACAAAAAATTGTTGAATACTTGCACGAATTAATTATTTTATACCAATTGAACAATCGCAATTTTTAGAACAAGTTTAAATATTTCTTGGATTACATTACTATTACGCATCTGTACCCTGAGAGAAGGATATTTGCGATATTTTTTACAATAAAATGATGTCCATAATGAAGTATGTTGAGTTGTGAATGAAATTCTATTCTTCTAGAAAACCTGTCTAAAATATAAACTGAATAAACGTGTCGACAAACAACTGTAGTGTAATTAATGTTGTCCTGGCAGAGATTTTAGTTTATTTTATGTTCAATGTCGCTATATAAATATAATAATTAATAGTTGACTGATTTCATTTTACGAAATATTAAGACAGATTTTCTAAAAAATAAAAATAGTCCAGGAGTTAGATGCGACTATCCTATGGTGATAAGCAAATAACATGAGACGTTTTTTACTGGACTCGTTTCATCTTTAAAAATCGAAAGCACTGCTCCTGCCGGATTTATTCCCCCAGGAACAATATTAAACAAGCCGTGAGGTGGGTCGTTTATTAGGACTAAAGTGCGACCCTTGAGGTCCACACGACGAACTTCCCAGTTTGATAAATATTTAATAATAATAATTAAATTAGATATTACACAGAAAAGTAATCATTTTAATCATTAAAACATCAATAATTAAAAAAAAAAAAAAAAAACGGCTGAACCGATTTTTATAAAATTTATGTCGGATCAAAATGACGTTAACACGCCTCGATTGACACCCTTACGAAGTCGATATAATTTTTTATTCGCGAGATATTGTGTAAAATCTACTTTTTTGGAGGTTATTTGGTTAAGAAAAAAGAACGGCTGAACCGATTTTAAAAAAATTCCTTTCAGATCATATTTACGTTAATACGCGTCGATTGGCACCCCAACGTAGTCGATATCATTTTTCGTTCTCGAGATTTCGTCTTAGAAAGAAATGGACACATACATACGTACGTACGTACGTACGTACGTACGTACATACGTACACACACACACACACACACACACACAGAGAGAGACATCTTTCTAAAAGTAGTGTAAAAACAGTGTAGTGACCTTGAAACATAAAAATTTTTTTTCCTTTTTGATTTCGATTTTCGGACCCATTACAATAACTTCCAATGGGAAGTTAAAAAATACATTTCCGATGCATTTTACAGCAAATTAAAATTTAAACTAAATGACATTAAATTAATGTTGAAAGTAGGGAGCGATGAGTCATAACGTAATATATACGCTTCTGCAGACAATCTCTCATCCAGAAATGACGGCAGAAGCGAATTATTTGATATCTTTTTCGGTTTAGTTCCATTGATAAGTTTACGAGTTTGTTAAAAACGTATCAAGTTGTATTGAAGGTATATCATTTCGTTTAAGTATACTTACGGTTTTGACAATTTTATACAATCTCATTTCTCATTTTATAAAGTGCCCGATGCGTCAAACCTATGGTGATAAGCAAATGACGTGAGACCTTTTTTACTTGACTCGTTTCATCTTTAAAAACCCTAAATGCTCCTTCTGCCGGCTTTCCCCTCCCCGGATCACTGATAAAAAAAGGGACGTTCGGTGTTTTTTTTTTTTTTAGAAAATTAAAATTTTAACAAAACGACATGAAATTAATGTCGTAGGTAGGAAGCGATGAGTCATAACGTAATATACGCATCTACCGACTTTCTCCCAACCAGAAATGGCAGCAGAAGCGGATTATTTGATATCTTGTTTGGTGATTCGCGGTATCCACAACCAAACGACTTCAAATTTTACATGAATGCACAATGCACATTCATTCACACTTACCTTTTCAGAAAATGTTGTTGTGCCTGCAATCTGCGGCCCGGAAGGCACTTCTGGCGACCTCTTTATTTCCGTATGTCACAGGCCTCCTATCCTTGTATTTATATACCTATTAAGATGAAATTTGGTATACGGACGTAGATGGATGACCCAAAAACTGATATCATGAGATTTTTGGAAAAAATAATTTTTCCATAGAGTTGAAAGTGTACTAAAAAAAAATTTCTTTTTCGCTTACCCCATAGAGTGGGATGTCTTTGACAAAAAATGTTACATGAACATTTTGATGTTAACGAGATATTAAAAACGTGTTAAAACGTATCAAGTTGTGTTGAAAGTGTATCATTGTAGTTTAGTTAGTTACTTGTCATTTGCGCCTTGTGTGTCTTTTCTTCCAAAATGAAGCCTTGTTTCTTGTGCGGTGACAAAAAAAATACTTCAGAATTTTCTGAGAAAGCAAAAAAAAAAGTTTTGAGTACACTTTCAACTCTATGGGAAGGGTTCAAAAAAATCATTTTTTTCAAAAATTTCATCATTTCTTTTCTTGGGTCATCCATTTACGTCCGTATACCAAATTTCATCGTAATAGGTGTATACGTGACATACGGAAAAAAAGAGGTCGCCAGAAGTGCTTTCCGGGCGGGAGATTGCAGGCACACCAACATTTTCTGAAAAGGTAAGTGTTAATGTACATTGTGCACTCATGTAAAGTTTGAAGTCGTTTGGTTGTGGGTACCGCGAATCACCAAACAAGATATCAAATAATCCGCTTCTGCCGCCATTTCCGGTTGGGGGAAAGTCGGCAGAAGTGTATATTACGTTTTGACTCATCGCTTCCTACCTACGACATTAATTTCATGTCGCTGTGTTAAAATTATAATTTGCTGAAAAAAAAACCACCGGACGTTCCTTTTTTTTTATTAATGATTCGGGGGTGGGAGTGTCAGCAGAAGGAGTATTTAGGGTTTTTAAAGATAAAACGAGTCAAGAAAAAAAGCTTTCACGTCATTTGCTTATCACCATAGGTTTGACGCATTGGGCACTTCATAAAATGAGAAACGAAATTATATAAAATTGTCAAAACCGTAATTACGTAAACGAAATGATATACACTTTCAATACAACTTGATACATTTTTAACATAAACATTTTTTAACTCGTAAACTTATCAATTGAACTAAACCGAAAAAGACATCAAATAATTCGTTTCTGCCGTCATTTCTGGATGATAGATTGTCGGCAGAAGCGTATATTACGTTATGACTCATCGCTCCCTACTTTTGACATTAATTTAAAGTCATTTGGTTCAAATTTTAATTTGCTGAAATTACACCGGAAATGTCTTTTTTAGTTATGATCCGGGTGAAAAAAACCCGACAGAAGCAGTTTTTTGGGTTTTAAAGATGAAACGAGTCCAGTAAAAAAGGTCTCATGTTATTTGCTTATCACCATAGGCTAGACGCATCTAACTCCTGCACTAAAAGGTATCGTTAAAATATGTTTCTGATCAATAACTAATATTATACTGTTTATTTAGCTGTAAAAATTCTATATCAAAATACCAAAATTAATAATAAAATTGGAGGTACTCTTAAAGCAAAAATCTTTCAAAGACAAAGCTATTCTCAACAATTGAAGTTGTTTAATTTTGTAATGTTAATTATCGTATTAATTAATAAAAAGTCTTAGAACCCAGATTTACAGGACTCAATTTCCTACGGATTTAAAATCATATTCGTTCGCTTGATTGCATTTCTATTATCATTTTAAATAGGTATAACAATTCTTACACTCAAGTTTTTTATTTCCATTCCAGCTTTTGTAAAAAGTTGATAGAGGGACTTTACAGCTGGAGTAGTCTTCCACTTAAACTCATTGGTTCTAAAGGGTTTTATTTTTGAAGATGTCCAATTTTCAAAAATGTAAGGAATCGTAGCGCATGCGCATTCTAACGTTCTCTTTTAACAAAGAGCCTTAATACACCTAGAGAAAACTCTTAACAGTCTTAACGCAGACCATTACGCTGCGCTACAAATTCTTTGCATTAAAACTCAATCATTATAGATCGAAATACGCAACACAAATTATTTTTGAGGCTCTATTTTAACCTAGGAAATTGGTTAACCAGCTGTTCTCCTTATACGCTGGAAAACCTATAAAAGCGAATGCATGTGATTTTGGTCTTTTATTACGCCATGATTAACATGTCAGCTGCTTATGTCGGAGACTTATACATACATTTTAACTTTTTTAGGTTTTCACTGGACTTTTAATAGAAACATGCAGCCACACAAAATTATTTCGGGATTTATAAGAGAAAACCGTATATAAACGTTTCATTATTCTACTAAAACATTTTGGAATGATTTTCTTTTAATAAACAAGTCAACTCTAAATTACTTTTCCAACTGGCAGAGTTGGGTACGAATTCAATTTATTCAAAAGCTAACCTCCATTCATTTTCGTTATTTAGAAATTGTATGTACCTACATAAGTTATTTTTACATTTATTTTAAACAAGAGCTTTTAATCTCTTTTATTCTCTGTGCCTTGAATACACGATTTTGTTCGACCCTGCTAACTGGTATCAAAATATTATATAAATTTATATACCGTACTTTGGGGTCATCCAAAAACTACGTAGGTAACGCTCTTGAGGAGGAGGTAGAAGTGACCATCAAAGTCTACATGGCGTTATAGAGGGACAGGTTGGGTTAATTAATATTGTTACGTCACACTATTTTTTCTCTTAAAAAATGATAGCAGTTGATTTTTGATACTTTTTGTGACGCTAACTGGTTGTCAGATTTGAATACTGAGGATGTGAAAAGCTACGTAACCTTTGAGAGGAGGGAGGGGATAGGTCGAGCAGAATGCCTACATGATATTACACACATAGAAGGGGAAGGGATAAAAAAGGCAAGAAAAAACGTTACGTAGCTCATGGACGACCCCTAAACACACTATATTTTTTCGATTTAATAACACACAAGAGTGTTTATATCTTCTACTATCAGATGGCACGTCTTTCAACTGAACAGATTTTAACAGCAATACAAGGAGTCCTGACAGCTATACTATATCAAGAAAAAACTCACATTCATAAAGAATTTTATGTTAAATAAAAGTTCGGACATTTCTACCCTTTTCCTGTCATGTTGCTAAATCTCTCAAATATGTTGCACCTGTGCGACCCTAAAAAGAGGGAGAATTAAATGAAGAAACAACTGAAAATGACGTAAACTCAGTCTAATATATTATAATACACCTAAAAGAAATACATCAACCATAACCAAAGTTCGATGTTTATGGGGGGAAAAATTTTAATTTTTTAACATTTTTTTTTCCAAAACTATTCCATGCTGCTCCTCTCTGTTCATGTCAGATTTTTGGTGTGTCTATACTAGAGAAAAATCGCCATCTGATGACAAGATGGGATGATGTAGTGGTAGCTATAGATTGAATACTTATATAAAAAATGAATTTTGGAACGCTATACGCCAAGGCACCGTGACGTATAGTTTGGTAACCACTGGTCTAGATTTTAATAGTTTTGCAATCAGTCACCACTGGAAGTATTTTTTCCAAATTTTCAAAATGGCATAAAAAGGGTTGATTTCTTTGATATTGTACTTTGACAAATAACTACGTACTTTTACGCGTCTATATAAAACAAATGTAATATTTTACGACCGGTTTTCGAATCTTCGTAGTAATCTGTTTACAGATAAACAATATTCAACTTTGGAAAAATGCCAATCCCGAAACGAGATGAACGCAAAATGTGTGCGACGAAAATGGGACCGTTTAATTTCACAGTAAAAAATGGCATCATTGGCATGTACCTATTTGTTATCTGCAATTGAACTAGCTTTCAGAAATAAAACAGTCTTTTAAAACTGATATAATCATATAATATTATGCACTTACTAATGAAATAAAAATCAGTCTTTTCCCGATTCTATTTATAGGATTAATAATGATAATTAAATAAAAAATATCAAATGGGGTTATTCCTTTTTAACTTCAGAGAAAACAAAAAATTACTGACGTTTGGAATGTGTATTTTTCACAGAAAATGTAAACTATTATAATTAAAACCAAGTAGGTACCTATGTGTCCCACCATTTCAGGTTCTAAGAGGATTTTGATAGGAAAAGATTATATCTGTAAGTAATTCACAATCTTACGAAATAAATAATTAACAAAAATATACTCTTTGCCTTTGAAAGATCCATTTGATATAAAATCATAGCAGATTTTTTAAACACCATAATAATATAGGGATATAGAATCCAACATTATTTATAATTGCCTAATTGTTTTCAAGAAACATTTTGTGTATCTATAAAAAATGTAAAATTTCTCAAAAATAGCAATCAAGTCAAAATGTGGATTGAAATTTTAAAAAATATATAGGAATTTAAGAGGCTCATCTAATTGGTTTTCAGTGTTATTGCACAGTTTGACAATTTTTTTAATCACAAACATAACAGAAATATGTATCCTATTTAACCATAAAATTATGATAAATTGAAATCTTATTGTTTTTGTGAAAATATTCTCATTATTGAACAGGCATTTTGTAATGACAGAACAACGTGTTCTTTATCTGACTTGCTCAATTTGAGTAGGTTCTGAGTAAACAGCGCTAGTAACCCGACAAAATTATTGAGCGTACATCACTAAAATATATACAGTCGAAAATCTACAAGCCTTATGCGTACTTTGTGGGTATGTGAGTCATATCGCGAAGTGAGGTTAATTTGTTTTTGGCTGTAGTCACATAAGTCTGAAACAGTTTGGCGTTGTGACTTTTAATTAGGCAAAAGCGTAGCCACATAGAGAGAGAGAGAGAGAGAACTTTATTTTTTAAGGCCACCAACTGCCAGGGATTTCTGGTCCTAGTAACAATTAATATTTTTTCAATTAGACAACTGTAACTATAGTAATATTACCAAATAGAAATTACAAGGTGGTCCATTATTAGGCTAACCTTGAATTTTGGGTAGGACAAGGTTTTTTTTTCGTTGCGAGGGAGGGGGGGTCGGTGTAACTTTAAGACTGAGTTTCCGGGGTCAGCAGCCTCCTCATTTGCCCGCCATCTTGAAAAAGGGGTGCAAACAGGTTTTGCACTATATCTCCGTAACGGTATTTCTTACAGAAAATTAGTAGAGATGTTTTTTGTGTAGAATCGAATTCTCTACAACTTTACTAGAGACACTTTTTGTCGTAAATTAAATAATTAAAAAGAAATTACCTTATAGAAGATAGCATATGACTTACAGAAGATAGAATATAATTTGTTTTTTAACAGAAAAACAAAAAATATTCAATCTTCTGTAAGGCATATCTTTTTAATTAATCAATTTACGACAAAAAGTATCTCAAGTAAAGTTGTAGAGAATTAGATTCTAAACAAATAAACCTCCACAAATTTTCTGTGAGATGTAGGTACCGTTACGAAGATACAGTGCAAAACCTGTTAGCACCCTTTTTCAAAATGGCGGCCAAATGGGGTAGCCGCCGACCCCGAAAACTTACACGCAACGATAAAAAAATCTTGTCCCAAAATGCAAGCCTAATGTAACAGTTATGAAACTGGTACAATGCATAAAGCACACAAATCTTCAAAAATCCTGAAGACCGTGGAAGGAACCGTGTCATAAAATACTATGACAGTATTTGGTGTCATAAACAAAAGACGTTCTATATCAAATCTGTTAAAAAATTAATTTGGTAATTTGAAGCAGCTATCTGAGCAATCTATTTAAAATTTATAATATTTTCCTGTTACAATCACAAAAAAATACGTTCAGATAACAATTAATCTATCCAAATCGATCATATTTAAGAATGGAAGAAAACGAACTGCTTAAATTGAATACAATTTTTTGTAGTTTTCCTGTCAGAATCTACAAAAAAGAATTATAACACTGTTGAATTAAAAAAACTTAAAACTTTAATATTTGAAGTAGGTAATGGCAAACTGTACAATTCAAGTGAAGCTATACAGGGTGTCGATTTTTTTAGAGCTTTAACACACAAAAAAGATGTTTGTATATTTATTCCCAAAACAATTTCAACAAAAGATTTTTATATCATAAAATAAATTCAAATTTATTATTTATACAATCTTTAAAAAAAATAGTTCAAAATTGAGTACTACATTTTGCAGTTTTTTTTTAAATTTCATAAAAAAAAATGTTTTCTATTGATAAAAAAAAATAAAAAGTTTAAATTGTCGAATTTATCAATTTGCCAATAATTTCGTAGACAATATTTTTGAATGAAATAATTACGAGAGCAAATATTCACAAATTACTGTATTTCCGTGTTAAAACTCTATTTTTTCAGGAAAAATCTACAGCCTGTAAGTCAGATGGGCCTCCATGTGTGACGTATTCTATTAAAATGGTAAAGGAATTAATTCTCACCATTTCCATTATATGAAAGTCCTATTGCAACAAATACCTTCTATGTAGGTGTTATAGAGCACAATTTTATAAAAAAATTTAATTAATTGCTAAACAAAAGATTCCAATTTACATACTTTATTCTGTTTAATTCAAGGATACTTTCATAAAATGTCATCAAATTATTTACCTATTTTATTGTTTTTTTATTCAATGTTATTAAATTGCAAATTTGTACCCATATTCATATTATGTATAACGACACTAATACGGTTTTCAAATAGCACTGCTTTTTTGGCGAGAAATGATTCAAATTAAAAACAAGAAGAAATATACAGGCTGTTCCATAAATATACCGACAAACTTTGAGTGGTGGTAGGGGACATTAAAACAAACATTTTTTGCTTTATAAACATATGTCCGAAAACGCTTTGTTTTCGAGATACAGGGTGTTAAAATTTGTAGAAAATATCGTTTTTTATTAAGTTTAATAGATCCAAAAGATGTCTCATAAAGTTGCCAATAAACTGTTAAAAAATCATTAAAATCGGCTGAAGCGTTTTTTAGGTATTAATAAAAAAAACGATTTTTTAACATATTTTAACACCCTGTATCTTGAAAACGAAGCGTTTTCGGACATATGTTTATAAAGCAAAAAATGTTTGTTTTGATGTCCCCTACCACCCCTAAAAGTTTGTCGGTATATTTATGGAACACCCTGTATAGGTAGATGTACTATTTTTCCAAGTGTAGATTCATTTTTATAATTCTTTGATTTAGAAATTTGTAACAAGTAATTAATTCTTATTTTACACATGATACGCTATACAGAAAGAAATCAGTACCATGTAACAGGTAATTTTAAAAAAGTTCTAGACTCTAGAGTTAGACAATGATTTGTTTTAAAAGTCTCCATAAGCTAAAAATCTGCAGTTGTTAAATCAAGGTTCTTTGGCGGCCATAAAAGTGGACCGTTGATGCATTATCACTAAACTTGGGATTTTGCAGTTTTAAAATTATTACAAAATTGTTTGATTCAAAATTTTTTCTTCATTGAACATTTTTTTCGTAAACTTTCTTCTTGGAAACTCATCATGAAGATAAACCACATCTTCGATACATTTAAATTTGTTAAAATACAAATTTAAACAAACCACCCTTAAGTTTGAAGTATCATCAAAAAATGTTTATTTCTTAAATATCTCAAAATTTTTATGCAGAATGTAACTAGTTTTCTATTTTATTAAAAGAGTGCCATGAAACAATTAATAAAACAATTGTTTTATTGTTTTATATGGCACTCTTTTATTAAAATAGAAAATTAATTACAGATTGCATAAAAATTTTGAGAAATTTAAGAAAAGAACATTTTTTGACGAAACTTCATACTGAGTTTCTTGTGATTCTGAACAAATTTTCTTAATAAACTTTTGCGATATCTTGATTGCACATATGACTACTTGAAAAGTTATTTTTATTATTTTAATTATAGTTGGCTAGATTTTAACTTTAAAAAATCTAGTTCTACAAAAAGGTGTATCTTAATGGCCTTCGGTAAAATTTTCATATTGATTGCTTTTAAAATAAAGAAAAATCGGTGTGTGCTTATGACCACACGACACAAATGAAACCTTCAAATTTTCTAATTTTAAAATATATATTTATAATTTTTTATTCACACAGTTCAATCATAAATATATTAAAATCGGCCTATACAATTAAATTTAATGAATAGAATACCTTAACGATAATATTAAGTTTTAGTGTCATCTGTTAGCGCACTTGTGAACTACGAATGACTTTTTACTCGTATTAAGTGTTTGGTGTCATCTATTAGCACACTTATGAACTACACACTACCAGCATTATTGCAAATACGTGTTCGTGTTTGAGCCGATTAGCCCCGATTGTCACCGTCAGGTGCGTTTCATATCACTGTTGTTAACTGCCCAGGCAAAGCGCGCCTAAGGAAGTTTTCACTTCAAAAAGTTATTTAGGTGGCCTCATGTAAAGTGAAACACACTGTATATCAGGGATAAGTCGAATTAAGTTATTATTCCACCAAGCTCGCTACCACCTTAGTACTCGGCGGCTTTAAAAATGTATTTCGAATACATACGCTGAATTATTCTGACTCAGGCAAATGTTAAACTGAATTCAATTTGAATCATTTCACATGGATTTTTCGGAATTCAATGTAAATACAAAAGCTTATGAAAACCAACAGTACTGCCGTTTGTTGTTTTGTTTTGAAAGTTTCAATTAAAATAAAATTCTATCACTTGGAACGAGGGGACAATATTCATTGATATGAATTAAACTCATTCACACTTCTGCCCCCTAGCTAAATCCTACCAAATTATGCTCACGTATATCCAACACGGATTTTTACAAAATTAAATACTAATCTACTATAAACAAAAAACGATTAACCTATGTTCTAAAAACGTTTTTGATGTCAATTATTTCGATAAACTATAGGTTTATTTACGAAAATCAAAACTGTTGTAACTGCGATCACAGGACGTTTATAAAAAAAAATTTGGAAGCGTTTATTTAAATTTATTTCAATACCTTCAATATTATTATATTATACCTTCAATATAATTGTTTCAGAGTAACGTTGCATTTTTTTCAATTTTTATATATCTAATTACTCGTACAATAATAGAAAAATCGTTTAGGCAAAATATTGTAAAGCAAATAATTTTTCAATTTAATAGATTTGGCAGTAGGTACCTACTGCAGAAAAAAAAACTAAAATACGGCAAAATAAAACTGCCAAAGAAGACTTTTTCGATCTAGAGAAATATTACCTTGTATGGTCCTTAAAAAGTAGGAAAACGTCCTTTTTAATTACAATAAAATTTATAATCATCCTGTCGATTTTTAAAGGCTAAGCAGTCATCAAAATATTTACATTAACAGTTTGAATATTATTCTTTTACATTGAAATTTTTCCAATAAAAATAAATTTATATATTAAACTAAACAACTAATTTGATACTACTTTTACATAGTAAAAATTGGCTATAAAAAATCTGCGAAAAATAATAAATACTGCTAAAACACATTCATACTAAGATTATACTAAGCCTTATTTTCAATTGTGAAAACATATAAGTAAAGGAAAAAATTTCGGATCTTGTGTACAAATATTACATATTTTAAATAACGATTTTAAAGATCTGTAAATTCGATTTATATTTTGAATAGAACATTTTTTCCAATAACAAAAAAAAACTAATTATATTCAGAGTGTCTCTTAAGACAAGCGATAAAGCTTCACAGTATAGATTCGTGGGAGAATAATTAGGCCGATTGAACCCAATTTACCTATCTATATACAAAAGTTCACCCTTTAGGAGATACAGCCCTTTAAAGTTAAGGGTTTCAAAATTTATTTTCTATTTTCTATTTATATTGGGAGAACCATTTTAGATACGACCTTCAATTTTAGAACTTGTTTATCATTGTAGAAAAATGAAAACCCATAACCATACGAAATTCGGAGTAAAATGACACACTAGAAATCATTTAGAAATAGACCTGTAATCACGGCACTCTTTATACTAACAGTGCAATATTATCTACTGTTAGGAGGGTACTGTAAAGCGTTGTGGGTCGTTTTTAGAGACAACTGTATAATTTTTCAAAATTAAGACCCTTGATAGTTTCATGATTTTTTTCAGTTTAGGATTTTTTCCTTTCGGTTACATTATAGTTTCATTTGATAATAATAATTAACTACTCTATAGGTAAATGTCGGAATGGTTTCTTATGCAAAGCTATAACTGATAACCTTTCCAATTTCTGTAGTCATAAAACTACTTAATTTTGTACGACTTCGCGCACTATATGCTATAAAAAAATTTAAAATGTTTTTTTCGAAAATTTTAATTATGTAGTTAATTTCGATTCTGGTTTTGACAAATACACAGTCTGTTCAGTTTAATTCAAAAAAAAAACCCGCGAATAAAAATGTATGACTGATTTGTAATTTTCTTTGCCATTTTATATACATTTATTGCAAAAAGTGTGTATACAGCGTGTCCACGAAAGTTCTTTACAAATGGATTTTTTTTTATTAATTATTGGAGCAAAAATTTTTTTCTGTGGAAAAGTTCTGCTTCGTCCAAAACCTCTAAAACACCAAAGAAAATTTTTGTTCTTTGTATGGAGAGAGATGGAGGACATGTTGAATTCTGATTTATAATTCTGAATAAATAATTACTTGGAAGTTAGTTATGTTATAATTTTGAATTAAATTTGATTATGTAACTAATTTTCCGAAAATCTTGAATATCACAGATAATTTTTATTTTTAGTAAAATAAAACTTTTTGATTTCCCTCGTATAACTTTAGGCCGAAAAAAATTTTCTTTAGTGTTTTAGAGGTTTTGGACGAAGCAGAACTTTCCCACAGAAAAAAAATTTTGCTCCAATTTTCTGAAATCTGTGCCGTACGATCTTTATGAACTAATGTAATTTTGAATTTTATTGACGTTTTGTATCCATTTATTGGCAGTGCAAATAAATAAATATTATTATTATTATTATTATTATTAATGAAAAAAAATTCCATTTGTAAAGAACTTTCGTGGACACGCTGTATATTTTACTAAAGTTCAATTAGCAAATAATTACCAAAATGACGTGAACATGTACAGATTAAAAATGTTACATATCCGGTGCAAAATGACTGTCCGACATCCGTAATCCGAATGAATAGGTACGCAGCTTTGCGACGCTTTTATGAATGGTATCTATGGTAAACCGGTACCGTCGCGAAGTAGCCATGAAGTAGCGTAACGGTTCATTCAAAAGACGAGCATAAGTCATCAACTGCATTATTTAACATTTCTGCAGCAAGCATGGTTAAAGAAAACAATTTACTATTGGATGATGGGATCAATTACATAATCATTCCAATTTGAATGAAATTTCTCGTAAAATATTTATCATACACTCTATAATTTATATTATATATAAATCGAATTTCCAGAGCTTTGTCAAGCGATATTTAAACAATAAAAAAACGGCAATGTAAAAAACAATAATATTATGTGTACGTTGCTAGTATAATATGTGCACACACAGGTGTAACGGATATGTCTCAAAAAGGAGTGTTATGCTACAGGCTACTCACCGAGAGGTCTTTCCAGCGTCTTGCTAGGCGTCCTTACAACGGGCAGAGAGCTGCGCTGTTTTCCGCCGCGCCGGAAGCCCGTCGAGCTGGTTTCCACTTCCGACATGATACCGGGGTCGTCGTCGAACAACATGGCGGACGATGGCGGCGGGTAGCCACGCGGTAACGATGCCTGAAACAAAAACCCTCACGTTATTATTGACGCCGCATTTCTAAACGGTTGGGCAGAGCTATTATTCTGAAATGTATAGAGGCGAATCTCTATATAATTACGAATTTTGAAGCAATGAACAATTTATATTTACGTATACCTACATTGCACTAACTACCTAACAAAGTTCCGACCTTGAGATCGAAAGGCTACTGTCGTTTATGTGATGTTGCACAGCTTGTCTATTATCATAGATAAGAGCTTCTCTTATCTATGGTTCTAATCTGAGAACTGGTAAAAGTATCAATTTGATTTTAAATTTATTACTGAAAATAATATTAAATCAAAACCATAAATTGATACTCAGCCTAGATAACTTTGGCCTTAAAAAAATGAAATGATAAGTTACGAAATCCCATTCACTTAACAAACGCAGAATCTTACGAACAATTTACCGTGTAAATTTTACAGATGTTTAAAGGACAATTAATATTATTTAACTTTATCATTCAAAATGTATGTATACAAAAAAATCTAGCTTTATTAACTTTGAAGACAAAAACAATTCGTATACAGTGAAATTTCTCTTTAGCGAACACCCATGGTGCATAATATTTTGTCCGTTCAAGAGGTGTACGCTCAAGGGAAAAATAAAAAATAAACAAAATACTCTTCAATATCCTGACTAGATTCTCTTATGCGGATTTTTCTTCAATTAACACGCTTATGGATAATTAAAAAAAATGTAGACAAAAATTAATTCCACCTTCAAATACATTTTAAACCTTCAAATACATTTTAAAGACCACAACATGTTGGGATTCAGCCGTAAAATAATTTACATAGTAAAATAATACAAACATTATTGTTTGAAATTATGTGTTGCCATACAAGCTGTACCAATAATGTAAAGCTAAATTTATAGATAGATAGATAGATATAAACTTTATTCTGTTAATAATGTATATACAGTGTAGAATGCGTCAGTATAGAAGTTATGATTAAAAAATTCCTCGACAGAGTAAAAAGTTTTCTGTAATAATATAAATTTTAATGTCTGCTTAAATTTGGTGAATGATAGATTTTTGATCTCTTGGGGCAACTTATTAAACACCTTCAACATTGCATTGACAGGACCTTTGTTGACCATAGTGTGGGTTAGCAAGTTAAAATAAAGAAAATAGTTCTTATCAATGGACTGACGGCTACGGCTTCGCGTTGTTGTTATAATGACGCCAATCAATTGAGTTTTTTTAGTAAACTGAACTACAATACAACGCGAATATAAGCTCATGAATGGAATAGGAAAGGCGTAGAAAAAATTCCGCTACACGAGCTTACAATACATTGTGTTACCCTAATTGTCACTGAAACGAAAAATCGAACTTAATGAAACATTATGCTAGCTACCGCCTACAAGAATGAAAGATGTTACCTCAAAAACATTACCTAAAGATCTGTACGGATGGCATATCAGAGGAATTTGCTAGAAAGTCCTTATACGCTCCTTAACAGGATATTGTCATAGGCATACAAAATATGCACACCATTGCGTATATTTTCAAAACCACTGATCCGATTGGAATTAAAACTAGTCCTTACGGAGACATTTTTGAAAAATCATTTTGCAGAAGATATTGTGAATGAAAGAAAATTCCAGTCAGACAGTCGCATACACGAACCACGTTTATTTTTCTTTACGTTCTAAGACAATCAGAATCTAACCACATCGACATGATTTTTCGACCCTATCACAATTCACAACACTTTCCTTACGAAATATGGAAATAAAAATAATACTAATTTTATTTGTACCGACCGAGTTACACAAAAAAATACCTCTTAATTTAATAGTTATTACTCAAAACTCTCTTACAAAAACCAAAATTATGCGAAGTCCACCAAAATAAAGGTAGGTAACAATATAATTTAAAATACAAAAATTTAAAGATATACAGGGTGTCTCATAATATATGCGCAGGACTTCAAGATGTGATAGCTCGTCCAAAAATATGAAAAAAGTCTCTATTAACTTACTCTCTAAAATGCACCATTTAAGGGTGTTGAAATTGAAAAAAAAATTTCGTTTTTTGCGAATATCTCCGGAACCGTTTATCATACAGAAAACAGCTTTTGTAAGCATTTTCTACTCATAATAAGCTATGTTTTGTGCGGAATTTTTTTTTAAAGTCATAATTGGTGAAGGTTTTGAAGGGTTAGCGGGTGTTTTTCTCCCCAACTTCCACGCTACTAGAAAAAGTACGGTTTTGAGACGCCCATTTAAACCGCCAATGTTTTCTACACAAAAAAGGTACTCTTGGTCATAAGCTCTAAAGTCGATCGTTTTCGAGAAAAATCAGCTTTTATGTTGAAAAGCATGGTCAATTTTTTTAAATAAAATTTTTTTCTTACTAATTAAACAAAATTTATTCAAACGTTAGAACAAATAACAAAACCAAACGTTAACTTCATAATTGCAAAATTAAAAAATAAATGAAAAAATGATACAAAAGTTGTCCTTTCAAAATTCCCCAAACACCCTGTATCAACACCCTGTATCTCTAAAATGGTGCATTTTAGAGGGTAAGTTAATAGAAACTTTTTTTCATATTTTTGGACGAGCTATCACATCCTGAAGTCCTGCGCATATATTATGAGACACCCTGTATACGGTGCTGACAGTTCGAAAAAATAAATTATTATTAAAATTCTTTTAGAAAATGTTAATTTCCAAAAGAGCTTTATATATAATAAAAAAATAATAATTTGTAGCTACGTCACATACTAGTTTAGGAATTACGATTTTATAAAGTGGAACGCAAACTTTAAGGATGACAAGTTGTAGGAAACTTTAGAAGGTCTATAGATAAAAAGAAATTAAATTGTTTTCCAACATTCACAGAACAAAGCGTCAACCGTTTGAAACCCGATAAAATCTAATAAAGTCAAACGGATGGAGGAAATTCAAATAAAACTGTAGAAGAAAAACATTCGCACATTTCACATCTTGAATCAATCCACAGTATAGCAGTGGAAAATTTAGAGAGAAAACTAAATTTTGAACAAATTATTGTAACACTGTTTATTTTCAGAAAAAAATAACATTAAGTGAAATAAAGGCACACTGAATTTCTCGTTCAACTACCTCGAACGCGGATTTTCGTTCATCAAGAAACTATCCTTTTTGAATTTTTCCAAGACTTAATAAATGGTGACATATTGTAAGATCATTCATATCAATTTAAAAAGCATGATCAAAATTACATTTTTCTATTTCCGTTTATCAGTTATCAGTAAACTATTCTTATTGTGGGGAATAGGGGGGGGGGGAATAAAAAACCCCGATGAATCTCCTGTAAAAACTTGGTTTCGATCCGTTGAATAGTGCGTCATTTAGGTATTTGTACATAATATAAGGACGTACGAAAGGATAAACATCCATCTTTTTCACTACGTAGGGAGCTTGAAACGTCTAAGTCCATCGAAATTTTCACCATTATCGGGCTTTCTTCAGTCCTATGGTCGTTTCGAAAATATTTAAAATGGCATGCTACATAGTACTTACATACATCTGCAGACATCTCTAATAACTTTATCTCTTGATCGTCGACAGAATTTTTCCGTATCTATTATCATTATTGTCATCAATTTTATTTTTTCTTCTTTTTTATAATAAAAATTTATTATTATTATCAGTAGGTATTAAAAGAGGTTACCTTTCCTTGTAAACCCATCTGATGTGACCTCAACGCCATCAATGTATAGGGTGTAAATGCACTACGGACTGCACCAGTGTTGACTAGGCCGGCGGAGTGTAGCATGATATTAATGTTGATGGGTGAATCCTTGTTGAGTGGCAACACGTCCTCACTCAACTGAGTGCACTGCACAACACTAGTGTTGCGTACGACCACCGATTTGTCACTTGATGCACATGATCCCACTAAACTCATTTTACCTCGTTTATCTTTTTAGTCACTGACATAATAGTTGCTAAATGGGTATTTTTATTTTTTATTGTTGTGGTTTACTTTGATGAGTTGTGAATTAACGATAATTTTAACATTGGAAATGTTTATGTTCGTATATGGGGGCAGAGTTACGAGTTTTCGTTCAAGGCCAAAAGACAACGGTGTCGCGATCAAGTGAGGAGCAATCATGCAAAATTGAACAAGTGCAATTTTTTCGAAATGTGTTTTATATCATGTCTAGTTAATTGAGAGGTATTTGCGACGATCTGCAGTGTTATTTTTGAGCAAATGTTAATAAATACTGTAGAAAAATCCATTTAAAAGTTAAGTAATCAAGCCAAAGTGAACGCGTATATAACAGAAGAATAATAGGGTTATTCCTGACAAAACTAAACACTGCATTGATAAATATTGTGTGTATAATAAACAGTTAATTATGTTTCATATATGCTGTTATCATTTCCAATGTCTTCGATGGTTGCAAGGATTGCGAAATCTGTGAATTTTTTTTCTATAAATATGGATTTTTCGAAATTTACTGAAATATGACTGTGATGAAGCGAATCTAGAAAATATGAATGGAATTATTTGAGGTAGAAAAGCTACCAAATAATTTTACAAATCCTGGCGAATTACATCTTGAACATAAGTGTCCCGGATTGTTTTACGGACATGATTTAATTTCATCAATTAACAACTTATCGTTAGAGGTAGTTATCGACTCAAAATAGCTTTTAATTTTTGCTACAATTACCTAGCTAGCGATATTGGACATTGGACGGAACTTCCCTAATAGACCTAGAGCTAGTGACAATTTTCAGGTGTTATTTATTCAAGGACTTATTTTTGTGCAGATGTTGAGGGAGGCATATTAAAGTGCCCTGACAAAGGAATTTTGCTAGGTAGCGGTATGGGAGGGATGCAGACCACCCCCAACATGTAACAAAAAAATGGTCACAATAATATTATTGCTTGAAGGCTGAAATTGTTTGTATACCTTGTCGGTGAACCCAATAATGCCATTATAATACTTGCATATCGATTGGTCGGTATTAAAATGGTGGCAGATCACTCTAAACTTGTCATGTACCCGACGAAATTTTTATTATTAGTTCAAGGTCCAAATTTTAATATGTTATTACGGCGACTGTTTTAAGCATATACATATTTCAATTTGCAGAACAAAATGTCGGTATTAACCCGCTCTCTTCGAGGATAACTTGCTCGCCTATAGGTGTTTATATCATTCTGCAAGGGGGTTAATACCGACATTTTGTTCTGCGAATTGAAATATATGCTTAAAACAGTCGCCGTAACAACGTATTAAAATTTGAACCTTAAACTAATAATAAAAATTTCGTCGGGTACATGACACGTTTAGGGTGATCTGCCACCCTTTTTAATACCGATCAATCGATCTGCAAGTATTATAATGGCATTATTGGGTTCACCGACAAGCTATACAAACAATTTCAGCCTTTAAGCAATAATAATTGTGACCATTTTTTTGTTACATGTTGGGGGCGGTCTGCATAATAAAAAAAATTTGGCTATCAACTTAGGTATACAAACTTTGACAGATAAAAGCTCATCTAATTAAAAAAAAAAACAACGAATGTTTTGTTATTATTTTATTTGTTATTGCTATCCGCTGTGAGCAGATGCATGGTCCTGCTGTCTGGTGAGTGATAGCGTAAATCGGCTTAAGTAAAGTTACAATTTATTCAATGATTCTGTAAAATTCAAAAATAACAACTTGAAAAGTGTGTTTTGTGTAATTCTGTGAGCAATATAAACCATAAACCTTCTTTTTCATGCTTCACAGCAATTTCGGTGAGTATACACTTTATCAAAGCTACGCGCAAAACCGAAAACTCAGCTGTCAAATCAGATAATTAATGTCAAATATGTAGTTAATTATTAAATACCTAAGTAAAAAAAATAATAAGTTATGTTATAATAAATCTAAAAGCAAATTAACATTTTGCATATTACATTTTTTCTGCATAAAAATTAAAGCTTTATTTTAACAAGAAGTGTCACTTTCACGGCATATTTTATATTTTATTATTTACTATGACGTATTTATGGTAAATGCTTAGCAGTTACCATAGAAAAGGACGAGTTAGGTACTATTGAATGTTTCTCTATTTATTCGTTGTTGTGCGCTAACAGATAAGAGGGCTTGAGAATAGCCGAGCGTGTAACAATGCTGTTGTTTACATGGCGTTGCTATGGTTCCTCTATTACAAGTCCCCAATTCCCGGGTTCTAGCCTGAGAGCTGGTAAAAGTGTCAATTGGATTTTCAATTTATTATTAAAAAAAATAATGAATTGAAAATATGAATTGGTGCTAGGCCCAAATAACCTTAGCTTTTGGTGGTCTTTAAAACAAACACACAATTTAATTTAACAGATAAGATCTTTGGCTAACAGTCACTCTGAAATCTCTTTCCCTCATCTGCGCACTGCAGCGAATATAAATGAAATGGGACATAGTATGTTTATAATATAGATACAATTTTTTTCTTAAAATTTGAAAAGCTTTCATCTGTTAAAGTTTGTCGGTGAGCTAATAAATCACCCTTTATTAAATATGTCAATTTCATTATTGTAACACTTAGTGCTTGCAGGTAGCGACAGACGGACTGACAGACAGATAGAACAGTGACAACAATAGGGTTTCGTCTGAATCCTTTAGATACGGAATCACAAAAATAAATGTTCGAATGAGAATTAACCGTCCGAACATCACTGCAAATTAATTATTTACATAAAACATTTATTCGTTTCAATGACTGGTTTCACGAGCGACCTAATTAAATACGCCGGTGCAATCTGCTGTACAGCATGCAAACAAATAAATCAAAACGTCAATGTCAACAGTAGGATTCGTTTAGAACGACGTGATTGACGCTTTATACGAACGTTCGTCGCAATGATCCGTGCCACAAATGCGAAACTATTGTTGATTTTAAATCAAAATCACATTCATTTCCCCTAAAGCCTCGTTTGTTTTTAATAAATTACTAGCTTTCACACGTGCCTTCGTTCGCGTAAGTGTCCGTTTTTACCGGAACATTATCCTGACCTGAACATAGCTATAGATAAAAAATACTTTAAGTTTGGGTATCAATTGACAGTGTCATTTGAGCGGTTTTCAAGTGATGTTTGTATTAACAAACAGAGACAAAATATTTGGAAACACGTTTTCATCTAGGTAGTAAAAATGGAGGCTGGATTTGGAGCATGTTCTGATATCCGGTCATTTTGCCGGAATCGAATCTGGATCCGATATCCGGCACTTAACTTCTCCATCTATATAGCATGCATTAAAGTCGAAAAAGTAAAAACCCGCAAGAAAACGAAAAAAAAAACAGATAGATTTAATTAATAACTAATTAATCAATACATTACTATTGATATTTAGTTTTTTTATAGTTCATGAAAAACAAATAAATGAGTGGGTACCACGACCGGAAAAAGAACTTGAAACAACGCGAATCACCACAAAAAAAACAATTTTACAGATGTCGATAAAAAATTACGAGAGGCCAGGAAATGGTTTCGTCTGTACAAAACACCGAAATACATGCGAATATCGTTTGAAATTCACCAACGTTGAGTTCACGCTTACTCGTCCTTTATTTTCTGTTAATGTTTGTATTTTACGCGTTTTTTAAAACGTCAGCCATAGTTTTTTATGCAGATTTAAACAGTACAATATTCTTTCATTAATCTTGAATTTGAAAGATAGACATAGCACTTCTGTTTTTAGATTGCCAATGACCTCAGTTGTCGATCGTTCATACTCTACAATTTCTGTCCTTCTCTCTTTTTCAGATGAATTTAACACTAACAAAACACTTCACAAATAAACGACACTAAATATAAAATTGCCGACAGTCGCTATGAAACTCGATGTGCGTATGGTCGGTCGATATTTGCGAGGCACAATGCACACACTACGTGTGATTTGTAGCAAACGAACTAAAGCGAACGCATCGTTACATTATCGTTAAATGGACAATGTTCAAAACGGCGTCGCCTACCGTCATTTAATACATATTAATATATACCTACGTACTGCAGGACTGTCCTCAGTGTCAGTACTCTAGATCTGAATAAACACGAATAGCACTGTAATATTCGTTCACTTACAAAACAAATACGCACCAAAACATCGAGCGTTCTTTCATCTTGTCGCTTACCACAGATAATATTTTCACATGTTATTCTCTAGTCTTGATAGCTTACAAATTCGAGTGAAATTTAATGAGACAGGTTTTCACTATTGTGACTAAGGGTAAATTTTCATCAATACATATAAATCATTGAATTAACGGGATCTCTATCAACAATTTAATTTTTATGCAGGTTTAACGGGAATTTCAAGAATGTATTCTGAGTGACATCAAGACGAAAGAACGTGTGTTAGAAATGTTTGTTTGCCTGTATCTATACATCACACGAAAAACGCTGAAACTAGAGATGCTATACTTGTTAGAGTTTGGGCATATGAGCATTGGCCGCCAAGTTTATCCTAATCTTGAGATTTCAACCATTCTGAAAGGGCATTTTTGCAATATTCAGACTCGTTTTCCACCTCTTAGAAGTAATAATAGATAATGCATTAAGTACTTTCGCATTAAATTTAAATAAATTCGGCAATTATAATTCAATCAGCTGTTGTTAGCATTTCCAAATCAAAGCAATATTATACATTTTTAGTGTTAGGTCTCCAAGTCACTATATGAATAATAAGAAGTATTAGAAATATCTTGTATTTTTGGTGTCCGTCTTGTGACTTCATGTGTTGTTAACACGATGCGTTTCAGCAACGAGTTGACATCTTCAGGTGTGGTTAACGCGTCGTGTTAACAACACATGAAGTCACAAGACGGACACCAAAAATACAAGGTATTTCTAATACGTTCCTTATTAATGCAATATTGTTTACTGGTAAAAAAATAAAACTGCAGATAAAAGCGTCTTTTATTTCATACATAATTATACATTATTATTAAATATTGAAATAATTTTAAATATGTATAATCAAACTTACAACTGAAAAATTAATATATTTTAACAGCAAATAAAAGTCTCTTGCCTACTTTCCATACAGCTGCCACACTAAAAAGGATAAACATGGCGGAAATGTACCACGTGACGTGGAACAACCAATCAAAAAGTTGACCCCGTATATGTCCAAACTCTGAAAATATTATAGTAGTTCTAGCTGAAACTATTTTGATGAAACTTAAATACACTGATTGGTACTTAAAGAGCAAATACGTATACCCTGCTAAGTTCGAGTCTTCGGACAAATTCTAGGTACGTTCAAGCGATCAAAGCCGCGAGCAAAACTTATTAATACTACAAACCTAATGCATTTATCGGGGTTTTGGACATTTTATAATATGGAAAAACATGTTTCCATATAATAATTTTTGTCTGCAACTCTCGAGAACGGTTGAATCTATTTTTAGGATACTTACTCTATTATCAACTGTGTACCTGAACTTAAGTATATAGGGTACTTTTTAGCCAGCTACGCTTGAGTTATAAGAATTCTGTCCAAACCAGCATCGATGCGAGCGAAGCCGCGCGGGTAAAGACTAGTGGTGTAATATAATTCCTTCGTTCAGTCTCACGTCGGTTTAGTATACGTCGGCCTTTAAACTTGTCACTAAAATGAACGAACCGAATTCGCAGGCGTTCAATTGACATGATGTCATATGTCAAAATGTTTAATTAAAGAGTTGAGGCCGCACGCCTGCCAGAGAGACAGAGAGAGCAAGAGAAAGAGAGTCGTGTTGTCAGACGAAGACAATACAACCGGCTTATTAATTGCGCATGTAAAACCGACGCGACCTACACAATTCATTGCCCTAATTCCACGAAAATAAGGATATGACAATAACATTATGTTGTATGTAAATATTTAACATACCGAGAGTAATTTTCATTTGTAAGATTATCCCTTCAACTTGAGTATACGTGTGTTTCGTTATGGAAGACCTACCATGATAAAAATATTCAGTAAATGAACGTTCATAGATAAAAATACAATATTGTGTTCAATTATTATAAACAATCGCAGGTAGGTACTTGGACTTAATTATTCAATGATTTTTATTTTCTAATTGTAGACGTTTCGTCTCTTTATTGAGACTTCCTCAAGTACTGTAAACGAACATACATTTTTCAATGTTCATGGAACTTCACTTAAAGTGGCCATTTTTTTCCCACGACTTTTTGCACTTCTTGACCACTTCCTCCCGTATGAGTATGACACGGTTTATCACAAAATAATGCCCTAGTGCCCCTAGTCCTAGTGTGTAGTCACAAAGGAAATTTTCTTTTAACATTTTTCCAATGTAAAACAATAGCACCAGTGCCGGATTTATATTTTTTATGAGTGTAGGCCACTTTATTTCCGCCGCCCCATGTACATACCTTTCTAAAATAATAATTTTCCATTTGTAGTAAAGGGGCCTCCTTTACTACAAATGGAAAATTATTATTTAAATAAACGAATGAAAGTTAAATAAACGAATGAATTAGTCATTAAGAAAGAGAGCGTAAAAAAGAAACAAGATATACAATTTTTTACGGGCCTCTTTAATAGCAAAATCATCTATAATATCATCATAGTTTATGGTGTTCATTATCTCTGCTTCTATGTAGAGAAGAGCCAGAGAATTCATTTTTTCTTGAGACAATGAAGACCTTTGATAATTTTTCACGCGTTTTAAACAGGAAAAACTCCTTTCCCCAGAACAATTTGTAGGGATTTATTGAAAGTATAAAAAACCATGAGAAAACCAGTGGACGTGTTTGACTTTTATCCTCTGAAATCAAGTGACCGTCCTCTGAAATCTGCCGCCCCTAGGACGCTGCCGCTCCTAGGCCGCGGTTTATTTATAAATCCAGGACTGAATAGCACTTGAAAAGGTGAGAATTGGTTCTGTTATTGAAAATTTTATACTTGAAACTGAATAAAAATCTCTTTCTAATTAGGTACATAAGTTCGATACGTAACTACGAGGGGATAATTTCCCGAGAAAAAGGTGTACACAAGAATTCCGACTTCCTGACTTCTAATGAATTCCTGTTAGCCTAGTTTTATGAATGGTAACTGGTAACAGCACCGGTACGTGTAGTTGTAATATTTGTAGTACAAACATGTCAGCACAAACAAAACATACAAACAATTCGCTGGGTGTAGGGGACACTTGTTTAGAAGAAGAAAAGAAAACTCCATTGTAATCAAAACCAATAGACTGACCCGTCGAAATTCGACGGAGTGACGATATTTAATAAAATCTTAGAAATAAAATAAAATAATTGTGGTTATTTAGTTTCTAATTTTTTGTCAGTACTGACTTTGGTACTAGTTCGTCTGTACCTACTTTATAGATGATTTATGTACATTTTTGAACAACAGCATAGCTATACAATTTTCAAAAATCTAAATATTTAATATTCATATTTTGACAGTGTTTTCAATAATATAATTCTTTGCGAATACAGCAATAATTCTACTCGTACTAGCTGGTAAACGAGCATTCTATACAAGAGCAGATAACACGGCTGCCAATGAATCATAATAAGCTATGCATTCATTTTGTTCAATAATCTATATTAAAATAAATAATTAGGATGAGACAATAGTATATTGTGTAACTAGTGTGCTAAATACATCTTTACACGTCAGGCGCGATGTTTTCAGCACTCGTTTCCGGCTCCCGATGCACACTCGCCAAGACTCGTGCGCGCTCGCCTACTACTAGTGCTGAAAACATCGCGCCTGACGCATAAAGATTTAGCACACGCGTTGCACACTGTACTTTACTCAGCACATGCATGGTTTTAGACTTTATTTAAATTAAAAAAAACAGTTACATAACTAGTTACATAATGGTTCATTATGTAACTATAAGTTACATAATGATTCATTATGTAACTGTTTTTCATTACAGCACTGAAAAGCGTTGCATAAAGGATAATTATGTAACTAGTTACATAATGAGCCATTATAGCATTGAAAAGCGTTACATAATGGTCATTAAACAACTATTTAAGGTCCGCAAAATAGATACGAAAAACACTAAAAGCGTGCATGTGTTGAATAAACAATACAGAATCAAACTGTGCCTATTCTTTGATCGATAGGTTAAAACAGTGAATACATTTTTTTATCATTTTAACCAAAAATGTATATCTTAGGCCTAAGTACCTAAATATGGAGTAAAAGTAAACATTCTTCTATCAAAAATGAAGGACGGTGAATTATAATAATAATCTTAAAACAAAAAGTAAAGTGCTCGCACTCATATATTATTCAATAGCTATTAATGTAATGTATTCACCCTAGTTTCCTCCCATTATATAGCACCTTACAACAAAAAGTGTGCGTCAAAAATATTTTCTTTTGAACGGCTCTTCACTGAACCAAAAAGGAACGTAATATTAATGAAAATGTTCATATTTTCTCAAGGAATAATTTGTTTTATACTTAAATAATAGGCTACATTCCAGTGCAGGACAGTGATCAATATAAAACTTTGTTATAATGAAAGTTTATGCTCTAAAATATTTATTAGAATTTTTATTTTTATTAATTAAGTTTCGTAAACATATTTAAATTAATAAATAAAATCATGATTTTTAATCTATTTGTCACGTGATTTAAAACACCGAGTGACGTCAATTCATGTAAAATATTAATGTATCCATAGCAACGGAGCTTAGATTGCTTACATCATGTTTACATAGGTACAAAACGGTATTTTTCAGCACTCTTTTCTGGGTCTTTAAATAATATTTGTAGCTAATATAAACGAACTTTCATAAAATTATGACGTCATATTTGCCACATTTTTCAAGTTGAGTCAATTTTTGCGTGTCAAGTATTAGTCCATAGCATGTGCTACCCTCCTGACACTTCCGAGTTAAATTTAATTATACAGGGTGTTAGTGACAATTGTTGGAAAATGCATAATTTTAACCCACCGTAAGTCAATTTTTTAAGTAGCACAGTCTGTATATCTTTAGGTATATGAATAGAGCTCGCTTTCCTCTACACATTTTATACCTAAAAATTACAGGGTGTTCTACTTAAAAATCTTTTTTAAGTAGAACCAAGTTGCAACCATATTTATGCGTTACATTTACAAAAAAAAAAAAAAAAAAACGTTAGGCCATGAATTAATTTTTAATATTGTTAGGTATTAATATAAGTATATGATCATTATACCTAATAATGTTATGATTGTTTTAAATTAACATAGTTATTTTTATTGTTATGAATTATTTTACTGCGATTCTGTTTAAATAGACGCCAGATGAAAATATCCTAGATATTATGAAGCATTGCAAATTTTAATTCTAAATATATAATCTAAAACGATATGCCAAAATTTTTCATTCGCAAAATCGTACCCATTACAATAACTTCCAATGGGATGTTAAAAAAGTCTTTATGTGATATTTATTTTTGAGCCAGACGGATCCTATGTTATATTTAGGAGTTGAATTTTAGATCCTATAAAAGTATTCTGGTAGCTCTATGTAATGTACAAAAGAAAGCAGAGAAAGACACTCTTTACGTAACACCACAGACATATTGCCCATAACACGAACTCAATTTGTGTAACTCTCCGATATCCGTACCGACATAATAAAGCTTTCTAATAAAATCACTGAATTTGTGAACCTACTGACAACGTATATTTTCAAATGAAATAAAGCTACATTCTTTAAGAATAAGAGAGTATACAAAAAGAAAATAAATATTAAAAGCAGAAAAATATAGATAACGTTCCAATATAAAATATTATAGTCGAGTTGTCATCGAAAAATGAAGAAAACGCGTGTACCATTTTTTCTCTGAATAGTATTGAATCTTGAATGTGTTTTTGCACTCAAAAAAATATTATCTATGCAAATCAACAGAATATTTTCAGATCTTTTCAATAAATTATTAGAAAAACATCACTTGCCATGATAACAACCTTTGATTTATACTCGACGCTTTTAAACAAACTTTAGGCATGAAGAAACATTTCTTATTTTGAGGTTCGAAATTTGAGATTAGGTTCGATAGACATATTTTAGAAACATTTAAACGTGGTTCGGGATTTCTAATCCTTTCATATTATAAAATACACCGTCTTTCTGTCTGTCTGTGCGTTTGTTACCTTATAACTCGAGAACCGTCAGTCTGATTTGAAAAAAAAATTTTTGTTAGGTGGCCCGTTTATCTGGGAAGGTTGTAGGCTATTCGAGATTTTTTAAATTCAACCTCAAAGGGGGTAAAATGGGAGTGTAGACTTTTTTGCCTATCTATTCTATCTATAATAATGTGTTTGTACGCCTTAATCTCAGGAACTACCAGTCCGATTTGACATTTTTTTTGTTAGATAGCCCGTGACAATCGACTTCGCTTCACAGGGTGAGAATTTCTCGTGGGGGGGGGAGGAATCATAAATTCTTATCTCTGGTACTACTGAACCGATTCTAAAAAATCTTTCACTAATAGAAAGCTGAGAAAGCTAAGTGATATAGGATATACTTTAGTTTGACAAATGTCTCGCGGGGGGGGGGGGGGGGTAATTCCTGTGAGTTAGTAGCAAAACGTAATCTTTTAAATTCTTTTGCATTTTAGCGTTTTGGCAGAATCCTGCTAATATTATAAAAACCACCAGCTCGACTTCGCTTCGTAGGGGGAGAATTTCTCGCGGGGGGATAATAAATCATAAATTCTATTAGCACCTGGGCGAAGCCGGGCCGAGCCGCTAGTTTTGAAAATCATTTAGTCGATTATACTTGTAACACTGCGATTTTCTGGAAACAACACCACAATTATTAGTGACCCTCACATTTTTTTTATAATGATTCATCTGTAAGGATACATTCTATAAACATTTATAAACATATTAAAGTGGTCCAAAAGGATGGAGCCTTTTTAATTTATTTTTACATTAAATTACATAATAATATTTGGTTTACAAGTTACAGCATTGTTTCCAGGAAATAAAATTCAGAAAAATGTAACAGATATAAGACACTTAGAAACATTTTGTATACAGAATCAGAGCATCTTCTTCTGCACTTTTGTTAACAACGTATATCGTACATAAATTACCATCAAAAACAAGAACCGGGTGATCTGGAAGGAAATTACATTATAGAGAAAAGAAATATTTTACTATAGACATTCATATCACATAGCTTTTAAACTGTGAAAGGAGTTTTCAAATTGGTTCACTAGTTTCTTAGTTTAGCGTGGATAAACGAATAAACAAACTACTTCTTTATATAGTATAGAAAATATAGACTCGAGGATCACCAAATATTTTTAATAGTTTGAAGCAGTAAATTCTAATGAATGAAGTCATTTAAACACTTGGTACTAGGAAAAAAAATATTTTAAAACAAGTGAATATATCCGCCTACTGGATAAATAAGTTTACGCCAATAATTTAAAATTATTTTAAAATATTCGATAATATTGTCCATGAGTGCAGTATAACACGAAATATAAAAAATTTTTCCAAACATATTCGTGTGAAGCGTTAAATGTAAAAGAAGTATTTTACCCTAACTATATAGTTCGCTTGCCTCGGTTTTAGCACACGCCTGACAAGTCACAACAGTAAAAATATTTAATCGTAAATAAGTTGTCACAATAAAATATTGACGTGAGAATGAAAGATTAAATTTTATAGACGCTTTTAAGTTTTAACGGTGCATGATTGTTGAGTTCTAGTGTGGAAATTTCATAACAGCAAAAAATATTGTTCAAATTCAAAATCATGTGCGGATAATAAAATAAAAATTCAATAAAAAGACAGCGAACTAGCTGAGCCTAGACGAAAATAAGGAAATTAAATTGTAACACGCAGCGACAATAAAAGGAAAAGTGAGTTTAAATCGCAGGAAGTGGGAACAAGCTTGCAAGTGTATTATTACCGGCGAATGTTTCTGTTCAAGGCAAGGCGCAGTTAAAAACTTACTCGAATTACAACAGAGACACTAAAACTATCTTTATAAAATTACAAATATCTCAAGAAAAAATCCCAGATTTTTCCAGTACCTACTTAAAACGTGTAGTTTTCCCTGATTTTTTAAGTAACATTTTTTTAGTCACGATGAGAGTAATTTCGTTTAACACTGTAACAAAAAAATCAAAAAACGGCACCGTCAAGAGTTGAGTAATTGAAATGAGCTGCTAGCGGGGAACCGCTGGAGATTGGTTTGCAGGTAGTGCGTTACGGGGAAAACTCGATCGACACGCCCCTTTCTGTTCTCATAGTATAGAATTAATAATACCGAGGGGGGGCAGGGCTAAATAGCAATACGCCAAGAGTATAGTATAGCCATCTGTGATAATCTATATATATAAAACAGTTCCGTTACTGACTGACTGACTGATTGACTGACAGACAACGCCCAGGTCAAACCGCTGAAGATATAAACTTGAAATTTGGACAGTAGGTTCCTTTTGTGACGTAGGCACCCACTAAGAACGGATTTTTCGAAATTCAACCCCTAAGGGGGTTAAATAGGGGATGAAAGTTTGTATGGAAATTCGTCATTTTTGAAGTTAGAAGCATGAAATTTTGCACAAAAGTTTCTTATATAACGTAAGTGAGCACTAAGAAATTTTTTTTTGAAAACTCAACCCCTAAGGGGGCAAAAAGGGGATGAAAATTTGCATGGAAGTTCGTTATTTTTGAAGTTAGAAGCGTGAGATTTGGCACAGGAGTTCCTTATATTACGTAGGTGAGCAATAAGAAAGGATTTTTCGAAATTCAACCCCCAATGGGGTTAAATAGGGGATGAACGTTTGTATGGAAATTCGTTATTTTTGAAGTTAGAAGCATGAAATTTTACACAGGAGTTCCTTATATAACGTAGATGAGTAATAAGAAAGGATTTTTGAAAATTTATCCCTTAAAGGGGTTAAATAGGGGATGAAATTTTGTATGGAAGTTCGTAATTTTTTAAGTTAGAAGCATGAAATTTTGCATAGGAGTTCCTTATATAACGTAGATGAGTAATAAGAAAGGATTTTTGAAAATTCATCCCTTAAAGGGGTTAAATAGGGGATGAAAGTTTATATGGAAGTTCATAATTTTTGAAGTTAGAAGCATGAAATTTTGCACAGGAGTTCCTTATATAAGGTAGGTGAGCAATAATGTATTAATAAAATTCGATCGGACGAGCGAAGCGAGTGAGTAATATATGTATTATTAATATTCGAGTGAACGAGTGAAACGAGAGAGTAAAGTATTAATAAAATTCTAGCGAACGAGCGAAGCGAGTGAGTATTGTATTATTAATATTCAAACGAACGAGCGAAGCGAGTGTGTAATGTATTAATAAAATTCGAGCGAACGAGCGAAGCGAGTGAGTAATGTATTAATAAAATCCGAGTGAACGAGCGAAGCGAGTGAGTTATGTATTATAAAATTCGAGCGAATAAACACCACCAGTCCGGCTTCGCTTCGCAGGAGGAGAATTTCTCGCGGGGGGGGGGGGATAATAAATCACAAATCGAAAAATACGTGGGCGAAGCCACGGGTAACGGCTAGTTATATACATATTATATTAGTGTTTAATTCATGTTTACCACAGAACAATGAATATTTTCATGATATTTACGTATAACTAATACAAATGTTTACCCATAAAATTTCGCTTCAGACGTTTGAAATTTACAGGCACCTGGTTTTTTCCATTTTTATTAAGAGACAAGACTGTTTTTCTTATTTTAAAATTGTATTACTGCAAATAAACCTCTTACACCCGCTAAGTAAGACTACCACCTGCTGCCGGATGGTATAATGCGCGGCCGCTAAAGCCCAGCGGGCGGTAGTTCGCTGTACCTATATATTAATATCAGAAAAATCTATATTTTTATGTTTTTCTCCTAAAAATAATAATTCTTGACTTTTCTATGATTTCCCCGATTTATTAAAACTTCCATGATTTTTTTTAGATTATCCAGGTGTGGGGGCTACTCTGAATTTCGAAGAATTCGTAATTTATAACTACAGTGTTTCGTTAAGATTTTTTTCAAAACGTTTCCTAAATGGAAAGAAGTTCCTTGCATATCTTAATGTTTTTGTATTAAAAATAAGTAGTAAGATAATATTATTCGTGTAATACTACCAACCAAATTTTTATTTTATAACAAAATTTTAAAAAGATGCAAGTTTTGTAAAAATTTAAAAAAAAAGACCATGGATCACCTGTGTTTGCGAAATCCTTGTAATGTTTTTAAAAATACCGTAATGGTGTATTCTCGGGATACATTTATTTTGACAGGTTATTTTGCATACCTATTAAAAAAATGTTTGCTAATTCCTACCATAAAAATAACAGTATTGTGTTAACTGACCAATTTTCGGCTAGTATAATAAACGACATAAATTAATATCGACACACATCTCTGTGTTTCAGCCATTGTTTGGCAGCCACTGGCCACAATAAACCACAGCACATATAAACGGTTTATGATGAACGAGTTTATAGTAGTGAAATACAATACACCAACGCGTATTCTAAGTGCTTTTATAAGAGCTTTAGACTTATCACACTTGATATAAAATCGACAAGGATCTCGGATTTATTTTAACAAAATTTACGTACAAGTAAGAGTTTCGACTATTAATAATGTTGAATGATGTATAATATTATGTATTCTTCTCTATATAGAAATATATTAAGACACGTGAAATTAAAAATAAAAACTCGGGTCGCAATGCCAAAACCCTGCCGACAATATAGTGTATTTGCTAATACAGGCATTGTGGCCTTATTATGTGAACTTAAGTTTGTTTTTTGATAAAATAAAAAATTTAACCCCTTAATACATCCCTTAAAATAATATTTTTTTTCTTAATTTCAATATTTTTATCAATGCAACCTCGGTACCAAATTAAATACACCCTTCAGTAAGGAAAGCACTATCCGCAAACTAGTGTTTTCATAAAATTTGTAAGTTCGGTCCTGTCGGGCCGATTTTATTAAAATTTTAGCAGTACATTTTAATTAGAATTAGAATATTATTTATTTCGAAAATACACGAAGTGTACATGAAAACGTCAGTTTAGAAAATACTATTCAAAAGTACAAATTCGTTACTAAAGGGTTAAATTTCAATTTTGAAACGATTCTGAGAATTTTTTCGGCGTTTTTGGGCCCAAAAACATTTTTCAACCCCTAAAAACCACCCTTAAAATAGCCCGATTGGACCCATTTTAAATAGGCTTCGTGCGGTGATGGATTTCAACGTGCCTACCAAATTTCGTCAAAATCAATTAACTCTTTCGAAAGCTATAGCCCGCACACACATATATATAATATAATATATATCCAAATATATAAATATATTATATATCTATATAATATATATACATATATAAACAGACATATCAAAAAATGGTGCCAAAGTGTTCAGAAGGCTATGAAACGTCGAGAAATTTTGGTCCGACCCCTAGGTCCCGCCATCCGACCGACGCCAATAGTATATGTGCCATAATATGGCAAATACACTAGACGTGGTCGTTATTTCACGTCACTAGTTACAATAACTAGCTACGCGGTATGTAACCGAATCACTAGTTTCGATTTACATTACAAGTAGTGATTTTTGCAAATGCGTTACTAAGCGAGAGCGGGTGACAGTGACATGAATAAATCCGAAGTAACCCGAAAACGCACAGTGTATAGCTACAAACACTTATAGATAGTGATTTAATGTATTTTAGTTTCGTCTCGTTTCGTGTGTAACTGTATAGTTGGTAACTGGTGGAGGTATTTATGCAAGCAATCACAGTAGCTGAATAAAAATAACTAGTTACAAAAATCACTAGTTTTGAAACAGGTGACGCCGACCAAGTCACTGGTTTCGTTACGTTTCTTGAAAATAACGTAACGACCCACGTCTAAAATACACTAATAACATGGTTGTAGTAAGTACTTTGTATCTCATGGGCCATGGCGTCAACGAAAAATAGTTCCTATAGCGTCTGCACTCGAATTTAACGAATTAGGTAAGTGAAACAAGTCACGAGGAAAGTGGTTCTGCATTTATTTTATTAAATTTCATTGTATATATGTATTAAGAAACAGTACCTTTATGAAACTTATCATAACAAACGATGTATAAAAAGTACAATTCATAAGAAGTGTTGGACTTGAGAAGCCGGCTCTTGAGAAGCCGGCTCTTGAACGAGTTTGCGGCAACGATTATAGACGCTCGACATCCAAGGTATAAAACGTCTATTCGGGTGCAATATAATACGGTACGCACCGCCTTGAGAAATTCTTCGGTATAGCGCTGGCTTGGATGACCAGTTTTGATCAAATTATTAAAGCGAAAAGGCTAAATTTAGAAGCGTAGGCTGGTTATGAAACCAGGTTTTGAAAGCCAAAAATCATAAATCGTGTTCCAAAAATTTTCAAAATGGATTATAGTAAACTCACCTCAAGATCCATAGTTCTAGTGAGGACACCGCCCTGGTGGCCCGGTCCGCCGCCGGGGTACAGGTGCTGGTCACCCGACAGCGTGTGGCGGCGAGGGTCGTCGCGACGTGTCGACCGACCACGACTGCCCCTTAACTCCCCGCCTTCCACATTGCCGCCACCACCTGTAACAACAATATCATCATTTTAGATGTCATTTTTATAGCTACTCCAATATACTATAATAAGCGATATCATTAGATCGTACTATACACATGGAATGTTGAACCGGCATAAATAAAATAAACAATAGTTTATTATAAATCGATACCATGAAAACATATGAGTACACGTCATAATGTGTATCGCAATAGTCAAAGCCCGTGGACGCTCCTATAGTATTAACTATTGACTGGTCAATGTGTGGAACAACCACACATTTTGGTCAAAGCCCGAAATAGTTTTGTCTTTTGTGAATTGACAGGGGTGTTTTCAGACAATCCTAGCAGTGACTAACACAGCTGGTCAAAGGTAGAAACTAAGAAATTCAATTCGAACTTTTAATAGTCAATTTTAGAAGTGGTTAAATTCGGACATTGACTAGTGAGAAAGGATTAGTATTTTTTTATTTCTACAAAATAGATATAATTCAAAATATTACCAAATCAACATAAAATAAACATCCACTTATAACAGACCGAAACGTAGTATTAAAAATAAAGTTGGACAGCTATAGCCAGTTTTGTGTGTTTTATTTATTAAATATAAAATCAACATAAAATTATTAATCAAGTACTATTGTTTCAATAAAAAGTGGTGGAACCTTTGGTGTAAAGATACTTAATGTTACAATTACCACAAAACACCAAACCATAACAAACACTCTCGACGTACGTTTCGCCAACCAAGTTGGCATCATCAGGAAATGATTAATCATCTCCTGATGATGCCAACTATTGTTTCAATTACGCAAAATAATTCACACATTTGTAATTAGATATTACTTTTAGATCTGTATAATGCAGTTAAAACAATCTTCCCTGTCAGAACTTATTGTTCACGCGACACTATAGCACTATATGATTAGAGATTGAATTATTATTAACTAATTATGTAAATTATAGACGCTCAACAACAGAGGTCATTAGCATATTTGGACTGGAATCAACTGGTCAAGAAATTATGTAATGCAAAGAGAAACTGCTGCTTTACATGCATGTAAAGTGACTTTATAGGCCGGTGTGCGGGAAAGTAGAAAGCGCGCTAACCATTTCAATAATATAGTATTTTATATCCGGATATGCATGCGACTGCTACTCTTAAAGCCTATACTATTAGAAGTGAAGTTTGCTACACAGATTAACTGTCACAATGTTTTGAAAATATTGAAAATAAAGACAAAAGCAGCCATTATATAGGGGGTAGGAAAAAATACCATAATATATATATCGTGCGCAATGATGTGACTCGTTTTAACATAGTGTTACTACTCGTCAGTATTATACCTCATTACGCTACTAGATATACAATCTACTATTACGTGTATAATGTATATTAACAAAAGATGTACTCTACTTATAAAGACCGTGCTTTAAAAAAGATTGTATCTATTCTGTAAATCCACATTTTTAACTAAAAATATTTGAAATAACATACAAGTCCTAAAATAGAGCATATCTAAAAATATTCACGAACATCTGACGTGGAAATCAGACAACACAAATAAACTACAGATGATGTAGGTATACAGTATACACATTTTAAGAGTCGATGATGAGAAAGACTATAAAATTTTACGAGATCGCCCTACTTTACTCTATTTATAGTTCTGTTACTTCTGGTTAACAAGAAAATTAAAAATAACTATGATTCACTTATTAAGAATATTATATGATTCTCAAAATCAGTAGTAACGGAACTTTTGTCTGCAATTTGATTTTCTTGCCGGTTTTCTTTGGGTATTTTGTATGACATCTAGTTTTCCAGAATTTTCGTCTGTTTGCATCACTGCATCACTCGAGAACGGCTGAACCGATTTTGATAAAACTTGATATAGATATCTACTGTCTTCTGGTAACCCAACTTTTTATCCGGGTTAAGGCAATATTTATCGCAAAAACATTTAATTTTAATCAAATGCATCGATTTATTTGTTTGTAGTTCATTTTAAGTGTAAAAAATAATGTAGATGTTAAGAATCTGTTTTAATCAAAAAACAGAAAAAAATTTTACACATCACAAAAACAATAATAAACTATGATAATATGTATTTTTAATTATATGACTATTTTACTGTTACTGTTGACGGCATTTGAGCTCTGAAAATGTAAACATATTTTACGAAACGTTAGTCAATAAATGCATTAAAATAGTACCTATTTGCTTCTTAATTGGATCCTTAAGCCACATTCGAGTCGTTTTATCTCTAAAAATAATGTATTCAAGTACCTATGATTTAATCACCGTTTACTAGAAAATCACAGGCCGCTACCGCTACTCGTTGATACAAAATCCCTGTGATTCGTGATTTTTTATCACTAAGTCACTTGCTAGCCATGGTTATGGTGTTAAGCAAAAGTCGACTTTAAAATATAATTAATAAGGCACATAGTTCCTTACAACACGCTACTTCTAATGGTATTAAACAAAATTCAACTTTAAACCGCACGATTTGCTGGCCTGTGATCAGTGATTAAATGACATTTCGCTAAATATTCCCCGTCACTAGACTAGCTACAATACCATGGTAAACACGAACTACGATCAGTCAAAATTTAAAATATCTGATATTTAAAAAGATTAAAGAACAGTCAAGAATCATGTTGTGATTGAAAAATAGCAGTTTTGCTTATTACTAAACCATACTTTCAAACGTTAGAATAGAATATAGAATAGAATAGAATAGAATATATTTATTGTCCAATATAGCAGTGAGCTGGATTCGTCATACAAAAATATTTAATAATTATCATTAATTGAATTGAATACAAACAAGATTTAATTAGTACAGTCAGCTCTCTTTTAAATTTAGGGAAAGAATGTGACTTCAGCTCAGCAGGAAGACTTGTAAAATTTCAAAGCTGAATATTCTGGGCTATTGCAATAGAGACTTAAGTTCGGTTTAGGGAGTAAAATCAAGTTGTTATTACGTGTTTGATAACTATGTAGTGTACAGTGAGTGGAATACTTTCCAAAATATTCCCGAATGTGACAAAGCGAGTGAAAAATGTAGATGGACGGACCAATTAAAATTTTATGTCTTATAAAATAATTTTTGCAGCTGTTACGATATCCAAGATTGAAAATAATTCTTACGGCTTTCTTCTGCATTAAAAAAACTCTATGGACTTCCGATATACTACTACTCCAAAACATGATTCCATATTTAATATGCTGGTAGAAGTAGGCATAATAAGTTGTAAGGCTTAAATTAAAATCATAGCAGCTGTGTTGAATTTTCCTCAACGGAAATAAAGATTGTGAAAGTTTAAAATATAAATTTGAAACATGGCTAGTCCATGTTAAAGTGTCAGAGATGGTTAGACGGAGGACATTGAAAGTATATGTTTTTCTAGTGGAACATTATTAGAGGCAAGTGTCAAATGTACACTCTTATTACCACGATTGGTATCAAATACCATATATTGGGTTTTATTTGCGTTAAGGCAAAGGGAGTTGTCAGCGCACCAGGAGGAAAATTCTTGAAGAGCCAGTTGGGTTTTGTGCTGTAGTTCAGGAAGAGAATTTGCAGAAGAAATGAAATAAGTACCGTCAGCATACATGACCGTGAGATCACAAGACATGCAAGAAGGCAGAATGAATAGTAGTGGATCCAATACGAACCCTTGAGGAATACCTTACTTAACTGGTCTGCAGCTTGATAAGGCATCAGCAACACGGACATATTGCTGACGATCGTCAAGGTAAGATGAAATCCGGGATAACGCAGTGCCACGAAAACCAAGATGTTCAATTTTATTTAATAGACGCTTATGGTCAACAGTGTACAATGTACATGCTTTATATCTGAAATAATACGGCAAAACAGCGTATGTCAGAAAAAACGGTGAAGCCTCTAAGTTTTCAGATAGATGGTGGATGAATATTGCTCTTGCCGTTTGGCGTTTGCGACATTAGTGGAGTAGGCAAGTACGAACGTGCCGTATCTTTTCATTGCAGCGAAAAATAGACTATCAAACGACTAGCATACCCATTGAAGAATTTTTGTATCTACAAAATGGTACACAAAAAATCTATCTGAAGGAATAGAAAATACATTCGAAAATTTAACTTAACCAATAATGAAGGGGCAAGTGGAAGAAGGGGTTATGTTACAAAAACACTTTATAGAGATAATTAAGTTTTAGTGAAATTAGTTGGCATTTTTTAACAAATGCTTATAGTAAAACTTGGCTTGTTCAATTAGTAGGAATAGTTTATGAATTGTTTTTAGGAGTGAGGGGATTTTAGATTTCATTTATTTTTTTGACATTTTTTTTGAATTAATTGTACTTAACCCCTTTTTCCATTTACTGACATGCTGATAATAGGTAAAATAAAAACGAAATAAGGGTCAAATACTTTATATTTCATTTAAATCCTTTTGAAAAACCACAGCACCCTTTAGAACGCAATCTATATCGAGAACTGTCCAGAACTCACTAGAACTCCGTTATTTTTTGGGAAAATGGAAAAAATCACGGCGTTTTTTTCGATTTCTTTGAGTTTGCCATTTAAATCCTTTTGAAAAACTACAGCACCCTTTAGAACTCTTTTAGTTACTGTGTCGGCGCGGCATTTTCGATATCTTTGAATTTACCTTTTAAATCCTTTTGAAAAACTACTCAACCTTTTAGAACTCTTTTAGTTATAACGCGATCTCTATCGAAAACTGCCCGTAACTCACTAGAAGTTCGTTATTTTTGGGGAAAATGGAAAAAATCACGGTGTCGGCGCGTTTTTTCGATTTCTTTGAGTTTACCTTCTAAATCCTTTTGAAAAACTACAGCACCCTTTAGAACTCTTTTAGTTATAACGCGATCTCTATCGAGAACTGCCCGGAACTCACTAGAACTCCGTTATTTTTGGGTAAAATGGAAAAAAATCACGGTGTAGGCGCGTTTTTTTCGATTTCTTTGAGTTTACCTTTTAAATGCTTTTGAACAACTACGGCACTCTTTAGAACTCTCTTAGTTCTAACGCGATCTCTTTCGAGAACTGCCCAGAACTCACTAGAACTCCGTTATTTTTGGGGAAAATGGAAAAAAATCACGGTGTAGGCACGTTTTTTTCGTTTTTTTTGAGTTTGCCATTTAAATCCTTTTGAAAAACCACAGCACCTTTTAAAATTCTCTTAGTTCTAACGTGATCTCAATCTAAAATTGCCCAGAACTCACTTGTTCTCCGGTATTTTGGGGAAAGTGTGAGATATCACCATATATATAAATTATTTTTTACTCGGAAGTTTACCCGGAACTATTCAAATTTTTGTCAGAGAACTCTAGAACTATCGTTTCTCTATCGAAATAACTTCTCAAAACTCTTTTTTGGTGAAAAAAGAGTGCTGCGTGAAGTTAGCACCCCCAAAACGTTTTTTTTTTTTAATTTTTGCGCTTAAATCGATAGAACTATTTATAATTTTATTTAGGAACTCCTAAAACTTTACAGAACTCCATAAATTTAACTGTTTTTCCGAAAAAAGAGTGCCCTGTTATGCCAATATGATAATAAAAAGATGGTTGGAGCGGATGAAGGGGTTATATGGGCACATAGCTCCTTCTACCATAGCAGTCTTGTTAATGAGGGTGACATGACTCCTTCTACTACTCTGTATCTCAGTAAATATAATAAACAGAGCCAAATTGGTGATGGGGCAAGTTACATATGCACAAAACTCTTTCATTCATAGCAAAATTGGACTTTTTTAAAAAATGTAACATAACCCCTTCTTCCACTTGCCCCTTCAATAATTATGTCTAGTGGTCGCAGATACAATACTAAGTAATGTACAATAATAGCTTCAAGTAGCCTTGCAATCACTTCTAGCAGTCTATTAAAACAGCGATGAGGTAACTCTGCTTTATATTTAGAGTACCTACATAGTCTGGCAACGTTCACCTATGAATGCTTTAGTGGTGAACAGCGACTATCATGGCATATCAGTTGAAAAATTCAATATCTTTATAGTTGTCTTTACTTATCGGTCTTGGCGTTCAATAAAAAATATACTTTATACGTTAATGTTGAAAAACCGTTTCCAAAATTTAAATTACCATGATGATAGCAGATAGGGTTCGTAGGGACGTAACATAAAATAAACTTTAGACCTTCACATTCTCTATATTATTATATGATAGTAAATGTGAAGATCTATAACTTATTTATTTTTTTGCCATACCTACTACAAAATTGCTACTTTCCATGCATGTATACCGGCCTGTATTGGCTCATTTAACAGGCAGGCGTGCCGAAAGTGTTTTCATAACATAACTAGTGCGGTAAGTAAACGGTTGCCATAGTAACTTATGTTTATTCGCTCTATCTGCCTGCTATTACATACTCACGACCTGCTGTAAATGTAAAGATGGCGACGCAAATGAACTGTAAACATTTTTTGAAAATACTAAAAATGAAGTGAAAAGTAGGTATTTTGTAGTGAGTATGACAAAAAATACCATGTATTTCTCGTGCGTAATGGTATTGACTCGTGTGACTGTAAAAACTTGCTATCGCTCGTTTTACATACTGTCACAACTCAGTAATAAACCCTACGAACCCTATCGTCGTAATATTAGTTTCATCAGAATCGGTCGTCCCGTTCTTGAGTGATGCTGATAAAAACAGACAGACAGACAAACGTTTTAGAAATACGTTTTGCCAGGGCCGGCGAGTCAAAATATGCCGCCTAAGGCGAATACTACTTTTGCCGCCCCCCCCACATATTAAAAAAATTAATAAACCGATATTTTATTTACTTAACAAATAAAAAACAAATGTAATTCTAATAACAATATTTACAAAAAATAATATAGGTATAGACACTTTGAAAAAAACTCGAACAATACAATCATTTTTAAAAAGTAGAATACCGCATGAATAATTCGCTGCTACAAAAATATACCGCCCTAAAAATATGGCGCCGTAAGGCGATCGCCTGTCCGACCAGGCGCACGTGCCGGCCCTGCGTTTTGCCGTTTACGTATCAATATTATAAAATACTTTAAGAATCTCGTAAAACCTGTAATAATACAAAATTACAGAGAGAAGCCCCGTTAGTATTACTGCTTTATATTGACAATGTATAACATTCTTAAGCCGCGTATCCACTTGAGGCCTTCTCACTACGAGGTTGCCTCGAGGTCGAAGCGACTGTTTTGTTAAAGTAATTGAGCGAAGAAATCTAATGAGGAAGCCAGTTTACCACGAGGCACGTTGTCCGATTTTGCAATTACTATCGAACGAAGAAAAACCTGGAGAGGAACGCGAGACCCAAACGACCGTCCCCACTGCACCTTGCCGCGCGGCATCCTCGGCCCTCGCGGGTCGCGGTACACCTAGAGCTAGGCGCCACGCCGTGAGACAACATCTATTGCACTTGATCAATTTGACTTGCTTCGATGTGAGATAGCTTGCCTCCTCGGCGAGGCTGCTTGTAGTTGATACACGGCTTTAGATACGTCACACTCGGACATATAACTTGAGAATAAAATATTTTAAATAATAATCGATAGACATTTTTAGTTTAGTTTAGTTTTCATAGTTTTTTCGCGGGACGAATGTAAATATATTTACATATAAGTAGATATTTTAATACACATTTATACAAAGATGTAACAAAGAGACACTGAATTTTTCACTCGATTCCAAATAGCGGAAATATTTTAAGGAATATGAACCAGTGAAGAAGCTTGGTTAGAGCAAATTTTCATAACTATTCTTTGGTTAGTTTCACTAGCTTGCATAACGCTGCTGACGCATTATTTTTTTTTTTGAAATGAAAAAACTATTTCTCTCTTATTTTTAACGACATTTTATTCTTTTAGGTAAATAAATGGTTTTTGATAATTTATTCTTCTTTAGGGAAAAAATATTAAATAAAACAAGAACATTTATTGGTTCAGACCTTACATGATATACAAACTGTTACACATACAAATAAAAAGATAAATTCACAAATTTAATAAATAAGTTTTGAAACCAATTTCTATGTTAATTGAAATTCTTCTCAGAGCGCTTGACGTTATATCATTAAAATAAAATAAACTCTATTATTCGCAAAATCAATAATCAAATGACTTCCTTTGGAAGCTCATGAAGATTAGACACCCTCTCAGCATAATAATGCAGGAAGAAAAATGGTAAAAGAAAAATGTAATTTGAATACAGAACTTCCCTCGTAGGAATTAATTGGAAAATTTTAATTAAATGATTGAGTGTAGGTTTCAAAAGAGCTGTTTGATGTTCTTGATTTATTTAAAATAATACTTTTAAGGTTACGTCTTATTGAAATTTAGCAGGTAATTAAAAGTTGACACTTTAAAAAAAAATATTTTATGCTGCCTATATGCAATTTCTTTTATAATAATATAATAATAACTACGACTGTCGTAACAGACGCATCATTACAGTCTTCAATTTGCCACATGTTGATAGCAATGCGCGAGACGCGAATAGGGAAATTATTATAGGAAATTAGGATAAGGTAGTCAACTTTGTGAGCGTATAGGAAGTTAGATTAGTGATGGGCGATTACGAGATATTTTAGTCGATTGTCTCGATTGTTCAAATATCTCGATGACTCTCGATGGTTTTCACTTGGACTCGATTGTTGTTGTTTCATAGTTCACCGAGACCAAGTTGCATAGTACACAATCGTACAGACGATGTACACTGTCGAGAGCCACATAATATATAATCGTTCATCACTCAACAACTGTGGTCGAGTCGATGGATGGTCGATTATGCAGTAATCGAGTGCTCTGAGACCGACTGAACAGTGTGAACAGTGAATCAACCATGAACGAGTAGCGTAAAGTGTAAACGTCAGACTTCAATCGACTACCATATAAACTTGAATCGCGATTATATGTATTCTCATTCGCTGGCAAATAATCGACTAGAACAATCGAACATTTCGATTGTAAAATCAAACTCCGAGTCGATTGTGGACTCGATTGTTATTATGAACGATTGCAATTGTTTCGATTGTAAAAACATCTTACAATCGCCCATCACTAAGTTAGATAGGGTCTCAGCCTTGAGGGAAACCATGGAGTATAGAAGGAAGGGATTGATCTGTGTACATTGGAGTACTGAAAAGCGCGGATATTTTTTATCAATTTAGTAGCTAGAGGCGCTGCAACATCCAAGGACGGAATACAAAATCGAACACACTTTTCAAAGAATGACTGAATTTAATACAAAAACGGGGGGGGGGAGTCACAAGTAAAACATAAATGAAAATTCCACTTTTATTTTATTTTCGTAACGATAATGTAAACAATGTCACGTGATTCGTAGGCTCGAACTGAAAACAACGCCACATGTGGCGCTTTCACAAACTACGACGGTTAATAATTATTTGTGAGACTCGCGCTTCACATTGCGGCCTGCGGAGATCAAAAACGTTAACAAGATGGCCGGTACAGGAATTACTGTTACTCGGCGAGAGGCATGGGAAAAAAAGGCCTAAGTCACATCTGTCCCCGCCCGGAACACTACAATGATAACTAACTCAAAGCTAGCTTCAAATATTATCTTTCTCAATCAGAAACTTATTTGAAACTTTTGAGTTCGCGTAGTCAGTTTTCTCTGCATTTGTTAACTGTTCTTATTTTACGTTTTTCAGTTTTTTTACTGGCACCATTTTGATACCAATTTTTTTAAAATGCCAAATTTTTAGGGTTTCGTACCATAAAGGAACTCTATTGTTGTGTGTTTTAAAGACCACCAACAGCTAAGGTTATTTGGGCCTAGCACCAATTCATATTTTCAATTCATTATTTTTTATTTTTTTTTAATAATAAATTGAAAATCCAATTGACACTTTTACCAGCTCTCGGGCTAGAACCCGAGAACTGGGGACTTGTAATAGAGGAACCATAGCAACGCCATGTAAACAACAGCGCCGCTACACTCTTGGCTATTCTCAAGCCCGGAACTCTATTGTTGTGCCAACGATGTCTGTCTGCCCTGTTTGTCTTACAGACCTCTAACTTCTAAAGCTAAACGAAATGAGATAGGGACTTGAAATTCGCACATAATTATGTATTACCGCGGCCCAAAGACGGAGAGAATAACAAAAGATTAAAAAGGTTTACTTAAGGGGGGGGGAGCATACATGCAAAAGGGGGTCAAAATTTTTTTTTTTTTTTTTTTTTTTTTTTTTTTTTTTTTTTTTTTGTACCTATATTCTTGTAGGGTATCGTTGAAAAGGACCTTGTGAGTAGATTATGAATGTATATTTATTTTTAATTATTTTATCGAAAATGTAGGTTTTAGAGACCCTAAAAGTTGCATTTTTTAGACCTATTTTATATTAATTTTGACTACTCCTAGTTTGTATATTTTCCAGTTACTTTTATATGCACACAAACATATTAATGAATTTTCAACTATGCAACAATTTCAAAAGTACCTATGACATCAGAAATGATTCTGTGTTATTTTTTCCAAAACATAAATCTACTTTTTATAAAAAAGGCATAAAATATTAGAATCCGCCTGCCCGGATACACAAACCGACTGGTACGAGCTCGGGTCCCTGGAAGCGCTAATTCCCACTAAACATTGAAATTCAAACTACATTCCAATGTTTCCCCTGAGTGAAAAGACTCGATCTAAGTAGTTTTCATTTTATGCGATTTGCTTGTATTTTGAAAATTGTTGAAAACTGGGTTGATAAGCAGCCATTAAAGGTTTTAATGGACTTAGTGAAAGTTTAAATTATATAACTCGATTTTCGGGTTGATCCTCGACATAAACATTAGTCATCGTATATATTACCAAATGTCTACAAGTTTCCAAACTGAAATATATCTGTATAGACAACGTACAATATCAACAGAGTTCAAGAAGCAATCAGCAGGCCAGTCAAACGCTATATAGGTACACACTTGACAGGTGAATGGGGGCGTGCAGATGGTGTAATTACATTATATTGGTAGCACTGCTGGCAATTCGATTTAAAGCAAGCAACAGATCGTACACGTCTGCAACATTAATTACAAGTGAAAAGCACTTCGGTACATGTCCGCCCCCTTGTTCATTCATCTACTGAACAAATAATAATATCAGTAACTTACTTAAAATTATCAATTCCACGATTCGCTGGACACAGCGAACTACATTATCGAAGAAATGCACATGTTTAAAAGAACTGACGCCCTGGGCAGAGGCGTAAAAGCTAAACATGAAAATTGCAATTTTTGATGTGAAACATCTTATGTCGGGCTGTGAACAGCTGCGTGAGGGGAAATATGCAACTAAATGTTTGGTCCGTTCCTTCGCTGCTGTTCTCCCCACCACTGTGGCACTCTCTCTCTTGGCTCAGGCGTGCACTGTAACACACGCGGTGTTACAGTGCAGTATATAGGATTACGTCAGCATAACAGTTAGTTGCTGCTTTTGAAAAAAATATATACTACTACATAGAGAATACCACCGCGTTCAATAACGTTTTCTTTGATGTTTCACATCTGTCGGGGGTCTCAAGACCCACACCCTTTTTTTTGTCTCTAGATTCTGTTAAGGTCGAAGCACCGTTATTCTTTCGGCGTAGAACTGTAGACTGTAGAGCGATATCTGTTTGGATGACTATGTAAATGCTCTCAGTTCACAAAAACTTCCTAAACCACCTAACATTTAACGCAGCTTACAAATTAAATTTTTCATCAATGAATAATACGTTCTTGAGGATAAAAATACACCATTTGTACCCCTTGGCTACGTCACAGGCACAATGTATAGGTACGATGAATTTACTATGCATCTGGGAATATCTATAGGATGACGAGAATAGAATCATCAATACAGTAGCACTTCGGCAAAGGATTTCCAAGGAATGTCAAATTTCTAGAGGAAATCTCCACCCCAACATACTTGGAAATTTTCTGAATTTATAGACAATCCTTCAATTATAAAAATACTACATTAGAGGCGCAAGGGGGCGTCTAGTCTAAAGTTTATTTCTGTAGATCCATTAGATTTAATCAATTTTATCATTTATCTGGCTGTTCTTCATCCTTTATACAGACATTTTTTTGGGAGACTGGCCTCGCAAACGGAGATTTTTAGAATTCGGGCGTTAGTGCGTCTCTCGTTTCAAATTTCTGCTCTAATTGGTGCTTTTACATTCTCTAAAATATTAGGCCGTATCTGTGCGCTTTTCGGTATTTATAAGTGCTCGTCGGAGCGTTAAAAAAAGTTTCTCTTTTGAAGATATGAGTCTCCCGCGTATGTCAGTAAACGATTTGCGCGTTCGTGCGGTTAAAGAGATTAAAAAAAAGAATTTTACCTATGACTTATTTCCAGGTGACATTACCCTGAGTAATTGATATAGATCTGTTACATGGATTTCTATCTCTCATACCTTTTTTTGTATGTTAGTACTTTATAAATAACGAAATAAAAGACATTAGCATCAAATTGAAAGAAATTTATTGTTCTTATGGATTCCAATGTAATATTAAGTATAATTGGAGAGGGGCTTACAGTTCGGAGTGAGCTTAAAAAATTAGATCAAATGATGCAAAACCAATTTTTTGGGTTCAATGTAGTTCGACATTATAAATTTGGTCGAAATTAGAACTCCCCTATTGGGATCCGTCACATGAGCATATGACATCTGGTGGTAGAAAATTGTACACGGATCAGGGAAAAATTTACATGCTAACAGTGTAAATTTATCGTGAAATTGTTTATTACAAAAATAAAACACGTAAAAAAGTTTATCGAAAATGGATTCCGCGACGTTTTCTAATATCATGGTATTAAATACTATTAGTTATATTCTAATAATTTTATACATAAAAACAACCTATCTGCGGAATAATTCCCAGTTAGCTGAATTTTTGTATACACCTTCGTTATGGTGTTTTAAAAAGAGTGAAAAAAATCCGCATCGAAATCGTGCCGGCGTTGCCAGATATTTGAGGTTCAAGTTCACGAAAAACGGGTTTTTGCAAATTTCTCAGTTCCGTTCCATTTTTAGTAAAAAATGTAAAAATACTTATAATTAATCTTGTAGAGGACAAAATTCTCTACAACTTTTGTATAAACATTTTTTGTCTACGATTAATTGTATTGTATTGTATTTTAAAGACCACCAACAGCTAAGGTTATTTGGGTCTAGCACCAATTCATATTTTCAATTCATTATTATTTTTTTTTAATAATAAATTGAAAATCCAATTGACACTTTTACCAGCTCTCGGGCTAGAACCCGAGAACTGGGGACTTGTAATAGAGGAACCATAGCAACGCCATGTAAACAACAGCGCCGCTACACTCTTGGCTATCTACGATTCATAGTTTTACTTATTTAAGTATCCGCGGCTTCCTCCCCCTCGATTTTACATAACGGGATTAATGCTGCTTCCCGAGGGTCTAACATATTTATTTATACCTTTATTTTGAGTTGAATTTTAAGCTAACGATTAACTGTAATTTTGTAAAATTGAAAGAAAAAAGTATAATTTTTTTTTTCAATTTTAACAGAAAAACAAAAAAAATATTCTATTTTCTATAAGGCATATCAATTGAATTATTCAATTTACGACAAAAATTACCTGTGGTAAAGTTGTAGAGAATTCAATTCTAAACAAAAAACCTTTCTACAAATTTTCTGTAAGATGTACCGTTACGGAGATACAGTGCAAAACCTGTTATCACCCCTTTTTCAAAATGGCGGCCAAATGGGGTGGCCGTCGACCCCGAAAACACAATTTTAAACTTACACCGACCTCCCCTACGCAACTAAAAAAAAAACTTTATCCTACCCAAAATGCAAGGTTGGACTAAAAAAATGTAACATTTCAATGGACAACATTGATTTCGGAAGTAAATTTCCACTATTTGCAAACGTTGTTGCGGTGTAAGTCTTGCCATGTTAATTTGTCAAACCTTAATAATCACAAATATCAAAACAACTGTTTTATAACAGCTATCTAGATCAAAAATTCTGTCACTCTAAAAAAATTAGATTAAAAAAAGAAAAATATTTCGGTTATGATTCCATTTTTTCAGTAGGTATACTGTGAAAATGCTTGCATGTTATTAATTTATTATTAAATAAACATGAGTTTTTAATAAAGTCAGAATTTTAATTTTGATTGGAACAATCCACTCAGAGCTCCGTTTAATTATTTGTTTACCTCTAACAAAAATTATACAAAATAATGTGTATGAATATTGAATAATGCATACAACAAAATTATTTATCGTTCGTATATTTTGTGTTTAAACAAACATTTTACGTAATTTAAGTGAAATATTTAAATTAATAACTCAGTAAATAAGTAAACTAGTCAACACAAACTGTAGTACTTATGAACACATGTAAATACACAAACAATAAATCCAATCACTAATCAATTTGTTTACATTCCAGCGACATCTGTATGTTTATAAACAGCACATATACATGACATGATTCACACCAACCATGATAATCGTCTACTATCTCCATGTCATGTTGTACTTGAACAGAGACGCATTTAGTTTGTGTTTCCAACAGCTCACAAGTACAGCCTAAAGAACTATCAGCTGAATCACTCGAATTGTAAAACCTAATTCGTGCATACAAATTGCGCGAGCGACCGCCATGTTCTCAGCAGGCTCAGCGTCGTGTCATCCGTGTAAAATAAAATGAGCGGCGGGATTAGCAAGCGCTTATCACCGCTGTATTCAAAGTTTTAGAAATTCGCTGGCAAACAACAAAGTGCCGACAGTCATTGTGCTGATGTTGCTATATGCTGTGTCCGTGGGCATAGACTTGCCAGCCGTAAAAAAATGATTTTCTGGGATTTCTTGCATGTAGAAGCGGGACTCATATTTACATACAGTGCGTTTGATTTCAACCAATGTTCTAAAATAGTAAAAATATCAAGTTCATGAAAAAATTAAGCAGGTTGCCAGGTCGGGATTTCCGAGAAAGTCCCGCAATTCGTCGGCTTGACCCGTGTCCAGAAATTTAAGTCTTCTGTCCCGGAAATTCATAATTTTAACAAAATCCTACGATTCAGCGTCGACAGTTATATAAAATTACAGACTGGCATAAATTACGAAGATTCTGTTCAGACATTTCTCATTTAGCTCCGAAATTACTAAAATTAAACTCTCACGATACAAAAAAGTAGTTAAGAAAACAACAATGTTGATTAACTTTTATTTACTTTTTCCCCTGAAATAAATTGTAGTTTAATATTTAACTTAAATTCTTTAATTTTTATAATCCATATTTTTAACACGCTTATATTAGCTTCACCTGTATGTTTGCGTGCTTGTGTGCTTGCTTGCTTGTTTGTCAGTTTGTAACCGACTTTTTTGAACTTGATTTTGACCAACTTTGAACGGTCAGATTTAGTTTAAACTTTGTCGACTTATCAAGGACCGACGACAATACAATAATTCCATAAGTTTGTCCCATTATCCTGACCAGGATCTCCAGGACTAAAAAAAAAAAAAGCAAAAAACTTCAGATTGAACTGAAACTTTGCACACTTATCAAGGACCGATTACAATACAATAATTCCATAAGTTTGTCCCATTATCCTGACCAGGATCTCCAGGACTAAAAAGAAAAAATAAATTATAATTTAAAAAACTAAAAAACACGCTTTAATGAACTAAAAAGTAAAAAATAATTAATTTTATTGTAAAAAAGCGTGGGGTGCTTTGTATCATATTTTCATACTACCCCACGCTTTTTTACAATAAAATTAATTATTTTTTACTTTTTAGTTCATTAAAGCGTGTTTTTTAGTTTTTTTAAATTATAATTTATTCAACCATCGATCGCCTCAGAAATACCTTAGTTTTCGATCTGGCAACCTAACTACGGACCTGTATATTATAATATAGTGGAACATAAAATGTGGTGACTTAATTATGCCCCATCGTGCCACTATATTGACTACATAGTTATAAAGTATGTGACTGATGACATGTAAACAGAAAACACACGACAAGGAAAAATAACATGCACCGTCAATCGAGCGAGAGGCAGATAATGTATGAATGGCACAATGTTTGAACATAAAACAAAACCAAACTAGATTTTCGTGAACTTTCTTAACTTAACCCACCAAAAACATATGTCAAAAATTTATTAAAAAACAAAAAACCCGACTGCGTAAAAATCGAACTTAAAAGATGGAAACAAGATCAAATGATAACATGCAGTCGGAGGTATTTCTGTTCAATTTGTTACTACTATGCCTCCGACTGGATGTTATCATTTGATCTTGTTTCCATCTTTTAAGTTCGATTTTTACGCAGTCGGGTTTTTTGTTTTTTAATAAATTTTTTATTTGCTAGTTTACTTAGTCAAATGCAAACCATCGTTCAAAATTATCACATTTGGCATTCATTTACGGTGACTCAATGCGCACTATACTGCTGGGTTACAGAAAGCATTGTCAAAAAATCTAATTTGACAATTTACTCAGATTGTGATCATATAAATAAAGCTTTTATACATGCAGGAACAGTCTAATGTCGTTGTAAAACTCTTTGTCATGTAGAACATTAGCTTGTACTCACATAAAAACAAATGATTGATCCACATAGAAAAAAATCGCTTTTCAAGCAAAATTTTGATCAAAATGAGTAGAAAAATATTATTTCGAAGTTGAAATTATAATAAAATAACGTCATGTCTTTAGTGACACTCGCCGGACTAAGAGGAATCGATTGACGTGTGAATCATAAAAATCGGCCCAGGCGTTTGGTCTGTATAGTGCTTCAAAGGAACATACAAACATACATACATAGGCTGTTAAACACATTCCCACTCCTTTGCGTGCGCAGTCGGGTAAAAAGGGGCGAAGTTCAGTACAAAGAACAGCTTCGCCGAAAAAAGAATTGAGATCTAACTGGGTGGCAAGTTTTAATGTTTTATATTATAAATGAATGAATCGTGTGTAAAAACTTGGCACCCAGTTAGATCTCAAGAGAATTTCAGAGTTCCGTTTTGTTACTATCCCGCAGATCAATAAAGATATAGATAATATTAACAAATAGTAGATTGTATGTCTAGATACGTAATGGGGCATATTATGGCGAGTGATGACAATATGTAAAAACGAGAGATAGCGAGTTTTTACAGTCACACGAGCCGTAATACCATTACGTACGAGACATATATGGTATTTTTTGCCATACCCACTACAAAATACCTACTTTTCACGTCATTTTCAAAAAATTCTGACAGTTCATTTGCGTCGCCATCTTTCCTTTCAGTGTGCTGCTAAGTTGGTGCAAGTAAGTAATGACAGGCGCACGCAAGCGTATAGAGCGAATAAACAGAAATTGCTATGGTAACCGTTATTTTCTGCACCAGTGCAGAAATTAAACCATTTTCCGCACACCTGCCTGTTAAATGGGCCTATTAATGGCCGCTATACATACATAGAAAGTAGCTATTTTGTAGTGGGTATGGCAAAAAAAATAAAATATCCAAAATGTGGCTTTCTGTTATCGAGTTTATTTCTATGCTTGTCTATGTACGTCATTGCTTTGGCTTTCCAATTGCAGGAAGGGAACTCAGTACAGTGCCTGAGGTTTTCATAATACTATCATAAAACGATAAAAGCGTGTTGAACTGCTGTAGGGAAAATGTCGCCGGTGTAATAAATTGTGTTGTAAGAAAATGTGGCGGGTCAATAACGCTCTAATGCTCTCCAACTCTACTTCTGTCAACCAGATACTATAGTTATACACACAAATAAAGGAAAGGTTAACTGAACTGCTGAGATTTGTACACATTATTTTCAAAATAAATTCTCCATACAGTGATGATATGGAATAAAAGCATTCTTCTGTTTATAATCTGTGCATTATTGTGGCTAGATTTGAGACCCTAATTGCGACCATATTGTAATAAAATTTTTATAAACATAAAAAGGCTCTCCAGACGTTGATTTTAATTTTACAAGAAATTCTATGAAGATTTGAAATGTAGTTCTGTCTGTCCAGTTTCGAGTTGGTGCAAAAACGACTGATGCTATTCTAATGAAATTTGTGTGTGTTTGAAGTTAAAACTCCAAAAATTGAACTGCGCACTTTGTTTCATCTCTATCAGTTAATACCGCTTCGAACGGACCATTTTTGAATTTTTTGACATATTCGCATTATAACGTCATTTGTTATTTTCCGCAGCAGTATAAAGTACTATAGTGTGTTTACAGGGCCGCAGTAAGGAAATCTTGCGCCTGGGGCCAAAATTTTAATTTGCGCCCCCTCCCTTAAAAAAACAAAAAATGCATGATACGAGATTTTTATAAGAGATTTCAACAAAACCACTGAAAAACATAAAAAATGTTCACTAATAACTGCAAAATAAACGTTATAAAAAAATTTCGGTAGGTACCTACTACTACCTATCTAACTACGGTATACGAAAAATCAAAACTTCACTTTTCTGGCCTTCAGTTGAGCAAATTGGTTTATTAAACGTTCATAATTCAAGTCTTTTGCTATAGATATTTCTACAGAAATTATCGCCAAATTCATTAGTCGTTCCTGACTCATCGAATGCTATCACCATGATTGGGTAGCTTCCCACTAATCCGAAATCATGAATTGTTTGTAGTGTCTCTAAATGTGACATTTTATTAACATTTTCACTTAATGATTCAAGCATTTGCTTTGCGCTTGCTATTTCTGAAACTAATTCAGCAGCACTCAATAATAAGTGATATATAATATATTTCATAATTTCTTTAATCTTTAGTAATTATATTTTGCAATATTTTTATTTATTGTATATTTTATATATTTTGTCTAGTAGTAATCAGCCTGGCACATAAAATACTGGCGCGCCTTTGGCGCCCCATAACTTGATGCGCCCGGGCCCGTCGCCCCCTCCGCCCTACCCTTACTGCGGCCCTGTGTGTTTACAATGTAACCGTAGTATAAAGTATTATACAGATAACAGCACTCATCAAATTTTTGCGCACTTTTTGTGACATTTGCTGAATTTGAACTTAATTTTTTTTTATTTGATTTATAAACTAGTACCGGGAATACTGTGATTCGAGACAGCTGAGCAATAAAACAAAGCCACGAAAATGTGTGTAACGCATGACACGTGGTCGCGCGTGGGGGCCTGATATTGGGGTTGACCCACTATATTGAAAGTGACTGTTTTTTTACGGACATCATTGTACTCTAGGTGTATAATCAATATCTATTTTTGGTAGGAAATTTGAAACGTTTATTTTATTTTATTTTAATAATTTAATTTTAAAGTAATTTAAAATTGCCGCTAGTTAAAGGGCCAATCAGAAGACATGCGCCATGGAAATGACGAAATATGGCTCAGACAGCGTTGTCGTGATGTGAAATGTCAATTCCGTAATTCTCACTCGTATTCATTTCTCAGCAAAAACCTTTTAAAATAATGTGTAAGATATTTGAACGTATGAAGTAACAAAAACACTAAAACATGCTTCTTGACGCTTGACAGTTGTATATACGACAACAGTGTATTTTCATTTCTGCTAACTATACTCTTATTGGCTGTAAGAATCAAAGCGCGAACACAGGCCTATGACGTCATCCGACAATTTTCAACTTTATTATTTTTTTAAAACCTTTCCGAGTCTCCAAAAATTCCGAAAAAATGTTGATAGTCTTAATTCAAAAACACTACCGATTAAAAAAATAACAAAATAAGTGGATCAACCAAGTTATGCTACAAGTTTACTATTCTCTAATATTTTCAAATATAAAATACAATATAGTTAGGTATCTGGGGTCAGCCTTCTGATATTAAAAGACTCTTCGATGTACAAAAGAGAATTGTCCGTTTAATATTTAATTTAAAACCAACAGAAACGTGTAGACACTCTTTCATAGAAAATAAAATTTTAACAGTTCCTAGTATTTATATGCTTGAATGTATCTTGCAAACAAAGACTAATATTGATGAATATACTAAAGTGAATGATATCCACAAATATGATATCAGAAACAGTAGGGATATAAGACTGAGAAAATGCAGACTAACAATGTCGCAGAAAAGCCCACATTATTAGTGTATTTGCCATAATATGGCACATACACTATTGGCGTCGGTCGGATGGCGGGACCTAGGGGTCGGACCAAAATTTCTCGACGTTTCATAGCCTCCTGAACAATTTGGCACCATTTTTGGAAATGTTTATATATACAGTGTGTCCACAGACTCATCCTCAACATGGGGATCTCCGTTGTTATGGGAGATAGAGATTTGGTTAAATGAGACAAAATGTGCAGAATCTCCAGTACTACTACCCTGCGTAGTCAAACTTTCCATATTTTGCTTGGTTCGCGACCGACAGTTGAAAAACGAGATTTACCCATTTTCGTTTTTTGTTTATAACTCGCTTATTAAGTAAGTTAGAAAAAAAATATTTTCACTTTCTCAAGGCCCTTTTTTATGAAGATTTCAAATCTCTTTTCATATTTTTATTTACTTTTATAGTTTTAGAGATACTTGTATTAACTTTGTTTTTTTAAATACACGTCAAAGATGGCCATGACACCACTCGAAAGAGAATTTTTTTCTCTTTAATTTGATATCAGGATTGATGGATTTATTTTTAAAAATAACAGAGTTATACGTAAAACACTGATTTTTAATAGTAGGCTATGCTAAATTAATTGATAAAACATAGAAGGCTTAGCAAACAGTTGAAATTCGCGTTGGGTTCGTAAACGGCTGTTTTGTTTTAGCTGTCAAAGTGTAGTTTGTTGCTAATTTGTCAGTTTACTAAGTGATTTATTAAATTTACTTTTGTTATCATGGCACCATTTTGTAACAATGAAAAATTTGTTATGTTATCTTGTTACATTCTAAGTCACAAAAATTCGACCAGAGCTGCAGAAATGTACTTCGATCAGTATCCAGAACGAAGACAAACTCATTCGTCTATTTACAGAAACTTATGAGTAAATTTAATAAACTATGGATCATTTAAAAAGCCGTTTACTAAGTCAACGCGAATAAGTGAAGAAGACAAAACTACTGTTTTACGATCAATTGTTGAAAATCGCTTATTTTTCATTGTTACAAAATGGTTCCATGATAACAAAAGTAAATTTAATAAATCACTTAGTAAACTGACAAATTAGCAACAAACTACACTTTGACAGCTAAAACAAAACAGCCGTTTACTAAGCCAACGCGAATTTCAACTGTTTGCTAAGCCTTCTATTGTTTTATCAATTAATTTAGCATAGCCTACTATTAAAAATCAGTGTTTTACGTATAACTCTGTTATTTTTGAAAATAAATCCATCAACCCTGATATCAAATTAAAGAGAAAAAAAATCTCTTTCGAACGGTGTCATGGCCATCTTTGACGTGTATTTAAAAAAACAAAGTTAATACAAGTATCTCTAAAACTATAAAAGTAAATAAAAATATGAAAAGAGATTTGAAATCTTCATAAAAAAGGGCCTTGAGAAAGTGAAAATATTTTTTTTCTAACTTACTTAATACGCGAGTTATAAACAAAAAACGAAAATGGGTAAATCTCGTTTTTCAACTGTCGGTCGCGAACCAAGCAAAATATGGAAAGTTTGACTACGCAGGGTAGTAGTACTGGAAATTCTGCACATTTTGTCTCATTTAACCAAATCTCTATCTCCCATAACAACGGAGATCCCCATGTTGAGGATGAGTCTGTGGACACACTGTATATGTATGTATGTATATATATATATATTTATATATATATGTGTGTACACGATAACTCTCGACAGACTTAATCGATTGAAACGAAATTTGGTACACACATTGGAACCCATCACCGCAAGAAGCCTATTTAAAATGGGCCCGATCGGACCATTTTCAGGGTTGTATTTAGGGGTTCCAAAAAGCTTTTGGGCCCAAAAATACCGAAAAATTTGTCAGAATCGTTTCAAAATTGAAATTTAACTCTTTAGTAAAGATTAAAACGTGCTGCTAAAATTTTAATAAAATCGGCCCGACAGGACCGGACTTTCAAATTTTATGAAAACACTGGTTTGTTGATACGGATTTACTTATGAAAGGGTGTATTTAATGTGGTACAGAGGTTGCATTGATAATAATATTGAAATTAAGAAAAAAATATTATTTTAAGGGATGTATTAAGGGGTTAAATTTTTTATTTTGTCCAAAAACAAACTTAAGTTCACGTATTAAAGCCACAAGGCCTGTATTTGCAAATACACTATATTGTCGGCAGGGTTTGGCACTGCGACCCGAGTTTTTTTTTGGTAGTGTCCTGTACAATAAACTGCCAAATTGTTTAAGTGACATATTAATTGTTTTAAACTGTTTAAGACCAAACTAAAGTTGTTAGTGTATTTGCCATAATATGGCACATACACTATTGGCGTCGGTCGGATGGCGGGACCTAGGGGTCGGACCAAAATTTCTCGACGTTTCATAGCCTCCTGAACAATTTGGCACCATTTTTGGAAATGTTTATATATATATATGTATGAATATATATATATATATATATATATATATATATATATATATATATATTTATATATATATTTATATATTTATATATATATTTATATATTTATATATATATTTATATATATATGTGTGTACACGATAACTCTCGACAGACTTAATCGATTGAAACGAAATTTGGTACACACATTGGAACCCATCACCGCAAGAAGCCTATTTAAAATGGGCCCGATCGGACCATTTTCAGGGTTGTATTTAGGGGTTCCAAAAAGCTTTTGGGCCCAAAAATACCGAAAAATTTGTCAGAATCGTTTCAAAATTGAAATTTAACTCTTTAGTAAAGATTAAAACGTGCTGCTAAAATTTTAATAAAATCGGCCTGACAGGACCGGACTTTCAAATTTTATGAAAACACTGGTTTGTTGATACGGATTTACTTATGAAAGGGTGTATTTAATGTGGTACAGAGGTTGCATTGATAATAATATTGAAATTAAGTAAAAAATATTATTTTAAGGGATGTATTAAGGGGTTAAATTTTTTATTTTGTCCAAAAACAAACTTAAGTTCACGTATTAAAGCCACAAGGCCTGTATTTGCAAATACACTATATTGTCGGCAGGGTTTGGCACTGCGACCCGAGTTTTTTTTTACTGAAAACTGTTATGACATTAAGGAATTTTTAAATTTTAATTGTTAATGTAACTGTAAATGACAATGTATCCAGTTTGGGGATTACAAATATATTCTTATCTTATCTTATTGGCCCAGGGATTGGGGGTATATCTGTAAGGCTGTTGATAATAAATAAAATAAAGATTCTGTTAACGCATGCGATTACGCGGGTAACATCTAGTACTATATAAAGCAATGGAAATTCAATTTTTCCTTCGTTGTTTCCCTATTACAAAGTGATGATCAAAAGTCCTCACTTGGTGTCCCAACTCTACATATGACCATCAGTGCCGTTTTTTCCACTACCTACGTAATGAAAAATGGACGACTTGAACGCTATTGTGCGAGAATTAACAAATAAAGTGATTTGCAGTTCTCTGGCAATTCGTATTCTGCGCGTTCCTTCTCATAATACACCATAATCAAAACCGTCGTTAAACAAAAGTACACGGGTAAAAAGGGCGTGGGCAATCAATGCTATCACTATCATCACTACCAGTAGACAGCAACCACGACGAAGGCGTCGGTTCATCTGTGCCCCGGGCACGTATGAACCGTGTTCTCGGCTCGTTTTCAGCTGATCTTCATCAGGAGTCGAGTGCGAAAACATGTGTATTGACCAACGATGGAACGGATCAATCAAACGACGGAGTTTATTAAAATGAAACACGTCGTGTTCAGGAATAATACATAGATAGATACATAGATACAAGTGAAGTTAAATAAAAGCTTTTAAAAAGATAGCGACTCGGTGAGGTTCGTGTACAGAGAGCTACAAGTATTATACTGTTTACTCCTGATGTTAAAAACATTAGGTTTACATGGGTCACGATTAACTTACTAGTTACTATAATAAATTTAAAATTATCTTATATTGACTGTAAACGTTCATTCATTTGTTCATCAAAATCTACAATTATTAACCTCCCATAGGAAGTTGCTGTAATGGGTCCGATTTTGCGAATGAAAAATTTGGACATATCTGCACGTTTAAAGTCCCTGGAGTCCGAACCTACTGTTTTATTGTAACTAATGTATACAGGCTGATTTACACCAGGAGACGAAAAATGAAAATTCGTGTTTCAGATTGAATTTTAAGCATGAAATATGCTAAACAACGTCCATTCCGATTGACTAGTTTTAGAGATATCGAGGCATGAAGTTATTTTTTTTCATAGCATTAATAGTAAGTCATAGAAGTCACATATTTTGCGTGTTTATCTTAATTCTTAGTGTAAAAAAGATAAAGAAATGTCAAGGCGTAAAAAAAGTATTGTCTGCAATTTGCATATTTTTCATTGCCGAACTATCTTGTAAAAATATGTGACAATTGTGAATAAAATTAGTAAAAAAGTATCTTGTTTCTAAGCAATTTCTATGACTTACTATGAATTTTATGAACTAAAAATTTAAAAAGTTCAGAAAATATGCCTCAACGTCTCCAAAACAAAGGCTAATCGGAACGGGAGTTGTTTTGAATTTTTTGCTTAAAATTCTATCACGCACCCGAATTTTCACTTTTCGTTTACCTACCACCTTGTGTTTTTATCGATTGATAAATTATGATAAAATTAATTTTAAATGTGAATGAAAATAGTAATAGTTTACTTACACCTGACGAAAGTATCAAAACGTTCTTTAGGACGGATTTACATTGGTCGAGTAAATGGGTTTGTTACTAGTACTATAAGTTGACAAGCAGTATGGGATAGTACCAGTGTCCAGTAGTAGTAATCGGCGTAGTGAAGTATCTAACCATCCAAGTCAGCCACTCACCCATTATCATTCCCCAGGCCCTCCTGATGACACGGTTAGCGAAACGTGTGTTGAGAAAATGTGCCAGCGTTTTGGTATTACATTTTTTTACACCAAATATTCCCTCTCCAAGAGATTCAATAGATTGGTGACAACTGTTCACTAGGGACGGTAATACCGACGTTTAAACAGGTTTAAGTGATATTTACACAACCATTTTTCCGAGCAGGCGAACGAACTTTCAGTATTGCCACGCAGGCAATTAGTTTTCCAGCACCGGTTTTGTAACACAGGTAGTTACAGAGAGGACCTTTGCAGTCGGTCGATATCAAAACAAAAACTTGGTTTGAGGCTTTATGTTAGCGTTTAATTAAAATTACCATGAGCGGTCTATGTTTGAGGGATGATTCTGTACGTCATAAAACAAAGAACAACCGAGGAGGAAATGGTGAATATTCTCCTATATGAAAACAGAATGAGCTTTCTACATAATCCAGATCAGTTACGCTAGGTCTCTGTCTTATAAACTTTACTATTCTCAGTCCAAATAGGTTTTTATTAATTCCTATCGTACCGCTTCATAACCTCACACTAATCCATATTTGAGAGGCTCTCATGTTTGTGTTGGTCCTTATTCCAATTCCGTATATTTATACTTCAATACTGCTGTACCCGAGATTCCGCTCGCCTCGATTTAGAACTATAGCCCAATTAATTTTGTTTTGGCGTATAATGATAATTTACAGCTTATTAACAGACGTTGCCCGAATATGACAGCCCCCTGTCGTCATGGACTTCGAAATTTTGTTTCGACTGTGCATTGATGCAAGATCGATTTAAAATGTGAAGTGTGAACTTATTTCTGATTGTGGTCAACGGAGAAAAAAGCAAATGTCCATGACCGTACGCGCGAGAGGGGGAGTCAGGGAAGGGCAGCTGCCCCCCCCCCGGGTTCTGAAATACAATTCATGAATTTTTCCCTTTTATTTCCCGTCATTGAACTTTCTCGCCTAAAAATTTCCCGATTTGCACTTAAAACGTTTGGAGTATCGTTTATAACTTAATTGCGGTATGATACCGAATGTCTTTGTTATTTTTATAATATTTGTCCCTTAACTACTCCCTCCCCCGTACAAAATAGTACGCCCTTCCAGATAGCATTGTGAATCAACAACAAACTCAAAATTCCTTGATTATTTATTTTGTGTTTGAACTTGAAAATAATGATTAAAAAAAAAAAACTCGGGTCGCAGTGCCAAAACCCTGCCGACAATATAGTGTATTTGCTAATGCAGGCCTTGTGGCTTTATTATGTAAACTTAAGTTTGTTTTTGGACAAAATAAAAAATTTAACCCCTTAATACATCCCTTAAAAGAATATTTTTTTTCTTAATTTCAATAATATTATCAATGCAACCTTTGTACCAAATTAAATACACCCTTCAGTAAGTAAATCACTATCTGCAAACCAGTGTTTTCATAAAATTTTTGTAAGTCCGGTCCTGTCGGGCCGATTTTATTAAAATTTTAACAGCACATTTTAATCTTTACTAAAGAGTTAAACTTCAATTTTGAAACGATTCTGAGAATTTTTTCGGTATTTTTGGGCCCAAAAACTTTTTTCAACCCCTAAATACTACCCTTAAAATGGTCCGATCGGGCCCATTTTAAATAGGCTTCGTGCGGTAATGGGTTCCAATGTGTGTACCAAATTTCGTTTAAATCGATTAAGTCTGTGGAGAGTTATCGTGTACACACACACACACACATATATATATATAAATATATATACATACATATATACATAAACATTTTCAAAAATGGTGGCAAACTGTTCAGGAGGCTATAAAACGTCGAGAAATTTTGGTCCAACACCTAGGGCCCGCCATCCGACCGACGCCAAAGTGTATGTGCCATATGGCAAATACACTAATAATTATTGGTGAGAAATCTGGAGATCAATAGCTATAATTTAAAGAAAAAATCATGAAATTCGCTCCGGTGGGAGTCGCTGGCAAATTGTGTAGAAAGGAACCGATTGTTACTATATTATGTTTTAGGAACTGTTTAGGATGTTGGAACACGAACACAAAAAAGCTACTAACTTGAGAGTTTACAAAAAGTATAGTCAAATTTTATTTGAGAATAATTGTACACTATGCCAGAAGTCAAAATGGTAAAAAATAGGTTTCGGGATACAATCAAGTACCAATTCTCTGAAGTGTAACTTCTTTAATCTAAACAATCAAGTGTACCTATGTGATCAGTTTTGACCAGCATTTTGTTTGAATTATTAGATATTCACGCAACAGACGTTTTCTGGAATTTATTTAATTTGTTAAAAAAAAACATAAACAAACTGAGTGTGTGTAAATCTCACGCATCTGAAGTGAAACTTTATGGGTAAACATTTGCATTATGTGTAAGCACCGCAATTAAACACTAATATATGTAGGTTCTGATCTACATTACACATATAGTTAATTTCATCTATTTATCACAGATGGCTATACTATACTCTTGGCGTCAAGCTATTAACCGTGCCCCTGGGTATTATTCCTACTATGCGAACAGAAAGGGTCGTGTCAATCGAGTTTCTCCCTCACTGCACTACCTGCTAGCCAATCCCGATCGGTTCCCCGCTAGCAGATTATTTTATTTTCTCCACTCCTGACAGTGCATGCTTTTTTATTTTTTTTCGTTATCCTGTTAAACGAAATAAATTACATTCATAGCGACTAAAAAGTTTTACTTCCGTAACTTGGAACGTTTGAGAATCCTATGTAATAAAAGACGTAATAACTGATTAATTATTTCCTTAATAAATCGGTATCCATTAAAGTTATCAAACGCTTATTTTGTAAAATGAAAAAAGAACATCAATGTCAATCGTAGCTCAGAAAAAATGACAAATACCTTTCAATCAGCATTCATTAATATTAGTAAATCCACATCCATTTTGTTACTCACAAAAAGGGATTATTCCCGTGGCAAAAACTCTGGTATTAACGTTCTCACCTGAAACAAAACGAAAAGATCATTATAGAAATTGATAAATGTTTTAAAAACTCTAATTTTGTCAATTTTGAAAGTTTTTATTTGGAATGTTTATAGTACTATATCTTATACCAGACACTTACTGAGCGGTAAATAATAAAATTACATGTAATTTTTTTTGGTTTTTTATTACTATGAAATAAAATTTTTAAGTATTTTTTAAAAAATTTCTATACAAGCATTCAAGTTTCTATTTAATTCATTCGCGACTTTCTTTTATAATTGATTTTATTAAATAAATTTGCCAGGCACATCCATACATAAAATTAGTAATTTACTTAAATACCTATCGCACAAAATTGTTATAAAAGTTTAAGGTGAAATTCAGATTCAAATAAGTTTTATATTTTCATTACGTAAATTTGCCTAAATACACAAAATTTGAAGTTTAATCTAAATCAACGTTTCGTCGCAAATGAAGTAGACGAAGTGTGTGTAGGTATTATACAGGGTGTGGAATCGATCTTGACACACAGATTGCAGATTTCCTACACAGAAGTATTGAATATTTTCTTAAGAATTCAACTGTTTTCTTGACCACTCATACGAGGAAAATAATATTGTATCGAATTTAAAATTCGTTTTTCATAAAAAGATGAGCATGCGAAAATGTTTTTATTACTTGCAAATCTGAGTCCTAGAATTCATGCTGGGTGGTATAATTCATTGTAAGAAAATCTCATTTCATTATTGACCTCAGATTATCACCATACATAAGAGAAGCATAGTAGAATTTTAAATCGATCGTGTTAAAAAAATAACTGAAACTTTTTTTCTCTAAAATAATAGCAAATACAATCTTAAGTATTTAAAATCCTCTTTTGGCACAACATATACTATAACTCATATAACACATAAAACTATTTTTCTGAAGTTTTACTGAGCATCGAAACGAATATATTTCTGTACGTATTCTTGTACCATATCACAAATCATACTAATATCATAAAGAGAAAAGATTTGATTTTTTGTATGTTTGTTTGTTTGTAATGTATTAATAAATTATAAACTCATAGCACCCGGGCGAAGCCGGACCGGGCCGCTAGTAAATAATAAAGTAAGAAAAACATATTTAAAATGTATTTATAACTACAAAATTATGGAATTGTGATCCATATTGAAGCAATCTAATTTAAGGTTTGAAGGATATAGATAGATTTATTGGTTTTAGTTATACAAATAATTGTTAAAAACACGTCAAAACATAATATAGTTAGGGAGCATTGTCTACATCTAAAAATTCTTGATATGTATAAAACTCTCTTCAATGAGATATTTGTAAATTCTCTTTTTAAAAATTTTAAGACAATGGTTCCCAGTGTCCAGAGATAGTTTATTAAAAAATTGCATACCTAAGTAATTAGGACCGTATGTTGAATTTTTTGTGTGAAAAAAAGGGATGATAAGATCTTCCTTTCTTCTTGTATTGTATTGGTGCAGGGACATATGATTATTAAATTTGTTTGAATGTTTTTTAACAAATATTAAGCAGTTATAAATTACTGAGCTGCTAGAGTTAAATTATTTAATTGAAGAAACATTGGCTTGCAACTGTCGCGTGGCTTAGCGTTGCAAATAATTCTCATTTCCTTCTTTTGCAAAATAAACAGCTTTTGTGCAGATGCGGCATTGCCCCATATTTCAAGTCCGTATAGAATTTTTGAGTGAAATAACGCAAAATAGGCTATGTTTAAGACGTTCTGATCTACATTGTTAGACAGTTTTCTCATCAAATATAGAATCTTAGACAGTTTACTTTGTAGGTTTTCTATGTGGTTTCTCCATGAAAATTTACTGTCTATAGTTAGACCAAGCAAGTTAATACATGGATTGTTATTATCATTACCGAAGAACCGTAATTTTTGTGTTTTTGGCATATTTAGAGTTAACAAATGAAAATCATGTAATCGTAAGTATTGTTGAATCTTTTTGATTCTTATGCCACTGAAGACGCCAACCTTCAAACCATAAATTGGATTATATATTTTATACAAAAAGAAACTCTATTACTTCAAAAACAGTTCCACACCTTGTATGTACAAACATAGCCAAACAGACAAGAGAATATAATTTAGTGAAAATTCAATAAACATAAATTAGACTATACTCGTCGTTATATAATCCTTCGTTATAGCCAGACACGACCACGCTATAATAAATATGCGGACAATCCACCCTAAATAACCTTACACATTCTCTTTAAGGAAAACTCTATATACCCTTACGGATTACCCCCTTTATCAGACGCCCAGTGATTCCCAACAGCTGGGCAGACTTCGATTGTGAGAAAATATGCTAGGTAGACCTCGCGCGGCGAAAGATGAAGCCACCGCGTCATAGTAACGTGAATGCATTGCGCCCGCCTTCTAGCTTGCTATTGGCTGTTTATTGTCATGAATAGCAGTTTGCCAAAATTGTACCTAACGTCATAAAACCCAGTGTGCAGTTTTGTGTACACGGCACTATCTGCGGGCAAGCAGGCGTTCACTAGCATATTATTGATGATGTGCCTGGCTTCATCTCTCACCGCGGGTACTCTACATCCTAAAGATTTTATAATTGGAAACGTATTTTACATTCCGTACCAATAATTATCATTAAATGCCATTAATTAAGAATTCTTAGCAGAATGTTCACCATTTTCCTATTGGGATCTGACATTTTACGCTATATCATGGTGGCAGAAAATTAAAGTATACCAAAATGTGGTTTCCACACTTTTATGTCAAATTCCTATCGAAAATCTATATAGATATCCTCACGAGCTGAATAAAATTTTGCAAGTCAGTGAACAAATTTTCTAGTGTAAAAAAATGAGAATTATTTCTTATGAAAAATCATATTTTACATTCCACTACTGGACCTGGACCTAATGCAAAAATGACTTATGAACTTCCAAAAATATATATGAAGAAAAAAAACGCTCTGCAACTAGTCATTAGATTTACAAGAGCGATAAGGAAAGAAAACAGAATACAACATAAATGTGATCATCCATTAATAAAAAAACTTTTAAAGTAATGGATATAGAGAAATATATATTATGAATTTTAATTCTAGATAATCCTTCATTTTCAGGTATTCTTAAATAATTTCTGTGAAAAATGTCTCTCTAATGGTTGTACATTATATTCAGCAATGAATTCAAATGCCTAACAATTACAAACGGTACGTAATTCAGTATAATTAATTTTATATTTAATTAGGTTCATTAGTCATTATTGTAAATTTATCATTTGTGGCCTTAAGTTCAAATTTACTTAAAATTGGTGCACGCATTGAGTTGTTATCGCGGAACAATCAAGCAAACAAACCAGCGGAACCAAATGCTAAATAGTTGAGTAATAAGTTGACGCAAGATCTTACTCCCTTCGTCCAACAAATATTTGAGAGCCACTGGCGCATACCGTCTTCTAATAAAAGTTTGGAAATTGTATGTATTTAGTTCCATCGTCAATTAAAATTTATTTCACTTATATCAGGAAAGCTGAACAAATGAATATCGTAATATAAAGTTTTGCTTGAATTCTTAGATAGTATGTAATGGAATTCACTAAAGGCAGAAATATAAAATATACTGGTAATGAATTTAATCAAGAAAAGCTGTAGAGGATTAAATCGGAGCTGCTATTTTGCTAGAAAACGCAAATTTAAATTCTCAAGCTATGAACCAGATATATATGCCAGGACTGTGATTACTGATTACATCTGCGGTCTTAACATAAAATGGCTTGTGAGATTTTTCTTTTCGGAAAATAAAAGTTTAAAAAACTAAAGGTCGACTACGTAAAAGAAGAAAACAAGCAAAAAATCAAAATACGAGATAGTATTTTTTTGTTGTCACTTGTCGGGGACCTATTCGGGAGCTGAAGAAAAAAATTCGATATTCAAGTTCCCAACTGTACCTACTGATAAAAAAAATACAATCTCGTGTTTCGATTTGCTTGTTTTTTTCTTTTATAAATACTCGGGTTTTAACTTTTATTTTTATTTCAGTTTTTTTTTTAGTTTTTTATAAAACCTATTTATTATAAACTATAAAAAGTTTTGTTTTTGGAATTGCTACAAAATTTCCATTCATTCAATACCCATCGGTCGATTTGATCGAAAAAAATTTAACCGAAATTTTTTCCACCTCACGGTCGCCATTTTGAATTCACAAAAAAATTTATAACCTTGAACACTCGAGTCATTAAGATAAATCGAATGACACCACGATTATAAAAATCGGCCTAGTATAGACTTGGCACTACGAGATAACAAACTAACATACATAATATATATGTACACTAGACGTTACCCGTGGCTTCGCCCACGTATATTTAGATTTATGATTTATTATCCCCCGCGAAGAGAATTCGGGCTGGTGGTGTTTATAATATTAGTATAGGATTGGATTCCGCCTATACGCTAAAATGAAAAAGAATTTCTGAGTTACGTTTTGTTACTATCCCACAGGAATTATCCCCCCCCCCCGCGAGAAATTTATCAAAATAAAATATAGCCTTTATCACTCAGAGTAGTGTATCTTTCTATTACTGAGAGATTTTTAGAATCCGTTCAATAGTTCCAGAGATAAGAACTTATGATTTATGATGTTGTTGAACGAAATTCAATTTGTAAAGATGGTGAGGTTTCTATAATTTTTTCTATATTTTTAATTAGATTGATTTTAAAATTTACAAAAAGTGTCGACTTTTCTTTACATTCCATGGTAACAAATAACTATATTTTTCTGTAATTTTAGCAAAATATGTAAAGGGATGAGCAACGGCACCTTTGCGGACTAGGCTATTATGTAATCCAATAATGACTGTATATTATGTAAATTACTGTTACAATTGTCAACAACTTTTTGTGTTGAACACAGATTTATGTCAAAAAGCAAGAGAGTAGAATCGATAAAGCTTCAAACAGTTCAAACATATTGGACTTCAAATGAGAGGACATCATTAGACCACACAAAACTAAGCGGGCTAACTCATTTATTTGTCCAGAGATGGCAAAAGAAAGTTGATTTCAGTATTTCTTTTTCATCGAGATGTTGATATCCTTGATGCATACGAAAAGTGTTTAATGTCAGAAAGCACATAACATATTTACAGAATGGTAAAATTATTAAACAATTTTGAACCACAGGGGTTAATTTCCTCATTTAATTTTATGAATGCGGTAAAAATCTATATGACTAGTATTATGGAAACTTAACAGATGATTGTAAATTTACACTTTGATTTTTGATATAGAAGACAAATGAAGGGTACAAACAGAAGGTACAGTTAAGATTTTAGAGATTGTGTAATACCCTTTACAATCCTGTCTATAGGCTAATGAAATAACAATAGGGATAGCTCTCCTTTGTCGACTAAAAACTTTATTTGTAGATGCTGAATGACCCCACACCTGAATAGCATACAATATAACATAATTGACTCGATCAATACCTACGTAAAACATCAAAATGAAAATGTGATGAGTACAAATTTAGGATATATTTCGAAAACCAAACATATTAAAATATTTTAAAAACATAGTCAGCGTGGGAATCCTAATACATTTTTGAATTAATATAAACATTGCCTCCTAATCATCAATATAATATTTAGGATTCAAAACATTGCCTCCTGATCATCAATATAATTTAGGATTCACTAAACTCATTTGTTTAAAGCGTTGCAACCAATTTGGTTTTCATTTCTATTTTTTATTTCTCACTCAAAGCAAATATATGTATAAGGTTTGTAGCGACAACTCTACACACGACACTGTCAGCAGATTTACAAGGTCGTTACATAACACACCGGATACATGTTTTAAGAAAGAGTTTTACTTGCAGAAAGCAAGATATGAATAGCCCTTACTACATAATAACTATTCCCAGGGACGCAAATGACTCAATCAATTGAGTTGTTGATGTCTGCTCTAGACATCGCATCGGAAGCAAAAAACTACACATGTCAGAGAAATTTGTCTGGCTTAAGATCTGTGTGTTGAAAAGCCCAGTGTAGAATGCAGCATTGATCTCGTTGCCTTAGAGTTAGTTAATAGTTAAATAATTTCAATTAATTCTTTTTTTAACATTGGAAATGTTTATGTTCGTATATGGGGGCAGATCGTTACGAGTTTTCGTTCAAGGCCAAAAGACAACGGTGTCGCGATCAAGTGAGGAGCAATCATGCAAAATTGAACAAGTGCAATTTTTTCGAAATGTGTTTTATATCATGTCTAGTTAATTGAGAGGTATTTGCGACGATCTGCGGTGTTATTTTTGAGCAAATGTTAATAAATACTGTAGAAAAATCCATTTAAAAGTTAAGTAATCAAGCAAAAGTGAACGCGTATATAACAGAAGAATAATAGGGTTATTCCTGACAAAACTAAACAGTGCATTGATAAATATTGTGTCTATAATAAACAGTTAATTATGTTTCATATATGCTGTTATCATTTCCAATGTCCTCGATGGTTGCAAGGATTGCGAAATCTGTGAATTTTTTATTTAAAGAAGAATCTAAGCTAATAGTTACGATAGGCTTGCGCTAAACAGTTCCAAAGACGGAACGAATATGAAACGTTTCCTCTGTTGAGCCAACATGTTTCCGAAAAACGTGTCCGACATGTCCGAGGAACGGTCTTGTTCCAATGTTCCACTGGCACCTTTGCGTTGAAGAAAGAAATGATACCATGAGTGTCCGTGGGTTGTCTTTGTCTAAACGGACAGGAATATGCTCAGTAGTGCAGTAAAAAGCCGAACCTACCCGAACATGCCAGAGGCTCGATATAGTACATATGCACTCTCATTCGGAAACGAACGAATACTCATACTGTGGCCGTTGTTAAACTTGACGAATGGCAGCTGATCTCGTGATTAATCGGACTATAATATGACGGTGACGGAGTATGGAAATTTAAAGATGCGTTCTAAGGAAAGATAGGAAACATTTCCGACAGATGAAAATGATTCCTGGAGCTATACAAATATACATGTTCGGAACTATCCAAATTTAGTTTACGGTACACTGTTTAGCTCGGCCAATGCAATGAAATAATCCAAAGCAAAGCTTCCCAAAGTATTCACTAGTAATTCGCAGAGAACATTAGGTGGACCACGATGAAATAAATGACGAAACCAAAATTCTTTTTGTATTGTTATATGAAAAAATATTTCCCGACACTATAAAGGTGATGGAGTAACTGGGTTGCTGAGTTTTCGGATTTTTAACTGGTGGGTCGCGATTCACCAAAATTTGGGAAACACCGCTCTAAAGCATTTTATTCTTCAAGCTGCGCAGTCCAGCAATTAAAATATTTTTAACCGCCTTCAAAAAAAAAGAGGAGGGTCTCTGTTCGACTGAATTTTTTTTTGTATGTTTGTTACGTGATTTCTCCTGCATTTGTGAACCGATTTTGATGATTCTTACTTTATTTAATAGGGCATACCTTCAGGGTGTTTCCATATAAATTTTACCAAAATCGGTTCATTGGTTTTCTTTTTTATTTAGTTTAGTAATCAAATATCGAGAGAATAGTCAGTTAACACCGTGCAAATTACGTATTATAACGCTACTAAAAAGTAAATAAGAAAAAAGTTTTTAACAAAAAAAAAAACTCCTTCAAAAAAGCCACTAAAAAGAGGATAATAATAGAATTTTGAAGTCGGCGCCAATTTAATATAATATGAAGTCGGTTAAAAAGTAGAAATTAATATTTACTTTTTAACCGACTTCACATTTTATTAAATTGGCGCCGACCTCTTATTATTTTCCTCTTTTTAGTGGCTTTTTTGAAGGAGGTTTTTTTTTTGTTAAAAAGTTTTTTATTTGTCAAATTTGTGAGTTGGACTTCAATTATGTTAGTATACAGTTAAATCACTAATAAGTAATAACTATACGGCTTAAGAGTTAAGACCGAAGTTACTTTTTCTTAGTCACTAATATTTGTTACATAGAATCCTAATTTGTATACAAACTAAGAAAAGCGTACTGTTAGATATAGTTATATGAACGCAAATGCATTGAAAAGGTTAGAAAGTAATTAAGGTATTGTTTAAAAAGAGAACCAATAGGAATTACCACCCCATTATTAGGAGGGGGAGTTGAATTTATGAATAATTTGTAAGTTCCACACTTAACACTATAAGTTTTAAATTCACATATAGCATAGTAATATTTATTATCAAATATCATTCAGCGTATTGATTGAAAAGTTTAACACAGGATTTTAAAATACAAATTCAATACAAAAAAATCCCACTGCGCAGATTAAATGGTCTATAGTGAAGTTTAAAAGTTAAACTTCAGTATAAAAGTTTTCACAGTCAAAAAGTACACGGAAAATTCATTCGATAAAACATATATAAATAACGTTGTCATATGATGGAAAGTATAAGTTTTTTTTCTTTATAAAGGAAAATTCTCCCTTCGGTCCCATTCAAAAGGTCATTTTTCTTATTTTTTCTACAATCAAAATCAATATAAGGCAACGCCATTCTATACTGTACTGCAGCAGAAGTGTTAAAATAAATTTACGCCGATTCGTTGCCTTTTTGTGATCAAATCTTTATTCAGTTATCAAGACAACCCAAAATAATATTTCTTTACAGGCTTTATTTTACAATCGCCATTGAAGTATGTATTTTAAATACAAATCAAAATAGAATTCACTTTACCTACTTATAAAAAATTATATATTACTTCCAATAAATACAATCAAAATTCAAATGTTTGTGCTTTCTCTTTACGTTTGGAAGTATTCAAAGATTTTTACTTTCCACCCCTACTATATCAATCCGAATTTTTTTTTTCGAGATATTAATAGATCTTCACGTTTTGACACCCTAGAATCATTTGAGATCAATATCTGATGGATGTCTTTGTGTGTATGTGGTAAAATTTTTCGCCTTCGATATCTTAAAAACGAAACAACATGATGTTTGTTTTGTTGTATTTGTCAGAATTTAATTTAGAATGAATGAATTGTGAATTATAGACGCTCAACAACAGAGGTCATTAGCGTCTGTATTTTAATTTAGAACTGATTAAATTTTGAACAAAATCGGTTTAGTGGATCCTAAGATATTTACAAAAATGTTCTCAATGGCACGTATTAATAGGTAAGAAAAAAATATAGGTAAGAGCATTCTAGATGTTAAAATTTAAATAATATTTTTTCTAAAATGTAGATTTCGAGAAAAAATCGAAACTGAAACCAATAACTTCCCGAATTTTTGAAAATTTATAATTTTCTTAGCGGGAAGTTAAAAAAGTTTTTAAAGAAATTGCGCGGAAATTATAAAAATCTGCCTATCAAGATATCTATGATTTTAGTTGGCCTTTATCAACAAACAAAGAAGATGGCCATGAAAGTCGTACCAGAAACCCAGTATAAATCTACTTTGAAAGTAGACACCCAACATGAGAGTTATGCACAAGCACAGGGCACTGTTCTTATACAAAGCATATGTTTATAAGGGCCGTAATAAATTGACGCAGGTGTTTTGTACTTTTAACAATATTTTCAACTTCGATCTGAATATTTTTATCTATATAGTTTTAACATTGCGAAGGCGATTTTGTATGCAAACCGATAAAATATGTTTTTAAATAAAACGTTTCACCTCGTGGAAATTAGATTTTGAGTTTTCATATTTTGCTCGTGTAATATACACTTTCTACCTGAAAATCGATTTGACGAGCAGTTTTTTACTCGACTGCAGCGAAGCAAAGGGCGGGTTACCTATGTGTTTTGAATTAATATTCCATTTTCAATTCACTTATCAATATTACAAACCTCTTTACATAGGTCGGACAATGGCACAGTTTTTTTTCGTCAATTGGATGCAACAAAGAAGATACTATATTTTATGGAATTTTATTTATCAATATAATATAAATACAGCTGACTATTACAGTTTTTATTACACATAAACACAGTAGTGCGTCTGGCATCTTTGACCTCAATGTTAATCGCAGTTCAGAATTGCCGCGGTAAGGGGCGTAAAATTATTGTTTTCAAATTATTGTGATTATACAAAAAGAAAGAGAAATTAAATTAACAGAAATAGAAATAGCTTTATTTTCTGTAGATACCGAAAAGGTATGGAATGCGTCGTACAATAATCATACACATTAAGTATACATAATACAAATCAATACAAAATATGTCATATCGATAAAAAAATAAAATTTTTAAATTCAGTTTCAGATTAATTTAAAATTTAGTGTGATAAAAATCTAGTATGGAGTAACTATTTACATTAGTTAATAGATGGTTTTTGACCTTTATTTTAAAAGCATTTAAAGATAGTTTTTTATTGAATAAACTAAAAAAATAATTTCATACAAAAAGTCTTGGAAAATAATTATTGAAATAAAATGTTAATTAAACGCTGTTTTATTTAAAATTAACACGTATGTCTAAATAATACGAAGAAATCGTCTGGCAAAATATCAAAAACAAAAATATACAAACACTGTATCATAAAAACATTCACCGATATAAATATAAATCATAAAAGCAGTAAATTCCTCAATTTCCTCGTTTTAATTATAGAGAAGTCCGTGTCTACTAACAACTTATTACTTTGCATAATAAGTTGATGTCGACGGTCCTAACCTCACATAAAGTCGAAACATTTCCACTAAGAGCCCGGAAGCCTTTACATAACAGGTTAACCACAACAGTTACAGCAACCATAACCAAATATTAACTCTACACAACACACAAGTCTACAGAAGAATTCTCCGAAAAGTTGTATGGTTTGTAGTGCTACCACTACAGCGTTAACGGGAACGAAATTTTATACATAGAGAGCAGAATCGTAGTAGCGCTAAATGTAGGGGGGGTGGGATGGGTGAATAAAATATTTTTAAGGGGGTAAAGCAGTTAAATAGTTCTTTTTTATAATTTCTTATACAATAAACAAGTGGACTATGTTGCGTGAAAATTATATAGTGTATTTTTATGCAAATTTACAGTTTAAGATCTTTCATTAGAGTATTTGATTACTTCCCCATGATATCGAGAACTTTTTTATGTAAGCATTCAAATGTCACTAATTTACGTAAATTATCATATCTGCACTCGATTTGGACCCATAGAAAAATCCAGGCGATTTCAAATTTTGATGATTTCCTGCTTGTTATAGCTATTTTTACTGATCATACTTACAATTTTGGGGAGCGATTGCAAGTTTTTAAAATATGTCGCAAATGGCTTTTCAGAAAACTGGGTTGAAGGGAAAAAAACAAGTACCTACAAAAATGTGTTCTTCAAATTTATTAACAGTTGTAATTAATCTAAAATCAAAATTTTAAATTTTATTACTCAACACCTATTCGTGATAGTGCAGATATAAAAACTGTTGCATCCGCTTTCCATGACGTTGTAAATTATAATGGTCAGTCAAAAAATAAACACTAGTGAGCAGGACCACAACAAAATTTCTCACTAGCAGCGCTAGTGGTACGGTGGGTACTGTTCACTATATGAATGTCCATTTACGTACTGTTATACATGTAAAAACAGTATTAAAAAAAATGTTTTTGACAGAAGACGACAAGCTAGGGGCAAAATTAAAATTTCCAAATGTCAAGAATAATAATGTAGCTACATTAAAACGTTGGCTATCTTTAAGAATTTCAGGGAAAAAAAATAATTAATTGAAAGTTAGTTAACTATTGTTGTGTCATTTTGAGTCAAAATAATACTCCACATTGTCGACACAACATTGTTTTGTTTTGGCAGTTTCTATTAGCTACGCTTTTGAAACAAACATGTAATTAAAAATTGTAATTTCGTTGTGATCAGACCTATTTTAGACTCGTCTCGATTAAATCAAATTTTGTTGTGTTTTATTTATTTATTATTAATTTTATATGAAGATCTACGATAATATTAAATCACGTCGGGGTCACCAATTATAAAGATCTTTTTGACGTGATTTAATATTATCGTAGATCTTCATATAAAATTAATAATAAATAAATAAAACACAACAAAATTTGATTTAATCGAGACGAGTCTAAAATAGGTCTGATCACAACGAAATTACAATTTTTAATTACATGTTTGTTTCAAAAGCGTAGCTAATAGAAACTGCCAAAACAAAACAATGTTGTGTCGACAATGTGGAGTATTATGTTGACTCAAAATGACACAACACTATCTATATAAATTGTGATTTTAAGTTTTTAGTTATCATTTACTGACCGTTTTATATGTAAATTTTGTTATTTTTTCTTTTGTCAAATCCATTCTCAATTTATCATATCTAATGTCAATGTGACGTTTTAGGAATTGTATAAAAAACACGTTTTCATCTGGATATCGATTATATCAGAAGTATAATTAGCAAAACTACAATGTTATGTTAGCATTGTGGTTATTTAAAAACATTTTTCTATTTGGTAATAATTTTAAACAATTAAGTTATACCACTAAAATGACACGACGCAAATGGAGATTAAATAATGTCTGTACCCACTACATTATCTCGTGGATAATTGAATGGACTACTCTCAGGAAAATGGCTCATTGCATAGGTTTTCCTATGGGGCTAAATCAAGTATGTGCAGGACCCTGTAAAGCTGGGAACAAAAATTCGCTTGTGGACAAAACTTTTTGCCCAGGGCGAACAGTCGCCACTCGACTACTGGCTCCAGACCTGATACTTTCAAACGTAAATTTGGCATTCGAATATTTGTAATAGATATTATTTATCAAACAAATAAAATACCATACATAATTAATTTGTAATAATAGTGTGGTGACGTTTATGGCCGATGTGCCTTGTTATTCAGGTATTCTACAGAATCCATCTTTATTTTCAAAAAAATCAGAATTCGATTTTGTAATAAAACTTAAATCCAATAAGCTATTTTAAAGAATCATCCAATAATCTTATTAAACTATAAGAAGCTGCGTATTTTCGTTCACGTGTTTTCCTTTCTTTATATCAAAGGTTTTCAATATCAGACGGATCTTTTAATATCAGTACGTTGCATTTTGTTTGAAAAGAGACAAAGGAGATTTCGAGAAATATGACAACCATAGAAAGCGTTTGGCGTTTCATAATGTCTTTTGTATATATCTACTGTTTTAATTAGTGTCCGTTGCAGACTGCAGAAGTATAACGAACTGTTTTATATGAAGTCTGCATACATTAAGTACAAATTGGATAAATAGCATTCCTTTTTATTATTTGGTTAAAATAGTAATTGAAGAACGTTCTTTAAATTGCATACTTTAAAAACGTTCTTCAATCACTATTTTGCAACCAATCTAACTAATATTATAAATGTGAAAGTTTGGATGTATGGATGTTTGTTACTCAATCACGCCAGAACGGCTGAACGGATCTGGATGAAATTTGGCACAGAGATAGATTATAGTCTGGAATAGCACATAGACTGCTTTTTATCCCGGAAAAATGTGCGGTTCCCGTGGGATAGTTTTGTTTTTGTTTTTCACAGAGCAAGGGATCGACATGATTTTTTGCATAGTGGTAGTTTAGGGGTCAGAGAATGTTATAGGCCACTTTTTATCCCTGAAAAATTTGCGGTTCCCGTGGGATAGATTTGTTTTTGTTTTATCTCTGGAACTACTAAAGCGATTCTAAAAATTTTTTCACTAAAAGAAACCTACGCAGGGGGGGGGAGATTCTCGCGAAGGATAATAAATTAGGGGGGAAGATTCTCGCGGGGGGTTAACAAATTAGGGGGAAGATTCTCGCGGGAGGATAACAAATTAGGGGGGGGGGATTCTCGCAGGGGGATAACAAATTAAGGGCGAGATTCTCGCGGGGGGATAACAAATTAGGGGGGAGATTCTCGCGGGGGGATAACAAATTAGGGGGAAGATTTTCGCGGGGGATAACAAATGTAATGTATTACTAATATTCGAGCGGACGAGCGAAGCGAGTGAGTATTGTATTATTAATATTCAAACATAGGAGCGAAGCGAGTGAGTAATGTATTAATAAAATTCGAGCGAACGAGCGAAGAAGGAATTAATAATATTCAAACGAACGAGCGAAGCGAGTGAGTAATGTAGGTATTAATAAATTTCGACCGAACGAGCGAAACGAGTGAGTAATATATTAATAATATTCAAGCGAACGAGCGAAGCGAGTGAGTAATGTATAAATAAAATCCGAGCGACCGAGCGAAGCGAGTAAGTTATGAATTATAAAATTCAAGCGAATAAACACTACAAGCCCGGTTTCGCTTCGCAGGAGGAGAATTTCTCGCGGGGGAGATAATAAATTATAAATCGTAAAATACGTGGGCGAAGCCACGGGTAACGGCTAGTTAATAATAAAAAGGAATGCTATTTATACAATTTGTACTTAATGTATGTAAACTTTACCTATATTTAACAAAATTAATTTTGGTACACTTGTAGAGCACTGCCAGTGTTCATTGCAATGATATTAGAAAACGTCGCGAATTCCATTTTCAATGAACTTTTTGTTTATTTTACAATTGTTTTATTTTTGTAATAAACAATTTCACGATAAATTTGCACTGTTAGCATGTAAATTTTCCCCTGATTTTGGTACAATTTTCTACCACTAGATGCATATGCTCATTTGATAGATACCAAAAGACTATGTTTAATAATACACATAATCACTTTAATTAAATGGTTTGATGTTTTCCTGTAGGTCTTTGGCTTTCAAAAAAGGGCCTCCAAAGTCAGTGTTCCCAGGGGCCCCTACATGGCTTAAGAAGGCCCTGAACACTTGCAGTACTTTTAGAACTGAATTTTACCAGTGCTTTAAAGTAGGGTTAAATTCTACAGAATGGTCACACGGGTTTTTTAGATGAATCCTCGCGGGGGTATCTTGGTGCAATGGCGTTTTTAGGGCGGGTGAAAAGTGCGGATGGTTCAAGGGGGAGTTCCCCAAAAAACGTACGCAGGGGGAGAGTACGTATGAACATGTGTGCATTCATGAGTATTTTACCAAAAGTAGATTTATGCTAGGTTTCTGGTACGACTTTCAGCCTTAAAACTAAATTAAAAAATATGATTTGTTTTCCAATTCCTTAAATGGAGATTTCTATTTAGTTGAAAATAAATGAGACATCTTAAATCTAGATTTAAGCCTAAAAGTCGTACCAAAAAGCCAGCATTAGCGTTGAAACTCGTATCAGTAACCTAGCATTAATGTTCCGAATCCTAAGCATCACAATCTCACTGAATTGTTTCCAGTTTCGTTGAGCTAATGTTTCTGGGTCTTGTTGAAGATGTTTTAATAATAATAAATTACCTTATGCCGAAGTCATTTATATCTGTTGATGGGCACTTGAATATTCACAATTAAATGTAACACGGTGACACAACACAATCAATCAATATAAAGTCAACACGACGCCACTCGAACACTTAAATATTACCGAATTTAACATATTATACCGATGTTTCTAATACAGCACACGTATTAGAACTGTCATTACACTAAAAGCATTTTCACAGCATTGACAATCGCGCATAACGCACATTGGCAGTGTTGCCAATGTTTTCTTCCAAAATCTAAAGTTCGAATTAAACAAGAAATAAAAAAATGTTCTTGCATTGATAATTCTCTTTTTTGTCATCTTCGGAGTTTTTGATATTTCAAAGATGACAAAAAAGATTGTTGAAACTTCAGTACAATAAATACAATTTTAACTATCAGTATTGCTTTATTTTGATCCTATATTGGGATCCGTCAGATAGGTGGAGCTTCAAAAACATGGCGCAGACGGAGGGAAATTTCATATACGGGGTATACTTTTGCGTGTAATTTTATGATTTTCAAAGTGATAAGAAATGATAAATATAAGTGCAATTTGTGATTGGGCCGGTACGAATCCTAAACAAGGAATTTCGTTGAAGGAGAACGGATTCTCAAAGCCGGGCATATTATCAAATGTCGGAAATTTAACGAGAAAAATGCATGCAAAATGAACTGTCAAAAGTAGTAATCTTTACGACATATTGCTTAAAAACATCAAAATTAAAAGAAAATCTCCACGAAATTAATCATCCGCGTTCAATGCGCTTTTAAGGCTGGGTTAAGTGAATAATGTAAACACATAACTGCAACATAATAAGTTATATTGTAATAAGTAGCTAAGTTACTAACCTCAAAATATTTGTATACGAAGTTAATCCTATAAATTTGTTAATCATCAGGGATTCAACTATTTTAGTGCAGTATGATAACAAGTACATCTTATTATTACTATAAAATATTTTTTTAATTCATAAATACAGTTTTCCCACATTTCATTAGAAAATAATTCTCTGTAAAGTAAGTTTTACAAGGCAATAACTGACAGTGTTTATTGCCATGATATTAGAAAACGTCGCGAATTTCATTTTCGATAAACTTTTTGTTTATTTTACTTGTTTTACTTTTGTAATAAACAATTTCATGATTAATTTGCACTGTTAGCATGTAAAATTTTCCCTCGTTTGAGTACAATTTTCTGCCACCAGATATCAGATGCTCATTTGACGGACCCCAATAGTTAAGAAGAAGTTTGTATTTTATTAATATGTTTATACCACTGTAGTAATGCACTGCGTTTTCGTAAAATAGTTTTCGTTTTTCTTATACAGTATACTTGCTATAGCACAATTAGTGCCGCCAAGTCTTGACAAATATTGAACTTCCTTGAACATATTTTAACAACCTGACAAACTTATAAACTCCAACGCAATAGTAACTATATTATAATACCTGGGGAGTTCAGAGCACTATTAGCACATAGTATTAATTTTTGACATATCTACGTATAACTTATTGGCACATTTGGCAACGTTGCCGGCAGCGGCGTCTACGTTATAATATCGAGTACCATCGCACTAGATAGTACAACCGACAGACATATCGAGCACTACTGATAGACGATAGTACGCTGAAGTAGTGAAAGAGTCACCCTTTAAACACTACGCTGTACACATATATAAGACACCCACTCGTACTGTAGAGTGTGTGCACCCTTTCACTTCAGACTGACATTACACAAACCTATATAATATATATGCTTAGAGAAATAAAATATGTATGTATGACATTGTGACAACGATGCTACGAGATGCTATACCATAAAGTCGGGCATTTCGCGACGCACAACACTATATGACTGATTCGTCCAAAACACGATATTTCACCCGCGGCCTTACAAACTTGCGACGATCTTCTCTCTCCTTCTCAGTGAGTGTGCGTCCGTACATATGTTACAGGCAACAGACGGCGTATACATTTGTAAAGCCCGTCTATAAATTATTGTCAATGTAAAACGCAAGTGGTAAGGCCCTTGACCAGGGCCCTCGCGCCCCTGGGTGCGATGTGTGCGATGCACGCGGGCGGCACATCCAAGGGGCGGCAAATGGCCTAGTTGAGTTATGTTTTTTGTACTGTATAGAAAAAATATACAACTGATATTATATCAATTTTATTTGTATATTCAAGCCTACGTGAAAACTCTTACGAGTAGTTATTTCTTTTTTAATAAAATTCAAATTCGAATTCGAAATACTTCGCGCGCAGTTTTCGATTCACATCAGCACGTAAACAGGGTGCCCCTATCGAGAGACTCCCGCGTATGTTTATATCTTGAATTTTCCTGTCGATTCCTGGCAGGAATCGACAGTTTATCCCCAATAAGGGGCGTCAATTATGAATCCGCACGCGGGCGGCGTGAGGCCTTACGAGGGCCCTGCCCTTATCCCACCAAAGCGGAGCATCAGCGACGCGACAGCGACACGAAGTCGCCAGCGTGTATCTTTCGTGTTTAACCCATGGTTTATATTATACACCGTATGCCCACCAACGCTCCGGGAAAGAAACATCCAAGCAGCGTGTCGGCTTCTCGTTGCCGAGCGACTCGACATGTCAGTTTTGAAGCAATATTCAAGCTGTGTGTTGCGGTGGTACATTGCAATCACACCGTCGTCTTCACTTGATGACATTGTTCACTGAATTGATGTAGAAAACACATTGCTTTGGTGCATCTTTGGTGGGACTACTCCATGTCGCCTGCTTGTGTCATGTCGAAATTGTGTCGCTGACGAGCCGCTTTGGTGGGACAAGGGCCTAAGACTGACGCAAGGCGTCGCAAGAGATCGCAGCGCCTCACGCTAAACGTAAAACGCAGATCGAGCCAAGTTGGCTCATGTTTAACTTTTATATCCGATTGACATTACACTAGTTCACTAGCACCAGTTAACTAGCTCCAGTCGACTAGTGCTTATGAATCTGTTTACATACTGGTATCAGCAAGTTAATACATTTTACTGCAGGTACAGGTGAAAATGAGTGAAGGTGACGAAGGAATTGAAATAGTAGCTGCAAAATAGATCAGACATTCTTTTATTAACTTCCCATGGAAGTTATTGTAATGGGTCCGAAAATCGAAATCAAAAAGGAAAAAAAATTTTTATGTTTCAAGGTCACTACACTATTTTTACACTACTTTTAGAAAGATGTCTGTGTGTGTGTGTGTGTGTACGTATGTATGTGTCCATTTCTTTCTAAGACGAAATCTCGAGAACGAAAAATGATATCGACCTCGTTGGGGTGCCAATCGACGCGTATTAACGTATATATGATCTGAAAGGAATTTTTTTAAAATCGGTTCAGCCGTTCTTTTTTCTTAACCAAATAACCTCCAAAAAAGTAGATTTTACACAATATCTCGCGAATAAAAAATTATATCGACTTCGTAAGGGTGTCAATCGAGGCGTGTTAACGTCATTTTGATTCGACATAAATTTTATAAAAATCGGTTCAGCCGTTTTTTTTTTTTTTTTTTTTTTTTTTAATTATTGATGTTTTAATGATTAAAATGATTACTTTTCTGTGTAATATCTAATTTAATTATTATTATTAAATATTTATCAAACTGGGAAGTTCGTCGTGTGGACCTCAAGGGTCGCACTTTAGTCCTAATAAACGACCCACCTCACGGCTTGTTTTACTATGTGTTCATCAATTCCGCCACGTTTCAATATTTTTTCCATTGTTTTTTTTTACCCAACTGCACGATAGCAAAGACAGTGTATTGTTTTTCACGCGTATCTGGGGTATGTGGGATTCTTTATATCCTCAAAACAACCCAACGGTTGGATGGATTTTAATCAATGAGGTGTTATTTTTTTTTCTTTCTATTTATGGATATTTTAATTTTATATTTATTACAAAATTACAAAAAATAAAAATAATTACCATGCTATATATTACATTTACATTACAATACTATAATGTTTCCTGCCCAATTTGGCAACGCCAGTACTAGGGCAGATTCGTTTTAATCTCTAGAGTGACATAGGGTATATTACGTCACGGAAAATTTAATATGGCGGACGCTAGACGCTATTTTGTCAGAACCTAAAAGTATCAAAAGAAAGGTCTCGTTGAGATGATTTCAAAAAACTAAAACGACGTAAATAAAAAAAATATAAAAACCTAACTACATAAAAATCAAACTTAAAGATGAAAACAAAGTCAAATGATAACATGCAGTCTTAGGTATAGTATAGTAACAAATTGAACAAAAATATCTGATGCCTTCGACTGCATGTTATCATTTGACCTGGTTCCCATTTTTTAAGTTCGATTTTTACGCAGTCAGATTTTTTTTCCTTTAAAAAAATGTTTTTTTTGTTTTTTCTTTTTTCAACATTTTCTTTTATTCTTACTGTCCGATCAACAAAATATAATTTTTGTAATCCCACCCTAGCATTGTCATATTAATGCTACAGGAAGAATTAAAGTGCCTATCTCTGAAGACAAAATATCGTCGTCCACGAAAATGCTGGTCTAGAGAATGGATCAAACAACGTGCAAAGTTTGGTGTGAACAATTTATTAAATTTCGCACTCTACACAAAGTATCAAATTTTACGGTATCACTTTCAGTCCATCTGTTAGTTGGCGCCATTTCGAAATCGCACGACATGGTAACAGAAGTTGAAATGTTTTGAACTTTACTGGTGTTAGTAGAATAAGCATGGTACTAGCGCTAATTAGGGTTTACATTAAGCTTGTAGCATGCTAGTCGACTGGAGCTAGTTAATTTTTGAACCAGATGAAAAATACAGAAGTGTCCGTATGCCTACTGAAATCAGCTTGTCTTTTTCTAGATTCGTCATTCTGAAAAATAAATGATTAATTTTTTTAAGGTATATTTCGTAAGCTCACAAAAAATGAATACATAGATTGCATAGTCTGTAATACTATAAGAAACCTTTTATATTACTTCCGATCAAAACATTTTCTTTAACATATATTACTTTGTAATATATCAGTAATAAAGTACACTAAAGGGAGCTCGATTAAAAAATACACGTACGGCCACCCTGTGCTTTGGTATTTAGTTAATGGTTATGTGTTTCTAGCCGTAGGTCGTTGATAGTAACGACGCGTAGACGTCGAACGCACGCGGCGCTGACGCCTGCGTATTACACCGACGCCGGTCTTGTCAAAATATGTTTGCCAACAGAGAAAGTATGTGTGTGTTAGCAGGGGTGGTAAATCTGTATGCTGTAACATTGTTTTCTAAAATGAAAACCATGAATCTGTAACTGTACCTGTAAATCTGTACTGTACCTGGATAAATAGCACATGGCTTAGGGGGAAGTATTTGCAAATGGACCATAGAGCTTAATCCCGATATTTTTCAACCAGCATAATTTTTTTTTGTTTCCACCTCTAAGACAGCTGTTCTTTTTACCTTTACATAGGTTTTTTTTGTTGTTGTGCGCGAGAAAATTGTAAACAATAATACAATGTTTTATCCAGATTCGAATGTACATGATTTTAAAACCAAGACACGCGTTCCACTAACAAAGTCAACAGCATTCAGAAACTGACTATAAGATAAGTATATAAAAGAAGATAATCATGCTGATAGCATGATCATTTTCTTAATGATGTTAACATTGTAACCAAAACGCGTGTCGAGGTTTCAATTTAATGTATTGGTAATTTTGTTGTAGCATACCTATACATTTAATACAATTATAATTTCCAACATTAGTAAATTCGTTTCTAAGCTCAAAAAAAAACTTTTAAAAAAACCCTCCCTCAAAAAAGCCACTAAAAGAAGAAAATAAAAATAATAAAATTTTGAGGTCGGAGCCAATTTAATTCCTAAAACTTTTTTTATAAGCAAGATCTACTTTTATTATTTTATTAAATTCTATTATTTTTATTTTCCTCTTTTTAGTGGCTTCTTGAAGATGGTTTTTTTTTTAAGTTTTTTATTTTTCACTTTGTATAGTGGCATTACATCTTTCATTTCGTGATTTTTGTGTTATTTTTTCTTTTGAGCAGTTTTTTTAAAGTCGGTTTTAAAAAAAAATTATTTAATAATTAGTTTTTTAGTACCTATGTGTGTGATTCAGACAGGTCATTTAATTTTGTCTTTTCATATCAGTGTTTTTTCCTTTTTCTGTAAACAGTTGAAAATACTTGCAAAAAAATAAGGTTTATGTGGAACCACCCTGAAGGTAGGTCTTGTTAAATAAAACAAGAATCATCAAAATCGGTGCACAAAATATGCAGGAGATATGAGGTGACATACATACATAACATACATGAAGACTGTTGCTAACTTTGTTAATATTGGAGTTATACGACTTCGCTTAAAATGCAATTTTTGTAGTATATTTTTTACGTAAATTAATGGTGAAAACAAATAAAAAAACCTGGTCAAATGCGAGTCGGGCTCGCGTGGAGAGGGTTCCGTACTATTAAGACTTAGGACTTTCGTTTAGGTTTTCCTGTAAACTATGAGTGAGGCCATATATATTTCTTGTTTTTTTTCAAAATTTTAAGCTCAGTAGTTTCGGAGATAAGGGAGAATACCCGATTTTCGTATATTTTCTTTAATATTTTTTAAACTATGCATTTTAAAATTATAAAAAAAATATATCGAAAATATATTTATATTTCTCATAACGACCCCTTTTATTTGATATGTCACATAATGCATTTGAATTTTTTTTTCTCAATTTTCTACTTGGCCCCCCAAAATTAACCCCCAAAATAGACTTAGAATGAATGAATGAATGAATTGTGAATTAAAAAAATAGACTTATAGGATTTTCGTTTAGGTTTTCCTGTAAACTATGCGTGAGGCTCTATATTCCCTATTTTATTCAAAAATTTAGGCTCAGTGGTTTCGGAGATAAAGGGGGGAGATCGGACGGACGGACAGACAGACAGACAAACACAAGAGTGATCCTATAAGCGTTCCATTCTTTCATTTTGAGGTACGGAACCCTAAAAACAATCCAGCGTTGGATTTTTGAATTATTCGTAAAATTTACTTTTTTTTTAATGTAATACGTATATTTTTGCATTTTTTTGAAAGGTAAAAATATTTTTTTTTTTATTAATAAGACGAGCAGCTACTATAGGCTATATGCGTCATTATAAGTCTGTTGTTTAAAACAGGTAAGTATAGTTTGTGCTTTATTTTACTTTTATTCACTTTATTCCCTTTATACTGTTTTGGTAAAAATATTCTGAACATAAAAGTTCGAATGCATTAGTATTCTAATTCACCATCGTAATTTACGTAAAAAATACTACAAAAATGGCAATTTAACAGAAGTCGTAGCTGTGATATTAACAAAATTATAGTAATTGTAGCGCACACCGAGGTGCACAGACATATTTTATTATTTTTTAATAATTTTATAAACTGCAGAATAAATGATTGTTAATTAATTAAAAAATATTTAAAATTACCACCAACCCCTAAATAATAAATAAATTGTAATATTTTTTTTATGAAAGCTCATAAATTTTCGAGTTGAACATACCAAGTGTTATCAAACTAGATTCGAACCTTTCCAAATTAAGTGCTGTAGTGTAGTAAGTTAAAATTTAGCTATGGCATATTAGGTACAGAGAGAGCTGCTCGCTTGATTGGTTTATTCAGTAACAGAACCGGCGTAGCCAATACTCGATACTCATTTATTTCCATAAGCAGACAGATGTCTAGGAATAAGTCACATATAAAAAAATACACATTGAAATATAAGAATACACATTAAAATTTAGAAGTTAAAAAGTCATCAACACTATAAAAACGTTTCTCTAATAAAAAATTCGACTGATAACCAGTCCTATACTTCCCACCTAGTAAATATTTGCAAAAAATAAACACTTTTTTTTTTATTCTTTGACTAGGCCCAAACAACCTTAGCTGTTGGTGGTCTTTAAAACACAATTTAATTTTTATTCTTTGAAAAAAGCATGGCCCTCTTTTTTGTTTGGTGATCTAACTTAATATAGCAAAAATCATGGTTACCTTGATTTACGTACAATTTTTATTTTTTTTAGTAAAATATTTTTTTTCTCGAAAACTATACATTTTAGAGAAAAAAAATATTTACATTTTTTTCATATTATAACATCTAGAATTCATTTATATTTTTTTTACCTATGTATATACGTGACATTGAGGACGTTTTCTTTGAATATCTCAGGATCCACTGAACCGATTTGACTCAAAATCTAATCAGATCTAAGTTAAAGGCTGATAAACACAATATAATAATCGGCATGGCCGTATGTTGTTCCGTTTTTACGATATCGAAGGCGAAAAATTGACACCACACACACACACACACACACACACAGACACACACACAGACACACACACACACACACACACACACACACACACACACATACACATACACATACACACACACACACACACACACACACACACACACACACACACACACACACATACAGACATCAGTCAGAAAATGATCTTAAACGATTGCTAGGGTCTCAAAACGTGAAAATCTGTTACAATCTCGAAATATTTTTTTCGGACTAAATCCATTACTTCCATACCATAGTAGAGGTGGAAAGTAAAAATATTTTAATTTATTTTTAAAATTTGTGAACGTTTTGGCATCTTTGATCGTACCTGGTAATTTATTGTAAATAACACTGCACATATATTTCGGGCTTTTTTTAAATAGACTAAGTCTGTGCTTGTCAGTATGAATACTGTCCTTGCATCTAATGTCATAATGATGTAGATTATAGTTTTTTTCAAAAATCAATATGTGCTTTCGAGCATATGCGGCCTCAAGTATAAATACGGAAGAAAACGTAAGAATCCGTTGTTTTAAAAATGTCGGCTTGCAAGAGTTTCTGGTAGTAAAGATAAGCTTTAAGTTAACGATTAATAATAATTGTATCGACATTAATAGTAGTAGTTTTCGAGTTATAAGCAAAGGAACATACAGAAAATTTCTTTATTTCTACTTGACATCAATAATTACTATAAAGACTAAAGGAATTTTGTGAAAACTCAAAAATTAGATATGGTAGTTTCCATTCCAGAATATGTGTTAAGGTTAAGAACTTAAGATAAATGAAAATTTTTCGTTGGAAAGCAGCCAATTATAAAAACCATTTTACCAACCATAGTCCAACGAAAAATTTTCAGTTGCAATTCAGCCGTATAAATTAATTTATCTTAAGATAAATACTATGTGAATTATAGTTGATTGATTGTAATTTGTGGATCATCGACGCTTGATAGCTAAGGCATTATCATCTAGTAAAATAACAACAAAAATGTTCAATAAGAAATAACTCTTAATTATATTACACGGAATTAATATTTTCAATTTTAAACTGAAGACCCAGTTGTTAATTTCACCAGGCTAGAATTTGCTAGTGATGGGCAAAACTGTTACTTTTTGATAACAGTTTTAACTGTTACAGTTATTCAAAAATAAATAGTTAGCAATAGCAGCGTTTGTTATTAACAGTCGTCCAGCTTTCAACTTGTTCGTACTTAAATTTTATTAACTTATCCCGTACATTATAGACACACACTTTAGTTTGCAAAAATTAGCTTGCAGAGCACGAACAGTACAAATTGGTTTCCCCTCGATACAACGTTTTTCACCACAGTGAGGGGGAAAATATTTCAATGAAAAATATTATTACTGTGTTGTAACAAAAACGAAAAGAAGTTTATTTAATTATTAATATTATTATTGTAGAATAGGAAAGGTCTCACCAGCTGTTCTATCTATAATTTTAGCCAAACGCTAGAAGCGCTGCCTGGTGGCAGTACTAGTATTCTGCTGACCCCTACTGCATACTGCACTCATATTTTATAAAAAAAATCTGTAAATCGGTTGACCCTGCAGGCCATCCCTGGAACTTCCCGCTATTTCCAAGCGCTTTGAGTTCGAAGCACTTAATAATATACCCAAAAGTAGATTTTTGAGCTCAAAGAGCTCAAAAATCTGAAAATTGCTGATCACAACACTATTTTAATTTTTGAAAAGCTATAACTTTTGAACGCGTTGTTCGATTTTGATCTTTAAAACGGTATTCGACGCAGTTTTTTAAGCTCTAAAAATATTGTAAGAGGTAAAAAATCGATTGGTTAAGAAATCTCGAAGTTATTTTGAAAAAACACTTTTTTCGAAATCTGTTGACTACGTAATCTCTCAAACGGAATTACCGATTTTGATCCACTTAGCGGCATTCGACGCAGTATTCTGAGGAGAAGAGCTGATTAGATTATGAAATCAATCGGTACAATATTCTAGAAGTTATTTTAAAAAAAACATCGTTTTAACAACTTTTTTTTCCAGTTTTTTTGGAATTTCTCAAAATATATTAAGTATGCCGAATCGGTTCAAATTTTCAGAAAATCTAAGTTCAGTGGAACCCTTTCGAATGCCGCAAATCGCGATTCGATCGGCCAAGCCGTTCAAAAGTTATGAGAGGTTTACATACATATACACACACACACACACACACACACACACCAACACTCCCCCCACACACACATGCAGACATACTGACATCATCGTAAAAATAGTCAGAATAGCTTCCTAGGATCACAAAACGTCGAGATCTGATGAAAACTCGATTTTCGAAAATCGGGGTGAAATCAATAACTTCCCTATTTTTGAAAATGTTCAATTTTCTTAGCGAGAAGTTAAAAAGATATAAAACATAAACAGAACGTCGAATCGTATAGGAAGTGCAATTTATTGAATCGATACTTAACTTTAAATTTTTAAAGACAATAATATTTTAAATATGTCTTTAGTATTAGTTACATGAATTAACGACAATAGATACTATTTCAATCTTTCTAAATCGGGCGCTGTTCAATAATATACCTATACGTATGGCGCACGTACATACAGATATACATATATTATGGGAACTCAATATTGCTTGAGTGGTTTGTAATGATTTTCTCCATTAAAACCCTATTCCAACTATTAATTAGATTTTTATTCAGAACAGTGTTAAATTTGATTAACAGCTAGACACTGGAAAATACCAACAATTATTTTTGAGATGATATTTCAAAATAACTATCTCTGCTTTAATACAGAAAAAAATATGATATAAATAATAAATAAGACGATATGAAATTTTAAAAAAAATCAGCTATAAGAACATCGATTTTTGTGGTTGTCGACATTTTATGCCCATGCAATCGATTAAATTCTTCCATTAAAAAAAAACATGTTCGAGTTGCATCATTTGCTTGATTACTGACAATAATATTATTTTATTATTAAATACAGTTACAGTTACAGAAATAACCAATTAATTGTAAGAGCGAGAAAAAAATCCAAATACTAGTCATAGAAAAAAATTATATAAAAACAATATTTTCAATAATTTTATGTTTAAATTCTCAGTTGCAATGTGTGTAGATCGATATTTAAACGAGTGACCTGATTAATTAATCAGAGGATAGTGAAGCATATAATTCGTTTGCGGGATGTCTGGTATTACTAAAGCTGTATTTTTTTTGAGGTTAATCTGCGGAACATTAAAAACGAGTAAATTTAAAAAATATTTGTTGTCAATATGTTTGTTAATTACTTTGTAAGGAATATAATATTATTTGACATTTCACTTATTATCACATTTTATTGCATATTCTTATGACTACTAATTATTATTATTATTTACTTGTCAATATTAACTTATTTGGTCTGATCTGAGTCGCATAAGGGTGTGGCTTCTGTGGAAACACAATTCGGATGAATTCTTTCGAAGATAAATTGAAAAAACCAAAACCACCCCCTAACGGAATTTCCTCCTTTAGGAAATGGTCGCCAATTCGGGATTCCGGTGGGCGGACCCTACCACTCCACCAAATTTCATCGCTCCAGGAATTATTTGTGATATTTCGCTGCTTTCGCAACTATTTGATAGTACCAAATGGAAATACTCAAATTTATTAAGGAAGTCAAGAAACTACATGGAACATGGATTATATTTTTTTTTCTGATTTTTCCAAGTGACATTTATTTTAATACTGTATAATTCTGTTTTTTAACCGACCTCAAAAAAGGAGGAGGTTCTCAGTTCGACTGTATTTTTTTTCCTATCCTCAATCCTCATGGTAAAGTATTGATTTCTTTTCTGAATAATTCATAATGTGATTAATCCTAATAATAATTTCGAGACACTTATTTAATATACTAGCGGTACCCGTCCGGCTTCGCCCGGGTACTAAGAAAGCCAGGGTGCAATACACTACTCACTCGCTTCGCTCGTTCGCTTGAATATTATAAATACACTACTCACTCGCTTCGCTCGTTCGCTTGAATATTATAATTACATTACTCACTCGCTTCGCTCGGTCGCTTGAATATTATAAATACACTACTCACTCCCTTCGCTCCTTCGCTTGAATATTATAATTACGAACAAATTTGATTACCATAAAAAAAGTTATAGTGAGTCAACCTTAAAAGATAGACATATGCTGCCGCGCCTTTTTTTTAGAACTTTTAAAGGGGAACAATTCCGTCATACATGATTTTTGCGTAACTTTAACCGTTTACGCAGCGCACGCAATGGAAGCTCTCAAAAGGAATAATTTTTCCCGTTTTTGCAAACATTGTTCATTGATGCTCCGCTTCTATTGGTCGTAGCGTGATATTATATAGCCTATAGTTTTCCTCAATAAATGGGCTATCTAACAAAAAAAAATTTCAAATCGGACTGGTAGTTCCTGAGATTAGCGCGTTCAACCAAACAAACAAACAAACTCTTCAGCTTTATAATATTAGTATAGATTATTTTGATTTTCCCATTTTTCATATCTTACGCTTGTAAGATTTCATATTAATTAATTGACTAAACTTAAATTTATTTCTAGAGTTAAATTCTTGAAATGTTACACTATTAAAACGAATCCTACATTGTAATTTTCTCACTACAATTAACGATGTTGAATATTATATTTTGCTTTCTTCTCCAAAAAGAAACATTTAGATTGGATTGAGCCTACTGAGGGAATCCTCTGGGATGTTTATTTACATACAAAGGCTCAATTTAACAACTTCCTCAGATAGCCGATAATCCGATTCAAATGTTTCCGGATACTCTTTCCTTAACTTTCCAGGTGAGAATGCCTCTACTAAAAGAATTTTTACATTTATATGTAGCAAATTAAACTGATGACAGTAAGAATCATAATCAAAATTATTACCCGGATATGATGCAGTCCTGAAAACATTATAGGGCTGTTCAGTGTTTAAGTATTACGTAAGCAGATTTTAATGACGGGAGAAGAGGGAGATATAAAATCTTAAGTTAAATTAAAATAACAAATTATTATATACCTAATTAAAATAAAGTCAAAAATATTGATATAAATCTAATAAAATATACACGGTGTTTATTTATATTATAATTATAATAGTAATACTTAATTTTCTTTATTTCTGTAATACTACATGTTTAATGTGGAAAACGTCAATAATCAATTATTATTACAGAGATATAAGAAATCAGAAGATACTAGATTGAAGATTCTCTTGGTTAGATTTGTGAACAAAATAATTTGTTAATAATTATAAAAATTATGGCGTAGTAACACACCCTTGAGCTCCTTCTTGAATTTAGGTAGATTTAAATTTTTAATAGCTAAAGGCAAATGATTATATATATTTTTATAATAATATTCGTAGAACCTTTGTTGACTGTAAGAAAAGATTATGTTGTAAAAGATTATATTTTAATTTTGTATTTTTCGTCATCATTAGAATTTACTGTAATAATTAAAAGAAAAATCAAAAATAATTATTACGTTTCTTCCTCGGTTTCTTCTATAACGCAGTCTACGTGCTTCTAAGAATCACCATGTTATGGAAATTCGCGCAATAAAAATAACACGATTTATGGGAAAAATATAGGGCTATAGGGACAGAATACTCAAAGGCTGTGGAATATACGGTCCAACTGGGTTTTTCGCTTTCACTCGTGATGCTGGTGATTTTTAACCGACTTAAAAAAAGGAGGAGGTTCTCAGTTCGACTGTATTTTTTTTTAATATATTACGCGATTTCTCCTGCATTTGTGAACCGATTTTCATAATTATTTTTTTTATTTAATAGAGCTGGATTTAGTAGGGCTGGAATGGTCCCATATAAATTTTACTTAAATCGTTTCAGTAGTTCGACTGATTTATAAAAAAAAGTGAGTAACGGAATGTAACACCGTTAAGGTAAATGTCAAAAATAAAGACAGATGTCGGTTAATAACGTGCAAACTATACGTATTGTAAAGCCACTATAAAAAGTAAAAAATAAAAAACTTTTTAACAAAAAAAAAATCCTGTAACAAAGTCACTTAAAAAAGGAAAATAATAAAATTTTGAGGTCTGCACCAATTTAATAAAATATGAAGTCGGTTAAAAAGTATAGTATAGTATACCTAATTAATATCTAACTTTTTAACCGACTTCATATTTTATTCGTCAATTTAAAAAAATATGAAGTCGGTTAAAAAGTAGGTACCTATTGTAATTAATATCTAACTTTTTAACCGACTTCATATTTTGGTAAATTGGCGCAGACCTCAAAATTTTATTATTTTCCTCTTTTAAGTGACTTTTTTGAAGTAGGCTTTTTTTATTAAAAAGTTTTTATCAATCGTGAGTGAAGAAATTCGAGCAACACAAACACGTGTTACTGTAGGTATATAGTTAAGTCAAATAATACTTATTCTGCCTTCTTAATACGAAGTTTCAATGATGACAATTAATAGAGCTTACAATAATTATCATTTGCACGTTAAACAACTTATCATGAGACTTTATCCTTCGAAGTTTTCATTACTGAGTTATGACATGATTGAATTCGGAACAGTTCTTTAGTTTTCACTCCTGTAAATGTCAAGTACGCAATTAATGCATTTTTTTGAAAGGGTAAGAAGGTGAAATATTACACTTCATTTGATACTTTTTTTTGTCTACTAAGGAAAATTCAGCTAGACAGGTCAAACCTATGCTCTAGGCGAGGAGTTGCCCCCGTTGGTTACGAGTTTGTAGTAGTTATGGGCGATTACGAGATATTTTAGTCGATTGTCTCGATTGTTCAAACATCTCGATGACTCTCGATGGTTTTCACTTGGACTCGATTGTTGTTGTTTCATATTTCACCGAGACCAAGTTGCATAGTACTGAATCGTACTGACGATGTCCACTGTCGAGAGCCACATAATATATAATCGTTCATCACTCAACAACTGTGGTCGAGTCGATGGATGGTCGATTGTGCAGTAATCGAGTGCTCTGAGACCGACTGAACAGTGTGAACAGTGAATCAACGATGAACGAGTAGCGTAAACACTCGACTAGCATATAACCTTGAATCGCGATTATAAGTATTCTCATTCGCTGGAAAATAATCGACTTGAACAATCGAACATTTCGATTGTAAAATCAAACTCCGAGTCGATTGTGGACTCGATTGTTATTATGAACGATTGCGATTGTTTCGATTGTAAAAACATCTCGTATTCGCCCAACGCTAGTTTGTAGTTATATGAACCATTCAGAATAGTCTTAAAGTGGGCATAAAAAAACAAACCTTAAAACAACAGCTAACAAGAACGTCGACAGACTACACTGACACTGCACTACAGCGAACAACAGCTGTAATCAATAATATTAGTTCGATGTTCTTCCACTGCGAGACGCTAGCTGTCTGAATTTGCCATGTGCGAGGGCGGGGCACATGTTGCTCTAGCTCAAAGCTCAGTCCCCATGAATGAGGATATCCGTAAATTTTTTCCAATTTAGAGATAGGAAATTTGCAATTTTTCATCGCATCCTTATATGCCTTTTGCACGTTTGTGTCAATATTTTATAAATTGGTCTCTACACAGTGATCAAAAGGTCAGTCTTATATATTTGATCATTTGTATTTGTATTTCATATAGCTCAGTAATAAATATTGAAAATGACATTCTCTCATTACTGATCACTTATCAACCTTTCTACTCTTGATAGAAAGAAATATTAAAGCTTCCAAAGAAATAATTAATAAGTAATTAAGAACAGTTATACCTTGATCGCATGTATAAATTATTGTATATTCTTCTATTATTTTGACATATTATGTAGTAATCTCAACTTTCTCGAGTCGTTTACCCTTTGAATAATGAATAGAAAATTGATAAAAAATACAATATAAAAAGTACTGCACTTATTCGGCACATTAAAACTTTGTTCTATTATAACAGGCGACTATTAGGCACTTTTTTATTTTTATTATCAAAAAGAGTACCTACCTACGGTTGTTGTTTTTAGTGAAGTAACAACCACTGTATATTATATTGTTTATTTTTTAACTTCCCATTGGAAGTTATTGTAATGGGTCCGAAAATCGAAATCAAAACGGAGAAAAAATTTTTATGTTTCAAGGTCACTACACTATTTTTACACTATTTTTAGAAAGATGTCTGCGTGTGTGTATGTGTGTGTGTGTGTGTGTTCAAAATCGGTTCAGCCGTTCTTTTTTCTTAACCAAATAACCTCCAAAAAAGTAGATTTTACACAATATCTCGCGAATAAAAAATTATATCGACTTCGTAAGGGTGTCAATCGAGGCGTGTTAACGTCATTTTGATCCGACATAAATTATATAAAAAAATCAGTTCAGCCGTTTTTTTTTTTTAATTATTGTTAAAAATAAATAATAATTATGTTTTTATGATTAAAATGATTACTTTTCTGTGTAATATCTAATTTTATTATTGTTATTAAATATTTATCAAACTGAGAAGTTCGTCGTGTGGACCTCAAGGGTCGCACTTCAGTCCTAATAAACGACCCACCTCACGGCTTGTTAATTTATTTAATTATTAATTAATTTTTTCAAAGTATCTACTCGTATATTATAGGCATTGTTATGTCGAATTCTTCCGACAGTCCGTCAATTATCCCTACTAAACCGATTTATATTTTTCTTTTAAATTGAAACGTTTTATCCACAGATGTGTTATCACTATTTTTTTATTAATATGGTTTATATTATTATAAAGAAACAATTCTGAACGCTCCTTTTAAACATGCTTGTGTATAAATCGGGTTTCACCGGAATTGCTTGACATGGCTCGGAGAAGTAGCCGAACATAAATGTATTTAATCGGGTTTCATCTGAAGCCGACAGCATGTAACCAAAAATATCAAAAAGGAGTGTTCAGAATTGTTTCTTTATAATAATAAGATAAACAATTACAATCATTTATTTTATTTCTAAGATACTTTTCCAGTCTAGAATTTATTTCTTTTTCTACTGATCAGCAAATTTCATTTCGCTGAAATTCCTTGAATTAATAAAAACAAGGCAGGTTGAGCAAGACGAAAAACTTCTAGTACCTATTCATTATTAATATACATTAGTAACGAGCCTTAGACTGAAGGTGATGACGTATCCGCGACTTTAAAAGATTAGAGAATCGATGTATACTGATAAAATTTTTGAAAGGTACTTTTATAACATACTTTGACAGCTATAAATGCTAAAATAATCAAGTATAAAATCATGCTCACTGACTTATTAGTATTTTTTACCACTCACGAAACGTACACTATGATTAGCGTTATTATCACGATTATTATTCATCATTGGTCAGGAATTTGGGTAAATCATTGGGTAATGGGTAATTATCAGCTAGCGTGTAAAAACCGAAAATCTGAATCAAAACTGGAGCAAAAATTGTCCGTTTAGATCAATTGTTTAAAAAGTGATGGGGGGCGGTAACAGCCTCTCCTCGGAAGAAATTGTGAGGTGTTGAATAAAAATGAAGGGGCGGTGGCCTGTGGAAGCATAAAGAAAGAAGAAGAAAATTTTGAAAAACAGTACATGTTTCATCTGTTGTCTAAAATACAGATTACTTTATTTTCCAAATAAACACGCAAAAAGTAAGTTATAACCGATCTTATAAATAATTTCGAAAATTTACGCGTCAAGGCGTCTTATTTAGGTACATCTTTCTTTCTATGTTCCGTTATAGGCAAAAATTATATAAATACATAAAAGAACGCAAATTTGCCACCGTTTTTTTCTGTTAATTCACTTAAAGAAAGTAGATTTCTAGGGAGGCTTTGAGCTTTTTTCCAAAAAGGGGGCAGTACACTAAATAAATTTGAGAATCTCTGGTTTAGTCCAATGAGGTCGAGCGAAACGAGTATCGTTGAGGGATGATTAATGAGTGTACTACGGATTTTCAAGTCTTTAATCCCCCATTTCAAATATGCATTAAGATGTAATCAATAGTTCCGAAAAACTTTGGATTGCATCTGCTGCTTTCAATAAACGGGAGATTAAGGATTTTACTATCCGGAATTTATTAATGAGCGATAGCGAGGGGATAGAGACCCCTTAGAAAATAAAATAACAATACCTGATTCGCTGCCAAGTGGACCACGACCTGATTTTCCATCCGCGCTCCATTCTTCCTCTGGAAATAAAAAAAACTATTGTTTTATTTAACTTAACGACGGATTTTTTTTCTTTCTTAATTACAGATGTCGACTGCTTTCTTTATGAATCTTTTATTTCAGAAAGTTTCGAGGTAGTTGAAGGAAACAGTTGTTTTAGTTATATACGACTGTTACGAGTATTCTCTGTCGGAAGTTACCCCCTGCACTCTTTAATTAACTTAAATCCTTTCCCTTCGCTATTTTTAAAGCTAAAGGGTTCAAGTAAACTCCAAATGATGGAGTAAGAACCAAGAATCACACTACAGATCCTATACAGGAGAATTTTTTGAAAAAAGTTTTGGCTACGTGTGAAAGATTATGTAAGTAATTTTTCAAAAATATTGTAGGTTTTCCCAAAAATGTTTTCCAATTTTTCGCCTGAAGGATCAGTAGTGTGATACTTGGTCCTTCATTTGGCGTTTACACGAAACCTTTAACTTTAAAAATAGCGTCGGGACTCCGGAAGAGCTGTAACTGTTCTTAGGTGAAGGGAAAGGATTTGAGATGAAGAGTGTAGGGGGTATAACTTCCGGTAGAGAATACTAGCGTTAGTGTATATTAACAGTTAACAACAAATTCAAAATCGAAATTTGTATTATCTGAATTTTTTTTTTTATTGTTATCAACGTTTTTAAATTCACGTAGTATAGAGGCCACAAACCTGTTTTGTTGGAAAATCGGCGTATATAGGGTTTCTCCGAAATGTTAAATGACGATTTCTAATTTGATCACAAGATCCGGAACCTATCAATTTTTTTTAAATGGCAATTAACATTTACTTCAGTCAACATTCCTAATATGTATAAAACAAGCCGTGAGGTGGGTCGTTTATTAGGACTAAAGTGCGACCCTTGAGGTCCACACGACGAACTTCCCAGTTTGATAAATATTTAATAATAATAATTAAATTAGATATTACACAGAAAGTAATCATTCTAATCATTAAAACATAATTATTATTTATTTTTAACAACAATTAAAAAAAAAAACGGCTGAACCGATTTTTATAAAATTTATGTCGGATCAAAATGACGTTAACGCGCCTCGATTGACACCCTTACGAAGTCGATATAATTTTTTATTCGCGAGATATTGTGTAAAATCTACTTTTTTGGAGGTTATTTGGTTAAGAAAAAAGAACGGCTGAACCGATTTTGAAAAAATTTCTTTCAGATCATATTTACGTTAATACGCGTCGATTGGCACCCTAACGTAGTCGATATCATTTTTCGTTCTCGAGATTTCGTCTTTGAAAGAAATGTACACATACGTACGTACGTACGTACACACACACACACACACACACACAGACATCTTTCTAAAAGTAGTGTAAAAATAGTGTGGTGACCTTGAAACATACACATTTTTTTTCCTTTTTGATTTCGATTTTCGGACCCATTACAATAACTTCCAGTGGGAAGTTAATAATTAATATAAATATTATTAATAAAAGCCATAAATATCATAACATCTATACATATTAAGTATCCAAATCCGGCTTACAATATTACACTATTTTGAAACGTCAAAAAATTGATTTTTAAAATTATAAAATCTATAAGAAAACGAACTTTTTCCTGGGATGAGACTAGCTAGATCAATTTTTTGCCCCCCAAAACTCCTTTCCATGAAATATCATCAAAATCGTTAGAGCCGTTTTATCTCTGTCAGCGTTTCATTATTTTTTGAGTCGGTAATTTTTGAGCCGAGGTCATTCCAATTCACTACCCTCGCTAAAGAACTAGGTATAACTTCAAAAAATAGTTAATTTTAGGACAAAAAAATTTGTGGCAAAAAATATATAATTTAATTTTGAGCAAGTTTTGCAACAACAACGATATAATTTTTGTTCTAAATTTAACCGTTTTTGAGAAAATCAAAAACTGTTGACCTATTTATATGAGTATGTGGTTATGAGGATGATTGTTGTATGCGTATACTTATGCTCTCTATGTGAATTGAATTGTAGATTATAGACGCTCGACAACAGAGGTCATTAGCGTCTAACTGCTCTCTATGTGTACCTATATGCATTCGCGTATGCATAAGTATGCGCATCCATAGCATTCTTTGATGCGCTACATAAACTCATACACTCCTACTCGCGCATATAGCCTTTGTAGCTGAGCGCCTGTTTCAAATTAAAAAAAAATTGTTGACTGAAATAAATGTTGGCAGCCATTAAAAAACTGAACGAATCCGGATTCTAGCTACGAATAGTCCATTGCAAAAAAATCCCAGAAGTGAAACCCCGTATACACCGATTGGCGATTTTCCAGCAGACTCCTAAACTAACGCAGAATATAATAAAAATTTAAAAATAATCAACTATATATCTAAGGCCTATGCGTAAGCTGTCGTTTTCTCTATATCTCTTTTGGAATATATGTATATGCTCAACCAGGTTTATGAGTATAGTCGATGCGTTACGAATTTCTTGTTTTGACCGAATGATGAAAAACAAATTTTTTGAACCATAGATAATTTAACCTAATAAAAAAGCTAGTGAAATCGGCGAACCCCACTGTAAAAATGTAACCTCCCTTAATTATAAATTATCGAATATTAATTCCTAAAACTTATTTTTTTTCCAATCCATAATGTTAGTAAACGTGCAAACAAATTTCATGCGCCCGCTAGGGATTTTCGGTTGGGGACTTACCCGCAAAAAGCGCTAACAATCAACACTTACGCCGTTCGGTTTGACAATACGAGCGCTTACAAAATTAGGACGTCACGGTGACAATATGCTTAATTCATCGAGGTAGGGCACCATAAGCTTTTCATAACCTATAAATAGTTATTGTTTTGTCTTTATAAAAATGCCATCAGACAGGGGGTATCGGTAATGCTTAAAGATACTGAAACAAATAACGTTTACACAATCTTGGTACTGCTGAAGAGCTAAATTGTTTTCAATTATAATTAGTGAAATTTCTCATCCATTTGACACGCTTGAGTATTGACGAGCTTTCGAACGCTCGAAAATTAGTGATGTGCAAGTATTCACTTCACTGCTACTTTTTCACAGATATCAATTTTTCACAGCGACCTTAAAAGATATCACTTAAAAGTAGCTGCTACCAATTTCACTCTTAACGTTTGCACATCCAACTGGTATGGTCTGCACACTGCTACCTGCATACTGTGAAATGTGAATAGTTCACAGTTCGTTAGCATTTCACAGTTCACAGTTTACAATTACGTTCACAGATGTGTACCTGCTACCTACCTATTGTACCCAACAGTGAAAAATTTAAAATAAGGTTTATCAGGTAGGTAGGTACCTATCGTATTTATGTATATCATTATCTATTGGCACAAGATATTGATTTGTTTTAATAACTTGTACAGTGTACGTTATTTAAGTGTAAAAAATTAGGAAGTATAAGAAAAGTAAATGTGAAATAAAAGCAAAAAATATATTTGCTTTGTTAATGTTTCTTGACGCGGATTGTCCAAAAGTGTTTCGAATAATTTTTTCTATTAATTCAAATTTAGATAATGTTAATTAACGTATCAAAAAATACATGGACAAAAAAAATATAGGTACCCATTTTTCACAGTGACCTTCATGCAAAATACAAATCTGCTTTACGTTACATCCGGTCAAATCTTTTGTTATGCCTAATATGTAATAATAGACTGAATAACAGACTGTGAAACGCATTTTTTCATAATTCATTTCACCGCTGCTATATTATATCCTAACAACTAACCCAGTTCGCTGCACAGTGCACAATGCATATGCCACACTGCGCATTGAAAGGATTTTACCAGTTTACCTGAGATATTTTAACTGTGAAATTTTTCACTGCTAAAAGTAGCAGTGAATAAAAAGTAGCATTCACAGTTTTCACTGCTACTGAAAATTCACTGATATGCCCATCTCTATCGAAAATTAAAACGAACGACAACTTGAAAGCATCACTGAGCGCTCACATGTCAAATCGAACGACGAAAAATGGCGCTTAGAAGCGTGAGCGCCCACAGCGTGTCAGCGCCCAATCCGAATACACCATAAAGAGTGAGACTTGTCACGTAGTTCGAAGCTCGACCGCTAGAGTTCAGTGTGTGGTTAGTTCGCTAAATACGTTCACAAAGGAAAAACAAACATTTCCACGTCTTTCCCTGTCTTAAATATCTCGTAACTCTTTCACGATTTCCTTGACTTACTAAAAGTTCCAAAACTTTTCCAAGACGGTGGCCACCCGCACCCAGGTTATTAGCATATAGCACAGAAGTCACCAACAATTTTTTGATGCAGGTCTATCTTAAAAATTTAACAGTGCCTCAATGTATATACTATCAATGTCAAGCCCTACACTCCTACGTACTATTAAAAAAACGTTATTTTCCTTCCTTTTATTTATTTTACTGATTTACTAACAAGAACAAAAGTCAAAACAATGTATTTGCTGGTAAATAAAACTCGAAATAATTAAAACAAACTTTTTTATTCTACTTTGTCAGAAATAAAATTCATAAAATATTATGCTTTCATTTGTGTTCTATATTTTTTCATAATAAAAAACATTACAAATCAAAGCATAATAAAATTTTATTTATGTCTGTGTTCAATGTGGTAGAAATATAGAATAATTTCCTCTGTTTACGCTATCGTGCCAGGATCCGTAAAAATGTGTCTGCGGTTCTTCAGTTGGTGACCCCTGGACTAACATAATACAAAAAATATTTCAAAATTAAATGAACTTTATACCTGAACAGGAATCAGACTCAGGAACAACATCGTCATCATTATGGCAACAATTGCTGCATGTCGAACACATTATGTTAACTATTTTTAGAACTTAAAATGTACAAAATTATTCTATTTATATTATCACAGATGTTTTTATGGCAGTTGTTGATCCAAACAAAACACTTCACGCACTTAAATTTATCCTACCCGTCCTCATATTATTTTAAACTTATTTCCAAAATTCAACACAATTCTACTATTTTTGTTTAATATAAATTGCGGCAAAAATATTTAAATTCATTTCAGAAAATATATCACAATAATTTCATCCCAAAATTATTAATTTTTTTGTTGGACATTATTTTTATTTCGGACGTATTAAAAATTGATTCATTCCTACCTGAAAAATATAAAAAATCGAGGAATCATAAATATTAAGTCCTTACTACTTCGCTTTTATTAATACGCTTAAAATATAAAAAGTTTTAAAAATATATTTTTTTTAAATATCGAAATAAGATGTCATGTTTTTTATAATGTTTTTCTTGTACCTTCTTGTACCTTCTGATATACGACAAATTGAAAGCTATGAAAAATTTAAAAGTTCCTGATTTTTATTTACCTAACTGAACAGGCATATTACTGTATTGATGAATTCTTTGGAAATCTCAGTTAATTATATTTCAATTGACACCATTTGTTATATTGCAATAACTGTATAAGAAAGAGTTATTATTATTATTATTATTACTGTTTATCAAATAATACGTATATAATGAACATGAATACACAGAATACTCAAAGAGAAGTATTGATAAATTATACTGTACGCAAAGTTTCGTTTATTAACTTTAGAAGTTCGAAACTTCAAAACAGCTATCTTGATTGATTGATTAACTTTACGGCAAAGGCAAAGTTGTGACAATAAGTAATAATCAATGTTATTGAAATATTTTTTTTGAAGGAAGAAGTGGTCTTGACAGGGTAAGACTGTCAAAACATATGCGTCCAACTAAACGAAAATAATTTTCTCATTAAACTTTTGATTTTTTTTTTAGTTAAATACAGAAAAACTATGTTTTGTTTACTATAGGGTTAGCACTAGGTACAAAAGAAGACACATAAATATAAATACAATTTATTAGGAAAAATGATCATTTTTCTATGTTTTTAACCCTTTACTTTCAGGAAAACTCTAAATATCAATACGAACATGTTACATTATTTGTGCTGAATCTCGTTCTGAATTGAGAGTGTGGGAAAAATAAAACAACTCCAAATGTAGTAATGAATTATAATCAGATAAGAGTTCACCCGTATATTGAATTATGGCATCGACCCTCTTCAGCAGATATCAAATTGCAGCCTCTATATCCAAACATAAAACAATCCACTCTGACACCTACAGATGAGGTGCTGTAGTTCGTATTAACCCAAGGGAGGAAGACCATCCAGGAGGGAATATCGGATCAACGTCTGATACCGAAGATATCACAAAAAAAACTTATAAAGAAGTTTCTTTAGAAAATGGCTTTCAATAATAAATAGTACAACTATTATATAAATTATTTGCTTCAAAACTTGCCAAGTAAACACTATTCTATATAAATTGAAACATTATTTTATCGCGTAGAAATATTTTCTCTAACCTTTAAAAATCGATCAAGTACTTAGGTACTTATTCCGTTTATATACAGAAGGTTCCGTATTTTACACTAATAAATTACCTATAGCTATTTTTTTCCTTTTTTTCGATGTACGGGAGCCCATTAAATACAAGTCCAATAAAACATTGCGTTTCTATCTTACATTTATGTCAACTCCATTTATAGTTTTGGAGCTAGAAGGCTGTGATAAATAGAATACTGATAACAATTATAGTGTACCATTGGGTATAGAACCCTAAAAAATAAACAAAACTTGACATATTCAGTGAGGTTTTCTAGTATTATCGGAGAATTAGATCTTTAATAAGACGCTACACTAGAACAAAGGAAAAACAAAGAAAAACGAGCACTACCTATTTAAATGACATAATATTCGGATTAGTGCATGCAATCGTATGTATGACACTAGGTATATGAAAATTTTGAAGAAAAAAAACAAAAACAAAGCAAAATGGGTGTTAAAAGCCTGACTACTGCTAACACAAAAGCACAAAACAAGCTTCCAATATGAAAAGTAGTTGGGTAAACATGTTTAGTGTCATCTTACTACATACTTACTTCAATGTTTTTTTTACCAACAAGTTTTCATATTGGAACCTTTTTTTTGTACTTCTGTGTCAACAGTACTCGGGTCTTTTGTTTATTTAATAACTTTTCTTCAGTGAACGAGACTCTCTCTAAAGAAACAGCAGACGGTAAGCCTCTACTCTTATTTTTCGAGTAACCGCCATTAGTAATGGTTATATGTGACACTTTGTCAACACACGTTTTGTTGTTCTACAATTTTAAAATCTCGTGAGTTTTTAAAGCTGAGAAAAACAATAACATAACAGGATCAACATATCGGGCTAAACGTTGATCTTAATAATAAATCGTTTTAGAAGATACTATCATGCGTTGCAGAACACACTTTCAGAAAATCTGATTTGACAATAACCTTACATTGTGACTGCGAAATCTTCATGAGAATAGTAAAATTTTAGGTATGCGCAATGCGCATCCATTGCATTCTTTGACGCGCTACATACTCATATTCTCCTACTCGCGCATATAGCCTTTGTAGCTGAGCGTCTGTATCAAATAAAAAAAAAATAGTAAAATTTTAAATAGATACTGCTCAAAAAAATAAAACCCATCAATTGAAACGTTATGTTGGCCTGGGTGCAGCAGGAATTCCTGTTTCCAATTTTATCTATCTACATATAGATCAGTCCATCCTGTGAGTGCAATTTAATATTGTACATAATACAAAGTTTGACAATGATATGATTCTGTATAAATGAACACTGTAGTTATATGATCACAATTTAAGGTCATTAATGCTGCAGGTTTATCGTACAATTTTACTTTTTTATCACGCTGTTAAATGACAGTTGCTATGGCAACGATAAACAATTTGCCAAAATGAAAACCGAGATGAAAACACAGCAACCATTGAACACGTAGCAATCAAAATTTTAACAGCGTGATTAAAAAACAGCCTGTTCAAAATATACGATACACCTGGCATAAACCAGATTTTCTAACAATGCGTTCTGCAACCCAGCATGACGATGCGACATTAAAAATTTATTAATATAACGGAATTGAAGATTTCAAGATCATTGAAACTATCAACGGCTCCGCTCAAAGCGTAGCCTCTTTATAAAATTTTTTCGGTACTTCGTTGGTGATGAAATGAAATGGCTAGACAATAAATAAAATTCAACATTCTTCAATGATTAAAATTTTAACATACTATTAATAATACGTTATACTCTGTAATATTTTATTTATTGTAGAGTATAGACGCGTCGACAACTGAGATCATTAGCGTCTTAAATTACATTAAATAACAACTAACTTAAAACTAACTAACATCACAAAACATCCATGAGCGGAGGTGGGATTCGAACCCACAACAGTGTGATCCAAAGGTCGACTACGCTAACCGTTACACCACACTGTCCTCTACTCTGTAATAGATTTAGTTTTAGTCCTAAAAATAATATCTGCGCCCATGATTAAATACGACGTCTTCATTAAACGTTTATTTCCTGTTTGAAAATGCCACTCTCGTTTCGCGCTAAATGAAAAAATAACAAGCAATTGAATTTATTTTTTGTGTGTCGCTATCATATTATTATACTATGTATTACGAAAATGCGTCCATTCAGGATACACGTTATATACATAACGTACATTGTAATCATAAAATAAAATTCCCATCGTATCTAAAACAGTTCGAGATTATAAAAGTTCTTTCTTTTTGCATATATGTTTATGCTAAAATTATTTTTTTGTCATATCCACTATAAAATAGCTAATTTACACGCGTGTATGTATGCATGGAATGGGTCAGTTAACAGGCAGGTGTGATGAAAGTGATGTTTTCAAAACATACTAGTGTGGAAAACAAACAGTTTCCGTAGTAATTTATGCTTACTCGCTCTGATTACCTACTCACGGCCTACTACAATTAATGTGAATTTTTGAAAATGCTGAAAATGAAGTGAAAAGTAGCTATTTTATAGTCGGTATGACAAAAAATACCATATAGTCGTTTTAACATACTGTCAGACTCGTCAGTAATATAGTTAACCTCATTACGCATCTAGACATACATCCACTATTTCTTTACTATAGTGAGGTAGCTTAGTGAAATTACCGGATAAAAGCACCAAATTTGAGATGAAGGTACCTTAGGGCATACTAATAAAATATGTTAGACTAAAATTCCTCTGGAATTTCTAAAAAACAACTTTCGGCGGCTGAAAAACCACGACATTTTACCACTTTTTTTGTTTTTTTCGAAATATCTCAGAAACGGCCGACTTAAGCGATTCTGCCATTATGCAATGTTTTAAAGAGGATTACATTTCCTACAATTTTCATTCCTACAACTTTTCTGTGGTACTAATGGTGCTGCAGCTTCTTGAAAATCACGCGCTTTTTGTAACCTTGCTAACCAATGGTTAAAATGTAATGTCCTTTTCAATAGATTTATTTATTGTGTTCTTCATCGAATTTTAAATTGAAAATACATATGTTCATAAAGTAAGGAACGCCCTAAATCATGATTTTTGTCCCATATATCGATATCTTTAAAAATTGAGACGTTATAGGCAGTCAAAGTTGAAACCATTACAGAGTTTTACGTATTTTTTAAAACGTGTTACGAGTACCTTCCATACCGAATAAAAAAAACCGTCTAGGAATCCATAGGAAATTTAATGCCCTAAACGATGCTTTTTGCCCTATCTCGAAAACTTAAAAAATGTTGAAGTTATAAGTATTTAAGTATTTTAAAAATCAGTTTTTTTCTTCTATTTGGCAATTTTTCATTCAATTCGCTTGGACTTAAATATAACTTCATTTTGTAAGTTATCGAGATAGGGCAAAAAGCATCGTTTAGGGCATTATATTTCCTATGGATTCCTAGACGGATTTTTTTTGTGGAAGGTACTCGTAACACATGTTAAAAAAACACGTAAAACCCTGTGCTGATTTGAACTTTGACTGCCTATTTGATTTTTAAAGATATAGATATGGGACAAAAAGCACGATTTAGGGCGTTCTTTGCTTTATGAATATATTTATTTTCAATTAAAAATTCGATGAAGAACACAATAAATAAAGCTATTGATAAATATATTACATTTTAACCATTGGTTACCAAGGTTACAAAAAGCGCGTGAGTTTCAAGAAGCTTAATAGCGCGCTTACCATTAGTACCACAGAAAAGTTGTGGGAATGAATATTGTAGAAAATGCATCTTTAACAAATTATATTATAGTGGAAAAATCGCTTAAGTCGACCGTTTCTGAGATATTTCGAAAAAAGCAAAAACAGTGATAATATTTCGTGGTTTTTTGGCCGCCAAAAGTTGTTTTTTAGAAATTCCAGAGGGCTTCTAGGCTAAAATTTAATAGTATAACCTAAGGGACTTTCTACCAAATTTGGTGTTTTTATCCGCCAGGTATCGGTAATCTTTAAATACAGCTCTAATCCACTTCACTACACACATTATACATATAGGCACACCTTACGCTTCTACATTATGAAGTTATTTCGAAATGAAATTTACTGCCTTCCGTTTTTTCAATAATATGTTTAACAAAAAACAAGTACAATTTTTTCGTTTTGTATCTTTGAAATGTAACAAGCCGTATTATGGCAACATCGTAATAACATCGACATTGTATTTTTTTTATATTTTTAGAGTCCACCAAACAGAAAACATTCACCGATTCCCTTCTTTAAACTTCTTCAGTTCGCACTGAAAAGAGTATTCCGGTTTTTATTGCCCAGAAAAAAAGTAAAAATGTTCCCAATGGCATAAATGGCCGTTTTCTATTATTACAGTAACACAAGAATGGTACAGCTGAGGGAAACAGATAAAGGTATACAGTCTGTTCCAGGCGACGTTGTCTAACTTGGTTATTAGTGTATTTGCCATATGGCACATACACTATTGGCGTCGGTCGGATGGCGGGACCTAGGGGTCGGACCAAAATTTCTCGACGTTTCATAACCTCCTGAACACTTTGGCACCATTTTTGGAAATGTCTATTTATATATGTATATATATATAGATATATATATATATATATATTTATATATATATTTATATATATATATTTATATATATATATTTATATATATATATGTGTACGGGCTATAACTTTCGAAAAAGTTAATCGATTTTGACGAAATTTGGTAGGCACGTTGGAATCTATCACCGCACGAAGCCTATTTAAAATGGGCCCGATCGGACCATTTTAAGGGTGGTTTTTAGGGGTTGAAAAAAGTTTTGGGGCCCAAAAATATCGAAAAAATTGCCCGAATCGTTTCAAAATTAAAATTTAACCCTTTAGTAAAGATTAAAATGTGGTGCTAAAATTTAAATAAAATCGGCCCGATAGAACCGGACTTACGATTTTTATGAAAACATTTATTATTATTATTATTATTATTAGTTTGCGGATACGGATTTCCTTACTGAAAGGTGTATTTAATTTGGTGCAGATGCTGTATTGATAACAATATTGCAATTAAGAAAAAAATTATTATTGTAAGGGATGTATTAAGGGGTTAAATTTTTATTTTGTACAAAAACAAACTTAAATTCACATAATAACGCCACAATGCCTGTACTAGCAAATACACTATATTGTCGGCAGGGTTTGGCACTGCGACCCGAGTTTTTTTTTTGTTATTAGTGAGCATAGAAATTAGAAAGTCAAACTAAATGGGCAAAGTAGTGCAGAAATTTGGGCTCATTAAAATTCCAATGAAAAAACAATTGAAATTTGACACCATGAATTTTTTTAGAAAAAAACTGAAAATTTCTGTTTTTGAAACTAGCCAAAACTTTTTTTGATGAAGATATATAAAAAAGTATTGAACCATTCTCGTTTAGCTTTTTAAGCTCTTTTAAATAGGTTTATATTTTATATCCATTACATTTTTATATTCATAAATAAAAAGTTATGGGCAGTTTTAAAAAGCCATTTTCAGTATTTTTTAAATAAATTCATAGTGTGTCAAAATTCAATTGTTTTGTTAATGAAATATTAATGAGCACAAAATGCTGCACTACTTTTCTCATTTAATCGACTTATGTCCACTAATAACAAAGATAGCAATGTTGATCAATGTCGCCTGGTACACCCTGTAAAAACTGTGGTCTCCGGGCATATACTACATAATATAAGTACAGAGCACAATATATTCTGTTCCCGATGTAATCCAAGTGACGTCAAGATCCGGCTTCCTACTACGGCATCCCATGATCCCACCTAAGAGTATTACACAAAAACATTACCTAGTACTCGTATACTACAAATAATCGTATACCATTTATTTTATTTATTGTAGATTATAGACGCGTCGACATCTAAGGTCATTAGCGTCTTTCAACTACACTAAATAACAACTAACTTAAAACTAAATAACATCACAAAATATCCATGAGCGCAGGTGGGATTCGAACCCACGGCAGTCCAAATCGTATACCAGACAGTCAATATTATATGCAAGTGCACACGATTGAAATTTGTACGTCAAGAGTGCAGTTACAACTTTTTTCGGACCTAGCAGGAAGGTAAAACCACAAATTATAGAAAAGACTTCAATTAGACAAAAAATGTTTGTAATTCTGGTTTTATTATAGTAAATCTTTATGGTTATATGATGTGAAAGTGACGTTTTACGATTTTAGGTTTGACTGAGATTATACTAGGACTATCCGAATTATATTCGGATCTGTGAGGTATTAAAACTCGAGTTTTTTCGAATAGAAAACATTTTTTGATTCTGAATAATTTTTAGGGTTCCGTAGCCAAATGGCAAAAACGGAGCCCTTATAATTTCGTCCTGTCCGTCAGCGTCGTAGCTAGGATCATCGACGCCCAGGGCAAGATTCTGATTTCGCTGATTGCACCCTCTCCGTGGTTAGCGCCCCTGGCGCGGATCCCGGTTACCATCAGGCCCTAGCTACGATGCTGCTATCCGTCTATCCGCCCGTCCGTATGTCACAGTCATTTTACTCGGAGACTATTGGCACTATATAGATGAAATTTGGAAGGTAGGTGTCTTCTATGAATTGCTATACAGTGGTGTAGTGAAATTACGAAAAAAAAAATTAGGCGTGGCTCTCCATACATGTAACAGAGGGATGAAAAAAATCCAATACCCATAAGCAAGATGAGGTATCGTTAGATAAGTCTTGAAAAATGATATAGAAGTTTCAAAATGATTTTTTTATTTAAGTCAATAGTTGGTGAGATATGCGCTTCTAAAGTCGTAAAAAGTGTGCCCCTTCCCTCTAACTTTTCAACTATGGGGTGGAAAATTCTGAAAAAATGGTGGTAGAACTTACAAAACACTTCCAACTAAAATTGGTTTGAATAAGATATGTAGTGCAGTTTTTGAAATATGGGATATTTTTACACGTTATTTTTTTGAGTTTAGCGACCGCAGAAATAACTTTGTTTTTCACAGTGTCTTTGAGAAATATTATGAAATACAAACATATTTTTGGAAAACTATGTTCAACTTAAAATAAAAGACTATAAATTATTATTAACTTTGCATTTTAACCGTGAACGTTCTTTCCGACTATGGAACCCTTCACTGTACGTTGTCCGACACGCACTTGGCCGTTTGCTCTAGCAATAATCTAGAATACGAGAAACACTTCTGTTTTTTACGGAAGCAGTTTCACAATATTGTTCAAATCCAACTGACGATACGTGATTGTTTTTGTTTGTTTTTTTTTATAATGTAAACATTTGGAATTTTTTACTTTAAAAATTAATTTAATTAAATTTGATACGGAAAAATTTTGAAACACTTAAAAGAACAATAGTATATTGTGTAACAAGTGTGCTAAATACATCTTTATGCGTCAGGCCAGATGTTTTCAGCACGAGTAGTAGGCGAGCGCTCACGAGCCTTGGCGAGTGAGCATCGCGAGCCGAATATGAGTGTTGAAAACATCGCGCCTGACGCACAAAGATTTAGCACACGCGTTGCACACTATACTTTATTCAACACAAGCATAGTTTTAGACTTTAATTGAATAATTTAATTTCACTGACAGAAGTACATCTCAAAATAAAAACATTGGGCTCGATACAATATTTATTTACTTTGTTATTATAGTAACCATATTTCATTTATCACACCGAAAAGAGGTACATAATGTTCATTAGATAACGGGTTTTTTGAATATTTTTCAATATATCATCGAAAAGCGTTTCATAATGGATCATGACGTCACCAGTCAATAAACGGCTATTTAAGATCCGCAAAACAGATACGAAAAAACACTAAAAGCATGCATGTGTTGAATAAAATAAAATATAAGTTAAAAAAACTTTTTTGCAGTACGGAACCCTTGATGCGCGAGTCTGACTCGCACTTGGCCGGTTTTTAATTGTAATATTTTTCGTTACATCGCTCGTCACAAACGCAGTGACAAGGCGCAACCAAACACATTTCACCGCGGGGAGGTTTAGTTGTAATTGTGTATAAAATTGGTGTCAGTTTTTTCCGGCTTTGTGGCAAACAAATGGTTTACAACTATTCAAGTGTTTAAATAAGATTCAATTAAAGATGTGCGATTTTTCATTCAAAGACATTACGCCGATAAATGTTTGCGATCTCACCGTAGGTACTTTATCTCACACAACTTTTATACTTCATCGAATCTCATGAATGTTTTATTAACAAAATTATGTCACGGAAAATCGTGACAAATTGCAGAAAAAAAGAAATTATGAATAAAACGGAAATACCACAAAAATCATATTGTATCACTGAAAGCAACACTTTATGAATCAGTAAAATATAATTTTGGAAATTCTGAAAATGGAGAGAAAAAATATTCGTACTTGCTGTTCATTTCAGAGGTCATTTCTTGTAGACCAAGAGCCAGCAACGTACTTCGAGTTGTCATTTCGTGAAAATTTAGATACAAAATGTTATATAGGTAAATACCTGTTGAACAATAAAAATCGATTCTGGCCGCCTTCTGCGACCGGGGTATACTACCCCAAAATAATACTAAGAAGGTGAGAAATAAGATTCAATTTATTTAAAGTAAAAATAATGAAATTTCAGGAGGTTTTTTTCGATAGTATTTTTTATTCATAAAAAAAATTGCCAAAACTTTTCCCCCACTCCTAAATGTAAAAGAACGCTGTAAATGTTTATTTAAAAAAATATAATTTTTGTTATTTCAAAAGTCTTGAAATTGTAACACAAATAAAATATAATATGTAGGATAGGTAATATATGAAGCAAGAACAAAGTCCCATCACTAACTGTCTGCCAGAGCAAAAAACGTTCCCATGTTAGTGCGAGCGAGACAGTTAAATAGCGGTCTGCGGATTAGAGAGAGAACGTATATGGAGAGTAAAACAGGCTGGATATATAAAATTCAAGAAAAAATTATTGTAAAAATAAAAATAAAAAAAAACATTTATTTAACTTGATTTATTTAACTTAATATTGACGTCATCCTCATCAGATATGTAACGATTCGAATCCTCGATTAAATTGTTTTGTGGTTTAAATTGATCAATTTTTCCTTTTCTATAAAATTCAGGTTTGTATCCAGGGCCCTCGTAAGGCCTCACGCCGGCCGCGTGCGGATTCATAATTGACGCCCCTTATTGGGGATAAACTGTCGATTCCTGCCAGGATTCGACAGGAAAATTCAAGATATAAACATACGCGGGAGTCTCTCGATAGGGGCGCCCTGTCTACGCGCTGATGTGAATTAACGATCGAATCAAAAACTGCGCGCGAAATATTTCGAATTCGAATTTTATTAAAAAAGAAATTTTCACGTAGGCTTGAGTATACAAATAAAATTGATATAATATCAGTTGTATATTTTTTCTATACAGTACAAAAAACATAACTCAACTAGGCCATTTGCCGCCCCTTGGATGTGCCGCCCGCGTGCATCGCACTCAGGGGCGCGAGGGCCCTGATTGTATCCACACCCAGTAAAGATGTGATATGCTGGTAAACTTTTACAACTATCTGGCCCACTTTTGTTGTATATTTTTGATACGTTATTATAAATTTGGCTACTGCCTGTACTAATATTAATCCAAATATTTAAATCTTCATTTTATAGGTAAGTAGATCCATATAACCGAGTATGATAATAAGAACATCTGTATCAGAGCATCGAATAACAATATTTGCTTTTTCTTCTATTTTACAAATATCATTTTTACAGATGATGACATATTAATAACTCAAAACGATCGAGGATTCAAGATGAGGATGACGTCAATTAGGATGATGATCAAAGTTGATGAAGAAGATGAATAAAAAATTAATATTTTTTTAAACATATAAATGTTTTTTTTTTATTTTTACAATAATTTTTTTCTTAAATTTTATATACCCAGCCTGTTTTACTCTCCGTATACGCAGGTGTCTTTCTCGCACTAACATGCGAACGTGTTTCGCTAGTAATGGGATTTTGTTCTGGCTTCATATATTACCTATTCTACATATATTTTGTTTATTCTGTTAAAACACTTTTGAAACAACAAAAATTGTATTTTTTTAAATAAACATTTACAGCGTTTTGACTACACTTAGGAGGGGGGAACTGTTTCGGCAATAATTTTTATGAATAAAAAATACTATCGAAAGTAACCTCCTCAAATTTCATGACTTTTACTTTAAACAAATTGAATGTTATTTCTCATCGTCTTAGTAATTTTGGAATAGTATACCCTGTCGCAGGGGGCTGCCAGAATCGACTATAAATTATTGTTCATAGCTTGTATAGAAAATTTTGTACCTAAATTTTCACGACTGTTGAAATGACAACTCGAAATACGTTGCTAGCTCTTCGTCTATTGCCAAATGTTTCATTCTTGAATGTAATTCACGAAATGCAGACAAAGTAGACATGAAAGACTATATTAATATTTATTATTATACCAATGGTGGATTTTATTTATTAGAGTTTAAGATTTTGAACATCACCTTCTATTTGCAGCTTTTTGACAATTTCTATTGTGAGATGACAACTTCAAATGTCGAAGACCGGTACCAAAATAGCAATACTAATATTTTACAAAATAATAACGGGGTCACTGTCTGTAATTTCATTTTTATTCGGGTTTTTTGTATGACACGGTGACACCTAGACAAGGAAAGCGTGTAAACATGTTTTAGAATTTATGGTTGCCTGTCTGTTCATACCAGCATCATTTGCGAACGGTTGATCCGATTTTTATTAAACTTGGTACACCTGGTATCCAAACGAGTATAGGGTACTTTTTATCCAGCTGGTATCAGGTCAAGATATGGTTTCTGTCAATACTGATAACGGGAGTGATACCTACCGTAGCTTTTAATATAAGTATATCAATTTGTGAAAATTTGTAACGTGAGTTTTTTCCCATTTTGTATTTATTCTTCTCTGTTCTTCAACATTTTAGTATATAACTAGTCGGTGGCAATTCTTGGAAATGAATAGGAAATCTGTTGTTTGATTTATTTGACAAATACAATACAAAACTTGCCACATTTGCAATCTGCATAGACCATGAGATGATGGAAGGGAACAGGAAGGAGAGCACACTTGTGTGTTTGCTGAAGGAATATATAAACAGGGTAGCCAACAGGAGACCAATAAAAGTCAACACGAGCCGGTTTCACTAATACAAACTTCAAAAGGAAAAATTAATGGTTCTATAACAAAACTCTGGACTATTTTCATACTTTCCACTTAACTACAATATATTTAAAAAAGCTATAAGTAGGTATATTTGTCTTAAAAATGTTTTTGATTTTTTTATTGAAAATATCAAAATACAGACAGGCATTTCAGTAGATTTTATTTTCACAGCTCTTAAAAAATCAAATGAACATATACGTCTCCCAATGAATGCATTAATAATTATTTGATATAAATAACTTTCCATGATATATTAACATTTTTATGGAAAAACTTGCAATTTTTTTAAGCGAAATAATACATTTATGATAAAAATGATAGAAATTCTTTAGGTAATGTAGTAATGGACAAAAAGATTATTTATCTCATTAGAAGTTCCAGAACCCACTGTAATAAAATTAATTTTTGAGTCACTGAAGTGTTTGGGAACAGTTTACTTCTTCTGAATTCAGAGTATCCGCAAGGACAGAATTATATCAGGCGCTTATATCAAGACGACGTGAGTTCTACAAACATCCAATAAAAATGGTCTAAATTTAATTTAATTTTTCTGTAGCAAGCAATTTCTTATAGCAGTTTATTGTCATATTGGTTCATAATTTCCAAGGAATATATCCAACAATTTCAGTTATAAGAATATGAAAAATAAGATAAAAAGATATATTTTTTATTTCAAAAAATTTTATCGTTTCAGAGATATGATTAATCACTGTTAAATAATGTAAATATTTCATTTGATAAAAAATATAAAACAAAATAAATGACACAGACTTTTTGTAGTAAACTTACTTCCAACTTTTACACTATTCTCTCCTAAATAAAAATTGAATTAAATTGAACATCCGGTATAAATTTAATTATATAAAAATCCCCAGTCGGTTTATTTAGAATAAAATTCCACAAGACTTTTTATTACTCTTGTAAAGTACTAAGGGCTTAAGTGCATTTTTTCGGAACATTAAAGAGTTACCAAACCAGTGAACACCACCTCGGAGAAAAACGAATGAAAAGACTGAATCTATTTTTAGTTGTATTCAAAAGCAATACCCACTTCTTGCGTCAACGTGAATAAGTGTTTCAACTTATCAAGAGTGTGATTTAGCTTCTTTTCTACTACAGTTCAAACCGAGACTTTTTTATATAAAAAAGAGAATAAAATTTTGCTTTTCGGGGAATACTGTCATGATTTTCTCGATAAATAAATTATTAATAAATTCAACAAATACTTTTATCACATCTCAAATATTATATTTTTGTTAAAGAATTTTTATAACAACCATTCTAAAAATAATACTCTTTTTTAATTACATATTTTTTAGTTTCTCATGTTCTGTATTAGCAACCCACTACTACACTCCGACATAGCTTCGCTTAGAAATTCATACACATCAAGGGTTTCTCACAGGAGGCGTGTGCTTCCCCTAGAGAGATGCAAAGAGAAGGTGTGAAGTGCTTTTTCCACAGACAAAATTCAAAAATTTAAAAATCATTCATCAATTTTGGGAAAGACAAGAAGAACATTAAAGTCACATTCAGAGGACGGCAAAAAGGTGAATAACAATGTGTTCATTTTATAGTTTCAACCCGATATTGGAAAAAATTGCTATATGGGTCTAATGAAATTTTCTTCACCAAATTACCTCAGCTACTTGCCCTAGGAGTTTGTCCACGAGTCACTGAAATATAGTTTATTAATAAATAAACCGGAGGATCTTTCATTTTCCATTGTATCATTTAAACGATACATGAATATGACCTTTGAGAAGTTAGTTTAACTTAAAGGTTGAAAAAATAATGCCCGTTCTCTGAAAGGACAGATAGGTACCGATAGGTACGTAACATCTCTATGGTACCGGTGCTGTTAGCATTATGATTGGTAACTATACCGTCATGAAGTTTCGTAATAGACCGAGAGCTAGTGACAATTTTTTGGTGTTATTTATTTAAAGCCTTATTTTTGTGAAAATGTTGTGGGAGGCATATTAAAGTGCCTGAGTAAGGGATTTTGCTAGATAGCGATATGAAACCCCAACATATAACAAAAAAAATGGTCACAATTATTATTGCTTCAAGTCTGAAATTGTTTGAATAGCTTGTCGGTGACCCAATAATGCCATTATAATATTTGCAGATTGATTGGTCAGTATTAAACGGTGACAGCTCCCTAAACGTGTCACGTACCCGACGAAATTTATATTATTAGTTCAAGGTTCAAATTTTAATATGTTGTTACGGCGACTGTTTTAAGCATATATTTCAATTTGCAGAACAAAAATATGTCGGTATTAACTCCCTTGCAGAACGATATAAACACCTAGGCGAGCTAGTTTCCCTCTAAAAGAGGGGTTTAATACCGACATTTTGTTCTGCAAATTGAAATATATGCTTCAAACAGTCGCTGTAACAACATATTAAAATTTGAACCTTGAACTAATAATATAAATTTCGTCGGGTACATGACACGTTTAGGGTGATCTGCCACCTGTTTAATACTGACCAATCGATCTGCAAATATTATAATGCCATTGTTGGGTCACCGACAAGCTATACAAACAATTTCAGCATTGACCATTTTTTTTGTTACATGTTGAGGGCGGTCTGCATCCCTCCCATACCGCTATCTAGCAAAATCCCTTACTCAGGACACTTTAATATGCCTCCCGCAACATCTTCACAAAAATAAGGCCTTGAATAAATAACACCAAAAAATTGCCACTAGCTCTCGGTGTATAAGGGAGTAAGGAAGACACCAGACCAAATTTCAGTCTATATATCGTATTATAATGTTAAAATTCAGGTACTTTTAAATCAAATAAAATATGCACACATATTTAAGTGACTTTTTTAACTTCCCACTGGAAGTTATTGTAATGGGTCCGAAAATCGAAATCAAAAAGGAAAAATTTTTTTTATATTTCAAGGTGACTACACTATTTTTACACTACTTTTAGAAAGATGTCTGTGTGTGTGTGTGTGTACGTACGTATGTACGTATGTGTCCATTTCTTTCTAAGACGAAATCTTGAGAACGAAAAATGATATCGACTACGTTAGGGTGCCAATCGACGCGTATTAACGTAAATATGATCTGAAAGAAATTTTTTCAAAATCGGTTCAGCCGTTCTTTTTTCTTAACCAAATAACCTCCAAAAAAGTAGATTTTACACAATATCTCGCGAATAAAAAATTATATCGACTTCGTAAGGGTGTCAATCGAGGCGTGTTAACGTCATTTTGATCCGACATAAATTTTATAAAAATCGGTTCAGCCGTTTTTTTTTTCTTTTTTTTTTTTAATTATTGATGTTTTAATGATTAAAATGATTACTTTTCTGTGTAATATCTAATTTAATTATTATTATTAAATATTTATCAAACTGGGAAGTTCGTCGTGTGGACCTCAAAGGTCGCACTTTAGTCCTAATAAACGACCCACCTCACGGCTTGTTCCAAATGATCTTGTATCCAAAATAGAAACTAGGGTGTCAACTTCAGTGTAAACGTTGCTTATAGCGACCTCAGTTGGATACCATGCAACATTTTCCAACGAAAATGTATAATATACATGTATATTGGAGACATCAATAGCGGCAATATGAGACCTCATACGAATACTTCACGAAAAAAACTTTTGACCACTCATTTCACTTTTTTCTTGAGCTGTCAATATTTTTCCCATGGTATTAGGCCATTGAAATACACATGTATTTTCAAATTCTCAAATAATAATTATTTTGAATGTGAAGTAAGCCGTAAAGGCAATATCTATTTTCTGTCGTATCAACAATAATCAATAAGAGCATTTTATCGCTGCATGAATTTCAGTAATCGTCACTATAATCTGCGATTATTGACCCTGTTAACGATAGTAAACGGAGCTTTACGTGAAGGAATGTCCAGAGGCATGTGTTACCAACCGTGATCGTTCTCAAATCTAACAACCCTAGCTATCAGTTGATTGTAGTGTACTATTAATATAGCTGACGGCGTTACCATTCTGTTTCAATACTCAGTCGAATTTCTAATAAGTAGTCATTTGATCTCTGTTTGTCTGGAACAATTCATATAAAAAAAAACCTAAATCATCTGCGGCCACGTCAATCTTATTTTTAAACACGCATATTTTTTGATAGTCGTCTTTTTTTGCTTTCCGGAATGCCGTCATTTTTTAATGGCACTTCCCAATTTTTTTGCAGATTTGGATAAATTCTCAAATTTTGATTTCAGCACTATCCATTATGTGACGTTTGCACTGACAGTTCCCGAGATATTAATTGTTAAATGTGAACAAAAATTCAATATAGCGGCGGAATTTTCAGCAGTTTATTTTAAGCACATTATATGAATAACGGTTGTACGGACTGCCAAATAAATTAAATATAAAAAAATCAGATTAAGTGTTGTCCAATTGGGTTCCGTTTACTTCTTGGTAGCTATAATATCTCGAATTTTTGTATTCACTTATAACAATTCATATATCTTGGGAACTGTCACTGCAAATGTCATATTATAATGGTATAGCGCTGAATCAGAATTTGGTAAATTATCCATAACTGCATTAAAGAAAGGGGCGAGGCTAAAGAAAGACGACTATATCAAAAAGATGCACGTTGAAAAAATAAGATTGACGTGTTTGATGATTTTGGCCGCAGATGATCTGGGTTTTTTATACGGATTGTTCCAGAGTCCAGAGTAAACTTGCACTGTATTTATCTTATATTTTCTAAATACGGCAAGAGTTATTCAAATTGAAGGCTAATCCAGCGTCTCTAAAATATGATGTAGAAGGTATTAAATCGGATGTTATTGCGCTTACGCTGCCAAAATGGTGAATAGTGACTAGTGAATGGCTTTTACTATAACAGCACAAGAGTACTAACGTATTTACACTATTTGGAGGCGTTGGATACGCTTTCTCGTTCAATCGAGTTAGTATAGAGATGGTTGAATTGAACCAATATCAATTAACAAGTTGCAAATATATATCTAAATTTAGACGTGCTCATTTTAAAAATTTAGAATCAGTAAATGTAAATGCCTGACTGAGGACTTAAACGATTATAAATGAATTTTCGCAAGTTTTGAAGCTTGACTTAAATAATGTACAAGTGAATCGCCATTAATTTAAGGCAGAGTGACTTTTCGATTTATGGCAGCCCACTAAATGTAAGTCTAATAAAAAAACGGTCTCGCGCAATGAGTGTTTTGTACAATCGTCAAATATGAAGGCCTAATTTTATTTAAAATATATGTATAAACTGACATTTACTTATATTATAAATGTTTTTCGTTTCCATACACCGTTGTAACTGTAGGGTGCGTTCCACTTGGCGACTGCAATGGCCAAAACGACCAAACGTCGTTCCACTTGGCGAATCGCATTTTTGAATTTTCACAGGCAAAAGGCCTTGCTCCGGTAACGTTTCAGTGGATCGGATAAATGTAATAAAATCAGACTAAGCAAATAAAGCACACTAAAAAAATAAAAATATTATTTTTTTCTTTTTAGTACATTTATAAAACCGTTTTTTAACTTAAAAGTTTTTTTACCTATTTTTATTACATACTGTCATCGCTCGCCGTAATATGCCCCATTACGTATCTAGACATACAATCTACTATTGTAACATCCGAGGAAGGACACACTATATGTATGCAGTATGTAATAAAGGGTAATGATGTTGAGAGTCGTATTTTCAGAAACCAGGCGTTGTGGCGTGGTCCTTCAATGAATCGCGTGTTGGAAAGCAATTATATCGTAAGCTCATTATGCTTATGATCTCGTGTGAAAATATCGACATAAGAAACTTCACACGTAACCTAGCAAGAGTTTTGTTAACAGCTTTATTAAACCATTTTAGAAAACACTAAGAAAGGTATAAGAGTTAAGTTCCCCCTCAGTATAATGTTTTTAACGCCTTTACGTAGAACTATTTAATTTTGGGTGCGTTTACATAGGGACCAAAACACTATTTTTACTGCCATGTTCTGTAAAGAAATGGAAAATCGTGTGCGAAATAAGGACAGATTCTAATTATTGTACTACCCTCATAACGTAAAGAAAAGTGTTTGTGTGTGTCTGTATGTGGAATTTTCTTCAATTCACAATAGCTCCTGCAAAAATGCATCGATTTGAATCTTATTTTTTATACGTTCGTCTCAGTAAAGACTCTTAAGTCTATTGATTTAGTGACAATCGGATCAGTGGTTTTGGATATACAGGGTGCTGAATCGTTTTGCGGGTAATAGGAATTTAACCCGTAAAATCAAACTTTTGCGATTTCCTGCTCCCCTAATTATTTTAGGAAAAATATTTTCGAATAAAAGTTTTAGAACATAATTCTGTATCTAACTCATTAAACAAAATTAATTTTGCATGCTTTGTAACGGCAGAAATTTGATATGAAAATATCAAAATTACCTCAAAAACAGACAGCTATAGTCATGGAACTTGAACAAAATGATTAGAAATTATTCTGACAGCTAAAACGTCATCATTTTGTTCAAGTTCCATGGCTATCGCTATCTGTTTTTGAGGTAATTTTGACATTTTCATATCAAAATTCTGCCGTTACAAAGCATGCAAAATTAATTTTGTTTAATGATTTAGATGCAGAATTTTATGTTCTAAAACTTTTATTTGAAGATATTTTTCCTAAAATAATTAGGGGAGCAGGAAATCGCAAAAGTTTGATTTTACGGGTTAAATCCCTATTACCCGCAAAACGATTCAGCACCCTGTATGTATATCCTGTTTTTAAATTTTTTGTTATGGTTTGTTGTTATCTACAACAATATCGGCAAGTATTGTATAAACTGTAAAGGCTCTCTGGAAAATTCCACTGACATTTTTATTATTATATTTTAAGGTACAAACGTTGACTTAGTTTCTAAAGATAGTGTCTGGGCACCATCTTGATTAGTAATTTTAAATGGCAAATAGAGTCATATGACCGTCCATTTGAAAGGTCTTCTAAATCGGAATACAACCTTTGAATTTTAGAATATTTAATCGTAAGAATAAAACATGTCAACATTTGGAATTTTAATTTGAAAACTATTTACACTGAAATGTAGGTACTTCATATTAGTTTAACAATTAGAATTTTAGTGTTTACATTTTATAGTATTTTTACTAGTAGGCCTGCAACTCACCCTTATTTTTTGTCTCAACTGGCAAATTCGAGATAACTCGTTCATTCGCAAAATTATCGAAAGTGTATCAGGTTAGGATACTCTGGACCAAAATTTCTCAAAATTAATACGGCGGAACCTTCCCAAATAGCGTCCTCAAGGTGAAAAAATCATTAAAAATTTGTTATTCCAACTCTCACCCAAATTTGTGTGAGAACCATGCTAAATAGGACAAAATTGCATACTAATTTTGTAGAGTATAAACTCAATATACTAATTTTGTAGAGTATAAAATTTCCTACAAAAAAGTCCGCGACGGCATATGTCCAAAGTCAATAATTTAGAAATGCGGGGCAGTAGCCTGCAGCTCAAACGTATTTTTTGATAAAAATGTTCCCATTTCGCAAAATTTTCAAAAGTTTTGGGGAATTTAAGTTCAGACTTAGAGTATCCTTTCTGAACATACTTTTATTAATTTTGCAAAAAAACTTACGATTCTGTCACAAAATGTTGCAGTAGGTACCGAATTGACAAAAATTTGGAACGCCCAGTATTTCTAAACTATTAATTTTAGATATATTATGCCGCCGCGGACTTTCCTGTAGAAAAATTGATAGGTAGATACTCTACAAAATTACTAGTACGCAATTTTGTCCTATCTAGCATGGTTCTCACACAAATTTGAGTGAGAGTTGAAAAAACACATTTCTAACGATTTTTTTCACCTTGTGAGCTCTATTTGGGGAGGTTCCGCCGCAGTAATTTTGAGTAATTTTGGTCCAGATAATTTCACTTTCGATAACTTCGCGAAAGAACGAGTTATCTCGAAGTTGCCAGTTACTTGATTTCTAGGAGTCTTGTGAGTTGCAGGCCTATATACCTAGTTAGTGCCAATTTTCACTGAAACACTATCTTCACAAGCATACCTGGGTACCCAGTTTAAGGAAAATCTGTCTGGCCATTAGATACATAGACAAAATTTTGAATACGCGTTCTGCACTTCTGCCAGCTGGATATCACACAAATACAAATACCCTAAAACTCTAAAAAACGTACAATAAAACGAACTTACAGACGGAAGTTATGTTATAATTTTGTTTATATGCAATGTACAAATAGGTAGCATTGTCAGCACTTAGCACCTAATGGCTCATTCGATAGGACAAGCAATTTCCCATCACTATTGATCCATTTTACAACCGGTCTATCGGGAAATTTCTGATATGACCAATCTGCCTTCGGGGACAACATAGAGGGTCAATTAAATTAAAAGGATATCTCTAGAGAGAACAAATACAGACAATTAAATAGAACTACTATCCATTTAATTGAATTGAAAAATCTACAAAAACAAAACACATTTTAAAAAATCCCACCTCAAACAACAACCCACTGCAATCTCTTTTTAAAAATAGTAAAAAGGAGAAACTTAACTGATTTGATTTGCGGAAAATGTACAGTAAGTTATTTTCAAGTCAAAATATCTAACGGTTGTTCTATTTATTGTTACAAATAATAATAAATTGGAAATATGAATTGGTACCAATCTAGATAACCCTTAATTTTATTTTTAAAAATTCTACAGTATAGTGTCGATGCAATTACGGTAGACATTCGTATTAAAAGCTTTACATCAATAGTGTTATTTTCAAAATTTGACTTGTGCCATTACCCCTCAAATGTAAACAAACTTGTTCACTTTTACAATCTCTCTCTGCATCGCAAACGAGAATTTACAAAATGTATACACTCAGCTCCGCCTATGATAACGCGGAAAATCACTGTTTTGAAACTTCCGCATCAAACCTTACCAAACACACGATACAAGAGCTGGTCTGTCAACTATCATTACCAAGTCTAAACTGGAGTCGCATCAACCATGTAAAAAAGCTTAAGGTTAGGTAGCAAATCAGTCGTCACGAAATTTCTTCTAATGAGATAAGAGAGTGGGATATGGTCAACAGTGATGGGCTGACCGCAGTTCATGTCACTTCCGTAGAAGTATTATCTCTATATATGTTTAAAATTACATTGAAAAATACACTTTTGGGAATTTTTTTGTTGTACAATCCTCCGAAATATTTCATAAATAAGCCGTGAGGTTGGTCGTTTATTAGGACTAAAGTGCGACCCTTGAGGTCCACACGACGAACTTTCCAGTTTGATAAATATTTAATAATAATAATTAAATTAGATATTACACAGAAAAATAATCATTTTAATCATTAAAACATAATTATTATTTATTTTTAACAATAATTTAAAAAAAAACGGCTGAACCGATTTTTATTTTTGACTGTGTACCACACGATGCCCTCCTTCAGAAACTTCAAAGATATGGTGTCAGAGGTACGGCTCTTGACATGATGCGTTCGTACTTAAATAACAGATTTCAGCATGTAGAAGTAAATTCAAAAATATCTAGTAAAATGCCTATAAAATTTGGAGTTCCACAGGGTTCAATTTTAGGCCCGTTACTGTTTGTCATATATGTTAATGACTTATCTGTCAATATGGACCCTTTCATAACAATTCAGTATGCTGATGACACGACTTTTCTTGTCAAGAGTCGAGCTTCTGTACATGGGAGGACATCGTGTGATCCATTGTCGAAGGCCTTGGATTGGTTTAATGCTAATAAGCTGTGCTTAAATGTGGACAAAACAGAACACATACATTTTACTCATCAAAATAACAATACTGTAAACATAAAATTTCTTGGTATTTATCTTGATCCTGGCTTAAAATGGCGAATTCAGATAGATCATTTATGCGATAAGCTGAGCAGTGCGACGTATGCCTTGAGGAGAGTTGCAGAGATTGCATCCACTTCCACAGTCCGCATTTGTTATTTCGGTCTTTTTCAGTCACTATTAGATTATGGCATCTTGTTATGGGGTAGCTCGTCGTTACTCTTTAGAGCATTTAAAATACAAAAAATGGCAGTCCGCATTTTAGCTCGGGCTGCACCCCGTGCACCCTGCAAACCATTTTTTCAATATTATAAAATAATGACTATACCGTCTCTCTATGTATATCATCTACTGATTTTTGCTAAGGCAAATATATCATATTTCATTAAAAATAATAATCACTCACATAACACGCGAAATAAGGAAGCATTACGATTGCCTAAGTGCAATCTATCTAGCACTCAAAACGATTTTTATTACCTTTCGCAAAAATTTTACAACAGTTTACCCCAAACAATTAAAGATCTACCTGACAATGTTTTTAAAAATAAAATTAAAAAAACTCTGACTGAAGCGTGTCTATACAATATCAAAGATTTTAATATGTAATTTTATTTGTAATCTGACCCGTCATATAGATACTTGTATCTCCAATATGACTAAATAAACTATCTATCTATCTATCTATAACATTTATGTCGGATCAAAATAACGTTTATCACGCCTCGATTGACACCCTTACGAAATCGATATAATTTTTTATTCGCAAGATATTGTGTAAAATCTACTTTCTTGGAGTCTATTTGGTTAAGAAAAAAGAACGGCTGAACCGTTTTGAAAAAATTTCTTTCAGATCATATTTACGTTAATACGCGTCGATTGGCACCCTAACGTAGTCGATATCATTTTTCATTCTCGAGATTTCGTCTTAGAAAGAAATGGACACATACGCGTACACATACACCCACACAGACATCTTTCTAAAAATAGTGTAGTGACCTTGAAACATAAAAATTTGTTATACATTTTGATTTCGATTTTCGGACCCATTACAATAACTTCCAATGGGAAGTTAAAAAATAGTTTTATAATATATTTGTAATTCTAACCCTCAAAACAAAAACATGCGGGAAGTCCCCATTCGGAGTTAGGGACATCACCGTTGATAAATATTATTAGTAACTGAACTACAACGATATTTCATCGATGTCAGTTTTAAATTATGGTACTCTGAATGACTTATGACACAGTTCGAGGTGGACACGCTATATTACGTAAGTAGGTATTTCATTAGGCATATATAAATTGATTAAGTTTATGGAAATGACGTGCGTAAGTTAATTAAAATCAGTTGTTGAATGAAGTTATCTCATCATCTACACGCCTACCGTAACGTAAGACGCGTACACTTACGCGAACCATTTATCCCACTTCTGAGAAGCACTAGCGCGACGCAGATTCAAAAGGGGTGAGATAATTTTAGAAATATAAACATGAATAAGAAATGAGTTTTGTTGTAATCTTACCAACAAACTTTTTTATATGTATTTGTATTATTTCAAAAAGAGTTATCATTATTCGCTTTTCTGATATAACCCAGCCATTCTTACTTGGCTATGATAAGGTTTAAGCAGAAGAAAATTACAATTTTTTGATATTAAAACTGCATGTTTATTTTAACGGTAACTTTTGGCGTCTGACGTGAAGCATTCTGACTTTAGCTAACCGTAGTAATACGACGTCAAACGGTAAAACACGAACCGATGCACGACTAAGAAACACGTGATCGAAATAAACGTTCGCTTGTTTGATGTTTAAGCTTGTCGGTTATGTTTATGTTTAATAATACTTAATATAATTATTTATTTGTTAAGACACAATAAAAATTGTCAAGAAAATACCAGATAAATTCACAAAAAGGTTAGAATTAACTTTTTTAAAGTTTGTAACAAGATTACATTTATAGTATTCCTCAAAACTATAAAAAGGTTCTAATGTTAAAATTTGTTTAATAATTCTTATAAAATATTCATTTATATACATATTTAATATATTTACAAACCGACATTGGCAAATTTGCATTAGGTACATCAGAAGACGATCGCGGACCGCGGTTATGTTACTTTAGATCCCCACTTTCAACCCTTGCTGCAATTAAGCTATGGCACTGGCTGGAGTCAGATTACGTCAAGGTTAGCGCGCGTTTTAAGTGAGAGATTATTGTTGACGAGGTTAAAACGTTTTCTCACAAATAAGAATTCGGTGAGAATATACTTTTTAAATATAGGTATTCTAGGCTGGATATGACTATGAGCAGTTCATGATGATGCAATATAAAAATGCGGGACGGCTCCATTGACTATATTATGTAACATGTTTGAGTGAAGATACTATAAGCGTATACTGAACGGTTGCGTACACAACAACGAAAGTACAAAAACGATTCCTCCCTATCGTTACAGCAGCATTCTTTAATCTAATGATCCGTAAGTAAAGCCATAAAGGCTCAAACTTACCGCTACAAATACCAACTGACATTATGACCAAACTTCTTCGCCCATCTTTTGAAAAAAAGTATATAACTTAACGTTCCCGGAAAACATCACCATTTTTTACGTATCTAAATTTGACCGTTATAAAAATATATTCATTATAATCGCGATATACCAAATACTTTCAAAAAAGAAATATATAGGTAATGTAACTTCCAGTTTAAACAAAGTGTTAATTAAATTTTTCAGTGTAAATAAAAACCTCTGTTTCAGAGTGCTTTCATATTTTTAATAAAATATTTTACAATGTAACAAGGGTGGAACTGTGGAAGTGATGGTCGTGTCGTTTATATTCACAAATGAAATAATAATAATAATAATAATAAAATTCTTTATTAAAAAAAAAAAAATTACAATAAGCTCTCTCTATGAATTCAACCATCAATATGCAGGTAAATAAAATTACATGGATCGATAGATACCTAGATAAAGGCCCGGTTGAACTTTCATTGATCTTCCATCTAGCACTATAATAAAAAATTTACATTAAAAATTGAATTAAAAAAAACCGGTCAAGTACGAGTCGGACTCGCGTGGAGAGGGTTCCGTAATATTCCGTCTCTCGAGGGAATTTCGTTTAGGTTTTTCTGTAAACTATGAGTGAGGCCCTATATTCCCTATTTTTTTCAAAATTTTAGGCTCAGTAGTTTCGGAGATGCTCGATTTTCGAATATTTTCTTTAATATCTTTTAAACTATGCATTTTAAAATTATGAAAAAAATATATTTGTATTTCTCATAACGAGTCCTTTCATTTGATATGTCACATGGTGTACTTGAATTTTTTTTTTAAATTTTCTAATTTACCCCCCAAAATTAACACTCAAAATCAGAATTCGTTTATTTACGCTATACGTCAGTAACTGGGTCACCTAACTCTACTCGTATACTATGTACTAACCAAATTTCAACTTTTTTCGTCCAGCAGATTCGGAGAAAATATGCTGTGACGAACGGACAGACAGACAGGCACGAGAGTGATCATATAAAGTATAAGGAATCCTAAAAACTAAAAAAGTACTACCCTAGTTTCTGTTTCACTAATTTATTATTATAAAAAAAAAACAGAAAATGTTTTTAACAATATAAGTACGTGCCGGCAGATTATTCCAGAATCTCACTCCTCTTCACAAATCTACAAGCGTCAGACATATTTTCTGGGTACGTGAGTCCCATTGCGAAGTTACGTTGACTAGTTTTTGGTTATGGCCACACATAAGGAGTCTAAAATAATTTCCTCTTTTGCATATTTTAGTGGATGACACAAAAAAAATCGAAACAAGTAAGTTTCTAATTTTATGTGAACCATAAAAAATAAAAACTACTTAAGGCTTAACTCACACGTACCACTTTCCGCCGACATCAGAACCACAATAAAGTCGTCGTCTATGGAGAGTAGCTAAAAAGTAACCTAAAAGTATGGAAACTGGGTCGCAGCACTCACACGTCCGACACATAGCCCGACAATGTCAGTCGCAATGTGTTGACGGTATCATTCACAAAATTGTCGCAGTCGGCAGGCCAACACAACTCACACGTGCGATTCTCCAGCGACACACCAACAACAGGCCGGCAGTCTGTGTTGTGTCAACGCAGACTGACTGTTTGCCCTGCAAGTTGGTCATGTGTATTATCGACAAAGCGATCTACTCACACGTGCGTCTGCACGCCAACTAAAATGTGGTTGAAAAGTGGCCCATTGCTACGACAGCGTCTGCGACAGCGTAACCACAGAATGTCGTATTGTGGTACGTGTGAGTTAAGCCTAATACACTCACAGACAAAAATATTGCATTTTTTTTATGTTTATTTCTTTTCGTTTAAAACGTTATGACGTATTCGTATACAAATCTGTTTTAAGGCCGCGAATATAAATTATTTGACCATTAGTACCCAAAGGTGGACTAGCAATTTAGGCCGGTCAGTACCAGCCACCCCTTTCTGCGAAATGTGAAGTTGCTCGTACAACTTCACCTTTCGCAGAAAGAGGCGGCTGGTACGAAAATCAGCATTGCGTTCGGGTCAATCCGCTAGAGATATTTTATTTCTGAGTTATTTCTGTCTCTGATAGTTATAAAACCATATAGAGTTTTCTCAGTGCACGCCGCCGCGCCGCGCTCGCCGCGTCCCGCACGTGCTTCAGCTAGATAGCGGGCGCAGATTGGCCGCCCTATGCCTGGGCCTAGTCAGCCTTATGGAAAGTTCGCTACTGTTAGTAGATCGTAAAACACTCTAGGATAAGACATTTAGCAAAAAAAAGTACATAGGATTTTCTATTTTTTTCCATAATATAATTTTTGTCACTGAAGTTTTAGAACTTACGAACAAGTTATTAATGCGATCTCTCACGAATATGAGTGTAGTATGATTTCGTAAATCCTTTTTTCTACATGATACACACTAATAAGTCGATTAAGTTGATCGCCTATTTTCTACAAAAAAATCTATATTTAAAAAAGTATAAACTTTTAGATACAAAATCATAAAATCTATTTATACTAGTTCTGGAACGTAAAGTTTAATGTCGAAAAATATTGCATAATATTGCAGACAAAGTTTTTAAATATTGTTTCGCAGTGCTCCAATTCTTGTAGTAAATAATTCTCAGGACGTTCATTGAAACTTTGAACTCACATTGTGGCCGTGTGCCAAAAATCTTCACAATGTGACAATTCGGTCAGGTTTATTTGAAACGGAAGTTCATTGCTCCAAGCGCCAACATCAAATACGGAACTCTGCATAATATTATACGTCCAATACAGCACAAAATGTTTTCCGACTACAGTACTGTGACGTCATCCCATAGAGAGCAAGTCTAATTTAAAATAGCTTTGTTTTTGCAGTTAGTTTGGGACCGTTTGACAATTCTCTGGTATTGCGCATAAACTATCCCCAAACTATTTAAAATTGTTCGCTGCAGGAATGGACAACGAGTGAATGGCAACTTTTAACGTAAAAAACACGTCGGATGCACAGACGGAATAGATTTTCGATTAGAAATCCAAACAGAGGTGATTCGGCATATATATAATAATACTGTACCAAGTTTTGTCTATTTACTTAATGTGCGGTGATTGTAAGCAACAAAGAGCGGAAAAAATATTTATGCGTCTCTTTTTTCGACGTTATTCCCTGGTTATTTTAACAATATGTTAGCATTTGGAGTAGATAATACCTCTTTTTAACAAACGTTCTATGCCTTTATCTATGACAGTAGCCAATCAGAACCAACGGGCTGCACGGCAAAAAAAAAGACAAAAGTATATGCTTGCACCCTAATCGTGCTTACGCGATTTTCATACTATCCGCTGTACGCCTGTACTGTAATTAATAGGTACATGTGGTTCGGCTAGTGACAGCACACACTTTACAGTTCTCGCACTGCACCCGACAGTAATCAGGGAAAAATACGCAAACTACGGAAACGGTTGCAAACTGATTTGAAACTAATCAGAAAGAGTTAGTGTTGCCGTCTAGACAAGACAAGACAAGACTTTCAAAATCTTGTCTTGTCTTGAAATAACAAGACTTCACTAAGTCTAAGTCTAGATTAACAAACTCTTGTCTTGTCTAATATCAAGACTCTAGATTATTTTCAAGAATCTAGATTAGTAGTAGTAGGGAGGACAGAGTAGTGTAACGGTATGCGTTGTAGCCTTTGGATCACACTGTCGTGGGTTCGAATCCCGCCTCCGCTCATGGATGTTTTGTGATGTTATTTAGTTTTAAGTGAGTTGTTATTTGATGTAAACAAGACGCTAATGACCTAAGTTGTCGACGCGTCTATAATTTACAATAAATAAAATAAATAAGTAGTAGTAGGTAAAGTAAACCTTTACATATACTACTACTTAATTTATTAGACTCTTGAAAATTGTCTAGAGTTTTGGCAAGAGTCTTGATCTAGATAAAGCAAGTCTTGTCTTGTCTTGAAAAATTCTAAACAAGACTTTTGCAAGTCTTGTCTTGAAAATCTAGACAAGACAAGAGTCTAGAAAGTCTAGATCTAGATGGCAACACTAGAAAGAGCGCTGGAACGCCAAACTATTTTTCTCTGAAACGTGAAATTTAGTTACATTGTGCATATGTCTGATGATTTCAAGTCGTTGCGGACTACTGCAGGAACAAACTTATAGACAACACGATCATGAGAAAGAGAATATTGTCAGGACTAGATCTATTTGGTCCAATTGGGCCCTTCGCGTCAGTATTTCTAAAAAATTATTTAGAGAGAGAAATTAATTTTAAAAGGACGTTTGCTAAGACCGGCCATGACTGCTGTTCACGTAGCTGATTATTTCGAAATATCAAAATTTTCATTATGCGAAAAATTATCAGATTTTATTTTTTCTCCCACCTGATTAAAAAAGAGATGGCATTGTGTCACACATTACACAATGATATTTATAAGATTTACATTTTTCAGAAAGCATATTTGGAGAGAAAATATTCAAAAACTGACAAATTAACTTCAGTTGGTAATTAAAATGTGTTAAACAACGTTGACGCGAAAGTATGTCTTTTGATTTTTTGCAATTTCGCAAAACAAGAATAATAAATGCACATCCTGCTTGATAAATGTGTATTCTTGACAAATTACCTGTTTCAGCTCCACTAATGTAGACAGAAAATCAATGGCACTTGAAACTGGCCATTATTTATATAGAATGTAGATGCTGTCCGTACGTATAGTCCACCAAGCGAATTTTGGATTTCCATTTTCCGAGTTAATTATTTATTTTGCTTTACTTATAAATAATATAATTTATTTCTTAAGAGTAATATTTTTGGTTGGTCTAAAAATAAATATCTAATTTTCTTCACGCTACAGAATTAAATAGAAATTAAAAAAAAAAAAACACAATGCACATACAGAATTTGAAGGCCTGTAATTTGTTAAAAATATGCGGTTTAAGGTTTTTCTACGATTTTATAATGGATACACGGCAGTAAGTCATGTTTTAGTTTCAGCAATTTAAAATAGGTATATTTCCCTTCCTTGTTGTAGTCGATCGTATTAGACTTTAATAAATGTTTTGGTCTATATTTTCCTTTTTCCCTCGAGCATCCGACAACATGGGAGTAATTTCTTAATTCATTTAAATTCTCTGTCGGTGTGATTCTTACACTATATGTAAATTAACCTTCTCAAGGTTATTAGATAATTCTGTTCTTCAATTTCGCAACATTTCATTGCTCGATTCACATTTTCTATCCCTCTGAAAAACTGAAAATTTTCGTTTTTTTTATAAAACGTCTTTCAAAACAAAAATGTCCGGTTACACATGTCCTACTGTATACGTCATTTACAGAAAACGTTATGAGACGTGAAACAGGAAACACTGGAGACAATAAAACGCGCGGAAAGAAAAATGACAAGTATATCCGGTATATGGTAGAGAATATACTCTGTAAGGGATATACTGATGGTACGACTAGTATATCAGAAAGATGTTACCTCAGCTTACATATTCGACGGAACGTATTTGTAAAAATAAATGGTCCAAAGATAATAGAGTCGTTTAAATATACCATAGAAATATTCCGATTTTATTTAAAACGTCAAATTAGAAACACATAAGTTATTTGAACACTCGAAGTGCCTACCTACTAAGATTTCCAAACTATAGTATGCAATTCATGACGGGTTGCAGAACGCATTGTCAGAAAATCTGATTTGACAATGATCTTCAATTGTGATCAATATCACATTTTATATTATTTTATGCCGAAACAGCCTAATGTTGTTGTCAAACTCTTTGTTATCTATAGAAGAGAGAAAAACAAATTACTGATCTGCATAGATAAAGATTGCTTTTCATGTTAAATTTTGATAAAAAAGCCTTATAGAAAAATGTTGTTTCGAAGTGGAAATTGTACAAATAACTATGTTAAATAGATGTATACACAGTTTAAAAAAAATAACGTTCCAATCTAACAATTATTTTTAAAGCAGGATCGGTTTAAAATTCTACAATGCTTTTCTTATGGAGAAATATGTGTGGTCACAATCTGAGGTCATTGTCAAACTTGATTTTCTGACAATGCTTTCTGCAACCCAGCATCAGTCACGTTTAATTGCTTATTGAGTTTTCCATCTCTAGTCGAGAAATTATTTCATACTATCTCTGCGACCAGGGCCAAAATCTATCAACGCAGCATAATAATATTAATTTAACATCAATTGATATAAAAATTTTTACGTAGGACTGCATTTTTCGAGTACTTAATTAGGCCCCTCTGTAATTCGTTTATGAATATTTTAAAATGTTAACTAGTGCCAAATTTCAAGTTTCTACGTCGCAGAGTCGTGGTCCAGTGGTTAGCGTCGCTGCCTCTGAATCAGACTGTCGTGGGTTCGAATCCCACCTCCGCTCATGGATGTTTTGTAATGTCATTTAATTTTAAGTGTGTTGTTATTTAATGTAATCAAGACGCTAATGACCTAAGTTGTCGACGCGTCTATAATTTACAATAAATAAAATAAATTCTACGTCGCATAGTTTCAGAGAAAATCGGCTGTGACAGACGGACGCGTGAGTGATCTTATAAGGGTTCCGTTTTTTCCTTTTGAGGTACGGAACACTAAAAAAAAAAAAAAACAAGAAACGAAAAAATACTTCTCAAAAAAGTATTTTCAATCGTTTTGTTAGCATTTTACAAATTACAACACCTTCTGCTTCGGCTTCGGCCAAAAAACTAGCCTTCGGTCGTACAGTAGAGAGTAGGTTCAAGAAAGTATAAATGATCTTTTTTATTATAGTGGTCTGTGAAATTATCTTCGACAAAAGATTATCTGCTGCAGAAAAGATGCGTTGATAAAACAAACAAAATCTATGACGTTAGCCTTGTAACAATTTATTATGATTACTTTTTAGAGCTGGAATTATTACTGCAGTTTAATGTACTAAAAAAGAAATAGTAGGTCGTGAAAGGCGTGAAGTTTAACCCTTAACAAATCTTACGTAATGTCGACTAACTTCACGCACCGGAGACCTTGTAATAGCTTGAAGGTCAGTGGTTTCAAACTGGTGGATCGTATGGCCCTTCGAATAGTCAGGCCTGTCACACTTGAGAATGTGTGCTATCCATGTACAGCTATTAGTATTAGTGCTAGATGTGGCTAGGCAAAACTTTGACGAGCGCTCGTGTGTGGGAAGCAGAGGGTCACGCAAAACAGTAGGAAACTGGGTGTGCGGGGAGCAAGGGGACACTCTCTAGAGTGTTCAGTTCACAGGGTCACAGAATATCAGTGTTTGATCTGTGGTTGGATAGGCGTCTTTGTTGTTTCGCGCGCTTTTGAAAATGTCACAATCGTTGTGTGTCAATTGTTTAAACAATTGTAGACACAATAATATAATATTTCTAAAATTTGAAATTTGTTTTTTTTCTATTCAAAGTAACAACTTTAAAGTGTTTACGTTACAGCTCAAGGTCACAGAATGGAAACTCACACGTATAGGGAAGCGTCAGTTCTGTATTATCGGGTATTCTGTGGCACAGTGCAATCAAGCAAATTAAAACTCTGGAAAACCGTGGTGTCAACTTCTGATGTTGGATATAACTATAGCAATAATAGTGTGTATAGCGTTGAGTGCTGTGCACTGCACATTAAGTTTTCCTCAGACTTTCAATTTGCTGTACCAATTTGTCGCGCAATGGCGCAATCACTAGCTAACTCATAAAAGCAAGAGAAAAATGTTCGTGTACTCATAGACATTAGTCCTCTTTGCGTTGCCAATTTACTGTAGAAAAATGTAGAAATATACTACATTTTTCTACAGTAAATTGTAGAAAAATGTAGTATATTTCTACATTTTTACTTCCCACCTCTACTATGGTAGGGAAGTAATGGATTCAGTCCGAAAACAATATTTCGAGATTTTAACAGATTTTCACGTTTTGAGACCCTAGCAATCGTTTAAGATCATTTTCTGACTGATGTCTGTATGTGTGTGTGTGTGTGTGTGTGTGTGTATGTGTGTGTGTATGTGTGTGTGTATGTGTGTGTGTATGTGTGTGTGTGTGTATGTGGTCGATTTTTCGCCTTCGATATCTTAAGAACGGAACAACATACGGGCATGCCGATTGTTCTATTGTGTTTATCAGCCTTTAACTTAGATCTGATTAGATTTTGAGTCAAATCGGTTCAGTGGATCCTAAGATATTCAAAAAAACGTCCTCAATGTCACGTATTAACATAGGTAAAAAAAAATATAAATGAATTCTAGATGTTATAATATGAAAAAAATGTAAATATTTTTTTTCTCTAAAATGTATAGTTTTCGAGAAAAAAAATATTTTACTAAAAAAAATAAAAATTGTACGTAAATCAAGGTAACCATGATTTTTGCTATATTAAGTTAGCCATCAGTAGATCACCAAACAAAATAGAGGGCCATGCTTTTTTCAAAGAATAAAAATTAAATTGTGTTTTAAAGACCACCAACAGCTAAGGTTATTTGGGCCTAGTCAAAGAATAAAAAAAAGAGTGTTTATTTTTTGCAAAATATATTTACTAGGTGGGAAGTATAGGACTGGTCATCAGTCGAATTTTTTTACAGTAAATTAGTATTGCTGACGTAATGTTGTCATTAAGATTGCACAGGATATCCCCGGCCTCCTTTATCTGAAAACCCTCGGTGGTTTTTTTGAACTAAGAAACTTCGTTAATAATGTATCATATTATGAAAGACTAGCGGTACCCGTCCGGCTTCGCCCGGGTGCTAAGAAAGCCCGGGTGCAATACACTACTCACTCGCTTCGCTCGTTCGCTTGGATATTATAATTACATTACTCACTCGCTTCGCTCGTTCGCTTGAATGTTATAATTACGAGCAAATTTGATTACCATAAAAAAAGTTATAGTGAGTCAACCTTAAAAGATAGACATATGCTGTCGCGGACTTTTTTTAGAACTTTTAAAGGGGAACAATTCCGTCATACATGATTTTTGCGTAACTTTAACCGTTTACGCAGCACACGCAACGGAAGCTCTCAAAGGAATAATTTTTCCCGTTTTTGCAAACATTTTTCATTGATGCTCCGCTCCTATTGGTCGTAGCGTGATATTATATAGCCTATATAGTTTTCCTCAATAAATGGGCTATCTAACAAAAAAAAATTCAAATCGGACTGGTAGTTTCTGAGATTAGCGCGTGCAAACAAACAAACAAACTCTTCAGCTTTATAATATTAGTATAGATAATCATTTATAGTTGGATGTAGTCATACGAAAAATTTCAAAAAATCGCCTAGTATCTTAATTTTCACATTTAAATTTACACGGTTTTATTGATGTATAATTTTTGGCTTCTTTCAAATAACACCACGCAGACTTCACTACGTTAAAAATATAATCAAGAGATTGCGCAGACATCTTTATTGACGCTGCCTCACCCAATTTCCGGACTGGCTCGGTGAAATGTCACGGAAGTGTGTCGTGGACATATCGCGGAAGGAACGCAAAGCTCCATTATCTAGTTGAATTTGACCCTCCTTGATCAGCTGTCATGTTTTTGAGATGTATAGCTGTCGTCATATTGGAATCTGAATATGCATTTACACATCTATTGAGTATCGGGGACTTCCTGTTTGTTTTTTTGTACAAAAAGAACGGCCATTACTGCAAACCTTACAAACTACAGCAATCTGTGATTAAAATTTGAAAAATAGTATAAATTACTCTGTATATAAAAGTGTAAAATAAGGTGAAAAGCCAAAAGTTGATGACCTCCAGATCCAAGCTTAATACAGCGCCAAGGTAAATGCAAAGAGGAAAGTAGGCCAGCGTCATCTTTCATTTGAGGCATCATTATTCATTAGTGCTAGTTATTTTCAACATGGGAAAAAACATTCAAAGAACGGAGAAACATTTAATTCCAATACGTAAACTCTTTAAATGAAATAAAAATATCACTACTGATTATGTAAACGATATGGGAAGGTATAGTCGTTCAAGGCTGCATTAAATAAATAAATAAATAGGCCAGGCGTTTTTTGTACGCCTATTTCCTCCTAAACTACTTAACCGATTTTGACGATCAAGGTGTTATTTGAAAGGGCTCGCGGTGCAGATGTGCAATAAGGTCTCAGAATTGCGATAAGTAGATTTTAAGCGTTAAAAATCGAATTTCAAAAAATCGATATTTGACCTTACAAAATAGAAGATATTTTATAAGCAGGCTGTGGAAACAAACAACAGACAATTTGCCAACTTGTCGAGTGATAAGGCGTCGCGGTACGCGTCGTAGAGTAGCATTGGTTAGAGAAGACACCAGCGTCATACATGCGTACAAACGAGTTAGTGTCGAGCGATTCCATATTCTACCATTGATAGTTCTCCTCACTACTTCTATCGCGCAAATTTGAGGACAGTATGGCTCAGTTGGTAGCGTCGCGACCTCTGAATCAGACTGTCGTGGGTTCGAATCCCACCTCTGCTCATGGATGTTTTGTGTTGTTATTTAGTTTTTAAGTAATATATTATATTTGTTGCATTTAAGACGCTAATGACCTAAGTTGTCGACGCGTCTATAATCCACAATAAATTAAATTAAATAAATCTATCGCGCAAATCGGTCATCTTGCTGGTGTCTTCTCTAAACAGTACTACTCTACACAGTCCACACAACCCACCAAGCTTGCCATTTTCGTTCTCGGATTTCGAAACGAGAAATTTTGCAACCCTCGCCATGTTATTTTCTTTTTTCGTCTCGATTGCAAAAATTTCGGTCTCGATAATTTAGTACTTATGCCATTTCCGGTAGGGTAGCGGAAATAATGTTTCTGCAATGGATAAAAGCTGACAATCCTTGTAATAAGTGATTATTACAAGAACAAAAAACCCGACTGCGTCTAACACAGAAGTAGTTGAGACCTTTACGGAATTGTCTGAATTTTTTTCCACGTTGGCCGTCATATTGGAATATTCGTGACGCCATATATTCTAGGACACTCGGAAGGTCAAGACTATTCTCATTTATCCAAATCGGTCTATCCGTTCCAGCTCTAGAGCGTAATATCCGGACATAAACGAATACATGACTGGCAATACACAGTAGGGCACACATACATACTCGTAGATTGATAAACACAATACCTTTCCTTGGGTAAAAACTTATCCGAGTTCGGCAATTCACATAACTACAGCGGACCCATGATAATGTTCCGTCAACTACTAAGTACCAGGTTATCTGGACTTAGTACGAATTAATAGATCCGATTTATTATCAGTGGAGAACTAAGGAAGGGGGCGGAGGGGGGGTGCTCGCCCCGGGCCTCTGATCCTGGGGGGCCTTCAAATCTCAAGAAGTCCTTCTTAATGAAATCCTAAACAAGACCAAAATATGTTTAGTAAGTAAGAGGCAGTTTGGAGTTGGAGGCCCCGTACGTACACAAAATATAAACGTAAGTAGGTCGTTTATTATAAATATTTGATTTTTTTGTCAGCAATTACATCTATAGTATTCATTTTTTACGAAATTTACACTACAAATACATCAATTTCTAAGCAGACCGGGGGCCTCATTTGGTTCTGCCGCCCCGGGCCTCCGACGGGCTTAGTCCACCACTGTTTATTATTATCTGTTTTTAATGACCAATTGAAAATCCAGTTGAAATTTTCACAAGTTCTCATTTTAGACGCTTTTATTTAACTTCACCTGTTAGTATGCTTAGGTCAAATCTTGAAGGTTAATTTTGAACGACTTCCACAATATGTATTCCCGATGACAATACATGAATCAATCGTTTTTAGAAATAAATAATCAATTAATTTTAATAAATGAATGTTTTAATAGTACGCGGGGTATACTAGTGACATCTATAAATGGAGTTTTTTTTTAAATAATGATGCATTATCAGAAATGCATAGGTTAAGTCGTAACTAAAAATTTAAAAAATGCATTTGTAAAAAAGGCATTTTGAAGACAAGCTTTTATTGAAATGTAGGTAAAACCTTTTAAAAAGGAAAAAATAATTTTTAATAATTTAGGTTCATAATTATAAAACCGTGGGTCGTGACTAATAAACTATGATAGAGTTCACAACCCACGCCTTTATAATTATTATGAACCTAAATTATTAAAAATTATTTTTCCTTTTTAGTAGTATATTTCAATATTTGGTTGTCTTCAAAAAGTTTATATACATATATTTTTTTAATATCTTATAAAGTACGTAGGTAATAAGGAATACTAACTATTTTCCTTTTAATCATTTAGGTACTTAACTGATTCTACCATTATTTCGATATTCCACAATTTTACCGAATTTCTCGTCTCGATGAAATCTTGACAGTTTATTCTGGGTCTCGTCTTGGAATTTTAGACGAGAAAATTTGTCAATCTCGTCTTGACGACAACACTGTAAATTATTTTTTTCCGAGCAACAAAAAAAAAACAATTGAGGTACGATCATGTCATATCATACTGAGCGTGTCACCAAAAAATAAAACCACATCCCTCTCTGCCATTGTAATACAATACGTCATTATTATTTATATATGACACTTTGATTATGTAACCACGTTGTTTTGTTATTATGTATTTGGTTAGGATATATGAAACCCTTGAAAACAAAAAGAGTTGTTCGAAAACAAACAGGAAATAATATAAAATAATGTTAACAAAAGCCGCAAGTCGACACGGTACCAGTACGTACCTAGCTTGCAAAATGACTGAGTCATTCGTAAAAAAATATCCGAAACTGTCAGATTACACACAAGTCCAGAGCAGGCGCATAATTTTAGAGCAATATAAAATCGATATGAAAAGAATACTTAAGAGTATCCTCTACCGGAAGTTACCCTCTGCACTCTTCATCTAAAATCCTTTCCCCTTGCCTAAAAACGGTTATCGCTCTCCCAACGCTATTTTTAAAACTAAAGGGTTCGGGTAAACGCCAAATGAAGGATAAAGAATCACACTGTGACTACAGATCGTACAGACAAATTTTTTGAAAAAAGTGTTGGCTACGTGTGAAAGATAACATGATTTTTAAAAAGTTGCAAGTTTATCCAGGAAACTTTTTTCAATTTTTCGCCGGTAGGATCTTTAGTGTGATTCTCGGTCCTTAATTTGGCGTTTACTCGAACACTTTAGCTTTAAAAATATCGTCGGGACAGCGGCAACCGTTTTTAGGCGAGAGGAAAGGATTTAATTTTATTTATTGTAAATTATAGACGCGTCGACAACTTAGGTCATTATCGTCTTGATTATACATTAAATAACAACACACTTAAAACTAAATGACATCACAAAACATCCACGAGCGGAGGCGGGATTCGAACCCACGACAGTCTGATTCAGAGGCAGCGACGCTAACCACTGGACCACGACTGTCCTCGAGAGGAAAGGATTTGAGATGAAGAGTGAAGGGGGGAACTTTTGGTACAGAATACTCTTAAACATATTGAAGCTGCAATAGATGAGTACGTATATTTTGACAGTGAATAGAACATTCCAATTCGCAGTAAAAAATAATAATAATAATAAGTATTTACAATTTACACAACTTCACACCTACACAACTAACATTGACCCTATCACTTGAGATTGTTGTAATTTTAATATTTCAAATAACTATTAATTATTATTATTAGCTACCCGGCGAAGACAGGTTTAAACATTATAGTAATAATACTCGTAAATGCCTTTTTTGTAATTATTATACAATTCTTTTAAATTGTAGCAATAACGATACCTTCGTCGTAATATGTTGACTGTTTAAAAGTCTACTTTTTGCCGCGTATAAAATATTATTATGCTACGATAAAGGAGAGATGAGGGATCAGTAATGAGCGAAAACAGCATTTTGAACCCGGACGAAGCCGAACTGAATAGCTTCAGTAGCTAATAATAGTTTTGCCACAAAATTGTGTAACTTTAGAGAAATCTGTATTATTCAAAAAGGGACACTCCGTACAAAGTCATGTTCCGCGAAAGGTCTTGCGGTCACTAATTCGCAATTAAAGTGATGCTAATTAAATTATCAAAGTCAACAGCGTTAATTTCATAAACTCACATGTAAACAAGTGTTTGCATATTTCATCAGCATAGAAAACAAGATGTTCAAGTTTATGCTAACTCTGTTTGGGATGTTGTTTCAGGACCGCCAGTATAAAAAGTAGACCCGTGATTTGGTCAATAAATTACCAAGCAATAAGTCCACTTGAAAGTTCTGGGATTCGTCTATATTCTATCAAATAGAATTTATTGTTCGATCGAGCGTTGTCCCATTTTAACTTAACCATTTGGAATTTCATTGTTTGTCGGTCCCTTTGCCTGTTCCACGTTTACGGTCAAATGCATGGATCAATTTTAACTTTTGGTGGAAAATCAAGGTTGAAAGACGTAGACTAATTGTTTTGCGACCCCGCGGTTTGGTTTATGAGTTCATAAAATGATAAGAAAACAACCAAATAACTTTTAATATGTCATTTTATTCAAATTTTGGGTCAACAATTTGGAATAAGTTAATAGAACGTCAAAACGAACCTCGCAATCTCCCCTGGTTAATAAAGGGGTGATCAAAATTGGTTCAGTTCGTGTGACATGTTGGTGAGTAGATCTGCGAAAGTCTGTTACGTAAAAATATCAAAGCTTAAAAGTTAAAACAAAGGGGGAGCGATATCTACTGTTTACAGAACTACTATAAAAGTACTATATACAGGCTGGCGATTTTTTCGATTCTCACCATTGGTATCTTGGGAATAGTAAAAGGTACAAAATCGGTTAAATTAGATAAAAGTTACGCTTTTTTAGGACGATTAAGAACCTGAAAAGAAATCCAGGATATTTTGATTGGTTCCTGATTTATCACGAAAAAACTACAAATTGTGGTTTCAGAAAAAAATATTATCTTCCCTGCCATTGATACTATTTCAATCAAACTTGGTAACTTTATGCTTTTGACCACACCGAATTGAATGATGTCAACAGAAATTTTCTAGGGATTCTAGATTTCAAACTGCGATAATCAACTTTTTTATTTCATATGTTCGCCATATTGGATTTTTTACATCATAAGGTAGACCAAAAAATTAGCTTTTCAGATTGGTTACTAACATACCTAACCATTTTTCCGGAAAACTTGTTGTAATTTTTTGAGAATTATTTTTATGAAATCATGAATACTTTGAAAAACATTTGAAACTGTACAATGTTATTAATACTCCTTAAACACTTAATCATCATGAAAAAGCGCAACTTCTTTCTAATTTAACCGACCTTGTATCTTTAACCGTTCCCAACATACCAATTGAGCGTAAAAAAAATCACCATATTGTTTATTTTTGTAGGCAAAAATTAAACAAAAAACATTTTAAGAATTTTTATAATAACCATCGTGAATTGAATGCATATCCAGTATCCACAAGGAAAATATAATCTCGTTAAAAAAATAATATAGTACCTAATTATATCATTCTAAATTAAGTTATTCTACACGCAATTTTGAACAAAATACGTTATATTCTAGTTTTCCATTAAAAATTTAATATCACTAAATTGTTAAGTTCATTCAATTAGCTTTTTCCTTAATAAGAAAATTAGCACTCAAGTTTGATATCCTTCTCTTTCCTGATGCATTTTTTAATAGGTCAAAAAGACGGAAACATTTTCCTATTAGTTTCCTTATTCATTTACTCAGCTGTTATACGCTTTCAAATAGTGCATAAGAATAATACAAGATGAAACAAAATGTTTTAAATGTAATTATATAACACTTAATTTAACTTTTTTGTATTAATGCTTTTGGATATCATTTATTAAAATTTTTTATAATAAATATTAGCAAAAAAAACTTTTTAGAGACAAGCTTTTATTTAAATGTACTAAAAAGGAAAAAATAATTTTTAATAATTTAGGTTCATAATTATAAAAGCGTGGGTCGTGACTAATAAACTATCATAGAGTTCAGGACCCACGCTTTTATAATTATGAACCTAAATTATTAAAAATTATTTTTTCCTTTTTAGTGCATTTAAAAAAAAGTTTGTCTCTTAAAAGTTTTTTTTGCTAATATTTATTTTGTTTCTTTTAGTTTTTCAAAATTTTATCCCCCTTGACACCCGTACGGGTTGAATTTTGAGAAATCCTTTCTTATTGGATGCTTACGTCAGAAATCGAACCAACTGTCCAGATTTCAAGTTTCTAGCTTCAGTGAGTTGGCCTGGGCGTTGATTAGTCAAAAAACCCTACATCCCCGTTTGAACCCCTTAGGGGTTGAATTTATTTCTAAAAACGATTTATTCATGTATTGTCATCGGGAATACATATGTGTACAAAATTTCAAATCGATCGGATACGTGGAAGTCGTTCAAAATTGACTTGCAAGTTTTGACCTAAACAAACACACAAACTAACTAACTAACATACATTGCTAGTTAAATAAAAGCTTGTAAAAAGTAAATTATAGTAGTTAACTTACTTTAAGTTCCTGACCAAGTAAAAACTATTTTTAGTTGGTCAGCAACTTAATAAGATTAACTATAATTTAATTTTTATATAAAAAACTTTTTAACAAAAAAAAACCTCCTTCAAAAAGCCACTAAAAAGAGGAAAATAATGAAATTTTGAGGTCTGAGCCAATTTAATAAAATATGAAGTCGATTAGAAAGTATAGTATAGTGATTAATATCTTCTTTTTAACCAACTTCATATTTTATTAAATTGGCGCAGACCTCAAAATTTCATTATTTTCCTCTTTTTAGTGGCATTTTGAAGGAGGTTTTTTTTTTGTTAAAAAGTTTTTTATTTTTTACTTTTTAGTGTCAAAAAGTGACATTTACCTTAAGGAATCACACGCCGTTACTAACTTTTATTAAAATCAGCCGAACTACTGAACCGATTTTGATGAAATTTCTATGGGACCAATCTGAAAGTATATCCTTTCAAATAAAAAAAAAATTTCCAAATGGGTTTATAAATGACGGAGTTCTGAGATAATAAACATAAAAAAAAAATACAACCGAATTGAGAACCACCTCCTTTTTTTGAAGTCGGTTAAAAAATTTTAATAAATGATATCCAAATGGATTAAGAGTAATCCTTCATCACAAATCCTTTCCCTCGCCTATAAAACGGTTCCCGCTCTCCCAACGCTATTTTTAAAGCTAAAGGGTTCGAGTAAACGTCCAATGAAGGACCGAGAATCACACTACAGATCCTAAAGGCGAATTTTTTGAAGTTGTAAGTTTTTTCAGGAAATTTTTCTTCAATTTGGTGTGCTTCTTGGTCCTTCATATGGCGTTTACCCGAACCATTTAGCTTTAAAAATAGCGTCGGGAGATCGGGAACCGTTTTATAGGTGAGGGGGATTTGAGATGAAGAGTGCAGAGGGTAGCTTCCGTTATCGGATAGTCTTAATACAAAAAAGTTACAGTAGATACACAGCTGGAATCGAAGAAAATATAAATTTAATATTGTGTAAAAAAATTCAACTGCAATTGTACTCTATTATAATATTACTAGCCGTTACCCGTGGCTTCGCCCACGTATTTTTCGATTTATGATTTATTATCCCTCGCGAGAAATTCTCCTGCGAATTTTATAATATATAACTCACCCGTTTCGCTCGTTCGCTCGGATTTTATTAATACATTACTCACTCGCTTCGCTCGTTCGCTTGAATTTTATTAATATATTACTTACTCGCTTCGCTCGTTCGCTCGAATTTTATTGATACATTACTCACTCGCTTCGCTCGTTCGCTCGAATTTTATTAATACATTACTCACTCGCTTCGATCATTCGCTCGAATTTTATTAATACATTACTCAGTCGCTTCGATCGTTAGTTTGAATATTAATTATACATTACTCACTCGCTTCGCTCGTTCGTTTGAATATTAATAATACAATACTCACTCGCTCCGCTCGTTCGCTCGAATTTTATTAATACATTACACAGTCGCTTCGATCGTTAGTTTGAAAGAGGCATACCTTCACGTTTGGAAATTATCGCCGGAAACTTCTGAGGATGATATCTGTCAGTTCATTAAGGTGTCAAAACCTAATATAAAACTGAAATGTGAAAAGCTGAATGCTAGAGGCAATTATGCATCATTTAAACTTACAATTCCGTTTAGTAATTTAGAACATCTATCTGAGCCAGAATTTTGGCCATTAGGAGTAGCCGTTGACCGTTTTTTACACCGACGACCTTCAAAAGCCAGAACGACTTAATGCACGGTTGTTCTAATCGTAATTCTGATTGTTATTTTAAGATTTATCATCAGAATGTTCGGTCGATACGAGAAAAAGTTGATCGTTTATCATTGACTTTACTAAATGAATCACCTGATGTAATATGCTTATCTGAAACGTGGCTCACAAATGACAATATTGATTTGGTTAACATATCTGATTTTGTTCTTAGTTCTTATTACTGCAGGACACAACATATTCATGGTGGTGTAGCTGTTTATTTAAGAAAAAATATTGCTTCCAATAGTTTAGACTGGATTTATGGTCTTTGTGTTGAAAAGTGTTTTGAATGTTGTGGTATTGAAATTAAAATATCAAACACTAATTTTATAATTTTAACAATTTATAGGTCTCCATTGGGTGATTTTAATTATTTTTATGATAGTCTTAACTTGGTTTTGAATCGTATTTATAACAATTCTACTAAAATTATTTTATGCGGTGACTTTAATATTAATTTTCAATATATTTCTAATGAAACTAAATTATTAAATGATCTATTTGTAAGTTTTAATATGACACGGACCATTTTTAACCCAACGCGTGTGACTGATATTTCGTCAACTCTAATTGATAATATTGTTTTGAACTGTGATTATGAGTCAGCATATAATATTGAATCTCACATTTCTGATCATTTCGGACAAATTGTTACCATTCCCTATATACATCGAAACATTCCGATTCGAAAATCGAAAAGATGCTTTAATAATTTTGATAATTGTTGTTATTTTAATTATTTAATTTCAATTACTGACTGGACTGATGTGATTAGCTCGTATGATTTGAACGAATCATTCGGTCTTTTTTATGATTCTTTTTTATATTGTTTTAACTGTGCATTTCCATTGACTAATGATACAAATCAAAATAATAGTACTAAATTACGATGTCCATGGATTACTCCTGAAATTGTTGAATATAAACAGCAATTGAATGATCTGTTTCGTTTATCTAAAGATTTCCCTGCGTTAAAAAAACAATAAATTGCAATGAAAAGCACATATAAAAATTTTATTAAGTCTGCTAAAGACAAATATGTTAGGCAAAAAATTGATAATTCGGATAATAAAATGAAATCTATTTGGTCTTTTATTAATAATCAACTAAAAAAGTCAGATTCTAGCCAACCTTACTTGTTATCAAATGACACAATAGTGAACGATCCGTCTGATCTTGTTAACATATTTAGTGGCTATTTTAAGAATATTGATTCAAATTTGAACACGGGAAAAAATTTTACAACTGATAATGATTCCAACATAAATATTAATAAAAATTCCGTATTTTTAACACCTTATACTGAAATTGAAATTTCTAACCTAATTTTGAAACTAAAGAATAGTTTTTCATGCGGTACTGATGGTGTGCCAGTTATTCTGGTAAAAAATTGTTCATTCTTGATACCACCATTATGTCATTTAATTGATCTATCTCTGTCTTCAGGTGTCTTTCCAAAAGTTTTAAAAGAGGCAAAAGTTGTTCCTGTTTTTAAGAAAGGAGAAAAGTTTAATGTTGCCAATTACCGACCTATTTCTGTTTTATCTACATTTTCTAAATTATTTGAACTAGCCTTTTGCACTCGACTAATATCATTCTTGCAAGATTTTAATATAATTTGTCCGAACCAAAATGGTTTTTGTCGTGGCAAATCGACCGAAGATGCAATTTTTGAATTAGTAACCGTAATTTCTAGTAGTCTAAATAATAAAAATTGTACTTCGGCTGTTTTTTGCGATTTGAGTAAGGCATTTGATACTGTAGATCACAAAAAACTATTGGCCAAAATTGAATGTTACGGTGTTAGAGGTACCAGCCATGATTGGATAAAATCTTTTTTATCTAACAGAACGCAGAGAGTGTGTATTAATAACGCTATGTCAGATCCTGTGCACATTTCTTCAGGTGTACCCCAAGGTTCTGTTATGGGTCCTATTTTGTTTATTTTATATGTTAATGATTTATCAAACAATGTTCGCTCCGATAAGCTCATTATGTATGCAGATGATACTAGCTCTATATCTGTTTCAAAAAAAATTGACAATCTAGTAATAGCAACACAAACTGCTATTGATGATATTTTTAATTGGTGTCAAGAAAACGATTTAATGTTGAATCCCGATAAAACTGTTTATATGTCATTTCATACTAAACAAAATAGGAGTAATTTAGATCTCAATCTTGTTTTAAATAATAAATGTTTAAATAAAAAATTTTGGAGCATACAAGTAATTCAAGAATTACAAGGCGCGATATTCAAGTAGGTACTGTGTGTAAACGGTTTTATTGAACATAGGGAAATTAACACTGAGAATATTTATAATTTTGTAGTAGGCTATGAGCCATAAGACCTAATATAAATATGTATTGGATTACATAGAAAAAATAGTACAGTGAATTTTTTAAACAATTTTCCATAGCAACGGTTGACTATTAAGCGTTACTCGGAACCGGCTAAATAAAAAAGTCATGATGTGTCGTAAGACACCCGACAGAAGCTATGCTTTTTACGCATTGTATATAAAACCGAATTTATCAAAGATATAAATAATACAATTAAAAAGTTATTATTTGATCGCCATTTTAAAATCTGACGCCATTTTATTTTTTTGTGTCTTATTAAATTCTCAAATATCAATTTTCAAAAGGATCGGATAATTTTTACAAAGAAATATATACCTATGACCGCCATTTTAAAATATGACATCATTTTATTCTTTTGTGTCCTATAAAACTCGCAAATATTAATTTTCAAAAAGATCAGATCATTTTTGCAAAAAAGTACATATGGCCGCCATTTTGAAATCTGACGTCATTTTATTTTTTTGTGTTCTATGAAACTCTCAAATATCAATTTTCAAAAGGATCGGATAATTTTTACAAAAAAGTACATACGGCCGCCATTTTTAAATCTGACATCATTTTATTTTTTTGTGTCCTATGAAACTTTCAAATACCGATTTTCAAAAGGATCGGATAATTTTTACAAAAAAGTATATATGGCCGCCATTTTGAAATCTGACGTCATTTTATTTTTTGTGACCTATGAAACTTTCAAATATCAATTTTCAAAAGGATCGGATAATTTTTACAAAAAAGTACTTACGGCCGCCATTTTGAAATCTGACATCATTTTATTTTTTTGTGTCCTATGAAACTTTCAAATACTAATTTTCAAAAGGATCGGATAATTTTTACAAAAAAGTATATATGGCCGCCATTTTGAAATCTGACATCATTTTATTTTTTTGTGACCTATGAAACTCTCAAATATCAATTTTCAAAAGGATCGGATAATTTTTACAAAAATGTCCATACGGCCGACATTTTTAAATCTGACGTCATTTTATTTTTTTGTGTCTTATGAAACTCTCAAATATCAATTTTCAAAAGGATCGGATAATTTTTACAAAGGAGTACTACATATTTCCGCCATTTTGAAATATGACGTCATTTTATTTTTTTGTGTCCTATAAAACTCGCATATATCAATTTTCAAAGAGATCGGATAATTTTTACAAAAAAGTACATATTATGGCCGCCATTTTGAAATCTGACGCCATTTTATTTTTTTGTGTCCTATGAAACTTTCAAATACCGATTTTCAAAAGGATCGGATAATTTTTACAAAAAAGTATATATGGCCGCCATTTTGAAATCTGACGTCATTTTATTTTTTTGTGTTCTATGAAACTCTCAAATATCAATTTTCAAAATGATCGGATAATTTTTACAAAAAAGTACATACGGCCGCCATTTTGAAATCTGACGTCATTTTATTTTTTTGTGTCCTATGAAGCTCTCAAATATCAATTTTCAAAAGGATCGTATAATTTTTAGAAAGGAGTTCTACATATTTCCGCCATTTTGAAATCTGACATCATTTTATTTTTTTGTGTCCTATAAAACTCGCAAATATCAATTTTCAAAAGGATCGGATAATTTTTACAAAAAAGTATATATGGCCGCCATTTTGAAATCTGACGTCATTTTATTTTTTTGTGTTCTATGAAACTCTCAAATATCAATTTTCAAAAGGATCTGATAATTCTTACAAAAAAGTACATATGGCCGCCATTTTGAAATCTGACATCATTTAATTTTTTTGTGTGCTATAAAACTCTCAAATATTAATTTTCAAAAGAATCGGATAATGTTTACAAAAAAGTACATATGGCCGCCATTTTGAAATCTGACGCCATTTTATTTTTTTGTGTCCTATAAAACTCTCAAATATTAATTTTCAAAAGGATCTAATAATTTTTAGTGTGCTTTATTTCCTTAGTCTGATTTTATTACATTTATCCGAAACGTTACCGGAGAAAGACCTTTTGCCTGTGAAAATTCAAAAGTACGATTTGCACCTGGACGAACTCGGGCTGGTTACCATAATATTGTATTGTCACCGGAGCTACACATGTATGCAAAATTTCAACTCAATCGAATCATGGGAAGTGGGTAAAAATTCAAAAGTACGATTTACACCCGGACGAAAGCCGGGCCGGTCAGCTAGTTACCATAATATTGTATTGTCACCGGAGCTACACATGTGTGCAAAATTTCAACTCAATCGGATCATAGGAAGTGGGTGAAAATTCAAAAGTATGATTTACACCCGGACGAAAGCCGGGCCGGTCAGCTAGTTACCATAATATTGTATTGTCACCGGAGCTACACATGTGTGCAAAATTTCAACTCAATCGATCGCAAGATTTGTAACAAATATACGGGATCAAGCTAAATAAAACCACCGTTTAAAAAACAAAGCATCTACAACCTACTTATTTTTGCGTGATGCCAGAACATAGTTTTTATTTGAGAATCAGTTCGGTTGCTTTTGCGTGATGCCAGAATATTTTAAAACTCGCAGTCGCATAAGAGGTTATTTACTTGAAAAAAATCATGTAAATCGGATCAGTGGTTCTCGAGTTATAAGCGTACAAAGGGACATAGAGACAGAGAAAATCAAATTGTTCGGGAAGGTATGATGAACGTCGAGAAATTTTGGTCCGATCCGATCGACGTCAATAATTAGTTACACGTCATTTTAACTCAGTAGGCCAGGGTTTTTAAACTTAAATTCAAACATCAGCAGTCAAAAAATTGAATAACTATATTTAAATAATGCAATATAAGATAGAGCATACGCTATCTTCCAATATCCATATCACACTGTGCAACAGACAAGGACAACCGAAACAAGTTCGCGATTTATTAGATAAAGTCGCATTTATTTAGTTCAATAATCATAAAAATCTGTATAAAAAAACTGTTTTGACACAATATTATACATGAAATCTATCTAAAATTTTCTGCTCTTTCGTTTAAGACAGGTTTCGAATCGATCTGACTTAAATTGAGCAAACTATAAGCAAAAAACACCGTTTTTTCTAATTTGCTCCCCTCTGGGGCCAAAATTCAAAAATCGGGCGACGTTAGGATCAAATAGACCCTGAGAGGAATCGAACAAAAAAAAGTTTTTTAAAATCGGTTAACCCGTTTGGGCTGTACGACTGATACAAAAAATCCGTTACAGACTCACAGATTCACAGATTCACAGACAAAGCGAGTGTATATAGGCGCTTCTAGCTTCGCTAAGATCGCGCCTAAAAATCAGAAGTTAACTTTTTAGGTGTAATGATAACTGAAACTCTGTCTTGGAACGCCCATGTTGATAATCTATCTGCTAAATTATCCAAAAGTGTTTTTGCTCTTCGTGTCATTAAAAATAGCTGTACTGATTCTAAAGTTTGTTTGTCTGTCTATTATGCCTATTTTTATCAGCTTGTGAAATACGGTATTGTTAGTTGGGGTTATTGTTCTGACATTAAAAAAATATTTGTACTTCAAAAAAAGGCAATTCGTGTAATTTTTAATCTTGATTTTCGTGCAAGTTGTAAACAAACTTTTATTGATAAATGTATTTTAACTGTGCCGTCTATATATGTCTATTTTGCCTTGTGCTTTGTCAAGCAACGCATTCAAAATTACGATACATTTCAGGCTGTCCATGGACATGACACTAGAAATAATTCTAATGTAATTTTACCGAAGTCTTCAATGACATTATTTAATAATAGCGCCGAATATCATGCCTTAAAAATGTTTAATATGTTGCCGCATGATATTAAAATTTTGAATTTTAATAAGTTTAAAAAAGTAATAAAGGCAGCTTTAGTCAGTCAATGTCTTTATAACATTGATGATTTCTATATTTAATATGTATTTTATAGTGGACCGATTTGTATTAGGTGTTTTGACGAATCCTCATGTAATTGTATTATGGATTAATAAATTTCTATTCTATTCTATTCTATTAATTATACATTACTCACTCACTTCGCTCGTTCGTTTGAATATTAATAATACAATACTCACTCACTTCGCTCGTTCGTTCGAATTTTATTAACTTCCCATTGGAAGTTATTGTAATGGGTCCGAAAATCGAAATCAAAAAGGAAAAAAAAATTTTATGTTTCAAGGTCACTACACTATTTTTACACTACTTTTAGAAAGATGTGTGTGTGTGTATGTGTGTGTGTGTGTACGTATGTACGTACGTACGTACGTACGTATGTATCTATGTGTCCATTTCTTTCTAAGACGAAATCTCGAGAATGAAAAATGATATCGTCTACGTTGGGGTGCCAATCGACGCGTATTAACGTAAATATGATCTGAAAGAAATTTTTTCAAAATCGGGTCAGCCGTTCTTTTTTCTTAACCAAATAACCTCCAAAAAAGTAGATTTTATACAATATCTCGCGAATAAAAAAATATATCGACTTCGTAAGGGTGTCAATCGAGGCGTGTTAACGTCATTTTGATCCGACATAAATTTTATAAAAATCGGTTCAGCCGTTTTTTTTTTTTTTTTTTTTAATTATTGTTAAAAATAAATAATAATTATGTTTTAATGATTAAAATGATTACTTTTCTTTGTAATATCTAATTTAATTATTATTATTAAATATTTATCAAACTGGGAAGTTCGTCGTGTGGACCTCAAGGGTCGCACTTTAGTCCTAATAAACGACCCACCTCACGGCTTGTTAATACATATGATTGCTCACCTACGTTATATAAGGAACTCCTGTGCAAAATTTCATGCTTCTAACTTAAAAAATGATGAACTTCCATACAAACTTTCACCCCCTATTTAACCCCTTTAAGGGATGAATTTTCAAAAATCCTTTCTTATTACTCATCTAAGTTAAATAAGGAACTCCTGTGCAAAATTTCATGCTTCTAACTTTAAAAATTACGAACTTCCATACAAACTTGCATCCCCTATTTAACCCCCTTAGAGGATGAATTTTCAAAAATCCTTTCTTATTGCTCACCTACGTAATATAAGGAAGTCCTGTGCAAAATGTTATGCTTCTAACTTCAAAAATGACTAACTTCCATTCTAACTTTCATTCCCTTTTTAGCCCCCTTAGGGGTTAAATTTTCCAAAAAACATTTCTTAGTGCCCACCTACGTTATATAAGAAACTCCTGTGCAAAATTTCTTGCTTCTAACTTCAAAAATGATGAACTTCCATACAAACTTTCATTCCTGATTTAACCCCCTTACGAGTTGAATTTCGAAAAATCCTTTCTTAGTGGGTGCCTACGTCACAAAAGGAACCTACTGTCTAAATTTCAAGTTTATATCTTCAGCGGTAGGACCTGGGCGTTGTCTGTCAGTCAGTCAGTCAGTAACGGAACTGTTTTATATATATAGATAGTACTTAAAAAAATGCTAGAAATATAACGTTTCATCGTAACTGCTGGATTTACAAAAAATATCTTAAAACCTACACTTGGGCGCACACTAAACTTAATATTTTCAAAATAGTTTTCAGTAGGTTTAAATCCGCATGTGACACCGACATTGATTTTCAATTTGACTAGAATTGTTATCTCAGAATATCAAGAATTTAAATACTTTGGAACAAGTTCTTTCTAATGCATATTTATCGTATAAAGATTAAATGACTGTTTTTCTTTGACGCATCCTGTAAAGTAGGTTATATATTAATAATATTCGTCGATCTCTCTTGAATACATTATATAAGGTTAAAACATTCAACATTCAGTCGGGAGCTAATTAAAAATCAAACGCTTTTCTCCAGTGGGATAATTCAATTGATGCAAAGTCCTTGGGCGTTTTCACTTTATATTAATGAGTTCAGTGCTAGTTTCCTAGTTTTATTGAATTACACAGGTGGGACTCCTGCAAGATATGCGGTGTCGCCAACCTGAATTAATGTGTCAAACGCTACGTTATGTAACCAAATGACTTTCATAATGGCCAATGCAAAAGCGTTATTCATTGTTCCGAACCTTAAATCCAGGAAAGTTAATTTCAATTTGGTTTATTAGAATTTCATATAGAAAGCTTATCGCCAGCTTAGGCGCGCTGAACGCGTAGCGCCAGACCGCCGTGTGAATAAGATATTGTAGATTATAGACGCTCGACAACAGAGGTCATAAGTCGTGTGGAAACATTTGAATATTTCAGTTAGTAAATAAATAAATCAATATATAACTTTATTTGGTCGATACTAATGTACATAAATATAGTATCAGAAAAGAATCCCCGAAAGTATATAGTTTTGTTTACATAGTTTTGGTAATGTAATTTTAACCCTGATCGATCAGTACACCGTGTCGAAAGAAAAAAATTCTCTTTATAACCTCGGATACTTTTGACATGGAAATTTGATAAAACCGCATCTTCATATCAACAAAATTCCATCACTATCCAATACGTATACGACATGATCAGACTGAAATCCCGTTCTGGTTTTATTTGCTGACTTAGGCCGCGTTTATACTCCCAGGCGATAGGTGGCGGGTGATGCTGTGTTTATACGTTACCAGGCTTTGCACGTGCATCGAAGAGACCCTGAGTCTCAATCATGATGTCAATCATAACATGTCGTATGTTATTCGTGTTAGAGGGTGAAGATAATGAAGAAAAGATTTGTTAACGAAGAAGATGCAGTGTTCATTTTGTTTATGAACTACGCGGTAGATATGGCGAATTTCATCATCTCTACCAGGATCCGAGACAATGTCCTAAAAAAATAATAAAAAATGTTTTGAGTTCATGTGCAAGTACATGTCTATAGAAACATTTGTCTTCATTTTAGCAAACATGCACAAGAGCTGGCGGGAAATGTAGGCGATATCACTCGAATTTGTTGCATGCCACAGAAGGAGGTGATGGCCAGACGATGCTGCCTTTGGTGTATCCTGTCGCTTAATAAAAGCACAAATAGTCCCGTTGAAGATAATGAGGCATAGACAAAAGTGACGTCGTCTGTCGTTTATCACCCGTCGCCTGAATGTATAAACGCGACCTTACGTTCTGCAATTCAGTATCTAATAATCAATTCTTTGCGTGGACAGAGTTATGCATTCTGTTATCTCCATGTCATTACGCACCAACAAAATGCTGTACTACACATTAATGGATAAATCTCGAAGAAATTCCCAGAAGCGCATCACCATTTACCTTCATGTCATCGTGATTTGTCCATTACATAATTAGTACGAAATAACTTTCAGTGAAAATGTGAACACATAGCTTTCATCGCCAGGTAGCAATTTTTTTTCGAAAAACCCTCCTATTTTTGTCCCCGGCGAGAAGATCAAAAATCTGACTCAGTTAGATTCTGTCCCGTGTCCTATACTATAATAAGTGTGCAAAGTTTCAACTTCCTAGGTCAACGGGGGCCTTTTGAAGGACATGGAAGGACGGACAGCCGAACACACATTAGGATATGATACATGTAGATATCCTTACAGGCGCCTCTCTCCTCGAGAGTCGATAATCTATAACATCTATCTGCAGAAGCCTCTCTTAATTTGTTGCTACAGTTAACTCAGTGCTTCTATCCTTTCACGTTCTGAGTTGAGTTCCCACTCCTGGAAGGTGTGATTAGAATGCAGTATCATAGATTTCACAGTAGGGTTTATTAAGAAGAAGTAAAGGGAAGGAACTCTTGTTAAGTTAGCATTTTTTTTCCCAACATCTCCGTAGATGGTTAACGAAAGTCTACTAAAAGTGGTTGGCGTGTATATGAGTCTAGTATTAAAGGTACATTGTACAAGTATACACTTTTTTCTAAAATATCTGAATACACATTAAATTTTATTTTCTCTAAAATTATAAAATAAGCAACGACACGTATTTCCAATTTCCAGTAAAGAAAACAAGCATTAATGTAGAGGAATACAAGATTTCCAGATATGAGAAGCTGTTAATTTTTATAGTTTTGTTTTGTTACTTGTTTCTCATTACAGGCGCCAATGGCTCCCCCGGGATATGAGATTCTGAACGAAAAGTACAGACTCAAGAAAGCTTCACAAAAAAGTTATCTGTTCTAATTAATGTGTTTTTATTAAAAATATTTTTCTTACAATAACATTTTTTACAGTGTCTTCTACACTATGCGGTATAGCCTACTGCGCTCCGAAAAAGGTACTTAGGTAAGTATGTCGGGGTTGTAATCTTTGTCTGCTATCATCATTCCATATATTCACAACTCCCTCTGCAACGATTCACAATGCGTCCAACTGTACAGCTTTTAAATCAGCCCAATCCATCTGTTTCTATTTTTCATATTTACACTCGCTGTCCAATCAGCTGAATCCTGCTATACCGACATCCCAAAACATACAGTGGCATCTTATCTGCATGCCGGGTTGCCAGATAAGTTCGCTAAAAATAGAGAAAAGAGAGGGGGAATTATCTTCACTAAACAGTAAACTACACTCGAGAAGTGCGATTCTGCGACGATAAATGCGTTATATGTTACGATTTCATAAATATCGGACGCTTCATAGTTCAGCTATCTTTTTATTTTTCACTCGGACGAGACTTTCTAATATCGGACATCTGGCACCCTGCCTGGATACCGTGATAACAAAATTATAAAACAAGCCGTGAGGTGGGTCGTTTATTAGAACTAAAGTGCGACCCTTGAGGTCCACACGGACTTACCAGTTTGATAAATATTTAATAACAATAATTAAATTAGATATTACACAGAAAAGAAATCATTTTAATCATTAAAACATAATTATTATTTATTTTTAACAATTAAAAAAAAAACGGCTGAGCCGATTTTTATAAAATTTATGTCGGATCAAAATGACGTTAACACGCCTCGATTGTCATCCTTACGAAGTCGATATAATTTTTTATTCGCGAGATATTGTGTAAAATCTACTTTTTTGGAGTCTATTTGGTTAAGAAAAAAAACGGCTGAACCGATTTTGAAAAAAAATTTTCAGATCATATTTACGTTAATACGCGTCGATTGGCACCCTAACGTAGTCGATATCATTTTTCATTCTCGAGATTTCGTCTTAAAAAGAAATGGACACATACGTACGTACTTACACACGCACAGACATCTTTCTAAAAATAGTGTAGTGACCTTGAAACATAGAAATTTGTTATACATTTTGATTTCGATTTTCGGACCCATTACAATAACTTCCAATGGGAAGTTAATAAGAACGATATCGGTCTATTGCACATTACCTCTACATTCTGCACGAGATTTAATAGCTTTTTAATACGTTACGAAGACATCTGAAATCTAATCAAAAACCGATTTTTTTTATCCGGAAAAATTTCTAAATTATAAACGTAATATATTTTAATATGTACATATCAAGAATGTAACCTAATAAGTTACAGATAAATTCTTATAAATAATACACTTGTTTAGGTAAGAGGTTTATTCAATTAGATTAATCCAATAAAAATAGATGAACATGCATGCAATGCGTTTCCGAAGTAGCACATTTCATTAATATAGCATTGATATTAAATTACTTAAATTGTAAATAATGGTCGAATCCTGGCTATTTGATATAAGTAAGTGATAAACCAAAAAATATACCTACACAGAAATTTCAAAAAAATTTAAATCCCCGTGTCTTCCCAACCAAAAAAGGCACAGAACATTTCTTGTGTTTGTTGGAATCACCTTGCTTCTTTCTGTGAGCACAAACCGATACCTATTTCGAATGTTACCAAAAATTGCATTTTTATAAACCTTAAAACACGAAAAACATACATATTTAAGGTGCGTTTGGTATCAAGGTGTAGTGTAGTGTAGTGTAGATAATTTTTCACTGAAAAGTGTAAAAAGTTCACCAAAAGTGTAAACTTAATGTACACTTGTAACAAACGGGCTAGTGTACATTCCGAGTAGATTGTACATGCGCATTACAAAATAAATTAATGACAGATTGGCTGAGTTCATTATTTCTAGTTTTTACAGTTTTTTTGGTCGTAAAAATGTTAAACTCACTGCCATATTTATCTTGTACCATTACATTTTGAAGCTCATTCATTTTTAAGAGACAAAAAATGTAAAAAATTGAGTACGAAAAAAGTATCAAATCTGTCAAAGCGATTGTCAATTCAGACATATATCACGTGACCTACACTACACTACGTGCACCTGCTCAAAAGTCAGGACTAATAGTTGTTACACTTTTAGTCCCACACTGAAATAACAAACAGGTCAGTTATTTTACACTTTTGTATAACAAACGTAATAGTGTCAAAAGTGTTTACACTTTTTACACTACACCTTGATACCAAACGCACCTTTAAACAAATAAATAACTTATACATAAACAAATAAAAATGCATATTTAATTAAAAAGGCATGCTTATTTTAACAAGCACACGTATACCTCTTAAACTCTTTTGATAAAGGACTTCAATTTTTTTTATAATTTTTTACATAAATTCCGTTATTTAAGTGTTTTATATGTATAAATTCATATGCATGTAAAAATGTTGAAAATTCTGTGATAGTAACAGCCACTGATGTCTGCTCTCCAAAGCTTAATAACTTACAAATCGAATACTATAAAAAGTTACCTAGATAAAAAAATCTAAGAGTGACGTTTGTTATTGCATTTGATTGTTTCCCGTAGGACAGATTGGCAACAATTGAATTAGTTCAGCAAATAGGAATTCGGAAAGACGGAAATGAAGTAGACAACTGTCACCAAACAAAACGAGTTTCATAACAGTGCAATCTCTTTCCTAATAAGATATCGACGTTTTCGTTAGCGCCAGTGATGAAGTATTAGATTGAAGAAACCTCGTCATTCCTGACAAAAAATTAATACTCTGGGAAACATTTTTTATTTGCTTTTTTTACAAATTTCGATACGCAATTTACATTATATTTTCTGTTGGCTTGAAAACTTAAATTTTAATTGCGTCTCAAACTTATGACCTGTGTTGTCAGTAAACTTCAACTCAGCCTTCTTATATCCGGATATCTGTTGAATCGTCAATACAATATTAATTAACTGTGAAATAGCAGGTGCATTAATAAAACAATATACCTATTGTGAAAATTACTGTGAAATATAGAATCCGGTATAAAACATGATAGATAATCAAGAATCTAAAGCAAGGCATGATTTTATAAATGGTATTTTTTGCTTACACCAAAATTGCAGATATTAATTTTTTATAAATCAATCAACCCTCATAATATAAATGTAATAAAAATCCAAAAATCATATATAAGTTCGCCCGCATCTAACTTCAATTTTCTACGATTTTTTAGGGTTCTGTACCCGAAGTCACATTTATTTTCTTTACTAATCTGTCTGTCTGTTCGTCTACCACAGCCTTCGAGCTCTGGAAGTGTTACTTTAAGTTACGCTAGACTTCTGAGATATTTAATTTTGAAAACACAGATTTTTTTTAATTTTACAGACGCGCATTGACTTTGACTTTATCTCTTTTAAAGAAACTTGGTGCATCAACAATAATAAATTATTATTGATACCAAAACTTAAAGTACAGGAGAGTTTTTTTCCAAATCTTCATGATTTCCGGACTTGTAGGCCGTGGTCCGGTGGTATTTCTACCTGACGTTTCGTCTACAACTGCGGTAGACATTCTCAAAGGCGATGTGGCAGCGGTCGAAGTGTCCTCCTTTGACCGCTGCCACATCGCCTTTCAGAATGTCTACCGCAGTTGTAGACGAAACGTCAGGTAGAAATACCACCGGATCACGGCCCACAAGCCCGGAAACTATGAAGATTTGGTACAATGCCGGCCGTGAAAGCTTGCACACTTGAGTTTTTTTTTTGTTTTACCTGGTTATGCTTGGGTTAAGATAGGTTTCTCGTCTAAACCGACATTAATATACGAGCAAATCTGCGAGTAAAAATTAGTTTACGATAAAATTCAAAGAGAAGCTGGTATCTGTCAAGTTTTAAGCTCAATTACTTAAAGTTAAGTTATTTTGTAAAAGCCCTGTATTATTAAATCGACTACAGTTTATAAACATGATTGTATAATCGATCTAGTTGTTGTTAAACCTACCCTACTATAATCAACTTAACCCCATAATTTCTTTGTATGCAGGATGTTTCTGAAATAGAGGCGAAAAAATGTGGGTAAGTCTAAGAGAACACGTTAAAATGGTATAAAAATTAATTTTTTGCCATTATACCCACTACAAAATAGCTACTTTTTCATGCGTGTTTACCGGCCTGTATTGGGTCATTTAACAGGCCGGAGTGCAGAAATTTTATAGCAGTTACATAATCAGTGATAAAGGTTTGTATATCTATAGTTAGTTCTTAATTTTCTAATAAAACTTTTTCATTTTTTTTCTCAAAAATGAACCCGCCGATTTCTTTAATATTTTTTTAGGATTAAATTTAACATGTGGAGTTATTTACCGCCTCTATGTCTGAATCACCTTGTATTTATAAGTGCAGTTAGTAATGACAAAACTCGTCCATTTTTAGATTCAGGTACCTGCATCGAAAAAGAAAACAGTTTTTAACCGTTAATTCTCTACTACCCAGCAGTTATTTCTGACAACTAAATGAAAAATGATTATTGTAATATCACTCTTATCAACCAAAATGCTGATTATACTGCTTCAGTTAGTTACTACAAGGCAATAGGCATAAATCATCACATACATGAATATACATGGATATTAATTCGTAATTCGAAAAATTAATTTGGAACATAAAGAGGTGTAACACTGTATTAAATTTATTTCAGAACTTATGTTCCAAATCTAATTTTTCGAGTTGGGGAGGATAGAACTTGGTATAGGTACTGTTTTAGATTTCAATACTTTTCGTGGCCGAACAAACTGGTAGAAAGAAAATTGATAATGATAATGGCCACAGTAGCCGATTCACTTTGTTTTTTTTGTTAAAATAAAAAAAAAAAAAAAAAAAAATTGACTCATTATTTCAGATTTATATTTTTGGTGGGATATCAATACTTTCTGAAAAGTTTCTCCATGCAAATGCACAAACATTCTTTAGATTAGGGGTTTAGAGCGATAAAGTTTTTTATTTTTCCCTTTATACCCAAACACATAATATCTAAATTTCTGAATTCACGGGAAGTATCCTATAGGTATGATGAGTCAGTCACAAAGTTTACGATTTTATAGGACCTGTGTAACGATTCTAGGTAAAAGCTTCAAATTTTTACAGGGCCTCGTTGAAATAGATTTTAACAACAATCACAAATTTCACGTTACTATAAATGAATAGGAAGCGATGGAATGAGGGTGTTACATAGGTCTTAAGTTGGTTCGTATAAATAGACAGATTGGAATTCCAAGTAAAAGTATTCTGATTGTTTTAGCATGCCACGTACTTATGTGTCTTTTATTTTGAACTAAAAACTGAATTAGGATTCCGAAGAGAACCCATTCAGAACGATTCTCCAACCTTATCCAGTCAGGACAGAAGGAAAGAATGCGTAATTAAACTTGAATAATTATGTGTTTTAAAAGGAAATAATCTGCAGTCTGACAATTATCTATATAATTGTGATTCTAAGCTTTCGAGTACTCGAGTATCCGTCGTCATCATTGATAGGTACACAGTTCTTCGTGACTTACACTATTATTACAGTAAGAGTTCCTCTTTAATTGACTATCAATGATCATTGATCAAATAAACAGCTTGTAACAAAACTTTTCCTCTTGAATGGAAAGAAATTTCAATAACAAAACTAGGAAACAACGGAAACGAAGCAAAACATATTTTCAGGAAATAGCGCCGTCACTGAAACTGTGTCAAAGCATGGAGCAGACCTGAATATTGCATAGCAGGGTTGATGTAAACATTTAATTTTAAACTACAAATGTACATAACTTCAAGCTTAAACTAAACTGAATAATTTAACAGGGTATAAATACTTGATAATGTTGGTAACAACCTCACGGACGAGTAGCATGTCACACGTTTCCACACTGAGATTAAATCCGTTATTATAAAAAAATAGATTAACACCGTATAATTAAAGCACAATGTTGTAAATGAACACATTAGGGATGAAAAGAATACCATCTTTAACGTCCCGAGTTCATGCAAACCGGGATGATAATGTTTCAAGATAAACAAAACACACACGAGCGTGCATGAAGAAACAATAGACGCTCAACTCACAATTTACACAGCAGACAATTGACGAACGGAGAGAGAAGATGGCGATGAAGACAGTGTTCACATGAAACAAATGTTGAACACACTGGGTGCGGGAATACATCACGGGCGTATGTTCATGCGTTGTTCTATGAAATAAACATTGCAAGGGTTTCCAATAATCTGCTGTTCTTAAAATATTCGTTAAAACACGTTAATCAAGATGGCGGCTGATGCATAGCGATTAGCACTTGAGCGAATACGAACCGAGCACCTGTAGTGTTTTTATAAAAATGAAGTTTGAATCAAAACTGGTAGTTTGCGCCACCAAGTTTTGCCACGGTACTGTGACTTCTTAATCAGTTCTTAGATTACAATTTGAGAATTGTGGATTTGTAACAGATGAACTGTGGCTTAATGCCATAACAACAAGTGAATACCAACATGAAATAATCTTACATAATTCAGTTTTGTCTGTTCCTTGATTCAATTTAATCATTATTGTAGTAGTACTATGCCTTTGCGCGAGTCTCAAGGTGGGTCTTACAGCTTCCTCCATACTATACAAGATGTGCTGAAACACATCCAAAATGGGAAGAGCTACAGGAGATAACAGAAAATATAGACAATTATGGGAGGAGAACTTTTGACAAAAGAAAACCAACAAAGTGATATAGAAACAATGGGCTGCTACAAATAGGCAGCAGTTTTTAATGAGTAAAAATAAAGGCTTTGATAGTTCAAATAAAGTTTTTTAGTTTACCTAGATTTATTTTGGCAAACTATACAGTTATTCTATAGAATTCCTAGGAAGAGTGTGAAACTCGATTAGAAATCACAGAGAGATTTAATACTTTGCCAAAAAAACGCCAGGAATTCTATACAATGCCTATAGATATTTTATAGAATCCCTGTTTTTCATACTATACCGGTAATATAAATAGTCTAAAAATCTCACTTTTTAAAACTTGAAAAACAAATTAATCTTGCATTTTTGTGAATAAATACTAATATGTATAGGTTTCTCAATGCGCAGAGTCATCTTATGTACATTATTTCACGATTAATTTCTCATGGTCTAAATATCCTAAAGAGAAAGGATATAAGAACGAAAAAGTTGGTTTACATTATTTGTTCAAAATTATAAAATTTCGACGTGGGACGTCCTCATTGTTACTCTTTAAATAACATAACACTTACTGTTTTTCCGTCCAATCATTAATTAATAAAGAAAGGTCACAGTGACAAAGTTTTAACTTTATCGGTGACCCTTACAAAGGGTTCCACTCACACTCACGTATTAAACATGATAAACAACATAAGTTGGGCATATGATACCAGGCATGAGTACTCTGCGAGTAGAGAGTCATGTTATGAGGGATGCTTCACTTCGGTGGACGGTCTTAATAATAACGAGAATGCGGGATGGTTACATGCCGGTAGGGTGGTAACACTGTATTCAATGTTACTAACATTCACCCCATTGTACTCGTAACCGCAACGACACGATACGTATAATTCAATGATGTTTACGAACAGAAATACGCATCGAACGTGGAATATTCTAAGTTTAAACTTGACTAATTTTGACAAATTCTAGCTCTTTTTCGATTGACCTAGTTTATATTGCAACTTTCAAATATATCGAAATTTATTCACCCCAACGGTTTGCACCGAACGTATTCTGATGAAATGGTTATTCTATATTCATTTCAAGAAATTATTCCGGATTGTGTGATTTAATTTATTTCTCTTAATGGATAACATTTTTATCCATTACATGTAATGGAATTGCATAAGATTACATTATCTATATAAAAGAAAATAATTCTTTTCTCAAAGAGAATTAATGCAACTACTTTGAAAGTAGATTTAACGTACTAGAAACCGAGCAATGTAATGTAATTCTTAAAGATTGTTTTTACCCGACTACGCAAAAGAAAAATAGGGTTATTTTTATAACAACAGTCTATAAATTTCCCCGCACAACTTAGGAAAATAATTTAGACAATATTACATTATAGACAGAGCGAAATAAGGTAGCAAATTGTTGCTGCATTAGTATCTACTCCAAACGAATATCTATATAGGACCATTATCCAAGTGGTGATGTAATGTATTTTTTTCACTTTTTAGTAACTACAGATCATCTTTTTGGATTATTGTCAGTCATCCAAGTCAGCAAAGTATTTTCAATATCCTGATTGGGTTCCCTTTACACTATTCTGAGTTAGGTATATGAAATAGACAGCAGAGTTAACCAATTTGTGAAGCATGTATGCCGTTACGTCAAATTACTGCATGTAAAGTTGCATAATATTTTCTTTTCTTGTGCAGGTTGCGTGATTTCACATAGTTTCATAAAGTAGAAAAAACAAATTTCTACCACATAATTGTATATGAATGACATACTTTTGCCAAAGACAAATTCGGAACCATTTCATAAGGAGGATAATCATTTCATGAAGTGTCACGATGTAGATGCGACATGTATAATCAGTGACTATTCACTCAACGGTATAATGTATATTACACGAATAATTGCAAATGAACACCGAAAAGAATAAATAAGGAATCAACGAATGTTAGTAAAATGGGGTCATCTCGCATTTTTCTAGCATCATCAGAGAGATCATACCCGACCTAAAATATTCTAAAAGTTATTGGCCCGCCGAACTCTTATTTTGTGTCATCAATAATTGATAATAACAGAGTACTTAAAACACGCGTTAAACGAAACGTCATCTGACGAGCAAACGAACCCCTATATAGTCTCACGTCTTAATTCAGCTATCGGCTGGACTGTTCGAATCAGATTACATTACAAAAGAGGTCAGAAGTTACAGTTTGAAAGAAACATGTAATTTAAGTCTCACATAAAATTGTTATTTCTCTGCCTAATCCTTATCATGTATGTTATACTAGCCGTTACCCGTGGCTTCGCCCACGTATTTTTCGATTTATGATTATTATCCCCCCGCGAGAAATTCTCCTCCTGCGAAGCGAAGCCGGGCTGGTGGTGTTTATTCGCTCGAATTTTATAAGACATAACTCACTCGCTTCGCTCGTTCGCTCGGATTTTATTAATACACTACTCACTCGCTTCGCTCGTTCGCTCGAATTTTATTAATACATTTCACACTCGCTTCGCTCGTTCGTTTGAATATTAATAATACAATACTCACTCGCTTCGCTCGAATTTTATTAATACATTACTCACTCGTTTCGCTCGTTCACTCGAATATTAATAATACATTACACACTCGCTTCGCTCGTCGGATCGAATTTTATTAATACATATTATTGCTCACCTACGTTATATAAGGAACTCCTGTGCAAAATTTCATGCTTCTAACTTCAAAAATGATGAACTTCCATACAAACTTTCATCCCCTATTTAACCCCTTTAAGGGATGAATTTTCAAAAATCCTTTCTTATTACTCATCTACGTTATATAAGGAACTCCTGTACAAAATTTCATGCTTCTAACTTAAAAAATTACGAACTTCCATGCAAACTTTCATCCCCTATTTAACCCCCTTAGGGGATGAATTTTTAAAAATCCTTTCTTTTTGCTCACCTACGTAATATAAGGAACTCCTGTGCAAAATGTCATGTTTCTAACTTAAAAATGACGAACTACCATACAAACTTTCATCCCCTTTTTAGCCCCTTTAGGGGATGGATTTTCAAAAAAAAATTTCTTAGTGCTCACTTACGTTATATAAGAAACTCCTGTGCAAAATGTCATGCTTCTAACTTCAAAAACGACGAATTTCCATACAAACTTTCATCCCCTATTTAACCCCCTTAGAGGTTGAATTTCGAAAAATCCTTTCTTAGTGGGTGCCTGCGTCACAAAAGGAACCTACTGTCCAAATTTCAAGTTTATATCTTCAGCGGTTTGACCTGGGCGTTGTCTGTCAGTCAATCAATCAGTCAGTAACGGAACTGTTTTATATATATAGATAGACTGTATCATAGCCAAGTAAGAATAGCTGAATTATATCAGAAACCCAGAATTTACATCACTATACAGACTACAGGAGAACACAAACAAACGCAAAGAAATTCGTCGGTTCAGATGATGTATAATTATGACGCCCGATTAAAATTTTCTGGATTCTGAAATTAGCTTACAAACGGTATGTAGAATCTACCGATAATAATTATCCGTTATTCAATAATTATTCAATTATAGATAATTACTAGACAATAGACAGCCAGAAACTGCCCTTTAATCTTGAGAAATGAGGTTGTCCCCTTTTTTTTTAATCTACATTACAAATAGATCATGAAACATCTTTTTGAGAATTTTTCGGAAGCTTTTTCTGTAATAAAAAAATCCCAAAAGAGTGTATTTTCAATGAAAAAACACGACCACTGATCTGTCAAATTTAATATGAACCACGAGGTAGTTTTATATACATCTCTTTCTATAGATAAAGAAGTGTGACTTCAGAGTTTAAAATATATATTTCTTAAATTCTTATTTGCAATTAAGAAGAAGGATATTAGAACGAAAAAGTTGGTTTATATTATTAATAATTGTTTATGTATACTAAGGAATAATATGCACTGTTCAAAATTATCAAATTTTGATATGTGGGACGACACTATTCCATTCTTATTTAAGAATAAATATGTTTGAAATATAAATAACCTACAATGCAATGTTGTAATTTCTAACCGAATTTTTATATTAAAAAATTGCAAATAAAGAGAACAATTTTCTATGGAGGTTAAATACCATTATATTAAAATAGTATATTGTGTAACTGGTGTGCGAAATACATCTTTATAGGTAGGTCAGGCGCGATGTTTTCAACACGAGTAGTAGGCGAGCGCACACATGGCTGACGCATAAAGATTTGGCACACGCGTTGCACACTTTACTTCATTCAACACATGCATGGTTTTAGACCTTTATGGAATAAAAAAAAGTTACATAATGGTTCATTATGTAACTATTTACATAATGGTTCATTATGTAACTATTTACATAATGGTTCATTATATAACTAGTTACATAATGGTTCATTATGCAACCGTTTTTCATTATAGTACTGAAAAGCGTTGCATAATGGATCATTATGTAACTAGTTGCATAATGAACCATTAGCACTGAAAAGCGTTACATAATTGTCACTAGTCAATAAACGGCTATTTAAGGTCCGGAAAACAGATATGAAAAAACACTAAAATTAGGGGTCGCCAAATTCTTGAAAATTTCAAGATCTTGTCTTGATCTTGTCTTGATTTCAAGACAAGATCAAGACAAGAAGTAATTTTAGATTTCAAGACAAGACAAGAAATGTTATGTCAATACCAAGATTTCTTGTCAAGAAATATCTTGAAATATCTTGACTAACAATGAAAACGCTAAAACGTATTTATTTGTGAAAAAGATAACATATTTTAACATAACATAACGTATTATTTTAATTTATTGAACACATTTTTTGCTAGAACGATTCACAAAAATGTAAATTAAAAACAATAAATGAAAAAACTCGGGTCGCAGTGCCAAATCCTGCCGACAATATAGTGTATTTACTAATAAGGTCTTGTGGCTTTATTATGTGAACTTAAGTTTGTTTTTGGACAAAATCAAAAAATTTAACCCCTTGATACATCCCTTAAAATAATATTATTTTTCTTAATTTCAATATTATTATCAATGCAACCTCTGTACCAAATTAAATACACCCGTCAGCAAATAAATCACTATCCGCGAACTAGTGTTTTCATAAAATTTGTAAGTCCGGTCCTGTTGTGCCGATTTTGTTAAAATTTTAGCAACACATTTTAATCTCTACCAAAGGGTTAAATTCCAATTTTGAAACAATTTTTTCGGTATTTTTGGGCCCAAAAACTGTTTTCAACCCCTAAAAACTACCCTTAAAATGGCCCGATCGGGCCCATTTTAAATAGGCTTCGTGTGGTGATGGGTTCCAATGTGTGTACCAAATTTCGTTTAAATCGATTAAGTCTGTCGAGAGTTATCGTGTACACACACACACACGCACACACACACACACACGCACATATATATATATATATATATATATATATATATATATATATATATATATATAAACATTTTCAAAAATGGTGGAAAATTGTTCAGGAGGCTATGAAACATCGAGAAATTTTGGTCCGACCCCTAGGTCCCACCATCCGACCGACGCCAATAGTGTATGTGCCATATTTATGGCAAATACACTAATAATCCTGTTGAAATTAAAATTGCAAACTAGATTTTAAATATCAAATTTAACACATTTTTAAATCGGAATTCATAAGCCATGAATTAAGGCACATAAGACTTCTTATGGAGTCAACGCCTAGCCGATTTCTTGGCTTTGCTATTGTTAAAGCTGCTCTTGAAAATAGCCTTTCCGCAGGTACAGATGTGAGATGTTGCTGGCGTTCCGAGAAAATCCTTGGCCATTTTCGATAACGACCGGTAGACATTTTCGTGTCTTCTCCACCAATCAAGTATATTCTCAGAATTTTCTGTCCTAGGCTCATTTAAGTATTTTTCAATTTCATACTTCCAAGATTCTGAGTTATTTGCGTTCGTCAGAAAACAAATAAAGATCGGGGAACCACTAGATTGCCGTGTTAGCACGCAACGCAATAAAAAGTTCGCCGGCGAGGAATCACCATGTACGGTGTCACCGGTTAATCAAGAAATTTCAAGATCTTGAAATTTCTTGAGTCAAGACAAGATATAAGATGTCAAGAAAACGTCAAGACAAGATTTTTTAAGATTTCTTGATTTTTTTTCAAGACAAGACAAGAAGTTATTGTCAAGACAAGAATTCTTGTCTTGTCGACCCCTAACTAAAATCATGCATGTGTTGAATAAAATTATTTACTTATGAAGGAACTGTATGCAAAACAAAATGCTGGAATATGTGTCACTAGGTACAGTTGGCGATGCGGAAAGTGTAACCAAACTCGATGTTTGGAGCAATTGTTCACGATGATAGAATAATTATAGTACAAAAAACATTAAACATGAGACTAAAAAATAACTAGACGTTAAACTAAAGTAAAACTTTTATATACTCAATAAAACATTCGACGATTTTCTTAGCGAAGGATTTTATGTATAAAAAGGAACACAATTTCTTTACGAAAAGAGACGGTACAAAATTAATTAGCTAAATAAATTTTGTCATAAAACCTGCTGTTTTCTACTACCAATTAAAATTTAATTTTCTTATCTCTGAGTCGAGATCTTATCATCTTTGGTTACATAATTTTTAATGAGATTTAAATAAAATATATTTAAAAAATAAAATCAACAAATGGGATTTTAAAAAGTGTTAGGCTCTTTTTGGAGTTTATGTTAAAAGCACCAAAAATATTTGAGGTATAACGCTTATTTAACAAGTGATTTTATATAAAAGCTCTATTTTAGACGTATTTTTTAATTTTTTAAATCTTTTTAACTTTGTATTTTTTAATAGGACAATAATCGTACATGCCACAAAAATAGTTGATTTTCCTCAAAATGTTAATAGAAGATAAGACAAAAAAATGTACAAAATTAGTTAACGTTAAACTATTACTATTGCTGAATTTGAGAATTATTAACTTCCCACTGGAAGTTATTGTAATGGGTCCGAAAATCGAAATCAAAAAGGAAAAAAAATTTTTATGTTTCAAGGTCACTACACTATTTTTACACTACTTTTAGAAAGATGTCTGTGTGTGTGTGTGTGTGTGTGTGTGTGTGTGTGTACGTACGTACGTATGTGTACATTTCTTTCAAAGACGAAATCTCGAGAACGAAAAATGATATCGACTACGTTAGGGTGCCAATCGACGCGTATTAACGTAAATATGATCTGAAAGAAATTTTTTCAAAATCGGTTCAGCCGTTCTTTTTTCTTAACCAAATAACCTCCAAAAAAGTAGATTTTACACAATATCTCGCGAATAAAAAATTATATCGACTTCGTAAGGGTGTCAATCGATGCGTGTTAACGCCATTTTGATCCGACATAAATTTTATAAAAATCGGTTCAGCCGTTTTTTTTTTTTTTTTTTTTTTTTTTAAATTATTGATGTTTTAATGATTTAAAAGATTACTTTTCTGTGTAATATCTAATTTAATTATTATTATTAAATATTTATCAAACTGGGAAGTTCGTCGTGTGGACCTCAAGGGTCGCACTTTAGTCCTAATAAACGACCCACCTCACGGCTTGTTTAAGATCAGTTTAATATCGATATTGATTATCTTCAAAAAGATAGGATGTAACAGAAAGATAAGAATCGATACTTATGCGTAATTTTCAAAAAAAAAAAAACGCTGAATATTTACTGTTGAACACTATTATCCCCTACAGTGATGACAACTTACTGTAAGCATTATCGTTTTCAGTAGTGACAACATTTTGTTCACACTACTGTCAGTTTCAATTAATGTTAAAATTCACAATGCTACCAACAGATATTCAACGTCTTAACAATAAAGTACCCGTTTAAAAATTATACGAATTTAGTATTAACCATCAAATTACTGATGTTAATTGCTATCTTTTTGACAATTAATTCGTACTACATAATTTATTACCATTTATCAACATAAATATTTACCCTTCTTATACTAATTAATCACTGGATGACGGCTTATTTCATTGTTACTTTAGATGTTTGTCCTTTCAAATAATTAATGATTCTTATGGCGTTCTAGCTACTAAAAAAAGATAAAATATCCTGTTTCAAATATAAAATGTATTGAACGAAGTTTTAAATTTATACTTGATGTACTGCAATTTGAACCCTATATCCACCACTACTATTAAATGAAACATTTATTATTCAATAGGAAACAAGCAAAAGTTTACCAACAAATTTAACAATTTTATATAGTGGTACAATTCACTTTTGGTATTCACATTCATATGAAACAAACGACACAAAATTTAACACTACCGACATTTATATTTACAGAATACGTGAAACAAAAATCACAATTTCGCAAGTGTTACCAACTTTCATTTTTAGTGATTACACTAAGGTGAAATAAACTTCACACTTGCATAACCTACAATCACAACAACAATGCTACCAACACTCATTTTTAGTGATTAATTTAACGCGAAACAAACTACACTTCATACCATTGCAGTTTTTAGTGATTATTTTAACGTGAAACAAACTTTACAAGTCTGTTTAACTACTGCATCAGAAATGTTAACGACAGTTACTGTATATTTTAAAGATAATATACCGCTAACTGTCATACGCAGTGTTGCCAACATTCAACCTCGGCGGTTATTTTGACGTAACACAAGACAACAACAATACAAGAACGTGACGCATCTAGTGTTAGCGGGTGGAAAGTCTACGCGTGACTACCACAATATTGTTGATGAACGTTATAGCGAGCGACGCTAGCGCCGCGTCGTGGTGGACGTCGCCAACTACGTGTAGTACGGAAGACGGTTTGGGTTCGATGCGGCACTGGGTCGACGGGCGGTGGCTTTTCTGTGTGTATGCGTGTGTACTGTAAGCGTTGTATACTGCTGAGGCTGACTCTTTACAGGGTGTCTGCCATGGAATTTCATACTAAAGACAGTTTGACATCAAAGATCGTATAGATGCACATTCTAGCGGGTGTTTTATATGCCTGGATTTGAAATACCTATATTATTTAATTCAACTTTTTGTCAAAAACTGAACTTTTAGAACCAGCTGGCATTGGAAATTGAAAAAATCGTGTTTCGACGAATTGCGAAACATGTGAGCCAAATTCCGAGTTAAAATGGGTTCTCAATTTTAAGGTTCTGTGTTTCCCTAGTATGTTTGTATGTGAGTGATTTTTTCAGAAACTACACGACCGATTTTTATGATTTTTTTTATTTAATACGGCATACCTTGAGGATGGTGGCCATATAAATTTTACTTAAATCGGTTCAGTAGTTTGACTGATTTTAATAAATAATACCGTTATGCTAAATGTCAGTATTGACACAGTGTAATATCATAAAGACAAAGTCGGTTAATAACGTGCAAACTACGTATTGTAAAGGCACTAACAAGTAAAAAATAAAACACTTTTTAAAAAAACAGAAACTTCAAAAAAGCCACTAAAACTTTTCTTAATTGAAACTTATAAAAAAAACTGTCTTCGATCATCAATGGAATAAACACGTTTAAATGCACTTGCCATAATGGCCATTGAATATGATATCTTAGAGAAAATCGACTTTCAAGGTATAATGAAAGAATTCACATCAAAAAAACTAAGGAAAGTTAACGTTTTGAAAACATGACTGAATATTTGATTAGTTTCCAATGCGGTTTTCTGACTGCTGGATGTAATCAAGAAATAAATCATTGTTATCATTTTATTATAATCATCATTTGCAAGTAGGTATTGCATATATTGAATTACATTATATTACCTATAAATATTTTTGTTTTAATAAATGATATACATTAATTAGTGCCGAGATATTATAATTTGTTGTTATAAGGTTTAAATGCTATATCTACCTACCTATCTAGAGGTACATAAGGGGAGAGGGGCCCCGAGACTTGCATTGCCTAGGGGCCTCTACATGGCTTAATCCGGCTCTCTTTGTAGGGTTAAATCCAAAAATTTGACCGCAAATAACATATTGTAGGCACAACAGTTGAATATCATCTAGTACCTATTACTACCGTTACTTACCTAAAGTCAGCGCGTACGATACTCTAATGCTCACGTCCATTCTCAGACAGAAGGCAAATGAAGATATTAATTAAGAGACCCCTGCCAGCCCGAAGTAATGCGTAAGCGGTCCCAGGCTGACAGGACGAAGAGGAGGGGCTTTTTAGTGGGTATTGCTGCGGCCGAGTCCCACACTACCCGCAAATGCGGGTGTTCGTAAAGAATTTTTACCCCTCATTAAAAAAAAAAAAAAAAAAAAAAAGCGCGTACGGTACTGTTGAAGAAGAGAATGCTGACTTATCAGGAGCCCCTTCTCTTTATTTCTTCATAGTTCACATAACACATATTGTGACGTCTAAATTAACGCAGTTATCCCGGTTATAAATCGATGACGCTAGCAAGTTATGTCGATATAGACGGCACTATTATATCATAAGTTGTCAAATTATTTTTATATTATAACCAAAAGTTTACTAGTTTTGAATTTGTCGTGATATTTTTTGATTTAATAAAAAAAATACACTGATTTAAATTACTGATTTATTCAATAAATTTTTACAATCAATATTGGATTTAGTTTAAGTTTTAATTTTTCAAGCAATCACTTACAAGCGTGATATTCGACTGACTAAAAACGGTCGTATGTTTTTATTTAGATATATTTTCAATTATGACATTTTGTTATATAAACATTTTAGTGTTAAGTAATTGCTTGGAATTACTATATTTTACAAGTTTAGTATCTAGGGCCAAAAACACAAACCTACAATTGTAACAAGTCTTCAAGTTACAAGCAATTTGCCTATACCTACAAGTCCTACATAATTCGGTAACACAATGCAAATTACTACAATAACTGTAGAAATTCCGTGATTGTTTACATAATATGTAGCTATATAATATGTAACAAAATATTAAATTGGTATTTCATCGAATTTTATCATTTACAGCATTAATAGTGTCATGTGCGCATCTACACACAGTCATTTTTGATACTCCATGCATGTCGCAAACACCATGGTACTGACCTCCATTTTCTAATGCAGGGCAATTAATGTCTTCTGCGTGGGTGTCAATCCATACCATCGAACAGTTCTATTTGCAAGCTGTGGCCCAATATCTCGAACAAGATTTTCAAATTGCTGTCGACTAAGATGAAACCTTTTGTTGAATTCGATATCAATGAGAAAAGCGAAGTCTTTTCTTATGTGAAATCGATATTTTCTAGGAACATCTTCATATAGTCACTTTCGGAATCACTTGACCACATATTGGGGACAGACACGTAAGTGTTCACAGTATGCGTGTTCCCATAATACCTACTATTTACCCAGAGTTAAAGATAGATAAAACATTATCTACACTTAGAAAATGCTGTATTATAAGCATACAAGTGCTCATTGTGTTACAGAATGCGTTTACATAATATTATGTACTATTTCTTCCGTAAATTATTACTGACGCCGCACGGGTAATTGCAAGTTGTGTTGTGTTACGAAATAACTACAAGTGTATAATCTCTTTTTACAATTGTAGGACTTGTATGGTTTGTGTTATTGGCCTCTTGGAATTAATCAAACCAACACATTATATTATATCGTATTAGTTTATTCAACGTCAAGATTCAATAAATATATTAAATAAGTAAACTGCTATTCGTAATAATACTATATGTTATGTCATGGAGTTTCTAGAAATAATTATTCCACCCTAGAAAGTAGAAACAACAGTCATAAACAGGCTATGCGCAGCGAGAAGGAATTGTGGTCTCGTATCAGTAAGATGGAGGAAGGGAAGGGTTAACTTGATAGGCTTTTTTATCACGTCACAAAATGGTTAAACATAGCTTAAAATATTAGTATGGGGAATCATCCATGTTTCAAAATAACTTTTGAAAATAATTTTAAACATCAAAAATTTTAGTGGAATTTGCGATACTTATCCTTTATGATAAATTAATAGATTTATTATTTATTTATTATTATTTTCTTATCCTTTATATTACTGAGGCAAACATTTGAAACACAAGCACATGCACAGGCCATCCGGAAAACCACATTTCTTAACGTTTTGAGGGCAGCACAATCAGAAACTGGCCTTATCTCGGACACGAATTTTCGACCATCACCATGCTTCCATTTTTTTACGAAACATGGAAGTAAAAATCGATCTACAGATATTTGAATTTACCGATATATTTTGTGTTAACAAGCCGTTGTTTAGCAATACATACTGTATACTATGTATCATTATAAACGAGTAGCGGCACGACTGGCACATTCTGTCCCGGAGTCGGGCACACAGGGTCGTTGCGCTGGAAAATCCGGTCAAAACCATTAGATACCCGTGTCTGACAGAGACTGATTGCTAATTATTTAGTGGCATCAATAAGACCTCCTGTGTGTCGTAAGTCAAAAAGACGTGGGTACATGGCGGTTTGAAAGCCGCCATAGATACTGTTAAAAAGAATTGTATAAATCCCCAAAGAGTGCAGCTTCGATTTGAATCAATGAACTAATGCAAACTGACTTTAATCTATAAATCTCCAACAGCAACGAGGGTTAAAACAAAAACGTATGTTGTATTCATGAAAATCGTATTTTTTAGCCAATAACTTTTTTCATTCTTACAATTAAACTTGTTGTATTACAATGTTTTCTCCTTCTCATTGAATTTTTCATAATCACAATGTAATTTTCACTTTTCGATGAATGCTCATTGGCTGAATATTTTCTTCGGGGTAACTACAGTTTGGATGATTTTATTTTCAAAAAAAAGTTCTCTATAAATCACCTATTTATTAAAATTTAAATACCTACTTGCTGATCTATATATTATTCAAAAACTTTCTTCACATTACTTTCAGATGTCAGGAAACTTTGTTTTTCCATCATCTCGATGTGCAACGCTTTGAAATAATCTACTGTATATGTATTATCGTGTTTTGTATTTTAATTAATTTTTTCACACTGCACACAATATCTAAATTTTTTGTTTTTATTTAGGTTATTTATCAAAATAATGATTTTGTACACATTATTTAATTTTTAACGTTTTTCATACATTAATTTATTCATTTTCAATAGGTAATTACGTCTTTTACAATAGGAAAATATTTTTATCTTTCTCTCTCGTTATCAGAGACATAACAATTCTCCCATCATGTATGATTAGTTCCAACAAACTAACGTCCTCTTCGTACAGCACTTACTATGAAATTTTTAAATTTTAACCGACTTTTTAATGTTTGTCCAGCTTTAACTTCTCGAAAAGTGCCTTTAAAATTTTAACAAATCGGACGGACAAGGGTAGATTAAAGTAAATTTTATGAAAACACTAGTTTGTGGATACTGAATTACTCACTAAAGGGTTTATATAATTTTGTGCAGATATTAAATTGTCGAATTTCCAAATTAGAAAGTATAATATATTGCCCGAAAACATAGTTAACATAAAAAAGTTCACATAATGATAGATATTAAAACATCAGTGCATGTAATAGCAATAATTATACTATTTTGTTGGCAGGGTTCTGCCCTGCGATACGAGTTTTTGTTAGTTTAATAATGAGATAAAATCTAATCAAAAATGTTTGCATGTTCTAGTATTATAATAGGCGATATTTTCAGACAGATTTTGAAATTATATTGATTCCTTTAGGAATCCAAGAACTTTGCTGACGTAAATTGTATCATCTTAAAAAGAAACAGGTAAATCAACAATTCTACTTTCTTGTTCATATTTTCTGCACGTAGTTAGTAAATGTTCTACTGTCAATCTATATTGACAGGTTGTACACAGTTGACCTTTCGTTAAGCTGTGGAAATGATGTTTTTTGTATGCCTTGTTTTTATTGTATTTAATTGATATTAGTTTATTAATTGACACTGTACATGATGTCAGAAAGCACGAGAAATTTAAGTATATATTACCGAAATCATTATAAGTTTTTTTTATATAATATAACAAAATAATAACTATCAATAACAACTTAAAGGGCTTGAGAATAGCCGAGCGTGTAGCAATGCTGTTGTTTAAATGACGTTTCTATAGTTCCTCTATTACAACTTACAAGTCTCCCGTTCCCGGGTTCTAGCCCGAGAGCTGGTAAAAGTGTCATTTGGATTTTCATATTATTAAAAAAAAAAATAATGAATTGAAAATATGAATTGGTGCTAGGCCCAAATAACCTTAGCTGTTGGTGGTCTTTAAAACACATTAACAACTTAATACTTTAACCATTTTTTTCTTATGCAATAAAACCTCTAGTGTCGACTTTGAATTTTAACATGTTTTTAGAAACTGGTGTATTTTTTTTTTTATTTTGAATGACTTGATTTTTTAGTAGGTACATTGGGAAGCAGAATTTAAGTTCCCATTAGACACCTGATGTCATCCCACACTGCATTGAAAAAATATTCAGTCAATGTACGTTCACTGAAAAATTAAATTTTGTTTAAGAAAAATTCATCAGAAGAAGAAAACATTTTCACAAAAACCAAAATCATTGTAGATATGAAAAAAGTTATTGACTAACAAATATGAACATTTTCTTAGATACAACGTACTTTTTTGTTCTGTGTAAGGTGTATATTAATTAAACATATTAAGTACTAGGTTAAAATGTTTCTGAAATAGTTAGATTGCGTTGGGTACCTTACTTGAATCGCGTTTTAGAATACGGATAAAACCGTTCAGAGAACTAACTTTGAAAATAATATTATGAGAAAAGCGATTTTCATTTCAACAAAAATGATTTAAAAGAAAAATGATAAACTGTCAGAAAACTTGTTGTTTGATACAACGTACATTGTGCAATGTACATATTGTGTAGGAAAACAAAATCCACTTTAAGCATTTGGACGGAAAAATTTTAACTCATTTTTCGATTTTGACATTGACATTAAGCAATTTCTACATGTGAATTTTTTTTATTAAATACAAGTTTCAAAGAATTTCTAAACATGAAAACAAAAGGAAAATGATCATGATACAAGCGAGTAGGCCCTGCAGTCAGGGTCCATTCTGATTGGTCGAATACCCCATATTGATGTCGTTTGACACACACACACACACAGACGTTGGAATCTATCACCGCACGGAACCTATTTAAAATGGGCCCGATCGGACCATTTTAAGAGTAGTTTTTAGGGGTTGAAAAAAGTTTTTGGGCCCAATAATATCGAAAAAAATCTCAAAATTGTTTCAAAATAGGAATTTAACCCTTTAGTAGAGATGAAAATGTGTTGCTAAAATTTTAACAAAATCGGTACGACAGGATCGGGCTTACAAATTTTATGAAAACACTAGTTTGCGGATAGTGATTTATTTGCTGACGGGTCTATTTAATTTGGTACAGAGGTTGCATTGATAATAATATTATTCAAATTAAGAAAAAAAAATTATTTTAAGGGATGTATTAAGGGGTTAAATTTTTTATTTTGTCTAAAAATAAACTTAAGTTCACATAATAAAGCCGTATAGAAGGGCTGTAATAGCAAATACACTATATTATTGGCAGGGTTTGGCACTGCGACCCGAGTTTTTATTTAATATTACAAAACATTTAAATGTGGTAAAGTGAAAATATTTTCATAAAACACTGTTGCTAAAAGTATGCATTTTATTGAGAATTTGGGTCCAAGTGTACAATTCTCAGCTCATGAGAGTTAGGTTTCTACAGAAATGTCTTAAATGAGAATCCTTAAACTATTGAAGAAATATTTCTGCAAAAAAATATTGAATGTAAAATACGTTTCCTATAGAAATTTTAGCCGGGGGAATTGTTCTTACTTTCCCATAATATGATAATAAACAGTAAGGCCAGCTTCTCAACGTTCCGCTAATACGTGGTTTTTTAATTAAATCGGCGGTTCCAACGGTTTTCAGCATGATGCGCTCAGCAGCTGAGTCCGATAAATGCATCGAGCGCCATTTTACACGAAATTGTAAATTGTGTTTTAAGGACCACCAGCAGCTAAGGTTATTTAGGCCTAGCACCAATTCATATTTTCAAATGATTATTTTTTTTTTTAATAATAAATTGAAAATTCAATAGACACTTTTACCAGCTCTCCAGTTAGAACCCGGGAACTGGGGATTTGTAATAGAAGAACCATAACAGCGCTACTGTACACTCATGCTCGTCTCCTAAAAGTAAATATCTTACCACAGTTACCACTCATAAAAATAGCGCCGTGGCTCTTTTGCGGCATTTATAACACTCTGCATTATCGACACAACCTTGTTTTGTTTTTAGGTTTCCATAAAAAAAAACAAATTTCAATTTATTCAATTAAGGAAGTCTCGGAATGTGTCTGTATATCTGTATGTCTGCCCGTCTGTACCCGCTAATCTCAAGAACTACCAAACGAATTTGAATGCGGTTTTTACCATCCGATAGCGTATTTCCTGAGGAAGGTGTAGGTCTAAATTATAAGCATAGTATTTTATTTAATCTGTATCATTTAAGGTAGATGAAAAAATATTACATTAACTTTACGTATATATTTTTATGAACAACTTTTTATGATTTCAAATCTTCATGGTTTCCGGCCTTGTAGGCCGTGGTCCGGTGGTATTTCTACCTGACGTTTCGTCTACAACTGCGGTAGACATTCTCAAAGGCGATGTGGCAGCGGTCGAAGTGTCCTCCTTGGACTGCTGCCACATCGCCTTTGAGAATGTCTACCGCAGTTGTAGACGAAACGTCAGGTAGAAATACCACCGGACCACGACCTACAAGCCCGGAAACCATAAAGATTTGGAACAATACCGGCCGTGAAAGCTTGCACACCTTTTTATGATTTATTTGCCAAAAATACATACTTATAAAGCAGGTAGGTCAAATGAATAAAAAACAGCAAAATATTAAATCTTCTGTGTAGTGAGTTTAGTACGGCTGAGGATATTATAAGGTTTGTTTTTTGGAAAATTTTTTGCAGCCAAATTATTTATTTGAATGATTTATATTTATATTAAACGTTTCGCCTTTCTGGGCATCATCAGTAATATTATTGATGATGCCCAGAAAGGCGAAACGTTTAATATAAATATAAATCATTCAAATAAATAATTTGGCCGCAAAAAATTTTCCAAAGAAAAACATTAAATCTTCTGAAAATCGATTCCATCTTATTAGATGGAATCGATTTTTAGAATATTTAATATTTTGCTATTTTGCTGTTATTATGGCGGCGGCGGTGGCGGCGGCGATGTCGACGTCTGCTATGGCATTTTACAAGGCTTTCATATGAATTTGCAAATGAAAAACAGTTGTGCTCTACATTTAGGCGATTTTTGTTTTGCAACGGGAGTCTGGAACTTAACTGCCGTATGAATGGAGCTCTACTGTACTCGAGAATCAGAGCCCAGGAAGTTTACAGAAGCTTCTGTCTGTTAACTAAGTGCAGTCATACGTTTATTAACTTTACCTTTTATTTACGTAACAGAAACTATATTATTATGTAACGTCTGTTACCTACGTAAATTCTATTGTAGGTAGTTTCAGCTGCAATAATAATGACAAAGTTCGCTAATGTTATTTGAAACTGCTCTTCAAAGCTAATGATTTAATATTTACTTTTTGTTTATTAACTTATACTAACAAATTTTTATTATATAACTAGCTTTTTGCGGTTCCGCTCGCGTTAATGTCGGTTTTGAAAGAAACTTAAACCGGTCGCAGTCGGATAAAAAGTACCCTATATTTTAAGTTCGGGTACCTGTTGACAAATAATATAATACATTTAATTAAAATCAGACCAGCCGTTCAAACAACTAATACGAAAAGAAAATAATGCTTTTCCCGTCTAAGCATTTTACAAAATACCGAACATCCCGACAAACCCACTAGAAAACGAAATTATTACATATTTTACAAATTAAATTAAAATAATTTTAATTGTTCAGATTAAGCGATTGTCATAAAAAGCGTGATTTGATAAGTGTTGACATCTAGCAGAGTACTTTATACTACTGTTACCTCATACACATACTGATTGCAGAAGAGCTGTGGAAAATAACAAAAGTAGCGAATTACATAGGTGACTTGGAACTTTTTTTAAAAGATGACTTTTATATATCTCTTGGGGTAAATAGTGTCATTCCAAACGCGGGACAAAACCACCCCATATTTTTTTTTTGTTTACTCTTGCAAAAAAATAGACTTATGTGTGTTTATAAGACTTGAAATTTGGACCGCCTTTTCTTTATCATTAGTAAAGTCTAGAAAAAAACTGACAGACTGTTTGGACGGGGCTAACTCCCTGACAGACGAACATTGTATGTCAGAGAGTTAGCACTTATCCGTCTATTTTCTATTGATGCTGTTTACAAAATCAAGGTGCTTTTATTTCAGCCAACCTGTACATGGAAACAAGTTTAAGATGGCATCCCACAAGTTCACAACGACAGAAACTACAATCAAAAACAAGACAACCCACAATCAAAAGCAAGACAACCATGAACTCCTTTTCAGTGGCTTTGGAAACTGACAGACGCTTCGCTTCTTGTGAATAATTAACTCTAACATTGAGATTATATTATGTGCATAAGATATATCAGTAAGTAAGTTACAAACAACACAACCATTTAACTAACTCTCTGTTACATAACATTGACCTTGTGCCATCGTGTTATAATGAGATGCTAAGTTTAAGTGTCAAAAACACGGCGCTTAAGTCGCCCTCCGCCAAATTGTCTAATATAAAATACAGAGGAGCAAGGACGCCAAAACGCACTGTTTTATTATTTGTGTATGGTTTTTGTAGGTCGCAATCGTTCGCGGGGTACGAATCTATTGTACTATTTTGCATAGGTTATAGGTATATCAGTCATCAGAGGTTTGCCGTCTATCGATGGTCTTCTTATATTTATCTGTAATCTATGTGGAAAATGTGACTTCTTATTTACATTAGCTTTTTAGCTTCCCTTTTCTTAGGTTATCAAATTTTACAAAAAATTATCAAATGTTCAATTTTTGAAATGAAACTTCTACAATGAGGGTAAGGGTGCTGTCCCATGTACACGGAAAACGCAAGGAGGTTGACCAATTAGATTCTTTCCGTATAAATTTAAACGTTCTGTTATCTGTTGAAACCTCATGAATGTGTACAGTGCTATAATTGTCATAAATTAAATGATTTTGAAATTAAATAACAAATAAGTATTTTAATAATAATAGTGATATACGATTAAAAGTTAATTTCATATTTCCTGCCGTTCCGTTTTTTTTCACCTTGGTTCCCCATGGACATAAATTAATCGGAAATTTGCAAACACGGAAAACTGAGTTTGATTATTTAACATAAAGTAAAAATAGTAATTATTGTAGAAAAAAGTTTAATGATTAATATATTGAGTCTTTGATGTCAAATGTATCGCACTGAAGTAATTAAATGGAATTTATACAGAAAGTTAAGTTAGGATTTGATGCAGTTTCCGCCAGATTCTCGTGTAAATATGCTCCATGGGGAACTGAGGTGTAAAATAAATTATAATTTAAAAAAACTAAAAAACACGCTTAAATGGTAAACTGAACTAAAAAGTAAAAAATAATTTTATTGTAAAAAAGCGTGGGGTCCTTTATACCATATGTTCATACTTTATAACAACTGATATCGAGCACCCCACGCTTTTTTACAATAAAATTATTTTTTACTTTTTAGTTCAGTATTGTAAAAAAGCGTGGGGTGCTCGATATCAGTTGTTATAAAGTATGAACATATGGTATAAAGGACCCCACGCTTTTTTACAATAAAAATTATTTTTTACTTTTTAGTTCAGTTTACCATTTAAGCGTGTTTTTTAGTTTTTTAAAATTATAATTTATTTTTGCTTTTTTAGTCCTGGAGATCCTGGTCAGGATAATGGGACAAACTTATTGAATTATTGCATTGTCATCGGTCCTTGATATGTGTGCAAAGTTTCAGTTCAATCTGAAGTTTTGAAGTGGGTGAATATCGCGTTCAAAGAATCCGTTACATACATACAGGTGGAACTAATATAAGCGTGTTAAAAACCGGAAATTTTCCGTGTCGGTCCTAGTTTGGGCCATTATCAGATATTATATAATAGAGATAATAATACAAATGAAAAAACTCAAAATCTATTCATAAAAAGTTATTAAATTGTTATAAAATAAATGAATCAAATAAATAAAAGCAATATTCTGAGATTTGTTCTAAATATCTAAATGAAAGTAACTATTGGTACTGACGATACTATCATAAAATAACCTATGGCTGTTTTAGAAGACAAAAATAAATAAATAGGTAAGTGCAGGTAAGTAATTTGATATTAATGAGTACCAACGTGATTAATATCAAGTTACCACTTACTTTACGAGTCGACGATTAAACTATCAATCCCATTTCAAAGTCACTGAAGAACTGTGATTTAGTAATCCGATACTTTGACTCTCTGATTCAACATAGATTCTATGTTTCTGAACATAATGTTCAGACTCAGATCCATCAATACAATTAATCATGCGCCATTTCAACTACTATAATATATAAGCGTTGTGTATCCCAGATTTGCCACTTATCACAGCGAGCGATCAATTCAATCAAATGCGTTTCTATAAGCCTAGCATTTCGTAAATGGATTTATGTTTGTTTAATACGATTATCCGCGATAGACTAATTAAAACCGGTTATCTAAACAAACTTAATTAATATATTTATTGTCAAAAGGTACAATGGTTTAATATGTCACATTTTTGATAAAATAAGATTAATCATCCAGTTAAATAAACCTGAGATATTCCGTTTTTGCGACTTTAATGAGATTTAAAATTTATGTTGGTGAACAAATTTTCTGTGTAGTAAGGAGTGCCCCGAGGCCTGTGATTTAGCCCAATCATTTTAGATTTTTTCAAAAGATTAACTGTCGGATTAAAACTTTTGACGCAGTTAGGTGTCCCCCGCAAAGTAGATGAAGAAATCATATTTTGGCCCATTAATTAATTATGGGAACTGTCCGCCATCTTGGATTTTGTGTTTTTGTCGATTTGCCGTATTTTGCATTTCTCGATAAAAAAGGTAAGTAACAAATGTGTAGACAATTTAATTCTCTACAATCCTCATATAGTAAATATTTTTAAAAAAAATTATTTATTGCTAATAATAAGCAAACAGTGTGAAAAATTAGGAGAGTGGCGCAGTTTTTTCAATTTTTGGACCATTTTTAATGAAAATAAGAGGCACATTTAAATTTGTAGAGGACTCATTTCCCAACTGCTTTCGTACAAACAAGTTTTTCGTACGACGTGTAGATCACGGACATTACATTTTAACAATTGGTTTCCAAGGCTATAAAAAGTGCGTGATTTTCAAGAAGCTGTAGCGCGATTACTATTTGCACCGCAGAAAATTTGTAGGAATGAAAATGGTAGGAAATGTAAAGGTGTATTTTCATGTGACGCTTGACGCTGGCTTCTAGCGTCAAATGTGGTCACGTGACATAAACGCCATCTTGAAAAACTGTAGCGTCAAATTTTAGCGTCAGCACTCAGCAGATAGCAAGGTTAAGTTGACAGTTGTAAACTTGTAAAGAGAGCGTCAAATAAAGACATCCATATCAAAACTGTAGTGAATTTGTTATAATAATTAATAAATAAGCTCTTTGTAAATTTATTAACAGAAAAGACAATGTCTGAATACGATTATCAAAAATGGATATATGAGTGTAAATTGTAAAAAAATAATTTGACAAGCGCAAATTAAAAGACTTAGATGAAATAGGGTTATAGCTACTCTTGTGCTTAATGAAATTGATATACAGAATAAAAAAAAAATTATCAGAAAAAACGTTTTTGGGTTCATCCATTATTTAAACTGCGACGAGAGCACAGGGCCGTAGCTAGAGCTGAATTCAAGATAGGGCACTGAAAGTTTAAAGTAGGGCTGAAGCAAAAGACTACAATTTTTTAATTGGATTGCCCACCTCATCTGGTGATATCAAATTACAAAAGCAAGAAAACGGTAAATGACAATTTATTCAAAAAAAAAAAAAAAATACAGAACTTGCCATGTTATCAAATTTCCGAAGAACTTCATTTAGTCCAACGAATTTAATCTTGTTTTTCCAAATGCCAGATAGATCAAATCTGTCATTCTCTCGTGACAGTCTTTGTGGCTTGTTTATAATTCCTTAAAGTAGGGCACTGGATGTTATAAGGTAGGGCATTGCCCCTTAATGCCCCCCCTAGCTACGGCCCTGCGAGAGCATGGATTTTTCGAGGCAGTATTTCCAACACTTTCTTCGTATTCAGACAAATTCGAAAATTACATTCGACTGTCTGCAATTCAATTCAAAGAATTACTAGGCTATTCGCCCTAAGGAAATAAATTTGAATTCATTTGATTGCCTATAAACTTTTCATTTTATTTTTTTGTATAGCACAGACACTTCTTATACCAGAGCTTTGAAATGTGAAATTCCCATGTTTTTGACTTAAATAACCGGCGAAAGCACACGAATTATAAGGAATAAAAATATAACTATGCATACTTTTTTATAGGTAATTATATGCACTACAAGAATATGAGAAAAAAATAAATTGTATCTTGAGAAATTTTAATGTTTTTAGTATTCAATAACAAAAAAAATTGTTTTGTTTTAAGTGAGAAGGGAATTTCAATTAACCATTGAAACACCATCGGGTGATAGTATTTTCGTTAATAAATAGGTACTTTTGAAGTAATAAAATCAATGGGTTAAATTCGTAGAATCAACCCCCTAGTAGCAACATTAAAAAATTCTTTAGCAAGCCTGTGTGTTGATACTTGATGCACTACTCAGTACCTAGCTGTAGAAAACTCGTATCACTAATGACCAGAGACAACTAATGACGTCAAACAATGTTTAGCTTTGACGCTACATTTTTTCAAGATGGCGTTCATGTCACGTGACCACATTTGACGCTAGAAGCCAGCGTCAAGCGTCACATGAAAATGCACCTTAATCCTATTTAAAACATTACATATATATAAAAAAAGAATCGTTTGAATCTATCCTTTCTGAGATATTTCGAAACTGGCTTCCGAAAGGCTTGCAAAATTATATTCAAGAGGGGGTGACAGGGGAAGCACAGGGGGGATAACCGGGGATTTTTGTAAAAATACATGTCTAAAGGTGTTCTACCACCTGTGAAAAATCCAGCTCTATGGGAATTATTTGCGACATAAAACCTTTAAGAGGGCAGCATGCTTGGTGTCGCAACCTTTAGACTGGACTGCCGTGGGTTCGAATCCCACCTGCGCTCATGGATGTTTTGTGATGTTATTTAGTTTTAAGTTAGTTGTTATTTAGTGTAGTTGAAAAGACGCTAATGACCTTAGATGTCGACGCGTCTATAATTTACAATAAATAAAATAAAACCTTTAATGACCGGGATGCGTACGCGACCGGGAATGAAGATTTTTCCTTGCAGTGCATTTTTCATAAACATAATATATTTTTATCAATATACGAATTGGCTGATATTCAATCCCAGATATCTTTCCAATATACTTTACAGGTAAACAATTTGGTTAATAATTTGAATATTGGTTTATATTTGTATATGCATTTTATTTAGTTTCTAAAATTTATCGTTATCTAATTCGCTGTCACTTGTACCTAAATAAAAAAAACACTTCCAAACTTATTAAATTTATAAATTTCTTTAATACGTACAATACTACAATGATTATCGTTATTTATTTATTATTGGCACTCGGTTAAGATTTCTTATTGAAAGTGTAAACTTTACTTTTTAAACCAAGGTGCATTACATTCAAAATATGAATACTCAAAAATATCTGTAAATAAATTCACAAACCGCCGTAAGTAACGAATTCTATAACTTACCCCGTATTGTTTTTGAACAATTTATTGTTAGAATGAATAAATATGTAAAACATAATTTGACTTTCTGTACAAATTTTATATTTAGGTTAAACAAATAAAGCCGTCACAATGTAACCGTTCATGCAATATTACCAACATTTTATGATATTTTCAGTTTAACATTCAAGTACCTAAAAGTTCAACAGAAATTCATCATTAATATTTTATGTACCGTGACTGGGTAAATGAATCAAGATTTCCTGAATTAAAACTATTCTTTTAACCGCTACGAAAAATGCTCCTATTATTTCGAGATTATAGCCCATCAATTAATTATCTCATCAAATCATATCTAATATTTTGGCAGCATTTTTGCGCGCCCAAATTGCAGGTACCTCAAATCGAATTGTCAATAGAGTAATTGTTGTGAAAAATAATATACAATTACTCGGAATGAAACATATATATATATATAGCGTTTGCAACGAGTGTGAATTGATGGTCTCATTCCTCGGGCAGCAATCTTCACACTAGTTGCAAACGCTGTGTTTCGTCCCTTGTAATGCAATTATTAGCCAATGGTCCATCTGCTACAGATTTGTTTCGTTCTTAGTTTCGTTCGAGGTACTTTTGGCCTAATACTCAGGCAACCAGAAAAACATTTTTTTGACAAATTTGACATCAATTCTGTTTTAATTCATGGCCTTATCAGTAACTTTAAACATGTAAGAATTTTTACTGGGAAAAAAATAACCACCTAGGTAATTGAAAATATAAATATATCACAAAAGAGAATGATACCTATATGTAAGTACATATTATAGCTGTAACAAATTTAAGCGTATACGTTTGAGCTATGCCCACATAAGTTCATAAACCCGCGCTGTCATAAAACAGGCCATCAAACATCATTTCAAAGGCACGAGAATTAGAGAAGACAATGGATAATCGTCAATCAAGTACTATTTATGTATATCCATCTTTTACTATGATGAGCTCATAAAAACAGATCCAATTATTCTATAAACCGTACATATTAATTACTTGGGGCTGCACGGTTTCGATTTTATTTAGCTTTAAAATATACGTTGCCGCTTTTATGTATAAGTACTATAGATGCTGAAGACCTCATCTGTCAAGCGTCTATAATCTACAGTCTTTTATGCATATCGCGACAATTACGAATTAGTTGAAACACACATTTAACAGGAGTTTTATTAATTCAAGCTTAAAGAATTTTCTTCTCTTCTGATCGCACTGTATACTTGGGCCTTAATCGTATTACTTGTATTCCGCACCGCACTCGGAAATTAGAAATCATGGGGCACATGTATTCCGCACCAACCCCACGCTGTTATAAGTAGATTTATAATGGAAAGCTTCTATTTGCACATCTTTAATAATTTCAATAATATTGTCTGACGATGACTTCATGTGTACGGTAGCCTTTCTTAAGTCAGCGATTCTAGCCCTTCCCCGCCTGCACCTTAGTGTTTTCAACCGTTACATGTGACAATGGGGCATAAAACTGCAAGTGTTTGCCGCTCGCGACGCCACTAGCGCATAGGGCAAATACAAATCTTGAAGGATTAACAAATGTCAAACATAAGTTCTGTCCAAGGATATGTTGTGAATATTTGTAACTCGTTTACCTTGACAACCGCCACTATTTAAATATGTGATTTGTGGGATTTCCGGTTTGTAATTAATTTGGTGGATGCTACCATAGAGACATAGAGGTATAGTATGTCTATGGATTACATCTTTTACGCTAGTGACGTTATTTGTGCTGAGCTTTACGTTTTATGGCCCATTTTCTCTTGCTACGCATAATAGATAGAGCCCACCGTCGGATTTCGTATGTATTGAATATGCAGACAAAAGACAAATAAGAAGCTACAATTATTATTATTATTATTTTTAGTCTGCCGAATCATGGAATACTGACGTCAGTTCCGGTCTATTTTTGGTTAGTCATCTTATGTCATCGACTACATAAATAAAATTGACGTTAAAATGTCGGTCTCAACGAGTATTTTCATTTTATTATGGGGTGCCAGAGTTCATCTTGCCGCAACTCCTTGGCAGCTCTAATTTTGCAATTTCCGGCAGAATCAAAATGATAATAATTATGATTTCCTAAATGTGCACTCTGCCCCTTAATGGTTAACTCACACGCAGACAAATTTGTCTAGGTATTCGACACACAGGACATCCGTCGGTTGGCTCTGAGACTATGACCTGTGTATGGTCTAATATTGTTTCTTCTGAGTTCTGGCACAAGATGCATTATTTAAGAACAAATAGTCTAGCAGTTCACCATTTATTTTTATATGCTTGTAGACGTCAAAATATAAACATTACAAACACTGTGCTCATTTGATCAATTTCAAAAGACAAATCAGATATCAAACTAGTAAACTATTTCTTATATAAAAAATCTGACAAGCTATTCTAATGGTGCCGTCATTCAGCATGGTTTGTTAACGTCGCTCGTCGGTTTAAAACCGCGTTGAGAACGATAAGTTAAATCTCACAGTATGTTTGGTTTGGACTAAAAATGAATAAAGATAAGGTGTTCCCGTTTTCTTCTCCAATAGGCTAACAGCCCCCTAGGCGCTGACTTACGAAAATTTACTAAGTTGTGTAAAACCGATAGCAAAATATATTTTTCGATACAACATTTTACCATACTTAAAGTGTTGGATTGTGAGTTCTTTGATCTTTCATTATACGTTGCCTAACAGAATGTTATTAGTTCCCAATCACCATTTGCATTGTTTAATTTATTTGAAACATTACTCACATCTAGAATTCACCCACAAAGCAGCAAACAAATCTGGTTGTAATCACTCACCTGAAACAAAACAAATATACAGTTTAAATATGACAAATGATATGGGATTTGATGGAACGTATTTGTCTATGATAATGTCATTCTCTGTATACATATAAATACAATAAAATTGAAGGAATATGTATCCAAAATCTAAAAAAATCTTTAATATTCACGAAAGCTGTGAAAGAGGAATGTTGTGATAACCTGTCGAATATATGTCAAAAATTGAAGATTTTTGATGTATGATTTTTATCATAGAATATGAAGTCATTTCTCTCTTGAGGAAAAATTGTTTTTGGTTGGTCATTACTCGTTTGTAGGGACAAAATTAACCTTTCGGGTTTATTTTTTAAATTTTTTAATGGCAAGGTTCTCCATTTTTAGGGTTCCGTACCCAATTATTGGTCTTTATATTTTCTGTCTGTTGTCTATCTGTCACAGTTTCCTAGCTCCTAAACTATAAGTGCTACCAATAATGAAATTGACGCAGGTATATTAAGTAAGTTGATGGTTTAAACCCAGACAATTTCTATTTGTTTCTGAATAGGTCTCATTGAGTAGAGTAAGAAGCCATTTTTTATCAGTCTAAAATAGCGACGTGTGGGTCCCTCAAAATGCTATATTATTGTGTCCCCCGGTGCCACTTGGAAGCTAATTGACCTATAAACATGAAATTTGGTTATAGATATATACTATTTATGATAACAACTACCTACAAATAAGTTTCACCAAAATCGGTTTAGTAGTTTCTGAGACAAGCGCGTCAGAAACTCGGGAGATAATAAAATGGAGTTAGTACTTGACCGACTTTTTAACTTCCCGCTATTGAAAATTGAAGATTTTCAAAAATTCGGGAAGTAAGAACCTACTTATTGGTTTCAGTCCAATTTTCGAAAATCGAATTTTCAACAGATCTTGACGTTTTGAGGTCCTAGGAAGCTATTCTGACCATTTTGGGATGAACATCCGTGTGTGTGTGTGTATGTACTAGACATATAAGATATCTTTGGAACGAAACGATCGATTTGGACGTTCAATACACGACGATCGGAAGGGTTTATCAAGACCAAGATCTGATTAAATTTTGAGTCCAGTCGCACGAATGGTTTGAGAGTTATATGTCAAAATCTTTTTTTTTTATTTTTATGTTTTGAATAACTTGAAAACTACTCGTGAGATTGGGCTAAAAATTTAATCAGATTTAAGTCGTGAATAGCTCTTTCAATTTCTGCTCTAAGTACGATATTGGTAAATGTATGAAAATTATTAAAATATTATTTCACATAATATTATACTATAGGATTTCTAAATAGAACTAGGTGTGTCTATTAAATATATACGCACAATGCAATCGGTATATTCAATCATATTCACCCTACTATAATTAGATGTTAATCGCCACTTAATGACTCCAATCGACACTAACAGGACATTAATTAATTACAATTTACGCATTTCAAATTTTGACAATACTGTCAGCAAATGGATTAACAAGAATGTATGATACTAATTAGTGTATCTGCACATACACTATTGACGGTTCATACTCTCCTGAACAATTTGGCACCATTTTTGGAAATGTATACGTGTACGGCCTATAACTTTCGAAAGACTTAATTGATTTTGACGAAATTTAGTAAGCGCGTTGGAATACATCACCGCACGAAGCCTGTTTAAAATGGGTTCAATCGGACCATTATAAGGATGGTTTTTAGTGTTTGAAAAAAAAATTTGAGCCAAAAAATACCGAAAAAAAATTTCGGTATTGTTTCAAATTTGAAATTTAACCCTTTAGCATGCCGAGGCACGCAAAAAATAGGGTTCCGTACTATGTAAGTTATGCTAAACCTATAATTTTGATAAAATAAATAAAATAAAAACACATTCATAATTTACTCAAAAGGCTCTTTTCAACAAGAATAGGTACAAAAAAAAAATTTGTTTGCCCCCTCGTTTGCTAAAACCTACAATTTTGTTAAAATAAATAAAATAAAAACACATTCATAATCTGCTCTAAAGGCCCTTTTCAAAAATACCCCACAAGAATATGAACAAAAAAAAATTTGTTTGTCCCCCGTTTGCATGTATGGGCGCTTTTTTTCTGTTTTTAGTATTTGTTGCAATACCTGCGTCATCACACACGTTAACAGAAATTTTATTTTATTTATTATAATATTACCTATGTCAAATGTCAGTATTTTTGAAGTTGGAATGGTTTCGCGTCCAATTGGCTGGAATTTTTAGTTTAGTTTGGTTGTAAGTTTATTCATGGAGAAAAATTGATAACAATATAGTAATTTGATGTTTTTCAAATATTCACCTTCCCAACATTTTAATACGCCCTATATAAATCAATTTTCACTACACTATAGGTACAACCAATAGCACTTCTAGGATTAGAATACGAAAAAAATAATTCAGTACAATACATCACGATATCGCAGTAATAAATTTGTTAGAGTTTGGCTTCAACCAATGCATACATGAATAGCTGTAGAAGAAACATACACAATAGGTAGGTACCTATGTGCATTTCTATAAATTCCAGAATATCTTTCTGTCTTTTATGTATACATCCTTCAACAAAATAAAAAGTCAACATCATTTTTAGTGAAAAAAGATATTTCAAAGACACTTAGAATCTATTTAACGCTTTCATTGGTTTTCAGGGTATAATTTGAGAAAAACATTATTTCAGATAAATTAAAAAAATTCCTAACATATAATTTTATTATATAATCAATCGAAGCAAGTGGTTGGCCATACATTACATAAGATATCTCTTTTTCTTTTTTCAAATAGTGTGATTTCCAGGGGCGGATCTAGGTTTTTCGTGGCCTAGAGCTTATTGAAGTCCTATGGGGCCCATTTTTTATGTACCCTGTCAGTATTTTTAAAATTAACAATAATAATCATTAATAATAGAATCCATGGATCACGAAATCTATACATAAATATCCAAAACATACTTACGAAACGTTGGCAAGATAATAAAAACTTTACGCATTTATAATTGGTCCTTATTTCAATTTTCAATATCATACTTACAATGTTACTCTATTTTGAAACGTCTAAAAATTGATTTTTAAAAGTATAAAATCTATAAGAAAACTAATTTTTCCTGGAATGAGACCTTGCTAGATCGTTTTTGGGCTCCCAAAAGCCTCTTTTCAGTGAATTTCAATGAAATCGTTTGAGCGGTTTTATCAGCGTTTCATTAAATTTTGAAATGATAATTTTTGAGTCGAGGTCATTCCAATTCACTATCCTCGCTAAAGAAGTATAACTTCAATAAATGTATGTCTTAAGTTGTCAACATTCTAAAATGCAGACTCGTTTCCTCTGCAACAGAACCCAGCTCTAGATGTTATGAATTGTAACTTAGGGGTCTGAGCGTTAAGGAACGTCCATAATCCACATAACGCTCCTTTCTAGAATTTTTGGACCCCCAATCACCCGCGCAACTCCATGTAGACATTATATCCTTTGGCCTCCTCCCCCTGCCTAATGTTACCTAACGCAGTCGTAGTACCATATCTTATAAAGAGTTAAATGAATTTTATTATTGAACATTTTTCGTAGGAAAGCAGCCAATTATATAATTGATTCGAAACATATTGGAAAAAATCATTTTACCAACCATAGTCACAGTCAGGATTCTAACCTGAACCTTTCCACTTTCGCGGCGGAATGAGCTTACATTTACTCAACCGTGACAAGATTACTAATCTAACATTCTCCTTATATGCTTCGGAATCAATTGATCTTCACTACATGCGAGAGTTAATTTATTATAGCTAGGTAGTAGGTACGAATCTTCGTTCTAGCGAGAGCTCATCATGAAAGTGAAAATTATTTCAAACACCCTTACACATTTAAGGGTGTTTGAGGTTCAGGTTAGAATCCCGACTGTGACTATGGTTGGTAAAATGGTTTTTTCCAATATGTTTCGAATCAATTATATAATTGGCTGCTTTCCTACGAAAAATTTTCAATTGCAATTCAACCGTATAAATCTTATGAATTTTATTATTGCTGAGACTTTTTATTTGGATTCCTGACCACTTTCCTATAACATTGGGAACCTTCTATACTAGAATCCAAATATTATCTCAGATTTACCTAAATCATACTGCCTACATAAAGAATATTATTAAGAGAACTGTGGTTGAAACTATATATTGAAAAAAAAAAAACAACAACAATTTAGTCACTTCTTACCACAATTTTATTAATGGACGTACAATACGAGAGCTATGCTTTCATCTTCAGCACAAACTGTTTGTGCTGAAGATGAAAGCAAGTAAAAGTAAGAAAAGCGTTCCCAATTTTTTTTTGAGTAATATATTTTCTGTTTACAGTCTGCTTCAGTAGGGCTGTCAATCAAAAGATACAAGACTCCCTAGAGAACTACTACGACGGAAAGAGGGAATAGCTACAGACATTATAACGTAACATACACGTACATGTCACGAATATAAGGAAGTTACTGCTATACCCAGTTACGAAATTCCCATAAAAATCTGTTATTATTAGATCTCGTGTCGATATTAATATAATTAATGTAAGTAGCAAATTCGCAAATATGTGGACAACAAATAATAAAACAGATAGTTTATTTTGTCATTGTTGTGTTTTAAAGACCACCAACAGCTAAGGTTATTTGGGCCTAGCACCAATTCATATTTTCAATTCATTATTTTTTTTTTTTAATAATAAATTGAAAATCCAATTGACACTTTTACCAGCTCTCGGGCTAGAACCCGAGAACTGGGGACTTGTAATAGAGGAACCATAGCAACGCTATGTAAATAACAGCGCCGCTACACTCTCGGCTATTCTCAAGCCCGTTTATTTTGTCAATAATGCTAGACTTCACTCAGATGATGAATCGAAACTATTCAGTTTAGAGGAAAAATATATAAGATATATTTTTTTGAAAATTTATTGCTATTTAATATTTATACATTTTTTGCCGTATGATGCACCCGAAGCGAGATATTACGAAGAAACTTTTGATAATTGAAGAAAGGTTTGGTTGTGGGTCAAAATAATGAAGTTTTACCAAAATATCGCTTGTGGCCAACGTTTCGAAATATTTAATTTCATCTTCAGGGCCTCAAGCCAGTCAAATAATGGTAAATTGTTCTAATTCCAAATTTCATGATCATAATATATGATTCTTACAATTTTATCACTTAAAACAAAAACCTAAAACTTGATTAAATCAAATATTAAAACTGTCACACTTTAAGAATCATATATTATGATCATGAAATTTGGAATTAGAACAATTTACCGTTATTTGACTGGCTTGAGGCCCTGAAGATGAAATTAAATATTTCGAAACGTTGGCGATATTTTGGTAAAATTTCATTATTTTAACCCTCAACCAAACCTTCCTTCATTTATTAACATTCATTGGGTCAACATTACTATATACTGAAGAAACTTTTGTGCCATTTTTCCAATATATGGCGGCCCCGGCGGCTGCGTACAAATTTTGCATTTTTTACTCATTTTATTCAACATTGAAATCTACAAACTTCCAAAGTTTCAAAACTTCCGCACTTATTTCGGAACTAGTATACCATTTTTTACCCGACTGAGCCAGAAGGAGGGTATTGTTTTTCGAGTGTATGTATGTATGTAATATTCATATAGTGACTTGGAGACCCAACACACTAAAAAAATGTATTATATATGTTTACTTTTAGTCGGAAAATTTGAACTTACGTGACTTTGGGCTCGAACTTTATATATGATTTCATATTGAAAAACAATATTTTAAAGTTGATCTGTAGTTCCAACTCCTGCTACTAATTCAACGCTATAAATAATGGTTTTGTTCGAACAAGCTTGAAAGCAAAATAAACAATAATCGAATAATTTAATATTCAGATACAATATGCAGAACATAGAAATATACATAACTGCAGTAAAATTTTTGCTTTAATTTTTCACTTAATTACCAACAATATGTCAGTTATAATTATTAATCGATACATTTTTATCCGTTATGATCACTTAAAAGCTATACAAATACCTTTGTTACAAATTTCGTATTGATATATCAGTTATCAATTACACTTGCACGTAATTGGGCACTATGCCTGTAAGGCATGTTAAATAAAAGAATAATATATTAAACAAGCCGTGAGGTGGGTCGTTTATTAGGATTAAAGTGCGACCCTTGAGGTCCACGCGACGAACTTCCCAGTTTGATAAATATTTAATAATAATAATTAAATTAGATATTACACAGAAAAGTAATCATTTTAATCATTAAAACTTAATTATTATTCATTTTTAACAATAATTAAAAAAAAAAAACGGCTGAACCGATTTTTATAAAATTTATGTCGGATCAAAATGACGTTAAAACGCCTCGATTGACACCCTTACGAAATCGATATAATTTTTTATTCGCGAGATGTTGTGTAAAATCTACTTTTTTGAAGTCTATTTGGTTAAGAAAAAAGAACGGCTGAACCGATTTTGAAAAAATTTCTTTCAGATCATATTTACGTTAATACGCGTCGATTGGCACCCTAACGTAGTCGATTTCATTTTTTATTCTCGAGATTTCGTCTTAGAAAGAAATGGACATATACGTACGTACGTACGTACATACGTACACACACACCCACACACACACATACACACACACAGATATCTTTCTAAAAATAGTGTAAAAATAGTGTAGTGACCTTGAAACATAAAAATTTGTTATACATTTTGATTTCGATTTTCGGACCCATTACAATAACTTCCAATGGGAAGTTAATAAGTAAATTAAGTTTAAATTGAAGAATTCCACAAATGATTTCGCTATAGATACCTTTAAAATAGAAGATATTATATATTATAGATATATTTCTCTCAAAATCATTACCTATAATAATATTATAATTTTCTGCCACGAAATAGCATTAAATATCAAATCCCTGTAAACTAATTTGACATGGAAGCGTGGCCTAGCTAAGTCACGACACCACTGGTTTTAAACTAAGGGGGATGAGCAGTGAGCGAAAATATCAATTTGCACCCGAGCGAAGTCGGAATAGGCAGCAAGTAATTAAAGTATTCAAAAATTTAACATTTAGCTTTATGACAACAGATATATACGAGAGGCCATCAATAAGAGTTTACGATCGACACACAGAAACGGTTAAATTAAAAAAAGTTGATATTTTTCATGACCTTTTTACATTTATTTGTGAACCCTGTATAAGACTGAAAAAAAAAACAAATAAAATATGAAATATAAGGTACAGATTAAATTAATAGTTCTAGTCACGAAAGCGCATTATCCACTTCCTATTTACAAAGTTCGGTTGTTTTTAAAACAAATGACTGTGAAATTATATTTCCATCATACATCACCCTATTTAAATTCAATCAACTTATTATTTTAAAGGTGGCACTCCTATATTATTTTAATTTAGAAATGTCGATCGATACCATTAAAAAAGAAAACTATAGCAAGAAATAATCATCAAAGTGCACAATGAAGAAAGTTTTTTTAAATGAAACTTTTCAGCGTTGTTTTTTGTTGGGTTACGCATGTCGAGGTCACGTCACGTCACGTCCAATCGAAGAATCGCGTATATATCCCATAACACTGCGTCATTCCAAACAAATAACAATTGGAACAATTGGTATAGTGTATACCACAAATATAGCAGTAGACACAACGGGATGCGTGGCGTAGATCGCAACTGCTTTTATACGCAGTAGGTCGCTGGTTCGAACACAGGCGGCACAATTAATTTTAGTTTCTGTTTTTAACTATGTATTTCATATTTCACTTGACATTTATTTATATTTTCTCCTATTTTGATTATATGTTCTCTATTTATTTTTTAATAGGGTTCCGGAGACTACATAAATGAAATTTGGAAGGTATAGGTATAATCTTCTATGAACCGCTATACAATGGTGAAGGAAATTACGAAAAAAAAAAATTAGGGGTGACACTCCATACATGTAAATGCGGTATGAAAAAAAAATGTCCAGTATCGTTAGATATAGGTCTTCGAAAATGATGAAGAAGATTCAAAATGACTGTTTTGTTTAAGTCAATAGTTGGTGAGATATATGCGCTTCTAAAGTCGTAAAAAGTGTGTCCCCCCCTCTAACTTTTCAACTATGGGGTGGAAAATTCTGAAAAAATTTAAGGAAGTAGAACTTATAAAATACTTTCAATGGAAATTGGTTTAAATAATATATGTTTTGTAGTTTTTGAGATATGGGATATTTTCGGCCGACTACGGAACCCTTCACTGTGCGTGGTCCGACACGCACTTGGCCGCTTTTTTAATATTTTACTAGTGCCAAATTTAGCAGGGTGTGCACTTGTAGTTTCATAAAACCGCACCCTAGTTTCTTTTACATAATAAAAAAAATGCTACTGTATAAGAATTAAACAATTTCGTTAAAATACCGACTCAAATATTCTATCTGGAGAATATGAAATAATATACATATTTGTTATAAAACACAAGCCGTTTTCTTTCGACAGCCTGGCAGCAGTGCCTACTCAACCGATTTGCATTTTTTTTAATAAAAGCTTTTTGGCCACAGATGTGTCATCACTATTTTTGTTTACATCTTTATGTATATATTTCTTCTGTCCAAGCGTTTGTGACTCTATTCCTCCTAAACAGCTTGACCGATTTGAATAATTTTTTCTTTTGTTTTGTTCGCTCTAATACAGGGGTGGTTTTTATCGAAGAAAAATTAAAATCGGTCAAGCCGTTTAGGAGCAGTTTAGTCATATACACCCTTACAGATAAACTGCTCCTAAACGGCTTGACCGATTTTAATTTTTTCCTTTTCAAAACCATCCCTGTATTAGAGCGAATAAAACAAAAAAAATTATTCAAATCGGTCAAGCCGTTTTGGAGCAGTAGAGTCACAAACGCTTTGTGACTGAACTCCTCCTAAACGGCTTGACCGATTTGAATAATTTTCTTTTGTTTTGTTCGCCCTAATACAGCAGTGGTTTTGATCGAAGAAAAATTAAATCGGTCAAGCCGTTTAGGAGCAGTTTAGTCACATAAACCCTTACAGATAAACTGCTCATAAACGGCTTGACCGATTTTAATTTTTCTTCGATCAAAACCACCCCTGTATTAGGGTGAACAAAACAAAAAAAATATTCAAATCGGTTAAGCCGTTTAGGAGGAGTTCAGTCCCAAAGACTTTGTGGTATAAATAAAATTTGAGCGAACGAGCGAAGCGAGTGGGTAATGTAATAAATTATAATATTCAAGCGAACGAGCGAAGCGAGTGAGTAATGTATTGCGCCCGGGAAATTTCTAGCACCCGGGCGAAGCCGGACCGGGTCCGCTAGTTATTATATAAACAAACAAATTATTCTGAACCCTCCTTTTTAACATGGTTGTGTATGAATCGGGTTTCATCGGAACTATTTGGCACTGCTCGGAGAACTCTAAAGCGAGCAATCGAACACGTAGCCTAAAACAAGCCACCAAGCATGTTAAAAAGAAGTGTTCAGAATTGTATCTTAATTATATTTACAAATTTCGACGGGGTCAGTCTAGTAATAAGTAATTAAAATCCGATTGTAAGAAAATAAAAGTTAAAAAAACTAAAACCCGACTGCGTAAACGAAGTAAGCAAGTTTCCAATGAAAGTTATTGCAATTATAGACGTTCGATAACTATGGCATTACCGTCTATAGCCCAATATGAAAAGAATTTGGGCAAAAAGATATTACCTAAAAGTTTAAGTATGCTAGCAATTAGATAACTAAACAAATATCTTTTTGCCAGACTATTTTTCATATTGGGCTATAGACGGTAATGACCATAGTTATCGAACGTCTATAATGTGCAAAAACTTTCATTAGAAACTTGTTTACTTCTTTTACGTAGTCGGGTTTTAGTTTTTTTAACTTTTATTTTATTTCAGCGTTTTTTAGTTTTTTATTTATACAACCTATTTATTATAAATCATAAAAAGAATAAATTTTTGGAATCTCTACAAGATTCTCTTTCATTAGATACCCTAATCGATCGGTTTGGCCGGGGGAAAAATTTTGACAAAGATTTTTTTTTAGTTTTTAATTGATATAACCTATTTATTATAAACCATATAATAAATCGTCATAACATTTTCTTTCATTTGATACCCCTCTCGATCGATTTGGCCGAAAAATAATTTTTTAGACCCAGATTTTTTCTACGGCACGGCCGCCATTTTGAATTTATAAAAATATTTTATAGCCTATGTCACCCGGATTATAATAATGAATCGATTGACACTTCATTTAACAAAATCGGATGAATAGTTTAGGCGCTACGGTGGAACATACATAAATACAAACATATATACATAGGTGCTAAAAACATTACCCTCCTTTTGACTTTGCCATAGTCAGGTAAAAATATGAATATGCGTAAGAAATTTCACCCGAAACAAAAAAAATCTCTTATCACAATTTTCTAGGTCGGGTCTGAAAGACTGTTTACATGACGTATATCCACAGTTAGTGCATATTTTCACAGTTCGGAATTTGAAAGGAAACAGCGTGGCTTTGCAAAAGGGAAAACGACGAAACGTGTCAAGGGAAAGATACAAAATAACTTGTCATATTAAAAACAAACCTATGAAAAAATGTAGCTTGGCAATTTTGAACGTACACACATATAAAAAAACAAATAAATATGGTAATATCAAAGCTGGGAATTTCTGAAATGTCAAAAAAAATAACAGCATCGTACAAAATTACTTCTTATTCGCCGAGCGCGTTAGATAATAGCTTTATTCATTCAGACAGTAAGTAAACTGCATAAATTCTGTCATAAAATAGATAAAACAAATCACAAATGCGATAATTACGTATTATTCTTACGGGAGCGGGTGTTTCCAAACTACAAAGTAGATTAGAACGAAAATGTTATACGATCAGGCGCTTTACGTAAAATAAGGAAATTTATCATTTATAAAAAATATTTAATTTATTGAAATTATAACTTAGAAAACTATTTGGTAAATATTTAAGTGTGAACCCTTAAGTTATAATATATTCCTACAGGAATGCCGTTGTGCATAATTCATATTATGGCATTTCAACTGCTCGTTTATATTAGAAACTCTCAGTTCCCAGGTTCTACATACTGTAAGAAATGAGAAGGCCAATTACATAGATTATCGATGGTCCATTTGTAGCCAGCGATTAATCTGGTAATAGACACACAAAGAGACAATGGCGTCGCAAACAGGTATCGCCACATCGCGTAGATTCCATAAAAACACATTGCGCATGCGTGGTTACTAATTTTACATTAATTTGTTTTGTATTCATTCATTTTATATATGTAACTATACATTTTATTTTGTAATTTTTACACACTTTATTGGAATATTACATAAATTATGTAATTTTATTTTCCTTTATGTAAAAATCACAAATTTGTTTAACTTTACAGTAAAAGTCCAAGTTTTTATGAAGTTTTCTGTGTAAAAATAAATAATAATGTAAAATCACTTAGAAAATCGAGCGAATTCTACCTTAACTTTCAAAGTATTTTTACATCCATTTTTTACAGTGTATCTGAGAAATGGTCAAATCAGCAATTTTTATTAGAGTGTCAATTTGTTATTAAATAATAAACTGAAAAAATGTATCCATATACTATGCCGAGAGTTATTCTTAACCTTAAATAATTGCATTTAATAAACCTATTTGTCCAATTTGTTATTTCTTCTTATAATGTATATACTTAAGAGTATTCGATAGCGGAAGTTACCCCCTGCACCCTTCATATCAAGTCCTTTCCCCTTGCCTATAAAACGGTTCCCGCTCTCTCGACGCTATTTTCAAAGCTAAAAGGTTCGGGTAAACGCCAAATAAAGGACCGAAAATGTTACTACAGATACTACTACCGGCGAATTTTTTGGAAAAAAAAATGTGAGCCGTCGTGGGAATTTTTAGAATCGGTTCAGTAGTTCCAGAGATAAGCATTTATGATTTATAACCCCCCCCCGCGAGAAATTCTCCTCCTGCGAAGATAATTAGTGAAAGAATTTTTAGAATCGGTTCAGTAGTTCCAGAGATAAGAATTTGCAATTTATTAAACACTCCCCCCGCCCCGCGAGAAACTCTCTCCCTGTGAAAGTATTGAAACAGCAATACACAGATATTTACACACACACACGTAACATAGCGACTGTGTAACAGTATAGTGCGGGAAGACGCGGCGTAACTAGGTACGTGTGTTCTAAACGACGTTTCATTCAAAGGATTTTACACCCGTGCCTAAAGATGTTACACAAAGTTTTGGATATAGGGGTGAAAAATACGTAATTTTTTAAAAAGTTGTAAGTTTTTTCAGGAAATTATTTTTTCAACATTTCGCCTGCAGGATCTGTAGTGTGATTCTTGGTCCTTTATTTGGCGTTTACTCGAACCCTTTAGCTTTAAAAATAGCGTCAGGAGAGCGGGAACCGTTTTATAGGCGAGGAGAAAGAATTTGGGATAAGGAGTGCAGGAGGTAACTTCCGAATACTCTTGAATAAAATTTACTTCTTTTTAGACCACCAACAGCCAGGGTTATTTGGACCTAGTACCAATTCATATTTTGAATTTATTATTACGTTTTAACAGGGGGGTCTTACCTTACGGGAGAAAACGACCGTCTTATGAGCGCCTTTATTGAATGATTTGTGTCATTTTATGGAACTAAAAACATAAACAAAATAAAGTACTAAACCTTTGGTATTTATAGATAATATCCATTCCTGGCGCCTAGTGATAAAATTGATAACTAATAAAATGATCCGTCAACAAAATTTTTTAATATAAGTAATTATAATAGGCATGGTAATTTTTTCAAGTGAAGTTTAAATTAGGGGGAATGTTTCATAAATGCCAGCAAAAGAATACATTATTATCTAAATGTTATCCCGCGACTAAAGCGGCATATGAATTTTAATAGAATTGAGATTGTTTTAAGTGTATAGGATCAGAACCACTCTTATGTTTTGAATCAACTATAACTTACACATATTAATTATTTCAAGCTTTTGAATTCTGCTAACAGATGCGACGGTCAAATCTGGCCTTTAAAAGGTGGATTGCTCGTTAGCACGGCCACAACCTGTATTATAGGACAAAAACATCGTTTAAGGTTTTAAATTTCCTGTGGATTTCAGGACGGATTTTTTTTATTCGGTATGGAAGGTACTCGAAACGCGTGTTAAAAAAACACGTAAAACTCTGTGATGATTTCAACTTTATCTGCCTTTAATTTCTTAATTTTAAAAGATATCAATATGGGACAAAAAGGACGGTTTAGGGCGTTCCTTGCTTTATGAACATGTGTATTTTTAATTTAAAGTTCAATGAAGAACACAATAAATAAAGCTGTTGAAAAGGATATTACATTTTAACCATTGGTTACCAAGGTTACAAAAAGCGCGTTATTTTCAAGAAGCTGAAGCGCGCTTACCATTAGTACCACGGAAAAGTTGTGGGAATGAAAATTGTAGGAAATGTAATCCTCTTTAAAACATTACATATAGTGGAAGAATTGCTTAAGTCGACCGTTTCTGAGATATTTCGAAAAAAGCGAAAAAGGTGGTAAAATTTCGTGGTTTTTCGGCCGCCAAAAGTTGTTTTTCAGAAATCCCATAGGGCTCCTAGGCTAACATTTATTAGTATACCCTAAGGTACCATCATACCAAATTTGGTGCTTTTATCCGCCAGGTATCGGTAATTTTGAAATACAGTTCTAAGCTACCTCACTACTATAAGAATCTGATAATGCAACAAGAATAAAGATGAGGCTAGAATTTATTTCTGTTAGATGGTCGAAGTTCGAACAGAATACAAACGGTGGTTTGCAACCTTCTATGTCCTGAAAAGTATGGACTTGAAGCAGTGATTGTATGTATTCACTGCAATGCAATCATTCAAGAAAATAAAATGTAAATTCACAAAAAAAAATAAAACGATTTGTAAGATGCATTAAAGAAAAAAAGGAGTTCAGGTGCAAATATTTTTTCGCAGAATAGCAAATAGTTCACACGCAAATACCATTGAGCAAATAGTGAAGGTACAACAGCACCTTTAACTATGCAGTTTGCACTAATAGAGATGTAACGAACGGCTTACTATTCGGTATTCGGCCTTTTTTTTCTTATTCGGCCGAATACTTACTATTCAATTTAGGTTATACAATTTTGCAACTATCATTTTGTTTCATCGCTGAATTAAGCAGAGTAACGAAAAACGTGCTTGTAAAATTTGTATGTCTAAGTTCGCACTATTACGAAAATTTGTTTTCCTTTCAAATATTGGGGGCAGGGAGGCAGCTGCCACCCCCGAATTACGCCTATGACTTCGATCATTATAAAGGCCACCATACACCTCGTTCTTTTTTAACAGTTTTCTCCGCCATGTAAGTCGATTGGAACGATAGAACGAAGTCGGTCGACTCCACACACATCAGTTTTTTTATAATCCAGTTTTACGTGATGAACCGGTCGCAATTAGTGGCAGTGGCGGCAGCAAACTTTTTTTAATTCTTTACGAAAAGTACCACGCAATGAATCAAGTTTCTTCTTTACTGTCTGTTCAGTAGCACTGGCATCAACTTCTTTCAATTTATTCGGTAATTGTTCATAAGCATTATTTTTCTTTATTCTATCGCTATAATCTGACGATTTGATTTTCCAAAGGCATGCAAGACTTCTACAGGGTGTCCTCAAAGACACTTAACATATGTTCCTGAGACCAAAATAAGCCGATTTAAGCAAACTTACCTTCTTACAAAATTGCTTAGTTTGGGCGCTATACGGCTCTGAAGTTACAATTTTGAAATCGTTTTTTTGTTATAAATTTAAAACGGCGTGTGCAATTTTGCTAAAATTTGGCACGTTGACATAATTTTATGGAACAAAAAAACCCATAACAAAATTATGATTAATATTAATCCATAGGCGTAGAACTCGGGTTTTTTAATATTTGAACGTTTCAAATTTCTACGCCAATGGAAAAAAAGGGGTTTAAGTATAAAATTTAGATTCAGTAACTTATTAGCTACAAAAAAGCTACTCTTAATAAGACTCGATTACTCTCATGGTTTTTGAGAAATTTGTATTCTTTAGGATATTTACTAACACTTTTATTAAGGGTTGTCCATATACTTAAACCAAACATTTTTATATGAAAATATTAGGTTTAGGTATGGACAACCCTTAATAAAAGTGTTAGTAAATATCCTAAAGAATACAATTTCAGTAAAAAAATAACCTCGTTGTATTTAACAATCAAAAGTTACACGTGATTAAAGTTAGGTAAAAGAAGTACATTATTTTGAACACCCTGTATAATAAATTCATTTTTTTTTGACAGGCATTGATTTGTTCATCCATTATCTAGTGATTCTCAAAATTTCAGTTCGATAAAGGTTTCTGTTTTGGCTATGTCGAATTTTAGGTAAAGGTCTGCACGTGTCAAAAATTTCTAAAAAACTTGAATAACTCAAAAATTACTGAATTTTCAAGCATGGCATCCCTTACAATTTCTATTCACATCTAGATGTAGAATTGAAAAAACAAATAAAAACAGGGTGCTAGGTTAAAAAAACATAGCTTTGATCTGCCACGCTTAAATGGGACAAGCTGTATAATTGAAAATATTTTTAGGTTATACACAATTAAAAATTATACAACTTTTGTAATTAAACTTCTTTTCTATCTTCACCCAAAATCAATATATCGGTCGACAACGCAAGTCTTGGACACCCTGTATATTGTTATAAATCAAGTCATAAACTCTCTGTTCATTTGTCGAATGTCCGACATACTTACTGCAACAATTAACAACGTAAATATGACACGCACTGACTGCAAGAAACACCACTGAGAAAACACGTCGGTTTTTAGTCACACACCTCATGTTTACCCGAACGGATGACTCGAAAACGGACGAATATCAAACTCTTTTAATATTTTTGAACGACGGGTAAACACGACGTGTTTGACACACACACCTCGGTTTTACCGACAGTTCGTTCCAACCGACTTACCCGACGGGGAAAACTGTTAAAAAAGAACGAGGTGTATGGGGGCCTTAAAACAGTATCCGCTCATTAAAAGGCGATTCATTAGTATCTAGTATCTACACGCGCTGAGGGATAAAAACGTGCTTTTCTATTATTACCACCTTTTTTTTATTATTTCGAGTACATAACTGAAATTTTGCAGTAAGAATAACAAAGGTACGCACTGCAACTTGATATATGCCATTTTTTGATTTTTCAGATTTTCATTTTACTATAAATAACATGTGTTATACAAAAAGCATCATTTTTGTGCACTTATAAATCCTTTATACAAACTTTGTAAAAAATAGCTTTATATGATGATAATACGTACTTTTATCTTATACCAAAAAATAATATGCAATTATGTAACTTTTACCGTCAGTGAAATAAATCCACATAATCTAACTCCGTCTATGGTTTTTAACGTTTTTTGGTTGAAATGGTTACTCATGATTTATCAGAGCGCTAGTAATATGCATCTAGAAACCCATAATTATACGAAAAATTTACAGTGGACATCCGAACATTTGGGATGAAGGATTGGTTTGATTGTACTGTGTGTGGTGGATTCGTGCACTAACTTTATTTTAATGTTATTCTGAGAATTTCATCATTGTCTCCGCATTCAAAGTGCACGATTAAAATGTATTTCTGTAAGTTTCTTTACAAATGCATTCTTACAAACATAAAGAAGTTTCGATTGCAGATGCAATTTACCTCGCATCAAATACTCGTTTTCTTGAAACTATGCGGAAACAATTTCCACATTAAACCAATTGCATGAAAATTCAACTATTGAAGTTTGTGATTTAAAATTCACGTTTAAAACTTATATCAAACTCACTCCTTAATTTCATGGTTACAAGTTAAGCTTTCATACATAAGTAGGTACGTACTATGTACTGATGTAGAAACAGATGTCGGATAACGGAAAGTTCAGTAATCGGGACACTAATGTATTTTTCAACTTTTCGTAGTGTTGTGTATTTTTGAGTCAACAGTAGCTTTAAAGTAACTCTCTTTAGTATTGGACTACTTTGTTACTGATTAGTCTTAATGCATTCAGTGCAAAACTGGAGGGTTCAGGTCTCAGCACTGGTTTGTAATCTTTTCCTTAAAAATATAATATACCGGCTGTTGAACTTGTTGAGTAAACAAACGGTTTTACATGTTAAATTAAAATAGCTCTATCTCCTTTCCTATTCAAAAAAGAGAAAAATTCGGAGAAAAGCTTATTAAAAAAATTCGACTGATGAACAGTCCTATACTTCCCACCTACAGTAAACAATAATTAACTAAAAATTACCGTGGTAACGAATACAATGACCTTTAAATACCTCAACGTTCAAATTTGTGTATTGTCTATCTCATTCTGGCCGTGCGCGACAAGTATACAGGGAAGATACACAGCATAATATACAGAGTAGCCCAATGAAAACAGTCACCCCAAGTTTTGGTCACTTAACATCAGTTTTGCGAAAAAAGCTCGCACACGTCAATTTTAGAATCAAGGGGGACATCTAAATCGATTAGTATTATTTACGTAACTTCAACTCTGAGAGCAGGGTGAATTTCACTCCGAAAATTTTTAATGGAAAGGGGTGTCAAGCGATTCGCAGTTTGAAAGGCCTCTCAATCCTTTTTACAACAGTCTTTTTGTTTTTCAAATCCGATCATTAATTGAGGAGAAAATGACATTTTAATTTGTATCAAGTATCTTAGTCAGATTACTACAGCAATGTTGGAGAACGTACGACGACGTTTTTAGGATAATCTTTATTATTGTACGGTGAAGGTGGTCATTTTGAGCACTTAATAAAATGATCCTTGAGTTCTTGTCTGTAGTTTTACTTGACAGATGACGTGCTTTTGTTTATTATGTTCTTTTGTTTAAGACTATTGATACAATTTAAAATTTCATTTTCTCCGCAATTAATGGTCGGATTTGAAAAACAAAAAGACTGTTGTAAAAAGAATTGAGAGGCCTTTCGAACTGCGAATCGTTTGACACCCCTTTCCATTAAAAAATTTTGGGGTGCAATTCACCCTGCTCTCAGGGTTGAAGCTACGTAAATAATACCAATCGATTTAGATGTCCCCCTTGATTCTAAAATTGACGTGAGCGAGCTTTTTTCGCAAAACTGATGTTAATTGGCCAAAACTAGGGGTGACTGTTTTCATTGGGCCACTCTGTATTTGCAAGAAATAAACACTCTTTTTTATTCTTTGAAAAAAAGCATGGCCATCTTATTTGTTTATTGATCTACTGATGGCTAACTTATTGCAAAAAACATGGTTACTTTGATTTACGTACAATTTTTGAAGTGAAAACTTACTTAGGCGCGTTAGGTTCTCTTTGTCTGTGTAGTGAAATAAAGTGAACCGTTCGCATTCGCAAATTCGCGTTCGCACGTTCGCGTTCGCATGTTCGCAGTCCGAATGTGACGCGGCTGACATACTTATATCATAATAAAAACAGTACGCAGTACAGTTGCACCGATAGCGTAGTTGGCAACGTCTTTGCGTTGTATGCATATATGTAATGGTATAACGGCTCGTGTGACTGCAAAAACACGCTATCGCTCGTTTTTACATACTGTTATCACTCGCCGTAATATGCCCCATTACGTATCTAGACATATGATCTATTTTTACGCATTATGGATTTTATCTTCAAGATGATAAAAAAAATTTTGAGAAGCGTTAATAAAAAATACTAAAAACCACTGGTCTACTTTACTCGATTTAACAAACTGAAAGAAGTGTAAAATTCTATAGCTGAATACTGTACACAAGGCGCACATAAATAACTTCATGTACATAACTTGTTTACGTTTTTATTTATTTATTTCATTCGGTGAAAAACATTCTTTCACACTTTCAAAAGCTCCAACAGCAGCTGACCCGTTCGCTTTGCTTTTGTCTTATTTTTAAAGGCTTTGCAATTGACGCAATAAACTTACAAAGTGTGAGAAAATCTAGATGCATTTTTACTTTCCAACGACTACATAGGACAGACTAAAAGCCTATGACGAAAAAAATCGCATTCGAGGTTTCGAAAGATTTAGACGTTTCATGGTCCCTACATACCGAAAACGCGAGTTTTCGATATCCATTCGTCTGTCGTACTATATGTGAAGAGGGCTGATACACCGTTCAACGGATCGAAGCCAACTTTAAAATTAGGTTTTTTTTAAAGATTTCTTAGCTTTTTTTCACCAACTCTACCGAAAAAGGGTAGTTTATAAATATATTTGTACTCTGAATCTAAACATGATTCTACACTCAAACCAAAAATTGTGTAAAGGCACGAATCTTGAATCAGAATTAATGACTGAAAAAGACAGTTTAGGTGCCACCGGTTTATGTTACACGAGGATCCAACCAAATACCAATCTCGACTCTCTCCTTCGAAGGGTTGGAAACCGAGTCTTGAATCAGAGTTACATAAATAAACAATGACCGAAGGAGATAAAGAAAAGATTAGACGTTTTGTAAGAAAGGCATTAAGAAGATTTACGATTAAATAAAAAGAAACTATGTAGAAAATAAACAAAAGACGTTGACTCGTGAACATACTTTCATAATAAACAATGAATCATTTATTTGACGTTCGGGAAAACAATTATCTATTGTTTAATTGTAATACTTTTTATTTGTAAGTATCAAATGAGATTTTAATCAATTTACTTTTAATCTAAATTTACATAACTAGTAGTTTTCTGAACAGACGACTTCGCTCCCACCATGTTTTTAAAATAAGATGGGTCTCACCAGTTGTTTATCCATAGTAACTCAACTGCATGGAACGCAGGTGGCAATGTCACTAATCATGTAATAGTACGTCCCTGTTTAGAATTATTAATAATTGAAATACAGCAATTCTACTGCGGCGCGTGTAACTGAAGTCCAACCTGACGGCGGAAGTCCAATGTCCACGTTTGACACAAGACTTTCGCAGTCCAAAGACTTTAGTTGCGAACTGATAAAAGGAGGTTGATTGATTGATCGCGAGCCAGTTGGGGCCAGTTGAGAGGAGTTGAGGGAGTTGAGGCGAGTTGAGGCCAGTTGACGATAGTCGGGGGCTGACTGCCCTCGACTGTCAGACGACAGTATGTTGAAAGTCAGTTAGTTGATAGTCAGGAAAAGAGCTCAGCTGATGGAAAGAGCATCAGTTGATAGTCATAAGGAGAGTTGTGGAAAGTAACCAGTGAACGTGAAGTTAATGTTTTGATGTTAAAATCCAGTAAATAGATATAGTAAGGTTAGTAATTAAAGATAAGTTTTTGTGTAAGGAATAAACAGTTGTTTAAATTAGTGAATAAATTGGTAAGAAATGATATATTTTTATTATCGTTGTTTTACACCTCAAGATCTTATTTTTCAGATTCCTTCTATGACCAGATATTAAAAATAACCCGCCTCCTTTTAAAAGCTTGGCCCAAGGTCAATTCAAAGACCCGCTACCCATTACATTTGGTGCCAGTTGGTGGGATTTTCGATTTGATATTGATTTGATTTTCATTTTGATATTGATTTGGATTTTCAGTTTGATTTTGATTTTGATTGGGAGTTGATTTTGATTTTTTTTAAATTACAGAATTTTTTTTGTGAAATTTTGATGTTGATATTGATTTTGATTTTCATATTGATTTGATGTTGATGTTGATTTTCATATTCATTTTGATTTTGAATTTGATTTTGATTCTTAAAAAATTATGGAATTTTTGTTGAGATTTTGTTTTACGAATGGCAACTTTTTGTTTTAAAACAGGTGAGATATAATTTGTTAAAATGAGGGAATTTTTATTTTTTTTTTTTTTTAATTACAGTTACTAAGTTTTTGTGGTTTTATTTTAATCTTATCTTTTAAAAATTTGGGAAATTTTCTTTTTCCAAATTAAAGGAGATTACTGTTATGGTGGCAGCTAGAGAGAGTTGAACATAATTGACAGCGAGATACGCAAAATGGTTGGTCATGGAAGGAACAAAATATTCATGGAAAAAAATGATAGGCTTGAAATTATTTATTTAATAAATGGTACAGATCGTGTTACACTTCCGTCACAGGTGCATGTGTAGTTAGCAATTAAATATGTACAATGCATACGTGGTTATACGAAAGCCAACGGCCTCTAAAATGCTGATAAGGAAGATATTGGATACAGTACGCGCGAACAGCTGATAGTCGGGGGCTGACTGCCCTCGACTGTCAGACGACAGTATGTTGAAAGTCAGTTAGTTGATAGTCAGGAAAAGAGCTCAGCTGATGGAAAGAGCATCAGTTGATAGTCATAAGGAGAGTTGTGGAAAGTAACCAGTGAACGTGAAGTTAATGTTTTGATGTTAAAATCCAGTAAATAGATATAGTAAGGTTAGTAATTAAAGATAAGTTTTTGTGTAAGGAATAAACAGTTGTTTAAATTAGTGAATAAATTGGTAAGAAATGATATATTTTTATTATCGTTGTTTTACACCTCAAGATCTTATTTTTCAGATTCCTTCTATGACCAGATATTAAAAATAACCCGCCTCCTTTTAAAAGCTTGGCCCAAGGTCAATTCAAAGACCCGCTACCCATTACAATCACATAATAAGTACAATTTAAAATATAACAAAATAAAATTACAATTATTATTTTATTTATTATATTTTAGGAACATTTGATTTTATAAGATAAATAAAAGTGGATTTATTCCTTTCCATGACAACGAATATAATAATTTGTGTTTAACGGTATTCACGCATCCCTCTGTACTATCGATGCAGACATACCCGTTTTTCTAAAAGGACAAGTACCTATACGCAACTTCGTGGCGATAGGTACTATTGCTGTTACCATAGTTATCGTTCATAAAACTGTGGTAACTGCACCGGTACCGTCGCGATGTTCCGTACGTGTCGAATCTTACAGACATGCCTATCTATCGGAAGCATTAATAATATTATACTAATTTCCAATTTTTAAAGGCAATACTAAATACCTGTCTAGTATTGTTTTAAGTTTAAGAAATATGTTTTATCTCTTTTTGATACGCTAAAATTTATATAATTGTTAACACAAAATTGAAATAACACATTAAAGACTGTTTGCTTGTTTTCTCATTATTTTCTACATTTATGAACCCTTGAACCACTTTTACCTCAACTCTCTGGGTGTGTTCAGATCACAGAACCATTTACACATAAATTATTTGCCCTTTTTTAAAATATTGTTTTTGGTCTGACTCTTGTTTTTGGCCAGTATCCGATTTGCTTGCCCTTGACTCAAAGAAAGTTTGCCAAATTTTGTTGACTCAATTCCTCGTTTTCTTATCATTTTTTTTACGCCTATATTCTTGGACAAGGATCTATTCTTGTCCAAGAATAAAGTGATTACTATATCTATTGGTGGAAAAGAGTATAAGATTTTATGAACAACCTTCCTGCCACGGAGAGAGTTATATACGTCAATCAGTTTAGTTTTGATCCAAATTTGGAATTAAATGACTGATTAGATGTTATTTGCTTTTTTCACATTTTTTGCATTTTGAATTACCTTCAACCCGCAGGAAAAATTTTGAACTCAACACCATTAATAAACGTCGTTCGACCTATGTTCAAAAAATTGCCCTGCCCAATTTTGTGAAAATTCGTTCACCCATTATTTTGTCTGTAATAGCGGAACACACTTTCGGGAAAACAAACAACCAAATGTCAAGAGCTCGGTAAATTATAGTTTACACTTTGCATTTATTCAAAAATCTGTTGCATTTTTTTTCGGAATTTAAACTAGTTTTAAATTTTCAAAGAATACTCAGAAATGTGTTTTTTTGAAAATCAAATTCAATTTTTTCAGTTAAATAGCGAATGGAAATACATAAAAAATCTAATTGAAAAACTACTCAATTCTTAAAAATTTGCTGTAATAAGGTTTATTTTGAACACAAAAATAATTTCTTATAATCACATTCAAGAGCTTTCAATTCACCTCCGTTATCGATTTAAGGCACGTAAGAAATAAAAACATGCAAATTGAAATACTCACGTCTGTATTGTGTGAAGCATTAAGAGTCCTTAGAGAAATAAATGGAGCTTACCTGAAACAAAGAACAAAACATGTATTTGAAAACTGAAACGATGTAAGTAAATTTTAATTAAATTTAAAACAAAATCACAGCTTTCGTACAAACTTCGAGTGAGCTTTAAACGAGATTTTCAATTTGAAAATATAAAAAGAGATATTCCACTTAATCTCTTAGGTGTCATCAATAGGAGAAAGTGTATACATAAATTAATTATCCAAACTTACATTTTTCATGCACTCTATGTGTGCCGGATTAGTGAAAGTTTGCTTTATAATATGTAGAATATTTTTCTCTGAAAAATGTCCTATTTAAGGGAATAAGCTTTATGCTAAATTAAAGCACCTAAAAATATAGGTAAGCGTTTTCAAAAATGGCCTCAAAAAATTCTATTGAAATCTGTGGCATATAATAATGTAAGTATCTTTGTGTGGATTAGCAATAAAAATTATATTATTATTTTATTATATTGTTATATTATTATTTATTATATTATAGATAAAGTTTCTGTCAAAACTGGTGCTAACGGCGCGACGATCGAAGCCGCTGGAACATAACATCCAGCACCATTAACTGAAGTAATAATGTAATTACACTGACCGTCAAAAAAAAATTGTCCATTAAAAAGTCCCCCTAACCGCATATTTTATCTCCATAAAGGGAGCTTAGCTGTTTTTCTTCGTTATTAATGCTTTTAGAGATGTATTTGATTTCATAATACCTTTAGTTTTAATTTTAACAGGTTAAAATCATTTTCAACCATATAATGATCATGATATACCTATTGATTATCTCGATGCCACGACGGTTCGACGATGTAAGTCGAGTTCAAGGAGGACATACACGTTATTAAAAATTACTAGAGTCTATTAAAAACAGCCCACCTTAATTTTTTACAACTAAGACAAAAATCTTATTTGCATTGTTTCTGTTACTTTTTTGAATTAATTTTTTTCGTGTTTATTTGTGGTCTCTTTTCAGTTAATTTATGCATTCCGTATATTAACAACAAATTGTTTTTTAACCTACTATCAATATCTAGTAAAATTATTCAATATTTCAGTACTTTTGTGAAATATTTCAGGGTGGCCGATTTTTTTTTGCCGGTGAGTGTAGTACTCCAGTTTGTGGCTGGAAAATGTCACAAATAATTTATTTACAGATCGTCTGCCAGATGTCATTATTATAATCATCTAAGAAAGATTTATGTCAAAACCGACATTAACGCGAGTGAAGCCACGAGTAAAGTCTAGAAGTAGATTGTATATAATTAACGTAAATGAGTGACATTTATAGATACTAATATAAAACGGTTACCGACGCCAAAGAAAAGTGATCAGATGCTCAAATGAAACATATTATGAAACTATAAATTTGCTCAAATATCGCAAAATCCAACAATACATTCACGTTCTTTGCATTTTTAATTTATACAGGCTAATTTATTAGCTCACCGATAAACTATGACAGATGAAAGCTCATCTCATTTTAAGAAAAAAATCATATATGAACATAATATGTCCCATTTCACTTATTTAAGGAATTAAACACAAACATTCGTTTTTCTTTTTTTCTTTATTTAATTAATTTTAAATAGATGAGCTTTCATATGTCAAAGTTTGTCGGTGATCTAATTATTTGAAAAAATATCGTAAAACAACTGCAGGAGACACGTTTTCCCACCACCAACATCGGAACTTCCACCACAGGTTAATTTTTCCATTTTTTTTAACTTTATGCACAGGATGATATTAACCCACAGACAAACTTTGACAAATCAAAGCTCAACTAATTAAAAATTCACAGATTTCGCAATCCTTGCAACCATCGAGGACATTGGAAATGATAACGGCATATATGAAACATAATTAACTGTTTATTATACACACAATATTTATCAATGCACTGTTTAGTTTTGTCAGGAATAACCCTATTATTCTTCTGTTATATACGCGTTCACTTTTGCTTGATTACTTAACTTTTAAATGGATTACTACAGTATTTATTAACATTTGCTCAAAAATAACACCGCAGATCGTCGCAAATACCTCTCAATTAACTAGACATGATATAAAACACATTTCGAAAAAATTGCACTTGTTCAATTTTGCATGATTGCTCCTCACTTGATCGCGACACCGTTGTCTTTTGGCCTTGAACGTAAACTCGTAACTCTGCCCCCATATACGAACATAAACATTTCCAATGTTAAAAAAACAACGAATGTTTTGTTATTATAAACAAGTTTAAAACAACAAATGTTTACATGTTTAATTCATCAAATAAGTGAAATATTATGTTATTATGCCAAAGTTTGTCGGTGAGCTAATAAATCAGCCTGTATATGGTATACATACCTAAAGTTATAGAAACACTAGTAAAATTATTAATTGTAGTTTTAAAGATCAAATTTGATAGCGCATTAACAAGCTTCAAAATTAGCATATGACAGATCACATCAGCTATGAAATAAATAAAACAGCTGGAATTAATTTTTACTGTCGCAAGATAGATTTTTTCATCAAATAGCTGCTTTACATGCATATAAAGTGATATTTGACAAGTCGGTGTGCGGGAACGTATCTTTCCCACACTAGTGTGGGAAATCAAACCATTTCCATAGTGATTTATGTTTATATTCGCCCTGATCTGCTCACTATTACCTACTGACATCATCTCTCGGCCTACTATAGAACTATAGAAGTGAAGTTTGCAACACTAATGAAGAGAAAAGCAGCTATTTTATAGCGGATTTGGAAAAAAATACCATATATATCTCGAGCGTAATGATTTTATGACTCGTGTGACTGCAAAACTCGCTATCGCTCGTTTTAATATACTATCTCTACTCATCAGTAATATACCTCATTACGCCACTAGATATACATTAATCTACTATTATAACCTACTTCAGGTGAAAAAAGCATGCCGACTGTTCCATACTCAATTCTGAAAACGTCTCCTTGAAATTTTAATTACACCTGTTGAGTTTATTCTTAAAATATCTATACCTACGTGAAAGTGCGTCCTCATATTTTCATCATTTATTATGTACTTTCAAAAATTAAACTCTAGCGTCGCAAGAGACAACCTGAAGTCGTTCTTCCTTAAAATAAAGATTATTATAACATCCCCACCTATTGTTTAATCATTACGCTACACAAGAAGTCTTCGGGGTACACGCTTAACGAACCGGAAATGACAAATGTTAGGTCGCCAGTGTTGCCAAATGTCGACATTTTCTGACTACACGTTTTTATAAAGAAAAAGCGATATAAAAGGAAACATAAAAGTGCGTTTAATGTTACGTTTCTCCACATCATAAACACTACTCACGCCATCACTATCTTCAATTCACATTTCTTCGTTATTCTTTTATTTTAGGGACAGTCGGTGTAACTGTAAGTGAATTAAATTCCCTATATCTTGAGCCACTTTTCCTTATATGGTAGCTAAACTTGCATTCTAAAGGTACTGACTTCAAATTCCGGAGCTAACACAAGAAAATCGTTTATTACTATGCGAACTTTTCTCTTTTATTCGCGCTACTCCTTCGGTCGAATTCAAAACATAGATATTTAATATTATGCTTGAAAAATATTAAAGATACTGGTTTGCTGGATTAATTATCGTACAACGAAAGATCTATAATCTTTTCTAAATTTTGGGACTTGTTTTGTATCGATTCACCAAAACCGCATTCATAAAATAATTTATAGTTTGCTGTTATGGTACTAGATGGTACTAGCATGCAAAATTTAAATCAACCTGATAAAATATGAAACTACACACTAAAGAACACGAACACAGGGGCGAAGCACCTTCTATAATGCCTCTACGCATTACATATGCTTCCCTGTTACTTATTCTTCTTCTGATAGGTCACGTTTTGTAACTTGGAAAACAGCCATAATATAAAAACAGCTTCCTTATAAAAATGTAACATAAATAACAAACACCCTCATAATATTTCACATATTGAATTGTACGATATGCCGCTACTTACTTGTTTGCTGGATATTTTATAAGAATTAATATTTTTAATTTTACCTCCACTAACTGAATATTGAAAAAAATCGTAAGTGGACTAAAAAATTATCGAACTGCATACGGCAAAGACCACTGTACTCGTAGTTCCCGACGACCTATATACGCAATCGATCACATTATATTTATAATTCGCAGAACAGATTATTGAATATAAGATGTGTACTGAAGAAAATTATAATGCTATTATTATTTTAAATATCTACATTCGTATTTTACCTATAAAAATATATTTTATCGATGCGAAGTGAAATTACAAGCGACTAGGCTCTGTAGTCAGGGTTCTTTCTGATTGGTCGAATACCCCATATTGATGTCGTTTGACACACACACACCTAAACGAACGTAATAACTAACAAGTGAACGCTGTACTATGATAACTATTAAAAAATGGGCAAATTTGTATGTGGAAAATATTCAAAAACATATTCTTCAAGACAGGCATTAATGTTCACAAAATTAGAATGATAACTTCAGGTAAGGCATGAATTCTAATTCTTTCTATTAAAGTCGATCAATTTTTTGACATTTCAAAACACTGTTATTGTATAAATATCTCAAATAATAATATTAAATTAAGTTTTATTTTGAAATGTCGAAAAATTGATCGACTTTTATAGAAAAAAAAATACATTACAAGCCTTACCTGAAGTTTTCATTCTGATTTTGTGAACATTAAATGCCTGTGTGTTTGAACATTTTCCACATACAAATTTACTCATTTTTTAAACGTTATCGTAGTACAGAGTTCACTTGTTAGTTGTTACGTTCGTTTAGGTGTATGTGTGTGTCAAACGACATCAAAATGGGGTATTCAATCAATCAGAAAGAACCCTGAGTGCAGGGCCTAGTCGCTTGTCTCAAACCATTGAGGGCAGAATATTTAATATTTATCCAACATTGTGCTCTCCAACAACACTTATTTGTATGTACCAGTTGTCGAGCGTCTATAATCTACAATCCCCCCTCTCTCTAAATCTGGTTCGAAAACCAGCTTTAATTGAAATTCCATATACCTATACGGTTATACCCTTTTTTATTAATCATCAATATCAATACATATTATAAAACAAAATCTCCCGCCGCGTCTGTCTGTCTGTGGATTTTCTCCGTAACTACTGAACGAATTTTGTTCCCGTTTTCACGATTAGATATATTGATTCACGCGGAGTGAATGTTTAGATGTATAATTGAAATTGGACGACGCGACTTGGTCCGGGTGAAAATCGGGGATAATCTCAGAAGACCAATTTCAAAAAATTTTCACTGTTCGATAGGTGATACTTTGCTTAGGACATAGGCTATAATAACTGGCCGATAAGGTTTCGCTCGGACTGAATCCAATACCTCTCTACCATAGTAGAGGTGGGAAGTAAAAAATACTTTGTATGCCCCTAAACTTTATCAAAGTATAACCACACCATTTTGGCGACTGAACAATTTGTGAATGTTATGCTAATTTATGTACGGAAGTAGCCAGATGAAGGTATGACAATGTTCATTCTAGGATGAAAAGAATGAGCATCATTATCAAAAACCTCTTTCTACCTCTCACATTTGCATATTATATAATGGGCTGAAAAGAACGTTTCTATAGTTTAATCTACCTACACATTTAAAATTCATAAATATAAAATTATTCGAGCACAAATGGAATAAAAATGACAAAAGATTTTAAAACTCCATTATTTTTTAGTTTTTTAAAATACCAATTATGGTTCACCTATTACAAGCCTCCCGTTCTCAGGTTCCAATTTCAAAACTGGAGAAAGTATCAAATCAATTTATTATTAAAAATAGTTCATTATAACTTTCGTCCATTAAATTCATACAGGTTTATCAAGGCTATCAGGGAACGTGGACTGAAATAAATTAAGAAATCAACAAATTATTTTTTTGTTATACGTTTCGTCACATATATTTTGAGTTGCTGATGAAGTCTTAATAATAATAAACTCTTTATTTCATTCGATGAGAAAACTGATATAGAAAACGTCATACAGATACAGATACAATACATATGTGACGAAACGACAAAAAAAAATAATTAGTTGATTTCTTAATTTATTTCTGTCCAAGCTCCGTGATAAACCTAACTTTGTATTAAAAATAGTATTAATAAATTAAAAATATTAATTGGCACTTGGGCCCAAATGACGTTCAAAGACGATAGCCTCAAAAAACACATGACAATAGCATAAGAACATTCACAAACGCAAAATAATAATATATTGTTCTACTGCCTCATCGAAAACGTCTGATATGGCTGTAGCCTCACTAGTTAGTTATCTGGTAGACAACTATAATAGAATTTAGATGGAACTTTTATTTCCTGTTGTCTATTTCTCATTTCCTATCGCAATTTCTTTGTCTTCAGTAACGGGCTCTAAACTTGCGGTGATGATAGAAATACAGACTGGATAAAGCAATTGCACTATCGTTTGTTTTCACAGCTACCACAGTCCACAGCCAACAGATAACTTCACGTGTGTTTGGTGTTTTGTTGGTCGAAAACAAACACAAAGTTTCTGGATTAAATTGGACTTTGGAGATGTTCTGTTTGTTAAGAAACAAAATGAACATACCGACCGTAAACGTACAAAACCGGGCAAAGATACTAAACTATAGAATATAAATTTGTGGTCAAAAGGCAAAATACCTTATATCATTTATAATTTTTTTTCTATTGGGATCCGTCAGATAGGTGGAGTTTAAAAAACATGGCGCAGAGGGGGGGAAATTTCATATACGGGGTATACTTTTGCGTGTAATTTTATGATTTTCAAAGTGATAAGAAATGATAAAATATATAAGTGCAATTTGTGATTGGGCCGGTACGAATCCTAAACAAAGGAATTTCGTTGAAGGAAACAGATTCTCAAAGCCGAACATATTATCAAATGTCGGAAATATAACGAGAAAAATACATGAAAAATGAACTGTCAAAAGTAGTAATCTTTACGGCATACTGCTTAAAAACATCAAAATTAAAAGAAAATCTTCACGAAATTAATTATCCGTTCAATGCTCCTTTAAGGCTGTGTTAGGTGAATAATGTAAACACATAACTGCAACATAATATGTTATATTGTAATAAGTAGGTAAGTTACTAACCTCAAAATATTTGTATACACATAATTCGTCCTAATTTTGTCAATATTCAGAGATTTAACTATTGTAGTACAGTATGATAATGAGTACATCTTATTATTAATATAAAATATTTTTTTAATTCATAAATACAGTTTTTCCACATTTCATTAAAAAAGAATTCGCTGTAAAGTAAGTTTTACAAGGCAATAACTGATAGTGTTTAAAGCCATGAAATTAGAAAACGTCGCGATTTCCATTTTCAATAAACTTTTTGTTTATTTTACTTGTTTTATTCTTGTAATAACCAATTTCACGATAAATTTGCACTGTTAGCATGTAAAATTTTCCCCCGTTTTGAGTACAATTTTCTGCCACCAGATGTCATATGCTCATTTGACGGGTCCCAATAGTACAGTAACATTTTTCTATACATATAGGTAAAAAGACGAAAATAATACGATTGTGAGGTCGACGCCAATTTAATTAGGTATACTAAAACTTTTTATATTATATTATTATCTATACCTACTTCTATTAGAAACCTCAAATTTTTATTAGATCTGTTATGTCCAGATTTTTTTTTCCTTTCCAAAAATGCAAAAATATACGGGACGTTCCGGAAAAAAATAATTTTGCGAAACTCATAAACACAATGCCCAATTATTTATTTTGTTTTCACCATCGTATCTTCAATATTAACAAAGTTAGCATTGATGCACACTTAACTTTGGATACCCTGTATATTTATGCTGTCGTTTACCTTTCTACTTATACGTTCGCTAGAATCGGTTAACTCCAAGAACTAGTATCGCTTTTTTAACGTTGCATGGCCTCTATATTATATACATCCTCTTTAGATTCACTGACTAGAATAACTATTTGGCGAATGACACCGGCCGACCAGTGCTGCGATATTACAATCTTACTCAAGTGTGCCGTAAAAATATGGTCTTCAACTAATTTGTGCTCTGAAGTGGCGTCACTCATGCATTTTATTAAAAGAAAGGCACTTCGTGATATTTAATCTCTTTTCATTGCAGTGAAAAGTAGCTTACTGATGCCTGTCTTCTGAAAGGGGAGGTACGTACAGTACCTGTATCATCTATAGTCACCTTTTTTTTAATTTTTACATATAATTTATTGTTATTTGAATTTTGATAGTACTATATCAATTACTAAGGTTACATCCTATAAATTCGATAAAAAAAAATTATCAAAACACCTCTCTTGTATAATAATATACAATCTAGAGCGAAGGCCAGCATATACAGTATAGCCCCCCCTCCCAGTGGAAATTTCTGAGCCATATATTTTTTTGGTGTTATCGCCATGTTGTTTAAGGTTTTAGTTGTTTGCCTCTTGTCAAGTACAGCATATCCCGGAAAAACCCGGAAAATCACAGGGACTATAATCAACGCCCAGACCAAACCGCTGAAGCTATAAACTTGAAATTTTGACAGTAGGTTCCTTTCGTGACGTAAGCACCCACTAAGAAGGTTTTTTTCGAAATTCAACTCCTAGAGGGTCAAAAGGGGATGAGTTGAAAAACCTAAGCCACTGAAGATATGTTCCTTATACAGGATGTACAGGTGCACTAAGAAAGGATTTTTCGGAAATCAACTCCTAAGGAACATAACTTACAAATTTCATGTTTCTATCTTCAGTTTAGGCCGTGCAATACACCCCCTTTTGACTCCCTTATAGGGGTTAAATTTCGAAAAACCCCTTCTCAGTAGGTGCTTACGTCACCAAAGGAACCTACTGTCCAAATTTCAAGTTTCTAGCTTCAGCTTTTACCCCTTAGGGGTTGAATTTAAAAAAAATTCTTGAATATTGGTTTGCTCATTTTTAAAGAAGGGTTAGTATAGTATGTTGAATTTTAAATTTATAGCTTCAGCGGTTTGGTCTGGGCGTTGATTAGTCAAAAAATCCTAAAGCCCCGTTTTACCCCCTTAAGGGTTGAATTTTAAAAAATGCTCGAATACGAGCTTACTTACTTTTAAATTATTTGCCTGAAAATAAAATTTAAATAGGAATATATTAAGAGCAAATAATAAAGATTTGATTGTAAAAAGTCATTTACTCCGTATCTCTGTGGTTTTCCGGGATATGCTGTAATTGACAAGGGGCAAACAACCAAAACCTTGAACTAAGTGACAATACCTACAAAAAATGTGTGACTCATAAATTCCCACGGGAGGGGAGGGTTTGTATACGCTGGCCATTGGTCTATAATATTATTCAATCAAAACATAAATAGATTTGACAATATTTGATACCAGCAAATTTCTTCCTTCAATTTTGCAATAATTCTTCTTTTTGTTCATCGCGCTTTGAATAATTTTGAGGCAATTAAAGTAGTTGTCGTGTGAAACGCGTTGGCGACGAAATTGGCTGAATTTTTGATAAATTATTCGAAATATACCTAAATATCTTACCTACTTATTTTAAAATTTCCAAATTATTTATCGTTTAGTTTTTTGTAAAAATCGCTCTCAAAAATTGTAGGATTAACATTACAGGTATATGCATATAAGTAGTAATTTCACCACACTTTTAATTCTATTTATTATAAAAAGATTTTCACAAAAAATACGAGAACTAACTTTAAAACTTGGGTTTGACAGTTATTATAATAGAAATTAACACAAAGTAATTCAATATGAACACAAAAACTCGAGATTTTAAACACGGGGCAGTAATCATAGTGTATTTTGCAGCCATTATAGATACATTCTTTTAAATGTTCTTCAACTTGACATATTTTTCTATATCTGTTTGACTCGCATTTCAGATCTTCATCTATATTTATCTTATCTATGGTACAGTCACGAAGCTGCGTACCGATCTCCTTTTAGAAGAGCCGGGACACCAGTAGACTATTTTTCACTGCAATGAAAAGAGATTGCATATCTCTAAGTGCCAATTCCTTTTATTTCCTGTTAATAATAAAATGCATTCGATAACGTATATTCAGAACTTAAATTAATTTAAAACGGTGCAGCCCTGAAGGAGTTTAATCGTTTTGAGTCGTCCGTGTCGTTTGCGATGCTCGTGTGCCTCGATACATGTGAGGGGTAGTGTGATTGCAGCGATAAATGAAGAATATGATTATTAATTGAACTGGACTCTGGATGATTAGATCGTCATTAATCTTATTTTATCGAAAATCTAATATAAATCGTTTTTCATCAACTAATAAACATACCTATTTACATTATACGTCAGGGGTGGCGAATCTCTTAAGATTGCGCATGCCAAACAAAAAGAGTAGGTGCCTCACTCACATAAGCACACGGTCGAAGTTATACTTCATACATTTACATTTTTGCTTTTCTCTTCTCAGCATTTTTAAAATGAATAAATAATCGATTATTATTATTATTAATAAAATCCACGAATATCATAATATCTATACTAAGACTCCAATTACTCTTGGAATGATACCGATACGTCATCAATGTATCGGCGTCAATCATCAAAAGGCCACCTAAAAAGAGAAAAAAACAAAAAAAATCTTTTTTTTTGTTTAGTTTTTTTTCTTTTTCATTTTTTTCAGTAACCCGCACACGCTATTGGGTCAGTAAGGCGGCGTCTGGATAAATATGCGTTTTCTGTCAATGACGTAGCAATATCATTCTTAGAGTAATCGGATTCTACATAATTATCCAAAGCAGCTGCCTACACTATTACACCATTTTAAAACGTCAATTGATTTTTAAAAATTATAAAATGTATAAGAAAACGAAGTTTTTCTGGGATGAGACGTAGCTAGACCAATTTTTTGCCTCCCCCCAACCCCTTTCCAGCAAATGTCATCCAAATCGTTAGAGCAGTTTTATTCCTATCAGCGTTACATTACAGCATCTCATTAGAGTTGGCAATTTTTTACTTGAGGTCATTCCAATTCACTACCTTCGCTAAAGAAGTATAATTTCAACAAGTAAGTTTTTATGAGAATGGCTGCGTGCTGATCAATATCCAAAACTTTAACGTAAAAACTCTAATGGAATAGACATAGAATTTAAACTTCTTATATGAAATTAAAAAGTGTGTAAAATATACAAACGAACCGAAAACGACCTTAATTTTGTTGAATTATGTTTAAAATTAATTCATAAGTATAAATGAATCGTTAAACCTTCTTTTATCATATTTCAGATTCTGCAAGCATCTATAAAATTGAAATTTAGATAATAATATGTGCAAAATGAATGTACCATAAAAACAGAAGTGTTCCGATTCTCATATCTTTTTTTAGGAAAATAAAAATAATTCACCGTAACATTATTTTACTGGACAAATCTGTTCAAGTTGCATTTAATAACTTGTCATGAATTGCATTTTTTTTTAAAGCAAACGTGTCCATATACAGGGTGAGTTCGACCACCCGTATCAGTCGTTTTTTTCGAAAACGGTTAGTCGTAGAGAATTGTGTCAAAAATTTATATTATAAAAGCCCTAATAAAGAATCGAATGATGATAATTTTTTTTCCGGGAAGGTCGGCTTCTCTATTAGTTTGCTCCAGAATGTCCAGAACTCCGGAATTATAAATGTAACGATAGGTCGAAAGTGGTATTGTTGAAAATATCTTTAAAAAATAAGCAAGTTTTGTAGGAAATTTTTTTTTATTACTGCCACCCCCTGTAAATTTCCATAAGTATAAATATAAATTATTATATGTTCAAAACTCCGGAATTTTAGAAAGCACGATAGGTTGAAAGTGGTGTTGTTGAAAAGCTCTTTAAAAAATAGGCAAGTTTTGTAGGAAAAATTATTTAATTACTGCCACCCCTGTTAAGTAACAATCGTTTGAAATTATTAAATCAAAATTTCATAATAACGATCGAAGTCGGCATTAAAAATCTAGCAACCTTAGACATTGTCACAAGTGTTCAAACTGTCTTCCATTTACTCTTTAATACATACTACTGAGCTCTCCTGGTTATACTGTGAGTGTACTTCTTCAGTGTTTAATGATCGATAGATAGGTAACTAGATTTTAAATGCGGACTTTTAAAAAGTTCGTTATTATGACGTTTTAATTTAGTAATTTCAAACAAATATTACTTAACAGGGGTGGCATTAATAAAAAAAATCCATACAAAACTTGCAAATTTTTTAAAGATCTTTTCAACAATACCACTTTTGACCTATCGTTACATTTATAATTCCGGAGTTCTGGAGCAAACTAATAAGGAAGCCGACCTTCCCGGAAAAAAAATTATCACCATTCGATTCTTTATTAGGGCTTTTATAATACAAATTTTTGACACAACTCTCTACGACTAACCGTTTTCGAAAAAAACGACTGATACGGGTGGTCGAACTCACCCTGTACCTATATAGTAGAAGACTATTCGTAGTTTTAAAATAAGAAAAAATCTGGTAACGAACCAGAAAGTTCTATTTGAATAAAGTATGCTTTTATAAAACGACGTTATATATGCAATGCGAACACACTTGTATTCATTATAATTACGCAGCTAGAGGCGATGCAAAAGTTTTGGAGTCCAAAACTGACAAACTGAAAAATACAGATTCGGATTCTTGGGTGTGCTTATTAAATGTAGCATGCATGTCATTCTCTACCATAGTAAGCTTAATTTTCCAAAAATGTAAAAACATATATCACGTGTATGTCTTGCGTATTTTTCCCCTGCTTTGAGAAATCTCTCATAACTCTTTCAAATTTAGTATGTTTATACAAAACGGCACCTTAAATTCAATGCGTACACAGAAATTTTGTAACTCTCAAACTTCAGCAGCTATAGAGGTGTCTAAAAGTATTTTATGTCCGAAATCCTTATGCCGAGAATATATTATTATACTCGTATACTTATAGAGTTCAACGAGTCGTATTCAAGCCACCCTTGAAAATAAACTTTACAAACCACTTAGAATTTTAAAATTCATAATCTAAAAAAATAATAACAAATGATTTTTGTGGGGTCAAAATTAAGCGCCAGTCACAGGATCTTCTCGTGAGTATTTTTGTGCCATTCTGTACATAATACAGCCTTCGTACAACAAACATTTACGGGGCGAAGGATTCGAGCTTTTGCATAAAATAAGCATTTTTATTTGTATTTAGTTTACCGGAAAAAGAACTTGCAACGACCCAAATTATCTTTCTTTCTTTTCCCTTTTGTTCTTTCTTCTATATGCAGGTGATATGAATTAGTAATTTGTTTTTTCGTCTTCTTTTACTAAATCCGTTACAATAATTTTATTTTCACGTCTTGTAATAAAATATTTCTTAATATTTGCTTTGATGAAAATTATATTAACAGCGAGTAATACAACTAATTATTAAATTTAAAGCGGAAAAAAACAAATTATTATCCCCACTCTGTAGACTGTAGAGTTCAGATTATTCGAAGTAAACGAGGTCCGCAAATATAGTAGATTAATACGGAAATGTGAAATGAAGCAATGCAAACTGAATGAAAATCAAATGAAAGTTTTAAAAGTCATTGACTGAGTGGTGTAGTAGTTCTCAATCAGTGGTTGTAAGGTGTGAGACTTAATTTAATGCTATTAACGTCGTCTGTGAAATGTCACCGATATAATTAAAACATGGAAACAAGATCAAATAACATGTAGCTTCGGAGGAATCAGATATTTCTGTTCAACTTGTTACTACTATGTCTTCAACTGCATGTTATCATTTGACCTTGTTTCCATGTTTTAAGTTCGATTTTTACGCAGTTGGGTTTTTTGATCTTTTTAAATAATTTATTTTTATTTCCTTCCTTTTAGTTGAATCTACTCATCAAGCCATTTCATTTGATACCCTATACAAACGGTTATACCGATTTTTTGTGTATTGACAAAATGGCGTCAAGCGTCCGTCATGTTGAATTTTCCGTGACGCCATGTACCCTATTTGAAATCTTCTCAACGAAACCTTTCTTTTGATATCCATATCGATGTTTTTAGAAGGAACATTACTTTTGCATTCTAACAAAATGGCGTTTAGCGTCCGCCATATTGAATTTTCCGTGACGACATATAGGTATTCAGTAGCACTCGTGAGACTATGACGAACCTATAGACACCTTATTTTTCAAAATCCGTCAAGCCGTTTAGGCTACAGCGGGTGCCAACGAAAATGCAAAGATACAAACGTACACCCGAAAAACAATCCACTACTTTGACAGTCGGGTAAAAAAAGTGTCTATCAAAATCGACATAAACGCGAGCAAAGTCGCAGGTAAAGACTAGTTTGTTATAAATATCTCAAACTGTGACTTTACACACTCGGCTTCAACATCGATGTTTATTGAAAGAGCAGCCAATTACATAATTGATTCCTGCAAAAATCGGAAAAAATCATTTTGACAACCATAGTCACAGTCAGGACTCTAATAATAATAATAATAATAATATTTATTTGTGGTGCCAGAATAGTGGGTACAATCGTCATTTTTAGTAGGTCCATCAAGGACTCAATCATCCATAACTTAAAAAGTCATCCAATTTATAAAAAGCGGTTGTAAGTAGGAATTCTTTCAAGTATTTTTTAAACTTAGACAGTTTATCGGAATTTTTAATGTTTTGGGGAAGTTTATTAAAGACAGTTATACCGAGACTATTTGGGGATTTTAATGAAATGGTTAAACGGTTAAAAGGAGCTCTGAGTTCAGATTTTGATCTAGTATTTAAGTTATGAATGTCTGAGTTCTTAGTGAACCTACTATGATTCTTATAGACATAAACAGACAATTCATAAATTAGTATAGAAACTAATGTAAGTATTCGATATTTTTTAAATAAATCTCTGCAACTTGCTCGCTGAGACACACCAGCAATACACCTGACAATTTTCTTTTGACATATAAATACACTATTTGCTTGAGAAGACATACCCCAAAAGCAAATAGTGTATTTTAGTCTTGAGTAGACTTGTGCATAATAGATATTTAATAATTGCTGTTGAGTTAATATTTGTTTTAAATTAATAAACATATAATGATAACTACAGAGCTTAGAGGCCAAGTATTTGCAGTGATTTTTGAAGTTTAAATGTTGATCAACATTTAGACCCAAGAATTTAGTAGTTTCAGTTCTTGAAATGATGCTATCATTAATATTTATATTAATGTCTAATTTGCATTTATGTTGGTAGTTATGAAAACGAATATAGTTAGTTTTCTCGCTATTCAAGTATAGCGAGTTGGTTTTGAACCACTCAAAGAGTTTTAGTAAGTTATCGTTGCATTTTTGTTCTAAACTTTTAGAAGATTTGTCAGATATAATTAGTGAAGTGTCATCAGCGAACAAGGTGACAGAGATTCCATCCTGTAGATACAGTTCTAGATCGTTAACATACAATATAAATAGAACTGGGCCCAAGACGGAACCCTGTGGAACACCTATATTTATGTTTATTTTATCTGAAGAGATACTGCCATTGGCATTCTTACACCTTAAATTAACATACTGATGGCGATCTTTTAAGAAGCATTCCAGCCATTTTAGTGGAATTCCACGTATTCCATACTGATATAATTTATGGATCAGATTGTCGATATTAACACAGTCAAATTCCCTACTGAGATCACAAAATATTCCAGTAGGACATTCTTCCTGTTCAAGGAATTTAATGATCGAATCATAGAACGAATCTATAGCCGAATACGTCGAACTACCTCTTCTAAAACCAAATTGATTTTTTGATACTATATGACAGCTGTCAAGAAAACACTGTAACCGTATCAAATAGCAATATTCGAATAGTTTCGAAAAGACAGATGACAAAGCAATCGGTCTATAGTTCTCCATAATTCGTTCATTATTCCGTTTATAAATCGGTATTACTTTACTTGTTTTTAGAGATTCCGGAAAACAGCCTTTCTCAAAAGATAAATTTATTAAGTATGTCAGCGGTTCCACAATTGCACCCGCAACCTTCTTAAAAATAAAATTTGGCACGTCGTCAGGTCCACAAGAACTTTTACTTTTAATTTTAAAATTAATGACATTTAAAACTTCATCGATTACAAATGGTTGTAAATAAAAACTTTTATGTTGGGGATTAATTTTCCCATTGGAACTAGCTACTTTGCTTCCTGGTGAGAAATTTTTTATAACTTTAAGAGGAGCATTTTTAAAGAAAGTATTAAAGGAATTTGCAATCATGTATGGATCCTCAAGAAGAGTACCATCATTGATAATAGTTATATCTTTATTTGTTTTTTCTTTATTAGTTAAAGAATTGATGACGCTCCATGCCATTTTGGATTGATTATCAGAATTAGAAATTTTTTGTTGATAGAATTCCTTCTTGGTATTATTTACCAAGAGAGCGTGTTTACCTTTGGCTATTTGATAAGCCTGTGTCAACTCTGGATATGTTTTCTTTAACAAATAAAGATCCTTTAAATTTTGACTAGAAACCTTTATAGCATTGTTCACCCAATCTTTTTTGTTTGTTCTCTTAATAAATTTTCTTACTGGAAAATGTAAATTAAAAAGATTGAGAAATACGTCATAAAAATAATTAAAAGCTAAATTAAAATCAGACTGGTTATATACGAAGGCCCACGTTTCCTTATTTAGGTCACATATAAACTGTTTAATAGCATCTGAACAGAAATTTCTTCTCATACATTCTGGATTCTTGTTGGAATGAGTATTATTTATTTTAATAAAGATTGAATTATGATCCGAAATACAATTATTATTAACAATAATTGGTATAGACGTTTCCATGCCAACAAACACATGGTCTAATATATACTGGCCACGAGTAGGTGTTTTGACAATGTCTTTTAGACCAAAACCTGTAACAATATTACATAATATTGTATAATGTTTGTTGTCTCGTACTGGATCCATATTGAAATCACCAACTAGTATTAAAGAAACATGTGGCTTGAACACGTATTCCAATACTTCAGTCAATTTATCGTAAAATATATCAAAAGCAACGCTAGGAGATTTATAACAAACAAGTATAATTGTCATTTTATTAGAATGATCTTTATAAGAAAGACCACATATTTCGATATGCTTCTCAATACAAAACTGAGTGAGATTCAGAGGAGATGAATTTATATCATCTCCTCTGAATCTCACTCAGTTTTGTATAACCTGAACCTTTCCACTATCGCGGCAAAATGAGCTTACATTACTCACCCGTGACATGATTACCAATCTAACATTCTCCATATATGCAAAGGAATCAATGCCTTTCCACCACATGCGAGTGTTATTAATTATAGCTAGGTTGTAGATGTGAATCATCGTAATAGCGAGAGCTATTCATGTAGGTGAAAATTATTTCAAACAACCAAAGGAGATATATTCAATAAGAACCTAGATACATCAATGTTATAAATACCATGGTAATACAACATATTCTACAAATAATTATATCTTGTAGACATCGTAAAATAATCTACATTATCAGATACGTACATAATAAAACACAGTAAAGAAATCAAATCCAATAAGTTTTGATTTTTAAGATATATTAAATAGATTTAATTATTATTACCGACTTCCACAAAATATAGGAAGTAAGCGGTATTATAGCAATTAGTTTGATTACAATGTTTGTTCATTTGGTGCTTGATTATTATGATTATTAACACCATCTAGTGTTAGTCTCTGTACACTACGCGGCATTAAGCAGGCAACATCAGTGAACGGTAGGCGTTAGTTCGGTCTGTAGCCACCAGGTTAACACTGCCCTATATAATCAAGTGGGTGTTGAACGAACCCACCAGTCTCTACCACCATTGACATAATAGTTACAAGGTAATTTATAATATTTATTTTCAAACAAAAGTATACAATGAAAGCTTGCAAGTGGATATTCACCTATACAAGTAACTTTTGTCTTTTGACTACAGTGATCTCCCACTCAGCGCGAACAAATTCAATTGAATTTCAAATCTCGTTGTGATCAGGTCTTGATAAATCGAATTTTATTGTGTTTTACTTATTTATTTTATACCCAGGTTGTTTACTAAACATACGGCAACTTGGGTAATTTTAAGAACATTTTGTCCTTCCATGATTTTCGGACGGTCATTTTCTCTCTTTGAAAGTTGTCAAAATTGATTCCGTCTTTTAATTTCTGTATTTGATATTTAAACTATTACTCAGTAGTTCTTGTTGATTAAGAAGCTTTACCGCATTTATGTAATAAAATATTGTTTTTGTAGAAAAACTTCTATCGCCCTGTATCTTCGAAACAAAGCGTCTTTCCCGAAAAACCCATTAAAGGACAAAATATTCTTCAAATTACTCAATCAATCGCCCATTAAATATTTTAGCCGCATGTTTAGTAAATTAATCTTTATAGTGAAATAATGCTAAATGAGCAGAAACCGGTCGTTATTTTGTCTATGAGTAAAATGTATTTAAGCACTATATGTCTATTATATTCAGTGGACTATATGTTGTACACGTAGTGTAGCATGGAGCTAGTTAACGAAATCTAATTTCAAATGTGGTTAGTCGCAAACTCGCAAGTAATTTAATATCCATGTCACCGCATTTGTTTCTGTCGGAACAAATCTGAATTATTGTGTTTAGAATTGTACAAAAAGCTAGAATGAAGTGGCAACCACGTTAAAACATTTCTAATTAATATACTAAATTGGATGTTATAAAATTCACAACCATTTCGAACTTCGAAAATGAATTTTTAGTGTATTCTTTAAATTTCTGGAAAACCTCATAGTTCTTGAGCTATGAGTAGACAAGAGGTTAATTTAATAATTAAATGTGGTTCGATTTTTGGAAAGAATCAAAAGTGATGTAAAATCTCTTTTATTGCTTCTGATGGCTTCTGATTAATAAATATATTTCAGTTTTCCTCTAAACGACCCAAAATAATATGTCTAAAATAATGCCACTTTAGTTTCCAGTTTCTTAGAGAGTATACGAAATTATAATGAAATAAAATTCTAAAACACTTTCATTGTACGGTTAAGTTGACTCTAGTTGGTGTGGAGTAAAATAATTGCGATCCACAATATTGACGATGATTGAAGGAAGAATTAAAAATGTTTTCCCATCGGCAACAGGATCAATAAAATGCCATACTGATGTTAAAATATTTGCATATTTTCACTAACATCAAAGAGGACGAAATATATGCAAATATTTTAACATCAGCATGGCATTTTATTGATCCTGTTACCACTGGGAAAAAATGTCTAATTTTTTCTTCCATTTCATTGTATTTTCACATTTACTACTAAACAGTGAATGCTATTTTTATTTGCTAATTATTTCCAAATGTTTTCATAATAATTATTGTGTTCTGAATGGTATGAAAATACACATTTATGCAATTATACTGTGTGTAATCTGACCAGTCAACCGTAACATCATTAGAATTAGGGGAGGCAAAGGCGTGGCTCAACACTGTAAAAAATGGATGTAAATATACTTATTTTTACACAGAAAACTTCATAAAAACTTGGACTTTTACTGTAAAGTTAAACAAATTTGTGATTTTTACATAAAGTAAATTAAAATTACATAATTTGTGTAATATTCCAATAAAGTGTGTAAACATTACAAAATAAAATGTATAGTTACATATATAAAATGGATGAATACAAAATAAATTAATGTAAAATTAGTAACCACGCATACGCAACGTGTTTTTAACTTTTTATGGAATCTACGCGATGTACAGGCGATACCTGTTTGCGATGCCATTGTCTCTGTATGTGCCTATTACCAGATTAATCGCTGGCTACAAATGGACCATCGATAATCTATGTAATCGGCCTTCTCATTTCTTACAGTGAACCTGCATATTATCAAAAACAACAGGAGTGTGATAATAAGTGCAAATATCGTTTGAAATTCTCCACCGGCCGGTTATTTTTTATTTTGTTTTCGTTAATATTTTAGATTTCGAAACAAAAGTTGTCGATTTTTTGAATAAGCGAAGTGATGCTAATAAAACGGTTCACTTTATTGCAATTCTACTGTATAAATGTAATTCTCCGCCATACAATAAGCCCATTTTATGAATGATTAATCTTACTTAGCGTTCACAGTATCCTTTCTACGTCACAGTTACGTCCGGCGGAAGTTTTGCCTAACAGCAAAATCTTGTCACTCTTTCTTACTTACGCTACAATGACAACAAAGCTAAAAAATCAACAATGTTAGAATTTTGCAGACTGAATAATGAGCAAAAATGCTTTATTAATTGCGCATAATAAAAATAATTTAATCTGAAAACTGGGAACGTTACACAAAATAAGTAACAAAATTAAATAAAAATAATTTTTGAAGCAATTTATTTTATTTAAATTCGTCAAAACAGTAAAAGTTTACAATTGTACAAGATTCCAGACCTATTGGTCTATAACTCTTACACGCTACTACAATAAAAGAATAATGAAATTAATATATTATAATTTGTTATGAGGGAAAAATAAGCAAAAAAAAACCCTACACTCAATAAAAACAATAATTTCACTTTGTAGCCCAAAGAAATAAAAATATAATTACTAATTATTCATTCGATACCTCGTAAATGCAACATATCAGTTACAAAAACATAAATTATAAATTCAAACTGCGTTTCTTAACGACTTTTTATATTCCAGAGGCTATTTTTCGGTGGGAATATTTAATTTGGAAATATACGTTAGTGAATGAATTTCGTTCGACAGGGCGTCAGCGACGCTCGTGAGGAAGGTACTTCGAGGTGTGTGATTGACTCTTTCATTAAATTATTGGATGGTTATATCAATCTTATTTCACTAGAAATTTCGCGTAAGTCGTTTTGCTTCATGACCGCAGATAATAATAATAATATTTATTGTATTTGTTACACCATACAGAAAATGGTCAAATAAAAGTCAAAAATTAACAATGTATATTATATTGTATTCTAGTATAATATAGGAACTTATATTTAAAAATTCATTATATAATTATAAAAGCATTTATCTGCTAAATATCTTTTAATGGTTTTTTTGAATTGCGCAATAGGCAACGTTCTGGTTTCTGCTGATATGTGGACTCATTTCACAGCGTTTAAACCGGTACCACAACAACATACCCGGTGCCTCCGCCATACGCACGCCCCCTCCGCCATAAACACCCGGTACCTTCACCATAATATATGCTAAAAGCATTCGTCCTTTACAAAGTCATTGTGCATTGTGTCGCCTTACGTAATACCTCTTTACAACTTAAACGTAAAACAGATTTCATTTGCTCAGCAAATATGTGTATAAACTGCAAGAACACTAAATCTAGCCTTCCTTGTCTATATATGTACGTGTCATCTTTGTTTGTATACATTACAATGTCAGTTTGTTGAGGAAGATTCAGTTGGTTCGATTCAACGGGTCATTATCAAATTTGTTAAGTGAAATAATAATAAACCGTACTTATATCGGGATCTAACGCTATGATGTCTGGTGACAAACTTCCAAAATCCAAACTTCTATATTAATTCACCACGTGCCAGATTGCTGTCCGTATACGATCGTGATGTTGTGTGCGTGCGTGCGTACGTGTGTGTGTGTGTGTCGTATTTTCCACTACTTCACACTACATAAGTGAAATCTACATACGTCCAGCAAACAGTGATTCCATTATTCCAGTTAGTAATCTGGAACGCCAGTTTGTAAGTGTGCAGAGTTATACAGTTCGGCCGGCGACGGTCGAACTGTATGAACGGCGTCTGCTAAACAGTGAATAGTGACTTTAGTCAGCGATCTGGAATGCAAGTTTCTAAGTGGACAAAGTTATACAGATTGTATCAAATTAAAGCTGTGCATAGGCCGTTCTGTGTGTAAGACAGAGATCGATATATAAAGTATTAAGTAAGAATGAGATAAATAATCTCTAATAGGAAGTTACTGTGGTTACTGTAAATAAATAATATTTATGCAACCCAATAGCGTCATCTTTGTTTTTTCGCTCCTTCTATGCTGTAAAAATGTAGGTAAATCTTTTACCAGTTTACCAACTAAAGGAACTAAACCATAATATTTCGGAGATAGGCAACCATTTCATTCAAATTCTGCTATGACATTGCGAATTGTTGTGACAGAAGGATACGGTCTATTTTCAAAGGCAGCTACAAATACTTTTATTATGTCGGCGGTTGAATTACCACCATAAAAACATTTAATTATTTGGATTTTTTCCCGAACAGTATAAATTGCCATTTTATCAATAATTTCAGTAGTGACTATTTTTACTTTAGAAAACAACGATGACGCTATCAGGTTGTTCGGTATTATTTATTTACAGTAACCACAGTAACTTCCTATTAGCGATCATTTATCTCATTCTTTCTTATTGCTTTATGTATCAATCTCTGTCTTACACACAGAATGCCCTATGCACAGGTTTAATTTGATACAATCTGTATAGTTCATGTAATGATAAAGTGATGATTAAGTGTTTTGTTTTAATATTGTTAAAGTGTTTGATATGTCTTTTGAAAATGGGCGGATAGAAGGTCAAACATACAGTGTGACCGCCGGCTGTGGACACTGTGAATAAAAAAATTTCCTGAAGATATGTGTTAAAAATGCTTGGACACGTCAATGGCAACCTCAATTTTTTTACGGATTCTGATTCTACTCGAAATTCTGAATTCAACAATATTAATGAATCCAGAATTTCGAGTGGAATCAGAATCCGTAAAAAACAAGCCGTGAGGTGGGTCGTTTATTAGGACTAAAGTGCGACCCTTGAGGTCCACACGACGAACTTCCCAGTTTGATAAATATTTAATAATAATAATTAAATTAGGTATTACACAGAAAAGTAATCATTTTAATCATTAAAACATAATTATTATTTATTTTTATCAATAATTAAAAAAAAAAAAAAAAAAAAACGGCTGAACCGATTTTTATAAAATTTATGTCGGATTAAAATGACGTTAACACGCCTCGATTGACACCCTTACGAAGTCGATATAATTTTTTATTCGCGAGATATTGTATAAAATCTACTTTTTTGGAGGTTATTTGGTTAAAAAAAAAGAACGGCTGAACCGATTTTGAAAAAATTTCTTTCAGATCATATTTACGTTAATACGCGTCGATTGGCACCCCAACGTAGTCGATATCATTTTTCATTCTCGAGATTTCGTCTTAGAAAGAAATGGACACATACGTACGTACACACACACACACACACACATACATATTTCTAAAAGTAGTGTAAAAATAGTGTAGTGACCTTGAAATATAAAAATTTTTTTTCCTTTTTGATTTCGATTTTCGGACCCATTACAATAACTTCCAATGGGAAGTTAAAAATTGGGGTTGCCATTTAAAAAAAATGTCGATGACGTCATTGCACAGAAAGGTGGGGGTAAAAACAAATTACAACTACAAGGAAAGATGCGCGTTCAAAAACTAAGGTTGATGTGTCCAAGCATTTTTAACACATATCTTCAGGAAATTGTTTATTCACCGCGTTCCACAGCCGGCGGTCACACTGTATGTTTTAATCCCGCACCTTTTGTTTCTTTTAACAGGAGCAATAAGCGTATATTTATTTATTTAAATAACTCTAAAACTAACATCTTTTTTATTTTTTATTTTATCTACCACTACTAGTACCAAATAAGAATCCTCCTCCTTAAGATTCCACTAAAAAGACCCGCTACCTTTACAGTTCCGAAGGGTGCGGGTGGCAAATTAATGCTATGCCCTAGGCGCTATTTTCCCTTCGCACTGCCCTGCCTGTAATATTCCATCGTATTTTTCTTTGAAATAAAAGTCGGTCACAATCTTCCTTGACAGATTGTAAATATAGTTTTCACAAAGTGGCCGGTTATCTCGACCACACTGTATTCATCTGAGTTGAATACATTACGTAACAACGTCGACAGAGTATATTAAATAACAGGAATATTTACCTACAGAGTCAAGCTACAAGCACGTGCACTATCTTACTAACATCTAACTTAATAACAATATTGCTGGAAGCTTTGTCGCAAACTTCAAAGAAAGTTGCCTTATAACTGCAATATGATTTCATTTGTTGCTTCACTTTTCTCAAGTTAGCGTAAATAATATAAACTTCACCTAATTTTTATTACACAAAAAAATGGCTTGAGTATCAAATTATCAAGTACTTTTTAACTTATTATTTCAATCAAATTTTCCATAGTGTATTATTATGTATTTACTTATTTATTTAAACCTTTTGGTCTAACACACGGTTTAAACTAGTTTATATCCTGTAATAAATTGACATTTTACATTAGAATATGACATTTATACAAGGTGAGGCACATAAAGTGTTACAACGAGAATCCTATAATCTTGAAATCTGGTACGATAGGAGATCTCATAGCACAAGTAAAGGAAAAAATCTGAAAATCAATAACTTCCAATTCTATGTGGAATTATCACGTGACAAACTTTATTTTTAGGGTTCCGTCAAGACCTTTTTTCTCAGGAACGGCTAGAGGTATCAAGTTGAAATTAATATCAAATATTAAGGTCCACAACCTCATAGTTCTGTAAAAAATTAAGCTTCTAACTCAACGCAATAAAAAGATAGGGTTAAACATTACCTATTTTGATACTAACTCACTCATCTAAACCTATAGTGTCGAAAGTAAGCGAAAGAAGCGTTATCCTGCGCGATGATTGTAAACTATATTACATTGTTGTAATGTGGTATGAAACCCTCAAGGTGCGAGTTCTACTCGCACTTGTTCTTTTTTTAAAATACGTAGTCTAATTTATAAACCTTAATGGGTTTCAATATCTAAAATAAAATAAAGAAAAAATGGAACAAGATAATCCACTAGCAGTGCATTAATTAACAGCAAAAAGAGAAGTGTTATGAATCGATTCGTCGTTTAGCACTTGATAGAACATAATTAATGAAATAATATGCAATTAAAACAAACGCTTGGATAAGTTTGTAGCTCCATCTGTTTTAATTATAATATATTATTTAATCATGTTCTACTAAATGCCGAGCGACAACTTTAATTAATCTTTAATTAATACTATAGAAAAGTATTATCAAGTTTTTTTTAAGTTTTGCAACTATGCAGTGCACGTCACAAGTGAACGAATTGAGTTAAAGTGTCAGGATCAGATCGAGGTCAATACCTTTCATTGAGGTGAAACATGACCTCTCCTTGCTATTTAAAAATTTTGAGTTGATAGTGTCTCTGGCGCCATCTTTAAATTTCCAAATATATCTTCAAAAAAGTTAATGTGATAATATTAATTTATCTCGATTTTTTCCCCTCAATTCGTGAAGATGGGGGGAGACGCTTTTAGACGCGCACTGATATAACGGATTTTTGCAATAATACTGCAGATATGAGATATTTCTGCGACACACTGTAATATGTAGCATTGGACTATAATCAATAAAATGCTCAAAGCTAATGAGTTATGATTAATGAATAGTTCTTGTAGTATAATATACTACATCAAAACAACAATCCAATGTGTGTGAATGGAAACGTACACACGTAAACACACGCGTATAACAGTGCTACCTAAACAACTGATCTCTAATTTACATGCATTTTGTATGGCGGCCATTGTGTGAAATACATTTTTTTTATTAGAGAAAAAAATAATTGTGCTTCAATCTTAAGATTATTAGCACTAATACAAAATATACATAACTGAAATAAATTTGTGCAGCGTCGTATTAAGAATGTTATAGAGGTATTTCAAAAATTATCTAAGCCGAAAAATTTGTCTTTAGACTATTTATCTATGTATTATGAAGCTCTAAAAAAAATTTCATATCGATTCACTATAGATAAATAAAAAGTTATAATGACTTTAATTTTGCACAATTTTACATGTTCTCTTATGGAAAGCATATCATCTTGTCCATTCAAATTGATTGAATGTATATTGAAACAAGCCGTGAGGTGGATCGTTTATTAGGACTAAAGTGCGACCCTTGAGGTCCACACGACGAACTTCCCAGTTTAATAAATATTTAATAATAATAATTAAATTAGATATTACACAGAAAAGTAATCATTTTAATCATTAAAACATAATTATTATTTATTTTTAACAATAATTAAAAAAAAAAAAAAAAAACGGCTGAACCGATTTTTATAAAATTTATGTCGGATCAAAATGACGTTAACACGCCTTGATTGACACCCTTACGAAGTCGATATAATTTTTTGTTCGCGAGATATTGTGTAAAATCTACTTTTTTGGAGTCAATATTTGGTTAAGAAAAAAGAACGGCTGAACCGATTTTGAAAAAATTTCTTTCAAATCATATTTACGTTAATACGTGTCGATTGGCACCCTAACGTAGTCGATATCACTTTTCATTCTCGAGATTTCGTCTTAGAAAGAAATGGACACACACACACACACACACATACACACACAGACATATTTCTAAAAATAGTGTAAAAATAGTGTGGTGACCTTGAAACATAAAAATTTGTTATACATTTTGATTTCGATTTTCGGACCCATTACAATAACTTCCAATGGGAAGTTAAAAATTAATTTGGAGACTTACCTGAAAACGTGCTTGGAATTTTACCTATTTTACCTCGTCCAGTGCCTTATTGATGCGGCATGAGCTGTTGCGACTTTGGAATCGGTTTTCAAACCATTATAGGTAAGCATGTTTATTATTGTTTACAACGCAATGTGCATTAGCTGTAGTGATATATTAATTTAAATTTCACGCTAAAGTTGTTACATAAAGTGCTCCTCCCCCTAGGTCCTGCCGCTTTTAAAATGGTTCAGGCGTTGTATAGAGACTAGTTGGCTATCCATAATCTACATATTTGGAGATCAGTTATCTACCAATTTATTTCGTAAAAAATCGATAAAGCTTGAACCAAAAATCTTAACATTTAAAAGCCGTACAGATCGCCTGCGAACAGTACAGTGAAATAGACAGAAAAATGATGAGCAGAAAAATCCTTAGACATTTTTTGATCCGATGTACTTTAATTAATTATCACAAATAAGTTGAGCGGAATACAACAGAAAATTAATAAACCACGTCTACTCGCCCACTTACTGGTGATAATTACGGCAAATCGGATTAAAAAATGTTTAAGGATTTTTCTGCTCACTTTTTTTTTATCTATTTCAACGTACTATCCTGTAGGCAATCGATCTGAGACACTCTATAGTCTATGGTACCAATATTGAATAAAATCAGTGCATTGATGTATGCACATGAATTTAATCGTAAATACTTTTATTTTTTATTGCATTTTTTTGAGATCTGCTGACAAAAAGGAATACGTCAGTTTTACTTTTATGTACTGTAAAGGCATTAGTATCATAAGTACATTCTCCGCACAATTATGCGTTTATCGAGAAGTAATTATATATACTGTTGTCAACAAAAAATATGTACTATATGATTATATCTACAATAAAATATAATATTAATTCATATATCATATCCTGTTATTAAGTTCAAAATCAATACAAAAATAAATATAAGTGATTCTACGTTCAAATATGTTATTCAAAAGCCAAATAGAGTTTAAATACATTTTGACAAATAAATATTTTATCAATATACAGAGCGCCTTATTTCTTGATCGTTTTACGGGTGATTGGTTATTGTGATGGCAGAGAATGGTTTAAATAGGCAAAGTAGTGCAGTTTTTCATACGAAATTTTGTCGCAAAAATATAATTGTACACCTATACTGGGTGTCAGTAAAAAGTTTAGTCGAAACAACGAAATAATCAATATTTTGGTTATACCTCGTAGATCCTCCATTTGAAGAGCTAGAGAAAAATATTTTTCACAACGCCGCTATTGAAAATTCGAAATTCGGTACCTGTTTAATGTTTCAACCTTACAGGGATTAAAATTTTCAGCTGTTGATTTTCTCTGTTTTTAACGTTGTTAAGAGAGAGAGAGAGATAGAGCGATTGAGTCGCACCAACTTCAATTCGCATATAATACTCGAAAACGTCAAAATGACGGACATAATTTCATATAAATTTCACATGGATCTGACAGAAATAATATTTTTGCGGCTTTTTTGTGCTCCCAAATTGCAGGTACCTAGCTCAAATCGAATTGTCAATAGAGATGTTGTGAAAAATAATAATTTGCATTTACTCGGAACAAAACACGGCGTTTCGACCCTTGTAATGCAATATACTATTAACTATTTGTTACGCTATTTTAAGACCACGGCTCATAAGCCCGAAAGATATTAATCTTAATTCTATTGACGCCGACCGTGAAAGCCTACATTCTTTTATATACTTATATAGAAAGTAAAAATAACAAAAGGGTATATTTTTGTATGCACACTGTATAATAAAATCTTAATCTAATCTTAATTATGAGAAATTCGCTAAGAGCAATGAAAAATTAATTCAGTAAATTGCCAAACTTGTTCATTAGCTAGAATCGAGATTATGTAATTAACTTCATGCCAGTATACTATATATCGTAGTATATACATTATACGCAGGTGGGCGTATCTACGTATACTATATATGCATTATTTCATTTAAATGAAGTTGATTTGGATAAAGCATTGTTCGTGAAGTTAGAGTAGAAATCCCTTCTCTTCGTACTCTGAAATTAATATAGGTACAGGGTAATTTGAATTAGTGCTTAGGTTACAAAATCCAATTTTGTATTTTCACCGGTATATATATATCACATTTGACTCAAAATTTTGGAAACAAAGTATGTGAACACAAGTATTTTTTATTTTTTTTACCACATCCACTACAAAATAGCTACTTTCGATGTATGTATAGCGGCCTTTAATGAGTCATTTAACAGACAGGTACTGATTTAAATCAGTACTTCACAATCCACAACATAATAGACATGTGCATAGCAACATAATATTATAACGTGTTACAAATACTCAATGTGTGTTTTATAATATAAAAAATTAACCACACCTGAAGATGGCAACTCGTTGCTGAAACGCGTCGTGTTAACAACACATGAAATCACAAGACGGACACAAGGTATTTCTAATACTTCTTATTATTCATATAGTGACTTGGAGACCTAACACTCTAAAAAAAACCTTCATATTTCTGTTACTCACTAAGGTATGTCGCAAACAATAGGTAATATTTCTACTACTCGCCAATAGATGTCGCCACAAGTATTTAATAACGCGCTAACGTTATAGCTCATCTGTGGAACACTTTTCTTAGGAATTTGATCAAATTTGAATATCCTGTAGAAAACAGTAATATCTAACAGCTGTTAAAATTTCACTCCGAGTGAACGAAATCGCGGGTGCAGCTATTTTATTATATAAAAAAAATGACAGTGGACGTGTAAATCAATTTCATGCGTCAGCTTATAGTGTGAATACCTGCACCTGTTATAATTACGGGGTCCGGTTGTTCAAGCTCAGCGCTCAGTTAATTTACAATCAAACAATGTTTTATTTTAAATTATTTTAATGCCTTTCCATGACTTGTTAAAAATTCCATGACTTTTCCGGATCTGAGGTCAGCCTGTAGTATATAAGTACAAATTAAATAAACCTTTCAGTTAAACGAACTTGAATATTTGAAATCTTTTAGAACCGCTGGACTGCGTAATGCTTGAGCATTTTGGTTTTTGTTGGATCTCTTATTGAAGTGGAAAGGTTACAGCAAGAAACGGGCTTAAAAGTGGTTCTGTGTGCACAAGTTGTTGGCGTCATCGAGTTTAATATTCCGTTCAGGTAAGCACATAAGCAAGTGCTTACAGTCAAGCGCACCTAACTTTATTACATGACACCTCCATCGGTATATATTATATATGTAATCCATGCCGCGCATTCATTTATCATTGCGAAATACGTAATGTTAATACTAGATGACTCTTTTCTCCATCACTATGAAAAATTCTTTTCTTTAAGGCCGCCAATAGCCACGGATATTTTAACGCTTAGTACCAGTTCATATTTTCAATTTACTATTTTTTGAAATTGAAAATACATTACCGATACTTTTGCCAGTTCTCGGATTAAAACCTGGGAACTTGCAATACAAGAGTCATGGAAACGGAATTGCTACACGCAATGCATGAAAATTTCTAAATCCGATTTTGCCGGGCTCTAAATAAGCCGAATATAACTTTTTATAACACAATATGTATGAAATGTACAACATATCGTTAGACTAGTCGGCTACGTAAAATAATATTTATCGCACGGCTGTACTATAATTGAACTAGCATGAAAAATATTTTGTTCCATACTTTAGTTAGGACCCGTGCAAAACTACTTTTTGCACGGGTGTGCATGCATTCGAATATTTTATACACGTATGTAAACATTTAAGTGTTGGTTGCTATGGCAACGAAGTAAATATTCTCAGCTGTCAGTGAGATTTCGGTGTTTGAAATTGATTAAATAAAGGTCTATATACTCTATAGAGTTGAAATTGTTGTACATTTCATACATGTGTATACATGTATAATGTATACATCACGTACAATTATGTATATGACGAAGGGTGATATTATTAAACAATATCACACCTCGCGTCATATACATAATTGTACTAGTTGTATAAACTACTATTAAGCGACTTCTTGAAAAAAAAAATAAGCCACTGGAGACGATGCGGCTTTCATTAAAATAAATTTAAGTCGAATCATTAATATTTTTGGTTGTGTGGATGTCATTTATATTTTTATTTTAGGTATGTATTTTTTCATGAAGCATTTGTTCAATATACATGTCAACAAATAAAAACATATTTCACCGACTAATTACTGCGAACGCAACTTAAATGAGCTTTCAAAAGTGACAGATGACAGCCACAAAAGCGCATCTACACAAAATATGCCGCTTACTTAAATGCCTGGACAGTTTTTTTCTCGCGGATTTATTAATTAATTAAAGCGTTCGGGCTGCTTTTTATTTTTTAATAAGCAACTTATTATACGCGGCTTATTTGGAGCCTCGCAAAGTCGGGCTTATAAAATCAACCAAAGTTATAATAACAATCATCATTCACATACTTCACAATCCACAACATAACAGACATGTGCTTATCCTAGCATCATAATATTATAACGTGTTACGAATAATAATTACTCAATATATGTGTTTTATAATATAAAAAATTAACCACACCTGAAGATAGCAACTCGTTGCTGAAACACATCGTGTTAACAACACATAAAGTCACAAGACGGACACCAAAATACAAGGTATTTCTAATACTTCATATTATAGCTATAATAGTTTTAACGGTACGTTCACTAGAGCATAGTTCTATTCCCACTTTTTAACGCTGCATGGGGGCTCTAGAACATATAATATATTATCGTCTTTGTCTAGACCTTAGAATTTAAACTGAATTGTAAATTATTATGAAAGTCCCAGTGATGAACAAATATAACATTTTATAATATCTTTTATTACAGATAAATTTACGTCCTGGAGTAATTAACAGAGTGTAATACACCATTTTATGACCGACCACTCGTTTAATATTTCATATTTTCATTATTTTAAACCCATACGCATATTGAATAATGCGTAATGCTATAAATTATATAATATTATTATGTGTACAGAAATGCAACAGACGAAAGTCAAATTTATTAAATTTAATTTCCCCTACAGCAGCCTACGGACCCCTTAGAATTAATTAATTAATTGTAGATTATAGACGCGTCGACAACTCAGGTCATTAACGTCTTCATCACAACAAATAATCCATTTGTGTATTAGAATCCGCCAGCCGGCATACACAAACCGACTGGTACGAGCTCGGGTCCCTGACAGCGCTAATTCCCAAAGAACATTGGAATGCAATTTGCGATAGCAACCACATTCCAATGTCCCCCCTGGGGGAGGACCCCTTAGACATTAGCAAAATCGTCGCGGCACCATCAATATAATTCAAGAGTAATTTATTTATTTATTTGGAAACTTATTTAGGAACATACGGTAAAGTTAAATGGATTTATCTGAAAAAAACTGCAACGATATGATATCGAAAAACAAATCATATATTATTCTGTACCTAATTAATGCCAATTTATAACATTGAGATGTAGATTTTGCGTAAATAAGTTTCACTTCTGTAATGTATAGTATATAAACAATATATCACTGCTTGCCGGACGGCTTTGCTCACTTATAAACTTGCGTTTCATATCACTGACTATAGAATCACTATTTGCCGGACCGTCGGACGGAGTTTGTATAGTTGGCTGTCGCCAAGAGATGAATCGGCGGACCCCTCGAATATACTTACGGACCGCCGTTTAGGAATCGCTGTTGTACAGAAATAATTGAACATTATTTACTGTGAAGGACGTTCTAACTTCTAAACTAGACGTGCTTTAAATTAATACAGGGTTGAGTCACAAAGGACGACGGAGCTTACATAAATTCCAGTAGGAAAATCTTAACCTTAATTGATTGGAAATTTCAGAAGGCTTTGTCATTCCTTGTGAATAATGTTATTCAACACAGACAAAACTAACCTTTATTAACAACCAATCACAATTTGTTATTTCCCTATGTAGTTTCCTCCGCACTATCCTGTAGTGTCTTTTCTGCGACTTTTCTTACAATGTACATACGTGTGCGGGAAAGTTACGTTCCCGCACACTGGCCTGTAAAAAGTCACTTTACATGCATCTATATTATAGCGAGTAGAACAAAAAACATTTTTATATTTTATCTATATTTAAATTCTTTTTATAAATGTGAATATATGAATATTTGTAATAAAATAGTATGATCCTTCACCATTTAACGTCCTTCGACTTATACTTTTCTCTTTTTTCAATTACCAACAAGCTAAAAGCCATATATTATTTCTTGCGCATTGAGTGAAAAATAACTTTTCTTTCAACAAAATGTCATAGAAGTGTTTTAAATGCTTGAAAAGTACTTGAAATGAAATGAAAAATGAAGAAATGTTAAAGAAGTGTTCTCTTTGTTCTTTAACCGTTAAGTAGTGCGGTTGTTTTTACGCCATTTTTTATGTCATCTGTGAAAGAAGTGAGGGGCCATTAAGTCATTCTATTTTTAAATTATATCCATATGGGACGTTTTTATACTTTATGTTAGTTCGTAGACTTTACCGACTCAACAAAACTCTCCATACATTTACAGAGGAATTATACCTATATTAGTTTATTTCAGAATCTGATTTAAAATCAACAAATTCTATACTACAATTTATTAACAGTAACACAAAATAATAACAGAACCACTAGGTCTGTAATTTCTGCGAGTTTTGCGAGGTTTCCGGGTATTTATATGATAACTAATTGGAAGTATCGTTGTCTCTCACATCAACATCACTCGGACCAATTTTTATGAAACTTGATATACTATCTATTAACTGGTGCCCAAACTTACTATTTTCTATCCGGCTATGTTCGGGGCAAGACAAAAATTAATATTATATTAATTAATCCCTATATTATTAAACGAGTTAATCTTGTATATATATAAATTTTTTCTCGAAAACGACTCTAACGATTTTGATCAAATTTACCGAAAAGGAGTTTCGAGAGGCAAAAAATCGATCTAGTATGGTCTCATTCCTGGAAAAATTCGTTTTAGTATCGAATTTTTCATTTTAAAAAACAGTTTTTTGACGTTATAAAACAGTGTCGTATGATGAGTAGGCTTTGGAAAAAACAAACTACTTTCATTATTTATGTCAAAATACTCTGACAGTGAATCTTTAACAGAAACAATTCTTTTAAATTATGTTGCAGAAATAAACTCGTTTCGGAATAAAATTCTGAGAAAATAATACCAAATCAATATCTCACAGCATATTAAGTTTTATTTTTATTCAACTTATCCGAGCACCCAAATATTTATTATAGAGTAAAGTCGGGGATTGGGCGAAATATAAATAAAAAAACGATAATGGCTGCTCAAAAGGGTTTATTATAAGTTATTATAAATCACAAAGTTAGAAAAAATATAACAAAAAAATATTTCTGATAATATAAAAAAATGGTTTTCTGATTGACGCAAAATATTGTCGGGTAATATGAAATACTACATAAGGGAATATGAAACAGTATGTCATCATATTTCATATTACTGAACAATCGAAAACGACAATATACTATCGACAAAAATCGCAAATATAGTAGTCCCCTTCGGAATCAGCGCACATTTCATCCTAATTTTGAATTTTTATTTGTAAGTCGGGTAATATGGAATACTATTTCATATTTCCCGCCTTTATAGGTTTGAAGGTTAGGTTCGAATAAATAATAAAATGTGTCTATAATGGACGATATCTCGATACAAAGGCTTTCCTACATCATTTAGCTACTAAATAAAACATTAACATCAAGTAAAAACACCTTTTAAAGTATTAAAAACTAAAATTTTGTGTACATACCTAAAAGTTTCAGGTGCCTCTGAATTACTTAAAATGACAGAACTGCCAGTTGGTTAATGCGTATAGACTATGCACTCTAGTGGAAGAACTTGGACCTTATACGAATGTAATTTCAGCAATTGAGCGTAGATAGCGCTAGTAGATTTGCAAAAAATGTGGTATTTCATATTAACAGGTATATTCCATAATCCCCGAGTTTACTCTAATCATTAACTGAGTTTGGCGTGACACGGCACTAAACAATCAGCACTTTTAGAAAACATAAGAATAAAGGAAGGCGCGCACACTTCATCGGATCAGTTCAACCACCTGCATTTTGCATCCATTGACTTTGTGCCAAACCGGACCGTTATTGCGTGTGGGTCTTTGTTTATTCTTTTATTTTTAAAAGTATCGATTTTTTTTATACCGTACCGGGTCAAAGTAAGTTGGCTGATTGCTTTAAATTTTCCATTATTTCATAATAAAGATCAGTCACCAGTAACAAATAAATTCAGTCAATTATCTTCGACATAAATACCTTAATATAAAACTAGTCTAAATTCACACGAATAAAATTTCTACAATTATTATTACCGAAGCTACAAAACTATTTTTAAATAGAGAAACATAAACACATACCTTCTAATGATACACACTGCCTCCAAACAAACATGTTTTATCAGATTCTTGAACAGCAAAACTAGTATCTTGGATGAATTAAATATATCTTGAACACTATTCTTTTATGTTATGAACAATATCACAGCAAAGGAGAGGGAACATACATTTTAAACTACTTATAAACAATTTATAAACATTCAAAAACTATTAACAACAATAATTTTTCACTTTAATTAATTAGTAAATGGATTCTTTATAATTACATGTATAACAAAAATAAATTAATTATTAAAATTTTTTATAAAATATTTGAGTATCTTTGGATTTCAAATTGGTATTACAAATTGGTCCACACTTCTGTATTAATTTTTTTTCAATTGACGAAGGGAGATCTTGTTACACTTCTGCATATATAAATACAATAATATCGTTGTAACCACTTTATAAACTTACACGTCTTAGTATAAATTTAGCATTTTAACAACAATTAAAAAAAAATTATAAACGCACATCGATTTTGAAAAAATGGTCAGGTTAAATTTACGTATTTAAAAAAAATCTTAACTTAAAAATACATTATTATTATTACCTATTATTATTATTATTATTATTAGATATTATTATTTTATTAAAAAATAAATAGCTACGTTATACATTTGCTACAAGAGTTTATTCTTATTCTCTATATCTCTATCTCTTATGTTATAGTCTTATAATATAACTAACTATTTCAAAACGCCTTATTTAATTCTTTATTCAAAACTAGCAACTACCCGTGGCTTTGCCCACGTTTATTTTGATTTATGATTTATTATACCCCCGCGAGAAATTCTCCCTCTTCGGTGGTGTGTATAATATTAGTAGGATTCCGCCTATACGCTAAAATGCAAAAGAACTTCAGTTACGTTTTGTTACTATCCTACAGGAATTATCCCCCCGCGAGAAATTTATCAAAATAAAATATAGCATATATCACTCAGGGAGTCTAGCTTTCCTTCAATATTATAAATATAACTGAGTGTTGCGTTAATTATTCAGGTATTTTATGTTGCTGAAAATTTATAAATCTTTATTCTAATTCGTACCCTTCCCGATTTTCCCCTATCAAGTAAAGTTATATTAATGATTAAGAAAAATGGTCCAGCATTTTTACGTTTCAAAAACGGGAATATGATTTTTTTATCTAATTACAAGCAGATAATTTTATCCAAAAAAGATAAATATTTTATGAGATTCTTTCCGCTATTCTTTAAACTTTTCTCTGTGTTCTTCTGTGTTTATTTTTATTTTGAATTAACACCAAAAAAGTAAGCAATTAAATTTTGTCTTAAGATACAGAATAGCAGAAAAAGTAAAAAAAACTGAAATTTTAGTAGCTTAGAAATAATAAATCTGTAACTTATTCTGGAAAAAAAATGAGTGTCAAAATATTTTATCTCACATACGTGTTTTAAGAACAAATTTTTACATGGGCAAATTTTAGCTTTAGGCGTGAACATTAAAGACATTAATTAAGCTCAAAAGCACTCAGCTTTAATCACATATTGAACGGTGAAATAACATAATTAACATATATTTACATCATTTACGCGCTTTTAAAATTCATAAAATATTTATATTTGCACGGTACAGAACAAACGTTTACGAATAATAGAATAAATTTAATGATCATCAATAGAATGTAACAGAACCTCTTTCGTTTTTTGGTGTATCTTGAGATTTTTGTGTATTTTGTATGATATGTAGACGAGAAAGCGTGTTTCCAGAATTTTTGTCTGTTAGTCCGTTTGTTTATTTGTATCAGTATCACTCAAGAATGGCTTGATCGATTTTGATGAAACTTGGTATAATATCTACCATGGAACCCAAACTTCATAGGCTATAATTTTTCTGGCTGCGATTGAGTTACCGTAAGTTTTCTGTCAAAACCGACATTAAGGCGCGGAAATCATAGCCGCGCGGCGGTTATATAGTACACTTCTGTCATTGGCTGTAAATATCAAGCATAATTTAATGTTATTTATATACAATTTTAAAGGTTGTCTACAAGATGTCATCGCTACTACCATGTGAGAAAGGTTTTTGTAAAAATTAAAGTCTAGTTAACAAATTTATTTTTCTCATTCAAAGAATTCCAAACATAGTTATTTTGTTTATTTCAAAACCACACGGTTTGTGAAATTGTTTGATTTTTGTAGTTATACTTCTTTTGGCGCGTTGTGGAAAAATGATGAGAGTAAATTTTTAGGATGCGCGCGCATCGCGTCACGAAATTTACCGACATCATGAAGTTTGCATCGCATCACGAAATTTACCGACATCATGAAGTTTGAATCACGTCACAAAATTTACACCATGAAGTTGCAACTGTCAAAATCACTGTCAAATAAAAATACTCAACAAAAGTGAGGTACAATACGAGTAAAAATTATATGCGTTTTTAAATTATTGAGGTTATACGGAGGTATGTATTAATTGTTTTACATTATAATTTATAAATTATTACATTTTACATTATTATTTAATAAATAATTAAATATCGCCATATATTACAATATAAATTTTTTTCAAGCTATAATCTTTTGCAGCTTTTTTTTATTTTTTAATAAATAATTAGATATAAATATAATAAATAAATATATTTAATAAATTAATAATTTATTAAATTAAATTAATTTATTTAATATCTTTATTTTATTATTTTATCGTCTTTTTTGCAAACGTTTAGTACTGGCACGCGGAATAAAATTTTTGGAGTAATTTTTGTTTTGTTACGTAAAAGAAGTATAACTTCTGACGTGCGTACATAGTACACACACTCTTTTTATTTCTCAAAATGTTTTATTTCAATCAACGTTTCGATTTTTTAGCATGATAAACAAAAAAAGGACAAAATAACGACACAAAATGAGAAAGGATTTCTTATTATGTAAACACTTTCGTTGACTAAAATAGCTAAAATATAAATTAAAAAATTAATAATTGAAAATGAATTATAATTTATAGGTACTTGGATTACCTCCATTTAATTACAGAATGTAGAAATTAATTCAACTACAAATTATAACGACGAACGGATAATTTAAATCGCTTCAAAAATGTGTTTTTTAATTACACAATTTAAATATTAACATTTCAAAAAGTTTTTTTAGCAATTTCAGGAGTCCTTCTTAATTTTCATCTCTCCTTTCTTTTATAACTCCGTGGTTATGTTTACTCTCAGACACCTTGAGAAAAGTTCTTTACACTGTAAGTGAATTTGACATTAATTATTTATTGAAAACGTTGTTTCTGCAGCTTGCTACAAGGTGACGGGGAACCTTTTGTTCAAACCCTGCTTCAGAATGGCGGAATACTGCCTCAGTTCGTCTATGGCCAATCGTATCATTATGCTATTGCACTGCATTGTCAATCCGTAATAAAATGTTTTACACAATTTAATACTTCTTTAAAAACCATTTTATAAGCTAAATATTTTGCAATACAATCGAAGTTACATTTTTAAAGCGTATGCGAGTTCGAGTCGTTTAACGTTTGCGTTAAAGATTTAACGTTAACGGTGTATTCATAGCAACGAAATTATTCTGAAAATATCAATTTATAATTGTGTTGCTGGTCGAACCGTATAGCTTTACCCAGTTACAAACTGGCAATCCTGCAGATCATTAACTAGAATCATTGATTTGCGGACGGCGTTCATACAGTTCGGCCATCGTAAATTTCAAATTACACATTTATTCTTCAAATAACAAATGTACATTATAATATTTCATCGCCTGAGTACTGAACTATTTAATGATTAATATGCAGTTTTGGGATTCATTACCATTCGATAAGACCTTTTACGTATTTTTGTTACATCTTCTACTTATAATAAAACTCTAACACTGACTGACTGACTAACTGACAGACAACACACAGCCTAAACCGGTGGATCTAGATTCTAGAAGCATGAAATTTTGCACAGGAGTTCCTTATATAACGTAGGTGAGCACTAAGAAAGGATTTTTGAAAATTCATCCCCTCAGGGGATTAAATAGGGGATGAAAGTTTGTATGGAAGTTCGTCATTTTTGAAGTTAGAAATATGGAAATTATAATGTTTAGGCTTCTGTTTATAAAAAAAGTCAGTTGTATAAGCGTTTTTGGAAATTCATTCCCTAAGGGTAAAATAAGGGACGAAAGTTTATATGGGAAGTGCGTTATTTTTGAAGTTAGAAACGTAGAAATTGGTATATAGGCGTCCGAAGAACTTCGAAAGTAAGTACCTAATAAAGTCTCCTAGTTTAGAATAAAAAAAGGGCTTTGGCAGAGCAGATTCCCCAAAAACTAACAATTGAGAAAAGTCGGGTGGTTCCTGAGATGTAGCCGATGGAAAATCCCATCAGGCACAAGGCTATCAAACTATAACTTAAACTTTGTTTTTATTTTACAGTTAAAGTAATTCTGCAACCGGGGATCGATAGGTTAAAACCTTAAAATATAATAATAAAATTAAGCAAAATCGCAGGATAGTGGACAATATAATTTGATTTATTAAATTAAATGTACGACGTTTCGTCTATAGATTTAGACTTTTTCAAGTACATACATAAAAATAACAATATTTATGAAAATTAATATTAATTACTAACCATAGCAATTAACATAATTTTGCTTAATTTTATTATAATCACGATGGACACGATTTCTAATATAAACTTAAAATATAATGTTTTATTGAATGTATAAATTTAAAAAATCAATAATTCAAGACAGTAGCAACGACGCGTTGTTCTAATCTCTCATTCTTAACTAAAGGTACATCGATGCTACGACGCACCCACGCACAAGTGGAAATACTATTGTCTTTTGTTACAAAAACAAAAGCAAATAAACAAAAGATATACAGTGCAAAATTCGATACATAGAACTTATTTATGCGGAGGAGTATACGCACAACAGACGCTGACTTATTGCTCAACACTTTTTTCAAAGAGAACATCCATTTAAAACCTTAAATGATGTTTTTATAATCATGGGCACAAAAAAACTGAAGATTTTAACTAGAACGAATTGAAAGTTAAAATATTTTTAACTTCCCACTGGAAGTTATTGTAATGGGTCCGAAAATCGAAATCAAAAAGGAAAAAAAATTTTAATGTTTCAAGGTCACTACACTATTTTTACACTACTTTTAGAAAGATGTCTGTGTGTGTGTGTGTGTGTGTGTGTGTGTGTACGTACGTACGTACGTACGTACGTACGTACGTACGTACGTATGTGTCCATTTCTTTCTAAGACGAAATCTCGAGAACGAAAAATGATATCGACTACGTTGGGATGCCAATCGACGCGTATTAACGTAAATATGATCTGAAAGGAATTTTTTTTAAATCGGTTCAGCCGTTCTTTTTTCTTAACCAAATAACCTTAAAAAAAGTAGATTTTACACAATATCTCGCGAATAAAAAATTATATCGACTTCGTAAGGGTGTCAATCGAGGCGTGTTAACGTCATTTTGATCCGACATAAATTTTATAAAAATCGGTTCAGCCGTTTTTTTTTTTTTTTTTTTTTTTTTAATTATTGATGTTTTAATGATTAAAATGATTACTTTTCTGTGTAATATCTAATTTAATTATTATTATTAAATATTTATCAAACTGGGAAGTTCGTCGTGTGGACCTCAAGGGTCGCACTTTAGTCCTAATAAACGACCCACCTCACGGCTTGTTTTAAAATACTTTTAGTTCGTTTTATTCAACAAAATTTATGTAGGTATAAGGAATTTTTTCGTGGAAAACGAATTTTCAGCTCAATGAGTTTTTTAATGATCAGCCTTTAAAAGCAACGTTGTATTACTGAAAAATGCTATCAATTATTAATATATTTTTAAAATAGTAACAGGATGGGTCTGTTATTTCGATTTCTTTGTCGGATATTTTGAACGATACTTAGACGGCAGGTTTTAAGCAAACTTGATATAGTATCAATTGGTATCCAAGATTGGGGACTTTTTACTCGGCTACGCTCAGGTTCCCGTCAAAACCGAGATGAGCGCAAGCGTATAGCTGTGGTTAAATCTAGTTAGGGTACAAAATGAATACTTTGTCATTTAATATCAGTTAATCCGACGCATAACTCAAGTAAAGCTGCCTTGGAATATTTTATCCTCAAATCATTATATCTTCCCAATTTATATTCCAATGTCATTCAACATGACGAAAATAAATGAGGAAACACAAGCAAGTAATTTGGTAAACGAGCTACATAACTTATGGGATAGTATTTCACCTTAATGCTATGTAAGTTACAACCAGAAGTATTAAATAAATAATGGAGTAAATATCGACTAGTCGTAAATCGACCTAGTTTCAAGTCTTACTTATATTTTATGTATAAATACGTGTATACATTCACAGAGAAACGAAGCCGTTCGTGCGGTTTTTGTCAAAATAGGAGCCCAAAAAGCGTTCTGATTTATTTTAATGAGCCTTATTTTCTGAGTTAGAGAATTTTGAAAATTCAAGGAATCGTGATAATTTAATATCTCGATCAAAATATTTACATCATTTACGCGATTTTAAAATTCATAACATATTTACATTTGGTACAGAATGAATGTTTAGAACTAGAGAATAAACTTCGCAAATTTAAAGATTTTCTAATAAATTTACATGTCTTTAAATCGTACTTAAATTAAATTTTAGTTGGAAATCCCTGTTTGTAGAAGCGAATAAGAGAAAACGATTTTTGTAAATTTTATTAAGATCAATACTAATATTATAAAGCTGAAGAGTTTGTTTGTTTGGTTGAACGCGCTAATCTCAGGAACTACCAGTCCAATTTGAAATTTTTTTTTGTTAGATGGCCTTATTGAGGAAAACTATAGGCTATATAATATCACGCTACGATCAATGAAAAATGTTTGCAAAAACGGAAAAAATTATTCCTTTTGAGAGCTTCCGTTGCGTGCGCTGCGTAAACGGTTAAAGTTACGCAAAAATCGTGTATGATGGAATTGGTCCCCTTTAAAAGTTCTAAAAAAAAGTCCGCGACAGCATACGTCTATCTTTTAAGGTTGACTCACTATAACTTTTTTTATGGTAATCAAATTTGTTCGTAATTATAATATTCAAGCGAACGAGCTAAGCGAGTGAGTAGTGTATTTATAATATTCAAGCGAACGAGCGAAGCGAGTGAGTAATGTAATCATAATATTCAAGCGAACGAGCGAAGCAAGTGAGTAGTGAATTTATAATATTCACGCGAACGAGCGAAGCGAGTGGGTAGTGTATTGCACCCGGGCTTTCTTAGCACCCGGGCGAAGCCGGACGGGTACCGCTAGTATGTATATAAAATTGTAACAGGTAATTTTGCATTCTTACGCGTTTCTGAATATTTCGTATGATAGGTAAAAAAGTTTCCAGAATTTCTGTCTCGAGACCAGTTGGACTAATTTTATTTATCCAGGCACGATCTGGTTATGATAATGTTTCCGTCAAAATCAACAATAACGCGATCAAAGCCACGCATAAACGCTATTACCGATGAAATAATGTATAAATAAGTGATTTTTATTTGTTAACAAATTATAATAATTTTCCACAAATATTGACCAAATAATTTAATCTGTTGCTATCAGCACGTCATACTCACAAATCACTAAGTATTTTTTACAAGCTTTTATTTAACTTGCAATGTATGTTAGTTTGTGTGGTAGTTTGTGTTTGTTAGTGTGTGTGTTTGTTTGTTTAGGTCAAAACTTGCAAGTCAATTTTGAACGACTTTCACATATCCGATCGATTTGAAATTTTGTACACATATGTATTCCCGATGACAATACATGAATAAATCGTTTTTAGAAATAAATTCAACTCCTAAGGGGTTCAAACGGGGATGTAGGGTTTTTTTGACTAATCAACGCCCAGGCCAAATTGCTGAAGCTAGAAACTTGAAATTTGGACAGTTGGTTCCTTTTCTGACGTAAGCATCCACTAAGAAAGGATTTCTCTACGGGTGTTAAAGGGGGGTAAATTTTGACTAAAATGAACAAAATAAAATATTAGTAAAAAAAAACTTTTTAGAGACAAACTTTCATTGAAATGTACTAAAAAGGAAAAAATAATATTTAATAATTTTGGTTTATAATTATTATAAAAGCAGGGGTTGCGGCTAATAAACTATCATAGAGATTACAATCCCCGCTTTTATAATAATTATGAACCAAAATTATTAAATAATATTTTTTCCTTTTTAGTACATTTCAATAAAAGCTTGTGTCTAAAAAGTTTTTTTTTTACTAATATTTTTTTATAAATTATTTCCTAATATATTCAATATGTTGCTTATTAAATCTAGTGAAAATTAATTTATGCAAGTCGATCCATTTCCAAATTGCATCGACCCACGTTAAAAAGTTTATAAGCGGTTTATCAACCCTCTCGTCGCTTAAAACAGACTCATTATGTATGCATTAAGTCCAAATTAAGGATGTGCAAACATGCCTATTTCGTAATTTACTTATAAACATTGTAGGTACCTATAATATGTACCTGGAACATAGGTAAATGGAATTTTTTTAATGAATTTCCAAACGATTATGTTAATTGTTTGAATCATAATTTTGTAATTTATCTGATTTATTAGCAATGTTTTTGTATTTTTCGGAAATGAAAATATTTTTTTCCTCAAACTTATAATTAATAATAAAAAACTGGTCGCGCTGTCAAATCCTGCCGACAAATTAGGATTTGCTCTATTGTATTTAATTAATCAATTATGTAAACTTGAATCTACTTTTGAAAAAAAAATTAAACGCTCAATTAGGTATTTAAATTTAAAAAAAATTATTAATTTTTTAATTTTTTCTAATAATTTAACATAAATAATAATGAAAAACGAAAAGAAAATTTTTTTTTGAAGCCATAGATAAATTACTAAAAATTAATTAAAATGTATAAAAATTTAAAAAATATCACGTGACTTCAAAACGCGCCAGGAATGTTTGTGACGTCGTTATGTTAAAATCTGTGTGCATTTGTTGGTATTTGTATTGAACTGGTCTGTAAGTTTAGATTTTTAAAGTTCAATATACCTTTTTCAGTATTTTCTGGTTGGTAAATAATAAAATCAATCGATTTAAAACCCCTTATATCCACACCATATTATTCACATAACAATTAGGTAAAAATAATAAATATCTCAGACAGCTAGGCAGCCATGATTTTTGAGCTATATCTAAGAAAAAATCGAATGACCACTGGGTCAATTTTTTTCAGTCCCTAAATACACCTCTTAAAAATGATTCGATTGTACCCTGCTCAAACAGGTTGCGAACAGTAGTAAAATAAAACCCAACATGTGAATTAATTTTTTTTTAAATTAATTAATGTTCGATTAATAAACCTCCTTTACAGTAGATTTAGCGTTGAAAGTCAATGTTAAAACTACTTTAAAAGTTGGTTTAACGTCGAAAGTCATACCAGAAATCAAAAATACTTCAGTTTTTCGAGAGGATTATACACATAAGATAAAATTACACTAAAAATGAAATACACCTTAAAAACCGAAAAAATCATTAATTACATTCCCGATTTTATGTGTTTTAAGCCAAAACAAGGCATCCCTAATTGCAAATCTATATCCGATACTAATTTTAGTACAGTCTCCACTTATAAATGCTTAAGCTTAAAAAGTTTTAATTGCTTTCAAATTTAACGTGCATTACTAAAAAACAGATATGTTGCAAATTATATACTCATTTTTCGTTCCCGTCAAAAACTTGTTTTCAAAATAAAAAAATATGTGAGAAACTGTATAAACACATTTACACGTTAATAAAAGATTTAAAATTGTAATACGCTAATGACCTCAGTTGTAGAGCGTCTATACTCTACAATCTCTCTCTAAAATTGTCATATTATAAATATATCGATGCTTGTTTATTAAAAATTGACAAAATGTTTAGATTTTTCTCATGCTTTTTTCTTTTTCTCATTTTTACATACATTTTGTCATTTTTGTTGCATAACATAAATCTTTTAACCAAATGTGTAAGCTTTCCCGGTCGACGTTGTTCCAAATCTTCATAGTTTCCGGGTTTGTAGGCCATGGTCCGACGAAAATTCACAAGGATGCTCTTGAGACCAATCGTCAGCGCGGTAAATTCACCCTACGACGTTGCCAAGTACTTAACCACATTGCTACAGCCTACAACCACTCATTGGCAGAACAGATACATACGTGAAGGATTCAACACATTTCATCGAGAAAATAAAAACAGCCATATTGAATCCAGATGATATATTAGTCAGCTTCCACGTGGTCTCTCTATTTACAATGGTTTTAATCAAGGACACTTTTCAATATATAAGCAAGATTTTTCAGCTCTGTTCTCTACGACCAAACCGATGGAGTTGCGATGGGAAACCCATCAAGGGCGTCGCCAGCTTATGACTAAGGGGGGGGGGGGAATGAGGCAATATTATGGAGAATAAAAAATATGAACGCCGAGAGCATGAAGCGTTACACTTTGGAAGTCTTTGCCTCGATGACGATTGTAATAAGAACGGTTCTAATATCAATGTATAAAACTTCACAAGCCCTCGACAGCACAATAACTAAATCAAACTTTTAAACACAGTAATAATTATTTATTTTAACAAAAATAATATTTAATTAAAACATAACTTGCGGGGATTTTTTGCAAAACTTTCAACCACTTTATCATTAAAATCATTTAGGTTTTTATTTATTACAGCTCTGTGTACACTCATCATGGCCAGACCATTAAGGCTATCTTCTGCCATGGTGCTTCTTAGCCATGTTTTTAGTCTTCTGAGGCTGTTAAAGGATCGCTCTACTGTACAGGTCGTGCATGGTAAAGCGATCAAAATTTTCAATGCTTTTTCCGTTTCGGGAAAGAAGGAATTTGTTTCTTTTAGGACATCAATAATTAATAATTAATAGGTAAGGAAGTCAATTGCTCGCACTTTGGTTGCTTTGCGGCTAGCTACATTTGATCTCTAGGGGGGGGCAACTGCCCCCCCCCCCCTGCCACCCCTTGGCGACGCCCTTGAAACCCATTGAGTCTGGTAGTTGCCAAATACTTCTTGGAAAAATTCGAGCAAATAGCATTACGATCATCAGACAAAAAGCCATCGTATTGGCTTCGCTACGTTGACGATACCTTTGTAATATGGAGTCACGGAGAGCAGAAATTGGAAAGATTTTTCAACCACATCAACTATTAAATCCCAGGATACCGTCACGATGGAAAAAGAAAAGAACAAACATATAGCTTTCCTAGACGTACTACTGTGGAAAGCTGGGACATAAGACCTATTGTAAGCCAACTCATGCAGACCGATACTTGAACAAGGAATCAAATCACCACCCGAGACAAAAAAGAGGACTATTCAAGACACTAGTAAACAGAGCAAAACGAATATGTGAACCGGAACATCTCCAATCGGAACTAGAACATGTGGAAACATCGCTGCAAAACAACGAATACACACTAAAAGAAATAAACCGAGCCGTACGCCCAAGAAGAACAGCCATTCCAGAGAACGCAGAGCAAGAGGTTTAAAGTGGAAAAGCGTATCTACCATACATCAGGAACCCAACGGATCGCACCAGCAAACTTCTGGAAAAGTACAAGATCAAGACAATCTACAAACCAAAAAATAAGATTCAGGAATGCCTAAGATCTGCCAAGAACACAAGAGACCCACTGGCAACAACTGCGGAGTATACCGCATCCAATGCAACTGTGGATCAGTATATATTGGGACAACGAAACGGAGCATAAATACGCGTATAGCAGAGCACAAGAGAAGCTTTAAACCGGAACAAATAGAAAAATCTGCTATAGCTGAACACACATTGACTCTGGAGAATCACAAGATTCTCTTCGAAGAAACCCAAGCTATACACAGAACGTCGAATTACTACCCACAAATATACAGAGAGGCCATAGAAATACAAAGACACAAACAGAATTTCAAACAAAAAGGCGAAGACCTGAATCTCAGTAAAACATGAATACCAACACCCCAACATTCAAAACCAATGACCAATCGCAAACAGATATTCCTAGTACAAGTTTAATAAAATTGTAATGCAAAATTTTATGTAAACTTTGAACTCTTCTCACGGGCAAACGGTACATTTTGGTATATAAATAAATTGGGTCCAATCGACTTATTTTGACCTCTACTACACGTGGTAGCTCTGTGTCCCAGCAATTTTGGGACACCCTGTATATATAAACATTCCATGAAAAATTATCTAACTGATAGTGAAAACCGCATCAAAATCCGTTGCGTGGCTTAGGAGGAGTTAAACAGACAGACAGACGCGAAAAGCGACTTCAATTTATACTATGTAGAGATGTACATTTTTATTTATTATTTATATTTTACCGTCCTTACGACGCGACGATTAAAATTAATATACAGTTTTTGCTCCTCCCGCTAATGACTTCGGATCGTTTCTAGCGCGTTTGCGGATAATATTGTAAATATACTCCCCGGACACGGTTGCACATTGCATATTACTATAAAAATCCCAGAAAATGTATGTATTTTTAGTTTGTTGCAGTTGGTTACTACCATGATAATAAATAAAAGACGGTGTTTTACATATTATGTAATATATGATAACAAAAGCATACCATTAAATGTACAGTATAGCACATATTTTTTACTTAAGCGCTCATAATATCTATGTACCTATGTAGAAAAAGAGAGATGCGGTTTGAATGTAATTTATCTTTTAAAATATGCGAGTCACTACTGTATTTTTCATTACAGAAAACATGGAAATTCATTCCGTTTTTAAAAGGCATACTTAAAAGAATAAATACCACTACTGTGTGGGTGAAAAACACATTTATGTGTCTGCTTGAAAACCGCATTAAAAAAACCTACTAAATATCACAGATTGGAATTCCTGTATTCCGTTTTTAAGTCACTGTTTGGACAAAAAAATGTACTGTTTATACACGGTGCTTCAAAAAGTCACCACTGTACGACGATAACGACGTGTCCGTAAAATCGGTTGTCTGAGCAGAATCGGCACATAATAGTATATAACAGATAATATTAATATAATCGCCTTATATTTTTTTGCTTGAATCTAAATTACAGATAAATAATTATGAAACAATTTTTTTGAGAATTCTTCGGAAGACTTTTCTATAATAAAAAAATCACAAGTGTCTATTTTTCAATAGAATTTTAAACATAGATTATGTCGCTGCCGAAATGACATAGATAATATATTTAGCCTGTGATTATAGCTGACTAGATCTACAGTGTCACGCCCACAGATCTGTCGAATTGAAATCAAACCACAAGGAAGATAATTTATATGCATCTATATCTATAGATAAAGAAGTGTGACTCTTCTACGTCATTATATGGCGGTTTATTACTCAGCGTTTAAAAAATATATAAGTATTTCTTTAATTCTTGTTTGCAATTAAGAGGAAGGATATAAGAACGAAAAAGTTGGTTTACATTATTTGTTTATGTATGAGAAATAAAATGCAATATTCAAATTCATCAAATTTTAATACGTGGGACGACCCTATTGTCCTGAGTGCAAGTTTTCTTTGTTTATATCAAACTAGCGGCCCCGTCCGGCTTCGCCCGGGTGCTAAGAAAGCCCGGGTGCAATACACTACTCAGTCGCTTCGCTCGTTCGCTTGAATATTATAAATACACTACTCACTCGCTTCGCCCGTTCGCTTGAATATTATAATTGCATTACTCACTCGCTTCGTTCGTTTGCTATATATATAAACCTTCCGTGAAAAATTATCTACCTGATGGTGAAAACCGCATCAAAATCCGTTGCGTGGTTTAGGAATTACATTACTCACTTAACGATAACTATAATGTTTAACCTTTAAATTTAATTATGACAGCTGCTGTTTTTCTACTAAAATTCATAAAGGATAAAGTTAATAAATCTATAGATAGACGGATTACTACAGGGATAGTGACATCGGACAGAATTCGTTAAAACTATGTTTATTACTAAAATTATATTATTACTAAATTATATATAATTTTTTTTATTGTCAAAGAAAGAATATAACAAAAATAAAAAAATATATAAATAAATGTCATGTAGAATTTAGAAAAAAAAGCCAAAAATTCTACGATGCCATCAGTTTCCGAACCCGGGTCCCTGTGCATACAGCGCTGCGACGTAACCTCTACGCTACGAGTGGAACAGTTATGTACGGTCGTTTTTATGATATAAGTATGTTGCGAATTCTTACGGTCGGGTTACGAATTTAATTAATTAATTATTAATTATTATTAATTATGCTATATATATATAAATCTTCCGTGAAAAATTATCTAACTGATGGTGAAAACCGCATCAAAATCCGTTGCGAGTTTTAGGAGGAGTTAGCGGTTAAACAGACAGACAGACAGACGCGAAAATCGACTTCAATTTATACTATGTAGAGATTATGTAACTACAAAACTTTTTGTAGGCATAATACATTTTTAATTCGTGTAGAAAGGAGCAAAACGAACTGGATTTTTGTTTACATCGAAATTATTGTCAATTTGAAGAATTCATAGAATATAATGGAGTTTTCTTGTTTAAGATTATAATACGCATATTTAACTCTTCCAATTAATCCAAAGAAAATAATAGGAAAATTCGGAAAGCTTATCAATTTACATAAAATAACAATACATCCTGAAGCAACAAGTATCCGTAGAAATATATTATATGGATATTGTTTCACGACTATAATATTATAGTGGAAAGTTCAGTGTTCTAAAATACACAAGTTAAGACATAAAGATAATATTAGTAAATATAATGTCATGATGGACAGCATTAATGTAGAATGTAGATTAATAGCAGATTGTATTTCTAGTGTCATAATGAGTTATATTACCTACGAGTAGTGACAGCATGTTAAAACGAGCGAGTTTTAACAGTCACACGAGATATGTATGGTATTTTTTGCCATACCCACTATAAAATAGCTACTTTTCACTTCATTTTCAGTATTTAAAAAAAAATTGGCAGTTAATTTGCGTCACCGTGAGTAGAATAGCGGGCGGATCAGCGAATAAACATAAATCACTACGGAAGCTGTTTATTTTTCACACATAATGTGATTTGAAAACTTTTTTAACACACCTATGCCTGCAGTTAACTGACCCATTCCATGCATACATACACGCCTGTAAAGTAGCTATTTTATAATGGGTATGGCAAAATATAATAAAAGACACTTTTCTTCAATGTCAATTCTATTCATTTTTTCAAAACGAAACCAAATAATAATTAAATTACATCGACATCACCAAAATAATATGTCTAAATAAAATTTTTATTTTTGTGTTTTTAGTATTTTATTAGGTAGGTATAAGGAAGTTGCTGCCGAAACAAGATTTTCATTCTCGTTGATACGAGGTTAACAATTTTTCTCGACATTAAATCATTGAAATCTTGCAGAAATTTTATCGTCAAAATCTTGCCGAAACGAGCTTTGAGAAATCTCGACAAAATTATGGAAATATATATATGATCAAAAGAAACGAAGTAGTCATTAGATTAATAGATAGTCATTAGATTAATAGATAGATATTTCTTTATTTAGAACATTAAAATGTTATAACAGCGTCATAAAAATAAATAAAATAATATCGAAGATGGGTAAGCCCACATAGATTGCATCAACCATGCAATTTAAGATTTATACAAATTAAAATTAATATTAAAAAAATCATTGATGGAATATTAACACTCACTGGTACCTACAAATTTTTTTATCGGTTTTTAAAAGATCTGAAATTTAGTTCTCTAGTGTCCAGAGGCAAAGCATATTCTTTATTATTTTATAAAATAAGGAAACGAAAACTGAGAGAGAAATTGTAGATTAAACAACTGAGGTCATTAGCGTCTAAACTGGTGAACGTATCAACTGCATGGACTTTAATTTTATTAATTGGTACCGGGTCCAGAAAATTATGACAGTTGATAGAACATAAAATAGATTCACGGCAGCTACGTAAATCTTCGAATTCTGACATGAAAAGGAAACATTATTTCCGCTACTTTGGCATATTGAATTCGTCGAAACGAAATTTTTCGAGACGAGAAATGTACCCTAATAAAAGTAACGATACGAGAGTTGCAAAATTTCTCATCTCGAAAAACGGAATGAATGAATTGTGAATTATAGACGCTCGACAACGCTCGTGAGGCGATATGGCAACATCAATAATTTGATAATTTATGTTAATCTCGATAATTCTCGAAACGAAACGAGAAAAATCCCGTCTCGGCGGCAATGCTTAATAGGCGGTTCTGCCTTGCATCCACACTTCACAGACATATACTGAAAAAAAGTTGTAGGCTCGCATTTCATAAGGCGAATATATTTTTCTCTTTTATCAATGTGGAAAATCTATAAATGTCTTATATTATATGAAAAGATGTTAAAATTCAATCCCGACATAAAAATTCTATCAATATTCAGCATTACGGCTTTTATTAGTTTCCATTTATAGTAATTTGATTTCTTATAAAAGAAATGCGGCTTTCACAAACACAATAAACTTTATTTCAGTATAGAAGAAAAAGTTTTATTTTTGGAGATTGCAAAAATTAGAATATTTCATTTTTAATTTATACTGTTCGCTCCTCATCTGTATGGTAAGGACATATTGAAATCAGTCAAAATTTTTTTCGGAATTTAAATCTTCACGTTTTGATACCCTAGGAATCTTGAGCCGAATTCTACGATTTCTAATTGATGTTTCTCTGTGTGTATTTTTCGCTTCTAAAATGCACGAGAAAAAGATGTTTTCTAAAAAAAAATTGTGCGTTTTCACTTTTCATCTGCCTAATAAAAGTGATTTTAGTTGGTCATCAGAACGAGCGATTGTCTACTAGGTGGGAAGCATAAAACTGGCCCCCAAGTCGACTTTTTAAAAAGTAATTACAAAAATTATTATGAGTACATTTCAACTTCATACTCAAAAACCAATAAGATGCACTGAGATTATTATCAGAATTTCAGTTGTTCAACATTTTATATCTACAGGTTTTTAATAAGAAACATTTAAAATAAAGTACCTACTTAATTTTCAGCATTCTGGAATATATACTACTACCTCAAAAAAGTAGCTTTAAAAATTGTTTAAATAAGGAGTATTTTACGACGCAAAGAAGAGACGTAAAGGAAAATCTATACGAAACTCTCAAGTAAGAAAAATATTAATTTAACAAAAAATAAACCGAAAAGAAAATATTATATAACATGATGATGATTTTAATTCATTAAACTTAAAAATTAAAAAAAAAACGAGTAGGTACTAAGTACTTTTTATATTTTTGTTTATGGTGTTTATAAATTTTGAACAAACATTTTAAAATAAATTAAATTATTACACATTTACATGTATATATTAAATATTCAATGACCTAAATAATTAATAAAAAATAACTGAAAAAACAATTAAAAAAAAATTATACCAATCAAAATAATTGCTTTTCTTGGAATTTATTTATATAAATGAAAAATAATTTCCAAAGATAATGTTCTGTTGCTCGGTTTTGAGGATATAAACCAATTTTACTATTAATTAGCAGTCACTTATCTCAGATTTTTGCAGTTTTTCAGACCACCATTCAGCGAAAATTAAAAAAAAATGAAAATATTATTTCTATTTAGCATTGTAGATAATTTGTTTCATTTTTAATAAATGTAAATTATTAAATTTAAAATCACATCTTTAATATCTATCTAGTCCTAGAGCTTATTATACATTGAAGCGCATTCGATTGTATTATTATATTATATTTAATTTGATAAAAGTTTCAATTCATAGTTGGCAATAATATTCATAATTAAGTTAGTTTCGAAATTTGAAAAATGTTTTAAAAAGAAAACGCTTTCAAAGATTCTAACAAATATGCGTACATATTGTCTCAAAACTAATTTCTTTCATTTAAAATTCAGAAACAAGAACAATTAAAAAACTTTGTCAATACACACCTTTCTCAAATTTCAATTCAGTAAAACTCCAGTAGCAATTATATAACGCAGTTTTTTCAAATTATTTTATCAAATTTTGTACTAAACTTCACTTTTTAACACCCAAAAATACTACACCGCTGTATCAAATTAACTGAATATAAAAAAAAATAAAAACACAAATAAAATACCTATTAAAATATTTACTTCAGATATTTCTTGCCAAATTTCACATCAGCTAATCACAATCATCACACTTGTATTCACCTAAACACATTACATTGATAGCACTAATTAACATTCTATCGCGGTTTTGGTTGTCCGACTGGTTGCATAAGCACGAACCGTTATAAAGAGAATTCACACATGCAAATGCGTGACATATGTAGTAGAGCGTACGCGTAGGTGGCGGTTGAGCATTAGTTGTGACAGCGGTCACATTTGGTTTAGCGCCTGGCGGGCAGGCAACCCGCAGCATCCGTATGTAACGTCGGCTGCGAACATGCAAGGCAACAGTATAGTGTTGATGCGCACAGGTTCTACCGCCCAAGGCGTGCCGAAGCGCGACACTCGCTCAGAAGATGAAAGCGCATGTCCGAACTCACGCACACGGTCGCTAGGCTAGGTTAGGTTCTACTGAACACAGCCCGAATAAGTTTTGACACCCTTGTGACATATGTTAGCGCTTTATACACTCTTGCCGCTATGTCTATAGCTCTAAATGCGTTGCCTATGTCAGTGTAAAAAAATCGGTCAAGTGCGAGTCGGACTCGCGTGGAGAGGGTTCCGTACTATTGAGACTTAGGACTTTCGTTTAGGTTTTTCTGTAAACTATGAGTGAGGCTCTATATTCTCTATTTTTTGAAGTTATACTTCTTTTGGCGCGTTGTGGAAAAATGATGAGAGTGAATTTTTAGGACGCGTGCGCATCACGTCACGAAATTTACCGACACCATGAAGTTGCAACCAAATTCACACCTTGAAGCTATTAAATTAATAATTTATAAAATTAAATTAATTTATTTTATATCTTTATTTTATTATTTTATTGTCTTTTTAACAAACGTTTAGTACTGGCACGCGGGATAAAATTTTTGGATTTATTTTTGTTTTGTTACGTAAAAGAAGTATAACTTCAGACGTGCGTACATAGTACACACACTCTTTTTTTTTAATTTTAGAATCAGTAGTTTCAAAGATAAGGGGGGGATGCTCGATATTAGTATATTTTCTTTAATGTCTTTTAAACTAGGTAGGTATGTATTTTAAAATTATAAAAAAAATATATTTATATTTCTCATAACGAGCCCTTTCAATTGATACGTCACATGATGCACTTGAAAAATTTTTTTCTTTAATTTTCTAATTTGCCCCCCAAAATTAAGACAGGATTTTCGTTTCCTGTTAACTATGCGTGAGGCCCTATATTCCCTATTTTTTTTCAAAATTTTAGGCTCACTAGTTTCGGAAATAAGGGTTGGGGGGTAATGTTGGAGTTTCGTAAATTTTCTTTAATACCTTTTAAACTATGCATTTTAAAATTATAAAAAAAATATATTTGTATTTCTCATACTGAGCCTTTTCATTTGATACATCACATGATGCATTTGAAATTTTTTTCTTTTTTAATTTTCTACTTTTCCCTCAAAATAAACTTAGTATTTTCGTTTAGGTTTTCCTATAAACTATGCGTGGGGTTCTATATTCCTTATTTTTTCAAAATTTTACGCTCAGTAGTTTCGGAGATAAGGGGGGGGGGGTCGATGGAACGGACGGACGGGCAGACACAGACACGAGAGTGATTCTATAAGGGTTCCATTTTTCAATCTGAGGTACGGAACCGTAAAAAGTGTCGAAATGGACCGATGATTCAGCATTATTTATGTCACATGATGGGTTGATTACACTAGGCGACTTTACACGCTACTCGCTGCGACCAAAGTCGCTCAATGTAATAGGCTGTCTAATTCACTCGCCGCGTGTGAATCACTCGCTTGTCGCCCGCGACTTAAGTTGAAGATTGGGCTACTTTTCTCGCTAGTCGCTGGGCGTTCTACTCTCTGGCGAATGAAATCGTTGCGTGTAATCGACACTGGCTAATAAAATCGCGGCGTGTATTAGTGTGCCAAGATGTCCGAAACTGTACCTAGTTCGCGCGGAAGTTATTGTTTCCCGTTAGCAGACTAGTAAGCGACTCGCGCGCGACTTTACTCGCTGACGAGTAGCATGTAAAAACGTCTAGTGTAATCGATCCATAAAATAACCATTTCATTGGTTAATTCCTACACTGAATCGCATTATATTATGTACCTACTAGTTTTGTTCGCACTGCAAATGTAAGTGTAAAAAAATGTGGAAATTAGGCTTGCGTAAAACAGTTCCGGAAACGGAACGAACATGGACGCTTCTTTTGTTGAGCAGACTTGTTTCCGACCAACATGTCCAAGGAACGATCTCGGTTGAAGAAAATAAATGATCATATTGAGTGTCTGCGGATTGCCGACCGATCTCGTTCCACAGTTCTAATGTCTAAGCGAACAGGAATATGCTTCGTAGTGTAAAACATCGAGCCTACCCGAACATGCCAGACGCTCGATGTAGTACAATTATGCACTCTCATTCGGGAACGAACGAATACTCATACTGTGGTCGTTGTTGAACTTGACGAATGGTGACAGATCTCGTGATGAAATCGGACTATATGACGGAGTATGGACATACTAAAATGCGTTCTAAGGAAAGACAGCGAAAATCTCTGACCTGTTGCTTAGTCCATTTTGTGTGTCCATGCATTAAGCCATTGCCTGCACTAAATCACGCTATTTCGTTCGAGTTACTTCAATTAACCATCACGGAGTTAACTACATTTCGTTAGTTTTGTGGTCCAACACTTTCATATTTGCTTTTGGAGGAAAGAGAAATTATAAAACATAAAATTTGTAGATAAGCTACACATCGTGTACAACTCGGTTGCAAATTTTTAATTTTTCTTCAGCCATTAAAGTGTATTATGTAATATAGTCCAGTCACGAGAGCTTAAAAAGGTAGGTCCACCTTGCGTTTTGTGCAGCAAATGATTTTATTTTTTTGTGTCCTCAAGCATGTTTAGGAGATGTCAAATCCAAGTTTGCGACCTCTAAAACAGGGCAGGGGAGTTTTGGTGGGCTAAAAACCATGATTTTTTTGCACTTTTTTCGGTTTTTTGCTTATAACATAAAAACGGCTGGTCCTATCGAAAAAATGGTTCTATTCAAAATTAAAGAGCATAAAATTTACTTCAAAATTCACTAGTTAAATATGTTTTTGTTCCGATTTTTACCGACTCTACAGAACTTAAAAAACAAAAAAAAATAAACTCTTTTTTTGTTTGAAGGCGCTAATCTCAGGAAAGTAGTAATCATTGAGACCCTATACGAGTTTTTTAAAAATTCAATCCCAAAGGGTGAAAACGGGAGTGTAGGATTTATTGTAAAAACAAGAAATCTTACACCCACGTTTTACGCCCTTTGGGATTGAATTAAAAAAAAAAATCGAATAGCCTATAACCTTCCTTAATAAATGGGCTATCTAACAAAAAAAAATTTTTTCAAATCGAACTGGTAGTTCCTGAGATTAGCGCGTTCAAACAAAAAAAAAATAAACTCTTTTTTTGTTTGAAAGCGTCGATTTTAGAAACTAGAAAATAAAATCATTTGCTGCACAAAACGCAAGGTGGACTTCCTCTCGTGACTGGACTAAAGAATCTAAGTGTGAGTAAAAAGTTACGCATAGAATTCGTTATACTTATGTCGTTGAATTTTTATCAAAAATCCTCGGATAGCTCAATTTTTATTTTTAAATTGTCACCTTTTGCCATAAATTACCTACTTACACATTTCTATTCCGCCAACTAAGCCGAATTAAAAAAGGAATTCACTGTTAGATAGAGGATAAAAACGGCTTACAAAAAATATAAAATTTGACCACCCTTGCTATTTAAGTTGCCCCCCCCCCCATGCGCCGCGTGTAATTTATTGCAAAAGATGATAATTTAAAAATAAAAATTGACCAGTCCTGTCCGAAAATTTTCGACAAAAATCAACGACATGAGTATAACAAATTTTATGCATTATTTTTTACTCGCACTGTATAAGAATCAAAATGGTTGACTATAGATAAGTGGTCGAGAACTGGTACTTTACCCTATACCAAATTAGTGTCAAAATGGAACTATATTGCGGTTTTGCAAATTCCGTGTTAAAAAGTAATTATCTTTTTTTGACTTATTTCCGAAGCGATTGATAATATCTATCGATCGCTACAGCATTTTACAAGCTCAAGGTAAGCACTCATCGGTGAACAGCTCTATATAGTGGGTAACTGTCACGATAGCCTCTTGCCCCACATATACAAGCCTGCACGCATCGTACACACACACATCTACACGCACCTGCGAGTAGCAGCACCTGAGCCGTGGAATGGATGTAAAACACCACCCCAAACCTTCATTCATCCCCCTTCATTCCTCCCTTCAGTCGCGCAAAGGGATGAGATGCTGCCACGATCATGATAATAATGATAAAGCATCGACTACCGCGATCAAACTCTCCAGTGGATAAAATAATGGAACTGATATTTATCAGGATTTCCGCCAAGTAGTAAAAAAGATAAATTGGAAAAGCGTTCATGCATAATTGATTTTTATTATTATTATCTTCAAATCCCAACGGGTTTGATCTGTAAAAAGTTACAAGTTTACTTGTGTCATTCTTTGTTTTTATATATTTTCAAATAAGTATAGAATTTATTTTCTAAAAACACTTAATGTAAATGTGAATCATAATGTCATCTTGTTGAACTCATCTAATATGCACGCGGTAGTACTGTCAACAATAACACAAGGAAATATTAATATAAAAGCCTCACTACCCCGACACAACAATATGTGAATTATAAGATTAATTTCGCCACCGTATCATATAGAAAATTAATCCCGTTCACCAGATTTAAGAGTTCAAATAGGTATTTAAAATAGAAATGGGTGTCTGCAATTTGGATTTGTTTCGGGTTTTTTGTTTGACGGGAAAATTTTTACTAGTCTATTTCTACCAGAATTACTAGATGCAGATTTTAATGTTTAGTAAACTGCAATAATTGGTACCAAAATAAAAGTATAGGAAACTATTTATCCAGCTACGCTTGGTTCTTGTCAAAACCGACATTTACGATAGTGATATTTTTGGTGAATAAAATTTTAATTAATTACTTAGAACTTATGGAACGAGATCGGTTCGCAATCCGCGGACACTCATATCATTTCTTTCCATCAACGCAACGGTGCCAGTGAAACAGTGGAACGACACCGTTCCTCGGACATGTTTCCGCTCAACAAAGGAAACGTTTCATTTTCGTTCCGTCTTTGGAACTTTTGCGCAAGCCTAGTATAAAGGGCATGTATCTCAATAGTTCGTCAATAAAATATCTCCCCTCCCTCGACAGTTCAGGAATGTAGTTTTTCCAAAACGTGTTTTAAATTTCCCAAAGCGCACCATATCGGTAGTCAGTACCGGCTTTAGGGAGCGATTCGCGGGAAAAATACTAGCACACACCGGGGAAGGTTTCTAAATTATATCTATAGGTATATATAAAAGTCAATGTGTGTGTGTGTGTGGAGGGGTGTGTGTGTTGGTGTGGGTGTGTGTGTGTTGTTTAAAGACTCTTAAACCGTTCAGCCGATTGCGATGAAACTTTGGTGAGTTATTGTGCACACGCCGGGGAAGGTTTCTGAATTATAAAATTGCCCGGTCCGGCTTCGCCCGAGTGAAAAAGGTTATCTCCGAAACCACTAATCCGATCGCGATGAAACTTTGGTGAGTTGTTGTGCACACGCCGGGGAAGGTTTCTGAATTATAAAATTGCCCGGTCCGGCTTCGCCCGAGTGAAAAAGGTTATCTCCGAAACCACTAATCCGATCGCGATGAAACTTTGGTGAGTTGTTGTGCACACGCCGGGGAAGGTTTCTGAATTATAAAATTGCCCGGTCCGGCTTCGCCCGAGTGAAAAAGGTTATCTCCGAAACCACTAATCCGATCGCGATGAAACTTTGGTGAGTTGTTGTGCACACGCCGGGGAAGGTTTCTGAATTATAAAATTGCCCGGTCCGGCTTCGCCCGAGTGAAAAAGGTTATCTCCGAAACCACTAATCCGATCGCGATGAAACTTTGGTGAGTTGTTGTGCACACGCCGGGGAAGGTTTCTGAATTATAAAATTGCCCGGTCCGGCTTCGCCCGAGTGAAAAAGGTTATCTCCGAAACCACTAATCCGATCGCGATGAAACTTTGGTGAGTTGTTGTGCTCACTAGCGAGAAGGTTTCTGTAGGTTCATAAATTCTTAGCACCCGAGCGAAGCCGGGACTGAGCCGCTAGTAAGAAATAAAGGGCGCTCAATAATATCTCGCCCAGGGCGGCCGGATGACTAAGACTGGCGTTGTCGGTAATTATGCCATAAGTTGCTGTTTACCGCGCTTAAGCGATCCAAGACAAGATGTAGAAAATAATGTTAACCTCGCCTAACTGATGCAGAGGGCACTGTTGTTAACCTATACATACATTAAACTGGCATTATTCGCGAGCGGACGAACGCTTATTGAGTAATAAATAAGCACGTACATACTTTATGTTCACCGCTGCGTCTTCTTCTGGATTAACTCATTTTTAGTCGACGGGGGCGTAAACACGTCATTTGTTTTACCGTTCTTTATGTGGCCAACAGGTAAAACCGTTTATGTCAATTTAACCAACCAGTTATTCATTTTTCGAAACAATGAAAACAGACAGAACTGTCAATCGTCTTCCTCGAGGTAACTTCTTACCACACACGGCGTCACGTATGCCAAGTCGAAAGAAATTCACTCATCAACGTAAATTTCAACTCGAAACTGTGCAATCCTTTGAAGAGTCTTTAGCATTTTTACGAGTTTATTTAAGTATAAAATGTACAAGAGGGTGCTTCAAGGCATGTAATCGACATTTTTGTCTCATTTCATTGCTGCAAAAAATTAACTTGGGGTAATTTCAAACATCTATAGCATACATAGCTCACAGGAGTAGTTTGGGTAATACATATTCAAATTGTAGTGAGACTAAAAACCAAATTAAAAAAATTAAATGTTTGATCTAACTGCAATATCTGAATATCCCTTGAAAAGTTGATCTGCTATTTTGAATTTTTCTTTATTTATTTATTCACCGCAATTACTTAAAAAAAATCCACATCAGCACATCCCACTTGGCAAAATCACTACCGGGATATGAGGTATAATAGAATACTTTTTACTATAAAATGCAGTAGAATTATAAAAATGTGACTAAAAAGAAATTATAAGGAAATGAGTTCATACACAAAATAAAGTTAAAAAATCTATTTAATGATACAGAAAAAAAAATCGACATTAGCGATTTTGCCTTTTGGTCACAAAATTATCTGTGTCAACCTACAACCATCTCTTTTTTACATGTTTTTTTCTCAACAAAAACAATGTTCTTGTAAAATCAATGATTATCCATGTTTGAAATTTTACCTACCTATAAAACATTTTAAAACATTAATTTTCTTTTACTTTATCAAAACAAGTAAACGATACAGCCACTTCTCTGAAATCTATATTATTTCCCTTTCGGTGCCGGTGTTGTTAAAAATATCATTAAATCTGAATTTGTTATTGGTGGAAGTAGAGGTGTTATATTTAGAATTTTTTTAATATAATTTTCTTTCAAAATTAAAGCAAAAATCGGTCTCATAATTGTAATAATTGATGTATTCTAAATTCTAATTAAAACTGGTGAGTAAGACTGCCATTTACAAAATTAAGAAAAAAATAAAAACGAAAAATTGTAAACTTAATACCTTCACTTCCACCACAATAAAAAACCTTGTCTTTTTTAGAAAAATTCCCTGACCTTTTTCAAAACAGCACGCTAAAATATCCATTTTAGTGTACTGTTTGGAACAAGGTCTGGGAAATTTTCTAAAAAAGACAAGGTTTTTTTAGATTGTGGTGGAAGTGAAGGTATTAAGTTTACAATTTTTCGTTCTTTGATAACTACAACTAACATTCAGATCTAAGTTTGAAAACTTTAGGCCCCATTTTTTTTAATATCTCCAGCTGTTAAACTACATAGTAAGATTTATACTTGTTGTTTGCGTTCATAAACCAGTGTTTAAGTTCACGTCTGTTTATGAACTTAAATTGTAATTTGTAAGTTATATTAAAGAAATCAAACTACCGAAAGTTTAGATGTAGTACTACGACTAAAGTGTCAGTGTCCAATTTTATAAACTTCAGAGCTAATTAATTGCCAAAAACTTTATTAAGCTTCACGATTTATAATTAGACAAGATTATAGCTTAAAAGGCTATAGTTTAAATATCAAATTGTCAAGTATAATTATTAAGAGAATATTCATAAAAACATGAGTCCCCCGTACTCTCGGGAAATGTGTAAAAATTTAGAAACGAATATCGAATACCATGACAGCAAGATATAACCTCAAAAAAATTATATTTTCACAGTACAAATATACGTCAACAATGCCTAGACTATAGATAAAAATTGTTCTCTATTAGTAGGCCCAGCTGATCAGGAAGCAAACATTCTAGATATGATAGAACCTGAAGAACTATTCGAAGTACCCGCCACAAATGTCACTTCAGCGATACATTTCTACACACTTCCGTGACACTTCACCGAGTTACTACAGAAGTAAATATATTTAGTTAGTTATATATTTACTTAGTTAAGAAGTTAAAGAATTGTAACGAAACTGTATTCTTTTTATTTATTTCGAGTTGGGCGGAATACTTATTTATATTTATTTACAACAATTATATACACAACAATTAACAATACGATAACAATGACACGACAATAACAACTATATACAACAGTTCGCAACAATCAACTATATACAATAATAACGATCGCATCAACTAACTATATACAAGGACTATTTACAACACTGCATTTATTTCACTATTTATTTCGGTCAGTCATTTGCCCAGTTACCTCAGGACTATTCATATCACCGTACTGACTGATTAACATTTATATCCATTGACACCGTCGACTGACCTGATTACCGTTGACTGTCCTATATTTATTTCCGACGCACTTGATTACTTGCGTGAGTCACCGTAGACTGGCTTGATTGCACGCCTCACCATGGACTGCGTTGACCGCAATACTCTGACTGTCTTGATTGCACGCCTCACCATGGACCGCGCCCTCCGCAATGCACTGACTGTCCTGATTGCACGCCTCACCATGGACCGCGTTCTTCACAATACACTGACCGTCCCGATTGCACGCCTCACCATGGACTGCGCTTTCCACAGTACACTGACTGTCTTGATTGCACGCCTCCACCATGGACCGCGTTCTCCGCAATACACTGACGGTCTTATATTTGTTGCACTGTACATGGACTGTCTTATGGTTGTTTCACTGTACTGCTGCGTGTGTCTGTGGTGACTGACTGTTGGCGTCTGACCTCTGTTGGCGACTGACTCCCCTCTACCGTCGATAGCGCTGCTTATATAGAGCCGCGCGGCCCAGCACAGAACTTCCAGCGTTTTCGAGAACATTCGTGCCGGTGCTAGATGTTATAACGAACAAACAATCGCCTTATCTGAAATGTTCTTTCCGAGACAGTGGCGTAACATCTGGGGTTCGTTACAGAATATTTTTTATAAAATTTTTATAAAAGATCAAACTGGCAGAAAAAAACGTTTATATGCATTTTAGTCCTATGGCTACCTCACTCAAACTCCCTTCTTCTGAAAATGGTAGAACTTTCCGAAGGCAAAGTTCTTCTTCATCTAGCTAAAATATCCTAAGAAAATTTTCCAGCTCTCTTTTATCCGTGATGTCTTGGCATATTAATGGACACAAATTTGAATAACTAACACGCAAGCAAATAGTACAGCTAAATTTACGAGACAGTACCTGTATGTTCTTTAATAATTAAATATAATTATTCATTTCATTCCAGTTACTAGATTTTCTAATGTAGTATCATGAAAGAAGATTTAAAAAAAAATTAGGGCCAATGGAAATTTGAACCAAAATGTTTGGAAACCATAGGTGTATGACATATTATAACAAGAGCGGTCGATGACTTCAATAATAGACTACACTTACAGTATATAGACTATAGTCGATGTATTAATAGTTTACAATATTACTAAAATAACATTCCTGACAAAGGGAAACAAAATAAAATAAAAATAGCCCTGGTCGATATTAATTTTATAGTTTATAAACTTTTATTCAGTATCCAGTTATTAAGAGATATTTTTATTATCAGTGTTTGACACAAAATCAAAAATATTACGTTTTGACTTAAGCTGCAGTTTTTGAGTTTTAGAAATTTAAATTAGCAACAATTATTTAATTTGCAACTTCAAATATTGTAATATTGTGGTGCATTCGTACCCAAATAAGAATAATCAGAAAAATACGAGTTGTAAATTTCTTCTTCAAAACATTACGATTATGCATACAATAACACGTCCTTAAAAAAGCCACTAAAAAGAGGAAAATAATAAAACGTTGAGGTCTGCGCCAATTTAATAAAATATGAAGTCGGTTAAAAAGAAGATATTAATTAAATTGGCACTTTCTAACCGACTTCATATTTTATCAAATTGGCGGAGACCTAAAAATTTTATTATTTTCCTCTTTTTAGTGGCTTTTTGACGGAGGTTTTTTTTTCTTAAAAAGTTATTTATTTTTCACTTTTTAGTGGCTTTACAATACGTAGTTTATTAACCGACTTCTTACGCTGTGTGATGTGTCAAAAAGTGACATTTACCTTAAAAGAATCACACGCCGTTACTCACTTTTATTAAAATTAGCCGAACTACTGAATCAATTTAAGTAAAATTTATATGAGACCAACTTGGAGGTATACCCTATCCAATAAAATAAAAATAATCCAAATCGGACTACTCTCTAAAAAATTATGCGTGGTCATACATAACGCGTCGACTTGAGAACCTCCCTCCTTTTTTTTGAAGTCGGTTAAAAATGTCAAAGTCGTTATTCACGTCTAATAGCAATAATAAGAATGTGTTACAGTAGGTACAAATCGAAACTGAAAAATATTTATTCTTAGGATACCTATTACCTCATAACAATTTAATTCAGACGCCTATGAGCCCTGTTGTTAAGCGTCTAATTTACAATACTGTATCTTACAATTGTAATCCTACAGGCAAAAGCACTCTATTAAAACTGTTCAATAACACAAGCATATTATAAACCGACATTCTTAATTTTGTCGCGGCGTGATTTTTGTACGTTTTGGTTCACCAGATCGGTTAAAACTTCAAAAACCAAATTTACAAGTCCCCAGTTCCCTGGTTCTAGCCCGAGAGCTGGTAAAAGTGTCAATTGGATTTTCAATTTATTATTAAAAAAAAATAATGAATTGAAAATATGAATTGGTGCTAGGCCCAAATAACCTTAGCTGTTGGTGGTCTTTAAAAAAAACACACTCAAAAACCAAATAGTGGGTTCATATGAAATTTTTCATTATGCAAAACGAAAGTATACGTCAATTTGAACAAAGCTCTTAAAATCTGAGAAAGATTGAACTTTTCAATGAAGCGTAATAATTTTTTTAAGTCACTGTGTTATTAAAAAGACATGCGACGTCACTCAGCTTCGCTGACATCAAAAGTGCTTTGATGACGGTTGGATTCCTCTAATAATAACAACAATTATTATCAACAGAGTCAACTATGCACTTTTGAAAAACGGCGGCCTGAGTGACGTCAGATGTTATTTAAATAGCACAGCAATTTTAATAAATTATTGCGCTCCAACTAATCGTTCAATGTTGCGATAAAAAATTACATGACAGTAGACAGTACAGAAACGAGTTTTATCAAAATCGGAATTTTTCTATGAGCGAATTTATGTGAAAAAGAGCAAGTATCGCCTCAGTTCGAATCGACTGAAAATGCTTCGGTAAAAATCCGAAAGATAAAACTAAATTGAATTAAACTGCGCGCCAAACTGCACGTCGAAATTACAATGGGGTCGTCCCACATTTTTTTTTTGTTGGAATTTACATTACAGATAGATTACGAAACAATTTTTTGAGAATTTTTCGGAAGTTTTTGCTATAATTATTTTTCAGAAGTGTGTATTTTTCAATGGAATTTCAGACATAGAATTATGCTGCTATCGAAATGACGTAGATAATATTCAATCTGTGCCTAGCTGATTACTGATTAGATCTACTTTGTCATACCCATTGATGTCACATTGAAAGCGAACCACGAGGGACATAATTTGTATACATCTCTTTCTTAGATAAAGAAGTGTGACTGTCTTCTACGTCATCATATGGCGATTTATTTGTATTTATTTAATTCTTGTTTGCAATGAAGAAGAAGTGTAGGTATAAGAACGAAAAAGTTCGTTTACGTTATTTTATGGGTAAGTTCGGTTTTACGCTCGATTGATCGAGCCGAGCGAACAGATTTTTGGTCACGTGACAACCGAGCAAATCGAGCCATCTAAACAATTCCGAACGTAATCTAGCAGATTTTTCCAAACGTCAAAATAAAATGGCGCCAATAATTTAAATTCTTATTACTAAAGCCGAAGTATATTCTTTATTGCTCCTCATTTTGATTTAATTCATTTAATTCAACATTGTTATAATAATAAATCATGAATCACAATTTTTTTCGTTTTATTCCTTTATTTTAAAATTAATAGTAGTACTGGTTGTTGATTTTTTCGACCCATAGATATAATAAATATTTTATTTAATCATTCTGTGCGATATAGACTTATTGATTATTACTATTCTTTGAATAAATATTATTCGTGTGTTTTTACCTATTGAAAAATTACCTCATATAAATAAACTTCGAAATTTGTCCATTCTCACAACAAGTGTTTCCGCTCATTTTTAAAATGAATGCTCTGAAGATGGTTGAATCTGCCTGCTCGCTCGCTTTCCTCGGAGCAAATCGAGCGCGCTCGATCTGCTCCAGATCTTAAAACCGAACGCAGGATAGAGATCTTTCAGAGCATATAAATGTTAAATTCGAACGTATTAGAGCACTCCGATCAATCTGAGCGTAAAACCGAACTTACCCAAAGAATGACAGTATGAGAAATAATATGCACCGTTTATCAAAATTTGATAAGTGGGACGACCCTATTACCGATTCGAGCCGAACTGCGCATGCTGATTGATCGTCGTTGATTGTTTTTTAACTGTAATGATCTTTTATCTATTCGGTTAAAACTTATAAGATCGAAGTGTGTATGAACCTTTAAATCATTTTTTCTCATTTTACAGTGAACCAAAGCTAACAAGATTTATGTAATCTGTAACACTGTTTACTCTATCTATATCGACAGGGGAATATTTGATAAGATCGCTATTTTAAATATTTGATGAGCCAAAAGAATCTGAGCTGACAGCATGCTTGACAAGATCTGATTACCGCAAGAACAGTAGAACATCGAGGCCACACAGCCCATGATACATGAAAAACAAAGAGAGGCAGAAAATGCATTATAGGTACCTACAAAACTAGATAATCAATATAGCTACAGAAAATTCAAACACTTTCATCTGATATAGGCTTTATGAAGGAGCAACTTCTTTTGATTGTTCTTATATCTATTTAAAACAATGTACCTACCGTAGATTTGATAAACCTATATGTTCTATTCTCGAGATTGAAATGAAATATTATTAGACCGTGCATGAAAAAAATTAACAATCAACTGTTAATTTTTTTTTGCCATACCCACAACAAAATAGCTACTATGCATGATGTATAACGGCCTGTATTGGGTCATTTAACAGGCAGGCGCGCAAAAGTGTTTCCATTACATACAGACAGTGCGGTAAGTAAACGGTTGCCATAGCAACTTATGTTTATTCGCTCTATCCGCCTGTGATTACATACTCACGACCTTCACGGCCTACTGTAAGAGTAAAGATAGCGACGCAAATGAACTGTCAAAAATTTTTGAAAATGAAGTGAAAAATAGGTAGGAACTTATTTTGTAGTGAGTATGGCAAAAAATAGTATATATATATATATCTCGTGCGTAATGGTATTATGACTCGTGTGACTGTAGAAACTCGCTATCGCTCGTTTTTAGATACTGTCACTACTCGTCAGTAATATACCCCATTACGCATCTAGATATACAATCTACTATTCATGCATTACCTAATAACATTACATATTTCTAAATAAAATATTTGGTTACTAGTTTCGATTTACATATTGATATCACCATCTGACAGATGCAAACAGAAGTAAAAAAGTTTAAGCAAGCCTTTATTAATATGGAGCTCAAATGCTGAATGTGTCTTTAAAATAATTCGTGTGTAGTGGCACCGAGTGACATTCATTCACCAAGGTAGGTACATTTTAAGTCTAAATAAACTCGCAAAAATAATTCATTTCCAATTTATTTTGTATAAAGTAAAATTATAGTAAACTAGCGGCCCCGTCCGGCTTCGCCCGGGTGCTAAGAAAGTCCGGGTACAATACACTACTCACTCGCTTCGCTCGTTCGCTATATATATAAACCTTCCGTGAAAAATTATCTAACTAATGGTGAAAACCGCTCAAAATCCGTTGCGTGGTTTAGGAGGAGTTAGCGGTTAAACAGACAGACAGACGGTGAAAGCGACTTCATTTTATACTATGTAAAGAAGATAACGAAAAATAGCATTCTAATATTTGGTTCATTGATGACATATTTACGCGCATGTCATAAAATTCCGAACGTGGGATCAATTTTCAATATCCAGAAGAAAATAGGTATCTTTATTTTTTATATTCTCGTAGCGACGGATAATTTCGTTTTGAGGACAAATTTCTCATCTTCCAGTCCGTTAACGTCCAATATAATACTACAGTGTGTTCAAACTGGGACGCGACCCGACACATGCATTCACATGTTGTGCGATTTAGTTGCTTTGGTAATGATCCATTATTGATTATATTATGTATGAAATATTTCTTGAAACAATATAATAATTATGATTTTTATGACAATTTTTCACTATTATGTCATTACAAACGCCAATCGCACTACTTATGCTGTAATTTTCCATTCATTCCATTATTTCACAATCATGAACTTTAAATCGTATAAACTGAGGAATAATAAGAAATGACGATTACGAGTACAGAAGTTTAAAATGTTATCCATCTCGACATGATCCCGACTAGAAATTTCAGTGAGGCAGTGATTCGGCGAAAATAAGGCATACCGAATGTCAAACTTGCGACAAGTGAGGCTTCCAAACCAGACCGACGTCTGGGAAGTAACGCAGTTGCGAGGCTCCGCCAAATTTGGCTTCCTAACTAGGTAGCCGTTTGGGAGCCACACTTGCCTGTGGCATTCTAAGCCTAATGCGGCCCAAACTTGGTTTCCTAACTAGGCAGCAGTTTGGAAGCCACACTTGTTGGTAGTATCCTAAGCCTAATGTGGCCCAAACTTGGTTTTCTAACTATAGGCAGCAGTTTGGAAGCTACACTTGCTATGGTACATCAGTGTTGTAATTTTGTTTAAATTTAGCTTGAAAAAGGTTTTTTTTCTTGATCTGTATTATTTGCTTTGCAATTCTATTCTTTTTAATGTCATCAGCTGTCAAGGTTATTTTACCCAGTAATATTAATATTTTCAATTATCTATTATTTTTTTTTTAATTTAAAAGTACAATCATCAGTTTTCAGATTAAAACCTGGGAACAGGAGGTTTGTTATAGACGAGCCATAAATAAACGCCATAATTTAATAACGGTTCCTACGAGTTCGGCTACTCTCAAATCCATGTTCTATAATGTCAGTAATTTTCCAGAATTTTATCTTAGGGATGAAGCTCTGTATTGATGCTTTTTTAAGATTCTTTTTATTGAAATCGTGTCTTCTGTCCTTGTGTCTTGGTGTCACGCTTATACTGTATTATGTATATAATAATATGTATTATGTATATCTAGACACGGTGCGGTTAGTCTACCATTGTTAAGGCACCGCTCGCAACAAGTCCCTTTGGCGCAGAGGATTGCGCGTTTGACTTCTAATCCAAAGGTCGTGGTTTCGATCCTTCATAGAACCGTCTAGAAACTTCATGGAACCTTTTAGTTACAAATAAAACACATTTTTCATTTTTTTTTTTATTAAAAAGTAGTGAATTATTTGTAATTAAAAAGTACAAAATAAAATTACAGTTATAAAAAAAAATTTTAATAGAAGATTGAGGGGCCCTAAAAAGCAGAAAATAAAAAATTAATCTTCCAAATTTTAAAATGTTTAAAAAAATTTTAAAAAGCATTCGAGACCTCAGCAAACTATCATTAATTAATAGCAAAATTTATGATTAACCAACAAATATATTCTAGAATATTGATCTCGAATGCTTTTTAAAATTTTTCAAACATTTAAAAATTTTGAACATTACTTTTTTATTTTCTGCTTTTTAGGGGCCTTCAATAAAAAGCATCTTCTATTAATTTTTTTTTTATTTTAATCTTTTTTGGTGTTATAGGAATGGAGTGGAGTTCATATATAATGATGTGGTTATAAATTTAGGTCACGAATTTTTAACAATGCATAGTACAATCCAGCATATGACATAAATTAGGTTAGTTGAAACGTAACTGAACTAAACGATATAACTGTTTGACTATTTGAACGTAGGAACTGTGTCTCTAGAAACGTAGAAAGTAAATAACAGTATTAATAATGCAAAGACAGTTTCTTGCATAAGATATTACACTATTCATGTATCCGCCCCTCCACTGTTTGTTTCTGAACGATGGTGGCAACATTGTGGTAACGAATAACTCCTTTGAGGTTAGAATAAATGTGGCTTTACATATTTTCAACTCTAGATTATTGCATGTGATATATACAGATATCTTCCGACATGCGTATCAAGCCTACCAACATTTCACAATTATTAGTCAATACCTTTGCAATTAGCAATATCGATGAAATAAAATAAATGTTTTAGTATCTAAAATGTTTCCTAAAATTTAATTAATTTAATAAAACACAAAAGCTCTAAAGACTACCTAGTTTAGATGTATTATGTATGTAGATTTTACTTAGGTACATTTTTATCGCAATCAATAAATTTTTGTGGGTTTGTTGAACTCCCCCGACGAATGTAAGTCCCGCCATTTTGATAGAGAAAGGTTAAATTTGTTTTTTTTAAATATATCGCAAACCATATGTGCTACATAAAATTTCGACCCGTCATTTTATCGGGTTTGAAGTCCTCTACATTTATAATTCCTTGTGATTTTTTAAATTAGTTCGAGCGTGAAGACTTTGCTCCAATTTTTTTCTTTTTATTTTCATCTTTTCGGTAAGTAAAAAGGTAAAATATTAATAAACAATCGTCCGTCGCGTTAAATAATGTGCAAATGTTGATGACTTCAAAATGACGGATCGAAATGCGATGTAACACAAATGGGTCACGAGATATACTTATTAAAAAAAAGCATGGGGTGTCGTGGGACACCCGACAGTTAAGCTATGCTTGTTACGCATTGTATATAAAATTTATTTACATGTGAAAGCTATAGAAACTATAGCAACAATACGGGCTGCCTAGCCAATGAGATGCGTTGCATCGCCCCGTTCCAAAGCCGCATTATAAGGCTGCGTTCGTTACGTTTCACTTTTTGTAATTTAAGTCCCTATCTCAAATGTGCGTTAAGAAGCACAGCTTCAACAAATTTTATATGTAAGCTCGAGTCACTTTTTAACACAGAAATTGAATTGTGAGATCTTAAATCATACTTTGCCTGTTATAGTAAAATTTGACACTGCAAGCGTGCTTCTGGTTTTCAATTTTAGCGCTCCACTTCATCTGAAGACGATTCAGTTAGTTGAACACTTTTAAACCGATTATAAAATAAGTGTTAACAATACAAGTTTATAAGAAAAGGCACAAAAAGTATCAGAGCAATACAGTCGTGTAGAAACTCTGATACTAAAAAACCGGAATAAAAAAAAACTTCACCGAAGTTGATAAACTTAACTGAACAAACTTCAAAACCGCTAGATGCTACTCGTAGATCCGGTAGTCTAACAGGACCTGACTGAATTTATACGAAAATTGTTCAAATAGAACACATGATTGTAAACCCGCAATTCAGAAAAGTAAATAATAAATCTTCATAAAAAATATTTATTTTGAATTACCTACTTACTTCAAAAATATTGTTTGATAATTGTTCAAAAAATAATATCTATTAAAAATACCGTTTTATTCAATCAGTTGAGCTGAATCAATTTAAATTTGCTTTTCCGTATAAAGAGCGTCCTAGGTCAGTTAATTAGTGTATTTGCCATATGGCACATACACTATTGGCGTCGGTCGGATGGCGGGACCTAGGGGTCGGACCAAAATTTCTCGACGTTTCATAGCCTCCTGAACATTTTGGCACCATTTTTGGAAATGTCTATTTATATATGTATATATATATTTATATATATGTGTGTGTGTGTGTGTGGTGTGTGTGTGTGTGTGTGTGTGTGTGTGTGTGTGTGTGTGTGTGTGCGGGCAATAACTTTCGAAAGAGTTAATTGATTTTGACGAAATTTGGTAGGCCCGTTGAAATCCATCACCGCACGAAGCCTATTTAAAATGGGCCCAATCGGACCATTTTAAGGGTGGTTTTTAGGGGTTGATAAATGTTTTTGGGCCGGAAAATGCCGAAAAAATTCTCAGAATCATTTCAAAATTGAAATTTAACCTTTTAGTAACGATTAAAATGTGCTGCTAAAATTTTAATAAAATCGGCCCGACAGGACCGGACTTACAAATTTTATGAAAACACTAGTTTGCGGATAGTGCTTTACTTACTGAAGGGTGTATTTAATTTGGTACCGAGGTTGCATTGATAAAAATATTGAAATTAAGAAAAAAAATATTATTTTAAGGGATGTATTAAGGGGTTAAATTTTTTATTTTGTTAAAAAAAAAACTTAAGTTCACATAATAAAGCCACAATGCCAGTATTAGCAAATACACTATATTGTCGGCAGGGTTTTGGCACTGCGACCCGAGTTTTTTTAATCTGGCGATAAAAGGAACATTAACATATTTTCGACTTGACTCTACTATGACTAATAGTGCCTTTTTAGATATAATTTTATTTCATTCTTCCTCTCAATAAATTTTTCATTAACACAATATATTTCTTTCAATAGACTTGCAATAATATCCTTTTAGGATGTGTCAAAAATGGCTTCGCTTGAATTTTGATTAATTAAACTATCACGATGCGTGGAGAAGTTTTTCAGGAATAGTTCACGTGTTACAAAATGAAGATGAAATCGTATTGTACAACGTGTACGAGAAATCCGTGTAAAGCATATTTTTGCAAACTATTCCTAAAAAATTTCAATCCGGCTCTTTAAAATTAACAACTTTGTGAAGGGAAGTCTATTGATCACGATGGCGAGTGTTAGATAGTTAACAAATGTGAAGTAAAACTTAATTGAGAACAATGTGCCACTGTCGCCATATATATGAATTGGCTTACACAATCGAAAAGGCTCGTAATAAGTTAGCATGCAAAGAGAGGCACTACAAGGACAGTATGAACACAGGACAACAAACAAGACACATCATCCTATACTGTTCAATGGATACAAAAGTGTTGAAAATTATAACAATAAAAAACTTTTTAACAAAAAAAAACCTTCTTCAAAAAGCCACTAAAAAGAGGAAAATAATGAAATTTTGAGGTCTGTGCCAATTAAAATATGAAGTTGGTTAAAAAAAAGAAGATAATAATCACTACACTATACTTTTTAACCGACTTCATATTTTAATTGGCACAGACCTCAAAATTTCATTATTTTCCTCTTTTTAGTGGCTTTTTGAAGTTTTTTTTTTGTTAAAAAGTTTTTTATTTTTTACTTTTTAGTGTCAAAAAGTAACATTTACCTTAAAGAATCAAACGCCGTTACTTACTTTTATTAAAATCAGCCGAACTACTGAACCGATTTTAATGAAATTTCTATGGGACCACTCTGAAAGTATATCCTTTCAAATAAAAAAAAATTTTCAAAATCGGTTCATAAACGACGAAGTTATCCGCGAACACACATAAAACATAACCACATAAAAAATATATACGGTCGAATTGAGAAACTTCTTTTTTTTGAAGTCGGTTAAAAAGTACACGTAAGCAAACATTTATTTTAAATACACTTTTCTTTGTTTATTCTTCAATTAGAAGTACCTATACTGAACGTAATTATTTTGTAATACGTGCAGCGACAGTACGCGTTTCATACTAATTGTTTTCAAGGACGAAAATTGGCAATGAAAAATAAAAGCCACGCATGCGCAGATCAAACGTAAACCGTTTTCATCCCTTGGGCTATGCTTTCCGGGTCGAAAGTAAGCAAAAGTGGCGCCATCATACGCGATAATTGCAAACTATATCTGACAGTTCCGACTAACATACAATATCCATTTACGGTGTTTTTTATGTTTTAAATGTTCTTCCAATGCCCTTATTACAAAAAGTACCGTGTGCAGTAACTCGGGCGAAATTGGCGAATGCGACTAGTGTGATAGCCACCCTCTCTGTGCTCTAGTGGCGAACTTCACAACTCGTTCGCGATTGCCAAGTTTCCGCAGTTGTAAGTGTAACACAACGTAGGTCTATTTCAGTTATTATCTACTTTATTAGGTGCTCTTGGTGTCAAATAATTTTAATCATTAATCTTTACTGGTAATGTACTCAAACTCATAAGATGTAGGTACTTTATTTTACTGGCTTGGCTGAGACTTAAATATTCAAATTCATCCAAAACAAAATGTAGGTCAAATATTTGAGTTCGCATTTTGCTCTACTTTACTCTATTCATTAAAATGAACCCGTATACCAAAACTGCGAAAACAAAGAAAATAAAAATTACTTTTGGTAAAAGCTTGGAATAAATGGATTTTAAATCAGTCACGTGACAAACATTGCAGAATATAATGGCGGCTACAAAAATGAACAGTTGATCACTCAATTTAGGTTATGTTTTAGGGATTTAAATTGATACTACAGATAGACAGAAATGTATAAAGGTAAGTGTTAAAGTGTCGATATAAGGTAGTAATTAGCTTGATTTAGGTATACCTTATAATGAATATAAAAGTACAGCTATTCTTCAACTCAAAAGAACAGAAAAAATGTTGTTGGACTGAAGTGCATTAACTTTCGCTACACTTTCTGTTCCTTAAATTATCTTATAAAAACTTACACAGGAAAAGACGTAAAAAGTCACAACGCGAAAACTTTTACTACTGTAGTAGACTTGAAACAAGAAAATTACTTTTGTGAAATCGCCAGCATGTCAAAAAAGTTTTCAGGTTTGTAGACTCGCTATTTTATTACAATAAACACGTATCCATTTTTTGCTTTTAATATGTCAGCTTTCAATTTTTTGTACGTATCAAATGATACATCTGTCTTTTTTTCAACCAAAATATGCAATGAAAAATGCGTTCATCGTGAAATATTATGTTCTAGTTTAAGTACACAATAGAGTAGTCTGTATCATTATTACAAACAAGCGGTCGAATGCGACCTGTGACGACCTTTTAATGGGTTGTTTTATGCGTCCCAACGCTTGTACATAATGTATACACATACCGAATGACAAAAAATTAGTGCATTTGGCCACGGAATTATGTTGACACAATATATCTTCGATAATTTCATACTAGTTTAAATATTAAGTAGGTAACGGGAAATCTTATTTCTTTCAGTATAAAACAAAGAAATTAGTAATTAAATGATGTTAATTAAACTTTCAATTACAAAGTTTTAATATTTGAATTACAAATTTTAGATTTAAAAAATTTTTGAGTCACCAACAACTAAGTTTATTTGTACCTAGCGCCGATTTATATTTGCAAATTATTATTTTTTAAATCAAAATTGAAAATCCAATTGATACTTTTACTAGTAAAACGCCATATTAACATGACACGTTCTATGTTGTTTCTATAACTTTTAAAGAATAAAGATGTGATTTTATGGTTATAAACAACGGCATTGCTAAACACGCCTCGGCTATTCTCAAGCCCTAAAAATAATAATAGATATTGAAATTAAATCAAAATTAAATTTAAGGAAGTAGACAACAATAAACACACTTTTTTTTCGAAAAAATTATAATAATAAACAAACGGAAGCCATTCACCCGTTATATTTCAGAGTATAGGTACCAGGAGGTTAAAGAAGTCTAGACCAGTGAATTACACCACGCTCCAATGCCGTACTCTGCAACGAAAGTATCAGGTGACGTCGTTCTATTAATATTATGTATGCACGGTGCTTTGAAAGCTCTACAAGCAACTGAAAAAGCAAAAAATTTATCTTCTAGACATACGTCATAAATCGTTATTACCATATTAATAACACCAAAAGTCACGTCTTTTTAGTACAATTTTTATTAATTGTGTGCGGTCACAAGGCAATAACGCGTACTTATGTCTATTTTTTTCTTTCTTCTATTATCTCTTAGATATTGTAAATTATAGACGCTCGACAAAAGAGGTCATAAGCATCTTACCTATATGTATATTATTATCTTCACTTTTCAGGAGTTGGTAATATTTTTTTAGGTTTATTTTGTGTCAAACGTTTCATTTACACATAAACTTCTTTAAACTAGGTTTCAAAACTGTTTATAAACAATTATAAGTAAGTGCGTGGGCCATTCTATATAACTTATTTTTGACGGTTATAAGAACAGACAGCATTAGCATTGAACAAAGCCTGTTTCATCATCTTCAGGTGTGGTTAATTTTTTTTTTTTAAATACACATTGAGTATTCGTAACACTATATAAGATTATGATGCTAAGCACTGTGTATTATGTCGTGGATTGTGAAGTACTGATTTAAATTTCGGGATTTTATGATTTATATAGTAGGTAGATGAAATGGTAATGTGAGTATGTGTGTGTATATACTCGCATTTCCATTTCATCTACCTACTATACTTATATAAATCATAAAATCTCGAAATTTAAATCAGTACTTTACAATCCACGACATAATACACAGCGCTTAGCATCATAATATTATATAGTGTTACGAATACTCAATGTGTGTTTTTTAAAAAAATAATTAACCACACCTGAAGATGGCAACTCGTTGCTGAAACGCGTCGTGTTAAATCACAAGAAGTCATTAGACGGACATAATACAAGGTATTTCTAATACTTCATAATATTCATATAGTGACTTGGAGACCCAACTTTCTAAAAATGTATCATAAATTCATTTCACCAACATACACTTTAATTCTAAATAAACTTGAAATAGTGCGAACCCTGAGGGGGTCTCACCATTGTTGAGAACTTACTATGTTTTAAAATGTACACATTGGCTTATTTAGTGGGAATGTGCCTCGAGACATTAAGACTAGTAAATGAAGTCAATAATCGTGTCCATATTTTTATAAATAATAGTTGGTAGATCACGGGAAAGTGGATCCATACATAAATAAACACTACTAAATCATATAAGCAACGTTTCGTATTTAATTAGTACTTCATCAGGCTCTAAAAGTATAAACAAACATAAGTCATTAACATATTGCAATATTTATTTATGTCCACTTTCCCGTGATTTGCCAACTATTAAGAGTAATGTTTGTTCATTACAGCGAGATTAATAAGTGAACTGATACGAAAAACCTGGGTGCATGTAAATCTTACGCATCTGAAGTGAAACTTTAAGGGTAACCAAATAAACAATAAACGGAAAGGGGTGTGTCGATCGCGTTTCCCTCTCATAATATTCGTACCTATACTACCCGCCAGCTAGTCAGTTCCTCGCTAACAGCTCATTTTCCCCACTCCTAACGGTGTCTGAATGAATGAATGAATTGTAAATTATAGACGCTCGACAACTGAGGTCATTAGCGTCTATCCTAACGGTGTCGTTTTTCGTTATGCTGTTGAACGAAATTACGTCCATCGCGACTAAAGAAGTTTCACTTCAAAAAACCTTAATCAACCTTTAGAAATGTGACACAAACCGTTTTTTCATGTGACTACAATAAGTTCCACATAATATTTCACTTTCAAAAACCAATTTTGAAACTCATTGAGTGATCTACAGTGAACTCGAATTTAAGTAGTATTGATTTCTCTATTCGGATAACAGCAAGATTAGATCAACAAAGGAAGTTTTCCTACAACATTCTGTTAGGAAACTGAATTCCTGTATTAGTCATTTTCACAGGTGAACACTCTCAACAGTGTTGCATAAATTACTTTTTTCAACAACCGCTTGTCTATAGAACAGGATAATTTAATTAAACATCTGACTGACGAAACAAGTGAAAGAGGTGTCTATACAAAATATCGGATGAGACCTGCTTGTTGCAACGATGTGTGCACAAATTCATCAAAGTTAAACATATTTCTAACTGCTGTCGAAGTTTTAAAGATCGATTTACATTATACGTACATATACAGGGTATTTGATTGACACCAACATAATATTGACTTTGCGTGTAAAATATCTCCATAAGATTGACATTGAATCGCAGTTGTATCACATAGTAGGCTAAATTTGAAATCTACTCAAAACCATGGTAACGGTCTTAAAGTTGTTTATATTAAAAAAATAAACTATTTCTGAAATAATAAAATTAAGCAAAATCGCAGGATAGTCTAAATCTATAGACGAAACGTCGTACATTTAATTTAATAAATCAAATTATTTTGTCCACTATCCTGCGATTTTGCTTAATTTTATTATAATCACGATGGACACGATTTCTAATATAAATGTTTCTGAAATATTATCTGCTGTCAAAAATGAATTTGTATTTTTTATTAAATTACTAAATAATGTCTTATTCAACACTTGAAAAAGTTAAAATGGTTATTTGGGCACTATCTAGAAATAGTTAGCACTTTTATCATTTTTATAAAATTTTAAGAGCAAATAAATTCTAATCGTCCCATCATCAAGAATTACACGGGGACTGCATTCCAAGAATGTGTGTTTATATACCCCACCTCTTTATTTCAGTAATAGCAGAAAACATTTTTTTGATAGGTTAACTTATTGTAGGTACAGCAGTTTCAGGCGAAATTTTCGAAAATTTATTATAAGAACTTATTTGTAATTTTAAATAAATAATTTATTGTTTTTCGTTCAAAGTATTTCATTAATTAAAGTGCTGTTAAATTTTTGTCACATTCTAACAAATTTGACATTGCATAAGGTAAAGTGAGACAGAAATTGCACAGTGCTCTAAATTCTAGTATTGGCCAAACAGAATAGCATCATTAAAAATAATGGTATTTATAAGACCGTTGCCACGGTTTTTATGTCCAGAGCTTACTATTTGACTTAACTTAAATTCAATGTAATTCAAATGGAGAAATTTAACATGTAAAGTCAATATTGTATTTACAATGGTACAAAACAATATTAGAAGGCTAACAGATAACAACCACTCTTAAATGCAATTAACTTAATATCAGTATTGTAATCACTGATCCAACGCTTTAGAGATTCTTCTTCCAACTTACTGAATATATTCTAAGAATCGCCATCTCTCAATAGTGTTAGAGTTCTTTAACAACCACTCTTAATTATCAGTAGTACTTATCTGCCTATTTTCTCAGCGGTTGGATTTTTGTAATTTTTCTAGCTCTTGACTGTCAAAATGTAAATGATCATTAAATATTTTAGCAAACAAATATTGTTATGAGGTGGCCAATCAAGGAACTTGAGATAGGAACTCATGGTCGGAAACGCTTCCTATAATGATTCTCGTGCCGCGTTGGCAGATTCCACCTCTGCTTCCGTGGAAAAATTATGGTTCATCAACCATAATATCAGTCTATCAGAGTATCCTTGTTAATAAAGTCTTTTAGGCATTCTCTCAGTAGCCGGATAAATGTTCGAACATAGGTTCCCTATCTAGAAGTTTATAGGTACACTAGCCGTTACCCGTGGCTTCGCCCACGTATTTTACGATTACAATTTATTATCACTTCAAAAATGACGAACTTCCATGCAAACTTTCATCCCCTTTTTAGCCCCCTTAGGGGTTGAATTTTCAAAAAAAAAATTCTTAGTGCTCACCTACGTTATATAAGAAACTTCTGTGCAAAATTTCATGCTTCTAACTTTAAAAATGTCGAATTTCCATACAAACTTTCATCCCCTATTTAACCCCCTTAGGGGTTGAATTTCAAAAAATCCTTTCTTAGTGGGTGCCTACGTAACAAAAGGAGCCTACTGTCCAAATTTCAAGTTTATATCTTCAGCGGTTTGACCTGAGCGTTGTCTGTCAGTCAATCAGTCAGTCAGTCAGTCAGTAACGGAACTGTTTTATATATATAGATAGTTAACATTTAAACCGTATAAATAACTTTCAATTTCTAACAAAAATAGAAAACGAAAGAAAATCCAACGTTAAATTTTTTCATAAGATAAAAAAATCGACGGTTCCGAAACATAAAAAAAAACCCGCGAGATCCCGCTTTAATAAAATATGAAGCGTCTGTAAAAATATACAAAAAATTTGACTGCCCTGAAAATCACCCCTAAGCACTCTCAGTTCCATCTTTATCTGTTACTTTTTATATTTTAAGAGAGTGAATAATTTCCAAATAAGTAATGTAATAATTATTAATTAATTCAACAATGAATTTTTAATCCACAAGGCATCCACTAGGTATTCACTACCTAGTGGATGCCTTGTGGATTAAAAATTCATTGTTGAATTAATTAATAATTATTATATTGTTGTCCACAATTACCTAACTCATATATTGTTATTTAAATAAGTAATGGTTAAAATAATTATATCAAGAAAATAGTACAATTTCAAATAAAATTCGGACCACTGTGCACTGGCAGTAAAGAAGGCATCGATTACACGCCCTTTTCTGCGGAGCACTGCAATAGCAAGTGTTGAGCGGAGCGTGAATGCGTTTTCTTGACAGCGCTATTCCCTATAGTTACCCACGATACAGGTCCATAGGGCTTAGGCTTCCGCCTCCCGGAAATATCAAGATGCAATATAGAAAAGTAAACAACGGAGCAAAAGTATTAAAAGGAAGTATATCGTAGGAGTCGAGAAAATGGGCGTGAAGAGTTTGCCCCGCTCTTTTTGAAGTATACGTACCTACGGAGCAAAAACAGGTCCCAACTAAGGGTTGACAATTTAAAAGATATACCTAGATACGTTTACAATACAAAGGGACTAAATTAAAATAAGCGAATGATAAAAGTAAAAGCTTAAATAAACACTGGCAGTAAGAAATTGTTTCAAGGCAAAGCAGAAGTTAAATCGCTAAATGAATAAAAAGTCAATCCATTTATTAGGTTTTGCTAGAGAGACAATCCAATTGCTTAACTATTTTACTTGAAACTTGTGAACATGAAAAGGTCTGTAAGAACAATGGCTACCTACCGTGTTTTCGCTACCTTCACTGAGCAATTATTATTTTTTTACCCTTCCAAATAAATTCTTTAAGAAAAAGGTTTTGGTTCAAATTTTATCCAAAGAAATGTAAGCAATTCTTTTAAAATTTAAGGTGTTTTTCTGATTTTTTAGGGTTCCGTAGCCAAAGGGTGAAACCCTAATGTTCTCACTATATTCTGTCTGTCTTCCTGTTCGTCTTTTATCTCCTAACTATAAAGCCTACAATAATTTAATCGAAAAAACAATTAATGCCATTTTTCTTATTGAACTTTTCTTTAGGCTCTGTACCTACGTCGAAAAGGGGGTAAAACTAAATACGAGACTAAATATGTTTTTTTTTAAGAAAACTGAGCCATTTTGGCCTTGAGGTGACGATAGGCAGTAGGCCAAATAAGTTTGTGAATCTGTAGATTGCGACTGCTTTTTTATACAGTTAAAGTATCTCACCAGCCTTTTTCATTTTTAATGCATTAAATATTTATTTAAAAAAATCTATAGGTACAGGTGGTACTATAATATATTTTATTTTTTACATCAGTTAAGTGAAGGTGTCCGCGACATCAGCTCACAATGTTATTTTTACCCAGACAGATTTTAGTGAGTGACACTTTTATCTAGAGATCCATAGCATGGTATCAACTTTCAAGTTTTGTATGGTCACGATAATAATGTCAACACTGAATGGAAACAGATAAAGGTTTCATAAATGTGTACTGTGAAGTGTGAATAAGTCAAAAATATAAAACAAAAAAAATATGAAGATGTAAATAAATGATTTAAATTTTTTCTCAAGACATTGCTTTTAAAAGAACATCACTTGAAGACACCAAGGCTCCTTTAAGTTTAAAATAATGTTTGTTTAACACAGCATATTTGATTTAATTATTATTATTTTCTAATTTTTACAATTCAATAACCTTTTTTTAGTTTTTGAGGCCTCCGTAATACCCTCGCGATGATTATTATTGCACCTGTGCGATGATCCGTCATTAGGAAACGGTATTTTGAAACATCAATTGCTTGAAAAAACAATTTAAAAAAACGAGAGGTTTAGCGGCATTTTATATTAATAGCAAAGCTTTGCCAGAAATCCAAATAGTAGATTGTATATCTAAGTGTGTAATGGACAATATTACGACGAGTGATGACAGTATGAAAAAACGAGCGATAGTAAGTTTTTACAGTCGTAATACCATTACGCACGAGATAAATATGGTATTTTTTGCCATACCCGCTACAAAATACCTACTTTTTACTTCATTTTCAAAGAATTTTGACAGTTCATTTGCGTCGCTATCTTTACTTCTACAGTATGCCGTGAAGTTCGTAAGTAATGGCAGGCGCACGCAGGCGTATAGAGAGAATAAACAGAAGTTGCTATGGCAACCGTTTACTTACCGCTTTAGTGCGGTAAGTAAAACACTTTCCGCACACCTACATGTTAAATGACACATTAAAGGCCGCTATACATACATCTCAAGTGGCTATTTTGTAGTGGGTATGGAAAAAACATATTTTAAAACGGAAGGATCTATATCAAATTTAAATCCGAGAGGACAACGAGTATAATAGGTAATTGTTCTGGAACTGCAAGAAGTGTATAGCTAAGATTTTGTAAATAATATGTTTTAAAAGTTGTAGTAAGTAGCAGTTAAAAATATGTCTTTATTCTATTAAGTATTTAACAACCCATCAAGAAACATTGAAGTAAAATATTACCTTTACTATATTTGACACATTTGAAATGGCAAATTAACATACAAAAATTTAACAAAACCACTGCCAGTAGCACTCTGTTCTACTAGGAAATAGCATTTTAACATGATACATTTTTAGAGTGTTGGGTCTCCAAGTCACTATATGATAATTATGAAGTATTAGAAATACTTAGTAATCGTCTACATACATACACATACACTCACATTTCCATTTCATCTACCTATTACGAGTATATAAATCATAAAATCTCGAAATTTAAATCAGTACTTCACAATCCACGACATAATACACAGCGCTTAGCATCATAATATTATATACTTAGTAAATATTATATAAGTAGTAATACGAATACTCAATGTATGTTTTTTAAAAAATAATTAACCACACCTGAAGATGGCAACTCGTTGCTGAAACGCGTCGTGTTAAATCACAAGAAGTCACAAGACGGACATACATAATACAAGGTATTTCTAATACTTCATAATAAGCATTTTAACAGTTTAGTTCCACTAGCTGCCACAGCAGTTTTGGTCTGTAAATAGTTCTAACAATAATATTGCATTCTACACGAGCATATACGTTCTCTAAAAATTCTAGGCTAGGTTTTTCAAATTCTGGCCCAATGTGCGTTTTTTTCATCCTTGATTTGCCGTACACGCATTAATAAATGACACATTAATAAAGGAATTTTACATTAAGGGTCACCATTAGCAACACCATGTAGTGTACACAGTAACAAGGCATTTACCCATCGTGCCTCACAACTCAATTGCTGCAACTTTAAAAGGTTGACGACGAAATTAAAAAAGTTTCATTCGTCATTTTATAACTTTTTATAATTACAGAGAAAGAATATAATTACGAATCGCTATTTATATTATATTAGTTAATAGCTTTTATTTTTGTTTTCAATAAAATTCCAGTATCTTCAAAAAAGAATCAGGATTCTAAAAAAGATAAAATAATTTTTCCTTAGTTTGACAGTCACCTTCCCTACCTACATTCAATTCCAAATCGGCGCGATTATTTCACTATATATAGTCATAGTTTTTGAGCCGAATTCAAATTAAATGTATAATCGGGCCGCTTAACAGATGGAGCAATGAAAACGCCTGATCACTGCGTGATCACCGCGTGCAAAGTACCTGATTGGTTGATTGAACGTTCGGGAATGAAACTATATGCGAAGGCCACGCCTGCGGCGCAAGCTATTCATACGCTTTTTACATGATCACTTCATCTGTTAAGCGGTCCGACTATAGGTAGGAAAAAATATTTTATTTTTGTTAGACGTATTATTATTCCTTTTTTCGAAGTTTCATTCAAAAAGGATCATCCGTCAATAAGTGAGTAAAATTGTTTAACCGGTTTGCCCAAATAAAGCCTCATAATATGATAATTGTGTTGACTCTTTTCATTGTAGCCAAAAATAAACTACCGGATGACCCACACAATAATTGAAAACGTTTTAAAACGGAGTTTAAATTTTGAAACTTATTTAACATTTTAAATTTCATACAAAATAGAATTGAAGTCATGAAGATACAGTTAAAGAACAATAAATCGACATAAGTGATTTTAAAGAAAAAATAATTTTTGTTAGAAATTAATTTGAATATAAATGACATTTTTAAGCGCGCAACAGACGCGTGTATTTTCTATATACTAGTTGACCTAATTCCGGGATGTGATAATCACAATTCCGGACCCCGGAGAGGAAATTGTGATCGTCAAGTTCGCTTTTAATAAAAAAGTGGAAAAGTAACGCAGATAATCCGCTAGCCTTTCATATTTTTCATAAGAGAAATAAGTAGATATAGGTATTAATTAAGGACGAAATTATATTTCAGCGTGTCGGTACGATCAATTACTATAATGGAGTTAGGAGTATTTCTTCTATATTATATAAGAAAAAGCTCTGACTTTCATTCAACTAATAGGATCTACGTCATAACTTGAAATCCTAATTTATAGATACTTTTAAAAAATTAAGTTAAATGAAGCTTTTCAAAAAGAAATTATTTTTTATCTTAAAAATATATTATAATTTGAAACTGAAACCTTTTAAGAACAAAAAAATTTTTGCAAATTTAATTCGCATAACCAATGACAAAAAAAAAACGTAAAACAAAAAAAATTATTTTATATAACACATGCACGCTTTTAGTGTTTTTTCGTATCAGTTTTGCGGACTTTAAATTGCCGTTTATTGACAAGTGACGTCATGATCCATTATGAAACGCTTTTCGATGAATAATGGAAAAACATTTGAAAAACCCGTTATCTAATGAACATTTTGTACCTCTTTTCGGTGTTATAAATGAAATATGGTTACTATGGTAACGAACTGATTAAATATTGTATCGAGCCCAATGTTTTTATTATGAGATGTACTTCTGTCAGTGACATAAAATTATTCAATTAAAGTCTAAAACCATGCATGTGTTATATAAAGTATAGTGTGCAACACGTATGCTAAATATTTATGCGTCAGGCGCGATGTTTTCAGCACTCGTATTCGGTTCGCGATGCTCACTCGCCAAGGCTCGTGAGCGCTCTCCTACTACTCGTGCTGAAAACATCGCGCCTGACGCATAAAAATGTATTTAGCATACTAGTCACACAATATACTATTGTTACTTTTAAAAATTGAGTTATTAAAATAATCCACACAGAATTATATTTCATGACGATAATCAAGAAGAAAATATGCCTATTGATATATTTATTTTAAAAATGATTAGGTATTATCGAAATGCATCTCGTTATTTATCTCGGAGACTCTGGTCTCAATTGTATGTAATTTGACATGTATCCCCATTTTCATAAAGCAAAATTTAAGTTTATAGGTATATAAATTTATTATCTACGTAATAAACGTATCAACTGTTCAAAAATTAATAATGGAAACAACCAAAGAAAATAAGTTATAATTTTATTGTCAATTGTTAATTTAAATTATATTGACATGTCTTCTAAATTTTAGGCATCCGAATTTCTAACAAAATTAAATGTTAAAAAAGGATTTTTTTATTCTAAATATTATCAAGTATCCAAAGAATACACCATTTTTTATGTACTCTCTACCTACAAACGAAGCAGTGGATTTATAAAGAATAAGTATAATAATGTAAAAAATCATACCAGTATTACATCCCAGATTACATAACAGCTTCATATGGTCCACTTACCTGAAACAAAAAAGAACAAAATAATACATATTATATTACGTATTTTAATACATTTGCTATTAATAACGAATTACTTAGATCTCAGTATACATTTTCAGTTATACATTCCAATCTTAAAAAAATAATTGTTACTGGGAGCGAAAATGAAAAGTTTTTAAATCGATTATTTCAAATGTAAATTCAAGTCAAATGTAAATTGAACGCAATCTCATTTGGTTGGTAAGTTTGTTAACTCAATTAATGTAACAATCAGATAGAGATCAAGTGCAGTTCTCTAGGGGACAGTAAAAATGATTAATGAACTGAATTTTAACGTCATTATATTGCCAAGACTCGTACTCAATACGCGCATGCTACTTATCATATTTTCAGTTTAGAGAGCGTTGCCACTTGCCAGCGCATTGCGTAATGTTTTCAATAAGTGCTTTTCAAGAATGACAATAAACGCCAATAAAAGAACGTCGAATAAAGTCAGTACTCTCTACTAGTGAAGTGCTGGATCACATAAACGTCAGATCCGCGGATACGAAACAAGCGACTAGGCCCTGCAGTCAGGGTCCATTCTGATTGGTCGAATACCCTATCTTGATGTCGTTTAACACACACTGCAGACACACCTAAACGAACGTAACAACTAACTAGTGAACTCTGTATACTAATATGGATAAGTTGATAGCGATTAAAAATGGGTTTTGTATGTGAACAATGTTCAAATACATATTCTTCAAGACAGGCATTAATGTTCACAAAATTAGAATGATAATAATAAGATAAGGCTTGTAATCTAATTCTTTCTATAAAAGTCGATCAATTTTCTGCAATATTTCAAAATAAAACTTAATTAAAATTTATTTTTCTATTCCAATTTCTCATAAACACTGTTATTGTATACATTTTGGACATCCTATTATCTCAAATAATAATATTAAATTAGATTTATTTTGAAATGTCAAAAAATTGATCGACTTTTATAGAAAGAATTAGATTACAAGCCTTACCTGAAGTTTTCATTCTAATTTTGTGAACTTTAATGCCTGTCTTGAAGAATATGTATTTGAACATTCTCCGCATACAAAACCCATTTTTAAACGCTATCAACTATCCATATTAGTATACAGAGTTCACTAGTTAGTTGTTACGTTCGTTTAGGTGTGTCTGTGTGTGTCAAACGACATCAAGACCAATCAGAATGGACCCTGACTGCAGGGTTTAGTCGCTTGTGGATACGGATCTATCATTCCACCTTACCTTGAACTGTGAATCGGTGATTTCACGCCTAATTAAAATAGTCTGTTAAAATAAAAAAAAAATCAAAAGGAACGTCGCAAAGGTCGACAAAAAAACGATCACTGTTAAAATAAAAGAAATATAATTAAACCAAAAAAAATCGAATGACAAAAATGAAACACAATAATCACACAAAATAAATAAAAAACAACGAAATAATGAGAAGGTTTCGAAAGTAATAAAGAATTGAAAAACAGAAAGGAAATGAAAAAATATCGCAAGGAATGGAATGAAGAATATTGTGTGAGCTGATACAAAATTATTTTCTAACTAACTGGTTTTATTTCAGAATATTTAGCAAGAATCAAAAAATTACTTCGGATAGATAGGTACTTATATAATGGTCACTTGAATAGGATCGAATTACTCAACTTATTTTTAGTAAAAACATAACTGATGCGTTTGTTTGCTACCTAGTAAACAAACTTAGTGGCCAACAATGAAAAATGGCACAAGTCAAGAAATACGATTATGTTTTATCCTTAACGATGGTGTTTATTTAAACGAAACCCCTTAGGGTATGAATTTTTAAAAATCCTTTCTTATTGCTCACCTACGTAATATAAGGAACTCGTGTGCAATATGTCATGCTTCTAATTTATATATACTATAGATAAGATGAATCAACATGAAATGAATAATATATAAAAAGAATTTAAAAAAGGAAATGCGAAGAAAATTTTTGATCTCATGGTTTGGCAACACTGAGTTTATTGTAGAAACTCGACGTCACAAAATAGCAAAAGGGAATACATAAACTCACAGAGACAATGCAAGTTCCAATCGTAACTGACATCACGAAACGTTAGGAGAAATACAAAACACCAACCCAAACGCACGAAACGAACTTGTGGCCTAGTTTGAAACTCTTCTGTGTCTGAATAAAATTAAATGACAGCCAACACACAATTAAAAACGGTCCGACACAACTCGGACTAACCTTCCCCTATTAAGAGTTACCCCTATAATATGGGAAAGTTAGTTAACAAGCATTGTACAATGTGCAAGCCTCACCACTTGTGTTTTCTAGGAGAAATTAGTCATAGAATCCGATTACTCTAAGAATGATACCGCTACGTCATTGACAGAAAACGTATACGTATCTGGACGCCGCCTACCTAATACAGTAGAGTAATGTGCAAAGAGTTAATGAAAAAAAAACAAAACAAATAAAAAACACGCTTTAATGAACTAAAAAGTAAAAAATAATTAATTTTATTGTAAAAAAGCGTGGGGTGCTTTGTATCATATTTTCATACTACCCCACGCTTTTTTACAATAAAATTAATTATTTTTTACTTTTTAGTTCATTAAAGCGTGTTTTTTAGTTTTTTTAAATTATAATTTATTTTTGCTGGAGATCCTGGTCAGGATAATGGGACAAACTTATGGAATTATTGTATTGTCGTCGGTCCTTGATAAGTCGACAACGTTTAAACTAAATCTGACCGTTCAAAGTTGGTCAAAATCAAGTTCAAAGAAGTCGGTTACAAACTGACAAGCAAGCAAACATACAAGTGAAGCTAATAAAAGCGTGTTAAAAAAGTTTTTTTTTGTTTTTTTCTTTTTTTAGGTGGCCTTTTGATGATTGACGCCAATACATTGATGACGTATCGGTACCATTCTAAGAGTAATTGGAGTCTACCATATTATACCGGTACTAAGAGAGTACCTATCCATATTATGTAAAATTTTACCAAAATCGTTAGAGTCGTGTTCGAGAAAAACATTTTTTTCCAGTTTTTTTACCTGTTTACCGATTTTTAGGGTGCCACTTCTTCATTTGATTTATAACCGATTTTGCGATTTCTGCTCGAGGTGTGACCGTCCTAAACACGTATGATAAATTTGAGCAGAATCGATTCACCATATAGACACAGATTAACCACAGACAGACATTGATAAATGCACTGTTATTACTTTGGCTATTCATATGAGAATAATTTAATTATATTTGAAACAGAAAGATATTTATATAATTATACTAGCGGACCCGGTCCGGCTTCGCTCGGATGGTATGAAATTATGATTTAATAGCGGTCACCCATTACTCCGCTCACGTATATTTAGTATAGCTGACCCGGCAAACGTTGTTTAGCCATATACGTTATTTCCAGGAATAATTACATTACTCACTCGCTTCGCTCGTTCGCTTGAATATAATAAATACACTACTCACTCGCTTCGCTCGTTCGCTTGAATATTATAAATACACTACTCACTCGCTTCGCTCGTTCGCTTGAATATTATAATTACATTACTCACTCGCTTCGCTCGTTCGCTTGAATATTATAATTACATTACTCACTCGCTTTGCTCGTTCGTTTGAATTTTATTAATACACTACTCACTCGCTTCGCTCGTTCGCTTGAATATTTTCGCCTACTCACTCGCTTCGCTCGTTCGCCATATATGTATTTTTTAAAGCTTAATATAAAAATCGCGATTAAAAATCAGGGGTTGATCGTATAAGGGTGAAAATTCAGAGTTGTATGTATTTTTCAATGCTGAATCATGAAAAAATTAAAACAAAAAATTTTGTCCAAAAAATAAAAAAAAAAATTTGGGGTGGACCACCCTTAACATTTAGGGGGATAAAAAATAGATGTTGTCCGTGTCTCCACCCTACCCGATAAGCACACAAAATTTCATCAAAATCGGTCCAGCCGTTTCGGAGGAGTTCAATAACATACACCGCGACATGAGAATTTTATATATCGCTCGTTCGCTTGAATATTATAAATACACTACTCACTCGCTTCGCTCGTTCGCTTGAATATTATGAATACACTACTCACTCGCTTCGCTCGTTCGCTTGAATATTGTAAATACACTACTCACTCGCTTCGCTCGTTCGCCATATATGTATTTTTTAAAGCTTAATATAAAAATCGCGATTAAAAATCAGGGGTTGATCGTATAAGGGTGAAAATTTAGAGTTGTATGTATTTTTCAATGATGAATCATGAAAAAATTAAAACAAAAAATTTTGTCCAAAAAATAAAAAAAAAATTTGGGGTGGACCACCCTTAACATTTAGGGGGATGAAAAATAGATGTTGTCCGTGTCTCCACCCTACCCGATAAGCACATAAAATTTCATCAAAATCGGTCCAGCCGTTTCGGAGGAGTTCAGTAACGTACACCGTGACAAAAATAGGGGTTGATCGTAGAGGGGTGAAAATTTAGGCTTGTATGTATTTGTGTATGCTGTATCATAAAAAATTAAAAACAAAAAATTTTGTCTAAAAACTTAAAAAAAAAATTTTGGGGTGGACCACCCTTAACATTTGGGGGGATGAAAAATAGATGTTGTCCGATTCTCCACCCTACCCGATAAGCACACAAAATTTCATCAAAATCGGTCCAGCCGTTTCGGAGGAGTTCAATAACGTACACCGTGACATGAGAATTTTATATATTAGACAGGGGTTGATCGGATAAGGGTGAAAATTTAGAGTTGTATGTATTTTTCAATGCTGAATCATGAAAAAATTAAAACAAAAAATTTTGTCCAAAAAATAAAAAAAAAAAATTTGGGGTGGACCACCCTTAACATTTAGGGGGATGAAAAATAGATGTTGTCCGATTCTCCACCCTACCCGATAAGCACACAAAATTTCATCAAAATCGGTTCAGCCGTTTCGGAGGAATTCAATAACGTACACCGCGACACGAGAATTTTATATATATGATAATTAAAAAAAAAACCACCTTCAAAAAACCACTAAAAAGAGGAAAATAATTAAATTTTGAGGTCTGTGCCAATTTAGTCGCCAATGAAGTCAATGAAAAAGTGACATTTACCTTAAAGAATCACACGCCGTTACTGACTTTTATTAAAATCAGCCGAATTACTGAACCGATTTTGATGAAATTTCCATGGGACCGATCTGAAAATATAGCCTTTCAAATAAAAAAAATTTTTCAAAATCGGTTTATAAATGACTGAGTTATGAGGTAACAAACATAAAAAAAAAAATACAACCGAATTGAGAACCGCCTCCTTTTTTTGAAGTCGGTTAATAAAATCAAACTGAAAGGTCAATTTACGACACAATAACAAAAATAGGTAGGATACAAATGTTTGCAGCAAATTTTTGTCAACACTAAATCTGCTTATAGATATAAAATAAACTTGAGTACACTATCTGATACCTATGTTCAAAGAAAAAAAATAGAAAAAAACTAAAATACATTAGCCTCTTCAACAAAATGTAATCGCAAAAATGTTTAACCTGTCAGTTTTGATTGCATAAATGGAAACGTATATTCCGACTAGTTTAACCTACAGATAACATTTCTATGCGTGTCAAGTTGTATGGACCAACTTAAAATTTTTCAGCTTTTTCAACGCCAATCGTTTGTTCTCCGTTTGTTCCAGACTCCTACAAAATTTCAGCGTTTGTTCCGAAAAAATAAAAAAGTTATTAGCAATAATAGATGGCCAGCCAACTTGATGTCAAGTTGTATGGACCACGTCCAAATAACAACATTTTGAGAACTTTCATTATGCTGATAACTTTTTTATTTTTTCGGAAAAAACGCTGAAATTTTGTAGGTGTCCGGAACAAACTGAGAACAAACGATTGGCATAATGAAAGTTCTCAAAATGTTGTTATTTGGACGTGGTCCATACAACTTGACGTCAAGTTGGCTGGCCACCTATTATTGTGAATAACTTTTTTATTTTTTCGGAACAAACGCTGAAATTTTGTAGGCGTCCGGAACAAACATAGAACAAACGATTGGCGTTGAAAAAATTGAAAAAATTTAAGTTGGTCCATACAACTTGACACACATAACATTTCTCATGAATGGAATGGAGTTCCTACATAACAAGTCAATTTGGACATGCACAAGTGCCCCTTATGTCAGTAACACAGTACAAACAAAATGCATCTCACGTACTCTTTGGTCCAGCACAATCTAACTCGTGCACTTTAAATGCCGTCTACGGCGATAAACATCTCCTTGGGCACCTAAACGTTCTAAAGATACTTGCACAAAAGGGCAGAACTTGCTTCTTATATACATATTGTGCTATGAATAATTGAACCGCTAACATTTTTCACAAGCCACTTTTCTCTTTTTCTCTTACGATTTTCAGTTTCGGTACTACTATAATAATTAATATAAACACATAGTTTTTATTTATCCATTATGAGTATATTCTAAATAAACTTCAAAAGTACGCAATTAATACATATTTAACCTCAAATTTATAAAATAATTGGGGTATGTTCAATAAATAAGTACATTTATCTTATCTAATTTTTATTAATAGTTTTAATTACTATTAATATTGTGGGACATTTTTTTAGGAATTCTAAAACAATGTATTTCATCACAATGAAAGATGAAAATTAATTAACGGTAAAATTGCCTGCCAAAAATGACTGTATTAGGCTACAAACTGTTAAAACATATTTTATTAAAAGTCAATTTCACTTACAGAAAACAGTTTTAAAGCTGTAGGAGAGACAGAGATAGATTACACTGCTAACAAGTGCACATGTTACATATTATGTGCTCGAGATGTCATGGGAGATTATCTTGCAACTTGTCACTAGTTGAAAGTGGCTGTGCAGTTTCCTTCACTTTCCACGTGTGTTCCTTACACATGTTGAAAGTGGCCGTGATGTGGCGCCACTTTCTATACTAAGACGGAGGTGAGTCGACCAGGCTTCCGTAGTGTTGCAATCAATCATTACTATCAAAATGGGACATGTAGTTCAGGCAACGAAGACCAAAAAAGGCCAAATAGCGGACATAATTCATGTAGAAACCAATTTTGGCACAGTTGTAGAGGAAGGTGTTCTTAATAACATACTAAAAGTCCCGGTGGGTGGGAGTGGAGCTAAGGTGAGGGGGGGGGTCTCCAAAGGGCTCTAAAGGTCCCCTTTATTACTTTTTCGAAATATCTCAGAAACGGTCGACTTAAGCCATTCTTCCACTATGTAATGTTTTAAAGAGGATTACATTTCCTACAATTTTCATCCCTACCTTCCATACCGAATAAAAAAAAATCGTCTAGGAATCCATAGGAAATTTAATGCCCTAAACTATGTTTTTTGTCCTATCTCGATAATTTAAAAAATGTTCAAGTTATAAGCATTTAAGTTTACTTCTAAATCAATTTTTTTCTTCTATTTGGCAATTTTTCATTCAATTCGCTTGAACTTAAATGCTTGTAATTTAAAAAAGTCTGAAGTTATCGACGTAGGAAAAAACATAGTTTAGGGCATTAAATTTTCTATGGATTCCTAGACGGATCTTTTTTTATTCGGTATGGAAGATACTCGAAACGCGTGTTAAAAAAACACGTAAAACTCTGTGATGATTTTAACTTCTCAATTTTAAAAGATATCGTATGGGACAAAAAGGACGGTTTAGGGCGTTCCTTGATTTATGAACATATGTATTTTCAATTTAAAATTCAATGATGAACACAATAAATAAAGCTATTGAAAAGGACATTACATTTTAACCACTGGTTACCAAGATTACAAAAAGCGCGTGAATTTCAAGAAGCTGTAGTGCGCTTACCATTAGTACCACAGAAAAGTTGTAGGGATGAAAATTGTAGGAAATGTAATCCTCTTTAAAACATTACATAATGGAAGAATTGTTTAAGTCGACCGTTTCTGAGATATTTCGAAAAAAGTAATAAAGGGCTTTAGAGACCTTTGGAGACCCCCCCTCACCTTAGCTCCACTCCCACCCACCGGGACTTTTAGTATGTTATTAAGGACACCTTCCCCTACAACTGTGCCAAAATTGGCTTCTACATGAATTATGTCCGCTATTTTTCGTTCGTTGCTTGGACTAATGTATTAAATATACATATTATGTGCTGTAGAGTAAGCCGTGATATTCAGGGTATGTGACGTCAATCGCTTGAAAGGAAAAATAAAGGTGTGGTCTATAACCAATTTCAAAAATGTATTGTGAAGCTGTTTTAAGTGCTGAACAAAAAAAATCCAACGGCATTATTAAACTTAGACGGGGCTCTTTCTAATGACATAATAAAAAAATTACGTTTACAGGCGTAAATGAACTAAGGACATCATATTATTTCGCTTCCTTAAGTTGCACTCAATAATTTTCTATGTTCTTAATCCTGCGATACAGCCTGCAGTATAGATTACACATATTTTTACACAAGTTAAATTAACCTCCGTTTTTTTGAAGTCGGTTAAAAATCTATCTGAAGATATAGAAAACATTATCAAAAAAGAATTAAAAAAAAAACAAAAAACCCGACTGCGTAAAAATCGAACATAAAAGATGGAAACAAGATCAAATGATAACATGCAGTCGGAGGCATAGTAGTAACAACATGCAGTCGGAGGCATAGTAGTAAGAAATTGAACAGAAATACCTGATGTTACTACTATGCCTCCGACTGCATGTTATCATTTGATCTTGTTTCCATCTTTTATGTTCGATTTTTACGCAGTCGGGTTTTTTGTTTTTTTAATAAATTTTTTATTTCTTTCCTTTCAGTTGAATCTACTCATCAAGCCTTTTAATTTGATACCCCACACACAAGGTTTTACCGATTTTTTGCGTACTGACAAAATGGCGTCTAGCGCCCGCCATATTGAATTTCCCGTGACGTCACGTACTTTATTTGAAATGTCAACGAAACCTTTCTTTTGTTTTGATTTTGATACCTATATCAATGTATTTAGAAGAAAAATTACTTTTGCATTCTGACAAAATGGCGTCTAGCGTCCGCCACATTGAATTTTCCGTGACGTCATATACCCTATATCACTCTCGGGATTCAGACGAAACTAATGACACTTCATTTTTCAAAATTCGTCATGCCGTTTAGGCTACAGAGCGTGATAAAGAAATATACATACATACAGTCGAAAAACAATACCCTCTTTCTGGCGCAGTCGGGTAAAAATTCGACATAAGTGGTTTTGCCTTGTGGCCATAGATTAAACTTTTCACAAACAGAGATCTGTAACAGGTAACCCCACGAGTACATCTCACAAATACATGCATGCCTACCTTCCGTAGTTTCACGTATACTGTATGCTATGGTACAAGTAGTTGAGTATAAAATTGAATACGCCTTCAGGTGCTTAGTTACATAATATTCCACCCCAGTCCAACGCCACAATCTGTTAGCGCTATTCAAATTACGTTTTGTTTTTCGCAAATTTTGCATACACTTTTTTCATTATTCTCTTGTTTTACTACACAAAACATTACAAAAACGTGAATCAATGTCTAACACATTTGGTATTATTTTAGACAGCAAATTTGTTGGCAAAAAACGCGTAGGTATTTTGTTTTGTGATCAAAATAACTATTTTATACGGTCACTGCCGGATAAGGTGAGGCAAACTTTTTGAAACATGTTTCCAAATTTTCATTTTTTGTTGATGATAGGCAGGCTATAGCCATAACTGAAATGAAATGATACAGTATTATGAACTAATTTAAAAAGAGAACGTTCGAAATAACATCAGATTTCTCGGATGTAATAATAAAGTAAATTGTATGTCTAGATGCGTAATGAGGCATGTTAGTGACGAGTAGTGACACTGTGACAGTAAGTTAAAATGAGCGCCAGTGAGTTTTAACAGTCACACGAGTCATAATATCATTACGCACGAGATATATATTAGGATATTTTTTGCCATACCAGCTATAAAATAGCTACTTTTCACTTCATTTTCAGTATTTTTAAAAATGTTTGACAGTTCATTTGCGTCGCCAACTTCACATTTATAGTAGGCCATGAGTAGGTATTAGCTGGCGGATCAGAGCGAATAAACATAAATCACTATGGAAACTTTTTACTTACCACACTAGTGTGTTTTGAAAACACTTTCAACACACCTGCCTGTTAACTGATCCATTCCAAGCATACATACACTCATGTAAAGTAGCTATTTTATAGTGGATATGGCAAAAAAAAATTTAACGCACAGTTTTGGACATTATATCAAAACAGACACTACTTATTATTGCTATTTTCCATTTACCATTTTCCCTTTTTATTTTTAAACGGTTTTATTTAGCTTGCCCCCGTATATTTATTTGTTTCAAATCTTGCGACTGATTTTTCACCTAGTTCCCGTTATCCGATTGAGCTGAAATGTTGCACACATGTGTAGCTCCGGTGACAATACAATATTATGGTAACTAGCTGACCGACTCGGCTCCCGTCCGGGTGTAAATCGCATTTTTTAATTTTCACACGCAAAATGTCTTGCTCCGGTAACGTTTCAGTGAATCGGATAAATGTAATAAAATCAGACTACGCAAATAAAGCACACTAAAAAATTAAAAATAACAATAGGTAAAAAAACTTTTAAATTAAACGGTTTTATAAATGTACTAAAAAGAAAAAATAATATTTAATTTAGGTTCATAAGTATAAAAGGGTGGGTCGTGGCTGTAATAAATTATCACAGAGTTTACGACCCACGCTTTTATACTTATGAACCTAAATTAAATATTATTTTCTCTTTTTAGTACATTTATTACATTTTTTAAACTGAACTTTAGTTAAAAACGGATATATGTAAGGATGAATAGTAGAAAATTAGGATAAGATATGCAGCTTTGTGAGTAAACAGTTGCAGATTAATAGCCATCATTATTAGGAATCATGTCGTCGTTAATTGTCAGGAAATCACGGAAAACCTTAATAAGATGGCCGGTACAAAAATTATCCTTTCTCTGTCGTTAGCCGTAAGCCCGAGGTCGAATCCTGAAGGAAACAAATTTAATGCGGTTTTTCCTGTTGCCTTCCGTCGAAAACGATAATTTTTTGTGCCGATCATCTTATCAATAATAATACGTACTGGTACCTGTACATATATAATTGTTACAGAATCTTTATTTGTTTGTACCAACATCGTTTGAGAACGGTTTGATGAAACTTGGTAAACCGCATATCTACTAATTATACCCAAACTTAATGTATAAGCTACTTTTTATCTGACTACCATCGAGAGATAAATTGTGGATTATAGAATATAGACGCTCGACAACTGAGGTCATTATTGGCTACGATCTAATTAAGATAAAGATGTCAACATCGAGATTATTGCGAGAGAACTCGCAAGTAAAAGCTAGTTAGCTATAAAATTGAAGAACAAATTGTTAAAAAATCTGGTTTGACAATGATCTTAGGTTGTGATCATATTGTTACGGATCACACTGTATATAAACGGCTAGCAAGAGTGCTGAGAAACGGGGTCTGCTTACTGTACCAACTAGTACCTGCGCGAAAGTTCTAGAGAAAGCGAGAACACACTAGGCTTAGACCACGCAGCATATATAAACAGCCAGTGCGAGTGAGTGAATTAATCAGTCAACGGTGAGTCACGCAGTCAAGTCTACGGTGGATCAGTGATATAAATAGTGCCGTGATATAAATAAATAGATTGATAAAATAAATACTTGTGTAGTGGAAATAATTACGAGTTATTAGTTAAGTGCTATTTATTGTTTTGTTTTACTTTGTTTAAGAATTACTGTTTAGTTATTGTTTACTTGTGTTGATTGTTAGAACTGACTTTTCGTTGTTGCATTCATAATTATTGTGTTTTTAATTATTAGTGTATTTGCCATATGGCACATACACTATTGGCGTCGGTCGGATGGCGGGACCTAGGGGTCGGACCGAAATTTCTCGACGTTTCATAGCCTCCTGAACACTTTGGCACCATTTTTGAAAATGTTTATATATATAATATGTATGTATATATTTATATATATATATGTGCGGGCAATAACTTTCGAAAGAGTTAATTGATTTTAACGAAATTTGGTAGGCACGTTGGAATCCATCACCGCACGAAGCCTATTTAAAATGGGCCCGATCGGACCATTTTAAGGGTTGTATTTAGGGGTTCCAAAAAGTTTTTGGGCCCAAAAATACCGAAAAAATTGTCAGAATTGTTTCAAAATTGAAATTTAACTCTTTAGTAGAGATTAAAATGTGCTGCTAAAATTTTAATAAAATCGGCCCGACAGGACCGGACTTTCAAATTTTATGAAAACACTAGTTTATTGATACAGATTTACTTATGGAAGGGTGTATTTAATTTGGTGCAGATGTTGTACTGATAAAATCCATGTCTAATATTGAAATTTAGAAAAATTTAATTATTTTAAGGGATGTATTAAGGGATTAAATTTTTTATTTTGTCAAAAAACAAACTTATGTTCACATAATAATGCCACAATGCCTGTATTAGCAAATACACTATATTGTCGGCAGGGTTTGGCACTGCGACCCGAGTTTTATTTTTGTAAATAAATATTTATTCCGCCAACTCAGAAAACAGTTTTGTAACAATATAATTAGTTTTTATAATTATTTTATATAATTAGTTTTTTTATTGATTAATTAGTTTTTTCAAGCTAAATTTTGATCAAAATGCGTAGAAAAATGTTGTTCCGAACATGGATTTTGTACAAAATACTATTTTAAATACATGTATATGTTACTGTGGATGACCTAAATCAAGTGGTTGTCGACATTCTCCGGTGAATGTTGACATACACCAAGTTATTCAGTGTATGTTCGAAATAATTTCAAAATATCATTACTTTTAACTTACACCGGTGATTGTTGACATTTGTCATGCGTGAGTGGTGAATGTTGAATAAAATAAAGTGATCCATAAATCTGGGATCTGTACTCGTACGGTATCACCAACTTGAGCGCGAGGGAATTTGTTTTTTGATGTTCGCAACATTTTTGTGGCTTGTAGTTCAAGATTCTCTTTTTTGAAACGTTCCACATAGAGAAGTGTCACTTGGGTCTTCGCCACCATCGATGTCATCACTATCCTCAACATCTTAGTTGATCTTGGTAGCAAATGTTTCCGGGCTAAGTAGCCGTGGTCCAATGGATGGTCCAACGGAGTAAAATCCATTGGACCACGGCTACTTAGCCCGGAAACATTTGCTACCAAGATGTCTACCGGCCGTGAAAGCATGAAACTCCATCTTAGTTGATGTCCTGCTGAATGCTGTTGCAATGTTCTTTCACTACATTTTCAGAAAGGATGCAGGTTATTTATTCAAGCTGCTCTTCTGTTTTAATGTCTGTAATTTTCTCACGAGGAAGTGTCGATTATGCTATTTCTTCTTTTGGTTTTACGCCAAACATGGCTTCATACGGAGTCTGACGAATACCATCATGGTAATGTATAGGTTGTTTTTTGCAAACTTAACAAAATGTAGACCAACCCGACCGCTTTGTTATTAACATTCACCACTGCCGATCGGTGTATGTTGATATACACTTGTTATATCCGATTAACATAAATATTGCAAATAATATTTCGGACCCTCACCGACATATTTGGTGCATGTTGACATTCACTGTGATTGTTGACATTCGCCAGTTTCAATCATTCACAAACCACAGTAACATATACATAGTTTAAAAAAATATCGTTTCAATTGATCAATTATTTTTCGAGCAGAGAAACAATTTAAAATTCTACAATGCGTTTCCTATAGAGAAATATGTAGTGTTGCCGTCTAGACAAGACAAGACAAGACTTTCAAAGTCTTGTCTTGTCTTGAAATATCAAGACAAGACTTCACTAAAGTCTTGTCTTGAAATATCAAGACTTCACTAAGTCTAAATCTAGATTAAAACACTCTTGTCTTGTCAATTTCTAGACAAGACTTTTGCAAGTCTTGTCTTGAAAATCTAGACAAGACAAGACAAGAGTCTAGAAAGTCTAGATCTAGACGGCAACACTATAATCTAAATACATTGATATTGGTATAAAAAGAAAGGTTTTGTTGGGACGATTACAAATAAGGTATATGACGTCCCGGAAAATTCAATATGACGCCATTTTCTCAGAATGCAAAAGTAATTTTCCTTCTAAATTAGTGTTGCCGTCTAGACAAGATAAGACTTCACTAAAGTCTAAGTCTAGATTAAAAAACTCTTGTCTTGTCTTGATAATTTCTAGACAAGACTTTTGCAAGTCTTGACAATCTAGACAAGACAAGAGTCTAGAAAGTCTAGATCTAGACGGTAACACTAGAAATATGTGTGGTCACAATCCATGGTCATTGTCAAACTAGATTTTCTGATAATGCTACATGCAACTCAGCACTAATATCTAAAACTCAATTTTTTGATCTCGAATTTGTTATATAGCTCTCCACATTCTGAATATTATGATCGCCGTTTTTTTTGTAGCAAAATTGTTTCTGTCTCGACACAGACTTTAGAGTGGGCGTACACCATGGAGATAGGAATCTAGAAACGAAGTATAAAGTGCCACTTTAGACGAGGGAAGATGCCATTCAGGGGAGGGTGCATGTCTATGTCTCATGGACATATCCATGCTATGTCTATGGTGCATGTGCCGACATTCTATTGGCCGCGTCTTTGCGCATGCTCAATTGCGCCAGATTATTGTTTGGACGACACATTGACAACTGTTAATAACTTTAAAAACTCGTACAGCGCTTGCGCAACTGAAGCGACCAATAGAATGTGGGCACACTTGCTTCCTCACCGCTCCCCCTCAACAGCAGCCGCCCCACTCGCTTGTTCTGCGTCCCTAGAGTCTTATATCCATGGCGTACACTATATACACAGTTCATTCTCTTTCTCTTTCCATCACACAATATACACGTGTATGAGCCAATATTATATTGTACAGGTGTAGGCAAACCATAAAATATTTATTGAAAAAATACCGTCGTCGCTCAGCGATGAAACGCGGAAACAGTAAACACACAGAACTCTGTACAAACATGCGTAACATAAAGTGCGTGCGGAGGTCATGTGACGCCACCATGTGCGTGCGATAGATATAACTTGCACATCTCTATAAAGAATTCGGAGCGGAAACGGAAATACAGGTTCCCCGAGAAACAACCACAATTTTTATTTGCAGAATTATTATGTACTATAGCGGTCCGGTACGGCTTCGCCCGGGTGCAATGAATTTATAATTTATTAATACATAACTGCAAAGTATCATATACCTACTATCGAACACAGTGGAAAAAAAATTTGAGAGGACAGTGTGGTCCAGTGGTTAGCGTCGCGACCTCTGGATCAGACTGTCGTGGGTTCGAATCCCGCCTCCACTCATGGATGTTTTGTGATGTCATTAAGTTTTAAGTGAGTTGTTATTTAATGTAGCCAAGACGTTAATGACCTAAGTTGTCGACGCGTCTATAATTTACAAGAAATAAATAAAGAAAAAAATTTGAAATCGGTCTTCTGAGATTACCTCCGATTTTTACCCGGGCGAAGTCGGACCGGCCAGTTTCAATTATACATCTAAACCTTCCTCGTGAATTAATCTATCTACACGTGAAAATCCAGGCAGGCAGGCAGACAGACAGACAAACGCGGCTAGGGATTTTGTTTTATAATATGTAGTGATTTAGTTTAAAAAAAACACATCTTTTATGCTTGAACTGACAGCTGAGACTTTTTGAGCAGAGCTATTAGAGATTATTTGTCATCTGTAGTCGTTTAGTGACAGCCTTTGCTGCAAAAATAACCACTTCAAGGAAGATAGAAATATCATTCTACGAAGTTTCAACTTTTATCAAATACCTGCCCAAAAAAGTTTACTGGCTCTTAGGCTGTTAGTTCATATAATTTATCGGTCAGAACGCCAGATATGCATCGATATGTGCTGATGAGTGATGACCTGTAAATAGCCTCTTTGTAAATATACTTACTACGAAACGAAGCATCAACACACGTATAGCAGAGCACAAAAGAAGCTGTAAACTGGGACAAACAGAAAAATCTGCCATACCGAACACACTTTGACTCTGGACAATCATAAGATCCTCTTCGAAGAAACCCAAGCCATAGACAGAACGTTGAGTTATTACCCACGAATATACAGAGAGGCCATAGAAATACAAAAACACACACAGAATTTCAACCGAAAAGATGAAGGCCTCAATCTCAGTAAAACCTGGACACCAGCACTCCGACATACAAAACCAATGACCAGTCGTACAAGGACGGAATACGACCGAGTAGAGAACTCACCCCCACCACTACACACTGCGCAGTTGACCAATAACAGAGAGACGGACTACGACCGAACAGAGAACACAATGGTACTAGGCATAAAAGAAGGGAGGACACCAGTCACTGACACACTGACCTGTGAGCCGCCAAGGAGGACACTTCGACCGCTGCCACATCGCCTTTGAGAATGTCTACCGCAGTTGTAGACGAAACGTCAGGTAGAAATACCACCGGACCACGGCCTACAAGCCCGGAAACCATGAAGACTTGGAATATACTTACTGTTAGTTTTCTGGTAGAAAAATGTTAAAATAACAGGAACGTTATTGTAACCTAAGCGTAGTCGTATAAAAAGTACCACATACCCAATTTGATATCGTATCAAATTTTATCAAAATCGGTCGTCATTTAAGAGATGCCGGTACACAACAGACAAATGACGACACGTTCTCCTGTCTAGACATTATATTATACCTACCTAAAAATTATCGCAAGAAAACTAAATAATTATATTCAGAAATTATGTTACAATTTTATTTATGTTATCAGAGAACTTCATACGCCAACAGCTGCTGTTTGAAATAAATACCTTTGCAATTTTAAACTTACATAAAATTATGATTTTCTTCTGCCGAATTCTTCACTGATAAAGGTAGCATGGGTTACTTTGAGCCATATACATGAAGGTGGGCAGTGCGTTGTCGATCCTACCAATGCTTACTATTGGCACAAAAATGAAAGAAAGAGATAGCAGCTATTGTAGACGACTGTCATTGTCTCTTTCCAAAATTAAGATTGATTCTTCGTCTTTTTATCCCACTCCTCCACTGTAACATCAATATGGCGGACTCTAGACGCCATTTTGTCAGAATGCAAAAGTAATTTTCCTTCTAAATACACCGATATGGGTATCAAAAGAAAGGTTTCGTTTAGAAGTTTTCAAATAAGGTATGGCGGACGCTAGACGCCATTTTGTCAGAATGCAAAGATAATTTTCTTTCTAAATATATTGATATAAGTTTATATTAGAAATCGTGTCCATCGTGATTATAATAAAATTAAGAAAAATCGCAGGATAGTGGATATATAGACGAAACGTCGTACATTTAATTAAATAAATTCAATATTTTGTCCACTATCCTACGATTTTTCTTAATTTTATATTGATATAAGTATCAAAAGAAAGGTTTCGTTAAGAAGATTTCAATTAGAATACATGACGTCACGGAAAATTCAATATGGCGGACTCTAGACGCCATTTTGTCAGTACGCAAAAAATCGGTAAAACCTTTTGTGTGGGGTATCAAATGAAAAGGCTTGATGAGTAGATTTAACTAAAAGAAAGGAAATAAAAATAAATTATTTAAGAAAAAAAAACAAAAAACTCGACTGGGTAAAAATCGAACTTAAAAGATGGAAACAAGATCAAATGATAGCATGCAGTCGAAGGCATACATGTAATGACAAGTTGAACAGAAATATCTGATGCGTCCGACTGCATATTATCATCTGATCTTGTTTCCATCTTTTAAGTTCGATTTTTACTCAGTTCGATTTTTACTCAGTCGGGTTTTTTGCTTTTTTTAAATTATGTTCTCCCGTTACCTATTTGAAAATTGAATATTCATATTCATAGCAACCATACATGTTAGGGCGAAGAACCAATCACAATTCTAGAAAGAGAGACTGATAGTCGTCTACAATAGCTATCTCTTTCTCTCATTTCTGTGCCTATAGTATAGGGGAACGCTTTGTTTATCAACGTCAATTCAAAATTATTCTATGGGATTATTCAAATTTAAAACGGGAAATCAGCATTTATTTCATTCATAATTGCTTTTTAATGGTCAGTTATAACTTTTAATTTCTTGAAAACACATTTTCAAGTACCTACGAAAAAAGTCATATGATTGAAAAATTAAAATATAGATAAAACAAAAAGAAACAAACAACGATAATTTGTTAAAAAAGTGGCATGTTAAAGTTAAATCCCACATGTGTACATGAGAAAGGTTGATAAATGAAATAGATGCTGTAGCAGGCTTTAAAGCTTCCCCTATTTTCATTCTCTTTTAAGGCCTCTTCTTGACCATTTTTCATAAACCACAATTTATACCGTACCTACTATACATACTGTTAAAAAACAAAAAACTAGCATCGTCATTCAATTTTAAGGCACGAGCATAGAATATACTACAGAAACATTCTAAAAGTTATAATTTTTTAGAAACATTGAGGAAACTCAAAAAAATATGTAGGTACTCAACAAGATAATAAAGGGTTTTACAATAAGGACATAACAATTTTGTATTTAAATAAAACACAGAATAATTGAGATATCGGGTTGAAATTTATTCCAGGTGTAATACACATGTTACAATTATGTATGGAATTCTACGTCGTTCATAATATGACCACCGCACGAGCACGACGGCAGCGATCGATTTTTTGGATCCAATTTTCAATCACTCTTTCACACATATCAGCTGGAATGTTGGTAATTTCGCGTTCAATATTGTTCCTGAGCTCCTCTAACGTTGTTGGAATGTGGGCATAAACCTTCGACTTAAGGCAACCCCATAAGAAAAAATCCAACGGCGTCAAATCGCATGAGCGAGGTGGCCATTCGACTGGACCATTTCTCGAGATTAAACGATTACCAAAGTTGCGACTACCGACTCAGAATTTCGGTAGTAAGTTTTAACGATTTCCAAACGTTGCTCGTCCGTGAACTTCACCATGATAAAAATGTAAGCCTTGACTGACGTTTTGACTTTGGCAGATCATAAAAAAGTTTATAGGTTATGTTCCGTATTATAAAACAAAATTGTTATGTCCCTATTGAAAAACCCTTTAGAAGTATCGTGTCTTGGTGAAAGATGGTAGAAAAAAATCATCTGCCACATTTGGGTTCTCCGGGATTTGAACTCTGTACCGTTAGAATACGAGTTTAATGTTTTCTTCACGGCGCTGAGCATAGAGTTAAGTTCATTTGGATGTCGTTGTTATCATGATTCATATTTTACATACTTCCAGTTCCTCGGTTCTAACCCAACCATTGATGAAGGTATCAACTGATTTTTTGTTAATTATTAGAAATAATAATACATTAAAAATAAATCAGTAAAAGGTCAAGATAACCCTAGTAGTTGATGGTCTTTTTTAAAGGATTTCAACGGTCAAGTCTAATTATTACAAAAATATCTAGTGTAATACATATTTTTTATTTTTTAATAATAAATTGAAAATGCATTTAATTTTTTCACTAGTTCCTACATTAGAACTGAAAATGGGGGCTTGTAATAATTGAATCATTGTGACTTGATATAACGAGAAGCATTTCACTGATCTCAGCTATTCTAAAGCCCAGTTGGGGGCCATTATAAAATTAGAAAAAAACTACTCTATACATAGGTTCGGTTCTCTAGTAATATTAATAAAGAGAAAATAAAAAGCATCTTGATATTTTCCAGTTGAAAGCTTGAAACTGATACAATATAAATCATGTCAAGTGCACGAAGTTTTACTTATCTTTAGATGGAACTACTGTCAACTGAGGCACGAATTGGAAAAGGCTCTAACGCTGTCCCATTTTCCACACGGTCTGATGTAGCTTCCATAACAATGGCTGAAATCAACGTGATGTGTATACGAGTTTACTTTGCTACATGGGCTGTTCAAAAAACGTTGAATGCCACCACACAGATATATTATGCTGGATTGCAGAACGCAGTGTCAAAAAATCCAATTTGATAATGAACTTAGAATTCAAAGAAAAACAAAAGACTGATCTACATAGAAAAAAAATTCTTTTCAAGCCTTTCAAATAGATTACAAAGTTTTAAAAATATCGTTTCAATCGATCAATTATTTTTAAAGCAGGATCGATTTAAAATTCTACAATACTGTTCATATGGAGAAATGTGTGTGATCACAATCTAAGGTTTGTCAAACTAGATTTTCTGACAATGCTGTCTGCAACTCAGCAGGAATGGCTCACACAAATATAGTGGTGTCAAGATTTACTGACTTGGAAGACTGTAACACGCCTGTAACTTCTGAACGGTAAATCGTAGAAAATTTAAATTTGGCATATTGCGTGTTTCGCTGATATTTCGGGTGTCATTTTCTATGAGCTTTTAAACGTCATTTTATAAAAAATTCACAGAAAAATAGTCAGCTCCTCCAGTAGCGGCGCGTGAACATTTTAAATGGGTGTTCTGCAGAGTCAACCTGAAGATTGGAGTAGCCCCCCCCCCTAATGAGGGAACCTCGAAAAAAAATTCAAAAATACATTTGATACAATTTTTAAGTGTATTTTTAATCTGAATAATTTGTCTATACATTAAACAATGATTTCGCTAGCGCTAAAATCGTAAATAAAGTGATTTTTATAGTAATATTTATTATTGTATTAAAAAAAAGAGTGTGTGTGTATACTATGTACGCACGTCAGAAGCTATACTTCTTTTACGTAACAAAACAAAAATAACTCCAAAAATTTTATCCCGCGTGCTAGTACTAAACGTTTGTAAAAGACAATAAAATAATAAAATAAAGATATTAAATAAATTAATTTAATTTAATAAATTATTAATTTATTAAATATATTTATTTATGATATTTATATCTAATTATTTATTAAAAAAAAAGTATGCTTGTCTTGAGAATTGAACCCGAGACCTGTTGGTTATAAAGCCACTACGTTATCCGTTAGACTACGGATACATCTAATCCCATTGCTATATAATACGGTTACTCTGTGTGCGTATGCCAACAGACTAGATATATTAAATAAGAGTTCGTACTGTACGTTCTGCGAACCTAAATTGCTTGCTTACGCATACAAATCTGTCTCTTTTTGTACTCTCTTTACTCTCTTTAACACATTGATTTTGGTGCAAAATATAATGCAGAACGCGTCACGTGCGTAGTGAAATTAGTACGGCTGCGGACGGTTTATAGAATATAGGCCCCGTGGCATGCCGTCATTTATAATAATGCTATGTGATGGCTTTATAATTAGGCTTCATAATTATGAAATTAAAACATATTATGCAGATTTATAATACAATTTTTTTAGATTTATAATACAATTTTTTTTAATTGTGCGTTATTTTCTGACAGTGCGGCAGCTCTCATAGAGGAGCCGCCACTAAGCTCCTCTCACCTTTATGCTCGAAACTATTAGGTCTAAAATTAAAATCGGACAGATGGAAGAGGCTGGTAAAAATTACAGAAAAACTATAGCGAATAATGTAGGTACAGAATGAAATGCGCTCATGCTTGACTGATTTTTTTATTTTGATGAGTTTCTAAGGGCCCGTTCTGATTCGTCTATCATATGTTTTCATATTTACAGGCGTATTTAATTTAATATTGGTTCATAAACTTCAAAATCAATTTCAATTATAACTTTTTCAAATGAATAAAGTGTCAATGTGATTTAATCTTTTTGCGTTGACACTCTATCAATATTTACAGTAATCCGTCTAGTTTAACAATGTCTTTCGATAAACTTTATTTTTTATTTAATAATATATTTATTTTCTTTTGTAACATTATTCGTTTTTAAAAAGTTATAATATTCTTTAAATGTTAATATACCCATCCTCCCACCATAATAACCCGCCTTTAAAAATATCCACCATAATACGTTTCTTTCAATAGATCGCTATCAAAAGTAAGATGATTAAGATATAAACTTGTAACGGGACCACTTGTCTCTAATTTTGTTTTCTAGGGTTTTTTGGGTACCTTCTTTATTTTGTATGGGAAAACGTGCTTGCAGAATTGTTCTGTCTGTTTGTACCCATGTCGCTTGAGAACGGCTGGACCGATTTTGATAAAACTTGGTATACTATCTACTAATACCGTAACTTAACGTATAGGCAAATTTTCATCTGGATTTAGTGTAAAGGTCGTCTGCAAGATGTCATGCTACGATAAAGTAAGGAAGGTTTACTTATTTATTTACTAATTTTGGTAATCAATTATTTTGGGTATTTGTAAGTTAGCATTCTGGATTTTCAAACTAAATCAATTTAAACTGAACAATATAAGAGTCTATCAAGTTAAAGTACGTTGCATTTTAAATGGCACACAATAAATTTAAAAAAAGATACTGCAATCATTCTGAAAGCATAACAGACTGGAAATAGAATTCGCGAAAAAAAATTGTTTTGGTCATCATTATCAGTATTTCTATATCGAAGTAGTGCACGATGTTGTCCCACATACAGTTTCGAAATACATTGTGTCAGACGATGTTCTTTTGTTTGCTGCTGCGTGACACGGATGTGGAAACATTAACCATTTTTTTCAAACTTTTAAAATATTTTTTTTTATTATTAGCCGTAACTGGAGTAGTTTTAAGATTCACTCAATATCAAAGTTAGTTTAATTGACAACCAATGTTAAGAAGAATTAAGGTACTAACATTTTTAATGTAAAAATCTATACTCGTGAGTTTCCACCCCCCCCTTCCTCGAAAAAATATACGAGTAATCTCAGATAATTCAAATCCAGTGAAGGAAATAGGTAAGTTTTCTACTCCTCTGGAAATAAACGCAGTAATGTATAATTGCTGTCAGAAATGTTACTGTGTAATCATGAAAATTGAAAATTATATGTTTCACGGTATAACAAAATTATTTAATGAGTGAGAGAGAAATGAATAGCAAAACTTCAAGTTGTTAAAAATTACCATAACAATTACCATAACGAATAATTAATGTAGTCATGGAATTATTCTGATCCATTCATTTTGTCCCAATAGGGTACATGCCAGTGGACAGTGATCAATATAAAACTTTGTTATAATGAAAGTTTATGCCCTAAAATATTTATTAGAATTTTTATTTTTATTAATTAAGTTTCGTAAACATATTTAAATTAATAAATAAAATCATGATTTTTAATCATATTTGAGTAGAGCAAAAGCGATTTTTAGCGGGCGGGGCTAACATAAATATTTCAAATAAGCTCAAAAATAATTTTTGAAATATTATATGTCATTTTGTTCATAATTTACTGCTCTATTAATATAACACAAAAAAAATTTTAGTCATCCCTATTATGCTAAATTCTCTGGGACACGGTGTATATGCATTTAGTTTATCTCTTATATTTTATTTGTACCACTTTTTATAAAAATTTACTTTTAAATATGTTCTGATGATAAACTAACACTGTTCGAAATTTTGACCAATAAATATCTTGTGAATTTATAAAAAGTCAATTTTAATAAAATTTAGGTGATAGTTTAACACATCCTTAACGGTTACGTTACAAGGACTGAGACCGGATATCCCATTCCAGTGTCAGGATGTTTGCCAATTCGTTCCTCAGTTTATACATATCAACAAGAATATCTGCGGTCGTAAGGCAAAACTATTTATGTAAGATTTTAGGCAAAATAAGCTAAATGACAAAAGACAATAATTGAATCATACAGTTCATATAAATGATTCAGTTCTGCAATGAAATGTGACAGCAGAAATTTTACTATTTCTGGCAGTTCTAAAATCCTGATGTAACGCAAACCTTGGATCCCCCCACGTAGGATCGTCACGCCTGGCCGGACCCCCTTCTTCCCCAAATTGCGTTACGTAATTTACGTACGCCCCATTAGTTGTAGAGTGCCTATAATCTACAATAGCAATATTCTATCTAATTTTAGTGTTCATTTGTGGGTGGGAATATTACTGAAAAAATATGCATGTATTTCAATAATGTCCAGATATACGAAATTAAAAGTTAATTTGTGCTGCCTTTATTCGATGTTTTTTTAAAATTGTATACGTAAGTACGAAATAAACTAAGAAACGCACATCAAAAATTTTTTTTGCCATACCGACTACAATATAGCTACTTTCGATGTATGTATACCGGCCTGTAATTAAATTAATAATTTATTAAATTAAATTAATTTGTTTAATATCTTTATTTTATTATTTTATCGTCTTTTTTACAAACGTTTAGTACTGGCACGCGGGATAAAATTTTTGGAGCTATTTTGGTTTTGCTACGCCAAAGAAGTATAATTTCTGACGTGCGTACATAAGTACACACACACTCTTTTTAACTTCCCGCTCAGAAAATTGAAAATTTTGAAAAATAGGGAAGTTATTAATTTCACCCCAATTTTCGAAAATCGAGTTTTCATCAGATTTCGACGTTTTGTGATCCTAGGAAGCTATTCTGACTATTTTTACGATGATGTCAGTATGTCTGTATGTGTGTGTGTATGTAAACCTCTCATAATTTTTGAACGGCTTGACCGATCGAATCGCGATTTGCGGCATTCGAAAGGGTTCCACTGAACTTAGATTTCGAAAATTTGAACCGATTCCGCCCAATAGAATTTGAGAAATTCCAAAAAAAAACGAAAAAAAAAGTTGTCAAAACGATGTTTTTTCAAAATAACTTCTAGAATATTGTATCGATTGATTTCATAATCTAATCAGCTTTTCTCCTTAGAAAACTGCATCGAATGCCGCTAAGCGGATCAAAATCGGTTAATCCGTTCGAGAGATTACGTAATCAACAGATTTCGAAAAAAGTGTGTTTTCAAAATAACTTCGAGATTTCTCAACCAATCGATTTTGTACCGCTAACAATATTTTTAGAGCTTAAAAAACTGCGTCGAATACCGCTTTAAAGATCAAAATCGAACAACGCGTTCCAAAGTTATGGCTTTTCAAAAATTAAAATACTTACCTGATAATAATTAATACTTACCTGTTATTGTATAATACATGTATATCATTTTATAATTTATAAGATGCCATTCGGCAGCAGTGCTAATGACCATAGTAGTCGAAGCACATTTTGTTTTGTTTTGAAATAAAAAAAAAAAAAATTAAAATAGTGTTATCAGCAATTTTTACTTTTGGGTATATTATCAAGTGCTTCGAACTCAAAGCGCTTGAAAATAGCGGGAAGTTCCAGGAATTGTCCTACAGGGTCAACCGATTTACAGATTTTTTTTTAATTTTGGGAGGCTTGAACCTCCCGAAACCTTTCTGAGGTAACCACTGACTGTAATACTTAGGAGTAGGTATAATAAGTATTACATACAAATGAAGATTATGAGCATGGGAAATGAAATGATCAAATTTAGTATTAAATGTTATGTACATGTGCATTTATTGGATTTTTGCTGATGCCAGGGGGAGGCACGGGCCATCCCCTGGTTATGCCCTTGAATGAACGAACTTCTTTGGTCTTCATGGTTTCCGGGCTTGTAGGCCGTGGTCCGGTGGTATTTCTACCTGACGTTTCGTCTACAACTGCGGTAGACATTCTCAAAGTTACCGACACACTGACCCGTGAGCCGCCAAGGAGGACACTTCGACCGCTGCCACATCGCCTTTGAGAATGTCTACCGCAGTTGTAGACGAAACGTCAGGTAGAAATACCACCGGACCAAGGCCTACAAGCCCGAAAACCATGAAGACTTGGAACAATGCCGGCCGTGAAAGCTTGCACACTTGGATAGAACTTCTTTGGCTTTCAAATGACACCTCAAACATCGTTATATTATCTTTTTACAAAGTTATGACACTTTTGTCTATATCTAAAGCGTTGCCTTACAAAGTCGAAGTGACTGGCCTATAATTCCCGCCGGCATAGAACCGCAGTTCTACGTCAAAATAACATACATTATTCGACATATACGATTTTGCCCTGTTGACGCAGATATACTTTAGCTGATATCATTTGCAAGGAACGAAATATCTTATATAGGTAAAACTACACTCTTCTATACGAGTAGGTAATAGGTATACGTTGTCCGTTGGGGATGTCCCCATCTCCTATCCTATATCCCCACTCCCCTCGGAACGGGCTCAAGTTATATATGTACATTGTACACGTGTACCTATACTGCATAAAGCACACATACATAGAATCCGGATATTGCGACATGGTTTATAACGAGAATATAAATAAATAAAAAATATAAGCATATATTATGTAATAAGATTATTTTTTTGGTAGCTTTGATTCGGTCTTACAGCAAAGCTGCATCTTTTTTTTCGAAGCAAAACCGGATCATACTCCTTTGTCCATTTCTATTTATATTTATTTATATATATCTCAAACAGGCGTATAGCCTAATAATATGTAGACTAGCCACGTTACACAAGAGTGAGAGAAAAAACGAAAACAAAATTAATAATTTCTACATAATAAAGTATATACTGCACATACACAAAAATAGACAAAAACAAAGCAAAAGAAAAACTATGGTACCTATACGTCGTATAAGAATTTGCCTGCCTGCATCACTAGAAAACGAGACAGTTTTTATCGTTTTGTGAAGTCGGTTTAATTTTTACAAAATTTGAAAAAAAAAATGTTAAGCTAAGCTGTTTTCCGTATTATTATTTTGATGTGTAAGCATCCCTCAGTAAAAAATATAATCTGACAACTCAACAATTAAAAAAATAAATTCTAAATTCTACGTGATCAGGGTTTTAACAATTGCATAATATACTTATGTGTAAACTTTATGTAATAAAAAATAATTCAAAAACTTTAAATTGATTTTGTTATTAACCTACAGGTAATTACAAAACGGTTGTACAAATTCAAAACAGAAATTAATTTCACACGCTGTTGATTTTCGATGACCGTTGTTCTATTCCACGCCAACCCGGTACAAAATAATTTATATACCAGTGGTCACCAAATGGAGGACCGCGGGCCGTATCTGGACCGCAAGTAAGTTTTGTACGGACTGTGATTCATTCTCGAACATGACCCCAAATTTCAAGCAGGTTGTTCAAAATAAAACATGCCATTTTTCCCATTGAACATTAACCATACGATTCACTTTGTGAGTAGTCTTTTTGAATTTATATGTACTTTGAATTGATTTTCTTCTATTCTAAATATCATAATAAAAAACTTGACTTGATATTTATGCCCTTCATTTCACTGGTATCCATTGTGTTATGCACGTAAGATAACAACTTATTCCAAAGAAAAGTTTTACTAAGCAAAGCAAGTAGCCTAGTATAGTAGAGTAGTTGGTAACATGGTGGAAGGGGGGTGGTAGAAGGAGTTTGTGAGGGTAGGCTAAAGTTTTCTGGACCGCGAAAGTTTGACAATGTTTTGAAACGGACCTACAGGAAAAATAATTAATTGGTGACCGCTGTTATACACTTCGATATTATCGTGTATTACGTGTCATTCGCGCATTGAATAGAGTTTTTGAAAACAGTTATTCAAGCGCATGAAATTACACTTTCACACAAAAGAATAAATTAAAAAATTGTAAATATCAGCTTCTCATGCCTCTAAAAAGAAGAAAATATTTTTTCCTTTCGTTTAACAACCACTCTCCCTAACTACGCTCGCCATGCCCACTTATAATCAGCAAAATTAATGTTTTTTTTGTTATTTTTTTCAAGGACTGTATTTACTGTAGAATTTATTTATAAGCAATCCTCTCGTTTATCCGAGCATCGATTTTTGTGATTTCGCGAGTTACAGAATTTTCTGCATAACCCTCATTTCCCAATAATTCTTCAAGATCTTTTTTTTAAGTGTAGAGAAGAGAATGCGAGATCTTAAAAATTCAGGAGGATTGCTCTTAAGTATGCTCTTAAGTATTTCGAGAATCAAGACTTATTTTCCCATAAAGGGCCTGTTATTTTTATTGAGTAAAATTCCATAACACGGTGATCTTTGGGAACACATTATACCGAGTTGTAGGAAAAACGACTGTGGACTGTGTACTAAATAAATGCCAACAGTGCAACGAAAACACAAAATCGCTCATCTTAATCTATCTCTAACTCAAGGGATTTAAATATACTGACGATATATTTTGCGTAGAAATGCTGGTACTTTCAAGTCAAATTTCTTAGCCAAATGGTCAAGCAAATGTAATCACTTTAATATAAATTATTATCTTTAGGAATGTTAAGTGGCATTCATACACTCACGCTTCATTTATTGATCCACGTCCACCTATGTTTTTACTTACAGTTAATTTAAAAATAGCCCAGTAATTTTTGATTTTCACTGCGAAATTATTCCCAGTTAGCTGAATTTTTGTATACACCTTTGTTATGGTGTTTTGAAAAATCAATATCGTGCCGGCGTTGCCAGATATTCGAGATTCAAGTTCGCGAAAAACGCTTTTTTGCGAATTTCTCGGTTCCGTTCCATTTTTGGTAAAAAATGATTCTTACCAATCTTGTAGAGAACAAAATTCTCTACAACTTTTGCATAAACATTTTTTGTCTACGATTCATAGTTTTACTTATTTAAGTACCCGCGGCTTCCTCCCCTTCGATTTTTCATAACGGGATTATGCTGCTTCCCGACAGCCTAACATAATGATTTGTACCTTTATTTAAAATTGAACTTTAAGCTAACGATTAATTATAATTTCATTACTTTACGAATAGTCTTTGTAATCGATGTCAAGTATAAAAATAGTATTTTCGAAAAAAATTGTCTGGCTGTCTGTGCTTGTCTGTTTGACGGCTGTCGATTTGTATGTAGAGAACTACTGCATTAATTTCGCTAAAATTATAATTAATCGTTAGCTTAAAGTTCAACTTAAAATAAAGGTACAAATCATTATGTTAGGCTGTCGAGAAGCAGCATAATCATAGACAAAAAATGTTTATACAAAAGTTGTGGAGAATTTTGTTCTCTACAAGACTGATAATAGGCATTTTTTACTAAAAATGGAACGGAACCGAGAAATTCGCAAAAAACCGTTTTTCTTGAACTTGAATCTTGAATATCTGACAACGCCGGCACGATATCGATGGAGATTTTTTTATACGTTTTTTAAAACACCATAACGAAGGTGTATACAAAAATTCAGCTAACTGGGAATTATTTCGCAGATTGGTCGTTTTTATGTCTAAAATTACTGGGCTATAAGTAATATTACATAACAGGCGTGCACAATCTGTAAATTTGTATCATACAAAGTACAAAAATAAACACACTTTCAATTAATGAAAGTTTCCACATCGATTGTTAATTTAAAATCATATTAATTTTGAAAACATTGGAATCATATTTTTACAAATTTTGTTCGAGACAATTACATCTATTAATTAAAAACTTACCTAGCGATTAGGTCGTATCAACGCTATTCAAAATTTTAAAAGCTTCCATATGAATGTATCTATACTAATATTATAAAGAGGAAAAGTCTGTGAGTTTGTTTGTGACTTTGTGAGTTTGTATGTTGTGGGTAATCTCTGGAACTACTGAACCGAATCTAAAAATTCTTTCACTAATAGAAAGGTACACTATCCCTGAGTGCTTTCGGCTACATTTTATTTTGATAAATTTTTCGCGGGAGGGATATTATAAAGAGGTAAAATTTGTTTATATGTAGGGGGTAATCTCTGGAACTACTGAACCGATTCTAAAAATTCTTTCATTAATAGAAAGCTACACTATCCCTGAGTGATATATAAGCTATATTTTATTTTGATAAATTTCTCGCGGTCGAGGGGGGGGATAATTCCTGTAACAAACATTTTGCATTTTTGCGTATTGGCGGAATCCTATTAATATTATACACACCACCAGCCCGACTTCGCTTCGCAGGGGGAGAACTTCTCGCGGGGGGGGGGATAATAAATCATAAATTCTTAGCACCCGGGCGAAGCCGGAAGGGACCGCTAGTATAATATAAAATAACATAAAAACGTACAATCCATAATTATTATTAAATACGCCTGAAGGATAGAACACAATTCGAACCTTTCAACGAAAAGAACAAAAATAATATAAAATTCTGTATGTTTATTTATTTTTTTAGTGCAGAAGTGGGTTAAAGTATAAAAAATTATAAATATGAAAAATGTTATCTTTTGCCTTTTTCAATATTTTTTTTATAGAAATCATATTTCAGTTTTGCTCGTTTCAGAACTCCGACGCAAATTGTAGTGTTATCGTAATTATTTACACACAAAATAGTACCTAGATTGTATATCTAGATTTGTAATGGACTATAATACGACGAGTGATGACAGTATGTAAAAACGAGCGATAGCTACTTCTACAGTATGCCTTGAAGTTCGTGAGTAAGTAATGACAGGCGCACGCAAGTGTATAGAACGAATAAACAGAAGTTGCTATTGTAACCGTTTACCTACCGCACACCTGCGTGTTAACTGGCTCATTCAAGGTCGCTGTACATACATCGAAAGTAGCAATTTTGTAGTGGGTATGGCAAAAAAAAATTATAAATCCTTTATGGCGCTGTAGTGTATATTATTAGCAAATAAATGTAGGTTAGTAAAATGCAAAGGTTTTTTGTCATACCCACTATAAAATAGCTGCTTTACATGCATGTATGCACAACACTAGTGTGGGAAAGTAAGCCATTTCCATAGTGGATTATGTTTATTCGCCTGATCCGCCCGCTCTTACATACTCCGATGCGTGCTTCGGCCTACTATAGGAGTGAAGTTGGCGACACAAATGAACTGTCATAATATTTTGGAAATACTGAAAATGAAATGAAAAGCAGCTATTTTATAGTGAATATGGCAAAAATACCATATATACCTATCTCGCGCGTAATGATATTATGACTCGTGTGACTGTTAAAACTCGTTTAAACATACTATCACTACTCGTCAATAATATGCCTCATTACGCAACTAGATATACAATTTACTATTCTCTAACATGGTTTTAATTTTAAAATACTGTTTTCGTTTGTTACTCAAATATGAGAAGATTACACAATTATTTCCGCCCCGATTCACACGGGTAGATTTTCGTTTTGCAGCAGAATTGATTGTCAGCAAGATTACAGTTATCAATACAATTGATTGTCAGCGATTGATTACAACTAATTATAATAATATCTGTGCTATATTTATGTTAGCCTGAACTTATAAATCACGGGAAATGTATAACGTCTGTATTTAGTTCAGGGAAATCTTCCTTGAACTTTTGGTAAATAATGTTCTCTCACGGAAATTGCTGACGGAAGTAACGACGCTTAAAAATATTGTTGATGTGTAAAATGATCACGTGACGTCACTGACTCAGCAGATCTGCCTATGGTAAAGTGATCAATGTTCAGCTGTGCCATTAAAAGACACAAATCAATAGGTACGCTCGGTCCGTTTGTATACGTATTATTTACTTCCCCGCCTCAAAAATTTCCCACCAAGCGGACGTTCGTTTACTAAAACCGCGTGTACTTTAAAAACGGTTCATTATATTTAAAAACCGTTTCTACAATTTATTAGGGAACTAATTTATTTAAATATGTGAAATTAAATATTTTTAAACGTATATGTACTAGATACTGTAAAAAATAAAAAATGTTATTTTTTGACCCTTCGCGTAGATATATAAAGGGTGTCCGGGTAAGGTGAGCAAAAAATTCAGGGGGTGATTCTACTTGAAAAATTAATGCCACAATTTCATGTAACATTTTTCCGCAAACTCAAAAATACCGAATATATAGGGCAACAAAGAATGTTTTAAATCGTTTTTTTCTAATAATTTTTTTTCTAGCCTACCGATTGTCTTCAAATTTGGTATACTTATCACTAATGTTCTTTTGTATACGTGTTCTAAATTTAACTTAAGTCTCCTAAACCCAAAGGGCCCAAACTGCCCTTGACCTTTAGATAACGACCTATAAATTTTGTTTGAATTTTTTTTTTAAATTTTGACGACACACAATTAAAGAGCATCAAAAAATCTTCAAAAAAGATCCTCTTCTTACATCATGATAAAATGAGCTGTTTTCGAGAAAAACACTTTTAAAAATTTGCTTGCACTGAATGAATTACAAACTCAACTCAGCTCATTTTCAACATTAACAAAGCATGTTGGAAATAGGGATGTGACATTGAGTAAAAAAAATCGATTATTTAGTAATCGATTTTTCTCTTTTCAATATAAATCGATTATTTGGTAATCGATTTTTCTCTTTTCAATATAAATCGATTTGTAAAAAATCGATTTTTGAAGAAATAATCGATTTTTGTGGAAAAATCGATTTTTTCTATTATTCGAAAACAGTCATACAGATGGCGCCGTTTTCCGACTGATTAGTTTACGTTTAGTTTACGTTTTTTCATCCGTCGCACAGATGGCGTTGTTTACAAAAATCGATTAAAACGTGTAATTTATAAATGTTGGCTGCATATGGGTTTCCCAAAGCCTATATTCTTTCTTAATATTGATAAAAAAGAAATTAAAAAAAATAAAAAATAATGTAATTTATATAATCGATTTATAAAAAATCGATTATTATTATTAAAAAAATCGATTATAAGAAAAAAATAATCGATTAATATAAAAATCGATTATTTTTTCACATCCCTGGTTGGAAACAAATGCGTTATTTGCGTTGTAAATAAGTTTACGTGGAATTAATTTCGACAGATAATAATTTGACGCTGTTTTTGGTGAGTTGTTGAGTTTAATAATAAGATGAATAATAATGTTAACTATGGTCACATCGAGCTACGTGACATGCATTATTATTATATGGGTTAGCTGACGCAAAAAAGATTCTTTGCTGTCCTATAAATCCGATATTTTTGAGTCTTAGGAAAAATGTTACATGAACTTGTGGCATTAATTTTTCAAGTAGAATCACCCCCTAAATTTTTTGTTCACCTTATCCGGACACCCTGTACAAAAAGTATAGAAAAAATGTGTAGACAAAATCTATTAAAACGCTCTACCGAGTGTAACCACAGCACACCTGATATTTTTTTTTGTTTTCTTCAATGTGTTAAACTCAACGGTATTTTCAATGAATATATTTTGCGCTTTTGCTACAATATCGGTCGAATATATATAACGAGCGGATTTTCTTCGTCCTTCATCTTCGTTATATCTGACTTTCATTGTGTACATTACGTATTTTATCTCTTGTGTCAATAATAATCAGTTGCGTACCTAGCACAACCGCCATTTATTGCACTAAAATGAGTGATACGCCTGGCTACGTTAGCCTTTCAAAGCGGCACTATACTATCTGCCATACAAGAGTGAAACAGAAACAAGACTTGGGTCGATGTCATTGATATTTTTTGCATGCTATGAATTATGATTCTATGAAACCACAGCAAATACCTATATGTAAAAACACCAGGAGAGTCACTAGATTGTTGGCATTTTGTTGACCTTGAGCACAGTTTCATTAAATGCACGCTAACTTACTACACGTCTGATATGACAGTTTGTGTCAGAACTAACAGCTGTACCTGCTAAGAACATGGCGGTCGCTTGAGCAACATATGTATTCGTGAACTATGTTTTACACTTCGGGCGATTCAAGTTTTAAAACAACTTAATAAAATCTCTTCCTCCACCCTGTCATTACAAACGAGTTTAGACGCTAATGACCTTCGCTGTCGAGCGTCCATTATCTACAATAACTAACTATAAAAGAGCACATCATATTAGTAATCTATAGGCGCTAAATACTTTACGTTTGTCGATTAAAATCATTTATTTATTACTATTTCTTTCCTATTGGCGTTTCTCTTGTATTTTTTTGATATCATTTTTTATCTAAATAAAAAAAATCTTAAGATGGATTTGATAGGTAAAAGGCCGTTATCTGGTCAACCTTGGAACGACCACGCCAAATTAGGGTGTAGAATGAATATGAACTCCATGCGTATATAATATGTATGCCTAGGGCGTAGGGTAAGAGCACCATTCTGAACCGCATGTTCGGGTAATCAATGTCGTCCTCGGAGCACGCGGAGGGCGTAAAACAACAGCACTGGCTCCGACATCTAGCCGCATACAAGAGAACTACTAACGTCCTCTTCTAACGGTCCGTTTCTTTGCCAAAGGTTCGTCGCTATACCGTTCAGGATAATCGATTTAACCCACATGGACAAACATAATAAAAATATGGCATTCGATAACTGGAATTGTCGTAGGCATCCAGCTAATGTAGCGATCTCACTCGTCCGGATTTCTCCAAAAATGTCCCGAGTTCGGTTCTAATGATAACAATTTCAGATCTCGTATTACAAGACACTTATTAAGGCTTGTCCACATTAATAAATATTTATGCTGTGTACTGAATTTCAAATTTCGACGCACAAATTTTTCATCGCAAGCTTGTTCTTCCCATGTAAAAATTTACGCTGTACGCACTGTGTTTGTGATCAATACATGCACAGTTTCATAACCTAAATCAGTGTACATTCAGATACGTCCTACTCTACAAAAAAATAGCGAGGGCGTCTTTAGTTTTGTGCGGTGCATAGAGATAACCAGCTTGAATGGAATCGTAATATCAGATACTTAATAAATGTTCAATAACGAAAATAAATTAAAATTTTTAGATATATTAATATTACTTTATAAAATTTATAACTTTTCTTTTTCATAATACGAAATTTAACTATTATATTTTATCCAATTTTGAGCAGTTATTAACAATTTATAATTTCCGAAATGCAAATGAAATGTCATTTTCTTCAAAACCATGATTACCATGTCAAACTAAGGGCTACTTTGTAATTTAGAACTGTGACAATACATACATACATACATAAATTGACATTTTGCACCGGAAGCAGCTTTTCCCGGCCGTGGCATCAGGATTTGACTAGGCAACCCTAGCGTTTTTTCTTTGTTATAATAAATACTACCTTCCCTGAAAATTTCATCCTGTCAGAAATGCTAACATTGCAGCCAATGTACTTTTTGATTGGTGTACAATAAATGCTTTAAAATTAAATTTGATTAAAACAAAATCTATGCATTTTTTAACGAAGCAAAACAAGACAAGCTTATCTCCTACTGTAGTAATTGATGATCATGTGATTGACAATACTACTAATTTTAACTTTTTAGGTTTATGGGTTAATGAAAATGTAGATTGGAATGTTCATATTGACAGTGTCTGCAATAAGATGTCAAAAAATATTTTTCTTCTTAGGCGCCTATCACGTGAAGTTGACACTGCTACTTTAAAAACGTTGTATTACGCCTTCATTTACCCTCATATGAGGTATGGTATTCTGCTGTGGGGTAGCTGTACTAACATGAGCCGTGCTTTTATTCTTCAAAAAAAATCAATTCGTATCATGTTCAAGTTAACTTTTAATCATTCATGTAAAGATAGCTTCCTAGCGTCCCTGAGGCATTATTTAATTCAAAATTGTTTTTATAATCTACATGAATTTTTCGCATAATATTTTTATATCTTCTGACGCTATTATGTTCTTTGGAATTTTTTAAAATAAAGAATTATTATTATTATTATTATTATTATATTTATGCCCGGCTCTTGGTCTATAAGGCTTTAAGAGTTTGTAAATACAAACTACAACAAACCATGGAAATAATATATGTCTATAAACAAACTGTGATCTTTAAAAGTCCATCCCATATTTTGAACGACACTGTTCTGAACAAGGAATTTGGGATGTTATAATGGGGCCTACAATTTACTTATTATCCGGGTCGGATTGAGGCAGAGGCCAGCGGGGCCACGGCCCTAAGGCCTCCACCCATTGAAAACTCGAATTTTTTTGTATACATTATTTGACATTCAGTTTTTTGATATTCATACACTCATCGCCTTGTTTCGTCGCCGGGCTGAATTAATAATAAGTATAAATCAGTGAATTATTATAAATAAAAAGAAGAGCCTATGTACACGACGCAATTCTTCTGTATAAATTGAAATAAAGTAGCTTATAAGCAAATTTAGACGCTGACGATATCAGCTGCCGCGCGCCTATAATCTTCAATCAATCAATCTTTAAGCAAATTCCTCTCTTCGTCTGTTTAACATCTTCCTTTTTAAGGCCTCCAATATTCTTAACCCGGTCTTGCATATTATAATTAAAAATCAAGAATGGACAATCGTACAACTTTTTATTTGAAAATTTGTTCAATCTGGACACAACTCAAGAGTTGTGGCAATATTCTATCTACATTTAAAATTCTTAAAATCTTTGTTCAAGATTTGCTATCTTTGTTTGTTTCTCAGAAATTAATTTTCTGGTTTCCACAAAACCAATCCTAGATAAGCTTGTTCTAAATCAGTGTCTTTCAAATATTGTAACTTCAGGGCTCCTTAATTTAGACAAGAAAATATCAGATGCCTAAACATGAAACAATTTTTTTGACTTTTGATACCAAATTTTCTGAAGTTATACCTACCTGACGTTTATTTCGAACGGAACCTGTTTGCCCAACTTACGATACCCCCATCCTCAGTTGAACTGGTTTTGGTTCGGTTTTCTGAAGAATCTCTCTGACTATGGTTAATGTTCAATTTAAATGCTAAGATATTCGCAAATCGCGACTTCCACAATTGTGCAGGGTACAATAACAGACCGGGGTTGCCAACGTTTTAATTTTTAACTTCCCATTAGAAGTTATTGTAATGGGTCCGAAAATCGAAATCAAAATGTATAACAAATTTTTATGTTTCAAGGTCACTACACTATTTTTACACTATTTTTAGAAAGATGTCTCTGTGTTTGTGTGTGTGTACGTACGTATGTATGTGTCCATTTCTTTCTAAGACAAAATCTCGAGAATGGAAAATGATATCGACTACGTTAGGGTGCCAATCGACACGTATTATCGTAAATATGATCTGAAAGAAATTTTTTTTAAAATCGGTCCAGCCGTTCTTTTTTCTTAACCAAATAGACTCCAAAAAAGTAGATTTTACACAATATCTCGCGAATAAAAAGTTGTATCGACTTCGTAAGGGTGTCAATCGAGACGTGTTAACGTCATTTTGATCCGAAAGAAATTTTATAAAAATCGACCCAACCGTTTTTTTGTTTAAAGAAAAAGGCCAAAAGTGGATTTTACACGAAATCTCGCGAATAAAAAATGATATCGATTTTGTTAGGCTGCAAATAGAAGCATATATTAACATCAAGAAGACCCGAAAGAAATTTTATCAAAATCGGTCAAGCCGTTTTTTTTTTTTTTTTGTTTAAATAGAACGAGTGCAAAAATCTCGCCCAAAAATAAATTCAACTTCGTTGAGGTGTCCATCAAAGCATGTTAACGTCACTATGATCCGACATAAATTTTATAAAAATCGGTCCAGACGTTTTTTTTTTATTTATTGTTAAAAATAAATAATAATTATGTTTTAATGATTAAAATGATTACTTTTCTGTGTAATTTCTGATTTAATTATTGATATTAAATATTTATCAAACTGGGAAGTTCGTCGTGTGGACCTCAAGGGTCGCACTTTATAAACGACCCGCCCACGGCTTGTTTTAAATATATTTATGAAAAAAACATTTTGCATAACGGCTTTTGTATAACTACAATTTAAACTTAGGTAAGTACACGGAACATTATATTTTTTTATTTTAAAAATTAATATTTTAAATATTTGAGGTCCGATTTTTTAATTTCCAGGGGACTGCCAAACCTTAAAACTCATTTTATGACTAATAATCATGAGTCCGGTTACCTATTTATTTGGGTATTTGATTTCATTTTTAGGTTTTTATTTCAGGATAAAAACTAAAAAGCACTAAAAATGCTTCCATTTATAAAAATGAGTTCCTTTATGTACATCCTTTTATTTTGTTTTAGAATCCTGGGACTTATCCCTAGCGTTACAATTTTTTGTGTGAAACATAAAAAAATACAAATACAATTCTTTGCTGAGAAGACACGGCTGTACCGTATTTTATAATTGTGTTCTAAAGGTACTTTTTTAGGGTGTTACTTTCTTTCTTTGAAATATATTGGTGCTATTGGTATATAAGTGGTTTTCTGTTCTTGTTTATATACCTATATTTCATTTGGAAAAAAAAACTCGGGCCGCATGCCATACCCTGCCGACAAAATAGTGTATTTGCTAATACTATGGCATTGTGGCTTTATTACGCGTAGTTAAGTTTATTTTTAAACAAAATTTTTAAACAATTCCGATAATTTTTTCGGTATTTTTCCAACCCATAAAAACGACACTTAAAATTGTCCCTTTAGAATCACTTTAAATAGGGCCGTGCGGTGATAGATTCCAACGTGTCCACCACATTTCATCAAAATCAATAAATCTTTCGAACATTTTCAAAAATTGTGCCAAATTGTTCAGTAGGGTATATAAAATGTCGAGAAATTTTGGTCCGACCTCTAGGTCCCACCAACCGGCCGACGCAAATAGTATAGTATGTGCCAAATGGCAAATACATGTCTAAAATATAAATTTTATACAAAAGTTATAAAACTACATTTTTAAAAGTTTTTACACACTTAATAACAAAAAAATATCAGTACGATAATATTTACATAATATTGAGAACAGTAATATTGAAGGGTTAAAAAAAGCGTGTTGTATTTCTTCAATCATTTAACTATTTTTATATAATCTTCAATAATAGGGAGCCCTGTAATGAATGAACTAAAGTTTGTTAAACAGTTTACATGGATGAACGAAAGAGAAATTCAAAGTTTGACAACGATAACGGCGCATTTAGAACTGTTAGGTAAAATTAGAAGTCTGTTTGGAAGTGAGAAGGCTGTATAATGAGGGCCACGAATGAATGTGGCGGTGGCGGCCTGAGGACACGGTTCGATAGACAAACAGCTTAAGTGAATTGTTACACACGATTTATATTTTAAACTTTGCCAAAACCAATACTGGAACTCAATTCAGAAGTGCTCGCGTTTACTTTGTTTATCGAACTGATGGGCGATGGCTGGTTGGAAAGGTTCAGATTTTAAATAATCGTGAATGTTGATGGCTAGCCGTCCGTTGGGACAAAGGTTAAGCCGTAAACAAAATGGGCCGCACCGTGTTTCATTAGCATGCTCACAACATTAACATCTGTATATAATGCGTGCTAAAGGATTCTCATCACATTAATTGGAATTTTAATTAGGATATGTCAAAATAATCAAAATACTTTTCCCTCTTCCTCTTAAGCAGCAGTAGTGGTAAATGGTCCGTGGTAAATTTCATACGACTCATTGTTCTCAAAACTCATAGAACAGACACATCCGTAAACTGGATGGTTTATGTACAGATGAAACGTTTTTTACACTGTTACACAAACAGGATTAAAAAAAATTATCAGAAGATACATAAAAAATAGCAAAAATTGCTCATTGTACAATTCTGCTTCGTTGTTTTTTGTTGATCACTGTGTAAAGAGCATATAAAGGTTTGTTTATAAACCCGTAACTGCTTCATAAAGAACACAGGGAAAACAAAGATGAAACGTGACGGCTGTCAAAGAAGAAGTTTAGTTAAACAAGAAACGGAAACGAGAAAAGTAAGCGCTGGGAAATCAAAGAAAACTTCAGTTGTTTGTTAAATGACTTAGCAACATTCAAAACACTGAATGCACACTTATTAATGGACCTCAAGTTCGGATCCCACGAACGCCATCATCGACACTTTGAATTCATTAACGTTTAATTGTGTGAATTGAAAGTCTGGCTACTATAATTTTTTTTTAATGGAAGTTAAGCTACAAATTTGGTGAACAGCAATACTAATATTTAAAACTGCATTTATTTACTAACGTTTACACATATTTCATGTAATCTTCAGAGTTTCAAATTAACTACCAATAATTGTTATCGCTATGCATAATTAATTAGGTATTGACAACAATGAAACTTTACAGATATGTCGAAACGCTAATAAATAAATGCAATCAGTACCTATAGCTTTTCATCGATTTTGTAGCCACGAAGATTTCCGTTACAATGAGCCATTTTCCTGAGAGTAGTTTCTTCAATTATCCACGAGAGGCGGCACTTGTGGTAGGTACAAACATTATTTATTCCCCATTAGTGTCGTGTCATTTTAGTGGTATAACTTAATTATTTAATTAATTTAATAATAATAATAATTTAATAATTAAGTTATACCACTAAAATGACACAACACTAATGGGGAATAAATAATGTCTGTATACCTACCACAAGTGCTGCTTCTCGTGGATAATGGAAAGAACTACTCTCAGGAAAATGGCTCATTGCAATTGGAATTTTTTTAAGGAATGTATCTAAATAATTTAGATTCATGAAATTATTATAATTTTTTTAAATTGTGTTTCAGCGTCTTCAAATTAAAATTTTTATAAAAAACTGTACATAAAAATTAAGAATGATAAAAAACAATTTAGTCCTTCAAAAAGAATCACCTTTCATCAAAATCGGATGATTTTTCTGAGATAACAAGATGACGACGTTTCTCATTTCATTTTTATTCCATAGTCTTCCTGCAAAAATGTTCTGCGAGTCGTATAAAGAAAACCGCATCAAAATTGGTCCACCCATTGAAAAGTTATGATAACTACCACAGACAGACGGATTAATAGCCAAATAAACATATAATCGAAACACATAACACACCTTTATTTGGGTCGGAAGTTAAAAAAAAGCAAAAATATAACACGCACTCGAAAATAAAAAATATGTCAAGCAGAATATTCTATTCTGTTCGAGGCAGAATATGTATTTAGGAATCAACAAACATAATGTAGATATATACACAGCTAGAACCATGCATATTGCATATACAAACATACTCGAACACGTCGAATTGATAACCTCATTTTTTTTGTAAAAAAGATCAAACTCAACGATAAATCGTCTCCCCAAAATTATTATTCAAACGCTTGGCATCTTTCAGTTTTTTTTCTATTTACCAAAAATATACCTAAACCGTAAATAAAGTGAAATCAAAGGCAGCTGTGTAAAGTTTATTTTATGAAAGAAGGGCGTGAACATCTGAATGAAATATTTTTTACGCTTTTCATGTTTTATTTTCATGTAAAAAGGAGAAATTCAATAATATATGTATTTGTATATACAAGTACTACACTACACTACATGTGGCAAACTGCCCTGTTGGTAGGCAAGAAGAGACGTGGAAATAGTTACTGTAAGTCGTACAATCAACTTATATAATATTACCTATAGTAATATAAAACTTGGAATTAAAATGACGATTTTACATTAATCTAGGGTTTTTGTAACTGTAACAAAAGATCTTGTGAAATTTTTCAACAAAAAAAAAATTAGCTTACGTTATTTTTTTTTCACTTTTTTTTTTAAATCTCAAATCTTTTTCAAATGCAGTATCTGCTTACCTCTATACAGAGTGTTCCAAAACAACATGTACATATTTTAAAAGGCGGCTACTGACGCGATTTTATGAAGAAAAGTTTATAAAAGCATGTGGCCTAAAATGCATAGGTATTGTGGGTGTTAAAAATTGAACTATTAACCCGCCCGTGATAATTTTTCGTCAGAAACTCTAATTTTTCCTTGTTATGCATAAAAAGTTTATGTGCAAAATTGCGTTTTTGCGATACCTATACCCACTACAATCAGAATGGACCCTGACTGCAGGGCCTAGTCGCTTGTCATTTAACAGGTAGGTGTGCGGAAAATGTTTTACTTACCGCACTAGGGCGGTAAGTAAACGGTTGTCATAGGAACTTCTGTTTATTCGCTCTATAGGCCTGCGTGCGCCTGCCATTATACATGCTCACGAACTTAACGGCATACTGTAGAAGTGAAGATGGCGACGCAAATGAACTGTCAACAATTTTTGAAAATGAAGTGAAAAGTAGGTATTTTTTAGTGGGTATGGCAAAAAATACCATATATATTTACCTATCTATCGCTTTCGCTCGTTTTTACATACTGTCATCACTCGTTGTAATATAGTCCATTACAACATCTAGATATTCAATCTACTATTACAATCTTCAAATATTTTGAAAATTTTTAAAGAAAACCATCTTCACAGTTCAATTTTTAACACCCTGCAGTAATTGGAAAAATTGTGTTTTAAAGACCACCAACAGCTAAAGTTATTTGGGCTTAGCACCAATTCATATTTCATATTTTCAATTCATTATTTTTTTTTTATTAAATTGAAAATCCAGTTGACACTTTTACCAGCTCTCGGGCTCGAACCCGGGAACTGGGGACTTGTAATAGAGGAATCATAGCAACGCCATGTAAACAACAGCACTGCTAAACGCTCGGCTATTCTCAAGCCCCCTGTAATTGGAAAACAAGCATTTTAAGCCACATGTTTATATGGACTTTTCTTCATAAAATCGCGTCAGTAACCGTTTTTTTAAATATGTACATGTTGTTTTGGAACACCCTGTATAAAGCGACATACCAAATTCAATGAGCATTCGACCCTCCGAATGCCCTCACACCATTACGTTACTGAAATCATTGAATTCCATTCTTTATATTCGTTTACAAAACAGAACTTCAACTTTTTGTGGCCAGACGTTGTAGCGGCATTAATTTGCGCACTATCTGTATGATAAATAAAGCGTGCGATATTACGACGCAGCTACGTCGGAGGTGAGTATTATACAATCTGATTTTATTGCACAGGATTTACTTCTCGATTCCGTTTCGCGCGTTTTCTGAGAGTGCCTAGCGGAAACGGAAAGCGCTCACAAAATCAATGACCGGATATGCTCACATCTATTGATGCGCGCTTTCATATTCGAACATGATATTATAGCTATGGAAACGATCATTAACTAGGAACGTTCAGAATTCCCATATATGTAATACTTCTATATTGCTAGTTCCCGTAAGTGGAAGTATCACGCCGCAAGTGAGACAGCAAATTACTGTTTCTATCTTTGTCAAGAAACCCATCTTGTTGTGCGCAAACGTTGCAACTCTCGTGGGGGAATTGGCAAGTATGGTGGGGAAAGCCTGTGGAGATATTAATCACACAATATTTATAATAATAATTATGTTCGTTGTCGGTATTGATATTTATTTATTTTCAAATAATTAATTCACAATTTGCTATTTTACTTTTCATTATAATCTTTTTTTTACTTGTCAAAATCACTGTTTTTATAATAATTTTTCATTACCCTAGTTACAGCAATATCTTGGATTGTTGATCGCTATAAGCCTCCTCTCCTCGAAGCTTAAAGCCTAGTTATAGTAAACATCGTCTTGTATTCTCGGACATGCACATAAGACTCGACGTCTTTTGAAAGAGACAGACATATATATGTCTGCATCGTAGTCTTTTCGTCCGACTCCAGACGCCGGTTAGCAATATAGGAGTATTACATATATGAGAATTCCAATAATTTAAATTCTATAGAATTATCGCTAGGCACTTGGTAGAACATGATTGAATAAAAATTAATAAACAAACATTTGAAAAATTCTACACATTTATTCATCTCAGATGAATAAATGTGTAGAATTTTTCAAGTGTTTGTTTATTAATTTTTATTCAATCATGTTCTACCAAGTGCCTAGCGATAATTCTATAGAATTTATTTATTAATTTTTATTCCAATAATTTCTTTCATTTATCACTGCAATGCTAGTCGTCACGTTTATATTGTACATGCTTTCGCGGTGCCCCAAAAATATTTATCAGATATAGCTCAATCATTTTAGATTTTTTCATGAGATTATAGCTATCGGATTTAAACTTTTGATGCAGTTAAGCGTCCCCCGCGGAGTAAATGAAGAAATATATTTTTGCCCATTAATTAATTATGGGAACTGTCCGCCATCTTAGCTTTTGTGTTTTTGTCAATTTGCACGCGTATTTTGCATTTCTCGATAAAAAAGACAAGTAATAAATTTATAGACAATTTAATTCTCTGCAATCCTCATATAGTCAATATTTTTGAAAAAAATTATTTATTGCCAATAATAAGCAAAAAGTGTGAAAAATTAGGAGAGTGGCGCAGTTTTTTCAACTTTCGGACCTGCATTTTTATTGAAAATAAGTGGCACATTTAAATGACCAAGTTGTAGAGGACTTATTTCCCAACAGCTTTCCTATAAACAAGTTTTTCGTACGACGTGTGGAGCATGGCCGGGAATGCGCTCAAATCAACGATTTGGGGGAACTCGCGCTGCTGGACACAATATATGCAGTTCCTATAATTAATTAATGGGCAAAAATATGATTTCTTCATCTCCTTTGCGGGGGACACTTAACTGCGACAAAAGTTTTAATCCGATTTCTTGCTTCTTATATCGAATTTGATCTAAAGTGAGTGGGCTAGATAATGGACAGGAACCTGCACGAAACGGAAAATTATTTACATACAGTTGCAAAGTTTCAAATCGATAGGTACGGCAATTAGAAGTAGGTAGGTTAAAATCAACTTCCTAGATTTGTTTACTTAGTTAGTTATACATACAAGTGAAGTAAAAGTTTATAATATGAAGACAAAATTCGGTTAATAACATGCAAACTACGTATTGTAAAGCCATCAAAAAGCAAAAAATAAAAAACTTAAAAAAACCTCCAACAAAGCCAGTAAAAAGGAAGAAAATAATAAAATGGGGGAAGCCATTCAGGGGAGGGTTTATGCCTGTCTTATGGATATGTCTTATCATGCTATGCATGTGCCCACGTTCTATTGGCCGCGTCTTTGCGCATGCTCAATTGCGCCAGAAGCAGTCGTCCGCGTCTTTGCGCATGCTTAATTGCTCGTACAGCGCTTGCGCAACTGAATGGATTAATAGAATGTGGGCACACTTGCATCCTCACCGCGCCCCCCTTAACAGCAACCTCCCCACTCGCTTGTACTACGTCCCTGGATTTCTATGTCTATGGGTAGAGTTCTCAAGGTTAAGTTGATACTATGTTGTTGGACTTATTTAAAAGTATAAATCACAAATTTTCAACCTTTCACAAATAATTCCATATTTCATACACTGGCTCTAGGATTATTGGCGGAACATGATTGAACTTTTAATTAACAATATATGAGTTAGGTAATTGTGGACAACAATATAATAATTAATAATTAATTCAACAATGAATTCAATCCACAAAGCATTCACTAAACCCGTAGGTAGTGAATAGTATTTCTTCGGTTCAAGTCCCGACAGTGGCTTCTGATTTTTCCCTTGTATATCTTATAACAATCGTTTGACTTTTAACAATCATGATGGCATAATATGCTGACTGATAATGTTTAAGAAATACTATTCACTACCTACGGGTTAAGTGAATGCTTTGTGGATTGAATTCATTGTTGAATTAATTAATAATAATTATTGAACTTTTAGTTTTAGTTTGAACTCTCTTGATAATTGGCTAGAAACCCGAAACGATCGTAGAGATTATTAAATGTGTAGTTTTTCAAGTGTTTGTGTATTTATTTTATTTTGTAAATTGTATATGAATAGGCCCAGAAATCTAGAAAAGCTGATAATGAACAAAGGAAATGAAACAAATGCTACTCCATGGCACGTCTTTCAAACTGTTATGCAAAATTTCTTAGTTCTTATGGGTAAATAAATCAATCCATTGTGTTTTTATTCCTTTAATTAAATGTACAATAGTTACTACCCATTATCCAATAACTATCTGGTACCCGATAAATGATAAATGAATGATTAATTATTGTGCAATTGTAATACTCATCACGTTATCTCATGAATGGTGAATAATATTCACAATTTTTTATCGTTCCATTTTAATGTTCTTGGCGGTTGCATTTTAAAATTCTGCCTTATAGCGGATAATATAAAAAAATGTAATTACATAAAATATTTATATGAATAATTTATAATATTCCAAATGTAATTCAGTGCATAAGTCTAACTTGGGGAAAAACTTGCTTTCCTTTCTAAAATGGGACATAAGCCATTGAAAGGCTAAAAATAAGACAAAATAACAACGCAAACAGAAAATAGGCACATCATAAGCCACATTTTGCAGTGCGCGGTATAGGTAGATTTTTACCATGGAGTTTTAAAAGTATCTAGTTTTGGAATATAATATCAAAAAACTGCATGAACGATTTATTAGAACACATTATTATGCTAAACAGAGGACATAAAATGTTGACACACAAAACATTAATATATTTTTTGCATGACTAGAGAAGTCATGTGACTTTCCCATATAAAATGTCGATATTAAGAATACTGCCTGGCTCAAGTGGAAGAATGAAACATACAAAGAAAAACAAAAGTATCTGAAAATCTAAAATTGTGTAAAGTGAAATACTGCACAAAAGGAGATCCTTATGAAACGTTTATAAGAAGGTTTATAATAAAGGGTTGCTAATACAGAGAAAGACCGTTTACGCGACTGTAAGAATAATAATTTCCAATAAATAACGGTCTCTCATGATGACTTTTTTATCCACACTCGCTATAAGACCGGTCACATAAAGAGGTCTTAAAAATAGATTTTAAATATGTAGATGGGCTTGAGAATAGCCAAGCTTGTAGCAATGTCGCTGTTTATAAGGCATTATGGTTCCTCTATTACAATTTACAAGCCCCTAGTTCCCAGGTTCTATTTAATACTCTTTATCATTATTAATTGTACTTAAATTAATAGATTTATACGGCTGAATTGCAATTGAAAATTTTTGTTGGAAAGCAGCCAATTACATAATTGATTCCAAATATATTGGAAAAAATCATTTTACCAACCATAGTCACAGTTAGGATTCTAACCTAAACTTTTCCACTTTCGCGGCGGAATGAGCTTACAATTACTCAACCGTGACATGATTACTTATCTAACATTCTCCTTATATACTTCGGAATCAATTGATTTTCACTACATGCGAGTGTTAATTCCTTATAGCTAGGTTGTAGGTGTGAATCTTCGTACTAGCGAGAGCACATCATAAAAGTGAACATTATTACCCTTAAATGGGTTACATTAAATAAGTACCTAGATATATCAATGCTATAAATTGGTATTACTACATAATATTCTAGAAATTGCAATTCAGCCATATAAATCTATTAATTTATCTTAAAAAAATCAAACTTGTTGGTTGATTTCTATACTGTGTTTTATGTATGTATCTAACATGTAGATTATCTTACGATGTCTACAAGATATAATTATTTCTAGAATATTATGTAGTAATACCAATCTATGGTTATTTATAGCATTGATATATCTAGGTACTTGTTTAATGTATCCCATTTAAGAGTGTTTGAATTAATTTTCACTTTCATGATGAGCTCTCGCTACTACGAAGATTCACACCTACAACCTAGCTATAAGGAATTAACACTCGTATGTAGTGAAAATCAATTGATTCCGACGCATATAAGGAGAATGTTAGATTAGTAATCATGTCACGGTTGAGTAATTGTAAGCTCATTCCGCCGCGAAAGTGGAAAGCTTCCGGTTAGAATCCTGACTGTGAATATGGTTGGTAAAATGATTTTTTCCAATATGTTTGGAATCAATTATATAATAATTTGGCTGCTTTCCAACATAAATTTTCAAGTAATTGTAGTGTTCTCGGCGATTGGTATAAATATTAAAGGAACGGATTATGTAATTAATGATAAAGTGTTAAAAGTAATCCCGCCAAAAACATGCGTGTAAAAAACAGATTAAGTTCTCGTCAGAACTTTGTGTTTTGTTATTTGAAAAAAAAAATTCTAAGGTAGAAATTATGCCATGTTCCTTGCCTACGTTATTAGCAGTGTTTTGATAAGCACAGAATAATATTGTGAGGATTGATAAATATCTAGACCATTGATTCCCAAAGTGGTCCAGGTGGACCCCCAGGGGTCCACGGGAGACTCGACGTGGGTCTACGTTGGCGTGACAAACAAATGGGGGTTCACAATTCGTAAGCGGGGGTCCACGAAAATTTATCTGGTTTCGATAGTGAAGAACTAAAATGTTGGCTTGACTTCACCTATCAATGTAGGCAGATAATATTTTAAGAAGCTCTGCGACTGTTACTTGTAAAACTTGCATATTCCATATATTTAATAGTGTAATAATTACATATTTGAATAAATACAACACAAGAAAATATGCTATTTTTCTTTTTATTTTTACCACGCCGAATGGGGAGTTTTCTAAATAAAATAAGTGAGAATTGATTGGTTTCTAGTGCTGTGAGTAGATGTCAAAAAAGTAAAGTTGGATGGAATCACTTTTTTGATTGGCCAACTTTACTTTTTTGACATCCACTCACAGCATAATCAATTCTCACTTTTTTTCGAAAACTGTTATTTCGTGGTTGGAACTCAGCCGCAACGCAAATTTCTTCACATTTTTTGTCGAGTTTTGGGAATATGGTAGAAATGTAGCTGCAGGGGGTCCACCGGAACCAGCAAAATTTTTAAAGTGGTCTATGAGAAAAAAAAGTTTGGGAACCTCTGATCTAGACCAAACTAGGCAAGATTTCAAGGGTCTTTGATCTGCAGTTCTTTAATGAAAACTTGCCTAGTCTAGTCTGGAAATTTATCAATTTACACAATATTTTTCTGTGCTAATAACGTGTAGGCAAAAAACTTGGCATAATTTCTACATTTCAGTTATTTTTTTCAGATAATAAAACACATAGTCCTGACGAGAACTTGACCTGCTTTTAACACGTATGTTTTTGGTGGGATTTCATAACTTTTTGCTCCGCAATGTATTAGAAATTAGTTCCATAATCTCATCCCACTAGTACATACACCGACTGTATACATACACCGTACAAGCACTGCCTGTCCTTCGTAACTTTCCATACAAAGTAGAAGTCGCTATTTCGTGTCAGAACTCAGAATCCGCCAGGTTGGATTTTTATTGATTTTTGATTTTTCTCGTAATTATCACTTTGAACACTATTTATGTTCCAAATTTCAATGTTCTAGCTCGATTCAAAGTACCTACCCTAGATTTATGATGATCTATCAGTCAGTAAGTGCGTCAATGAATGCCCAAAACTGCGATTTTTGGACAGTCGTATTTTCGAAACCATTCCACCTAGACGTATGAAATTTGGAATACTGCTTCTTTTTGGTAACCTTAACCCCCCGAAAAACTTCAGTTCTGTAACATAACTAGCCTCAGAGATAGAAGGGAATCGAAAAGAGCTGGACATGGTTCGTGTAAATATTGCACAGTGTACACGCGGTCGGTTTTGCTTGCGAGAACTTGGCACTGTGCGCTTAAATGCATGAACATAAAACACTAGTAAATATTATTAAAAAAAAGACATTGTTCATACTTTGCGGTCATATAATGCGATCACAAAAATATACTGTACAGCAAATTATACTAATGGACAATTAATTAGAGTAGAAAAGACTCAGAAGCAGAAAAAGTATCGTGGCTAGATAACATCACAAAACAGCTGCATCCGAACTGTTCAGGATAGGAACTGGTGAAATCAAGTGGCCTCTAACGTCCTTTAGGGGATATGGAACTCTTCATCATCATCATAATTTTTCGTATTTTGAATTTGACCAAATTGTTATTTAGAGATTTCATTGTTCCTGCCAACGTTGAAATGTTGTCTTTGTTCATGCAACACTTCAGAGGAGCATTGTTGAAGTAGGTACAACTAAAAAGGGGAGGGTGGGACTAAAAAAAATTGCGCACCTCTACACCTTTTCCAATTGTATTTCAGAAAGATCAATTTAATTTCAGAAAGTATTAATTGTATTTCAGATTAGTAAATTGAATTTCAGAAAGAGACAATTGTATTTCAGATTAGTAAGTTGAATTTCAGAAAGCGTCAATTGTTTTTCAGATTAGTCAATTGAATGTTTTCGCAACATGGATAAACGGCAAATCGCACAATTATACATATATCTTTAAGCTTCATTGCAGCTAAGAACATGAAGATTAGCTTTGTAAATTCAACTTAGGGTCAAAAACATAAATAAAAAAAGTCTGTTGGTAGGAAAAAAATTAAGCACATTTCATTTTAATTATTTTCTGAAATACAATTGACGACCTCTAAATTACAAATTACGCTTTCTGAAATACAATTGACACTTTCTGAAATAAAATTGTCTAATCTGAAATACAATTGACACTTTCTGAAACTAAATTGACTAATCTGAAATACAATTGACACTTTCTGAAATACAATTGGAAAAGGTGTAGTCTAAGTATATACTGATCTTATGAAATAAAATTTTAAAAAATAGTCATAAGAGTTTGATATATTTATGCAAATACCGTAAGCATATTGTTGAAGAGGGCACAACACGTTTCATGCAAGGTACATAGGTAAAGCACGTAGTCACTTGAACACAGAGACAATTTCATTCTCTGAACACAAAAGGTAAATCTGTTTTCCACGCAAGTCTCCCCGTCCCCTACTCGAGTTAGGTAGGCACTACTACTTTATACATCATCTCGAATGTACGGCGACGGCATCCAGAAGGCACTCAAACACACGTGACACTGGACGTAAGGTGACGCCAATAATATGGCTTTTCGTTTAGTGGAAAAATTCTTGCGCAGATGTTCGCTAGTAAAATGACTTCCAGTCAGGGTTACCAGGTGCCAAAATCAGAATTCCGGTCACTGGAGGTTAAAAATCCTGATTTTTTTTTTAAAAAACAAGGTATTTCTAATACTTCATAATATTCATATAGTGACTTGGAGACGCAACACTCTAAAAATGTATCATATTGAAGCTAGTGAAGCAAAGTTGATCTATAAATACAAAAGTGTTAAAATCAAACTATTTAAAGTATCACAAAACATTACATTCAACAAAACATGACTATATGAAAACATTATTCCTAAATACGCATCAATTAATATACAATCAAAAACACCTACAGCACACAAAATAAAACATACAGGAGAGAAAAAATGGATTATAGAAGAAATTCGTTATTTATATAAAAAAATAATTAACCACACCTGAAGATGGCAACTCGTTGCTGAAACGCGTAGTGTAAATTCACAAGAAGTCACAAGACGGACATAATAAAAGATCAGTATTTGGTATTAATAAAAATCACATGAATTACCTGCTTATATTTTTGGCCAATTGAAACAGCTTTCAAAAAGTCTTTTTTGCCGGAAATTGAACTACCTATAGAAGTTTTAACATGTCATATCTGAATCTCGCAAGTTGTATTGTGTAAGCAAAATAGCCCTTATGAAGTGAGACAAAATGTGGAACGCTTCACGATTTTGCGTGATGTAACGAAAAATTTGGTCCTGAATGAAATCCAGGCGAAATCTGGTCAAAGCTCTTATAAAATCTGGTCAAATGGTATCCTATTTCCGGAAAGTTTTGAGGAATTATTGAATAAATGCATTAAGGAATTCAGTTTATTCATAAAAGTAAGACGAAAGAAGTTTCTTACAAAAGGAAAATCGTTATTTTTGTGGTTGTAATTTTGAAAAATAAAGTAGGTACAAAAATAATTAACACTCTACGAAAACAAAAAAAGCACAAATGTTTTATAAAGTTTGTAAAAGTGACACTGTCTTCAATTAATGATTCACAACATCAAAAATTATTACTTTATTTAGGTATATATGTATTGATATTGATATCGTAAAAAATCAATGACGAAATATTTTTAAAAATGTACTAAATGTAAAAATCTAACAATGTTCCGGCGGCTTAGCTAAAAAATTGTTCACTTTTGTATAATAAAATTCTAAGTGATGAAAGAACATTTTAAGACATTGGACCACTTTAAAATTTACTCAGTGGACCTTAAAATCCAAAATGGCGGCCAAAACTTTTTACTTCAAAATGACACTCTGCAGCTCAATTTACGTGTACAAACCGGAAATAAATCAAATCTGATAAGAAATAAGCAAATTTGAATTATTTACCGTCATCTTGTTTTTAATAGTTTCTGATTGCAAAATGCTAATTTTAACCTTGAATCTGTATTTATTAGTATCTGAAAATGCATGGATAAACTGAATATCAATCAAATCAGGCCATTATAATTAGAGAACATTGAAATGTTGGCCGCCATATTGGATTTTGGAGGTCCCTGAGTTAATTTTAAAGTGGTCCAATATCTTAAAATGACCTTTAGGGTATGTCCTTTAATCACTCCAAATTTCATGCTTTTATACAAAAGTGAACAATTCGGCGTTTTTTTCGAGCTAAGCCGCAGCACTGCAAGTGAATAAGATCTTGGGTGATAATAATTATCAACTAAGATCAAACATAAATTCTCTGCTAATAGTTAAAAAAAAATTACGCGAAATCTAACTTACCGAGATATCATACCAGGGGAGCTATTGTGTAACTTTTGTGAATATGTTCATTTTCACATTTTCATGTCACGTGAAAATTTTCATTCGATTCTGTAACATATGGATTCACTCGTGAAATCACTAGGGCACAAAGTAGGGATTTTATTTTTTGTTGGATATTTTCACTTTAAAAATACAAATTAATGCGGATATGAGGTTATATTATGCGGTGTTTGACAGATAAATAACACTGAACGTAAAGAGAATCAAAAATTGATGAAGTATATAAATAAAGTGAACTTTGTAATTTAATTTATCGATCTTATATTATAATATATACCTATTCATAATGTGTTTTTGCGTATAATTATGTTTAAAAAATTAAAGAGAAATTTATTTTCAAATGTATGTATTATAAATAAATATATAAATTCATAATGTGTCTTTGTCTATAATTATGTTTAAAAAATTAAGATATTTCAAATTTGTGTATTATCGTTTATTGCATTTCTTTTATTATCTATAAGAACAAAGCTGTCATGTTAACGTATTTTTATATGTGTCTCTGTCTCACTCTTATTTCACGTTTCACTGACAAATTCGATGGCGAATAATTTCACGTGAAATGGTTCACATTATTTCACTAGTGTGGAAAATACACAATCGCGTGAGCAAATTCACATCAGTGAAATCACTAGAAACGAGATACTCAATAGGTACCCAGGTTTCTATATAGTGAGATTAGAAATTTCAAGAGTTGGTAACACCGGTGTAATGTGACATCTATACTGTCAGTGTCATGGTACAAAAAACTACCCGGTTATTGGTGCAGCCAACTTACACGCAAGCGTACAACACGTCTTGGCACACGTATATCAGAATGAGAATAAATCTGATAACTTGATAAGGCGGCATTTAAGTCCAACAGTATGTGCATGTTGGCCCATTCACTTTGCATTTCCTATGAAACTGTGCTATCTGATTGAATAATAAGTAACTATAAAACTCCACTCAAATGCCAAACTCGCACAAATCTAACATAAAATATTATAGGAAAAATCATATTTCACAAACACTACAATATTATGTACCTATATTATCTGAACAACCATGGGTTCTCAATTCGAATCTACGAACATTGACCTCGACAATTTACAACGTGGCATAAATTTACTAAAAAATCTTTTAAAAAACAAACCTCCTTCAAAAAAGCCACTAAAAAGTGGAAAATAATAAAATTTTGAGGTCGGCGCCATTTTAATTAATATCTACTTTTTAACCGACTTCATATTTTATTAAAATTATCAACATTTTATTATTTTCCTCTTTTTAGTGGTTTTTTGGAAGGAGGTTTTATTTTTTGTTAAAAAGTTTTTTATATTTTTAACCGACTTCAAAAAAGGAGGAGGTTCTTAGTCCAACTATATTTTTTTTGTGTGTGTGCATGTTACGCGATTTCTCCTGCATTTGTGAACCGATTTTTATGACTATTGTTTTATTTAATAGAGCATATAAACCATATAAATTTTACTTAAATAGGTTCAGTAGTTTGACTGATTTTTTATTATGTATTTTTTATGTGTAATGTATGTATACCACCTCATATATCTTGCATTTGTGAACCGATTTTGATGATTCTTGTTTTATTTAATAGGGCATACCTTGATGGTGTTTCTACATAAATATTACTAAAATCGGTTCAGTGGTTTTCTTTTTTATTTAGTTTAGTAATCAAATATCAAGAGAATAGTCGGTTTAAAGCCCCTAAAAGTAGAAAATAAAAACTTAAAAAAAACCTCCTTCAAAAAAGCCACTAAAAAGAGGAAAACAATTTAATAAAATATGAAGTCGGTTAAAAAGTATGTAATAGTTATATTAATATCTACTTTTTAACAGACTTCATATTTTATTAAATTGGCGCAGACCTCAAAATTTTATTGTTTTCCTCTTTTTAGTGGCTTTTTTGAAGGAAGATTTTTTTTAAGTTTTTATTTTTTACTTTTAGGGGCTTTAAACCGACTATTCTCTTGATATTTGATTACTAAACTAAATAAAAAAGAAAACCACTGAACCGATTTTAGTAATATTTATGTAGAAACACCCTGAAGGTATGCCCTATTAAATAAAACAAGAATCATCAAAATCGGTTCACAAATGCACGAAATATGAGGTGACATACATACATATAACATACACAAAAAAATACATAACAAAAATCAGTCGAACTACTGAACCGATTTAAATAAAATTTATATGAGACCACATCGAAAGTATGCTCTATTAAATAAAACAATAATCATCAAAATTGGTTCACAAATGCAGGAGAAATCGGTGAACATACATTAAAAAAAAAACATACGTGCCGAATATATGTAGTACCTCCTCCTTTTATTAAGTCGGTTAAAAACGGCGCGCGTTCAGTTGCAAACGACAAATCCCATACATACTTGAAATGCAAAACTAATATTTCATTCACTACCACTCTGACACAGTTACTATCATTAATGATGACTTTCTGTAGAAATGTGTGTCAAAGTTCAAACTAACTATCTGAATGGCAAAATGAATAGTAGTAAAATAAATTGCAATTTTTAGACCTATTTTGTTACCAGGTCTATTTTAACAACGCCAGTACCTATGAAGCTGTATCACTCATATCCTCTAGTTAATCAACAATTAATACTAAAAACAGAAAAAAGAAAGCGCCAATACATGCGAACGGGGGGGGGGGTATTTTTTTGTACCTACCTATTCTTGAGGGGTATCGTTGAAAAGGGCATTTTGAGTAGATTATGAATGTGTTTTTATTTTATTTATTTTATCAAAATTATGCACGCAAATGGGGGGCAAACATTTTTTTCGTTTGTACCTATTTTTAAGGGATTCCGTTGAAAAGGGCCTTTTGAGTAGATTATGAATGTGTTTTCATTTTATTTATTACAAGCTGTTATTTAATTTGCAATGTATGTTAGTTAGTTAGTCAGTTAGTTTGTGTGTTTGTTTAGGTCAAAACTTGCAAGTCAATTTTGACATGACAATACATGAATAAATCGTTTTTAGAAATAAATTCAACCCTTAAGGGGTTCAAACGGGGATGTAGGTTTTTTTTAACTAATCAACCCAGGCCCAGGCCAAATCGCTGAAGCTAGAAACTTGAAATTTGGACAGTTGGTTCCTTTTGTAACGTAAGCATCTACTAAGAAAGGATTTCTCGAAATTCAACCCCTACGGGGGGTAAAATTTTGAAAGACTAAAATGAACAAAATAAAAATTTGTAAAAAAACTTTTCAGAGACATAAGCTTTTATTTAAGTGCACTAAAAAGAAAAAAATTTTAATAATTTAGGTTCATAATTATAAAAGCGTGGGTCGTGACAAATAAACTATCATAGAGTTCACGACCCACGCTTTTATAATTATGAACCTAAATTAAAAAAAATATTTTTTCCTTTTCAGTGCATTTAAATAAAAGCTTGTCTCTAAAAAGTTTTTTTACTAATATTTATTTCATCAAAATTGTAGGTTTACCATAACTTACATAGTACGGAATCCCACTCTTTGCGTGGCTCGACACCCACTTGACCGTTTATTTAATTTCTTATAGTTTCCAATCACAGTGTTCTTTATTTATTTATTTATTGTATGTAGATTATAGACGCGTCGACAACTTAGGTCAATAGCGTCTTAAATTACATGAAATAACAACTAACTTAAAACTAAATAACATCACAAAACATCCATGAGCGCAGGTGGGATTCGAACCCACGACAGTCTAGTCTAGAGGCTGGTACCAAGTACGCTATCCACTAGGCTACACTGCCCTCCACAGTGCTCTTAATTTTCTTTATAGGTATGAGGTGAATGGAATGAAATATGAATAAATGAATGATTGTACGTTCAACAACTGAGATCATAAGCGTCTATTCCTTAACTGAAATAACATGAGTACTTTTATATCACACCCGTTAATTAAGATGGTAAACTTTTAGTGTTGGTTGTCGCATTAGGGAAGGAGTTAAGTGTATAATTATGTACACAGGTTTGTAGATTACAGGTAATTCTAGATCAGATCCGATCATCCGTGTCTACGAAGAGATTCAAATTTCGTTCCTAAAGTTTTATATGTACAGTAAATCTACGTTTATCATGCAAACATACCTCCGTCTCTTCCGAATTTACGTTTCTTCTTGGAGCCAGCGGACGACGACGAGCTCTTCTGATTGGACGGCTTGTCGCTGCACTTATCTTTGTCTTTACTCTTCCACCGAATCAACATTGCGATACCGAAACGCGCGCCAAATTCAAATAAGCGACGACGCGTTACACTACATCTATTTCCATCGCGCTTGCGTCAACATTCATAAACCGACACCGTTTCAACATCATACTACACGAAAAATTCATTTCTGTTTTTTATATTAACGCCGTTGCTACCAACCTGGTGTAAATAAAATTTAATTATCCATCTTATGCTTCGTTGCTTTATTAAAGAACTTGACACATCAACTTAATGTTACGTTGCCGTATCGGCAAAACGTACATGTTATTCTTGTTTCAAAAGAAGCAACTTTTTCAAATTTATTTAAATAGAAAATATTAGTTACAACTCTGATTCGACTGGCATTTATGACAACGTATGAATGAATGATTGTCAATTATAGACGCTCGACAACTGGGGTAGTGATGGGACTCGACTTGTGTTTCACTCGAGTGGTTTTTATTTTACTCGCACTCGAATCAAATTTATTTTTTCTCGGCTTTCGAGTGACTCGAGTCAACTCGAGCGACTCAAATCGGCTAGATCCACTCGATTGGCGAGTTGACTCGGAACACTCGAAAGGCCTGTAGTGACTCGAGTGAGAAGTACAAGTTAAGACATGCTTAGCCGATGTATGACATACAATATATACATGCCTTAATCTTTCATTTGAAATTCAGTACATAGTTTGAGTTGTTTTATTTGTTAAATGTTTGTGTAAACTGTAAAGATGTTCGCTAATAGTTCGTGTTTAAAATGAGTGAGAGCTACACTGAATGTGGTTTGTGATTACTCATTATTATGACCTGCCTGTATGTAAAAAAATGACTCGAGTTACATTGTCACTCGAGTGAAGAAATTGTCACTCGAGTCTTATCTTGACTCGAGTGGCATTCGAGTGAATCGTTTTGTACAGGCGAGTGACTCGAGTGAAAAAATCTCACTCGAGTCCCATCACTAAACTGGGGTCATAAAGTCTATTAAGGCAATGTAAATTCTTCGATATCAGTAATAATTTATACAAATAAATCGTACCGAAGAACAATACTATAGAACAGAGTTAAAAGGGTTTCAATTAAATAAATTAAAGAATTTATCAGATCTATTGTGTGAATAAAATAAAGACGTGGCCGTAAAATATTTTAGCTCATCTAAAATGTAGTTGTACACTTGTACGCCCAATTGATTTTATTAAATAAGCTGCAACATTCCTTAATCACACGAATTAAAAAACCGCCCCTGCTAAAATTCCTACTATATAACAATTAGATACTTCCCAATTTTTTCCATGTCCTAAAAATTTCAAATTTTTTTTAAACACCTATAAAAACAACTGAGTTATGCCACTTGAAAGTTCAAATTTGAGAATTCTTTTCACTTTGCGTGTAACGTCAAGCGGGACATTGTGACCCCTGAATCACGCGTACACAACGCAATGAACGAGCTGGCTCGCGCGATCGTCAATGCCGCGTGGCGTTATTGACTTCGCTCAATCTCGATTGCAGCCCACTCACAAAAAATTTAATATCTTCGTCAAATTTAAAGATATCGAAATAATTCTTTCGGCATCTTAAAAGTTATTATTAATAGTATTTTAGTCAACTGGAAACTATCTAATTGAAATAATTTACTACGCTTTGTAGCATATAAGTTTTAAATGGGCCTTAACTGTCAACTTCATGACAATCGGTCTGACCGCTTTAGCGTGATGGCCGAGCAGAACTGTAATTTAATTACAGAGATTAAACATTTAAAACCTAAAAAATGGACATATTATAATCCGTAATAGTTCATAGAAAAGTTCTATTTTTTAAAGAAGTTAATCTGTGTTCCTTAGTTTATTTCTTATATCGTTACAGCATTGCACTCGATATTTGTGAAAACCCAGTTCAGCCGACAAAAAATCAAAAGTAAAACGAAAAACACGACGTTAAGTTTTGATGTGTCAAAGTCAGTGAATTTGGTAACCACTGGCGGCACGCAACGTCCGACCAAGCGACGGTCTTAACGTAACATTTTCATTAAGTGCCCGCAGTAAATTACAAGGCATTAAGTTTTATGAAAGGGTTATAGAATGTAATTTAAATTTTATTATCTGTTAGATAGCGATTATAATTACATTTGCGAATTTGAATAAGCCTCTGATAATTCGGTATGTGTAAATACCCATATTACGTATTATTACACCAACGAGAATTAACGATGATTAAACTGATATCGAATATTTAAACTTATTAAGAATTATTCTGTCAACAAATTATACGAAAAAAATTCTAATTTACTAATATTTTTTGCCATACCCACTATAATGCGAGTATGTATGCATGGAATATGTCACTTCACTGACAGGTGTGTTGAAAGTGTTTTCGAAACACACTAGTGTCGTAAGTATAAACATAAATCAATATGGAATATTGATTTATGTTTATGGCTATACTGTGCGTGCACACTGCAACAGCTCACGGCCTATATTACAAAAGTAAAATTGACGACGCAAATGAACTGTCAAAATTTTTTGAAAATATAGAAAATGAAATGAAAAGTAGCTATTTTATAGTGAGTATGGCAAAAAAGGCATATATATCTCGTGCGTAATGATAGATAGGTATTATCATATTATGACTCGTGGGACTGTTAAAACTCGCTATCGCTCGTTTTTACATACTGTCACTATTCGTCAGTAATATGCCTCAATACGCATCTAGATATACAATCTACTACCATACGACAAAAAACATAGTTTAGGGCATTAAATATCCATTCCTGGATGGATTTTTTTTTATTCAGTATGGAAGGTATTCGTAACGTTTGTCAAAAAAACACGTAAAACTATGTTATGATTTCAACTTTGACTGCCTATAACTCTCAATTTTTAAAAATATCGATATGGGACAAAAAGTAAGATTAAGGGCGTTCTATGCTTTAAGAACATATCTATTTTCAATTTAAAATTCGATGAAGAACACATTAAATAAAGCTATTGAAAAGGACATTACATTTTAATCATTGCAATTGGATACTAAGGTTACAAAAAGCGCTTTTCAATTTTCAAGAAGCTAGCTGTAGGGCGCTTACCATTAGTACCACAAAAAAGTTGTGGAAATGAAAATTGTAAGAAATGTAACCTCTTTAAAACATTACATAGTGGAAGAATCGTTTAAATCGACCGTTTCTGAGATATTTGGTAAAAAGCAAAAAATGTGCAAACATTTCTCTGTTTTTTTTGCGAATATCTCGGAATGCTCCAGGAAATTTTGTTTGCAAACTTCAAATTCGAATTCAGCACCTCAAAAAAACGTATAGAACCGCAGATAAACCGACTACTTGAATTTTTTCCTGGTACAACTATCATTTGACTGGACTAAAATGTAATGTATAGGTAATAATTTGCACAGGGTTTTTAAACTTTAATTAATGAGTATACTTCGGAGATAAAAACAGTGCAATGGTTTCGCGAATAAGAATTTCGCAATGAACAGCTGCCTTCAAAATCCTCGATTTTCTAATTGTGGAACACTCTGTATAGTGACTTACTACGACCTTATAATACTCTTTTTTGGTACAATTTTATAGGCTGTAAAAACTTATATAAATATTATGTACATACATTATGTAAAATAATATGCATTCATTTATACATGAAAGTATTTTAGATCTTTGAAACTTTACAAGTTTTAATTAAAAAAGAAAAAAAAACGGTACTATTAAACTTCCATTTACACTGCAAACGATCTACATTTTATAGCATTTGAAAAATAGATTTAATTAAAAGTTACTTTAACAGAGATTTCTCACCAGTTAAATGGATTTAGATTAAGAAAACACTTAATGACAAGTTCTATGATTGATCATTAAAAACTTGAAAATAATTCTCCCTTACTTTTTACAAAACCGGAAACCCTACAACAAAAACAATACCGCACTGGGCATCTATTGAATAAAACATTTTAAGATAGGTTAATATTCAGAGTTGAAAAGCACTCAAATTGGAATCTCCAACTTCTATAGCGTATGCGGCCTGTCAGATGACTATCATCGACCATTCACATTCCTTGTCCATAACAATTATAACTATCAGCAATCAGTTTGCAACTAACATAAGTACGGTTGTGACATTGATCGAGATGAACCGTGGACTAAATTGTGTACTAAATAGGTCTGTTTATGGTTTGTACCAAAACTATCCTGTTCGGTTGCAGAAAGCATTGTCAGAAAATCTGATTTGACAATGACCTTAGATTGTGACCACACATATTTCTCCATAAGAAAAGCATTGTAAAATTTCAAATTGATCTTGTTCGAAAAATAATTGATCGATTGAAACAATATTTTTTATTAAACTGCAGTTTATATACTTACATGTTTTTAACATAGTTTTTTGTACAATTTCCACTTCGGAACAATATTTTTCTACGCATTTTGATCAAAATTGAGCTTGAAAAGCGATATTTTTCTATATAGATCAATCATTTGTTTTGTGTGCGTACAATCTAATGTTCTACATGACAGGTAGTTTCACAACGACATTAGACTGTTCTTGCATGTATAAAAACTGTAATGATATGACCACAGTCTAAGGTCATTCTCAAATCAAATTTTTTGACAATGCTGTCTGCAACCCAGTATGTAGTAACTTATTTTTTTAAGTCGGTCAAAAATGAACCAACGGCTTGGCATCTTAATCTATAATATATTAATATGTGAACATCGAAAATTGTCGTAAACCTTTTTTACTATTTATTATAAAAGGAGGGAATGAAACTTATATCATTCGAAAGGTACTGTGTCATAGATAGGCACAAAAAAATCATGTGTGTGTTGCCGTTAAGGCAGGTAAAATAAACTGAACATACACACATGATTTCCAATGAAAGCATGATGCCTTCCCTGCACGGGAGAATATTACGTGCAAAAGCGTTGTTTCTCTCGCTGTTGAAAGACCTCTGGAGACACGTCATACTCCACGGAGATTCTATGAACTATCAATATGTAGAGGGTATCGGCCAAACAAACTTTAGTCGAATTTCTTCGTTATCGGTACAGTTATGTTGAATTTGTACTTATTTATAAGGTTATGTGACAAATAACTGTGACCCGCTGATGTTTTCTGTTTAAGCTTTTACGTTTTTGTCTAAAAGTAAACGGAAAGTATATTTGTGTTATGCCTTGAAGAAGAACGCTAACGGGTCAGGCAAAGAGATAGGGAGGGACAATGTTTGCGTTGTACAGACACAAATGGCCGAATTTCGACCACAGCTACAGGCAGAGCCGGATTAACCATGTCGGGGCCCCTTTTCAGCCGTTAAACAAAAGACAGCATTCGTCGAAATACATCATGATTCATACTGTATTTCGACGTATGCTGTCAGCTGATGAAATACTTCATATTTACAGAACAGAACCATCTAGTATCGAGTAGTAGAACTAATAATATGGGTGTGTTACGTAGCGTATTGTATGATTCATACAATACGCATCCTTATTATTAGTTCTACTACTCGATACTAGATGGTTCTGTTCTGTAAGTATTAAGTATTTCATCAACTGATAGCATGCGTCGAAAAAAAGCAATAATACCTATTGTCATTGAGGATACAAATTTTCCAATTAAATTTTCACCCTATGAAACATTTTCAATTTCTTTTGTGCGCGCGGGGGGCCCCTAGGCAGTTGCCTACTCTGCCTAATGGTTAATTCGGCCCTAGCTATAGGCGTTCCGCGTTAGTAGTAATAAATTAATATGCAGCCTAAAAAACTGACTGGTGCAGTGGTTTGATTATGATGTGACTATACGTCGCCCAGCTATTGATCCATTTTTACCGACTTACAAAAGAGCTTACCAAATCAGCGTGCACGCTTGTAAATTTGTATGCTTGTTGTTATGTATAAGTATAATCACGGTTTTCTCAAGAAGTCTACTCCTTTCCGAGTAACACAGATTTTATATTATTACGCTACGAATAAAGGGGGTTGAGCAGTAAGCGAAAAATCTAAATCAAGTCAGGGATATCATTATACATGTTCTTCATCGAATTTTAAATTTTCAAGAAACTGTAGCGCGCTTCCACAGAAAAGTTATGGGAATGAAAATTGTAATCCTCTTTAAAACATTACATAATATAGTGGAAGAATTACTAAAGGCCTGAGCACATTAGCGCGGTGGCGGTGGCGATAGCGGTGGCGTTTGAACGCAACACTAACAAACAAATTGACACGCGCATATATGTCGCTGCTTGTCAGCGTTAAAGCGTTCTGGTGCAGCGTTCTATGGCGCGGTGGCGATCAGACACAACTTGTTGAGTTTGACCGCTGACCACGTGTACCGACGTATAGTAAACGTTATTGTATTGTTGAGATGGCGAATGACGAAGACAATTTTACTGAAAAACTAATTGAAAGTCACCGCAAACACCACCGCAACAGTGTAGCCTATTCAAAAAACGCCACCGCCACCGCGCTAATGTGCTCAGGCCTTAGCCCTTAAGGCGACCGTTTCGGAGATTTTTCGAAAAAAGCAAAAAAAGTTGTAAAATTTCGTACTTTTTCGGGCCAAAAGTTGTTTTTTAGAAATTCCAGAGGGCTCCTAGGCTAACATTTATTATAGTATATCCTATAAGGTACCAATTCATACCAAATTTGGTGCTTTTATCCGCCAGGTACTAACGCTTGAAATTATACAGCTCTAAACTGGGTTCTGAATTTTATTAATACTCAAAAATATTTGAAAACCGACGAAACGAGTAAGTGGATACACAAATGTCTAATAAAACAACTAACTAAACTATTTCATGATTTACATATTTGTTGGAAAGACACATCCTGTTACAAATTAGCAACGTTATTCATAAACAACGACGTCACAGAGACGTAATAATATTAAGTTGTTGTGTGTCACGTGACATAACCTTGCTTATTCTCCCAACTAGAAATGTCTATCACCGTATACTCTATTTTGTACGGCATATATATGTACAAATATAGGTACACATAGTGTAACTTCATTATCTTTGATGGGCAACCGCTGCCAGTAATAGAACTGTCAGTTCCAAAACATTCCGTTAGTGCTGTTCAGTGCTTACTGCTTATACCGCGTGGGCGCTTTATGTTATTTAAAGTTACCCAAGTGTTTCCAGCCATACCATAATTATTATGGTATTCCACCATAATTTGTGCTTAATAACGTGCAGCATATGAATCGCCATGGTATTCAAATACCTGATTTTGAAATACGTTCGATCATGAAAAATATATATTTCTTTTTGTTAATACACTCACAGACAAAAATATTGCATAATTTTTTTATTTTTTTGTTATTTCTTCTTTTATGTACTTTTTTTTGCTAAATGTCTTTTCCTAGGGTGTTTTACGTATAGGTACTAACAGTAGCGAACTTTCCATAAGGCCGACTAGGCCCAGGCATAGGGCGGCCAATCTGCGCCCGCTATCTAGCTGAAGCACGTGCGGGACGCGGCGAGTGCGGCGCGGCGATGTGCACTGATAAAACTCTATATGGTCTTATAACTATCAGAGACAGAAATAACTCAGATATAAAATATCTCTAGCGAATTTACCCGAACGCAATGCTGATTTTCGTACTAGCCGCCCCTTTCTACGAAATGTGAAGTTGTTCGTACAACTTCACATTTCGCAGAAAGGGGTGGCTGGTACTGACCGGCCTAAACTGCTAGTCCACCTTTTGGTACTAATGGTCAAATAATTTACATTAGCAGCCTTACAACAGATTTGTTAAACGAAAAGAAATAAACATAAAAAAATATGCAATATTTTTGTCTGTGAGTGTATAAGCAATTTTATTACTTTCACAAAAAAATTGATTTACCTACAGTTTTTAGGTACAAAAAATCGTTCTTTGTTCTGCAATATAGCTAACACAAACAGGTGTGTTGTCTTGGAACAGTTGGAACTATAATTTTTACACCACTTTATATAGCACCTGAATACCAACCGAAACACAATCAGAACGTTGAAAATTTATAATTTACTTGGCCCGTATACAACAAATTGTTTAAAAAAATATTCTCTTCCCAATTAAGCTAATAACTGTAGAACATCACACTGAGGTCCACTGTAGCCAAATACAAATTGGTAAATCACTTATCAGTGAATTTGCCCGACGCCTTTCGCATAAAATCGTATGCTTCATTCATATTTTTTTTAATAATTATTATGTATTTCAACTTTTTTTAAGACTTTACAATATCCCCTCAACCAAAACACTAACGAGAAAACAGATTGTGGAGAAATAGCATGCAACCGAAGTTATGACGTCTACTGGACGTCGGTATGGTGCTTGAGGTTGACTTTTTGTGGTGTTTGAGAGTTAATAACAAGATGTCGACTCCAGATTTAGATAATTTAATTTTTCAATAGACGCTTATGATCGAGTGTCTATAATCTACAATATCTTAATTTTCCAGATATATTTTCGACTTTCACTTTTCATGAAATTTCCTAACATTTTTCAGACACATCGCAAGTAGCAGATATATTGGCGTAATATCTCAAACCACGTATGAATATTGCAATATGGGAGTGAGTGAGACAATCTATGATTACACTTGAATGCGTTATTATTGTTAATTAATGCAGACGTGTTAATGTACTACATAATCATTTCCAATTAGAGTTGAGGCTTTGTGACACGATGTACTACTTGTACAGGTAAACCCCAAATTTAGGTGTCTCTTGAACTTAGACTTATTCAGACAAGCCTATTTCTGTGGCCACAGACTAAAACCGCTTATATTAATAATATATTTCGAAGATTTTTTTAGATTGTTCTTATTTGGTAAATGGCACCATCTGAAGTCCTAGACACAGTTAAATAATAAGTTGAAAATACAATTGCTCATTTAGAACTTAAGAACTGGGGGTTTGTAAGACGAACTATGGTAACGCCAAGTAAAGGGCGAATACATTTAAGAATGTCATATTTAGTTGAAAACAAAGGAAATTCCTGAATCTAAATATTTAAAGCTAAAAGTCGTATCTGAAACCCAGAGAATGAGTATAGGCTAGAGTCTAGGGTGAGTGGCGACACGTTTTAGGGGGTAAACAAAATTTAGATGAAAGCTAAAAATAAAAAAGCGCAAACCGTCATGTATACCATTCTCGGAAGCATTGTTTATTATTTTTGTAATATTTGTTAAAAGTTATAAAAAAAGAGTCCGATATGCAAATGTAACTTACAAGAAGGGCGAGATCCACGTTAAAGCCTAAGGGACCTGACATTTAGCTTTAATAAGAAGTATTAGAAATATCTTGTATTTTTGGTATCCGTCTTGTGACTTCATGTGTTGTTAACACGATGCGTTTCAGCAATGAGTTGCCATCTTCAGGTGTGGTTAATTATTTTTTTAAAAATACACATTGAGTATTCGTAACACGATATATTATTATGATTTTAAGCACTGTGTATTATCAGTACTTCACAAGCCACGACATAATACTCAGTGCTTAAAATCATAATAATATATCGCGTTACGAATACTCAATGTGTGTTTTTAAAAAAATAATTAACCACACCTGAAGATGGCAACTCGTTGCTGAAACGCGTCGTGTTAACAACACATGAAGTCACAAGACGGGCACCAAAAATACAATGTATTTCTAATACTTCTTATTATTCATATAGTGACTTGGAGACCTAATACTCTAAAAATGTATCATTTAGCTTTATTTTGTACAATACTGTATATAAAAACGTTTTATCTTTACGAAAATTATAAACAAAATTTAATCTATATAAAATATCTAATAAACCGTAGGTACTGAAATGATAATCCATCAGTAATATTTCATCCATGTAGTCCATTTTTATGCGAAAAGGCACTCTCTCCGAGGGACTATAGTGTTTTTGCAAATGAAAATCCATTAGTTGGAACGTTCTTTTATGTGACAAGTAGAGCTATTTTTTCCATTGCTGTTAAAAATGGCATCTCATGGGTTCACCCAATATATACATGATTAGAGTTTGCAAAGTAAAGTTTCGTAAACTCTTATTTCTAATAGGCGCTAGATGTAATTACGATAGCAGGCAGCAGCTCCTACCAAAAACACACTCGATATGTCGCTTATCATAAATAAGGTCAGCATTCCAACTCAGTAATGAGATTTTCAGAGACCATGTGTATTACCAGGTTAAAGTCAAGGAACAAGCATCTCTAACTTAGATTCTATTATAGGTGGAGAGGGTTGCCACCTGCCGCTAGTTGATTAACGGGTTACCAGTATAAAAAATACGGGTTTTAGATATTTTTACGGGAGACAATTAAAACAGCAATGTTTATTCTATTTTTTAAATTTATATTTGTGGTTAGAAGAAACAGCTTTTAAAAGCTCTTCATTTTGAGAAGCAAACATATAAAAATCTTTGCAAGATAACTTAAAATTACATTTGACTTGTAACATGGAGCTTTATTTACCCCGTATTTTATTTTCGAAATTATGGGTTTTTGTATTATCTTAGCCTGAAAAACGGCGTAACCCCTAAAATACGGGGCATCTGGCAACCCTAATGTCCCTAGTGGAGAACCATCGATAATTTTCGATGTTTTTGACTATCGAACGGCTAATCCATAGTTTCAGATAACCAGCAGTAGTTTTTGATATTTTTGAAATTTTTAACAAAAAAATGTATATTGTATAATTTGTCTTCTTGTTAGATTAAACAGATTGGTGAGTGACTATTTTCCTACTCTATTGTGCGCGGGACGCGAGTGGTTTAGCTAAAACTCCGTTCGCATGGGGTATAGCACAGCGCAAAATAATATAAAGTCCGTGATGAATAGTAATTTACTAAAATGACTCATAATAGTCATTTACTAAAAAATTTAGAGACACAAAATTCGTTTTAGCAAAATTTTTAAACTATTAATAATAATAATAAATCTCTACATCTAGGATCTACACTAGTAATTAACAGTTTTTAACAGATATCTCATCGATTCATCGCGCATTTCAAATCCTTTTACTGTGAAATAACCTTACATGTAACTTTATCTTTATAGCTTCCACAATCCAAACCACAATATAAACGTCAACATAACATTAATATGACTTGTAAACAATATTTTGATGACAAAGTCTCACAATTGGAATTCAGCTGGGCAAATTGTGCGAAGTAATAAATCAAACAAAACCACATCTATAGATCGTGCAAAGATGAATACAAACAGACAACTATAACATACAGTGTGTTAAAAAAATACACTTAAGGCTATATGCAGCAGGATGCCCACTGAATCAGTAGGGTCATCCCACGTATCAAAATTAGACAATTTTGAAGAGTTATTTTATTCCTCATACATAAACAAACAATATTAGTTGATATTAATACGACTGTTCAATACTTATTTGATTTTTTGGATAAACGGCAAAATTAAATATATTTCAAATTTTAAATATTTGAAATAGTGATGTAACGAATGTCAATTTTTAGGCGAATGCGGATATCTGTCGCCCGAATGCGAATACTTCAATGTTCTTGTTTGTTTAAATTATATATTTTTTTTGTTTTCTAATGAAAAGTTGATTATTTATAATACTAAGTCTAAAGCTTTATTACCTAATGTTAAAGTAAAGGCTGATAAAAGATATAATTGCAAGGTTATCTTAGCGAAAAAACTTAAGTTATTTTTTAAAAAAGGATTAAGCATTTTTCTATTAAAAATGCTAAAAAATTAATATTTTTTGTCTTATTTTATATTATTTTCACATTTAAAAAAAATGATTTTTTCTGATAAGTATTCATATTCGCATGAATTTTGCGAATGCGAATGTCAAAAAATATGCGAATATTCGCGAATGCGAAAGTTCGTTACCTACATCACTAATTTGAAATATATTAAATTTGACTTGAAATACTATATTAAAGGCTGATTATCCAAAAAACCAAATAATGTAAACCTACTTTTTCGTTGTTATATCCTTCTTCTTAATTGCAAACAAAAATTAAAGAAATATGTATATACTTTTCAAACACTTGAGCATAAACCGTCTTATGATGACGTAGAAGAGAGTTACACTTCTTTATCTATAAGAAGAGATGTATATAAATTATCTTCCTTGGCCAATCACAGGCTGAATATTATCTACGTCATTTCAGTAACGAGATATATTAATAAATGTACTTTACAAATTTATAGAAAATGGATCGTGCCCTTTAATCCAATTATCTAGGTACATTTAATGCAAAATTCTAAAGGTTTTTCGATTTAGCCGTGGTTACTTGGATAGTCGTATAAATATCTGAAAAGGTGCAATTTGTTTCGGTATGTGAAAATAGTTTGTGTAAAAAAAAGGTTTTTACGAATATGGAAAAATTGATGCGAAAATAAACTTTGGTGGGAAATGGGTTACGTTAATTCATTAAATTTTGACGTATATATAAATTGTACTACCTACACCTATTATAATAATCTCTTGTAGATCACAAGATTTTACACACTTTCGTTTTAATTTCAAAATTGGGCATTTGTAAGAATAGTTCACTTTTTATTTCCGAGATTTCTTTTTAAATATCGTTATACATATATAGATATTGATTGACGGTTAGAACGTTATTTTCGTTATTGACTTCGCTGTTTGTTTTGTACATAGTTTTCCCTTTGAAAATCGCTCATGAAAATGCTAGTCAGGTGTAATGTGCTTATGTCTAACGCTCAATTCACGCAAAACTTACGGAAAAGCTTTAAAACTTTTTTCATTTAATTTTCATTCTTAACATATTTATACCTACCTTCTTTTTACAGAAACAAAAACACTTTTTTAGATTGAAACCATTACACGAAAATGCCAACAAGGTCATTTAACTGTACCCGAAGGTCTCGTTCTTTTTTTCCAAAAGAACTTACGAACATTTCCCAAACGGAAATCTATATTTATTCTATTTTTATCGGTTTCAAAGTGATACCAACGTAAAAAATAAACTAGTTCATTCTTTTCTTATCTTTTTACTTTGGTTTCAGTTTACTGAATCATGAAAATGGATTTGAAATTTCTAATAATATTACGCTCGAAAAAATAACACTGGTCGCGCCAATACTTTTGAAAAAATATATACATACAGGGTGTCCCAAAAAGAATGGGACATAAAGTAACAGCTGATTCCTTAAAAATAAATATTGCGATAGACCCCAACATGCCTATTCCGAAAGTTGATATTAAAAGAGATACAGGATGTCAAAGTTTAATTTTTATTTTTATCATTATGACGCGGCATTTTAATTAGAAACATTGAATTTTTAAAAAAAAACTGTCAAAATTACCATGATAACGCCGCGCCGGCGTTTTCAAAGTCACCTATGTTCATTTTCAAAATTTGCCATTTAAAGCCACATTGTATCGATTACTTTAAGTGCAAATATCTTGAAAAAGGTTACTCCTAGCCACTTTTACAAAGTATACCTTTTTTACGTAAAAATGACGGAAAAATCAATTTTTTAATTCAAATAAATAGTACTAGTGCGAAAAAAAAGTTATGACTATTTGAATGAGTGAAAAGGTGTGTAAGTGGCGTCCCCACAAGTAAGTGCCATACCAAGGTCAGGTTTGAATTTCTCATGTCAAAAAATCCCCATATACCAAATTTCATTACAATGCCTAAATTATTTTAAAAGTTATTTAAGAAAATCAAAAATAAAAATTAAACTTTGACACCCTGTGTCTCTTTTAATATCAACTTTCGGAATAGACAAGTTGGGGTTTATCGCAATATTTTTTTGTAAAGAATCAGCTGTTACTCTATGTCCCATTCTGTTTTGGACACCTGTATACTAAAAAAAAATTCTACAGAATTAAACATTCAATTATAAAATGAAATAATGACTTTTTAGTTTCTATGACCAATGGTGCCTATATTTTTTTTCTCCATAATATAAACCATAAGATTTATGCCAAAATTGCAATGACGACTTATACAAAAATCACGAGACTACTCGAAACTAGTTTACTATTAACGAGAGTACGATACGGAGGCGAATACTGACACCGAGACAATAGTTTTAAAAATTTCGTCTAATTTTTATTTATCTTGTCTCGCGTGACGCGCTACATTTAAGCCTTCAATATATTTTTTTCACAATTACAGCTTAAGCCCCGTCTACAATTGTCGCAAAACGCAGACCGCAAGACCCTAACGCAAGAAATACGCAAAATTCAAGTTGACGTTGCGTCAGCTGACTAATAAACGTGCGTTTTGCCTGCGTTGTCCAATTCCAATCAGAGCAGTTGTTTATTTCGTTTACCATAACCTCGTTCGTTCAATTGCTACCTCTAATTGGCTGGTGTAACACACGCGACGTGAACGCAACGTAAAAGTTGAACTTGAAACAAATTGAATCAATCCGCGGCGTTTTACGTAATGCGTGCGGCACCGCAATCTCTTGCGACGGCTTGCGTCAGCCTTACGTCTTGTGACAATTGTAGACGGGGCTTTACAGTAAAACCGACTGCAGAAACCGAGGGTCGTAAATTAAAGTAATTAATATTTGAACTTCGAAGAATTGAGCAAATAGAGAAAACAAAGTAACACGTTCTCTTTATCCCTTGGAGGGATAACATAATAATAATATTAAACGAACAGAAAATAAATAATGTATTATCTGCTTAATATATTACATTAATATCATAATACGTTATAACTTATAAGCTTCTCCAAGTCAAACTACTTAAATGAAAACATTAATAAATTAGACGTCATTACATTAAATCCCTCTGGAATGCTATCAAAGTCTTACTGTTTCTCGACCAGTATATACCTACCCAGGAGTAGTTAACCCCTCGCTAGCGATAACTTGTGTTGCGCTATCTTTCTGTCTCGATATATCCAACTCTAGTTTCAGTCTACAACAGAGACACGACCTCATTATGCAGTTTTATTATATGACGCATATAGATATACACGGTGTATCACAGTTGATTATATATCTAGATGTGTAAAGAACTATATTACGACGAGCGATAGCGAGTTTTTACAGTCACACGAGTTATAATTAGTGATGTGCCGGATCGTTAAAAATGTATATCCGCGAATACGGATATTTGGTCTCAAGATCCGCGAATACGGATACGGATCTTAACTTTCTTAGAGTACGCGGCGGTAAATACTAAATATTGCACATCGACCTTTGGAAAGAGACTATCTGTTATGGGAAAAAGTTATTGACCACGATATTAAAAAATAAAAAATAATCTAAATGGAATTTAACTGTTTTTCATTATTACCTAATTACCTATATATATAAAATTTTATCTATGAATTGAAAATTGATAAGGTAAAAGATCCGTAAAAGATCCGCGAAAAAACTAACGGATACGGATCTTTCTTTTCCCTCGGATATCCGCGGATACGGATCGGATACGGATATCCGGCACATCACTAGTTATAATACCATTACCCACGAGATATATATGGTATTTTTTGCCATACCCACTACAAAATACTTACTTTTCACTTCATTTTCAAAAAAATTTGACAGGTCATTTGCGTCGCGATCTTTACTTCTACAGTAGGCCGTGAAGTTCGTGAGTAATAGCAGGCGCACACAGGCGTATATAGAGCGAATAAACAGAAGTTGCTATGGCAATCGTTTACTTACCGCCCTAGTGCGGTAAGTAAAACACTTTCCGCACACCTGCCTGTTATGGCCGCTATACATACATCGAATGAAGCTATTTTGTAGTGGGTATAGCAAAAAAATCATTAAGGATCAACGATTCAACCATTATCATTAATTTAATTTAATTTGCTATGTGTATTTTATCTTTTTTTGCGCTACTCATTTTGTTAATTTCTTTCTTTTAGCACTCATTAATTTTTATGTGATCAATCATGTGATACACCCTGCATATAAGAGACTAGCGACTTAGTCCGGCTTCGCCCGGGTACTAAGAATTTATATTATTAGTACATTTCTTCTCCCTCGCTTTGCTCGTTCGTTCGAATTATTATAATTAACACATTATATGTACTCGCTTCGCTCGTACACTTGAATTTGTAATTTATTAATACATTAATATTAATATATTAATACATTACTCACGGCTTTTGACCAGCTTTTTAAATTAAAGTGAAGCCTAAAATAATTTTTTGTACCATTAAATCTAAAAAAATATTTTCTGAGATATACAATTTTGAAAATGCAAGGAATTCGCAGAGCGGCGTATATAAGTAAACCTACTTTTTCACAAAGATCTTAAAAATAAAAAAGGTAACAGTTTAGTCACTTCTACCACAACTTTTATTATATTGGTGAATGTACATTTCAATTCACCAATATAATAAAAGTTGTGGTAGAAGTGACTAAACTGTTACCTTTTTTATTGATAAACAACCACAGTGCTCTTAATTATTTCCACAAAGATCTTCTTTAAATTAAGTATGCAAGAAAATAATTTGCTTAATTCAAAATGAACAACCTAAATTCTACTTCTCTCTTAGTTCGTCAACTTTAGGCCTCTCGGCTCTCAGCCTAATACAGAAGCAAGTGTGAATGAAATACTACAGTGTGCTATTTTCCATAAGCATACAAAATTTGAAAAATATCTATGATATTTTCCAGTTTTTTTTACTTTTTTTTTAAAATGGTTCAAAACATTTTCAAAATAAATACACTTATGATTCGCTAAATTTGAGAAGCACATATTCCTGCAGTATCCATTTTGGCTTAGAAGCTAGACGTCCAAACATTTCCGGTGTCTAAAATTCTTAAACCGAGAGATAGAGAACTGAGCATACCTTATACGTGAACTGACGTCGCATTCATTAGGCGCTCATGAAAGTAAATTTTAGGAATTCCTTACATTTCCACAATATGATATTTCAGAAGATAAAGTTCATTAAAACGAATTATATAAACTATAAAGTGATTTTCGAAGCTTGAATTTAGCCTTAAAAATAATCAAAGCCGGCGACCCTTCAGTTGTAAGGTCCTCTAGTATAAATCGAAAAATTGGTAAAGTCGTGTGCGTTTGAGCTCGTATTTAAAAAGAAAAATCAAAAATAAATAAGTAAATAAGTGCGATTTAACATTAATATATTATGTACTCCCAACAATAACAATTTTATTTTAGTTTTCTATAGCTGCGCTTTAATTTTCTAACAATTTGTTATACGTCGACAGAACAACGAAACAACAAATTTTAAGTCAATGAAGGCTTAGAGACTACGAGGCTACATTACAGAACAAACGAACATCTCTGGCGCCGTACTGATCATAGAATGCTATGGCAAAGACTCGAGACGTTTATTGTGGGTGCAATTAATTGATCTGCAAAATGTAAATTATCAAAGTCTACTAACTTTCAATGAACTTAAATCGATTGCATGGTTCAGAAATATTCTATGTCTATAAATTTATGTTATCTAATTAATGTTTGAAGCTCTGTAAAAATAAATACCTACACATCACACTAACTAAAGACATCAAAGATTATACAGTTTTTAGTGTATTTGCCATATGGCACATACACTATTGGCGTCGGTCGGATGGCGGGACCTAGGGGTCGGACCAAAATTTCTCGACGTTTCATAGCCTCCTGAACACTTTGGCACCATTTTTGGATATATATATGTGTATGTGTGTGTGTGTGTGTTCGCGGCATAACTCTCGAAAGACTTAATTGATTTGAACTAAATTTGGTAGACACGTTGGAATCCATCACCGCACGGAACCTATTTAAAATGGGCCCAATCGGACCATTTTAAGGGTAGTTTTTAGGGGTTGAAAAAAGTTTTTGGGCCCAAAAATACCGGAAAAAATCTCAGAATTGTTTCAAAATTGGAATTTAACCCTTTAGTAGAGATTAAAATGTGTTGCTAAAATTTTAACAAAATCGGCACGACAGGACCGGACTTACAAATTTTATGAAAACACTAGTTTACGGATAGTGATTTATTTGCTGACGGGTGTATTTAATATTGTACAGAGGTTGCATTGATAATATTTTTGAAATTAGGAAAAAAAATATTATTTTAAGGGATGTATTAAGGGGTTAAATTTTTCATTTTGTCCAAAAACAAACTTAAGTTCACATAATAAAACCACAAGGCCTGTATTAGCAAATACACTATATTGTCGGCAGGGTTTTGGCACTGCGACCCGAGTTTTTATTTTTTACAATAAATTTAATGTGAAGAATATTATTCTTATTAAGTCTGAGAGATTTCACAACGCAACAATGGTGTTAACAGTTTTTGTTGTAAAGCACAGTCTAAGATCGCTATCAATTTCTTTAATAAGTAGTGCATTAGAGTTTAGACCATAGGTACTCACAGAAAAACAAAATAAAAAACGATCGCCTTTCAAATGTCCAATTTTGGTTTCGAATAATGGAAATTGTATAAATAACTATGTTGAACTGATTTATACAAAGACCAAATTAGAGTTTAATAGATAGGTCATTTTTTGAGCAAGATCGAATTAAAATTCTACAATGGTTCTCTTAGAATGTATATTATCACTATCTAAAGCGGCATTCACTATCACCACCCAGTTAGCTCTAATCTACTAGCTCTTGTGAACTGTTTACATGAATAGGTGCGTGTTTATTGGCAAGTTCTGAACTGCTAAAGCGTGTGTTGGCAATATAGAACTCTTCGGACACTTCTGTGTGTTTGTTGGTCAAAGTCTCGGATTTAACTTGGTTTTAGCAGTTCTAGCTCCTAGAACCAAGTTCGAAGAGGCCGAAAATTTGATTAACAAACACGCAAGAGTTCTGTATTGCCAACACACCGTCACACGTTTTAGTAGTAGTTCAGAACTTGCCAACAAATTGCTATCAGTAAAAATAGTTTTCATTGTCATCAACCGCAAGAATTAGTGAATTTACTAAGGACATGCACATAAAAGGGCAAATGATTTTAACTTCACTAACTCCAGTAGGTAATATATTATTACAATACTAATAACTGTTTACACTACGCTTGTAACTGGATAACTGGATACTATAGTATACCTAATTAATGTTCAAGTCGCTTTAGGGCACTAGCAGAGATAGATTGTAAGAGCAGTAGCGAGTTAAATTTTTTGGTAATGCAACCCAGAATGAGAATTATAATCAAAAAACCTTTTTGTTCACAGAATTTTGTAATTTGTATTGACTAAAATAAATAAAAATAATTTGTCAATGCTAAAAATGACACAATTGCCAAAATATATCTGTATCTTTTGTTATCATCATCTGCAAAAAAGTGCAAGTAAGTAGTGGAAATTAATAATTGTACGCCGTATGTTGCATACTTGGACCCGATTAAAAAAAATACGACCATAAATTCTGTTCAAGAGATTTAACTCAAAAAATAACAGATAATTAAATAATTAACTGAAACGAAACAAGGAGAGGTGGAAATACAGTTGACTATTCTCATTTCTCAAATTTATGCTCGACTAAGAGGAAAATGCTCTAACTGAATTATTAAACAAGAAAAAATTAATGTAAACATTGCCTAATGAACTTGCAGCTGAGGAAGAAGGGCGTGACACTTTTGACATTCAGATACTGTTGGCAAACCTGCGTATTGTATTGGTACCCTAGTGTGATTAGGTACAGTTGGTAGACATGAGTGTCAAAACAAAATAATGATAATATAATAATATAGATAATCCTGCTTTATCTGAATCTAATCTAATCATATGTAGTGCAATTAATGATAATTGTCTGTTCCTCATTAATAAATCCTACAAAAAGTTAATAAACAATCATAGATATAGAAAATCCTCTTTATTATAAATACGTCATATTATTATATTAATATTCTATACAGAATGTCATATCTATAACATTGTTTGTAAAGAATAGGTATCATTAAAACATGGCCAAAGATAATGACAAAAATATTATTTCTAAAATCTGTTTAGACAAATATGTAATATCTATAGGATTGAGAAATATTTGGAATATCGTTTTATCGACAACACACTCATTTTGATGACATCAGTACTATCAAGATAATAAAAGTATCGTTAAATAATGTTTTATTTCAAATTTAGATAAGCCCAAGTTTTCAAAATGTTTGTCCTCTGGTCTAGTTAATGACGTTTTGAGAACTTTTTTTCAAACGAAGTAGCGCATTTAGAAACAAATTTAGTTATTTTTCAAATACTTAAAATTACAAAAATTGAAAAAAAATATGTCCAATAAAAAACATCGCCATTACGACAAACTTAACCTAACAAAATGTACCGAGATTAAAAAGGTACTTACACATACACGAATCTTAATTTCATGAGGCAATATTTTTAAAATTTAAATTTTATGACCACTTCCTTACATGGTATCAAGAAAATATTCACTAATCAATCACGTTGAAGTAAAAAAAATAAAACAAAATTAAAAAAAAACGTTGCCAAAACAACGATCACGCACGATTTCACATATTTACGTAAATAACGACTACAATAACAAAACACACAGTAAACAAAACAACAACAATGGAATCGATTGTTTTTAAACGTCTTTTGTTGTCTCGCGTGTCAACGTATGAATTAACCAAACGACGTGTGCGTTGGCGGATAACAATCGAGCAGCGCAGCAGCGCGCTTCACGAAAAACGAGAATCGGGTAGCGCGATGACACATCAGCAGCGTACGTTATTTAATGACGATGGAGTTATCATCATAATGACACCGGTAAGGTGACAACAATCGCAGTCATCAACCACCATGGTTGACACGGCGACGGCAACGGCGGCAGCGACAGCGGCGGCGGTGAAACAAGAGCACAAAACATGCTAAAACACAGCCGCAGCAGCGCCGCACTCGGCAGACGGAGCACGCTGAAGAGCGGGCGTAGACGGGCCGCGCGTACGATGCACACAGGTCGGTCGAAAAGACACTAATTAACTTAAATCAAGTTGGTTCCCCATACAGACGGTAAGTATTCACGAATGAGATGAATATTTTAATTTTGGAATTTAATATTTAATGACAAAGTAATCTCTATTATCTATATTATCTAGCTATAAGACCCTGTGATGTTTAGCGTATAGAGCTTGAATGACATTGAAGTTAATTTTGGAAGTTTATTTTATTCTGCTGTATGTTAGCAGAAGTCGGGATTTTTATTTCTTAGTAACTTTTTATATTAGGCTTCCTAAGTTTTTTGAATTTAATTCGGCGGTTACTTGATGTAAATTAATATTATAATATAATATCACTTTGCGCGTCACAGCTGAGCTTCGTTCATACAAGACGTTATATATAGGTTAATTTTGCACGAAATCCATTCAAATTGTAGCTTTTTGAAAAGGGGAGATTCTGTTCTACAAAATCGAACCATTTTTAGATTGATTTGAGTTCATAATTACTCCTAAAATTGTAACTGAAAATCGCGAACAGCAGTTGTCGGTTGTCTGTACGTACGTACGTACGTCCGAGCTCTACAGATTGCACTTTTTGACGAATCGCTTTGGTTTATATTTTATTCGCTTTGTTTACTATCAGACTAGAACCCTATTTAAATTTACTGAAATGCGTTCACTATTTTAATTTTTATAAACAATTTTATTTTATTATTTTTGTAAAAACGCCGCGTGCGCACGCCGCGTGTCGCACGCGGCGTTTTCCTCGGCTGAATGAGAAGGGTGTACTCTAAATTTAAGGAAACACACAAGCGATAAACACGTTCGAACCGCTCGCACTGACCGAGCGCTGAAGATCGTGTTTTGTACGCGTCCTGTCAGAAACGCCGGTAATGCGATACATCGTTTATTAAGGCAACGCCACACATGCGGAATTTGTGAATGATTGCCGTTTAGCAGACAATTTACGGTGGTATTCGCCAAACGACAAGCATACATACACACACATGCGTCTATTTGGCGAATCAAAAATAGATAAAAATTGGAACATCAACGTTCATTCGCTTTGATTTGTGCTAATTTACCGACAGTTAATAGGAAAATATTTGATATTAATTAGCAAATACCACACATTTGCCACTTCGCGCATGTGTGGATTTGAAATATTCGTCGAATATCAAATATTCGGTGTTCGGTATTTGACAATTAATGCGGCATGTGTGGCGCTGCGGGCTGCCTTTTAACATGTTGATACTGCATGGTGAATGGTGATATTGCACGAACAAGTACAAACTATCAACAAATCTTATTTGGATGATTGATTTGTATCTATATTACACACGCACATTTAGAAAACGTGCGTGTGTATTCAAAATAATGGCAGGGCGGGGCGTACGGAGCGCGTCGTGTTAAATACACTATCCTAAATAAATAGGACGCGGTGTTTTATTAAATGAAAATGATTAACATACTCTATAAGACTGCGTCAACTCTAGCAACGTTTGTGAATCAAACATGTTCGAAGGACTTTTGAACCGTCCGCAAGCATTCAGTAAAGCAAGGCTAGCAGCGTGTCACGCGTTATGTATTTCAACTCCGGTGGCGCTCCGAGCAGTGGCCGGAGTCCGGATTACACAGCATCCTCGCAGCGCGTGACGTCATCGAGAGTCGTCTACAACACACAGTACAATGTTATGTGTCCGCCTTGGCCTAGCCTATAGCGACCGGCGACGACGTGGGTGCGGGTAAATCGATATGTGTTCTCTCTACTGGCGTCCGACCAGTGCCGAGCGTCGCTGCTCTCTTTCTCCACCCTGTTATATACGATCATCGCGCTACCGGTTCTATCAAACTCGGGAGAACAGTTCGCTGCGATCGCTTAACCTTGCCAGTTGCTCTCTTTTTTGATGCACAGTGTCTTTCGAATTATATCTGAAGTCTGAACTCTAATATCATTATGAAGATCCCACTTTTTTAAAATCATGATTCATTCTAACCAAGAAGGGGTTAGAATAAAAAATATTGTTTGGATACCTAACTCAATGATTAAAGCAAAGAAATTGTATGTATCAATTAGAAAAAAACACCTTATCTTCACACGGATATTTTTAGCATCTTCTACACATCTGTTAGGAAAAGAATTTATGGATTTTTTCCGTCAGTTTAAAGGGTTTAAAGTGTCTATAAACGTACCAAATTTCTATTCTCCAGCTGAACTGGAATTGGGCTAGAATTTCCGGACAAATAAATGTTCTGAGATACTTATTATAACATGTTGTTATGGTCTCCAAGTAGCGGATATATAGGTAAATATAAAGTAACATTGGTATTTACCTTGTTTTGCCTTCTTGTTACTTCTGATTTCGTTGTTGAAACGACGCGTTTCGGGTTTACGATCCCATCTTCAGGTTTCACTTAAAGTTTTTTAAATAGTACTTCCATGTTGTTACTGAATAACCTCAGTAACAACATGTACTATATTTAAACATTAGGTAATATATTATAGTCTAAGATCCGGTATAAGAAATATATACCCTCATCTGTTATTTAATGATGATAAAGATTATATGCTAGATAATATATACATTGATACATCGCAAATAGGTTGCCTAGCTAAAACGCGTACCGATAATGTTAAATAATAAAAATAAAAATACACATGTGAGAAATTTCAAATACGGTATCTAATAATTATTAACAATGAGATAAACAATCAATATGATTAATTTCCTAGACCGTAACTATGGATTCAATCAAAAGCCAACAGTGTCATTTTTCAGAATTTTTTTTTCGATTTTACAACAAAACGGTCAATCGGGGGCGAAAAATGGTTATGACAAAAGTTGTAGCTTTTGATTGAATCCATAGTTACGGTCTAGGAAATTAATCATATTGATTGTTTATCTCATTGTTAATAATTAATTGATACCGTATTTGAAATTTCTCACATGTGTATTTTTATTTTTATTATTTAACATCATCGGTACGCGATTTAGCTAGGGCCTAGGCAACCTATTTGCGATGTATCAATGTATATATTATCTAGCATATAATCTTTATCATCATTAAATAACAGATGATGGTATATATTTCTTACACCGGATCTCGCACTATTAAAGTATGTCTGAATGTGTGAGTGACTTAAAAAACTTCAAGTGAAAGCTGAAGATGGGATCGTAGTCCCGAAACTTTCAACAACGAAATAGCAAGAAGGCAAAAAAAAGTATTTATACCAATATTACTTTATATTTAAGCTGATTATATTAGTATTTTTGGAATTATAGTTTAAATCAGGCCTCATTTTAAAAACGCTGATTTTAGTCATAAAGGAAGGCAAAAGAAAAATACAGGTAATTTGTCACTCAATGATTAAAGCAGGACAATGCGATTAGATTAATACAAACACTAATTTGCACAACTTTATTTTCCTCTTCTACTTCTTCCTATGAATGCCTAGATTGTTAATGGTTATTTTTTTTTCATCATTTCACTTCTGGGAAAGCCAAAATATTCATAAAATGTTCCTATAGAATTAGAATATTTTCCCGTTTTGAAGCTAGGGACGAGGGAAACAATAAACCAATGATCTCACAAGAGACATTTTAGACTGTTTAGTTCATACATTAAATTATTAAAAAGCAAAAATCGCGAAATACCTGAAACTTTTTTCCAGCACAGCAAAGGAACAAAATATGTTGGGAAGACCAAATGAGACTGCATATTACGAGGTAAAAAACTTAATGACGACATGTACTCGAGAGTATCATAATTATAACAATTATATTTAAATAAAAATCTTTTTACAGGCCTCGATAGCCTTAACAGTGGTTTTAAAAGAAATACACATAATATCTACAGGACGCAGTTTAACAGTCAATAAAACGTAATCAGTCCATTTTTTCACAATTTGGGTATAACATGGCTATATATATTATATAAACTGCACGTTTGATACTAGCGCATGATCATATGAAAACATTGATCCTACAATGGGGTGAACGCCCTGGAACAAGTGCATGTTTGCAGCACGTATAGTACTTAGGTACACATACATGTACACAGCATCGTGCTCCCGGAACACAAGCTCCGGATCACGGCGCCCGGAGATTCCCGAAACCAAATCTAAGCCGACGTACATACCTATAGCTGCCAGAGTCAACCAGGGCTGACAATTAAAACGAATTAAATTTCTCAAATCCATCGTGATGGATAGAGATTTCAAAACTATATATAAAAAATCTTAATGATCGAGCTGTGTGAGTCAGAAAGTGGCTGTTTTTTTACGGACATCATTGTACTCTAGATGCATAATAAATATCAATTTTTGGTAGGAATTTTGAAGCGTTTATTATTAAAAAAAATGTATGTTAGAGTAATTTAAAATTACCGCCAGTTGAAGGACCAATCAGAAGACGCGCGCTATTCAACTGGCGAAATATGGCTGATACAGCATTGTCGTGTTGTCGTTGTGATGTCAAATTTCGTAATTAATTAACTCCGTATTAATTTCTCAGCAAAAACGTATGAAAATAATTTGTAAAAATAACACTATAGATATTTGAACTTATGAAGTAACTAACAAAAACACAAAAACACGCTTCTTGACGCTTGACAGGTGTTTGATAGTTGTAAATACAACAGTGTATTTTCATTTCTGCTGGCTTTTCTCTTATTGGTAGTTAGAATGCAAGCGCGAACATAGTTCTATGACATCATCCCACTAACAATTTTCAACTTTACTATTTTTAAGGCCTTTCTGAGTCTTTAAAAATTCCGAAAAAAAAAGTAAAAAAATACGTGGGTCAACCCCATTACCGTAATATTTTTTGGTAACAGAAATGAACTGTGAAAGGATGGCAGGTTCTTAAAAAAAACTTCCAAATATAGTTTTTTTTTATCTGCAGCAAATGATGCGATCCAATATGAAATACTGAGAGAAACACCGACAAAGTAATTTTATATTAATCTTTATACCGGATTAATCATTTAAGTAATTTTATATTGATCCCTATCCCTTGAGAATGGCCGAGCCTTTAGCAATGCTGTTGTTTACATGGCGTTGCTATGGTTCCTCTATTACAAGTCCCCAGTTCCCGGGTTCTAGCCCAAGAGCTGGTAAAAGTGTCAATTGGATTTTCAATTTATTATTAAAAAAAATAATTAATTAAAAATATGAATTGATGCTAGGCGCAAATAGCCTTAGCTGGTAGTCTTTAAAAAAAAAAAAAACCTATCCCTGCACAAACTCTAAAGAAACTTTTACACTGCATGAGTACTCAAAGGTATGTCTGTCTCTTATCGGTAAAAATGGATTGTTAATGATCCACGCGCCCCACTGAGGCACCAACGACATAATTTAATATAAAAAAAGTGCCTAACCGTTGCATATTTTGTTATTATTATACACTTGCATATCACATTAAAACTAGCGGCTCGGTCCGGCTTCGCCCGGGTGCTATAAATTTATGATTTATTATCCCCCCGCGAGAAATTCTCCCCCTGCAAAGCAAAGCCGGGTTGGTGGTGTTAATAACATTAATAGGATTCCGCCAGTACGCTAAAATGCAAAAAAATTGCAATTACGTTTTGTTACCATCCCACAGGAACTATACATGTTTCCGCCCCCCCGCGCGAAATTCTCCTCCTGCGAAGCGAAGTCAAGCTGATGGTGTTTATAATATTAGTAGGATACCGCCAATACGCTAAAATGAAAAAAAATTGCAGTTACATTTTGTTACTATCCCACAGGAACTATACATTTTTCCGGGATGAAAAGTACCCTATGTGCTATTCCAGGACCTAAAGTAACGTTTTACCAAATTTCATGAAAATCCATTCACCTGTTACGGAGCAGAGTGGTAACAAACATACACACACACAAACTTTCGCATTTAATTTGTATGAACCGATCTTCAAGTTATTTCATTGTCGTTTAATACTTCCGGACAGACTTAAAGATGATTACGTACAATGATTCTAATATTTGTTGTGATCCCTGGATACCAAATGCCCACAGCATGGATGTGTACATATGAATGGCAAGCAGGTTTGTAGTTTCGAAGGTGGTAAGAGAGAGGACGTTTTCTGATAATGCATTCGGATCGGAGGATAAACCCTTGGCGAGTAGACCGCGGATCTAACTATACGTATAGCTATGGGTACCTACATAACATGTAGGAGAACCACATCACCTAACTTAAGTACCGTATATATCTGTGTACATACACTATATACAGTAATATTGATGCCTGTACCAAAAACGGCATTCGATCATGATGTTGAGAAAAGCCGAGATTTGAATTCGGCTTCTAAATAATCAGACGTGTTCAACATTTTTAAAAATGTATCATATTTTGTCCTCAAGAGAGGTGTCTGCCCAAAGGAAAAATAAACAAAATAAAGGAGTACCTAACTTTTTAAACGTATTTTTAACTCTTTTTATAAATTATGGTTTACGATAAAGCAGCATAAAAAAAACTTTTTAACAAAAAAAAACCTCCTTCAAAAAGGCACTAAAAAGAGGAAAATAATGAAATTTTGAGGTCTGTGCCAATTAAAATATGAAGTTGGTTAAAAAAAGAAGATATTAATCACTATACTATACTTTTTAACCGACTTCATATTTTAATTGGCACAGACCTCAAAATTTCATTATTTTCCTCTTTTTAGTGCCTTTTTGAAGGAGGTTTTTTTTTTGTTAAAAAGTTTTTTATTTTTTACTTTTTAGTGTCAAAAAGTAACATTATTTACCTTAAAAAGAATCACACGCCGTTACTTACTTTTATTAAAATCAGCCAAACTACTGAACCGATTTTGATTAAATTTCTATGGGACCAATCTGAAAGTATATCCTTTCAAATAAAAAAAACTTTTTCAAAATCTGTTCATAAACGACGAAGTTATCCGCGAACACACATAAAACATAAAAAATATATACGGTCAAATTGAGAAACCTCCTTTTTTTGAAGTCGGTTAAAAGTATTGTACCTTAGAAAAGAAATGATGATAATAATAATAATTAATGGAATTTTTAAGTAGAACTTCATATAAGGCATGTGGATGTGGTTAACAAAATTTAACTACTTTAGGATTTCCTGCCCAACTTGGAGAACCTGCAGTGTTATGGCAGGAGCTCAAGCTACAGTATGTACGGACGTATTAAAATCAAGCTCTTATTTTCAAAAATGAAGTTATAAATTGGTTGATAATTCTCGATGTATCCTGGTTACATTCGCTTATGCACATTTTTCAGTGGGTTGAATCATTGAGTTATTGTCTTCTTTCACCATCACATTTTTATCAATGTCCAAAATAGGGGTCAACTACTAGTTTATTGCATATAAAAAAAGAAGGAGAATTTCCGTTGAAATCGACGTCACGCATGCGCGCACTTCTCTCGTTGTCCGCACAAGAGAGATTTGAGACTTTAGTACAAACCATGAATTTGCTTCGCTTATTTAACACAATGTACCTTCTGTTATTCGGGGCAGTTCCTGAATAACGATCACGATATCACTTAACGAAGACAATAGAGGTACTCTATATCTGCATTAGATACACTCAATAAGTTCCTCCAACCTTCATTAATAGTTGCGTGTTTGGACACATCTACACAAATTAATAATATAATACTACAATAAAAATATCGTTCTGCGTCTGTCAGTTCCGCAAAAACAACACATGCGATTTTAATGCAACTTGCATAGTTTTGTGACCTGCACTTTGTTCCGTCTGGATTCGTTAACCTTTCCGATTCGAACGGAACAATTTTTGATTTTTTTCTATATATTGGTATTATGCACAAAAACGCAACTTTTACTATTTTCCACAGCAGTACTGTCATCAGTGTGTTTATAAGGTAACCGTAGTATAAAGTACTATGTACTCATCACATTTTTTCGAGCTTTTTTGTGAAATTTGCATAATCTGAACAGCTTAAAATTATTTTGATTTAATATATAAAATAGTAACGGTACTACTGTCTGCAATTTCGTTTTCTTGCGGGTTTTTCGGAATTTTGTAAGATGCCTAAACAGGAATGTTTGCCTATTTGTACACAGTATTACTCGAGAATAGCTGGACTAATTTACTTAGTACTGAGAATAAAATGGCACCATTAAATCAAATTCGAAAGCCGATATACATTCTTTATTGTTTCTCATTCTGGATTTAAATTTCAACATTGTTATTATAATAAGCCATGATTTATAATTTTTTTCGTTTAATTCGCTTATTTTAGAATTAATAGTACTGCCGGCTGTTGATTTTTTCGACCCATAGATATGATAAATATTTTATTTAATCATTCTGTACAGTATAGACTTATTAGTTATTACTATTCTTTTAATAAATATTATATGTGTATTTTAACTTATTGAAAAATTACCTCGTACAAATAAACTTCAAAATTTATCCATTCTCACAACTCGTGTTTCCGCTCATTTTTAAATGAATGATCTGAAGGAAATCAAATCTGCTTGCTCGCTCGCATTCCTCGGAGCTCATAGAGCGTGCTCGAACTTCTCCAGATTTTCTCCAGATATTTCAGACATATAAATGTTAAATTCGAACGCATTAGAGCACTCAGGTCGATCTGAGTGCAAAACTGATCTTAGACGGAGTATTTTTTATCCCGGCTACGCTTGAGTTGAATAAGGTTCCTGTCAAAATCGACATTTAATGCGAGTGAAGCTGCGAGAATGGCTAGTATTAACGCATGCAATTGTTTTTAACTCCAACATTTTATCTAATCTATATATACCATTCGTTTTAGAATTCGTTTAGAATATGTTTTGTTAGTCAATAAATAGTAATTTGTCTTTTATTTGTGTAGATACCTTTTAAACTCTACGTGGGATTCAATTTGGGCAGCCGCTTAATTGAACTAAATGTTCTAGACCCTATGTGTCTCGCATTACCTCAATGTATTGTATTTCTTAAGGTTACAGACTACAGAGTCAAGTTCACAATATTTCATTCGAAAATCTCAGAGTACTTACATCTAATTTTACACTGTATCGTCGTTCAGAAATGTAACTATAAAATACATTTACTCCATAAAAATCAAAGATCGATTTACACTATGATAGGTACTAATCTTTTTTCTATTAAATTGTTATTTTATCAGTTTAATGAGATATTGTATTGAAAATTTTTTTATTTATAAGAAAATTGTTACAAAAAAATAAAACTATTTCTTATAGTGTTCTCAACACCCGCTGCTTGTTTAAACGAAAACAAAATGATAATTTATAACAAAAATTGCGTACTGCGGAAAAAGAACACTATCTGATTGTTTAGTTGTGCAATTGTACAAGGAACTTAAGTACAAAAAGTATCTCTTCAGAAGCGGTTCCGATTAGCCACCATCTTGGATCAAAGACCACAACAAATATTTTTTAAGAAATTATGAATAGAATGTGAAAATCAATACATTCTATACCTACAGTTTTCCCATAAATTTCTGAAGAAAAGTGCTTTCTATCGGTTTTGACTTTCACGTGAAGTTTTCTTCCAGCAAAAAAAAAATATGAAAAAGGTCAAAAAGAAGGCGATAATATCGTTAAAGGTGTTAAAAAATCGATTAGTGCATTAATTGAAATGACGCTTGTATAGCTCTATATTGAATTCCGTATAATACTGACCCTAAATAAACTGATAAGATATCAGAATTAATTTAATCATTAATCATATTCATATGGCGTTGCACCAATAAATCAATTCATTCTGTAACTATTATAAAGTCAATGTTTTGAGATTTTTACTTACCTCAATTATTGTAGAATTAGAGAAGCATTTTTTAATTTCCTTCTTTATTCTTTAAAGTATCCAGTTAAAAAAAATAAAAGAAAATTTAACCCGCGTATATTCAAAATATGATTTATTTAAAAAAAAATTTTAAATAAGAAAAAATCAACTTTTTTATTAAAATTTCAAAAAAAAAAGTTAAAATTGAAATTTTACTTCTGCAACGCTTCTCGGAATTCAGAAATGTACTGCAAAACCAATTGTGAACATTTAGGTAATTTAAAATAAACACAAATTTTTAAAATATATAACTTTATTGTTACAAAAGGTTTTGCAAATTACATTTTTCTAAATAAAACTAGTAATCTAAATAACTATCATTAAAATTATATCATGCATGAGATTTCATATTTATAACTGTACGTAAAAATGTACCTACACCGATGGACAAAAAAATTACCCTACCAGATTTTAATCTAAATTTGATGTCTAATGTCTTTCGAGCGGTAAACCGATTTTGATTATTGTTTTTTTTTATATTAAAGAGTGAATCTCGCATTATGTCCTTGTGTATTTTGTTTTTCGCTAAAATTCTGTTTTTTTATACATTAAAAAAGCGTTAATGTTTCACCTCGAAATGCAAACAACACCCTGACACAACGTGATACGATGGTTTACATATGAAATTAAAAAGAGAGGCCATGAAAAAAGCGAATCTGGATGACATGACTTTAAGAGTTGCTTACAGAAGAATGGGATAATATCCCTCAAGTCAGCACAGCAAATTTAATCGAAAGTATGCCACGCTGTATGGATGGTCTCCCACAGACCAACGCAGGAGTAGGACAGCGAGAATGGGAGCAAACGAAGCATTGCGTTCGCCCCCGTTCTCGCTGTCTCGTGGTTTGTGGGAACCTTATGGATAGTAGAAGAATTTGTAAATGTCTTGTGTAAAAAAAACGCAATTTTACCTAAAAAGAAAATTCACAAATTAACTATGCGAAATTCGCCCTTCAATATACAAAAAACATGCCAGTCAATTGGACGACGAGGCCATCCCAGCTCCAAAAATACTGACATTATTATTGACAAAATATTATAATAAATGAAATAAAGTTTCGATTAATGCGTGCAATGACGCAGGAAACGGCTAGAAAAAATATTTATATTACTATATTTGATTTTCGTTTCCATGGTTACACATGTAAAAAAAAACAAAGCATGGGTTGTCAGCTAACTCATTTATAATAAAATTAAGCAAAACCACAGGATAGTGGACAATATAATTTGATTTATTAAATTAAATGTACGACGTTTTGTCTATAGATTTAGACTTTTTCAAGTACATACATAAAAATAAAAAATTTTTTATTTTTATGTATGTACTTGAAAAAGTCTAAATCTATAGACGAAACGTCGTACATTTAATTTAATAAATCAAATTATATTGTCCACTATCCTGCGATTTTGCTTAATTTTATTATAATCACGATGGACACGATTTCTAATATAACTCATTTATTTTTCACAGAAAAAAATAACAACTGATTTTTTTAATTTCAAAGTGTTTACGTAACTATTAAGTTATGAAAAAAAATTGGACAAAACTTTCTTGCAACAATGAATAAAATAATATACCGTTATAATAGAAAAAAACAAGATTTCCTCCGCGCATGCGCCAATTTTTCCTAAAAACAATAGGGATCTTTCTTCTGACATGTCAAACATCCTATCAAAATTTGGGTTCGATCTGCTCAGCCGTTTGGCCTGTTCACAAACCAACAGACATACAGACAAACAAAATTTTTCCAAAAACATGTTTTTGGAGTCCAGAGATCTCAAAACGAAAAAATTCGGAAAAATAGAGACATTTTGAAAAGTGTATTTTGATCTAGATTCGTTACACATCCCCACTTGTGGAGTTCGAACGGTAAAACAATATTATTAGGTAATCAGAATCGGTTTATCCGTTCAAAAGTTATGGAACATTAAACTTGGAATTAAATCTTGGTGCGTCGCTTTTTTGTCCATCCATTATAATTTTCAATAGTTAACATTTTCTTAAAAACAATTAAACGACCTTCTATTTTAATTAGTAATTACGTAATAAAAATAATATAAATATTACTACGTATAAATTAGATTCTTTTTTGAGCGACATTAATAATATAATTAGTTTTGAGTATTTTTTGTTTAAATATCACAACCAAAACAACCAAACTATTTTAGTTTAACAGCTTCATTATAATCATTCGATTTCATTATAAAATATATTGCCCTTTTAACGCGATGATCTTTAACCTCATTTTTTTACAACATGCAAAATATTAAAACCGTATTAACTTTACCGCGTTTTTTTCTGATTGACGCTGCCTCCATTTTAAGTGATTTTACAACTTATTATATCCAGTTCAATTTTTATGACTTTCATAAAATTATTCGATATCTAAAAATATATTGTCCCACAAAATGTCACGCGCGCTAAACTCATCCATATCCAAAGCAACTTTCCTTGAACCAAATTTTATAGTTTTTTAAACCATTTTCTCAGTTTAATAATTACAAATCAATACATTTTTATAGATAAGTTTCGTCTGATCAATTGCGAACTCGCAAATTTTAAATTTAAGCGTTTGTAAAAAAGTTAATAGACGTATTTAGGTTATATAATAATAATTTATGCAACTAGTGGCTTAAGTGACAGTCGCGATTTTGCGATACGAGCCTAAGATTATGTTGCATTTATACCAGAGTGAGTGTGTGTTTACCGCGTGAGCCGAAGGCGAGTGCGGTAATTACACGAGTTCTGGTATAAATGCAACATAACGAGAGTATTGTAAAATCGCGACTGTCAGATTCGTCACTTTAGAAACACACAATATTTTTTGCAACTGCTTCAAAAGTTCAATTTTAAGCAAATAAAACACAATTTGGATAAATATTTTATTAGTGACATTATAGCAGAGTAATCTATAAAGTACTTTATTACGCACGTGTGTTATAAAGTAAAACAAAATAGTATTACTTTATAGAACGGAGTGCGTTAACATTTACTTTAAACGCTACCGTTCGAGCCCATCAGAAGCTTCCATAAAGAATCACTTTTCAAACGTTACACAGCCATCTAAAATTGTACTTTTGAGGCAAATGTTTAAGATTTAAGTCAACTTTTCTCCCAAATCACTTTAGTCATTTTTTTGTCAACGGAGATATAGTAAAATGTTATATTAATAAATACAAAATTATCAAAATATCTTTTATCAAAATTCAATATTCTTAATCATTAATCAACGAATTCTCTTAATTAAAGCTTTCGCCAATATCCCTGTAATTATGACTTAACTATAGTATTATTTTTAAGCACCAACAAAAATTAAATGACAGATTTTATACTTTATAAGCTACTCACTGTTAATGTAAGATTCAAAATGAAAATATTCGATAAACATATTTTCATGATTTTACTTAATTTACCTTGCTAATTATATTTCCACAAATTGTAAAAAGCCTTTCCTAAGTAAAAGTAATAAACTTAATTGTACTGTATAATTAATTAGTATATTACATAGTTAACCTCTCTATTAATAATTTCAGCTAAAGAACTTTTGTTCTATAAATAAATGTGATCTTGTTAAAACATCAAAAAATGCGTGCCAAGTTGTATGGACCAACAATTTTTTCAACTTTTTCAACGCCAATCGTTTGTTTCGGACATCTACAAAATTTCGGCGTTTGTTCCGAAAAAATAAAAAAGTTATTAGAAATAATAGGTGGCCAGCTAACTTGACGTCAAGTTGGCTGGCCACCTATTTTTGCTTATAACTTTTTTATTTTTTCGAAACAAACGCTGAAATTTTATTAGCATTCGGAACAAACGACTGGCATTTAGAAAGTTCAAAAAATGTGAGTTGGTCCATACAACTTGACACACATCATCAAAAAGATACTCGTATCATTTATTTTCATCTTTAAAATTTTCATGAAATATTGAAATTTCATCGATCAAGAGGTTAGGTTGGTCAAAAAATCACAATTAATGCTACAGGTAAGTAAATTCGTTTAGACTAATTACAGAACTAGCAAAAATAGTGTAGGATAATGTACGAAAAACATTCAATTTCGTATCACAAATGAATCAAAAAGTTTTTTTTTTTTGTAATGGATTTATATGACAAAAATAGTTTTATAGGTAACGTTTCTTAATAAACATAAGATCTACAATTTAAAACTGATATCTAATCACAGAAAATATATAAACACATTTTATATTAGTAGTCACTAGCCCGAGGCAAATTTGATTAGGACTAACAATGAATCTAACAGAAACAGTTAAATCACAATTATTTAACAGAATCAAATCGTGGACACTACAAATATAGTACACTTATATCCACTCACCTATCTGCATAACTCCTTTTACCGCATTCGGTCGACCAGCAACAACACCCTGCTGTAGAATTCGTTGCACTTCACCAGCTTCTGATCCACTTTCTGACTCCGAAACCGGAGGAACTTTCAACGTCATCATCGGTCTATTATTGCCGTAACGAAACGCGGTACTTCGCGAAACATGTCGGTTGCCGCCCATTCCAGGAGGAACAGGAGGTAAAGGTCTATTAGGTGCTTCCGGAAGACCCAAAACACTACCCGCACTTTTCACAGGTCGAGATGAATCAGTTTGTGATATCTTCATTTCAGACAAACTCTTAGAAACTATTTTCAGAGGTTTACCATCTTTTCCTGTGACAATTCGAGGAACTGCTCCAGTTACAGGTTTACCACCTGGACCAATCACAGTTGTGGGAGATCTTGGTAAAGGCTTGTTCGATGCTTGATATATAGTAGGATTATACGGATCATTATTAAGCTTCTTCTTCAACTCACCATATATAACACCAGTTTTCTGTATTTGACCATACATTTTGCTTTTTGATTCATCTTGATCGTGAATTTTGCCGTAAATATCACAGACTTTATTAGTTACAGTTACCTGTTTTGGAGTTGTTTTTCCATACACAGATTCGGGACTGAGCGAGTTATTTTGATATTTTTGAATGGATTGCGGAAAATCATTAAATTTCAATTCAGTTACAGCACTGGACGGCGATGGTGTAAAAACATTATCACTACCGCCACTATCCAAACGTTTAACTCTGGTTGGTGGACTTTTTGTGAAACCATCTTTTGTTGGCCAAACATGTGGGTTTCTGTTGTCAATTCCGCCAGAAAAACTAACTTTCTTCAAAGATTGCAGGCTCGAATCTTGATTAAGTGACGGTGTATTACTTACTAAACTTCCTCTCTTAAATATTGGAGCGTAACCTGCTGAAGTTTGGTCACTTCTGGGAACAGCTTGTTCTTGATTTCTTAACTGAACACCAGGAATATAATTTTCATAAATTACATCAGTAATTATATTTCTTGGATTCGAATTACGTTGAGAATTTATAGGGCCAATTGTATTTCGCTGTAAAGAATTCCTGACAAAAGTTTGGTTCTGCGTTAGAGTATTTTGAATAGTTCTATTTGATGGTACACTGTCCAGTCTCGAAAGATGCGTACTTTGGTAGTTATATGCTTGTTTTGGTATTTGGGAATACCCATATTGACTCTCAGAAATGTTTGATTGATTGTTTCCCTGCGAAGGATAATAATTTACACCTCGTGGTAAACTCAAACTTCTTTTGTCGTGTCTCGAAAAACCAGGAGATACACTTCTTGATCTTATTCTTCTTGATGAATCAATTTCAACTGGCGGTTGGGGTCCCCGAATAGCAGTGTAATTTTGTTGCTGTAACAGTATCTGATGTTGTTTTATTATTTCCTCTTCTTCTTTTTCCTTCATTTCTCTAATTTTCTGCCAGTAGAATGCTTCAACATTTTGTAAATTTTGAATTTTTTGTGGTGAAACGGATATTGTTTGTTTAGTAGGTGAATTTGAAGAAGGTTGTGGTATTTTGGATAAAGAGGTTCTTTGGTTTATAATGGGCGAATTAGTGTTTCGATTAATAGGAACATTTTGAGGACTGTTTAATCTTTGGTTTGAAAAATATTGAGGAGATGGATTATTATGATGCACAACCGCTTGTGTTAACGTTTGAATAGTTGGTGAGTCGATACTAATCCTGCTTGGTGATCTTGAAGATACAGACGATCTATTCGGAGAATTCTGCATAGCTTCTTTTTGTTTTTGAGACCAATAAAATGCTTCAACATGCTGTAACATTTGTTGTTTTTGTGGAGATAAAGGAGGTTGTATTTGAATACTTGAAGGAGACGGTTGGGTTTGAACAGCTAGTGGAGACTTGACATTACGTGAACAATTTTCAGACTGATCGGAACTATTTTTTGGGTGATTAGTAACGATATCTTCGTAATTCTCTTTCATTGGAATTTTAGACGCTTGAACATTTTCGAATGTACTGGCTTCTTTTGGAGACTGGAAATTTGTGGCCCGAGTAAATCCATCGTTTTCTTTATAATTTTCTTGGCGACTTGAATTTGGAGTGCTCGTATAAACATCAGATTTTTTATCAACATAAACGTCTTTCTGTGGGGATACTTTTTGAATTCGATTTTCGTTAAGATTGTTATCTGGATAATCAAGCTCAATTTCTAAATTTTGATGCGTAGGAGAATTTCGCGTTTTTCTTTGTTGTTCTGGAGATTTTATGTTTTTATTTATCTTTTTTTCGCTCTTAGGAGATTTCCGCAGATTTTTAGGTACATTACTTATTTTTCCCGATTCTTCTTCAACAACATCGTTTCTTTTTATATCTTCATGTTTATTTGAAGTTTTATTTGCAAACTTATTTTTCAATGGTGTCGACAACTTTTTAGTTGGACTGTCCGGCAATACAGTTTGATTAGTTTTTGGAACATCGAGTTTATATCTTTGTTCTGGAGAAAGACTACGTGCCCGTAACTTATCTATACTTTTCTTAGGACTTATTATGGGAGTTTTGGAAATTTTTACATGAGCACTTACCGGTATCAACGAACCATAACCCGTACTATTACTATTTTCCACGTTATTTGATTTAATACCAGATTCTACAGAAGACTTGTTTACACTCACATTGTAGATAGTTTCGTAAGGTGACTTATTTGCATTCTGAAAAGATTTCAGTTTTTCAGATGTGTCCACAGATGTCTGTTGTTGCAATATATTTTCAGAAAGCGTATGACTTTTAATTTCAGAATCACGATATGGAATTGTTTTTTGATCCATTTCATAATCATCTTCATCTTCATCATCAGCATATGCTAAGTTACCATAAAGTTGCTCAGCATCGGAATGAGACATATTATCTTTTACGTTATGGTAAGGATTTGCCAATGGTCTTTCAGTATTGATGGGAATTATAGCTTTCGGCTTGATCAATTCAGGATCTTGATTGTTTTCGCTAAGACACAATGCCTGAGTAAATTGTTCTGGAGATTTGGTAGCGTTGCGTTCAAGCAATTTACTTTCAGCGTAATAACGCCTCAACATATTTTTATCATTTTCAGTGTTGTGAGTTTTTGAGCTTGAAATTCTAGACACGTCACGTCTTCCTTGCTGACTATCATATGTGTAACAAGGTGTATCAGATGTTAAGGTACTAGTTGATGAACTTGTACTGGCATCAAAATAATTATTTATATTCACGTATTTGTCTTTTAAATGAATATTTGCATTTTTTGAGGTACCAGCACTCATATTATCCATACAAACATAATCTTCCGCAGGGAAATTCTCAGATATCGGTGTACTCGTAACAAAACTATCATTAGGGGTTTCCGAGTACATGCCATCTCGTTTAACTTGACGTAAATTTAAATTACCTCTTCCTTGCTGGTAACCATAATTTGTTGTGGGTTTATTAACAAAACCAGAAGGAGTATAAGTAGAATTTGAATAATACGATTCAGTCGACGCTCCATGATCAGTTACATAATTATTTCTGTCGGATCTTTGATTATAATAATACGGATAATGGCCAACAGTATGCCTTTCAGCTCTTTGCCGATCAAAATATTCAATTTCATTGTGAGCATTTTCTGTAGAAAATGAATTATGCTGTGATTTTTTTACACCATTTTTGTCAGATTTGGTCTTTTTAGAATCTATAGAATGCTTGTGCTTGTCCTTTGAAGAACCAAATAAACCAGAAGGGAATATTCTTCGAAAACTATTACTTCGTTTTTTACTGTCTTTTTTGTCGGCCATTGTAAACTGTTTTATGAGATCTGCATACGCATCACGTTTTTCTTCTTCAATAATAATTTGTTCTCCTATTTCTTTAGTTGAATTAGTTAAGTCTGTATTTCCAGGAACTATATTTTCTTCTAATTTAACATTTGTTTCGTGAACAGATATATCTTGATTATTATCTTTTAAATGATCACTAATATTAATTTTACTTGTATCACTTTCTGATAATTTTTCAACAACTTTTTTATTATTCTCAATCTCAATAGGTTTGATATCGCTATTAGCAGCCGAATTGTTACTTTCTTTGGTTTCATCCGTTTTTATCTTTTCATTTATTCGATCTTGATTTATGTTACTAGTTTCGACAAGCACCGATTTCTCTAAATATTCTTTAGAAATTTCCGAATTACTTTTTTGTTCTGAGTCAGGATAAACAAAACTATTGATCAATTTGACTTCAACAGGTTTATTTTCCTCGACAGAGCTTCGATCTTCAAGCGAATCTTTTTTCTCAATTTTTTTTTTATTTCCAAACAAAATATTTTTTATAATATCTTCATCGGTTTGTGACGACTTTCTTTCCGAATTTTCAAAATCTTTTACTTTCACTGTTTCAACTGCCGCTACATCTTTCATCGGCGTATCATCTTTCAGATTTGACTGAACTGGAATTTTATTAAGTAACAATTTTTGTCTTGTAGCTTCTAGCTGATTATCTTCAGTTGATTTCAAAAATGTTTTTGGATACCCAAAACTGGCTGGAGAATATTTAATTTTCAATGATTCTACTGTTGCTGAGCTTAATCTTGTTGGTAAACTTTTCTGCAACTCATCGATTTTAGATTTACTTTCAGCTAAACGATTTTGTACATTTTTCACAGTCGTATCATATTCTGATTTATCTGACTTTTCTTCATTACTTTTTGAACCAGAACAGGGCAAGCTAGATACACGCTGGGGCACTACAGGTTTTGCTCTTTTTATTTCTAAAGTGGATTCTATGATATCATCTACTTTTTGGTCATCAACTGTTTCAGATTTCTCTTGAGTCGACGAAAGCTCTCTCTTTGGTGATTTCAATATACTTTTAAGAGGTTTGGTATTAGACGGTGGTGAATTTTCAACTACACGAACTCTGAAAGTAACTTTTTCATCTGAAAAGTCATCAGATTCAGTGTCTGTACTTTTCACACTTGAATCAGACTGTACATTATCTATGCATTTTTCATCAAATACATTTTTATCAGCACCACTGTAAATCAAACAGTCCTTATCATTAGAATGTTTCTCTGAAGCACCGATATCCGTTAATTCACCAAACGTTACACACCTTGATAACGCGTTATCATTAGTATTATCACAAAATTCAACACTATTTATTACACTTTCGTTTCCAATACACTCCTTTAGTAAATTATTATTATTTTCCTGTTTATTCAATATATCTTTATCATCAATTTCAACACTCGTGTCGCTAACAAAATTTGAAACACTATCATTATTAGCACCAACTGCGTTATTTATATTAATAGCATGATCATCATTAGCACTTATATTAATAGCTTTATCATCGCAAGCATTTATCAAATTACCATTAATAGCAATATCGTTAGCTAAGTCACTATCAACAGCAATTTTGTTACCATTTACAGTATCACTATTATTTTCAATTACGCTATCATTATTATTAGCACCTACTGAGACATCAGCATTACTAGCAGCACTGTTGGTTATAATTTCATCACAATTATTTACACTAGCTGCACTACTGTCGCAAGTCAAACTGACAATCAATTCGCTCTTGTAAGAACCGACGTCGACGTCAGACGTTGACCCCTGCTGCCGGCGTGGCGTTTTTGATGCAACGTTTCTGGATTCCATCGTCTTGTTGATCTAGCTTAGACATTTGATGGAACCGCATACCTTCCGGTGATCCGTTGCGTGGTACAACCGTGGCCGATCTCGATGAACAATGCAACTCCTGAAATAACAGATCGAAATGATCAGAAAAGCGTCGTTTAAGTATCAATACATTACACAAAGAATAACAAATTACAGTGTTACCGGATATTTAATGTTCAAATATGGACAATTATGTTCATCATTAGATATAGGATATTTCAGAAAAAAAAAACAGACGGGCTTATTTTGACTTAACTAATAGTTCGTGTACCTAATAAAAATAATAATTATCCGTTCCTTCCAAGTTCGTAAGTAGAGGATCGCCTGTTTATTAATAATAAATCAAGATGTTTATGTATGCAATTACAAAAAGCTTGGGAAACAAAAACATTGCAATTGCTTAAAACTGCAATTAGAAATTTTAGCAATTACGAATATTTATTTTTTTAGAACTAAACCTTTCTCCTAAAATTAGAAAAAAATAGTACCTACTTACTATCATGCATCAGTACCTATTACGATACGTTAACAGTTATCTTTTAAAGTTCGTTCAGGACGCAATAGAAAATATATTCAATGTGTACTTAATCGAACACAAAAGAATTTGCTATTAGTCAGTATACATATCAAATTTCGACAAAATGAAAAACAAAAAAATGAAATAATTCACCACAAAAACTCAAAATGAAAGCATTTAAAAATATAACAAAATAACTTACAAAGTGCATACAATAATTGTATCTGCCTACTTACAGCACCGCTGTCGCGAAATAACTAAATATAAAAATTCATTTCGCGATAGTGAACAAGTCCACACTGCATTCAATGAACAAAATAGAAAATCGTGTCAGAGATATTGTCACTAAAATAAATATTTATTTTCATTATCACACTCCGATAACAACACATATTAATTTGGTGATATTTGGTTTTATTTTAATGCAATAAATCAATATTAATTTATCTAATATATAAAATTGTAACGGAACCTCTGTTCGTTGTTTTTTTTCGTTTTTTTGCATATTTTGTATAACACCTACATGGAAAAACATATTTCAAAATTTTTTATCTATCTGTCTGTTTGATTATAGATTATAGACGATCGACAGGTTAGGTCATTAACGTCTATCCGGGGAAATTATCCGTGCTATTTAGATGTCACTGAGAGAAGTAATAACATTATAGTACACTGTGAGTACACTTTAATCAGTCGCTACAAGCTATGTCAGAGATAATTTTACGTTATAAGGTGACCAACTATTTTTTGTACAAACGGAGTATGAATGGAATAATGCTGATAGGGGTTGTGAAAAAAACTGAGTCTTCTCCATTCGACTTTTAATTCTTGAAATCTTACCTATTTTTGCATTGGGTAAATTTTTTTTATAATTCTGAATTTTCTTGCAATAGCGCACACACGTTAGAATAATTTGCATCCCCCATATATTGAATTCAACCGTTAAAACTGCAGCTAATATTCTTACAGATAAGTTGCGATTTTTCACTGCTCCAGTAGGTAATCATTACCAAGCGAAAAATACATCTCTAAAGCAGCATTAGTGCGTCGCTATGGCCATCACCGTGCTCAAATTAACATAAAGTGGGGGAAAGCTGGGGAAGTAGGAGGAGATAATTTAACTATTCCTGCGACCTGCAGACAATTTGCCCATTTTTAGGAGTATAGACCATTACTAAATAGGCTACGGTGTCACTGATTACATTTTCTGTTATGCTGTTATGATTTTTTTTATTGTTAGTGCAATATATTTTTTTTATTTGTTTTTGTTTAACTAGTCAGATTTGAGATATTTTGTTTAAAAAAATGAGAAGATATATTTTGTAATACTATAATTTTTAACAAAAAAAAAAAAGCAGCCCAATATGTAGGTACATACAGGACTACATAAAAGCATCGTTTAGCTTTAGGGCATTTTTTGCCATTGATTTTTTTATTCAGTACCTATATAATAGGTACGCGAGTCGAAAAAGTGTAATTTTCAACTTTGGTTGCGCCTATAACTTCTAATTATTTTAAAATATCGATTTGCGACAAAAAACATTATTTAGGGAGTTTACGATTTATTAATGCTTTGCTCCCTCGATTGAATTTATAATTAATAATTAAGATTGAAAACCGATTTTTTGAAATTTATTTTTTAACCCTTGAAATTCACTTTTCGCAATTCTGAGATCTTATCTCATCTGAGATTTATTTATTTAAGCTTGTTTTTTTAAGTAGTAGGTACACCCTGTATATCTTTAGGTATGTGAATAGAGCTCGCTTTCCTCTACCCATTTGACAGGTACCTAAAATATACAGGGTACGCTACTTATTTTTTTAAGTAGCACACCCTGTATATTTTTAGGTATCGAATGTGTAGAGGAAAGTGAGCTCCATTCACATAGTACCTAAAGATATACAGGGTGTGCTACTTAAAAAAATGCACTTAAGGTAAGTTAAAATTTTGCATTTTCCAACTATTGCAACTAACACCATGTATAATTAAATTTAACTCTGAAGTATCTGGAGGTTAGCACAATATGCTATGGACTAATACTAATGTGTATTTTAGTAGTGGACAACGAAAATGTAGAATTTTGCAGAAAAAGTTGAATATTTTGGCAACGTCGCAACCTAATTTCAAAAATGACACCATTTTATGTAGGCCTCCGAATGGATAATGAGATGGCCTGAAAATATACAGGGTGTTCTACTTATAAAAATACAAGTCAGTTGTGCCATGACTACATCGTACACCCTGTATAGCTAAAAATAATTTTAGACTATAGTCCTCTTATTCCAATCCAACTTTTATTTAAAACTTTTTTTTCTAATGCTCATTATAAATGAGATATTTCCCGAGACATTCTTAGTATCTCAGCCTGTATAATATACGCATTGCCAGGGTGGTCAATTTATTTTGCGACGCGTGACGGGATGGTTTTTTTATAGGAAATGTAGCGTGAGTTTAAATTTGCCACTAAAGTTATCACCCTCTTCCTCAGTATATCCTACCGCTTCTAAGAGGCTGCAAGCGTTGTATGTAGGGACTAGCCAACTATTCACAATCCATATAATTAAATATCAGTGAATCTATATATTTAAAACACAAGCCCTATTTCTCTAGACAATCCGCCAGCAACCCCTGCTCAACCGATTGACATAATTTTTTTTTAAAACTGAGGCCTTTAGTCCACAGATATGTTATCGCTATTTTTTTTTTTTGGTGAAATTTCTTTAAAAGGGGTGATTTCAAGCGATAATAGTAAAAATGACGAGGGGGGCAGTGGGGTGAAGAGAAACGTAAACAGAGAAAATCCATCGGCGTTCACGATACATGAGTGTGAGAGAAATTCAAATATGTACGCATGTCGTGGATAGGCTATGCAAACAATAAACAATGAAACATCTTGACAGTTGTACATTTTAATTTTTAGAGCGCAGATTTTAATAGGGTTATATTGACAAAATTTCCAAAAGTATTTAAAACTAAACAATAAAGATGTATATGTACGTGCAAATTTTTTTTCTCTTTTAAATATAGTACTTAGTTTCTCAAATACCGACAAACTCATCGATTTTTTTCTGAAGATCATTCGTACGTAAGTATTACACTGATAGATACGTTCTATAGCTTCTAAAAAACTACTATTTTACGTACACTTTAAAGTTATGTTTGAATCAAAAATATTTATCAAAAATTATATTAAAAACATATCGTTAAAAGCTAGGTTATGTGTTTTACTCACGCGTTTGTATACACAATGACATTGAGAAAGCTTGAAATATATATTTCTTATTGTTTTCTTAATAAAGTGATTCATATTACATATAAAAAAGGTTTGTGTTGGCAAACATTTTTTTTTGGCGATAGCCTTTACTAAACCATTGTTCTTTGAAGACAGTGTTAAGTCGTCGCAAAAAAGTTTTGCACGGGTACACTAGTTTAAATTAAATTATGTAACCATGACGAAAAAATACAAGCTAAGTTGCACTGCCACATATCGTTTTAAATTACAATTAGTACAGTTTTTCAGAATCAACGACATACATTTGATACACAATGTAGTGTATGTCAGTGTAGATTTAACTTTTTCACCGGATCACCTGACAAAACCACACAAGGTCATTCCGTAAACCTTGACAGCGCATTGTGATGCTATTAATATTTACAGGTGTTTATCTTTACGTTACCATACAGTTTCAGAGTTAATCTATACTAATATTATAAAGCTGAAGAGTTTGTTTGTTTGTTTGGTTGAACGCGCTAATCTCAGGAACTACTGGTTCGAATTGAAAAATTATTTTTGTGTTGGATAGTCCATTTATCAAGGAAGGCTATAGGCTATATAATATCACGCTACGACCAATAGGAGCGGAGCATCAATGAAAAATGTTGCAAAAATGGGAAAAATTATTCCTTTTGAGAGCTTCCGTTGCGTGCGCTGCGTAAACGGTTAAAGTTACACAAAAAACATGTATGACGGAATTGTTCCCGGAAGGTTTATATATATATAGCGAACGAGCGAAGCGAGTGAGTAATGTAATTCCTAAACCACGCAACGGATTTTGATGCGGTTTTCACCATCAGTTAATTTTTCACGGAAGGTATATAGCGAACGAGCGAAGAGAGTGAGTAATGTAATTATAATATTCAAGCGAACGAGCGTAGCGAGTGAGTACTGTATTTATAATATTCAAGCGAACGAGCGTGTATTGCACCCGGGCTTTCTTAGCACCCGGGCGAAGCCGGACGGGTACCGCTAGTTTTTCATAAAGAGTATAGTAACGTAAAATACAATTACTTTTCAGTATTGAGACAGTTTAAAGGCAAAGCAAGCAGTTCGTTCAGTCCATAATATTTTTGTCTTAAGAAATGCAGTGCGCAAGTCATCTCGTGGTTAACATACACTGAATTAGAACAATTCAGGGACTTAGCGAGTTCTATAACGTGCAACTCTGTCTCAGACTGCCTGTACACTCGTCTGACAAAAAAACCAAACTTGCGAGCAGTTCCGTCTTTACCCAATGGGCACGTTGGACACCTACCCAGGGCCCCCGACGTATAAGGGGCCCCCGGAACCCATACCTATAAAATCTAGGAAAATAAAAACCACCTTCCCGTTTTGAATAACCTAATAATTTATTACGAAAATATCTGCACGCTTGGTTTGGCATAAAATAAAATTTAAAAAATTAATTCCAAATTTTTACACAAACAGACAGACATATAGACAGACAGAATTATGAGTTAAATAAAATCGTGTAAAAACAAGTGATACAGTTACAAAAAATAATCGTAGACACTTATGATGTCAGTCGTCGGGCGTCTATAATCGGTTTCGCTGTAAAATTATTGTTATCCAATTCATTTTTATCTAACAAATACGAACATTAATTACAGATTTTGATTTGATTCAAGCTGTTCTCCTTTTGAATTTGATTTTTCTTTTATATCACGATCGAAAATATTCACAATTTTACAAGTTTGTGAATGGGTGTGCAAAGTTCGCCACCCAACATTTTAAACAAGTGGAAAATTTGGAATTACTGTTTCATTTAAAATGTATGTAAAGGCACAAGATTTTTACACAATCTAACAAAACAGTAAAAAAATATCCATAAATACAGAAAAAATTCTACATAAGCAGCTTTGCTTTTTACCACGGATATTCTCGCTACTTGGTACTGGCTCAGCTGCACGTATAGCCTATAGGTACTGTTAACTGTAATAACGTGCACACTGCACAGTGCACATGGTAGTAATAATAATGTAAATATTAAACAAAAAAGCATATCGAATGAAAGTAAACATACAGTCCTAACTATCGTAATATTCGTAGCAAAATCTCAAGGTAAAACAGTTAAACATTTAACAATAACTGGGTCGCACATTCAAATCAAATAATTCATCTAATATACAGATAAATTATACCCTGATGGCCCAACTATTGGCATATGTATGTACATAAATCATTGTGTATTTAAGAGTATATTGCTGTATTTGCCCATTAGGTAATGTTGCAGGTCTAGGGAAATTTCCCTAGATCTAAGGATTTTTCGACTACTTCTAAAGGGAAATATAGTCATTGGAAATTTATCGAAATGTATAAAAATGTAATAAACTGAACAAGAAGGTGGGTTCTGTATCGGCAATTTGCAAAAACGTTATCTAATGGCATATATTTAAATCTCGCGATATAGAAGTCTGTAACTGTATCTCCAAACTATTTGTATGCGATGGTTAAAAACAAATATTTCTGACTATTTGCTATTTGTATTGTATTACCATATCTGTACTTATATTATAAAGCTGAAGAGTTTGTTTGTTTGGTTGGTTGAACGCGCTAATCTCAGGAACTACCAGTCCGATTTGAAAAATTTTTTTTTGTTAGATAGCCCATTTATTGAGGAAGGCTATAGGCTATATAATATAACGCTACGACCAATAGGAGCGGAGCATCAATGAAAAATGTTGCAAAAACGGGAAAAATTATTCCTTTTGAGAGATTCCGCTGCGTAAACGGTTAAAGTTACGCAAAAATTATGTATGACGGAATTGTTCCCCTTTAAAAGTTCTAAAAAAAGGTCCGCGACAGAATATGTCTATCTTTAAAGTTGACTCACTATAACTTTTTTTATGGTAATCAAATTTGTTCGTCATTATAATATCCAAGCGAACGAGCGAAGCGAGTGAGTAGTGTATTTATAATATTCAAGCGAACGAGCGAAGCGAGTGAATAATGTAATTATAATATTCAAGCGAACGAGCGAAGCGAGTGAGTAGTGTATGGCACCCGGGCTTTCTTAGCACCCGGGCGAAGCCGGACGGGGCCGCTATAAATTATAAATATACAGATACATATTTGAAATCGTCTCAAGGATGTACCTATTTAGAAAGAAAATTAATTTTACATTCTTACAGAATGGCGTCTAGCGTCCGCTATATTGAATTTTCCGTGACGTCATATACACTTAGTTACTCCCGGGGTTAAGACGAATCTAATGACACTTCATTTTACAATCACCTATCACATGATACGAAGTCATTGCCACTTCCAGCTTTTAAAAGGAAGTTAAAGAGTCATCTGGTAAACGGAGAATTTTATAATGTTTATGAATTTTTTAAATGTGTAATCTAATAAATAACTCTTGACTTGTCATATACTTTTTTGTCAATGTGGCCAATAAATATTATTCTATTATTATTATTTATTAAAATCCATCCAGCCATTTGGATTTTGGATGCTACGAGGGAATAAAGAATCCCACATACTTATATTATTACCTAAGTACATAGATAGGGCGAAAAACATAACCCTGCCGCCAATACACTAAAATGCAAAAGAATTTCAGAGTTACGTTTTGTTACTACCCCACACGAATTATCCCCCACCGCGAGAAATTTATAAAAATAAAATATAGCCTATATCACTCAGAGATAGTGTAGCTTTCTATTAGTGAAAATTTTTTTAGAATCGGTTCAGTAGTTCCAGAGATTGCCCACAACACACAAATTAACTCACAAGCAAACTCGCAAACTTTTCCTCTTTACAATATTAGTATAGATGAGGAAAACGTTCTGTCATTCAACTATTTCCAGTAATTGTTCATAAATTTCGTAACTCGCTACTCACTGGAAAAAAATGTTCTGCAACAGTCAGTGTGTAATGTGTTATCACTTATCATTTATCTATTTTTATATATTTTAGTGTGATTAACACGAACTGCAGTAAACATTCTAAACACAAATATTACGATAGTATTTATAAATAAATTAACAAGATAAAAACGATACTGCTTTTATTTATAGAGATTTGATGATGTTTTAAATTCACCTTCAGGCCAGATGGTCGATATTCGTCTGGATTCTCCCGACATTTCATATTATGATGTTCAGACTTCCGACAAACAGCTTATCGCAAAAAATGCGATCAAAAGGACCTCAAAAATTTGAAAAAATTGATATCATTTCACATTTGTGTTGTCAATCCCCGTAAACAATGCTTATTCTAAAAGGGTATTTAGCCTGCTGAATAATTTATATACCAAAGAAAGGAATCGTATGGTATTTGATTTATTTAAAGCTGAACTAATATTAGAGTGAAATTTGATTTAAATTGTTTAAATTTCAGTGAAAACATGTGGCAACGTAAAAATTAAGTTCATTGAGTGAATTAATTAAGTACGAGTTTGTTTGATTGATCTCGAAGTTAATTTATTATTGAATAATATTCAGTCTTTTTAAGTAGATTGTTGAATAAAAAGTAAAATGTTGACTCACAATATTTATTTCTCCAGAAAACAAGCCCAAAATTCCGATATTTTGAAATTTTGTCGAGATATTTCGGTTTTTCCGATCTAGCAACCCTACTTCAGAGGGCGAGCGACGACGAAGCATAATTCTGTGCTTGTGACATAGTCCAATTACTGTGTGTGATTTTACAGCTTCGACTGTACATCATCAATAAAACTATAAGAAAGTTCAACTAATCTACCAAAACGCAACATCTCTCTGTCTGTTTGTTCACTTATAACTCAAGAACTCTTAAATTAATTTTCATGCGCTGTTTTTTCCTGTGTAGGTACATAATCTGGTCAGGTTTTAGGCTACGTCTATTTAAAATTGGTTCCGTAATTCTCAAGTTATAACAATATTTGTCTAAATGGATAATACAAAAACCAGAATTTTCGACATACCTACTTTGCGTATTTTCTTAAAATTTTCAGCGTTTTGTCCGCAACAAAGTTTATAGATGCATCCTTAATTGGAACTGAAAACTTTTTTGAAATCGGTGCAGTAGTTCTAGAGATACAATCATTTTTGCTTGCGATTTCTTACAAGGTAACGACGAGGCTCAGACATCATTCAAGAGCCACTGAACAGATTTATTTCAAAATGTGTAGGTAAGTAGGCAACACATAGGCTAGGCTACCTATTGTCTCGAAATTCCAACAAGAAGAAAAAGCTTATCCACGCGGACGAAGTCGTGGAGAAAAGCTAGTAAATAAAATGGGATCTCTGTAGTTTTATTGCGGGGTTTTTTGAGATTTTTGGGTACTTTGTATGACACCTATAGACGAAAAAATGTGTCTCCAAAATTTTTGTATATTATATAGGTATGTCTTTCTGTTTGTATCAACTTCACTAGAGAATGACTGGATCGATTTTGATGAAACTTAGTACTCAAACTAGTACTCAAAATAATATTCATTGCTACTTTTTGTCTGACTACGGCCGGATTAAATTTAAATACTTCATGACTACACGGAGCCCCTTTCACGTCTGCTCTTAGACTATACCTGAATAACACGCTGATTGACTCATCAAAAAGCTTCGTCACACAAAGAAAATTATTAAATTTTTACTTTTTCTCTTTGGTATGCCCTTCAGTGACCTAATGAAAGGCGTTGAGAGGGAATAGAAACCCCGGTAGGTGGTTTGCAAATAATTAAAAATCAAAGAAACAAAACATAAAGCAAAACAACAAAACAAAATGCAAGCAGTTCTTAAATAGTTTTAAATTCAACATACATGAAGACTGTGGCAATAAAAGAGAACATATTTTAAATGCGTTTTTTTATGTTTTGTTAAATTTTTTCCTATAAAAAGATATAAGTAGTTATAACATTATTATATGGACTAATTCATCCCTATGTAGAACTGTTAATATACGACCTCAGTATTTTTGGAACATGTAAATAACTTATATCGAACTTGTTATCAAATGAATTTTGCGAGATTACCTAAATGAAGAACAACTAATTATGTTTTATTATGCACATGTTTATTCCGCTATTAAATATAACATTCTAGTTTGGGGCAGATGCTACGAAGCTATTAGAGTGCTTCTAACACAGAAAAAGATCATTCGTACAATATTGAAAATCAGCAAAACAACATCCTGCAAACAACTTTTCAAGAGAAAAAAATCTTAACTTTTCCAGCTGTGTACGCTTTAGAATTACTATGTTATATGAAAATCAATAAATATTTTGATCAACAAAAAGACAAACTCTATAACACTAGATCTAAAGTAACATATGATTATTTACATCGTATACAAGTTTTTATGAAAAAACACCGATTTATACTGGCTACAAATTATTTAATAGATTGCCAAAAGAAATTCAACAGGAGAACCGCTATAGTCAGATGCATATGAAATTAAAAGATTTTTTAATAAGCCTAAGTCCATACAATATTAATGAATCACTTTAAACTTGTATTTTTTGACGTTTGTAAACCATTTTGGTCGTATGCAAATAAATTCCATTATTATTATTAAATTATTATTATTATTACAGTATTGTACGGCCCTGATAACATCACATTTTGGGCGCCGCTGGTGTGTAAGCCATCGCCATCAGCGATTCTCGTACGTGCTGTTTATGAGTTACGACTGCGTGTGTTTACAAAGTGTAGAGCAGCTCATATTAGGGCGACTCTATTCAAATGTCGTAATCCTTGTCTGGAAAAATAAGGCGATAAGCACGCACTTCGTCATAATATTGCCTACAAATATAATATTATATTATGCAGACTGTGAAACGAAAAACGCCTAAAATAATTCAGAATTGCTGCAGAATATCATAATATACTACGGCCCACTTAAGGAAGGATTACCGTATTTGTTTTCTGATTCTCATTTCTGCAATTTTCATCTCTAGAAATTAATTGTGGCTAACCAGGCACGTAGCCAGAGGGTTGGCTCAAGGAGCTGAAGCTCCCCACCCCGAAGTTTCACAAATTCTAGCATGCTTTTCTATGAAAAAGTCTTTTTAAATATATTTCCATTATAATGATTGTGTCATTTATGTCCATAATTTTTCATGCAACAAACAATAATTAAAGTGCTGTAAGTTTGTGAGAAACTTTATTTACTTTTTAACTTTTCAGCCCCCCCCCCCGAAGAAAATTCCTGGCTACGGGCCAGGTTAACTTATTTTTCCACATCCAAAATAGTGTCGCTAATTTACATTCATGTAAAATGAAGATACCTACGGGTATAAAATAAGTGTTTTTAGCTAAAAAAAAAACAGTTAAATAAAAGCTTGTAAAATTTAACAATATTTGGCAACTTATATTCTGAAAAAAATCGTAGTATAACATCAGAAATAAAGGTACTTTGATGTTATAAATAAAAAAAAAAACTAAGAAAATAAACAAAACGTGAACGAGCTTTATTTCTGCACGTACCTAATAAAACGCACACGTGTGTGTCGCAAGGCATTATGGGTAGCCTATTGAGTTTATGCTACTGTTCCAGTGGCGACTAAAACCATTGGAACTATAAAATAAAACTAGTGAAGCTTTGCCATATAAACAAATATATTTATGAATTGTTAGACATCGAAAATTTCAGTGAAGATATTAACTTATTTTATATCATTAATGTTGCCGATTGTATTTTATAACGTACAATGAAAATTTTCGAATACTTACAATATAATTATTATTATATTTAATTCGAATTCAGTTTTATTTAAAAAATATTTTTTATACTTTAACAGAATTAACAACGATATTTTATTAATCTTTTGGAAAACTTTTCGAAAAAACTACGCGAGCAATTGGACGGGGAGGGGGTGGGTTTTACGAGTTATTATTATAATTTACAATGAGCGAAATGCTAACATTCCAAACCCCACCTGGGCGAAGCCGGGTAAAACGCAGCTAGTTGGAAACAAATGTATTTCCCAGTGAAAGACATTTCCAGTATATAGATACCAGAATTTAAAATGTATAATATAACAAATTGTATTTTTTTTATATTGTGACAATAAATTCTTATCTTATCTATATTTCCAACTACTACTGTTTTCATGTAGATAGAAAGGATTGTATTATGTAGATTTTTAGAGTATAGGTACTTAACACAGGTACATCTTATTGGTATAATTGAATAATTATTTTAAATATGGAAACTGTTACAACAATTTTTGAAATGAAAACTTTAGGCGCGTTGAGCGATTTTTGGTAGGGGAAAATCTTATGTGTTCGCGTCACCGACATGCTATGGGCTAGAATGTCTCTGTCACAACTCACAACTAGTGATGTACCGGATATCCGTATCCGTATCCGCGGATATCCGAGGGAAAAGAAAGATCCGTATCCGTATCCGTCAGTTTTTTGGCGGATCTTTTACGGATCTTTTACCTTATCAATTTTCAATTCATAGATAAAATTTTATATATATAGGTGATTAGGTAATAATGAAAAACAGTTAAATTCAATTCAGATTATTTTTTATTTTTTAATATCGTGGTCAATAACTTTTTCCCATAACAGATAGTTTCTTTCCAAAGGTCGATGTGCAATATTTAGTATTTACCGCCGCGTACTCTAAGAAAGTTAAGATCCGTATTCGCGGATCTTGAGACCAAATATCCGTATTTAGATCCGTATCCGCGGATATACATTTTTAACGATCCGGCACATCACTAGTCACAACTGTGCCCGCGCGCATATACAATAAAAACGGCACGTCATTCAGTTGTACCGATGGCGACGATAGCAGCGTCTGTGCGTCGTATGGATAACGTCCACGATTCGAAACCCACTGGCACCGTGAAATGTTTGTCTTTTTTTTTTGTTCTAAATTCTATATGATATTTATTTATATATTTTTATTTTTTTATATTCTTTCTTTGAAATTAATTATAATTTTTGAAGTGGAAACTTCTTTAGGCACGTTGAATAAACCATATAAAAATGTATATAATTGTTGCTCGGAGTGCCGATAGATGTAAAAACCAGACTAATGTTAATAATTTTTCACTTCTGTCGGCAGTTCCCATGACTGCCCATTTTTTTTTATTTAAAACATAGTATTAATACAGTTATTAGATATTTAAAAATAACTCAATAGTTTTTTTTCAATTTAAATATCTAACTACTATTTTTAATAATAAAAATATTTTATATTATTACATTTACTCCAAATTCAGGCGCGAACCAGCAATCTTATACCCGGTAGATTAACGTTTTTATGCGCACGGTCATCTCGGTTGTTGTGCCTGAGCGCTTAGCAAATATGTTTTGCGACACCCAATTTCCGTTTCACCTGGCATTTTACTCCTCAAATCGATGAGTCAGTGCCGCCTAAGAAGTTTTACTTAAAAACTGTTACATCGACACATAATAGTCGAGATAATTATAGTATATTCATTCTAGATTTTTTAGCGGCAAAATTTATAATTTTTTAAAACATCTGCTGGTTTATACCTATAAATGAGTACATTATAATACACAACTCTCCCGCCCCCTGCGCAACCGGCTTCCCCCCTCCACCCCTTGAAAAGATTCCCATTTTACAGTTTTTCTCAATTTTCAGGAAAACTGTACAAGCTAGGACAAAATGGTCAAAGACTAAATTAATTATTAATAAATTACCTACAAATAAGTACTTACATTCATTTTGATACGAGTTATAGTTTCCAATCTATGGTGCGTCAAAGTTTACTAAAAATCTACGATTAGCAAAAATTAAACATTTAATGCACAGAAAACAATAATATTTATTATTTATTACAAGAAATGCGCTTACATTGTAATTATTACTTAAAACAAATCAGTATCGTCATCACCATATTCTAGAGTTTTGAATGAATGAATGAATTGTAGATTATAGACGCTCGACAACAGAGGTCATTAGCGTCTAAAAATAAAAAGTAAACAAAAGAAAAGCAAAAACAATAAAACCAAAGAAAAATCAATACAAAATCAAAAGTTGACACGCAACAAAATAAAATCATAATAGCTACAAATAAAATGTGTCATATAATATAATGTAGTGATATAAAGAAAAAACCATTTAGGCCGTAAAGGCGCCTAAATTTATACAAATAAATAAAATCAAATAAATCGTTCAAGACCGGTTTCTTTTAAAAATCGAAACAGCAGATCGACATTGTCAGGATCATTTCCTAAAACAACCGACAGATCACCTGACAATCCGATCTGCTGTCTTGTGTCCCTAAACTGAACACACTCTATTAAAATATGCGAAACGGTAACACGAGTGTCACACGTCTCACAAAGGGGCGGTTCCTCACGAGCCATTAAAAAACCATGACTTAATCTACAGTGACCGATGCGTAACCGTGTAAGAACCACTTCCTCCCACCTGGAGGGACGGCAAGATGTGAGCCATGGGTCAACTGTAGATTTTATAGCTCTTAACTTATTTTCCTCGACAGCACTCCATTCATATTTCCAGAGCTGCTGCACGGCTGAAATCAGTACGTTCTTAAGGTCGTCACCGATAACGCAAAACACGCTCTGACCGTTATTTGCATCTTTAGCTGCAGTGTCAGCTAATTCATTGCCAGCGATTCCCATGTGGCCGGGAACCCAACAAAACCGGACAGTGGTTCCACCTCTTTTCAAAGAGTACAATTTGTCCTGAATTAAACAAATAAGAGGGTGGCTGGGATAGGAACGCTGCAATGCCTGAAGAGCACTCAAAGAGTCGCTGCAAATAACATATTTGTGTGGACCGTGAACATGTCTCAAGGCCTGCAAAAATGCATATAACTCAGCAGTAAAAATACTTCACTCTTGAGACAACTTGTATCCAACACTGTCGTTATCGGTGATGAACGCGCAACCAACTCGGTCAAGAGACTTCGAGCCATCCGTGTAAATGGAACGGTAGTCTCGATTCTGATCCAGCCACGCCAGGAAAAGCTGGCGATAAAGCTCTGGCGTTGTCGTACTTCGCGGATGAATAGAAAGTGACATGTCGATGACGGGCTCAGGAATTAACCACGGAGGCACAGAATTACGGCCGACTTTAAGATTTCTAGGAAGCGCCAACTGAAGTTCATCTAGGAGAAGAGTCAACCTGATACCGAGAGGACGTATTGCATTTCTTTTCCGTCTATACAGAGAAGAAAAACGAGGTTGAAATACGCAATTGTAAGTTGGGTAATCAGGTTGACTACGGAGTTTTGAGACGTACGATACCAGATTGCGTTTCCGCCGGATGTTCAGCGACAGCTCTCCGCATTCCGCGGTAATGCTAACAACAGGACTGAATCGAAACGGAGCGTTTGTCAACCGGAGCGGTTGACAAACGAATCCCAGCGTGATGAACAGCGTTTAACGTCCTGATGTACGACTCACGCGCTGAGTCGTACACGATGTTACCGTAATCCAATTTAGACCGTACGACTGCACGATAAATACGCAGCAAAACCGTACGGTCTGCACCTCACGTGGTGCTGGATAAAATTTTTAAAATATTAATATTTTTAATATTTTAAAGAAGAAGTCGATGTCTTGACTTCTTCTTTAAAATATTAAAATGAGCCTTCCAGTTTAACGACCGGTCAAACGTAAGTCCTAAAAATCGGGCAGTATCTTGCACAGATATGAGCGTATTATAAAGATATAAGAATGGTTCCTGATAACAACTACGAATGCGGCAAAAGTGCACGCACTGGGTTTTTCCAACGGAAAATTTAAACCCATTGTTGGTTGTCCAGTTCTGGATGCTATTAAAGGCCAACTGCAGGTGACGTTATGCTGTACGAATGTACTTTGACGAGCAGTAGAGCGGCAACGTCGCAAATCTCGAACGTAATTAGCGCCGGCGCGGAGCGTAAGTATTTAAATTGTAATTATTTGCTGTTATACACCTCTTATAATATAGATTTTCTGGTTATAAATTTTTAGTTAACTTTGATGCACTATAACTTGAAAACCACGGCTTATAACAAAATAAATGTAAGTATTTATTTGTAGGTAATTTATTAATAAATAATTTAGTCTTTGACCATTTTGTCCTAGCTTGTATCGTTTTCCTGAAAATTGACAAAATCTGTAACAATCTGTAAAACCGGACTTTTTTCAAGGGGGGAAGGGGTGAAGCCGGTTGCGGGGGGGGCGGGAGAGTTGTGTATTATAATGTACTCACTTATAGGTATAACACAGCAGTTGTAAAATAAAATTATTAATATTGCCGTTTTGCCCATATATTGAAATCTAGAATGAATATACTATTAGCACGTTTCAACTGATCAATTATTATCGACAAAACAACGATGGTCGACTGACGAGTTCTTCAATAGATTATGATCAATGGTCGTTTGTCAGTTACAGTATGGAAATCTGGAACAACGATTACAGCAAAGTCCATTCGCAACATGATAAATAGTTATACTAACTAGTTTATTAGCACTTAATAAATGGACAACCGACAAGTAAAGAAGTCTTCAAAGATCAATAAAGATCCACATCTGGTACAAACGATATATTTATTTGTGTACGCTTTCCGTATGCCTAAGAAATTACACTGGAAAGGCTAAGATTTTTTAACAATCTACGTCACATCTATAAATACCTATTTAAAAAATGTATAGTTCTGTCTATCCGTTCAGAATGGGCGAAAAAACGACTGATGCGATTTGAATGAAACGTGCATAATTTTGTAGTAAAAACTCCTAGAAGTGACCAGCAGTTAACTCTTTATCGCTTCGAATGGTACTATTTTTTTTAAGTAAAATGTTATTAGCCTCGTTTTTTTCGTTCGATTACGCATGTCGAGCGTCACGTCACGTCCAATTGAAGGCGATCGACCAGATCAGTACTCATCGAAAAGCAGCGACGGTTAGCTATATTCATAACTATATTGTACGTCTACATAACTAATATCGTACGAAATATTCAGTCGAGCAGCACAAATACCCCATTGACCACCAATCTGGATTCTTACGTTCGTCCCCATGCTGATCAGTGATCAGGGTTCAACTTATCAAAACCACGTAAACAAAATTATATAATTTTAGCGTTTTCGGGTTACAAGCGATTAGGGTTAAGGCAATAAAGTTTCACTTGCACAGTGGTTTCATAAAACCGCGCCCTAGTTTTTTTTTTTTTTTTTGACAAATTGTTATTTGTGCATATAATATGCAACTTATGTTATTTTCCGTAGCACTGCTGCTGTCCCCAGTGTTTTTATAGGGTAACCGTAGTATAAAGTAATAATAAATCTCTTAAAAAACATATTCAATATATATTATTATTATAGAACAAATTAGATTATAAAACTTTGAAATTACTTTAAATGCTTTTTGATTTTAAGACGGTTTTAATTTCACTTTGCAAAGTCAAGAAACGCGCATGGTCGGTGAACTGATGCAACAGAGATCACGTGACACTGCTGAGTCATAGTTTAATGTGCGTACCATTTAATTAAACACATTAGGGATGGAAAAAATTCACAAATTTTATGAAAATGGTATACCTAATAAATATTTCTTTCTCAGGTAAAAAGGTTTTTTTTTTTTATTTAAATCAAAAAATACAAAACAAACAAAAACAAACAAAAACAAATTGTGCATCAACTCATTGAGTTATTGGCACTGTATTACAATACTAATTGTAACAATATTAATTAAGAATCGTGAATAATAAAATTAGTTAATTAAATGGACGGTTTTGAAATGGATATTGGAGCGAATTGTGTAAGGAGGACTCTGGTAAGTAATAAGGTGAGTAATTATATTTTGTGTATTATGTTGGTTGCGTTTAAAAATCTGAATAATTTGACTATGTTTGTTTCAGTATAGTCTAGAATGTCCTCTATGTTGGTGGCGAGATCTATGGTTAGCCTGTGAGGATCGTGTAATGGACAGTCGACCAGAAGGTGTTGAATGGTGAGACGACAGTTGCAGATGACGCAAATCGGAGGATCTTCCTTCTTTAAAAGGTGAGAGTGAGTCAGGGCCGTGTGACCGGCGCGTAGTCGTGTAAGTATTACTTCCTGTTTTCTTGTGAGGTGGATAGCGTTCGACTGTTTTTTAACTTCCGGCTTGATTACTCTTAATTTGTTGTTTATTTCATTATTCCAGGATGACTGCCAGTTTTGTTTGATACGTAGAGAGATGTAAGTTTTGTAGTCATTGGTGGTTATATGTGCTGGATGAATTATTGTTATCTGCTGTGCTTCCTTAGCTGCTTTATCAGCTTTTTCATTCCCGTCGATATCAATGTGTGATGGGATCCAAACAAATTGAACGGATATGTTAATTTTCTTCAGTTCTTGTAGAGTATTACGGATTTCTTGAATCATTGGATTTGACGGGAAAACTTCTAAAAAAAGGTTTTAATTTCGCTGATATTGCATTGTAACGTTACGACAACAAATTATGGATGTTGTTAACAGTAATTTTCTAATTATAGTGAGCTATTTGTGGAATTGGAGTTAATATATTATACCTATTATGCTGCTTACCTTAATATGATGAAAAGGTTTAGATATATTCCAGCAAGAAATTAATCATCATGTCACCCAAATATCAATTTCAAATTCATATTTTGCTGCTGAAAAAGTGCAAAGTTCCCTGAATGAAGCCTCACCGTTTTCTTCAGTTTTATTAGATTTAAAATGTATAGTCCAATCAAATAGTCGAAAAAATTGGTCTGAAATTGCGTTAATTAGTAGTTTGAAGACATTTTAATGGTAGATAGGGGGTGCCACTGGAACACTCCAGCCAAGTTTCCCCTTTCGGATTCCGCAAAGGGTGGCCGCCATCTTGATTTAAGGGATGAAATCATATATCTTTGTAAATACAGCTTGTATGTGAAAAACTACTATTACAAAAATTATTAAGGAGGATGTATCCAACAACTTTTGTTTGGAAAGTTTTTTGAAATTTCTTATTATTCAAAAGTTATAAATTTTCAAAAATGCGATGACTTGAATTAATTTATGTGCAAAATTCAAACATTTTCAGAAATATTGGCGCCAGTCGACTTTTGGCGCCCTCTATATTCGTACCAAGCAAGCAAAAAAAATGTTGAACACATGTGTATTGTAGAGAAACTCAAAAGCTACAACTTTTGTCATAACCATTTTTCACCCCCGATTGACCGTTTTGCTGTAAAATCGAAAAAACCGTTTCCATCCCCAACAGTGTCATTTTTGAGAATTTATAACTTTTGAATAACAAATTTAAAAAAAAAGTTGTTGGATACATCCTTCTTAACAATTTTTGTAATAGTAATTTTTCACGTACAAGCAGTATTTACTAAGATATATGATTTCATCCCTTAAATTCAAGATGGCGGCCACCCCTTGCGGAATCCGAGGGAGGAAACTTGGCTGGAGTGTTCTAGTGGCACCCCCTATCTACCATTAAAATTTCATCAAACTTCTAATTAACGAAATTTAAAAGTACCATTTGACTGGATTAGTATGTTAGTTACGAAAAAATAAAATTTACAATTTAAAAAAAACCGACGCAAAAAAGCAAGAAATAATTAATTTCTACTGTAACTGGCCCGACGCACCCGACTATTTCTTCATTTGGGTGAAATATTTAACTCATAAATTCGTTGGGGACCGCTGAGACATTGATACTTTTGCCATTTTACAGTGATCCCCGATGTATTTATGAATTAAATATTTCATCCAAACGAAGAAATAGTCGCACCGTCGAGCCAGATTTGGTAGAAATTAATTATTTCTTACTTTCTAAAGGTTTGCTTTATGCGTCGGGATTTAATTTTTATTTCACACTTTTTACAGACACAACGGCTTCAAACTTATAAGACCCCCTCTTTTTGCATCAGGGGTTAAAAATAGACCACCACATGAGCTACACACCTACTGGAAAGTTTATACGCCATTTTGGTATGAAAAGTTTTTACAAAAAACAGAGTTACAAAATCTATATGGTGATTACAAAAAAAGTTCCAATAGTTCGGCATAAACCGAGGCATAAACGGTTTTGCGTCTAGGTCACAAAGAGCGTTATTTTTCAACATCATTTAAAAAATTGATTAAACTTCCAATCGATAACATTATGCCATCCATGCGCGAATAAAAGTCGATAATATCAGATACCAGTTTTACAATAAAACAATCAGTTGCAATACACAATACCTGCATTACCGGCCGGTCGTAAGAGGCAATGAACTGTTCCAGAACTGGACTCAATCGCGGGCTCCTATTATATCCTATAAAGGCCATAATTATTGTTAAAAGGACCCCGCACATACCATAACATGGAAAAGTGGTCCCAGTCAGATTGGCTAAAAATTAAGTATGTTGCTGTTCGGATGACCATTATCAAAAATCATAATAGGCAGAACTCGCGAAAATCAATAGGGTCTGAGATATTTTTTCTGAAGGTATAATTTTCTTCAGATTAAGGAGACGCTGCAAGGACGTCGGGAACTTTCAGACATGTTTCACAATATAATATAATAATATATATTACATGTATGCTACGTACGTACACGCACGCACGCTCGCACACACACACAAAGTGTGTATATTTTACGACTCTGTAAATCCGCATGACACATAGAATGCAAACATGACACGCAACAAACGCAAATACATTGCATACACAAAAAACAGAGTGTGGAAGACGGACGTGTTTACAAACAGTACCACACAGCGCACACATACGTATCTTGTGATTGCTATAAGAGCGGTACATTGCACGGGGTTTTTCATGTTTTTATTGTTTGAATCGATGGAGGTACCAAATATAAAATTATTTCTTTATTCTATCTCTCAGTTGTCAGTGTATAGTGCGCATAGTGGTGTTGCTTTTTTAAGAAAACTCATTATTTTCCAAATAAACATCATAGATGATCACATTTTTAAATTTTTAAAAATTTTGTTGATCCAAAATCGGCGATTATATTTTAATTTTCATTTTTTTTAACTAAACTATTCATAGCAACATTATTTCCTCGTCAGTATTCGTCAGAGTTCACGTTCATATGGACAACAATAAAGTCAAATATACTAATTGCAATGTGGACGGTGGTTGTATGTTGCATGTGTAATGTTTGAAAACATGACATTAATTCAAGTGTGTGTGTGCTGCTACATTGTGTTTGCATACTATGTGTCCGCGCCTTAAAAATACTTGCCTATAGCAAGAAAATCGCATACGTACCTTCTTGACGACAGCATTCCTTATTGATTTATACTCAATATTTCCAAAATCAAAATTGATTTTCACGAATTCTACCCATTAGTACTCTGGAATTTTAACCAGAACCATCCTAACAACAACATACTAATTTTTTAGTCAATTTGACCGGAACCACTTTTCCATATGTTGTGTGCGGGGTCCTTTGTACAATTACGAGTACCTATATACTAAACTTTAAACATACCGTGCTTGAGATATATTGTTAAACTTAGAATTTTTTTTAGTAACATATAGCGACAAATTTTATCGTCACCTCAGAATGGTATTAAATACGTATTATAATCTACTAGCGGCCCTGTCCGGCTTCGCCCGGGTGCTAAGAAAGCCCGGGTGCAATACACTACTCACTCGCTGCGCACGTTCGCTTGAATATTATAATTATATTACTCACTCGCTTCGCTCGTTCACTAGATGTATAAACCTTCCGTGAAAAATTATCTAACTGATGGTGAAAACCGCATCAAAATCCGTTGCGTGGTTTAGGAGGAGTTAGCGGTTATACAAACAGACAGACAGATAGATAGACAGACATACACACAGACATACATACAGACAGACAGACAGACGCGGAAAACGACTTCATTTTATACTATGTAGAGAAGAAGAACACATTGATACCAAAAATATCCAAATGGTAGTCCGTACTCCGTAAGCAGTAATATTTTTTTAAGCGGATAAAAAATTGTTAGATTTAAATATTTGATTTTATCGCGAAAACTCCACTCAATATATTATGGAAGTCAAGTTGATTGATTTCAACTGAACAAATAAAAAACGTCTTAGGCTTAGCAATGGCAAGATCTGAGGGTTCTGCAGTGCGGGGTCCACATGAGTAATACTAATATGTACGGGAAATGACCCCGCGGCTTAAATGAGTATACCTACTTACGATTTCAAATCGATCCATTGCAGTCGGAACTTTAATTCGAAGTTATTCAACTATTCAACCGATTTTCATGCGGTTTTCTCGAATATAGGTATAGAGAAAATATTTGAGATCTAAGGCTATATCTCATTACGCTAACAGGGGTGTGAAACACCGGATAACAAAGCTATAGAACAATCATTATTCATATATTTACGACAAAATAATCACTGAGCGACAGTTCAAAATTTACGCGAGCGGAGCTGCGGGTACAGCTAGTAGACACTTATTGCACAAAATAAGTTTTCCTCTGTAGTATGCAGCGAGACGTAAACAACCGGGAGAAAAAACAAAACAAAGAATATTATTATGCTATAGGAGTTGTCGTTTTTTTGTTTATTAAAACCAGACGTCTTTCTAAAAGTTAGATGTGGTTGCAGCAGCATATTTTAAGTTATAAATATGATCACTAAAGGGGCAGATAATCTATTCTCTGTCTTAGCTATGATGAACCTAAAACTTACAAAACTACCAAACGATTCCAGGATTGAATTTAAAAATACTTTTTAAAAGAAGCCTGCACTTCACACATTTCATAAGATGGCGCCACTATATGTACTTAAATTAACCCAATCTTTCCCACAACATAGGAGCTTTTATATAGAAATTACAGCCAATTTTATTTCGAGCATTTTCCTCGAGATCAGTTACTTGATAGATAAGCCTTCTGCTTGACTTGTTGTCACAGTGTTTAAATCGTGTAAAAAACGACATCTATGGTTCGTCTTTACACTATCCTCCTTCTCGCTAGTTCTCCATTACGGTTTCCTGTGCGATGCGTTAAACAGTGTTTTTACTTGTCGGATATTAATTTCATAATTGGAAAAAGAAAAGCGGAAGAAAAAGTAAAGAAATTGAAAAAGAAGTTGAAGAAATACAAAAAAGGTGAAATTTGGTAAATTTTTATTTATTATACGATTTACTTCAGTAAAAAAGTTCAACATAACCTCTGAGTGACATATATCCTATTGTAGGATTCTATAATATTATAATGTTATGCATATGGTAAACCAAAGTTAGGTTATAAATATAGAGATGTCAGATTAATTGTATTGGGAATCTTGAGATATAAATATTAAAGTACGATACTACACCTATAAGGTCTAAACCACCAAGGATGTCTATAATATAAAAACACATGTTAGATGTGTCGTGTTATATTTTATATTTGCATTCAGTGAAAGGCTTTTGTCTGTTTCCAAATAAATATGATATTATTATTATTAATATTATTATTGTAAAGGAAGAATTCCTTAAGATTTTTGCATCCAAAAGCAACCAAAACTGCAGGTTCATCACCGACGCACAAGGTACACAGAGCGACCCAATAAGCACAGCCTTTTGCATGCGGCAGACTATAGTGATTCAGCATTGGGCTGACATGCCTGATAACTTTTATAATTGCTAACAGTGACGATTCGGCTCCTTCAAGAACAACAATACAGTACTGGCAAAACATGCACCGTGTAACGGTCATGTTAGACGTGGGACGTCTACAACAATACAGTACTGGCAAAACATGCACCGTGCTACGGTCATGTTAGACGTGGGACGTCTACAACAATACAGTACTGGCAAAACATGCACCGTGTAACGGTCATGTTAGACGTGGGACGTCTACAACAATACAGTACTGGTAAAACATGCACCGTGCTACGGTCATGTTGGACGTGGGACGTCTACAACAATACAGTACTGGCAAAACATGCACCGTGTAACGGTCATGTTAGATGTGATGCATCTACAACAATACAGTACTGGCAAAACATGCACCGTGTAACGGTCATGTTAGACGTGGGACGTCTACAACAATACAGTACTGGCAAAACATGCACCGTGCTACGGTCATGTTAGACGTGGGACGTCTACAACAATACAGTACTGGCAAAACATGCACCGTGTAACGGTCATGTTAGATGTGATGCATCTACAACAATACAGCACTGGCAAAACATGCACCGTGTAACGGTCATGTTAGACGTGGGACGTCTACTACAATGCAGTACTGGCAAAACATGCACCGTGTAACGGTCATGTTAGACGTGGGACGTCTACAACAATACAGTACTGGCAAAACATGCACCGTGCTACGGTCATGTTAGACGTGGGACGTCTACAACAATACAGTACTGGCAAAACATGCACCGTGTAACGGTCATGTTAGATGTGATGCATCTACAACAATACAGTACTGGCAAAACATGCACCGTGTAACGGTCATGTGAGACGTGGGACGTCTACAACAATACAGTACTGGCAAAACATGCACCGTGTAACGGTCATGTTAGATGTGGGACATCTACAACAATACAGTACTGGCAAAACATGCACCGTGTAACGGTCATGTTAGATGTGATGCATCTACAACAATACAGTACTGGCAAAACATGCACCGCGTAACGGTTATGTTAGATGTGCGACATCTACAACAATACAGGACTGGAAAAACGTGCACCGTGTGACGGGCATGTTAGATGTGTGACATCTAGAACAATACAGTACTGGCAAAACATGCACCGTGTAACGGTCATGTTAGATGTGTGACATCTACAACAATTCATTACTGGCAAAGCATGCACCGTGTGACATTCATGTTAGATGTATGAAATCTGCAACAATACAGTAATGGCAAAACATGCACCGTGTAACGGTCATGTTAGATGTGCGACATCTACAACAATACAGAACTGGCAAAACGTGCACCGTGTAACAGTCATGCTAGATATGTGATATCTATTTCAATACTGTACGGAATCAAACATGGATCGTGCTACGGTCATGTTAGATGTGTGACATCTACCGCAATATAATACCGAAAAGTATATATACCTTGTGAAGGTCATGCTAGATGTGTTACATCTACAACAATACAGTAGGTACTGGCAAAACATGCACCGTGTTACGGTCATGTTAGATGTATGACATCTACAACAATACAGTAGGAACTGGCAAAACATGCACCGTTTTACGGTCATGTTAGATGTATGACATCTACAACAATATAGTACTGACAAAACGTGCACCGTGTGACGGTCATGTTAGATGCGCGACATCTACAACAATACAGTCGGGAAAAATATGAACCATGTAATCATGCTAGAAGTGTGATATCTATTTCAAAACTGTACGGAATCAAACATGTATCATGTTACGGTCATGTTAGATGTGTGACATCTACCACAAATAATACCAAAACGCAGGTACCTTGCGAAGGTCATGCTAGATGTGTTACATTTATAACAATACAGTAGGTACTGGCAAAACATGCACCGTGTTACGGTCATGTTAGATATATGACATCCACAATAATACAGTACGGGAAAAATGTGCACCGAGTGACGGTTATATTAGATGTGCGACAAGACGCTAATGACCTGAGATGTCGACGCGTCTATAATCTACAATAAATAAATAATTGGATGTGCGACATCTACAACAATACAGGCTGGCAAAACATGCACCGTATAAAGGTCATGCTAGATGAGCACCATCTATGATCATAGAGTACCATCTATATACATATATATAAAAAACTGGAAAAGCATGCACTGTGGGACAGTCTGGTTAGATGTTTAACATCTATTCCTTTGATTGATTATAAAGTCCTTAGTAAAAGTGAACCAATACCTTTTCGGTGAAAACCTGAGTGACCGCATAAAAGATGTAAAATATTTGGAAAGATCGGTGTTAAACATAAAGGCGATACCAAAGAATTAACAGACAATAGACGTGCCCAGCCCCCGAAATCTCGTCCCATCGCCAAAAAGACAACAGCAGCCAACCAAGACTCCCGTAACTACTACAAACGTCATTAATACAGGAATAGAGTGATTTAGCCCATGCAGGTAGACTTAAGGTCTTCGCTAAAAACTGGAAAGAGATAACAAATGATAAAATTATTCTTAAATGGGTTGGTGGCTACAAGATACAAAACAGATTTATTTAAATTAGAGGATATTAGAACTGCAATTAAGTTAATGTCAAAAAAAATTGCTTTTTTGGGACAATAGATCTCAAAGATTTATATTTTATTGTACCAATACAAAAGAACCTCAGATTCTTATTTAAGAATGTTTTGTACGAATTCAAATGTCTACCATTTGGTTTAGCCACAGCTCCATATATATTTACAAAATAAATGAGGCCAATACTTTGATAATATTTAAGATCACATAATTGTATCTTACTCAATTATATTATGGACGACTTTTAATAAATAGGACACACTTGATAGGTGTTCTAATATCAATATGCCCAGCTGTAGCATATAGGTGGGTAAACACTAAGAATTTTGAGCGCTGTAAATATTTAGCTTTAGTGAAAAAAGTATAACGATTACAATAAAACAATAACATTCCCGACAGAATTTAAAAGTGAACTTATAAATAGCGGCATAATAACATTAAACATTCTGTTAATCCTATTAGAACTAATATTTTCACTACAAAAATATACATCGATGCTGTATGTAATGACAAAAATATTCATGGTTTTTGGAGCAAAGAGGAAAAGTCACATCATATTAATTATTTGGAATTATTAACTGTATATTTAGCGATTAAAAATGTTTCACAAGGGACTTACGACACTGCGAAGTTCTGCTTCGAGTCGATAACACGACAGCGATAACTTATGTGAATAATATGTGGGGTATACAATTCCCAAAACTAAACAACTTAGTCCGAAAGATCTAGAGTTAGTGTTAAATGAGGCATTTTTGGATATCTGCATCATATATTCAATCGAAAGAAAACATAGATGCAGATTTGAGTCACGTAGAAAAAATATAGAAACCGATTGGGAAATACACCCAGATCTTTTCAGAAAGATGCCGAGTTCATACACTTTGAATATCGCTCTAATACAACATTTTTTAAACGAGCAGTCTGCAAAGAGAGCTGCATATGGTTCCCTTAACTGCGCTAGGTCAGCTTTATCACTGATCATAGGCCCTGAAGTAGGTTCAGATCCCTCAATCAAAAGGTTCTTCAAGGGAGTTTTTAACCTCTAAAACCGAAGTACGAAGAAACCTGGGATCCATCGTCAGTACTAGAACATTTGGGCTCTCTTATACCCAATGAAGTTTTGACTAAGAAAACAGTAACACTACTGTCCTTATGTACTGCTCAGAGGATTCAAACCAATTTCTTAATCAATTTAGATAGCATAAAATTATGTAGCGAAAAACGGGCCTGGCGACACGAATGTTAGTAGTTCCATTTTGTATAGACGTATATGAACAGGACCAAAAATATTGGATCGTACGCTACTAGACTATTACGACAAAAAAAAAAAAAACATATCACGCGGCCACTACGCAAACTATCAGCCGGTGAGTAAAACAAACACTCTCATGGATAGTGGGATCGATACAAATAATTTTGTCCGCTCATAGCACTAGACATGCTTCCACTTCCCTGGCAAGCAGACAGGGTGTTAATATTGATATCATAAGAAAGGCAGCAGGGTGGACAAGATAACCCTGTACCTTTGCAGAATTTTATAATGACCCATCACGGGCGATAATTTAGAATTCGCCAAGGCAAATTTTTTCAATCAACCTTAAATAAGTAAGGAACGGCGCCATTTATGGTATTTTATATGATCAATATGTGATTAAAATACTAGGAAATAAGAATCAAAGCTATTTTCAAATAGGAATGTTAATTATTTTCATAAAATAAAAATACACCATAATTGTTGTGGTCTATTAATGGGTGTGAGGAGGAATAAAGTATTCTCTCTCGCCTTATAACTTTTTGCTTTCAACATCTATCAAGTAACTGATCTCGAGGAAAATGCTCGAAATAAAATTATATGATCAAAGGAACTTACCTAAGTGATCTTCGATCATAATTTTATGAGAGCATTTTCCGAAGAGATCAGTCTCCCTCCCAACCCAAACACATTAAATATTATTTTGTTCCCAATGAAAGTTATAAGGTTACATATCTTAGCTTTCAACTGTAATGGAGAACTAGCGAGAAGGAGGATAGTGTAAAGACGAACCATAGATGTCGTTTTTTACACGATTTAAACACTGTGACAACAAGTCAAGCAGAAGGCTTATCTATCAAGTAACTGATCTCTTCGGAAAATGCTCTCATAAAATTATGATCGAAGATCACTTAGGTAAGTTCCTTTGATCATATAATTTGTGTGGTCAGTAAGATTCTATAGGTGATATTCTTGGTATTAAACATTTTTGGGTTCATGTGTTGAAATTAATAAAAATAGGAATTGAAATTGAATTTGAAATATTTTTTTCAATGAAGGGGCATTCTGAGCCATTAAAATACTTGAAAAACTAATTTGCAACGCGGGATTTGCTGGTTTTTAACATTGTAATATTAAAATTGGAAGAATCCAGGACGTGACAATTCGGAATAACTTTCCAATATAGAAATAGGCCTATTATATTCTTCATACATCGTCACCCTCACAGCCTCCCTCCCTGCATTCTGTAGGATGAACTAACCCTACCCTCTCTTTCTGATAAGAGTAATTTAACAAAAATCGTTGTAGTCGTTTTTAAGGAAAAATATATTTTCCAGATTTTTTTCCGGATTTTAAGCTAGAACCGATTTTGCGATTTGACCTCAAAATGTAACCGTCCTAAATACGTATGCTTACGCATGCAAAATTTGAGCAGAATCGATCCAGTTGCTTGAACTCTACATAACAGGTGCGATCACAGACAGCCATTACTGGTGCTATTCTGTAGGGTCAATGTTAGATTTCTCTTAAATTTGTGTCACTTTCTAACAAATTTAACATTACATAAAGTAAAGTGAGACAGAAATTTTACAGTACACTGTAAATTCTAACATTAACCACCCAGAATAGCACCATAAACCATGTTAAATATTATGTCAATTCATAGTCGGATTGACGGTTAATTGTACCTGCCTGTATGTTTGAAATTTGATTGACGAGCAGTTTTCTTGAAGCTATGCTTCTATAGGCGCGTTAGACGATTTCTGGGAGGGGAAAAACTTATGGGTTCGCGTCACGTTACCGTCACGTCACCGACATGCTCATGTTAAAAGTATATCTATAGCTACATTCATAGCTATAGATATACTTTATACGTATTGCGCTTGGCCAGCTGTGAAAGTAATATACTGGTGTACGCGCAGTGGCCTATGTACACGTATATGCACAAACACAAAGATAACGTGTTGTACAACATTAGTAGAGTGCCCGCGGTGAGAGATAAAGCCAGGCACGTCATCAATAATAAGCTAGTGAACGCCTGCTTGCCCGCAGACAGTGCCGTGTACACAAAACTGCACATTTTATGACGTTAGGTACAATTTTGGCAAACTGCTATTCATGACAATAAACAGCCAATAGCAAGCTAGAAGGCGGGCGCAATGCATTCACGTTACTATGACGCGGTGGCTTCATCTTTCGCCGCGCGAGGTCTACTACAGTATGTATCTATACAAGTCAAGTTGAATTGATTACGTGAAAATCTCAATGTGTGTATTGTTTAAATTGTGTTTTTTAATAATATAGAATTGAATTGTAAACGTAAAAAACATAGCTTCTGTCGGGTGTCCCATGACACCTCTTGACTTTTTTGTTTTAATTTTCACTGTTATATGCAATTACACAAAAATCATTCCCGTCATTCGAATTTCAAATACTCTCGAATCAATCCGCGCACTGATGTTCTATAATCTGTAGGTACTGTTAGAATGAATGAATTGTAAATTATAGACGCTCAACAGCTGAGGTCATAGTAGGTACTGTTAAATCACCTCTGACTTACAAATAATGCATATTGCGGCAACATCAGCTAAGTTAGGATTTTACTACGTTAATAATAATAATAATAAGCTATTTTACCCCGAAGAACAAAACATGGAGGAATAGAACACGTCATACACAAACATTTTTTTTTTTCAAAATATATATTTTTTAAGAAACGAAAAACCCTTCTAGACTATACAATGTCAAACCACTGAGGTAGTTTTTGAATTTTATTTTGAATTTATCAATTTGTAAGTGCAGTTTCAGCAGTTGCGGACTAAGGGGAAGGGACGGAGGGGGCGGCTCGCCTCGGGCCTCTGATCCTGGGGGGCCTCTAAATCTCAAGAAGTCCTTCTTAATCAAATCCCAAACAAGGCCAAAATATGTTTAGTACGTAGTAAGAGGCAGTTTGGAGTTGGAGGCCCCGTATGTATACAAAATAGGTAGGTTACCTACTTACCTACGTTTATTATAAATACTTGATTTTTTTTGTCAGCCATTACATCTATATTATTCATTTTTTACGAAATTTACACTACAAATACATCAATTTCTAAGCAGAACGGGGGCCTCATTTAGTTCTGCTGCCCCGGGCCTCCGACGGGCTTAGTCCGGAACTGAGTTTCAGTTCTTGTGGTATACTGTTAAATATCTTTATAAAGGAATTTAGCGGACCCTTTAGCATTATATTTAAATGAGCTTGTACTACTAGATCATTTTTGTTTCTAGTAAAGTAGTTGTGATAAAATACATTATAAGAACAAATATACGGATATTTTTTAACAAAAATTGAACATTCTAAACTGTTAAGATTTTAAGTTTTTGGAATAGTGGCCCACAAATATTATGGTTTATATAATGAATTCACATCTCTGATCGGTCAACTTCAAAGTTCAAACTATGTTTACATGCACGGCTTCTCAATGCTCTATGCTAATTTTTAAAGGAAAAACTTTCAGATTATAAAACCACACGCCTTTACCATAGACTTCTACTATACTATTTCTTTTGTTAAAAAAATATAAATCCCCTTGATTTTTAACCGCATTAGCAAGTTACAAACTTAAAAACATCGTTAAAAACTTAAATTTGCAATTCATTTAATTATAGCAATTATATTTTTGTTTAAAATTATAATTCACTTACTGGCACGTGATAATAATATTGAAAGTCTATTAGTCTATTTACTACTTTGATATAAGCCTTTAACAAAACAATATTTTGCATTTTTAAGGATTCATGACGACTTTGACAACATATTTGTAGTATACTTTTGACTGCAGACAACACAGCACCGGAAAAGTTAATTAAAACGTTATACATTTTCTCCTCTTGAGTTAGGAAGGCCGAAGGCGCCGAGTTCCGCTAGCACAGCCGCGGTTTAATGCGGGTCGGACGAGTTCTGTCAGTCAAGCGGGGCTATAGACGAGTATAGACGAGACAAGTTCATTGATCCATCAAATTGAATCAACTACAGGCACTGATGACTCTTGTTTTTAGGCATCTACAATAATCTTTTCTAATCAAACTCAATCAATTAACCTGAAAGATTATTAAAATATGCACGTAAATATGAATTTCACTGATTAATAGAATTATTTGCAACGACAAAAAAGAATGTAAAAAGTCAAACAAATTTCACATTCAAAGGATATTTTCCGCGTCTGTCTTTCAGTATAACCGCTAACTCCTCCTAAACCACGCAACGGATTTTGATACGGTTTTCACCATCAGTGAGATAATTTTTCACGGAAGGTTTATATATATAGCGAACGAGCGAAGCGAGTGAGTAATGTAATTCCTAAACCACGCAACGGATTTTTATACAGCTTTCACCATCAGTAAGATAATTTTTCACGAAAGATTTATATATATAGTGAACGAGCGAAGCGAGTGAGAAATGTAATTCCTAAACCATGCAACTGATTTTGATGCGGTTTTCACCATCAGTTAGATAATTTTTCATGGAAGGTTTATATATAGCGAACGAGCGAAGCGAGTGAGTAATGTAATTATAATATTCAAGGGAACGAGCGAAGTGAGTGAGTAGTGTAATGCACCCGGGTTTTCTTAGCACCCGGGCGAAGCCGGACAGGGCTGTTAGTTTTATATAATTATATTATAATACTTTTCTCTAAATCAGGTCCTGTATAACACATTAAAATCAAAAATAATAAAGCTTAACTTACATTTACGCATTTTCGTTTTCTATAAGCAATTTACCATGGAGTCATTAATTAATTTTGATTTTCATCAACCCATGGCACGTAATTTATTCAGCGCTGTTGCAGTACCTCGTCAACAATACTGCAGGATTGTCAATAATTTACACAAATGATTTATTAGTTTATTGACGTCTGAATGATTTACACAGATTAGTTTAAATGTTGGGTTGTTAAAGCAATTAAAAACTTGCAGCGTTATAAAATCTACTAGATACAAAACTGATTTCATCATTTAGCAAGAAAACTTCAACAAAATAAACAACTATGCCCAATAATAATTAATGTGATCCACTTTTTACATCGCCGTTGATAACCAATTTCGCACTTTAACTTTGATTCGTTGCACTCTGGTCAATTCTAATTTTTCAACGTTGCCGAAGACAAGCAATTTTAACACTTGACAAAGATAGGTAAGTACTAATTAGCAAATGTCGATTTTAACTTCTGTTTCTCTATTTAGATATCACAACAACTTTGATTTAATTTAGCGTTAACGATGAATACGCAATTTCACTTGAAAACTAAAATATCGATTTCTGTTTAAACAGCAGTTAGTTAACAGGACAACTCAGTAATTTTAACATTAGCGACGAAGAATTAACGAAGATATTTGGATTTTGGAGCAGTTACACTGAGATTACTATTCTGATACTTCTACGCTGCCGAAGATAACACATTTCAATTTTAACTTCTCTTTCTCCATTTAAAACCACAAAAACTTTGATTTACATTGATGACGAAGAACAAAGAAGCAATTTCACTATATTTAACCATAGGTACCTACACCCGAACAAATATATTCGATTTCAATGTACCTAACTAATAATTTCACCATTTAAACAACCGACTTCATCACTTTATACTAAGCTACCGGTACAGCCTACTTGACATTCAACTATAAACCAAAGAGATTTTTAACCGCAATCCATCCGCCATCGTCTACTCAACTAACAACGTTGTAATATAATAACTAACTAGTAACTAATAAGTCTGTTGTACTTGAAAGTTACGATACAATTAATTTCGACCGATATTAATTGACATTTGCCTTCCGAAAGCCAATGCACAATAGTGCATTATCATTCCCGCGATTATTATTCCATTCTTCAAGAATGACACCTAAATGTTTCGACAGTCATACTGTGTTGATACGTTATCGTGTTTAGAGCGCGTGTCGCGAAGTGACTTTAGCCGGAGTGTCGCGACTATTGTGACGTAACTAAGTAGAGTATACCTAGTAAGTGGTGGACAATGTTATGCACTTGAGAAAGCTTTAACTCAACAGTAAAAACAGATTATATTTAACATAAACGTAGTTCACGCGGCATTGCCAGCCGATAACTGGTAATCAAGACGATTTGCACTGGACGTTTGTTTGCAATGATAAACAAGTAAAAATCTGTATTACTACAAACATCTACGGATGATTGTAAAGTAATCACATATCACACATCTTACAGATGTCATAATATAACTAAAAAAAATCTTTTTGAAGATAACGAAATAATTGAAAGTCGAAACATACTGTTATTTACTCAATTATTCAAAACATATTTTAACATATAAAATCGTGCCGCTCAACGAAAAATTCCTGTCGCGTGTAATGTAATATTGAAATAGGAAAAAAATTACATTTTGTCATAGATATTGTCATAATTTTTTTGAGATATAACATTTTTTGTGGATTATGCGACATAGTACAGCTACTTTTAAAAAAAAATCTCAGTTTTTGAAGACGAAAATTTGCTTATACCTTCTCGACTAAAAAACGCGTAGAGTAATTTTTTGATTCCTTAAAGGCAACTTCTTTACAACTTTCACTCGAAGTGAGAATTAAAAATATTAATTATTTTCAGTACAATAATTACATTTTACAGAATTACGGCATGCTCGAGAACCTATATAAAGTATTAGATTCGTATTCGAGAGGCACTGGGTCGATTCTTGGCGAAATCACATCCCATATAAGATCCCCAGTCATTACAAAAGAACCAGCACTTGGTCTGTGGCCGTTATACGGTTGCTAATGATCGGCCACCGATTGGCGATTTCACACTGGGCCATCTTTGGCATATTACGGGAAGATATATATTACTATTTTTTTTCTTTATTAACATGTGTAATATTCCATCCTATATTGCGAGAAGAAAATTTGTTAAGTTGGGTCAATATTGTTGACAAGCATTATCAATTGATAGGCCAACATTATATTACCATCGTTGGGACAATATCTTTTACCACTGGTCCAATATTAACCATTAGTAATGAACCGATGTTAGCATCCGGCTATTTACAATTTGATTGAGTCAGATATGGCCGCCATTATCTTGCCATTCTTGCAACTTTGACAGCAAGTCATAGTCCGATTCTGGACCGATTGTTAAAAACCTTATATGGGATGTGACTAGTGTTGCCAGTTCCAGTTTGCCAAATTTCGGGACAGAAGGTTAAAAAATCGGGATTTTGGTTCTGAAATCGGGACAACTAAAAAAAAAAACAAGGTGTTTATAAATCAACGTTTATTTTTATTAATAAGTGGTGAAAATAATGTTATCAAAATAATGTTATCGCATAATCTTTGGATCTTACTCGGCGGCAGAACAGAACGTGACAACATGGTACCTATGCGCTACTCGCAGTCACAAAACAATACGTGCGAAGTTTTAACCTTTTGTATCTACCGATTGGCCCTAAATCGGGACATTCGGCGTCCCGATCAAGGGTGAATCGGGACGTGTCCACAGACCCCTGAAAATCGGGACGTCCCGCGCAAATCGGGACACCTGGCAACACTAGATGTGACATATGATTTGTTCTATTTCCCCCCTCAATAAAAACGTTTATCCTCTAAACAGCCCTCATTTTAGGATTTTCTATTATAGGTATTTCTCCGTAAGTTCAGATAAACATCGGAACAGTGCCTTACACAAGGTCATGGCTCACAAAAATGCCTACCTCACTCTAATTTCCTAAAATTTAATAAATTCATTAAAGAGCATGGAAACTGCGCTATAACAACGGTTCTCAAACTTTTTTGCCACGAACTCTTCTTAAATTTAGAATTATGTCAGGGACTCCCAAATGCAATGATCTTCGAGAACAATTAAAAATTATTTCAATTAAATATTAAAACGGACTAATAATAGTTTTTTTATACGGCTGAAATGCAATTGAAAGATTTTTTCGTTGGAGAGCAGCCAATTATATAATTGTTTCGAAACATAGGAAAAAATCATTTTACCAACTAGTGGTCACAGTCAGGATTCTAACCTGAACCTTTCCAATTTCGCGTCGGAATGAGCTTACAATACTCAACTGTGACATGATTGCTAAATTAATATTCTCCTTATATGCTTCAGAATCAATATTATAAGCTCATTCCGACGCGAAATTGGAAAGGTTCAGGTTAGAATCCTGACTGTGACCACTGGTTGGTAAAATGATTTTTTCCTACATGTTACCAAACAATTATATAATTGGCTGCTCTCCAACGAAAAAATCTTTCATTAAAACGGACTGTCTTCTTTATCTTTCCGAGTATTTTTTAATAAGTAGTTTTCATAAATGCATTTTTTTTGAATAAGTTTTGTGAACCCCACTAAAATGTTTCGGGGATCCTTAAGGAGTCTGCAGAATAAAATTTAGAAAACAATGCACAATGATTATAATTCTAGTACTTTTGCATCACTTATATATATTAACTTAAATAAACGTATCTAGAACTATATGTACACAATAATGTATCTATTTTTCATCACAAAAAATTGATATAAGTACACTGGCGCCAACTACCTGAATTTATTTACATATTATTTAGAATATAACAATACAGAAATATACTAGATGTGCAAATTTAGTCATAGAGATGCGATGAAACCAATGCATAATTTCTTACCTGAATAATTTCTAATAAATGTAACTGGAACAAATTTAGTAAATATTAGGCGTAACTAAGTTCAAATTACATTATGATGATGTCATATCATCTTAACAGTGGTGCACCGACTGTTTTTTGTCAACGAAGCAAAATATTTCAACATCTGCCAAATTTAATCCGTTCGAAGTAAGTACTTATAGTAACTTATTATAAACCTTATTAATATAACAAAAGTGAATATGTAATAGACATAGAATTAGTGAGCCACAACAAAATTCTGAGTGGGCCAACAAAAGTTAATTGCAACAATATACCTATTACGAGCTTAGAATGGAACGAAAGCATTTAAAATGGAAGGCGCAACAAATATTACTAGATGGAAATCTAATAAAAGTAAACAAGTAATTACAGGTATTAATTTGTAAGTGTAAATGTTGGAATTTCCAAAACCAGTAATGTTATTATTAGTAATAGACAGGAAACTATTAAAAAGACGCATGTTTACAAAAATACTTCTTGTTAAAATATATGTCGCTATTTTGTTTGGTCAATGTTAGAATATACAGCACTGTAAAATTTCTCTCACTTTGCCTTATGTAATCTCAAATTTGTTAGAAAGTGACAAAAATTTAATAGCACTTTAATTTTTAACACTGACTCTGCAGAATAGCGCCAATAATGTCTTTAAATAAAAGTTATAGATAGTATAAAATATTGGCAGATAGATAGTATAAAATATTGACAGGTCAGACGATGAAGGACCTTTTTTTGTTCCAACTAAGACCAACAATAAGAGGGAGGGAAGTACACAAGGGTTCACGAGCAAAAAAGATTGAGAAACACTGCTCTGAACTACTTCATTAGTCTATTGTGATACATTCCCAAATTTAAACATGTAATTAGAAAACAAAAATTCTCGAATTTTAATTTTGTTTCGTTACATGATTTAGGTACATCATAATTTTAAAATACTTAAAATAAAATTACAGAGAAGAATCTTGTAAATGCAATCATTTGTTTTCGAAAAGTGTACGTTACGGTTTTCTATGCCGTCATTGAAATTATGAAACATAATTCACAAAGATTTCAAAGAACTGTATTATTTCGGAGAACTTGATTTCAATGTAGGTAATACGTTTCAAGAATTCAAATGTATTTTAATTAGTTAACAATTAGATTAACAATCAATATTGTTATTACTTCCTATACTGTACAAATTCACTATTTTAGTGAAATTAACATAAGGACATCAGACGATATTAATCGCCATAACATGCCCTTATTAATTATTGTAGAAAGGCTACATAAGAAAAATTTAAATGCACCGCCGGGAATCGAACCCGGAACACCCAATATCGCGTCGGGCAAGTTTTCCAGTTACTCCACGGTGCCCATGGCGTACACTTAATCTTTTCTTATATATAGCACAAATACACCGCAAGTCCACAAACTGCGAGAGCTAATATTATTTTTATTTTTATAACAACACTACAATGAATGTTGCTTTTCTCAAAATAGGCCGGATATGCCTAGTAATAATTTCAATTATTTGCGAGAAAATTACTTACAGTATCTTATTTAGTTAACAATTAGATTAACAATCAATATTGTTATTACTTCCTATACTGTACAAATTCACTATTTTAGTGAAATTAACATAAGGACATCAGACGATATTAATCGCCATAACATGCCCTTATTAATTATTGTAGAAAGGCTACATAAGAAAAATTTAAATGCACCGCCGGGAATCGAACCCGGAACACCCAATATTTTTCTTATGTAGCCTTTCTACAATAATTAATAAGGGCATGTTATGGCGATTAATATCGTCTGATGTCCTTATGTTAATTTCACTAAAATAGTGAATTTGTACAGTATAGGAAGTAATAACAATATTGATTGTTAATCTAATTGTTAACTAAATAAGATACTGTAAGTAATTTTCTCGCAAATAATTGAAATTATTACTAGGCATATCCGGCCTATTTTGAGAAAAGCAACATTCATTGTAGTGTTGTTATAAAAATAAAAATAATATTAGCTCTCGCAGTTTGTGGACTTGCGGTGTATTTGTGCTATATATAAGAAAAGATTAAGTGTACGCCATGGGCACCGTGGAGTAACTGGAAAACTTGCCCGACGCGATATTGGGTGTTCCGGGTTCGATTCCCGGCGGTGCATTTAAATTTTTCTTATGTAGCCTTTCTACAATAATTAATAAGGGCATGTTATGGCGATTAATATCGTCTGATGTCCTTATGTTAATTTCACTAAAATAGTGAATTTGTACAGTATAGGAAGTAATAACAATATTGATTGTTAATCTAATTGTTAACTAAATAAGATACTGTAAGTAATTTTCTCGCAAATAATTGAAAGTATTTTAATTAACATTAATTTGCTGCATTCAAAAGTGTAAATTGAATAGCGCGAAATCAAAACAAAACACACAAAAAATACTGTTCATGATTTAAAGTTCAAATTTATTGCAGATGTCTGTGACCTCTGACCCAGTCAAATTGAAATGTCTCATAAAACATGTAAAATTGTAAGTAAATGCGCTCTTTGTAAATAAATAATCAATTTTTATGTTCATTTTATGAAAACCGTAAAATATTTATTACTGGACAAAAATATTGGGGTACCAAATGGGTATTTAACAAAAGTTAATTTTATTAGCCTGTTTGTAGCTTATAAATTAGTCTTTACCCGCGGCTTTAACAAAATCCTTTCTTACCTGATCGTAGGCAATGATAACTAGCAGTCTAGCAGACGATCAGTGGTTGATTTCCATGAGGCCGACTACGCCCAAACCTAGCCAAATATTAGGCCAATCTGCTCCTGCGGTCGGCGCGGAAGCGAACGCCCCGGCCCGCTATCTAGCTCAAGCAAGTGCGGGGTGCGGCGGCGTGGACTGAGAAAAGTCTATTAGAGACAGAATTTATAGTTCCTCTAGCTATATATTTCTAGAGGGTTGAGTCGAACGCAATTCCGATTTTCGTACAACTTCACGTTTTTCTACGCTGAAAAGTTCACAGAAAAGGACAGCTGGTACTGAATGGTCTATTAGGGCGATCCAGACTGCTAGTCCGCCTCTGCAGACGATCTTTAAAGTTCAGTCAGTACAGGCTACAGCATTAAATTATCTCTGTTAAAGCCTTTGACAGAAAGTTCTATATTATTATTTGCAGTTTCGATCGCGTTAATGTCGATTTTAACAAAAACCTTGTCTTAATTCTTAACCCAATTGTAGCCGGATAAAAAGTAACCTTTAGGTACTTCAGCTTTAAGAACCGGTAGCAAATTGCATCAAAAACGGTTCAGCCATTATCGAGTGATGCAGCTTTAAGTACCGGTAGCAAATTGTATCAAAACCGGTCCGGCCGTTATCAAGTGATGCTGGTACACACATGCAAACAGACAAAAATTCGGAAAACACCTTTTTCCATCTTATGTATCACACAAAATACCTAAAAACCACAAGAAAACGAAATTATAGAGATTAGAGAGGTTCCGTAGAGTTTTATATGTTTGTACCTATTATACATATAATAGATCTAAGATTACTGTATATTTATCACCTTTGAAAGCCAACAGACAGGCCTTTTTAAAAGTTTTTTTTTGTGGAATTAATAAAGATCGATTAATTTTTATTTTAACTGTCATTTCAATACTTTTATTTTTTTTAAAGCTCGTCCACAAGAAGAAAGTTATCGGATATCGGGCTTTATAATCTTTACAACCAGCCACCAGGCCGCCTAAGTCCGATTACACCGTTGCTATCAATCGATTATCAAAATTGGACATGTATTAAATCTATACTAATATATTATAAAACTGAAGAGTTTGTTTGTTTGTTTGGTTGAACGCGCTAATCTCAGGAACTATACCAGTCCGATTTGAAAAAATTTTTTTTGTTAGATAGTCCATTTATTGAGGAAAACTATAGGCTATATAATATCACGCTACGACCGATAGGAGCGGAGCATCAATGAAAAATGTTTGCAAAAACGGGAGAAATGATTCCTTTTGAGAGCTTCCGTTGCGTGCGCTGCGTAAACGGTTAAATTGTTACGCAAAAATCATGTATGACGGAATTGTCCCCTTTTAAAAGTTCTAAAAAAAGAGTCCGCGACAGCATATGTCTATCTTTTAAGGTTGACTCACTATAACTTTTTTTATGGTAATCAAATTTGTTCGTAATTATAATATTCAAGCGAACGAGCGAAGCGAGTGAGTAGTGTATTTATAGCATTCAAGCGAACGAGCGAAGCGAGTGAGTAATGTAATTATAATATTCAAGCGAACGAGCGAAGCGAGTGAGTAATGTAATTATAACATTCAAGCGAACGAGCGAAGCGAGTGAGTAATGTATTGCACCCGGGCGAAGCCGGACGGGTACCGCTAGTATTATAATATGTGCAGCCGTGACATTCGGAGCATGTAACGTCAGCCACTCGAAAGGAAAAATAAAGATGTGGGTCAATTTAACCAACTTCAAAAATGTATTGTGAAGTCGTTTTAAGTTCTGGACAAAAAATCAAACGGCATTATTTAAGTTAGACGGGGCTCTTTCTAATGACAATAAAAAAATGACGTTTGCAGGCTCATTAATAGCAGGTATCAAAAATGATCATACGTCGAAAGCAACAATATAATTTATGCACCAAAGGAACTGGAATTTCCAAACGACACACACTAGAGTTGTACCTGGCGCACACCACACACCTACACATTTTTATGTTTTTGGAAATTTGTCATCCGTTTAAGCTTAAAATACGCGCCATATATTATGAAGCTATTTTTTTCAATTAGTTTTTTATAGAAGTTTTAAAGCAAATATCACAATGATTTAGAAATTAATTACTGCAGTATAACATTCAGCATTCGTTATAGACACAGTATAATATTTTGACACATTCGCAATTTTATTATAACGCGTGAATGAAAAAATCGGAACGTTAATGACTGTCTAAAAAAAAGTTTTCACAACGTCAAATCAATCAAAATCAACAATAATAATATGTAGGCTATCACATATCACCGCGTTTGATATTGTCCAGTTCTTGTGCATATTTACTTTGTTGTTTTGTAAATATATCAAATTTCATTTCTTGGTTAAAAATATTCAGTCTTAAAAACGGTCTATAACGAGCCCAAATATATGTATATTTAAATAGCTACTATAGATAAACTATAAAGTCATATTTATGCCCGCACATAAAATATTTTTTGTTTATCTAATTGCCTTAGGACCAGTTGTTCAGTGAATATTTATAATAGGGTTCCACGTTAAAAACACATAAATTAGTCTTATATCCATAGAGATATTAGAATAGAGTGCGCAAGAGCCCTGATTTCGAGATAGAGGCAAAGAGAGAGACAGATGCAAAGTGTTCGACACCTAAATACATATCTCTATTCTCTATGCTTATAACTGTATCTACACCATGGTGGAAATATTACATGGTGTGTGCTTATCCGGCAGGTTTATCTCTCTAAAAATTGTCTCAAAGTGCAAATAATGCCCAGGGCTGACAACTTGAAAACAAATAGTGAATTATTTTGGGTCAATATTGTATACACATCCTTTAATTTCTAATTTGAGACCAAAACTGACCCTCTACATCTCAGTTGTAACGGGTGCTTGCTTTAATTTCACAAAAATATATAAACAGGTAATAAAAAAGAAATAATTTTCGGACCTATGTTACAGTGAATTTTATTCCGTTATTTAAATATGCCGAATCTACTTTATAAATTTTATCAACTTTCTAAAACATCATGTTTACTGTCGTGTGAGGGCCGCTTAAGAGTTATAGCTTTTATGTTGGGATTTTAACCGGGATCATCATATTATTATGGGTACATAAAACGCATAAGATATAAATATAATCAATAAACGGCTGTAAAAATAATGCAAGTTTATTTACCCACATCCACCCACGTCGAAAGCAGTTCATACGTCTAGCAACTGTCAGATCTTTTATTACAAGTTCAATTTAATCGTAAGTCATCTACAGACGGCATGGCAAACGTCCGGAATGTGGAACTATAAGCAAAACGGCAGTTGCGTCAACCAACAAGGCCGCCAATATCGGATCATCCTCAATTCCGAAATTACTGGTTCCGATATTTGATTCCCAGTTCAGGAATTCAGGACTCAGAACACCGTACATATAGTCTCTTCTAGATACATCTTATTGGTTGAGAATAAACCCGTTATCAAATAAAAAATTCGACTGATGACCAATCCTATACTTCCCACCTAGTAAATATTTGCAAAAAATAAACACTCTTTTTTTATTCTTTGAAAAAAAGCATGGCCCTCTTTTTTGTACTGATGGCTAGTAATATAGCAAAAATCATGGTTACCTTGATTTACGTACAATTTTCTTTTTTTAGTAAAATATTTTTTTTCTCAAAAACTATACATTTTAGAGAAAAAAATATTTACATTTTTTCGTATTATAACATCTAGAATTCATTTATATTTTTTTTTACCTATGTTAATACGTGACATTGAGAACGTTTTTTTTTTAATATCTCAGGATCCACTGAACCGATTTGACTCAAAATCTAATCAGATCTAAGTTAAAGGCTTATAAGCACAATAGAACACTCGGCATGGCCGTATGTTGTTCCGTTTTTACGATATCGAAAGCGAAAAATTGACCACATACACACACACACACATACAGACATCAGTCAGAAAATGATCTTAAACGATTGCTAAGGTCTCAAAACATGAAGATCTGTTAAAATCTTGAAATATTTTTTTCGGACTAAATCCATTACTTCCCTACCATAGTACCTAGAGGTGGGAAGTAAAAATATTTTTTGTTTTAAATAAATATAATACTTATTATGCAAGATCCGATTTAGAAACGTAGTCTTAGCCCGATATTGATAATTTAATTGATGATTTAAGTTTGGGTACCGCTGTAGATAGTTTCATCGGTCCAGCCGTTCTCGAATGTTACTGGTACAAATAAACAGACATGCAGACAAAAGTTCTGAAGTGTGTTTTTTTGAAGACCATCCAACAGCTAAGGTTATTTGGACCTAGCACCAATTCATATTTTCAATTCATTATTATTTTTTTAATAATAAATTGAAAATCCAATTGACACTTACTTACCAGCTCTCGGGCTAGCACCCGGGAACTGGGGACTTGTAATAGAGGAACCAGAGCAACGCCATGTAAACAACAGCATTGCTACACGCTCGGCCATTCTCAAGCCCAAAAGTTCTGGAAATATGTTTTCCCGCATCTATAGTGATGTCAGACAAAATACCCAGAAAATCTGTAAGAAAATGAAATGACACACGTAAGTCCTGTTACTATACTTTATAATATATTTAGTATTGATACGGTTTTATATAGCAATTATTATAAATACGTGTTCAAAACTTCAAACATTGGATGACCAATTGTTACACTACGTGACAACAGTAAGATAATCAATTCTTTCTTATGTAACAAACAACAATAGTCTTTAATAACGTAACACGAAACTGTTTAATAATATTCTATACACGTCAAAAATTGTGACCAGACTGCTACTTCTCTATTTATAAGCTCAAGTATACAGGGTGTTGAAAAAAAGGGTAAAATATTTTAGGGGCATATAGTATGACCCAAAATAAGTCGAAAAATTTTAATAAGCATAGGTCCGCAAATGAACCGTTAGTGAAATATTTCCACTTATGTATGTAATAACTTATTATTTTTCAAATTGCTCTAATCTCGCAGCATAGAGTTAACAAAATATTAGGTTTTCTCACCTGACACATTGTCTTATTTATTCCGTTGTGATTACAAAATAAGTATACCTTTGTACTCCAACGCGGAAATGGCAGACATGCATTTCATGTATATGGTTGTGCTGTCTGGAAGCTCGTCATCTGTATGTTCAGACTCCTGATCGCGCAGTTCCTTCTGGCCGACTGTTTGCAAAAATCCACCAACGCCTCCGGGATACTGGAAGTTTTGGTAAAAATGTCCGTGATTGTGGAAGACTCTGATTCGTCGCAACACCTGAGATGGAGGAGCAAATTCTTGAAGAAGTTGAACCAAATTCTGGAACTAGTGTTAGGAGAATTGCAGCTCAGGTAAATATAAAAACTCGTCTCGTTTGGAGAACACTTAGGGAGCAGCTATTGTACCCTTATCACGTCCAGCGAGTTCAAGCTCTCGTTCAGCCTGATTATGCCGCCCGGTTATTATTTTGTAGATTAGTACTACGGGAACAAACTGAAAATCCTAATTTCGCTGCCAATATCCCTTTTACCGACGAGGCTGTGTTTGGTAGAGACGGAATTTTCAACTGTCATAACACCCATAATTGGGATGACCAAAATCTCCATGCTATCGTTGAGGCCAGGCATCTACAGTGTTTCAGCTTAAATGTCTGGGTAGGCATTTTGGGAGACAGGCTAATAGGGCCTGTTTTTTTGCCGAATCGGTTAACTGGCCCTGAATACCGCAACTTTTTAATATTGCCTCCATTACTTGAAGAAGTGGCAACGTGAGACGTGAGTTTTGGTTCATGCAGAATGGTCCTCCTCCCCATTTCGCATTGGCTGTTCGGGAATACTTAAACGCAAATTACGAGGGAGATGGATAGGACATGACGGACCGGTTCCATGGTCTCCTAGATCGCCAGATCTAACATGCTGGATTTCTTTCTTTGGGGTTATTTAAAATGTCTGGTGTATGCAGAACCAGTTAATAATGTAGAGCAATTACAGCAGCGCATAGAACAAGCACGTGCCACACATTATTAGGGCACAGCCCGGTATTTTTGAGAAAGTACGCAATTCCTTCTTACGAAGATGCACAACCTGCGTCGACATGGAAGATGGACATTTTGAACATCTTCTGCATAGATAAAATAAAATAAACCAAATTAAATTTAAAAAGCATGTTTCTTTTATTAAATGGACGATAAGTATTTTACGCTATTGCATACATAAGTGGAAATATTTCCCTAGCAATTCGTTTGCGGACCTATGTTTATTAAAATTGTCCGACTTATTTTGGATCATACTATATGCCCCTAAAATATTTTACCTTTTTTTTCAACACCCTGTATAATTTCCTATCTTCACAGTTATATTACATAACCTCATCCATATATTAAGCGACCCTCAGACGATCAGTATTACTGTCAGTATTCGATACTGACAGTATTTCGTTATTATTCTTCATCAGACCTCAAACGATCAATATATTTGAAAATATTCTGTATCACAGTCGCAAGCCAGCCTCAACAGTCACCACTGTTGTATTTTTTCGATATGAATAATATGGAAAAAGCTTGTGTTGCCATTATTTTGGCAAAGGCTAATAGTAAAAAAAGAGTTAAAAAGCGGCGATGGGTAGGTATTCAAGCGAAAAGAATACAACCATCTAAATCTCTTAAATTGCATTAGAGGTACAGATCTTGAAGATTACCTCAACTATTTCAAGATGAGCAGCGATCTATATGATGAACTATTACAGATGCTATTTCCCTATCTTTGTGATTCTGGAGAGATCGGCGCCGACACAGATCCCATTACGGCACTACTGATACTGATGAAATACTGTCAAAATTGTCCCCACACGATCAGTATTAATAAGGTAACTGATCGTCTGAGGGTCGCTTAGGATGAACTAAAGCAGAGTTTACTCCGCTTGAATTATAGGTTACGCGTAGACACTTTACTGTCGGCAAGCACTTTCAGCCAGTAAACGTCCAAACGTAAACTCCGCTTAACCTATAATTCAAGCGCAGTTGCCACTTGGCGGCGAGTGGATAAATGTTGAAGTACCGGCTAGTTTAGTGGTGGAAACTGGAAAGTACTTTTCGTCAGTAAACTCTCTAGATATAAACTCCGCTTTATGACGTAGAAACGGCAAGTAAGAAAAAACTGCATTGGATTTGTGAGTTGGTAGAGATGTGTCCGTGAACCAGCAATTCATTTCGGACAATGGACCTCACGTGATGCTGCAGATATGTACCTACATGATGTACACATATTATCCTACCTGTATGTAACATACAAGGTGATGTTGTAAGGGAAACGCGGGGAAGACGAAATCGGTGTTGCATTTCGTTGTCAATAATTAATTCACTAATCAAATTATACTGCAGACAGAGTTGCAAGTCTTCATTGAGAAATTTCATGATTTTCTTATTTTACAAACAAGATAACTGCAAAAAATAGTGTATCCCAGGATACAGGATACCTACGCATATTACAATGTTGATTTTACCATTCCAACTCTACATATTATAGTACTAATTTAGATGAAAATTCACTTTTCAAAATTTTACAATATTTTTTCGTTTTGAAGTCCCCCGAGTCCATAATTACAATTTTTTTACGCAAGCTCAAAGCAGAATGATGTTCAGCTGATTTAATTATTATTTACCATTATTTTTCATCAATTCGTAGACTTATTTTACTTCAATTATTTACGTCTTCACGAACTTCACTAGTGGACTCCTGCTTTCGTCACGCCTTCTACAACGTGCCTAGCTGTCCATCTATGGTTCTCAGACGAAGATCACCATGATATATTATTTTTGTATCATAACAAACACTAGTATGTAATTACTAATGCGTAATAAACTATACATCTACTCTTTGGTTCCTTCCTGTGGGTTTTGCACTTAGTTTTGAAAACTGGCCACTTTCAATTGTAATTTTTCCCATGCGAAGGGGGGTGTTAATGTTGTGTCTTTTTGAGTCAACATTAATACTCTACATTGTCGACCACAACATTGTTTTGTTTTGGCAGTTTCTATTAAATAATATTAAATCACGTCAAAAATATATTTTTAAAAATATATATTTAACGCAAACGTCAAGCGGCCCGAACTCACATAAGAAGTTACCCTTCAAAACTTACGAGAAATGTTGTCTTTTGGCCATAAAATAATATATCAGCTTGTGGTATCCCACTCTGTATAAATTGAACATGGAACCTTATTCTTCCCACTTTCCCCGATAAGTCAAAAGTATTCGTGCGAGTTATACTGCACAAAACACACGCTACATGTTGTACAAAAAGCACTGGAATTGAATAAAAGACGGAAGATGAAATATAAATTACAGGTATGAGTTATGTGAGATTCACACGACAGATATACAGCGCGGCCTGGGCCAATGGGTCAGAACTGCCAGCAGTCTACCCGCCATGAACTAACAGAGTATACGAGAGGTACCTATATGTAATTTGGTAATATACACAATACAATTTCGTGTTTCTAACTCGAGCAGACGTGTGCTCGAGTTAGAAACACGAAATTTGACTTGAGTATTCTTTGTTAAAATCAAAGAGATCGGTGTTCGACAAATTGTCGAAATACCCTAAGAGATGAAAACCTTCATAAAGGACATGCTCATAAATTCATAACACCCGGGCGAAGCCGGACGGGACCGCTAGTAGCTTATATTTTTAACACCGCGCCGAGCCATCCGAAATACATTGATTCTAGTCATGGACACGTAATTCTGTATCTGGAATGTAAGTGGAGGATTAATTCCTTAAGAAATATAATTCAAATTTAGAATAATATAAAGATGAAACGTTTTTACACGATGTCATCATGTTACATCAAATATAAACGGTCCGACATAGCTCGAACTAATTTTCCCATATTGACGACTACTGCAGTTAGGACTGCCATTATGCCGTACGTTATGTATTTAAATTGAATTTTAACATTGTGTCCTGCATTGTATTTTCATGAGATATTAAATATCTCTATCTCTTCTTCTCTACATAGTATAAAATGAAGTCGCTTTCCGCGTCTGTCCGTCTGTCTGTATAACCGCTAACTCCTCCTAAAACCACGCAACGGATTTTGATGCGGTTTTCACCATCAGTTAGATAATTTTTCACGGAAGGTTTATATATATAGCGAACGAGCGAAGCGAGTGAGTAATGTAATTCCTAAACCACGCATCGTATTTTGATGCGGTTTTCACCATCAGTTAGATATTTTTTCACGAAAGGTTTATATTATATACAGGGTGAGTTCGACCACCCGTATCAGTCGTTTTTTTCGAAAACGGTTAGTCGTAGAAAGTTGTGTCAAAAATTTGTATTATAAAAGCCCTAATAAAGAATCGAATGGTGATAATTTTTTTTCCCGGGAAGGTCGGCTTCCCTATTAGTTTGCTCCAGAATGTCCAGAACTCCGGAATTATAAATGTAACGATAGGTCGAAAATGGTATTGTTGAAAAGATCTTTAAAAAATAAGCAAGTTTTGTAGGAAATTTTTTTTTATTACTGCCACCGCTGTTAAGTAATATTTGTTTGAAATTACTAAATTAAAATGTCATAATAACGAACTTTTTAAAAGTCCGCATTTAAAATCTAGTTACCTATCTATCGATCATTAAACACTGAAGAAGTACACTCACAGTATAACCAGAAGAGCTCAGTAGTATGTATTAAAGAGTAAATGGAAGACAGTTTGAACACTTGTGAGAATGTCTAAGGTTGCTAGATTTTTAATGCCGACTTCGATCGTTATTATGAAATTTTGATTTAATAATTTCAAACGATCGTTACTTAATAGGGGTGGCAGTAATTAAAAAATTTTTCCTACAAAACTTGCCTATTTTTTAAAGAGCTTTTCAACAGCACCACTTTCAACCTATCGTGCTTTCTAAAATTCCGGAGTTTTGAATATATAATAATTTATATGTATACTTATAGAAATTTACAGGGGCGGCAGTAATAAAAAAAATTTTCCTACAAAACTTGCTTATTTTTTAAAGATCTTTTCAACAATACTACTTTCGACCTATCGTTACATTTATAATTCCGGAGTTCTGGACATTCTGGAGCAAACTAATAGGGAAGTCGACCTTCCTGGAAAAAAAAATTATCACCATTCGATTCTTTATTAGGGCTTTTATAATACAAATTTTTGACACAACTCTCTACGACTAACCGTTTTCGAAAAAAACGACTGATACGGGTGGTCGAACTCACCCTGTATAGTAAACGAGCGAAGCGAGTGAGTAATGTAATTCCTAAACCACGCAACGAATTTTGATGCGGTTTCCACCATCAGTTAGATAATTTTTCACGGAAGGTTTATATATATAGCGAACGAGCGAAGCGAGTGAGTAATGTAATTATAATATTCAAGCGAACGAGCGAAGCGAGTGAGTAGTTTATTGCACCGGGATTTCTTAGCACCCGGGCGAAGCCGGACAGGGCCGCTAGTTAAACATAAGTAGTACCGTGAACTCTACTTTTATTATGTCAGTATGAGGTGCACAGAATTCTATAATATTACTTAAGAGAGGTCTAGCCCCCTCCTTCTCGCCTAAAACTTTATTACACGCTCCCGGCCGTATTTTTGATCCGGGGAAAGATTTTTTTGAGCCGAATTGAAATTAATTGTCCCTTCGTAGGGCGCTGCAAGCCAAATCAAAAAAAAATTGTGTTCAGGCCACACAAGGCCCTTCGGAATATTAGATGTTTTTAGACAGACATCAGAGACCTCAATCAGAACATAGTCTCAAACGATTCCTAGAGTATCAAAACGTGAAGATCCCGAGAAAAAAAAGTTTCGGGCTGAATCCAATACTTCCTTATCATAGAAGAGGTGGGAAGTAAAAAGAGAAAAAAACATCAAAGTATTAAACCATGTCAATAAGACTAATAATAGTTTCCAATAGAACCATTATGGCATAATTTGATATTTTCCAATCGGGTTTATGCACCCATTTGATTTCAACAAGCTTCAATCATTGAATCAATCCATTGAGCATTAGTGATTAGACCGTCACGGTGTAATTTGTAAAGCAAATAAGTACCTACATACCTAATAGTAAGTATAATACTCGTACATAGAAGGCAACCCATCGTCTATTTTGATTCTTAAGTCACTCACGTGGCTATGAATAGATTATGTTTACCTATTCAGAGGGTCAATTTATTAAGTTCAAAACTTTATGCAGCAATGCAAGATCTACTTTTAAACGTAATCCTTAATCCTTTTACTGTTGGACATTCATACCGCTATCGCATTTCTGTAGAAATGTTAGACAAAAAAAATTATTGGTTGATTATTTGAAATAAAAATACAGTATACCCCTCTTCAAGTGGTTGCTCGTTAAGTCAGTGTTTCCAGACCTTCCGCTCCTTCGCTTTACTCTTTTCAATCCTCTTGCGCACGCTGCAATTATTTCCTTATCGCCTAGTCGCCTATAGGTATTGGCATAACATATTGTACTCTGTGCAATACTATTTGCATTAAATTAGTCCAAGAGCTCGTGGTCAAAAGATTAACTAGTAGGTATTTAGGGGTCGTCCATTTATTACGTCACACAAATTTAGTGGTTTTTTGACCTCTCCCTGCCCCATATCACACTTTGTCACATTCTGAATGCCACCATCCCCCATGTGATGTCACATAATCTTACATATTATGTAGGACAATTGTAGAGAATATGGTTTGTAAGAAAATCCTCAATAAGCACCCTTTAATGTCCACGAGTCCGACAAAACTTATTGATGACTGATGCACTATTTCTAGCTAATATCATTCTTTAAAAAAATAAAAAACTTTTTAACAAAAAAAAAGCCACTAAAAAGAGAAAAATAATTAAATTTTAAAGTCTGTGCCAATTTGATAAAATATGAAGTTAGTTAAAAAGTAGATATTAGTCACTATGATTAATACCCACTTTTTAATCAACTTCATATTTTATCAAATTGGCGCAGACCTCAAAATTTAATTATTTTTCTCTTTTTAGTAACTTTTTTGAAGGTTTTTTCTGTTAAAAAGTTTTTTATTTTTTACTTTTTAGTGGCTTTACAATACGTAGTTTGCACGTTCTTAACCGATTTCTGTCTTGATATTTGACATTTACCTTAACGGTGTTACATCCCGTTACTCACTTTTTTTTATAAACCAGCCGAACTACTGAACCGACTTAAGTAAAATTTATATGGGACCAATCCGAAGGTATACCCTATTAAATAAAACAATAATCATCACTGTCGGTTCACAATAATGCAGGAGAAATCGCGTAACTTACCTATATTATCTACTATACAAAAAAAAAAATCGAACTGAGAACCTCCTCCTTTTTTTTGAAGTCGGTTAAAAAAAGAGAAACCTTATATTTTCGTGGTTCCCAAGTAAAATATTGAGAGCCTGTTAAAACTTTTTAAATTTAAAAAAAATAATAACATTTTTTCGTGTAACGTCCCAGTAGCCTAACTCCCCCTTTCCCAAGATCACATCACACTTGCCCCCCCCCCCCCCCGTTTACGTGTAACGTAATATATAGACGACTCCTTAGGGTGTAAATATACAAGTCGGTGGTCGGGACACCTGGCGTCGGGGCGCTTTAAAAAGTGTAAAAAAGACTAGTGGTTTATAAACGTTCAATTTGTTGAAGTGCTCGTTTGGTTAATTTTAAAAGAACGCATCTGCAGACAGTAAGCTGCGGTGAATTACATTTTCTTGTATAACAAGCATTTCACAATTCCATATCTAATTATAGTGGTGACTGTTAAATTTAATCGCACAGTATGTTTGTTTTTAACTAAGAATAAATAAAGAGAAGGGGCTTCCGTGGTTCCGCTGACGAATATCGTTAGACTTAGGTCGGTGTTATTTCCCGAGTACCTATTCACGTAGGCGCTGATTTAATGGCATTCTACAGTAGAAATGTATATGTAGAAGCGTATATGATTAAATGCTGAAATATTTAGAATTGCCTTTAAAAATTGGAAATCCATCCGATAGATGGCACTGCCTGTGAGATTCGACATAGGTACTGTTTTCTTTTTTTTTAATGCATTGAGAGTGAAATATGCAGTATGAGGCATGAGCATAGACATTGAAATCTAGGGACGTAGTACAATCGAGTGGGGTGGTTGCTGTGAGTGAATGGCTTCCCCCTCGTCTAAACTCTAAAGTGGCACTTTATACTACATCCCCAGATTTCTATATCTATGAGCCAACAGAATATTGTCACCAGCGTTCCTAGCTGTTGGCATATTAAGTATAGATAGAACAACTAGCGAGACCTCATTATTATAATAGTTACTTGCATGATACAAACTGTTAAACCATTTTGTTGAAATCATATAAATCAAACAATTTATTTGTAAATACACATTTCTTAAATCGTATTAGATATATATTTTTATTAAACATATTTATCTGGCTCAACAAATCTTTTTTCTGTAGGTTAATCTTACAAAGGCCTAAGAATGTCAGTTCAACTACCTATATCTGCAAAATTGTCAATATCTTTATTCCGTATTGGTTCAATATTCGTGTTTTCTATAGAAACTCAGCACTGCAATAGTTCATTTTTCGTTGCATTGAAAAGACCACTGCTGTTCAGTGTTCACATCTTTTTAGGCACTGCACGGACGACGACCATTGTTAACAACCGTAACGCGACGCATCTAAAGAAATGTATTCACCAACCAACCGTATTTACCTGGCGTCAGAGCATAAAATAACATATAAAGTAGGCGGCACTAGTGCCGCCTAGTGACGAGTTTGTGCCGCCTAGTGAAAGTCGGTTGTGCCGGCGGCACAAGAGTTCGAATTTTAATTTTTCGGCATAATATATTGTATCTGCAGTCTGCACACTCTAGTATGAGGCGTAGACGCATTCATTCATATCCTTTTTGTATGTGTCTTGCTTTTTTACTGTTTTGCAGGTTAAGATTCAAAGACACCACACTATAGTTTTTAGTTTTTTATTCATTAAATACCTATAATAAAATGTACTGTGTTTTAAAATTGCGTATTTTTTAATTATCCTTGACGCTTCGCCACATTTTTTTAGTAGACCTAACTCTCGAACTCTAGTGCCGCCTAGTAAAAATTGCTTAAAATATGCTCTGCCTGGTGTCGCCCGGAAATGACAACCCCCTGTTATGATAGCATAATGAAATATAGCCTAAAACCTTCCTGCATTATATTTTATCTCGATATTCGTGAACACAGCATGAAAATCGGTTGAATATAATTTCCGAGTTTATCGCGTTTAGAAAGACAAACATCCGATAGACGTTGTCAGGATTACGGATGGTCGATACTTAATAATTATCTATAGGTACAATTATATATACATATCTATAAATGACCGATGAAAAAAAATGTCGATAAAATCGATGTACGTATCAATGAATCGATATTTCGAAAATATATAGTTATTCTGTCGTCTTAATCTAAAAGGCAGTTTAAGTTCTTATAACTTACGAATTGACCATGTCAGCCTGTCGCAGGCGCACATATACCTAGATATACTGCAAAGTGCATAAGAGGTTTTTTTTTTTTTGTTAATCTATAGTGTTCTTAAATACTGTTTCTAGTGTTGCGAGATAACAGATATTCACATTATAAACATTAAAATTATTTAGCTACAAGTAGGAAAAACTAGAGATACTGCTTTTTAGGTTAGGACGGCAGTATTAGTGTTAGTTGAGAAGCAAGGAAGAAACAACTAAATCTAAAAAACTGCACGGTTGGGAAACTGGAATTTTGCATCTTTAAATTTTATACTATAGATAAGTTAATAAGTAAATCCGTATAGGAAATAGGAATAGAAACGAGAGGCTATGGACCAAAGGCTAAAGTAAATTGATGTTTACATTCCATTTGTCGATGGATCAATATAATCTAAATTATCGACTAAATCGATATTTTTATAAAAGTATAAAATAATTCGATATTTTTATCGATGCATCGGAAAAAGCGCCCAGCCTTAGTCAGGATAAGTCCGGTACAAATTAATTATTGATACTTTTTAGTGTACCTATTTGCCATATGGCACATACACTATTGGCGTCGGTCGGATGGCGGGACTTAGGGGTCGGACCAAAATTTTTCGACGTTTCATAGCCTCCTGAACAATTTGGCACCATTTTTGAAAATGTTTATATATATATGGTATGAAATTATGATTTAATAGCGGTCACCCATTACTCCGCTCACGTATATTTATTCGCTTGAATATTATAAATACACTACTCACTCGCTTTGCTCGTTCGCTTGAATATTTTCGCCTACTCACTCGCCTACTCACTCGCTTCGCTCGTTCGCTTGAATATTTTCGCCTACTCACTCGCTTCGCTCGTTCGCTTGAATATTTTCGCCTACTCACTCGCTTCGCTCGTTCGCTTGAATATTATAAATACACTACTCACTCGCTTCGCTCGTTCGCCATATATGTATTTTTTAAAGCTTAATATAAAAATCGCGATTAAAAATCAGGGGTTGATCGTATAAGGGTGAAAATTTAGAGTTGTATGTATTTGTCAATGCTGAATCATGAAAAAATTAAAAAAAAAAATTTTGTCCAAAAAATAAAAAAAAAAAATTTGGGGTGGACCACCCTTAACATTTAGGGGGATGAAAAATAGATGTTGTCCGATTCTCCACCCTACCCGATAAGCACACAAAATTTCATCAAAATCGGTCCAGCCGTTTCGGAGGAGTATAATAACGTACACCGCGACACGAGAATTTTATATATAAGATGTGTGTGTGTGTGTGTGCGTGTGTGTGTTCACGGCATAACTTTCGAAAGACTTAATTGATTTGAACGAAATTTGGTACACACGTTGGAATCCATCACCGCACGGAACCTATTTAAAATGGGCCCAAACAGACTATTTTAAGGGTGGTTTTTAGGGATTGAAAAAAGTTTTGGGGACCGAAAATACCGAAAAAATTTTCAGAATTGTTTCAAAACTGAAATTTAACCTTTTAGTAAAGATCAAAATGTGCTGCTAAAATTTTAATAAAATCGGCCCGACAGCTACGGGACTTAAATTTTATGAAATCACTAACTTGCGGATAGTGATTTAGATACTTACTGAAGGGTGTATTTAATTTGGTACAAAGGTTGCATGGATAATAATATTGAAATTAAGAAAAAAAATATTATTTTAAGGGATGTATTAAGGGGTTAATTTTTTTATTTTGTCCAAAAGCAAACTAAGTTTACGTATTAAAGCCACAAGGCCTGTATTAGCAAATACACTATATTGTCGGCAGGGTTTGGCACTGCGACCCAAGTTTTCTATTTTTATAATTAAGAAAAAAAATATTATTTTAAGGGATGTATTAAGGGGTTAAATTTTTTATTTTGTCCAAAAGCAAACTAAGTTTACGTATTAAAGCCACAAGGCCTGTATTAGCAAATACACTATATTGTCGGCAGGGTTTGGCACTGCGACCCAAGTTTTCTATTTTTATAATTATTATAAAAATAGAAAAGTATCAATAATTAATTATTAATCAAACAGAATGTTATAATGTTAGTACCTACATGATTAGGTACATCCATTTGATCACTGATCAATATAGGTACCTACTTTGTGTTTTATATTGATGAGCATTGGGGCTATATTGGATTTCTATATTTATGTCGATCATATAATAATTATTAATATGATCGTTATTGGATATGTGGTGTCTACTTAAAACGATTGAACGGTTGAATGACGAAACCAGATATCAAATTACTAGCTGCCCAGTCCAGCTTTGCCCGGTTGCAAATCGCTATTTTCACTCAGTGCTCATCTCTCTTTTGTCGCAGCGTTATAATATTATCCCTATAGCCTATTATAGATATAGAAGTAGAACAGTGAAATAATATTTTTACCAAATTAGTTCAGTGATTCTCGAGTTTTGAGATAACATAAATACAAACTTGTAAAATAATATATACCCGAGAACTGGATTTGTATGAATCTAATTAATGTAGTGCGAATGCTCAGCAAGCATTACTGATTTAGGTATATGTCTCAGCCAAACTGTAAATTAATTTTTGATTACATATGCGGGATAAATACTATCTTGGCGCACGTTATTTTGGTCGGCAAATAGATCATTGCCCACTCTACTGTTTCCATGGCTTTAGCGTATTATTTGCGTGCGTAAATCACACTTGGCGCACGCTTTTAAATAAAACACGCAAATCGATTCTAGGGCCAATTTAATCAATAATTAAAAAAACTAAAAAAGTGACATTCAAGTGACAGATAATAAATATTTCTTGAAATTTAAAAACTACATTTAAATGAAAAGTTTAAATAACAAGCACCAAGATAGTACTTATCCCGCACTAGTAATAAAAAATAGTATCTGCAACTCGTGCGGTGTTGTCGATTGCCCACGAGAGCGAAGTTGAGAGCACGAACGAAGTGAGTGTGCTCATTCGCTCGAGTGGGCAATTGACAACACCGCACGAGTTGCAGATACTTACCGAACTTGTTGCACTATATATACTATAATTATTAAACGGCTAGCCACTTTATAAATGGGCTACATTTACAACTTTGATACAACTTTATAGGGGTCCGCTAACAGATATTACTACACGAATATTGTTTCTGCGCCCTAACTCAACTTTGCCGATTCATTTCATAAAACGTTGAATTTTTGAACACACAGTAGGTACACTTAACTGTCAAGTAGGTATACAATAATTTCAGTTAGACGGGTTGTCGAGCATATGTTTCGTATAATATGTATAATTTATATAATTATCTTTTATACACGATACATGCACAACAAAAAAATATAATCTTTAATTCAGAATAATCCAGAACACATAATATATAGATAGGTACTGATTTTTGCTTAAGCCGTTCTAAATCAAGGTTTAAAAGACCTCGTCAATTTCCCTAGCCTGTAAGAACAGAAAAGATGATTCATAATGAATTTCCTGTCTAAATGTTAATGATTTAAATTTATTAGAGCTAGAGTTAAAGCTGATTCAGCGTTTCAAATCCTTTTTCGTAGAAATCTCACTGATGTCGCTATTAAAACTAATAATTTAAAACCCATTTATCTACACTATTTTAAAAGTAAATTCGATTATGTAGAGCCGCAACTATAATAGTGTGTAGGTACCACTTGCCTGAGTTGCCTCATATAAAAATATGAAAGGGTAAAAAAGCAAAGGCAATAGGTGTTTTTAAAAGTGCACAGTAGTAGTAGCATGACAAAAATAGAACATAAATTACTACTGAATTTTACTTTCCCGCACAGCGGCCTGTAAAATGTCACTTTACATACCATACATGCACAATATATAAGCTATTTTTTTATAGGGGGTAGGATATTTCAGACACGGTCGACTTAAGCGATTCTTCCACTATACTTAATGTTTTAAAGAAGAATGTTAAAACGTAATGTCCTTTTCAATAGTTTTATTTATTGTGTTCTTCATCGAATTTTAAATTGAAAATACAAATTAGGGAGGAGGATTCTCGCGGAGGGGTATAACAAATTAGGAGGGAAGATTCTCGCGGGGGGATAACAAATTGGGGGGAAAGATTCTCGCGGGGTGATAACAAATTAGGGGGAAAGATTCTCGCGGGGGGATAACAAATTAGGTGGGAAGATTCTCGCGGAGGAATAACAAATAAGAGGGGAAGATTCTCGCGGGGGGATAACAAATTAGGGGGGAAGATTCTGGCGGGGGGATAACAAATTAGGGGGGAAGATTCTCGCGAAGGGATAACAAATTAGGGGAAAGATTCTCGCGGAGGGATAACAAATTAGGGGGGAATATTCTCGCGGAGGGATAATAAATTAGTGGTGGAGATTCTCGCGGAGGGATAACAAATTAGGGGGGTAGGTTCTTCCGGGGTGATAACAAATTAGGGGGGTGATTCTCGCGGGGGGATAACAAATTAGGGGGGGAGAATCTCGCGGTGGGATAAAAAACTAGGGGGGAGATTCTCGCGGTGGGATAACAAATTAGGGGGGAAGATTCTCGCGGGGGGATAACAAATTAGGGGGGAAGTTTCTCGCGGGGGTAACAAATTAGGGGGGAAGATTCTTGCGGAGGGATAACATATTAGGGGGGAATATTCTCGCGGAGGGATAATAAATTAGTGGTGGAGATTCTCGCGGAGGGATAACAAATTAGGGGGGTAGATTCTTCCGGGGTGATAACAAATTAGGGGGGTGATTCTCGCGGGGGGATAACAAATTAGGGGGGGAGAATCTCGCGGTGGGATAAAAAACTAGGGGGGAGATTCTCGCGGTGGGATAACAAATTAGGGGTGAAGATTCTCGCGGGGGGATAACAAATTAGGGGGGAAGTTTCTCGCGGGGGTAACAAATTAGGGGGGAAGATTCTCGCGGAGGGATAACATATTAGGGGGGGGAGATTCTCGCGGGGGGATAACAAATTAGGGGGGGAGATTCTCCCGGGGTGATAACAAGTTAGGGGGGAAATTCTCGCGGGGAGTAACAAATTAGGGGGGAGATTCTCGCGGTGGGATAACAAATTAGGAGTGGAGAATTTCGCGGTATGGGATAACAAATTAGGGGGGAAGGGGATTCTCGCGGGGGGATAACAAATTAGGGGGGGAGGAGATTCTCGCGGTGGGATAACAAATTAGGGGGGAGATTCTCGCGGTGGGATAACAAATTAAGGGGGAAGCTTCTCGCGGGGGGGATAATAAATTAGGGGTGGAGATTCTCGCGGAGAGATAACAAATTATGGGAAGAGATTCTCGCGGGGGGATAACAAATTAGGGGGGATATTCTCGCGGGGAGATAACAATTTAGGGGGGGGGGAGATTCTCGCGGTGGGATAACAAATAAGGGGGAAAGATTCTCGCTGGGGGATAACAAATTTTGCACAGGACTTCCTTATATAGGTATCGTAGGTGAGCAATAATCTACTTATAAATAAAATTCGAGCGAACGAGCGAAGCGAGTGAGTAATGTATTATTAATATTCGAGCTATGTTCATAAAGCAAGGAACACCCTTAATTAAATCCTGCTTTTTGTCCTATCTCGATAGCTTAAAAATTGTTCAAGTTATAAGCCACCTCACTATTATGATCTATTAATTCTAAATAATTTGTCAGGTTTCATGACGATTTGTACATAACAATTTTGGCAACACAAATATGAAATAAATATCAGATCATATCTAATAATTTATTATTAAGACGAAAGACATAGGTAACTACTTACTAATAAGCAAATAGTATAGGTAGTTTATATTAGAAATCGTGTCCATCGTGATTATAATAAAATTAAGAAAAATCGCAGGATAGTGGACAAAATATTTGAATTAATTTTGTCTTATGTACCCTATCTTATGTTAATTGCTATGGTTAGATTAATTTTCATAAATATTGTTATTTTTATGTACTTGAAAAAGTCTAAATATATAGACGAAACGTCGTACATTTAATTAAATAATTCAAATATTTTGTCCACTATCCTGCGATTTTGTATTGTATTTTAAAGACCACCAACAGCTAAGGTTATTTGGGCCTAGCACCAATTCATATTTTCAATTCATTATTTTTCCTGCGATTTTTCTTAATTTTAGTATAGGTAGTGTTTTCTATAAATGGGACTCCGGGCTATGCCCGTAGAAAAGTATTAATAAAAAAAATACCAAAATATTAAACTGAACTAACATAAGTAGCTAAATTATAGAAACACCTGTATATACACATTACTTAATTATTACCCATGTGTGATTTCTGACACGTGATTCATTTGCATAACATTACTATTGAATCAATTATCATCTTTATTTAAGTATGTATGTTGTTTACCTACAGCAATAAATACATTAAAATTGTAAACAAAATAATGCAATTATTGTTAATCAGTATAATTAATCACTATTGGTATTATGTAGTAATAAATTTAGTAGGTACCTATCGTATGCTTTTTTTTGTTTTTTTCTTAAAAACAAAGCAATACTTTATAACAAAAGAAAAATGAAAAAGAAAATGCTACAAATGATAAATTACTGTACCTATATCTAAACTCTCTTGTTATACATTTTCTAATATGTAGGTACATTGCACATGTCATAATATAGGATTAACCGTATCATTTTAGCACAGTATGTCAAGTATAAAAATGTACGTAGATACCTGTTTAGAAAACTGGAGCGTCTTACAAAATATGTAAAGTTCCAAAAGCCTAGGCGCATCTTTTATACAATAAAATAGATCATAGTTACTATCTACTACTATGATCTATTTTACTTTTAGTCTTTACTGTGCTAATCAAGCATTGAAATTATTGCTGTCATAATACTCAACTAAAAATGCTTTAATTTTTTCTCTATTATAACTAAAACAAACGAATTTGTGAGTTCCTAACCCTGCATACTATAATTAGAATTCTATAAAAATAACAAATGAACCACAAAAAACAATAGAACTTATGTAACTTACCATTATAAACGTCAAATTTCTCATGGTCACATAGAAGTTAGAAAAAAAGAACTCTATTTAAAATTTATTAACTTAATCACTTAACACGAAATAAATATTTACAAAAATAAAACTGGTCGCATCTTCACAGTTGTAACATTTCACTTTTTACAATAAAAATGTTTTTAATAAAAAAAATATTATACAATTATTTGTTCACACAAAACAAAACAAACATTCAACAAGTTGTTGTGAGAGCCGGCTCCCCCTCCTACATGCTTTACACGCTTATATTATGGCTAACGTCAGTTTAGTTTCAAACAAAACACTTTTTTGCTTCATTTTTGCTGTCAGGGCTGTACAGAATCAAACGAGCAATAAGATTTTTTTTCAATATTGTATTATCGCTTTTAAGTTTCTAAAATACAGTATAGAAAACTAAATTTAAACAAAGCACTGTTTTCCCTTCACCAATCACCAGATATGTACAAAATAAAAAGAAGCTAACGATTTTTTTTGTATAATAATAATCTCTTTTAGATTTTAAAAAATACAATCTATTAATTTCTTTATTAAAACTAAACATTAAAAGGTTACGAAATCATTAATAAAATTAAAATAAACGACAGATATTTTATTTTTGTAAAAAAAATAATAATACAGGTACATGCGATAACTGAAAAACTGTATCTATCTCATAAATGAACATTTTTCATATAAGTATTTATTATATTTTTTAATCTATTAAATACTAATACAAACTAAAAATTATAGTTAATAACATCCAATGTCTACAATTATTCTGAAAACATTCAAAAGAAAAACCTTAAAACATTTGAAAACTGAAAATAATTTATTTATCCCATAAATCAACTTCCTTCATGCGAGTCTGAAAGTATTTTTCTAAACTATCAGCACATTTGCAATACTGTGTTTCGACCGCATTATAAATACGACAGTTCGTAAATATTCTTTTCATATCTGCGATAAACAAACGTCGAGTAACATAATACCGATTTTCTAAACGTTGCCCCATTGTTTGTAGATCTGTAAAAAAGAATAATTTAAAATATTTTTAAAAATTATATAATTATCGAGAGATCGTTAGGATGCCACTGTTTTTATGAAGGTTTCATGACTCAGCTATTGAAAAGCCCTTGGTCCTCATATGCTAGTCTGAGAAATTCGCGATCAGGTATGGGCGGGAGGTCGCAATCCGCCAAAAAAATAAGGCACATATATGAAAAATTCTTTTATTGTGTAATGAATAAAAAGTTTCACTTCCTCCGAGTGTCATGACATACACAATTTTTTTTAATTAACTCCTTCCCAAGAGAAATTGTTTTATCTAGTGTAAGTTCGAAGTGCTTGGGGGGTCTTGACCTCCCTGGACCCTCCCTCTAGTCCTAGTGCCTGGTATGAACTGGTACCAAACCCACACAACTTGGTAGGTGGCTGTCTTAAATAAAAATAAAAACACTAATAATGTTCATAACTTATTCGGATGTAATACATACCCATTGGAAATTTAATGACGTCATAATAATCTGGTACATTATCCACTGGTTCCAAAAATGGCCAAGCTGATGGATGTTTAGAAACCTAAAACAAAAGAATCATCATCACACAGTTCTAGTATTTGAACAAAACCAATTCTAACTAAATTACTTACAGACACGAGAACCGATTTCAGTGTTTCATACAACTTTTCAATGCCATTGCACTCTTCTAATCCCGAAGTGCCTCGAGTAGATCTGATTGATGGCTTAAATCCAACTTCCTCTATGCCAGGAATTGCTTCTAAAGGAATGCTTCGAACACCTTCCTTAAAACATGTTAAGCCAGGTCGTTCGCAAGCCATGCGTTCTTGTTGTTTTTGAATTAATAATTTCAATATCTAAAAGATGTCATCATATTAATTTAATTCAGACACCAAACATGATCATCATAAATTTTCAAATCCTGGTATATTCGATATATATAGATTCTCAGAGGGAAGTAGGATCAGATGAATCAGTTAACCTTTTTTATTATTTTACCAAATATGTACAATAAAATGCTAACTATCTGCTCTATGTTTTTTTTAAATAACAGTAACAATACGATGTTGGGGTTCCTCTCTATTTTCTTTCTAAGGCCTAGAAACATAGGAACTGCATACAAATCCTCTACTGACTACTACCCGGTTCATTCTTTCTTTTCTGTCGATAATTAAACTTATTTTAAATCACAACAGTTAAATAATATTAATGCTGGGTTTCTGGCAAGGCCGGCATCACTTGTGTTGCTTGAGAGCTTGAGCAACACAGGAGACAGCGTGGGCAACACACCGTACATCGTCGACAATTTGTCCAAATGAGTTATCAATGGTATCTACTTATTATTTATTTATTAAGAGAAAAAATTGAAAAATTGCGTTTGAATAATCGCTGGACACAGAGGTACTTCTTACTACCACTAGCTCCCGAATAGTCGAATACAGAATACTTATGTTATAGCGCCCTGACAACACGGCTGGGTGCTGTATAGCTTAGTGGCAGCGTTAGCGTTCCTCTCGCCTCGACGCCGCTTACGAAGTTCGCACTTCTCAATTTTTAGTTCGTGAAATAAATAAATAAAAACTATTGTACTTAACTGAACAAAACTAATTTCATTCAGTTTTCAAACAAAAACTTTTTCCACCCCTCCAATGCATATCTCATATCTGGTCCTTGGCTTGGGTACGAGCAACACATGGCAAATGATAAAGTTGCCGGGCCTGGTTTCTGGTATAACTTTCAGCTTTAAGTCTAAAGCTGAAAGTCGTACGATGGTAGTTCTACCTGACGTTTCGTCTACAATTGCGGTACATTTTTAAAGGCGATATGGCAGCGTTCGAAGAGTCCTCCTTGGCAGGTAACACTTACCTGTGAGCCGCCAAGGATGAAACGTCAGTAGAAATACCATCGGACCACGGCCTACAAGCCTAGAAACTATGAAGATTTGGAATGCGTTACGTAATTTATGCGGGCAAAATCGATGTTCATGTTAACGAAGATGCGGGACAAAAGCTAGTAAAAATATATAAGACATAATTTCGCATACCTTCCTTTGTTCTCGAATCACAGACGTAAATTGAGTGTAAATGATCCTAGGGTTCAGATCACAATGCATAAGAGTTGCCCCTTCATACTCCTTGATGTAACCTTCATACATATCTTGCGATATTTTTATATCTTTTGAAAAGCCTTGTTTCTTAAAATATCCTATAAAATGAATAGGTTTTTATTCTATTCTATTTATATCAAATTATTCATTAAAAAGTTATTTGTTACCTGTAGCATATTCATCGGCATAAGTCAAAAAATTCAAAATATTATTACGAATATGATAATCTTTAAGATGGTTCATCAGGTAAGTTCCGTAGCCTTTCACCTGCATTGGTCCTGTTACAGCGCAAAAAACTATTTCTGTAAAACCTTGAGTGGGAAATTGACGGAAGCAAATTCCACCGAAAGGTCTATCATCTTTAATTACAACAAGCGATTTATGTTTACTGAAATTACAGAACGAAAACGTTTCAATCATACTTATTTATTCATAAAGCAAAATTTATATATTTTATGTCAGCGGGATATTGAACAACATGGTTCCAGTTAGTTACGTAATGTTGACATACACAACCTAATCGTAAAAATAATAGTAGGTATAAAAACACCCACGTAAACAATCTATCAGTTAACACGCGCAATGTAGGTATCTCCCTCATTTCTTGAAAATTTTAAACAGGTATTGAATCTTAAGGCCTGAGCACATTATCGCGGTGGCGGTGGCGACAGCGTTTAAACGCAACACTAAAAAACAGATTGACACGCGCCTATACAAGGTGCTGAATTGCTTTGCGGCTTATAGGGATTTAACCCGTAAAATCAAACTTTCGCGATTTCCTGCTTCCCTTATTATTTTAGGAAAAATATTTTCAAATAAAAGTTTTGAAACATAAAATTTTGCATCTAAATCATTAAACAAAATTAATTTTGCATGCTTTGTAACGGCAGAAATTTGGTATGAAAATGTCTTACCTCAAAAACAGATAGCGATAGCCATGGAACTTGAACAAAATGATTAGAAATTATTCTGACAGCTAAAACGTCATCATTTTGTTCAAGTTCCATAGCTATCGTTATCTGTTTTTGAGGTAATTTTGACATTTTCATATCAAATTGCTGCCGCAAAAGCAAAGCATGCAAAATTAATTATATTTAATGACTTAGATGCAGACTTTTATGTTCTAAAACTTATATTTGAAGATATTTTTCCTAAAATAATTAGGCAAGCAGGAAATCGCAAAAGTTTGATTTTACGGGTTAAATCCCTATTACCCGCAAAGCCATTCAGCACCCTGTATGTCGCTGCCTGTCAGCGTTAAGAGCGTTCTGGTGCAGCGGTCTATGGCGCGGAGTTCGACCATGTGTACCGACGTATAGTAAACGTTATTGTATTCATATAGAATTACAAAATTTATCTAGAAAGTTTAAAACTGCAGAAGTCACCGCAAACACCACCGCAACAGTATGGCTTACTCAAAAAACGCCACCGCTACCGCGCTAATGTGCTCAGGCCTTTATAGAAGCTCAATTATTTCTAATGTTTCCATCGGGCGCTCATATTGAAACAACTCATAAGACGTAGTTAAGCCATATTTTCTGGAACCATGTTATTTAATAATCAACCAAAACTGCTTTTAATAGTAAAATTCAAATACTAACGGATCAAAAAGTAACTGACTGACGTAATTCTTTGGCATACGGGGCAACTGATGAGAAAACACATTATGTAAGTCGATAAGCCATAGCATTGTCTTTTTTGAAACAGGCTTATTTAAACTGTTACCAATAATATGAAATTGGATTCCACCATTCATTTCTTCTTTTTTAGCAGCCTCATCTCTCACGAGATTTTCCTCGAACACAACCTAAACATGTCATAATTATCATAACTAAAAACTGAAATCTTCTTATACTATTTACATTCTATCAATATAATTTAAATGATAGCAATCGATTTTTTAACATAACCTAAAAGTTGGTGGCTTACATCTGGGCCTATCATATATTTTGGATCATTGATGGTGGCAATTACTTCTGCGACAGTATCATCATTAATTTCAATAAGTTGATCATCAATTCGTCGTCTTTTGAGTTCGCCTCGAGCTGGAGATTCTACAGATCTTTTTTCAGATGCACGGCCTTCACTGATTTTAAAAGTTGTGTAGCCCTCTTTTTCATGAGGTGTTAATTTTTCAAATTCACCCGTACGCTGCATTTGCGCTTAAATAGAAATATTTTCCAATGAATTAGTTATAAAAATTTACAACAAACAAAAAAGATATATTTCATAAAAAAACACAGATTCAAAAAACATTTATATGAAACGAAGTAAAAATCACTAGGTACTATAGTTCAGTTCCAAAATTCGACTAAATACACTTAAAATTTAAATATACTTTAGGATACAATATAAGCGACACAATTTTTATGCATGGGAAAATCTAAGAATTTCATTATTGCATTTTTTTTGTATTATTGTAACAATCTTTTAATTGTTGTTTAATTTTTTGTATGATTGTTTCCACTTTCTGGTATCCTGCTAAGTTGTAAATTGTTAGTGCGTATTAGAGATGAGCTCAGGGCCGGGTTCTAGACTATTTTCGGGATGGAGCGAAGTCTCATTTCAGAGCCCTCTTCGCCTAACAAAAAAAATTAGTTGCACCGCACCCAGGGGCGTAACTAGACTGGGGAAACCGGGGCCTCCAAGACAGGGGGTAAAAAATGAAGTGATATTCCATTTACCCAGGCGTCCCAATTTGCGTCCTTGTCCCGATGCCCCTAAATTCCCTTGCCCCGGGGCCCCTAAAAGCCTAGTTACGCCCCTGACTACAGCGCGATTATATCTATTCTTATTTCACTGCGACGTGACTAAAAAGAAGTGACACGTGAAGTCAAATCACCGAATCGCAAGTCGCCGTTATTTTCATCAGACAGTCCTGGCGCGGGCAGGTCAGGGGCGCTGGAGCGTCCTGGGTTCCCGGAATCGGAAAAGGCCGTATTATCTGAATGTTATCAGGGACGTATTTTCCTCATGGAGAAAAGAACACTTGCACATGGCGGCAAACTTGAAAGAGCGGCACAACCACCCCGTTGGTTTTAAATATCAGAAGTAAATAGTAATTAAAAGAATGCATAATGACTGCATCAGTATATATGAAACACCCATTTTGACAATGACGTAATATAATGCTGTAGTCAGGAAAAATTCCATATTTCAAACCTGTGTCACCGTAGGGATTCTAACCCTAAACTTCCCACTATCGCGGCGGACTGAGTTGACAATTATTCACACAGTGACACGTTTTCACACGACCAACTCTTTCCCTTTGAAGCATTCTGTCACTGAAAAACCACCACATGCGAGAGTCGATATTTTAGGTGAAACAAAGATGAAAGATCCATTTTTAATGTGTTTAACTCTCGCATGTGAGATGTTTCGGTAATCTCGCATCTTTGTGAAAATATCGACTCTCGCATGTGGTGGTTTTTCAGTGACAGAATGATTTAAAGGGAAAGAGTTAGTCGTTTGAAAACGTGTCAGTGTCACTGTGTGAGTAATTGTCAACTCGGTCCGCCGCGATAGTGGAAAGTTTAGGGTTAGAATCCCTACGTTGACACAGGTTTGAAAAAATGAATTTTTTTGACTACAACATTATGTTACGTCATTGTCAAAATGGGTGTTTCATATATACGGATGCAGTCATTATGTATTCATTTAATTGTGTATTTAGTCACGCCTCGTGTTAAACTTGTATATATTGGTAAATAGTAATGTGTAGCATGCAGAGAAAATAAAACTTAAAGGGGGCAATTGGATCATCTTTGCTTAGGGCACAAATTTTACAAATGTCTGAATATAATGTGTTTTGTGAGTTTTCTTCTTTACATTCTTTTAATATCAAATATCAATCACCTGAATCTGATGACATCCTTATAAGGACGATCCTATAGTAATGAGAACAGCTCATGGATGTTTTGTGATGTCATTTACTTTTAAGTGACTTGTTATTTGATGTAATTAAGACGCTAATAACCTAAGTTGTCGACGCGTCTATAATCTGAACTAATATTATAAAGAGAAAAGATTTGATTTTGTTTGTAATGGATAAACTCAAAAACTACTTAACTGATTTTAAAATAATAAATCATAAATTCATATCTCTGCAACTACTAAACCGATTCTAAAAAATCTTTTACTAATAGAAAACTACGCAGGGGGAGAGATTCTCGCGGGGGGATAACAAATTAGGGGGAAATTCTCGCGGGGGGATAACAAATTAACAATATACTAAATATACGTGAGCGGAGGAATGGGTGACCGCTATTAAATCATAATTGGGTTTTTAAGTGAATTTTTTTTTTTACTTAAATGGAAGGACCACATCAAGTTTTATAGCAAAACTGTTTTTATTTAATTTTTTTGCTTACTAATTAAAAAGTTATATTTAAATAAAAATTAATTTTTAAACTCAGTTCCGATAACGCGCCGAAAGAATCCGAACGCGTGTGACGTCATTATGTTATCTATGGTCTTTGTATCCATGGTTACCAAGTTAAAAATTTATTATTTTTGATAGTATGTGTAATACATATACACAAATACCAACAAATGCAGACACATTTTAACATAACGACGTCACAAACATTCCTGGCCCGTTTTGAAGTCACGTGATATTTTTTAAATTTTTATACATTTTAATTAATTTTTAGTAATTTATCTATAGCTTTAAAAAAATTTTTCTTTTCGATTTCCAATATTATTTATGTTAAATTATTAGAAAAAATTAAAAAATTAATAATTTTTTTTAAACTTAAATACCTAATTTCATACCACCCGGGTCCGCTATAAATCATAAATTCATAGCACCCGGGCGAAGCCGGACCGGGCCGCTAGTCTACAATAAATAAATAAGATACTACCTAGTAGTAATTTTTTTCGTTCCATATGTGCTTTTGAGTCTGTTTTTTATTAAATATTGTGGCTGAACTTCGCCTATTGGATTGTACCCGTTCGATTCAATAAAGACATTTATTATTATTATAATGTCATGGAAGATACCAATCTTAAAAAAAGAAATTCATACCTCTTTGCCTGTTACTTTCAATCACAGCTAAATGGCTGGGTAAAGCTGGTTTAAAATCTGGATCCCAAATTGGGGAACTGTTGGAATATATCTCCGTTTCAAATATTTCTAGGAATCTTGGGAAATGATTCACCACAAGTAGCTAAAAAAATATTAATTTAACATTGCGTCAACTAAACTGTGAATATTAATTATCAATTTAAGTAGAATATTTTATTGAAAAACTGTTAAAAATTGCATACCCGCTGATCTGTTGGCATATTTTCACGTTTCATACCCATAAATTGACGACACAAACTTTTATAAACATCTCGTAAAAATGTTCGACCAAATGAAAAGGCCGTTTCGTATCGTTGGAAAGAATCGCATAATGCTGGGACGTGGCAAAAAGTCAACCACCTAAAATATTAACACAAAATAACTGAATATTTTGTCTGCCAGTATTGTAACGATTTATAATTATTGTTGATAATGTACAGACTTAATTTATTTGAGTAAACACAAATAAAAACGTGTTTGCGAGATCATAACATTTTCAAAAGTAAATTAGAAAATGAAAGATCAAGTGAAGCATTTAGTCATTATTCACAGCCCAACGCAATAACATAGTTGCGGCTGCGTACAGTGGCGTAGTTAGGTAGCCAAAGGCCCCTGGGCAAAAATTTAACTGGGCCCCCTAACCAATATTATCTTTATCAAAATATAAAAGGTAAATGCATGGAGGTTGGTAAATGTATCAAAGCTGGAAACTTACTACGTAACCATACTTTTAGCTGGCTTTAAGGTTGGCCAAAGGTTCCCTTAGCTTTGGGACCCTGGGGCACTGCTCCACTTTGCCAGGCTACGGCAGCTACGCTACTGGCTGTGCAATGATAATGCATTTAGCAAATATTTCTTAGATCTGTTATACATGCATTGTACTGGCCGATTTTACAAAAACAGTTATTAAGGTTATTTAGCGATTTCTCAGTACCTACTGTCATAATAGCTACTTAGGTATTATGTAATAGCAAAGACAGATCTAGTAAACTAAGGACAAAGTTTCCAGCACATCATGAACATCTAATATTAGGTGCGTTTGGTATTAAGGTGTAGTGTAAAAAGTGTAAACACTTTTGACACTATTACGTTTGTTATACAAAAGTGTAAAATAACTGGCCTGTTTGTTATTTCAGTGTGGGACTAAAGGTGTAACAATTATTAGTCCCGGTTCTTGAGCAAGTGCATGTAGTGTAGTAGAGGTCACGTGATATATGTCTGAATTGACAATCGCTTTGACAGATTTGATACCTTTTTCGTACTCTGTTTTTTACAATTTTTGTCTCTTAAAAATGAATGAGCTTCAAAATGTAATGGTACAAGATAAATATGGCAGTGAGTTTAACATTTTTACGACCAAAAAAACTGTAAAAACTAGAAATAATGAACTCAGTCAATCTGTCATTTATTTATTTTGTAATGCGCATGTACAATCTACTTAGAATGTACACTATCCCGTTTGTTACAAGTGTACATTTAGTTTACACTTTTGCTGAACTTTTTACACTTTTCAGTGAAAAGTTATCTACACTACACTACACTACACCTCGATACCAAACACACCTATTATTATATTTTAACATTGTTTTAAAATTGATTTTATATTTTAATAAATAATATTTTATGAAACATTAATTTAAATTTATTATTTAAATTTAACATGGCGCACTCGGTAGGATCAATTACAACAGGGACATTTATATCACCTTCAATAACTACAAATTCCAGATTCTCTTTATCTTTGTTCTTGAATTTACATGACAAATAACATTTTCCTGTTACTTTTATTGAACTTCCACCATAAGCATTCAATTTTATTACTATTTTATTACAATTTTATTTACTAGATCTGTCTTTGCTATTACATAAAGTTCACAGATTTCGCAATCCTTGCAACCATCGAGGACATTGGAAATGATAACAGCATATATGAAACATAATTAACTGTTTATTATACACACAATATTTATCAATGCACTGTTTAGTTTTGTCAGGAATAACCCTATTATTCTTCTGTTATATACGCGTTCACTTTTGCTTGATTACTTAACTTTTAAATGGATTTTTCTACAGTATTTATTAACATTTGCTCAAAAATAACACCGCAGATCGTCGCAAATACCTCTCAATTAACTAGACATGATATAAAACACATTTCGAAAAAATTGCACTTGTTCAATTTTGCATGATTGCTCCTCACTTGATCGCGATTCGCGACACCGTTGTCTTTTGGCCTTGAACGAAAACTCGTAACTCTGCCCCCATATACGAACATAAACATTTCCAATGTTAATACCTAAGTAGCTATTATGACACCTACAAATCACATTAGGATACAAAGTAGTGGTACAACGAGGCTAGAAGCAAGCGAGGTTAGCGTCGCGGCCTCTGGATCAGACTGTCGTGGGTTCGAATCTCGCCTCCGCTCATGGATGTTTTGTGATGTCATTTAGTTTTAAGTGAATTATTTAGTGTAATCAAGACGGTAATGACCTAAGTTGTCGACGCGTCTATAATTTACAATAAATAAAAAAAAAATAGAAGCAAGCGACAAGACTTGAATTATCAAACGTATTTTAAATGATCCCGTCCATTCTGAACAGGTAAACAGCGCCACATTGACGCGGCGAGTCAGTTCTCATCGCTACACACATCACTTGTCTCTAACCTTGTCACTGCACAATATTTGCATCCTTGTGTTTATTTATTATTAGTAAATTATTGATTTTACCTTAAATAGTTGATTTTATAAATGTTGTCATCAGCATTTCCCGTATGACGTCGCATCATTGGACTTTCAATGTTTGAATGATTAAGAAAATGCAAAAACATCTTTGCCAAGTCGTACATGTTTCTTAATTCCTCTTGGGCCAAATGACCGAATTTATAGAAAACAAAATTCTTTGTCGCCATTGCTATACAAGGTCTCTCAAATGGTGGCGGACCCAAAGGTTGCTCAATGTTTGGTCTTGTTACGGTTTGAATACTTTTATATAATACCTATGCAATTCACATACAATTTATTATATGGAAATAAATATTATTCATAGTTTGTGTATTCTACAGGTGTCCCGGACGATAACCCAGTCAAAGCCCATATATTCGTAAATGGGATGAAATTCTCTACAAAATGGCGGTAAATAATCAACAATATCACTGTGTAGGCTAGAGAGGAAACTTTTAACTTTTTTTTCCCTTAAATGCCACCATAGGTATTTTTTAGTTATTCTGATACAGCTTTTTATTTTATTTTCAACCATGTGATAATATATGTAGTTTCAAAATGGAGTTTTTCCAACTGAGTTAAAAAAGGCAGTAATTATCCCACTGTATAAAAAAGGAGAAAAACTGCGGCTAGAAATTATAGATAGGTATCACTAATTTCGAGTATAGCAAAAATAATAGAAAAAATTATGTACAAGAGAATTTATAACTTTCTGATCACAAACAATGTCTAGCTAAAGAACAAAACGGTTTTCAAAAAGGAAAAACGATGGAATTGGCTATTTTTCAAAATATGTGTGACATTCTAGAAGATGTTGAGCAAAAAATGAGTGTGATTGGAATATACTGTGACTTGTATTAAGCATTCGACAGTGTTAATATAAATTTATTGTTATATAAACTGGAACATTATGGTATATGTGGTATAGTTCAAGACTGGTTCAAGTCATAGTTTTCAGAGAGACAACATTGTGTTAAAATAAACGGGTCCATTCTTAATGGCTTGAAGTAAAGAGAGGGGTACCACAGGGTTCAGTATTAGGTCCGCTATTATTTTTGCTCTATGTTAATGATTTACCGAAAAATACTGAATATAATTCGATTATATTATTTAAATTTTATCTATTCCATAATATATACGAAGTTATTAACACGATATCACATTACGATACAGGATACTGGTCACAATTATTAGTACTTATAAAATAAACAATAGTAAAAATAGTCAAGTATCAAATAGTCAAGTCAAATAGTCAAGTTCTGAGAACTGGATATAACGATTTACAATTTACAAAATTAATTTTATTTTCTAAAGCCGCATCTGCAATATTTTTATAAAACCATAAAAACAGGACTTACTTTAAATAAGTGTTCATAAACTTTCTTCACGTCTGGATCTTCTTCGCGATGCGTCTGAGTAAAAATATTTTCCACGTCGACAACCATACTCAGAAGATTATTCAGATTATTGGGATCCAAATGTGAAACATGCGTTCCTAAATTAGATTGTATCGTAAATAATGGAATTTATGTTTAAATATCTGTGACCAAAAATCAGAACTGCTTATGTTGAAGTTTTTAAGTGTGTTTTGTGGAACACTGCATAAAAATGATTCATTTCTACATAAACCAGAGGCCGTACAGTACCAGCCGACCGTTTCTGCGAACTTTTCAGCGTAAAATGCGAAGTATGAAAATCGGCATTGCGTTCGGTTCAACCCACCATAAACGAATGTCTCCCAGAGTCACATGAAATGACTATTATAGTTATATTTTTTGATTATCAAAGACAAAGTAAGGCAGCCATATTCATACGCTAAGACGAACTACAAATTCTGCCTCTGATAGTTATAAGACAATATTGTTTTCTCAATGCAAGCTGTCCGCCGCTGCGTCGCGCCTCGCACGTGCTTAAGTTAATTAGGGGGGCGCTCGCTGCAGTCGGCCGCGGGTGCAGATTGGCCGCCTTAGGCCTGGGTCTAGTCAGCATTATGGAAAGTCTGCCACTGACAAAAACAGTAAATTTAATTGCACTTCAAAACGACTTATTATCCCTTCAGCGGATGTGTGAATCATCTAGTCTTTTCGCATCGATGAAAGAGAACAACCTCGAGGTACCTTCCTATCATAAGCGGCAGTTTCACATAACACTAGACTGCTATGGACTGTTTTGATGGGGGATATTTTTACTGTTATGTCCTGACTGACAAATAAAAAGATAATGTCTAGACAAAGATATAGTAAGAAAAGTAGTGGGTGAAAATAGCAGTATTAAACAGACCGCTTTTCGACAAAGAAAATAATTTATTTAAGTCGGGGATTTCTATAATCTGACACAAAAGTTAATTCTCTCGATATAACTCGACTGATCTAAAAAGTTCATCAAAAAAAAAAAAAAAATGCATTTGACAGGTCTCGCCATTTTATTTTCAGATATAGCATGGCTGCGCTATCGAAAGCAGAAATAATTCTAGATATAGCAGTTAACTAAACTGGCATAACACTAAATTGCGATCGAAATAATTATGATTCACTCAGTGCTGAATTTAAAGGTGTGGAGGCCCTAGGGCAACAAAGAAATGGGGGCTCCTAATTATTTTTACACCAAAATCAAATAGAACTCGTCGGTGTTTAAATAATTAATTGCCAAATAACAAGTTTTCATCAAGCAACATTTTATATAGATTACATCTTTACATAGCATAAAATGAAGTCGCTTTCCGCGTCTGTCTGCCTGTCTGTCTGTTTAACCGCTAGCTCCTCCTAAACCACGCAACGGATTTTTATCCGGTTTTCACCAGCAGTTAGATAATTTTTCACGGAAGGTTCATATATATAGCGAACGAGCATAGCGAGTGAGTAATGTAATTCTTAAACCAGGCAATGGATTTTGATACAGTTTTCACCATCAGTTAGATAATCTTTCACGGAAGGTTTATGTATATATAGCGAACGAGTTAAGCGAGTGAGTACTGTATTGCACCCGGGCTTTCTTAGCACCTGAGCGAAGCCGGACGGAGCCGCTAGTAAATTATAAGAAACAAATTGATAAAATTGTTTTCGTTAAGCGAAAGATGAGCTTTTTTCGTCGCAAAATTATGAATGTATTTTCATTAAAGGAATAATTTGCAAAAATATAAAAGTTTGTGGAGGCCCGGGGCCTCAACCCTTGTTGCTCTCCCCTAAATCCGATCTTGGATCCACACAAATGACTACCTAACAGTTACCTCCCCTACCTAACAGTGTCTATGATTACAATCAACTGTTATGTGAAACTGCCGCTGTAAGATCGTTGCAAATGATGAGTCGAATGAAACCAAAATAAAGTCATAAAAAAGGTGGGGATCTCTCAGGAAGACTCACTATTTCAATTTTATTTCAATTTAAAATATAAGATGACAAATAAATTTCGATTTTATTCAGTCTTAACATTGTTTGAGGGTACTTTAAGGTATTTGATTGGCAGTGCTGTCTCTTTGTCATTGCAGCGAAAAATGAAAAACTGGATCATTCAATGAAGTGGATGATTAAATCGTTACTAATCTTATTTTACTACAAAAATTCGAAACAATCAGTTTCGGATTTTGGCCACAGATGTGAGCTGAGTACATTTTTTTAAAAAGAAAAAAAATACGTACGTAAACTATGCTTACAAAGTCGGCACGGATCTTCAAAAGTAATTTGAGGAACTTCAACATTAGAACCTGGTTCAGGTTTCATCTGATGATGAGTTTTCCAGCCTCTGCATTCACATTGTTCTGCCTAAATTTTCATATCATTTAGCATTTTATATTTTTCTATGGTAGAATAATAGGTAAATGTAGGGATACGACGGACTAAGAAGCTAACATTTACAAGATCTTAACGCTTATTTGTTACTAAAATTTTAAGTTGCGTTTAAATTTAGTCATGATAAATAAGATATTTATATTGTAGGCTATCAAAAACGTGCAAACAGGCCTTAGATATTTTAAAAAATTTGGTAATTTTTAAAAATATTATTAGGTTTGCTATCATAATGCACATTACACTGCAATCCGTATTGCCTCTCGTCGAAAAACTGTAAATTACTATATCAGCTAATGAAGAGTCGGATAATTTATAATTTACATTTATTCCAGCGTTTTTATGAAAATTATTTTTACTTAATTTTTCACTATGTAAGTACATAATTAAAAGACATCAAAATAATTTAATACAATTTAAAACAAGAGAAGATTGACACAATTTTTCCAGACCGCGTCACAAGATACAAAAATAAATAAACAAAACTAAAACCTAAAAATGAACAGTTATTAGAATTGCTTCAAATTTGATATGGGGGTTGTTTAAATTTTAAGGTTCTATTTGAATCTTGATCAAATTTCAGCTCTCTAGTTCAATCTTTTTCAAACATAATTAATAATTATTCTAAGCCCAGGTTTATGAAATTAACAAAGTGTATTACCTGGCATATAGACCAACCCGCAAGTTTCGTTAGCTTACGATTCTGTGGCAGATTGTAGCTTTGTTGCTTTTTATGCTGAATCGCAAGTATATTGCTTTGGAATACGGGTTTTTTCGGAGGAACAGCAGTTTCTGAATTTGTTGTAGAAGGTTGGTGTGTAGATTGATTACTGCCTTCACCAGAATACGGAACTTGCTGCGAGCCGTGATCTGTATGTGTTGCCATTATCCAAATATTTTTTACCTATTATAAATTTTCTATATTAATAGTACATACTATTATACACTTTAAAATAAGGTTAACCTATTCTAACCTCAAATATTCTTCAAATTATTTACTTAGCATAAATAATTTTTTCAATTGTATTTTCCTTTAAAGTTACTTCTTATCGTTTGTTGAGCGTCTATAACATTTATCAGTTATCTGCCAAACGGATATAAAAAAATAAGTTATTACTTATTTTGACTGATACTTGACATTTGTCAATTCACAAAACTACAAACAGTAAACACCTTACACCATACATTTCCCAGGGCTGACAACCTGAAAACAAAACATCGTTTCTTAATCACGAGTGCATGGAATCTACACAAGGAATATAAATTCCATAAATATCCTAAAATATGGTACTGGCAGTATAGTCCAATTACTCTAGAATGGTACCGATACGTCATCAATGTATTGGCGCCTATCATCAAAAGGCCACCTAAAAAGGGAAAAAAAACAAAAAATAACTTTGTTTTTTTTTCATTTTTTTCAGTAACCCTTTGCACACTACGCCACTGAGTAATCGGATTATAGTGTTCCGTGTACACCGAAGACAGTGGAGGAAGCTTAGACAAGGAATAAGGGAGGAAGCATTTAAGCATAGGCGGCTGTGAAATGAAAATAAGATCGCGTTTATTAATATGGATGAGTTCTGATTTCCCTTATTTTTGATGACAAAAGTAGATGGGAGGATAAAGAAAATCTTATGTAAGTATGATAAAAATAAATTAAATAAAAATTAATTAACTATTATAAATAAAATACATACAGTCGTGCAAAAACGAAGATTTTTAATATAATATCTATACTTCCTATACGATACACCATATTATAGTATATACTAAAAAGTATTTTTTTCGAAATTTCGGATTTTTTTTGTCGGTTAAGGTGACTGGTTACGAACAACAGCAGACGTTCAGTTCTTACAACTTGGTTAATACTACAAAATGATTATAGTATTGCGAAAAATTTCAAGGGGAGATTCTTTGGATAAAAATAAGTAAAAAAGTTCCTATAAACATGTGTTCGTTTCCGAGATACATAAAAAAATGTCGCTCGAATTTTTGTCATCTCGCTTCATTTTCGAGGAAAAAAAAGTAATAATCTCTATCCTGCACTTTATTTATTCCAGGTATTAATACGCAGTAAGCCACTAAAATAATTTATTAGAATTAAATTTATGAAATTGGTGAAAAAAAAGATTTATTTATCTCGGAAACGAATCGTTTCTGGACACATGTTCATAGGAACTTTTTTTCTTATTTTTATTCAAAGAATCTCCCCTTGAAATTTTTTGCAATATTAAAGAATCACCTTTAAACTCGAATACGCAAACCTTTGGTATCTTATTGCGCGGTATATAGTACACTGTTTCTTGGTCTAATTTATATCACATGATGCACCAAGACTTTTACACACTGAAATGTTAATTCGAGCGCCCTCAAGTACAACTGAATTGACAAATTTGCGTCGGTCAAAAACTCCAAACTTCTGTTGACATGACACCTGACTTATTAAGGAGATTCAAGCATAACTAATGAGTCTAACTAGTGTTTGAATTTTTCTGTTTGCTTATATTATATTCTAATAGTTATAAAAATCCATTATTTTAATTTATAATAATATAACAAATTTATAAATTGATAATTGTTATTTATTTATTGAAAGAAAGTAGAGAAATGACTTTGTTATTTTTGACTTATATTGTTTGATATGTATCACTGTCCTTAAACGAGATTAAAAATACAGTTTAACTTCAATAATTAAATTGATTACAATTTACAAGGGTAACGGTACATTGTTAAAATGTTATATTTTACAACTATTCAAGTTTACTACACGAGGTTTTTATTACTTAAAATTGGGAAGTTATTATTGAAAAAAAAACTTTTTAACAAAAAAAAAACCTCCTTCAAAAAGCCACTAAAAAGAAGAAATTAATGAAATTTTGAGGTCTGTGCCAATTTAATAAAATATGAAGTCGGTTAAAAAGTATAGTATAGTGATTAATATCTTCTTTTTAACCAACTTTATATTTTATTAAATTGGCACAGACAAAATTTCATTATTTTCCTCTTTTTAGTGGTTTTTTGAAGGAGGTTTTTTTTTTTGTTAAAAAGTTTTTTATTTTTTACTTTTTAGTGTCAAAAAGTGATATTTACCTTAAAAGAATCACACGCCGCTACTCACTTTTATTAAACCGACTTTCTTACGCTGTCTGATATGTCAAAAAGTGACATTTACCTTAAAGAATCACACGCCGTTACTCACTTTTATTAAAATCAGCCGAACTACTGAACCGATTTTGATGAAATTTCTATGGGACCAATCTGAAAGTATATCCTTTCAAACAAAAAAAAAAATTTCAAAATCGGTTTATAAATGACTGAGTTATGAGGTAACAAACATAAAAAAAAAAAAAAAATACAACCGAATTGAGAACCACCTCCTTTTTAAGTCAGTTAAAAAATAAAAAAAGACGTGACAGAAGCTTGTCAGCCATAAGAGTCTGTGTTATAGAACTTTAAAAACGACATTTTTAAAACTATTTTTCTAAAAAACCAAACAGTGGATCATTTTCAAATTTTGAGAATAACGCCAATAAAGTATGCATTTATACATAATATACTAAGTTTCAAATCTTAAAGTTATTCGTTTTACGTAAGATTCGCTCGAACCTCCTTAAAGTAGTGATATCTTAGGATAGTACAAAAAAATCCTTGATGGGCACTTTCAATTATTTTTTTAAAGAAACAGCAAAGAAAATCATATTTGTGTATGCCATCAGAATTTCCTCGCTATCTTTTTTGCATTCATCTTCACTCCAGTACCTAGGTCCACACCGCCGTATAATTTTTCTCTCTAGAACTAGAGCAATGTAGCCATTCTATTATGATTATTTCATCCAATACTACAGGTTGGGTCCGGACATGGCTCTTGATTGCTCGAAAAGCTTGCTCCGGGTGAATGCAGAGTTCCCCTCAACAGCATTGTAGAAGCGACGAAGTATTGACAGAGCTGGTAACTGGTTCTCAAAGTTTTCACGCACATATAAGCATGCCTTCGGAGAATAAAAATACAACTTTATAGCAATTTTCCTCCGAATATGTTTGAATTTTCAACTGATCTTGTCGCACTACTACTTCTTTTAGAGCCTATGGTAAGAGATCCTGTGAGAGTTGACAACGATTTTGATAATTTCATGCTGAATGAATATCATTTATCCGTAATGTTTTTTTCAATGAATTTTACCAATTGTGCAGCAGCGTCTGCATTAACCATGTTTTCGTCTCGTAATTGTGTTATGGTATCTTTTAGGGTATTCATTTTTGTTATCATGCGTCGTATACGAGCTCTTGTAGAGCGAATGAGTTTGTCTTTGTATTCAATTTTCTTTTTGGCTAATAAAAAATAATTTTGTAGACGGCTCAATGTAGCTTCCTGTAGATCTGGACTTGTCACATCGCCAACATAGCGAATCTTTCTCTTTCTTCCAAGCTCATCTGTTATATAAGAAAAATTTAGTATTAGCATGATATTTATCAACACAACAATGCTGCTGTCACAAAATCGCATAAATAAAACATATTTACTCATGCGTGGAGTTGTTTGCAGAATAGGAGTCGTCTCTTGTGTCTCTGAGTATTCTTCGTGAGAAAAAAGAGCCCCCTCTCGTATTTCGGGCTCTTCTTTGTATGGAATGGGAGTCCACTCTCGTACATCAAAATCTTCTTCTTTCGGAATGGGAGTCCCCTCTCGTAATTCAAAGACTTCTTCATGCGGGGGAGTTCCCTCTTGTATTTCAGGCTCTTCTTTGCATGGAATGGAAGTACACTCTCGTATCTCAGAGTCTCCTTCACGCGGAATGGGAATCCCCTCTCGTATTTCGGGATCTTCTTTGCACGGAATAGGAGTCCACTCTTGCATCTCAGAGCATTCTTCGAGCCTAGAAAATTAGGTCATGCAGTAAAGTGAAAAATCAATACTGCAGTAGTATTATCTACTTTCGAAATGAATAGTCATTGAATCTTACGCGATCTCAATGTCTGATAGTACATGTTCTACTATTAATGAATTATCCAAAGGAACAGATACCTACAATTTAATATTATGTATTCACTACTAATTACAGGGTGCAGAATTGCTTTGCGGGTAATAGGGATTTAACCCGTAAAATCAAACTTTTGCGATTTCCTGCTTCCCTAATTATTTTCGGAAAAATATCTTCGAATAAAAGTTTTAGAACATAAAATTATGCATCTAAATCATTAAACAAAATTAATGTTGCATGCTTTGTAACGGTAAAAATTTGATATGAAAATGTCAAAGTTATCTCAAAAACAGATAGTGATAGCCATGGAACTGATTAGAAGTTATTCTGACAGCTAAAACGTCATCATTTTGTTCAAGTTCCATGGCTATCGCTATCTGTTTTTGAGGTAATTTTGTCATTTTCATATCAAATGTCTGCCGTTACAAAGCATGCAAAATTAGTTTTGTTTAATGATTTAGATGCAGAATTTAATGTTCTAAAACTTTTATTGGAAGATATTTTTTCTAAAATAATTAGGGAAGCAGGAAATCGCAAAAGTTTGATTTTACGGGTTAAATCCCTATTACCCGCAAAGCAATTCAGCACCCTGTATACAATTTGCAAAGTACAATGCACTTACTTATGAATTGACGGAATGGCATTTGCTATCAGTCTTCGTGTTTTATTGATGCAATCGCTAGTGAAATGTATGCTGCACAAGCGATGATTATTTTTTATATGTTTAACTTTCATGTCACAGAATTTTGCCCACAATGAACGTAAAACCTCGTCGTGTGGAAATCTGAAATAAATTAATTGAAATATAACGTTACTACATTACATGATAATACAATGTTTGAATTTCATTTTGATTACACTAAATTGCAAATTAATAGTAATGCAGTGACTTGCCTATGATAACTAATGCTTCTGTCAGTGTTTCCTCCACATAAGATGCAACTTCTGCAGTACAACTTGGCAGGATCAGCACTATTCTTGAAACTACAATTTTGATTAGTCTCTGCTTTATGCTCTTATATTTGAAGACACAATAATGAAGAGAGATTCCTCGTTAGCATTTCGCAAATGCGAAGCGAGAGTTTTTAGAATTGTATTGTAATTGTGAAACAAGTTTTTCTATTCACTCCACGAAAATTTTAAGTACAAATGACAAAAAAACACATTAAACCAATACAATTGCTAAAAATCACTTCCATTAATTTCCCGATATTCGGAAAAATTATTTTTTGGTGCCATTCGATTCAACTCGATAAGAATAGTATTTGTGAATTAGGGCCTCCAAATTTGTTTAAACAATTTATCAGAAAAATTTTTGAAATTTCGAGGATAGCGTTTTATGACCTCTCACTGCTTGTGCAGCGGGAACAATAATAGATATGACAAAAATGCACGCAAGTATAAAAACGCCTGTGTTATGTGTTATGCTCAAATGCGCGCCGACTTCATTATCAAATGAAATAATAGGGTTCCATATTGAGGTACGGAACCATAAAAATGAAGGAAGCCTCCACAAATGTTCAAAAATTCATGGAGCTTCTAAATCGGATACATGATTTTTTGACCAAGTTTGGATCGATTTGCAGCACTTTTCGAATTTTGGCGATGCCAGTGGCAAATTTTTTTTTAAATATTAGCTGTGCTATAGAAACTTAAACATTACCGACTTTTTTAGTCACTCTTATACGATGGTGTCCTTAAATTTGCTTAAAATAAATTTAAATATGCATATAATCATATAGATATTAAAAACAAATATTTTCTACTCGTTCCTGTAAAATATCGATATTTTTGTTTTAATATTTTTACAACATAGATTTTGTTAACTTGATGTTAAAAAAATTTTGCGCATCCCTACAGAAATGTATTATAGTCTATAGATAGGCAAGTTTATCCGAACTTCCAATCTAAGTGCCATTCCCATTCTCATGATCATCAATTATTTACAAGTAGGCCCCAGTGACCAGACGCTTATTTAAAACTGCGTTACAAAGTGCGAACGAGAAATTCTCCTTAAATATAAACAGTTAAAATCGTTTTTAACTTCGAAGTAATTAATTGTAATTAAAAATATGGCCTTACTCTATCGGAACAGTTGGAACAGCATGCAATTTCAGTATTTTGCGAGCTTCAGATTCTTTGTAACATTCGGCAGTGAAATGTTTGGAGCATAATGAATGTCTGGTTTTAATCTCTAAGATTTCCAAACCACAATATGCTGCCCACTTTTCTCGAATAGACTCCGTTTTTGGAAATCTGTGTGGGTAGAAACATAAATATAATGTGAAGAACTGTTTAATTAAAAACAGAAAAGTGGTGATCCTGATGATAATGAAAGAAGACAGCTTTGAAATGGCTTAAGGATCCAAAAATAATAAGCAAATACTGTTAATATTGCATTTATTAAGCTGACGTTTCGAGAATTATATTCTCATCCTCAGAGCTCTGTATAAAAATTATAAAATTGTGTTAGGAAAAAATATTTAAAAAATAATATATAACAAATATTAATTAACTTACCAAATGCCGTCAAACATGACAGTAAAATTGTCCAAAAAACTTTTTAAAAAAACATACTAACATTTTATTTGGTTTTTACACTTCAATAAAAACCAAATAAAATGTTAGTATGTTTTTTTAAAAAGTTTTTTGGACAATTTTACTGTCATGTTTGACGGCATTTGGTAAGTTAATTAATATTTGTTATATATTATTTTTTAAATATTTTTTCCTAACACAATTTTATAATTTTTATACAGAGCTCTGAGGATGAGAATATAATTCTCGAAACGTCAGCTTAATAAATGCAATATTAACAGTATTTGCTTATTATTTTTGGATCCTTAAGCCATTTCAAAGCTGTCTTCTTTCATAAATATAATGATATTTTTAAATTTCATTACATATAACCTATAAAAGACTCGCAAATATACTTACAAGTGTACCGACGAGCCATCTTCAATGCGCCCACACAATACACAGTATGTGAAAGTCTTACGCTTATTTTTTTCCGAACTCATGTTAACACTTAGCTTTCAGAAAGGGACACAGATTTTTGCTCCAAAAATAAACCTTTTTCTCTTTGACACTGACACTTGACAGGTGGCAGCTCAGTGCTCACGAAAGAGACAGGACGACACAGGTGACAGGAGCAGGGTACCTATTGTGTAACTCGTTTTTAGTGATTTCACTGATGTGAGATTGCTCACGCGATTGTGTATTTTCACACAAGTGAAAAGTGAACTTTTTCACGTGACATTATTCACCATCGAATTTGTCAGTGAAACGTGAAATAAGAGTGAGACAGAGAATAAATTGAAAAAGGACACATATCAAAATACCTTAACATGACAGCTTTGTTAATAAAAGAAATGCAATAAACGATAATACACAAATTTGAAATATCTTAATTTTTTAAACATAATATAGGCAAAGACACATTATGAATTTATATATTTATTTATAATACATAAATTTAAAAATAAATTTCTCTTCAATTTTTTAAACATAATTATACGCAAAAACACATTATGAATATATAATATAAGATCGATAAATTAAATTACAAAGTTCACTTTATTTATATACTTCATCAATGTTTGATTCTCTTTACGTTCATTGTTATTTATATGTCAAATACCGCATAATATAACCTCATATCCGCATTAATTTGTATTTTTAAAGTGAAAATATCCAACAAAAAATATAATCCCTACTTTGTGGCCTAGTGATTTCACGAGTGAATCCATATGTTACACAATTGAGTGAAAATTTTCACATGACATGAAAATGTGAAAATGAACACATTCACAAAAGTTACACAATAGCTCCCCTGGGGAGCTATTGTGTAACTTTTGTGAATGTGTTCATCAATCAAAAGTTACACAATAGCTCCCCAGGGGAGCTATTGTGTAACTTTTGTGAATGTGTTCATTTTCACATTTTCATGTCATGTGAAAATTTTCACTCAATTGTGTAACATATGGATTCACTCGTGAAATCACTAGGCCACAAAGTAGGGATTATATTTTTTGTTGGATATTTTCACTTTAAAAATACAAATTAATGCGGATATGAGGTTATATTATGCGGTATTTGACATATAAATAACAATGAACGTAAAGAGAATCAAACATTGATGAAGTATATAAATAAAGTGAACTTTGTAATTTAATTTATCGATCTTATATTATATATTCATAATGTGTTTTTGCGTATAATTATGTTTAAAAAATTGAAGAGAAATTTATTTTCAAATTTATGTATTATAAATAAATATATAAATTCATAATGTGTCTTTGCCTATATTATGTTTAAAAAATTAAGATATTTCAAATTTGTGTATTATCGTTTCACTGACAAATTCGATGGTGAATAATGTCACGTGAAAAAGTTCACTTTTCACTTGTGTGAAAATACACAATCGCGTGAGCAATCTCACATCAGTGAAATCACTAAAAACGAGTTACACAATAGGTACCCAGATGACTGCGATGGTCTGGGTACCTATGTGTAACTCGTTTTTAGTAATTTCACTTATGTAAGTTTGCTCACGCGAATGTGTATTTTCCACACAAGTCAAAAGTGAACTATTTCACGTGACATTATTCACCATCGAATTTCTAGACAAATTCGATGGCGAATAATTTCACGTGAAATAGTTCACTTTTCACTTGTGTGGAAAATACACATTCGCGTGAGCAAACTTACATGAGTGAAATCACTAAAAACAAGTTACACAATAGGTAACGCAGGTGGAAAAATCCATTGACGTCTAACCTTTAATAAACATTTTATTTAATGACCTCTATGACTTTTTTACTTTTGAGTTCTTTGTGGAATTGTGTTGATAAGTTGGCATTACAATTTCTACAGAAATCGTCGGTTGATGTCAAAAATCAATAATAAATATTTTAATTATTCTGTTTTGTATTAATTATGTTTAGTTGTGTGATAGAATAAATTGAATTATATTTAAAATGACGTCTGCTTTATATTTAGAACATTATTTGGATAGTACGTATTTCAAAAATTGGTTCAACACTAATAAAAGCTTCAAATTTGACATCACTATTTTTTTGTAGGCTTAGAACATCTTCCTATCGAATTGCAAAGAAATTTTACTTTGATGAGAGATTTAGATGCAAGAGCACAGGCCTTAATGAAAACGATCGATTCTCATGCAGACGAGTATTTACGAAACATAAAGTCGCTGTCAGCGGATTCAAGAAAGGAAAAGTTGCAGGCCATTCAAAATTTATTCAATAAAGCCAAAGTAAATAAAATATATTTGACTATAATAATTTAACCTGTCTGCTAGTTAATTAGTAACGTAATAAATCCTTTGTTGAAACTTTCAACTATAATTTTATTATCTTTTTAGGAATATGGTGATGATAAAGTTCAATTAGCTATTCAGACATACGAATTGGTTGACAAGCATATAAGAAGACTAGATTCAGATCTTGCACGCTTTGAATCGGAGATCCAAGATAAAGCGTTAAGTTCACGAAACCAAGAAGAAGCCAATGCTACGAAAAGTAAATATCTAATTGTAAATAATAAATAAAAATAACATTAATTTAATCTATTTACTTTTCAGAAGGTAGAAAGAAAACAAAAGACAAAAATGAGAAAAAGAAGCGATCAGGAAACTCGAGTGAAGATGATTCGGGCGGTGCTCGTAGCGTTAAAAAGAAACAAAAGAAAGGATCGGGATCTGCCGGCAACACAGGTAGCTCTGGTGGAGCGAATGCCGGCAATGCAGGTGAGGGTCCGTGTCTTTCATTTCATTAATCATTTTGTATCAAATATTCTATTAATTATTATAGGAAAGCAACGCTCACCTGTATTTACTTGACTTTATGAATGCAAGTATAGTTAAAAAACGCATTTTGAAAAGAAGTATTAAAAACCATACGATTGAATGGTCCAATTGCTAGTAATATTTAATCGTTGCATTTCTATATAATTATGTACATTCATTATACAAATTCAGGTCACATTCATGACTACATTAAAATACAACTTTATATCAAATATGAAAGACAATCAATGGTGCCATTATTATAAGTTCTGTTTTGATCTTCAGGTGAGGTTGGCGCCGTATTGCCAGGATTGGCTGGTATTGCTCATCCCAGTGATGTCTTAGACATGCCAGTAGATCCAAATGAACCAACATATTGTTTGTGCCATCAAGTGTCATATGGAGAAATGATCGGTTGCGATAATCCAGATGTAAGTATATTTTCATTTGTAGATTTTATTACGCATTTATTATCAAAGTTTTCAAAAGTCGCTGTTGATAGTATTATTGAATCACTATTTTTACACATTGAGGAACATTAAGAATCAAGTTTAGGGTAAAATTATACAAAATGGGCACACGATTTTTGGTGATTTTTTAGACGATCCCTCGCGACAAGCAGATATCTCGCGGGGGTTGTTGACTGAATGGGTTTTTTTAAGGGTGGTGCAGGGGGAGTTCCCAAAAAACGTTCGTGTGTGTATAATGTTATCCAAGTTTGATTTGAAATTTGACACTACGATATTTTCAAATATCTTTGGGTAAGTTCGGTTTTGAGCTCAGATCGATCTGAGAGCTCTTATGCGTTCGAATTTAACATTTATATGCTCTGAAAGATCTCTATCCTGCGTTCGGATTTAAAATCTGGAGGAGATCGAGCACGCTCTATGAGCTCCGAGGAAAGCGAGCGAGCAAGCAGATTTAACCATCTTCAGAACATTCATTTTAAAAATTAGTGGGAACACTTGTGAGAATGGATAAATTTCGAAGTTTATTTATATGAGGTAATTTTTCAATAGGTAAAAATACACGAATAATATTTATTTAAAGAATAGTAATAACCAAGAAGTCTGTATCGCACAGAATGATTAAGTAAAATATTTATTATATCTATGGGTCGAAAAAATCAACAACCGGTAGTACTATTAATTTTAAAATAAAGGAATAAAACGAAAAAAATTGTGAATCATGATTTATTATTATAACAATGTTGAATTAAATCAAAATAAGGAGCAATAAGAATATATTTCGGCTTTACTAATAGGAATTTAATTTATTGGCGCCATTTTATTCTGACGTTTGGAAAAATCTACTAGATTACGTTCGGAATTGTTTAGATGGCACGATTTGCTCGCTTATTACGTGACCAAAAATCTGTTCGCTCGGCTCGATCAATCGAGTGCAAAACCGAACTTACCCTGTATTAATGTATTATTAATCGTTAATATAAGAAAAGCGTGTAAGTAATTGTTATATTGTGACATTATTGTCTTAGCAGTGTTTTATACCATGACACAAAGCATGAAAGGTATGTGCTAATAGGTGACTACACCTGTTCTACCATAAAACGATCAGAACTATATGACGGCTTTAGCTGTCGTGTCAAAAATTGAATTTTAAATATGACGGTTTCAGTCGGTTTGTCTGTCAAAATGATAATAAAAATTTGATGTGTTCTAGAAACCCAAAAGAGGTAGATTCTAACCTCAAAAAATGTTGTTGCCTTTTTTTGACATTTTTTTTTATTATCATTTGTATTAATATATTTGTTTGTGTCTGATGGGTAATTCAGTACCTACCCTAAAAAGTGTGTTCATATAACGGAAATCAAAATGTCTAAGTCAATTCTTTTAAAATGTAAAAAATTATCTTAGGTACCTATTTTTGATAAGATATAAATGAGAAACTTGGAATAATTTAAACTAATTATATAGATCAAATGTAAATAAACGCGTTTTATTTATTTTCAGTGTCCTATTGAATGGTTCCACTTTGCATGTGTGGGATTAACGACCAAACCAAAAGGAAAGTGGTACTGTCCAAAATGTACTGCCGATAGAAAAAAGAATAAATGAATATAATAAATTTAGACACTAGGTTAGATAGCTAATTTTTGTTTTCCATTGACAGAGCTCCCAGATATTCTAAATTATTTTTCTATTTATTAAGGTATATAAATTTTGTTACTTTTTTTGTATAAATTTTACTGATTAGCTGGTAACTCGATAAAATTACTAAAATTGATATATTACATTAATGTATTATTTTCTGTTTTAAACTCAAAAAGCGGTTAAAATATTTAGTTGAGGTCGTCTGACAGCACTGGGACAGTGTGCCATTAATACGCTCTTAAAGATTTTTTGTGGCACGTTTTACAAACAAAAATTAATATGTACGTTATTTGTTGAAAAATTATAAATAAAAACAGATATGATCTCAGGATATGTTTAGGGTTCAAGATAATGATTATAATAATCTGTGTTTGTTATAATTTTCAAACTGCAAACACGTAACTACACTATGGGTTTGAGTTGACAATACAATAAACTTTAAATATTTATATAAAATTTAACGTACCGACACTAAACAGTAATTTTTTTAAATAATTATTACTTTTTGACATTTGAAATAAATTTACTACATGATCTCATAAAAAATTGGTGTATGAAATTGATTTATTTTTTTATTGGTCTACATATTTACATTATTTAGTCCAAAATTTTATGAGTAATATAATCATTATTTAGATATTGTTAAGAATATTTTTTATAAAAGAAATGAATGTGTATAAAGATAATATTCATTGTTTTAAAAGCTGTCACTAAATTTGCAAAAAATCGCGCAATTTGTACATTCGCTATACAAATAATTTGTGTAGTTTTTATTTTATCTTACTTTTTTATTTTAAAAATCAGTGACAGTTTTTAAGCGATTTTTTAAAATGAAAAAATACTCGTAAAATGGTTATTTGTTTTAAATAAGTAATATTATGTATGTTAATGAGAAATAATTTTTTTTTAATTATATTTAATAAAAGGTTGAAACAATTGTAGTTTTATTTGTTTTATATTTTTCAGATTTTTCGTACATTTTTTACAAAATAAAATTCTACTGGGGATAACTTATCCATTAAATTAAATAATTCCTGGTAACCAAAAAATTAATTCAAGCGCTGATATTAGCCTAGACGAAATAGGAAATATAGAGGGAAAATGGATTAACAAAGGGGATTTTGCGGAAAATTGTCAAGGGTGGTCCTCTTACTAACATACTAAAAACCCATTCTTCATTTTCTCTGCTCGCCTAGCCATGGGTTTCCAAGGCGACGCTGAGGTGATTTTTTCGCGCGATCGGGCTCATAGAGAGACGGCGACAATAAATTGTAAATTGTGTTTTTAAAGACCACCAACAGTAAAGGTTATTTGGGCCTAGCACCAATTCATATTTTCAATTCATTATTATTAGTGTATTTGCCATAATATGGCACATACACTATTGGCGTCGGTCGGATGGCGGGACCTAGGGGTCGGACCTAAATTTCTCGACGTTTCATAGCCTCCTGAACAATTTGGCACCATTTTTGAAAATGTTTATATATATATATATGTGTGTGTGTGTGTGTACATGATAACTCTCGACAGACTTAATCGATTGAAACGAAATTTGGTACACACATTGGAACCCATCACCGCACGAAGCCTATTTAAAATGGGCCCGATCGGACCATTTAAATTGGTTGGTTCGTTTAAAAAATCTAAGTTATTTTGAAAAACACTTTTGAAAAGTTTTCGACATTGATATCTCTTGAACGAATCAACCAATTGAGATCGGATTTGTACCGTTCGACGCAGTTTTTCGGGCGCAAAAAGCGATTAGATTTTAAAAATCGATCGGTGAAAAAATCTAGAAGTTATTTTGAAAAAAACACTTGAAAATTTTTCGACAACGATATCTCTCAAATGAATCAACCGATTGGGATCGGGTTTGCGGCACTCAACGCAGTTTTTTGGGGATTAGAGTTGATTAGATTTTGGAAACAATAGGTAAAGTATTTTAAAAGTTATTCAAAAAAACATTTTTTTCAAAAATTTTATTTTCGCAAAATCCACTTGATCGATTAATTAGGAAAACTAAATTGAGTAAAACTCTGGAATGCCGCAAACCCGATCTCAATCGGGCGATCCATTCAAACATTATTCAAGGTTTACATACGTACACACATACAGACATTCACTTGGAAATAGTCAGATTAGCTTCCTAGGTCCTCAAAACGACGAGATCTGTTGAAAACTTGATTTTCGAAAATCGGACTGAAACCAATATCCCGACTTTTTGAAAATTTATAATTTTCTTAGCGGGAAGTTAAAAAATTTACTGATACTCTACAACAGGGCTGTTCAACATTTTGCCTTCCTTGTGCCACATTTGAAGATACAATTCCAACAATAGTTGATAAACAAAAATGTTAGTAAATAATGTACAATATATTACATCCACCATGATAAATAAGCAATAATGTTGTAGTACAAAGGTCGAGTCACACTATAGGCCAAGTCATGGACTGGTCAAATACATTAGTATTCACATTATATTATGGTCAGAGTGCATTCAATCTATGGTCAGAACTCAGAAGTGAATCACAAAATTTCTAAAAATTATGTCGTGTTAAGTAATGCAAATCAAAATACTTCCCATCATTAGTTTTTATAATGTGATGTAGTGTTTTCATAAATTCGAGCCGATTTTGTTAAAATTTTAAGGGCACATTTTAATCTCTACTAATAGACCGAGAGCTAATGACAATTTTTTGGTGTTACTTATTCAAGGCCTTATTTTTGTGACGATGTTGAGGGGGCATATAACATATTAAAGTGCCCTATGTAAGGGAGTTTGCTAGATAGCGATATGGTAGAGGTGTAGACCGCCCCCAACATGTAACCAAAAAAATGGTCACAATTATTATTGCTTCAAGGTTGAAATTGTTTGTATAGATTGTTGGTGCCCCATAATGGCATTATAATATTTGCAGATCGATTGGTCGGTATTAAAAGGGTGGCAGATCATCCTAAAAGTGTCATGTACCCGACGAAATTTATATTATTAACTCAAGGTTCAAATTTTAATATGTTGTTACGGCGACTGTTTTAAGCATATATTTCAATTTGCAGAACAAAATGTCGGTATTAACCCCCTCTCTTAGAGGGAAACTTGTTCTCCTAGGTGGTTATATCGTTCTGCAAGGGGGTTAATATCGACATTTTATTCTGCAAATTGAAATATATACTTAAAACAGTCGCCGTAACAACATATTAAAATTTGAACCTTGAACTAATAATATAAATTTCGTTGGGTACAAGGGCGTCGCCAGCTTATGACTAAGGGGGGGGGGCAATAGGGCAATATTATGGAGGATAAAAAATATGAACGCCGAGAGCATGAAGCGACACTTTGGAAGTCTTTGCCTCGATGACGATTGTAATAAGAACGGTTCTAATATCAATGTATAAAACTTCACAAGCCCTCGACAGCACAATAACTAAATCAAACTTTTAAACACAGTAATAATTATTTATTTTAACAAAAATAATATTTAATTAAAACATAACCTGCGGGGATTTTTTGCAAAACTTTCAACCACTTTATGCGTTTTGGCAAATATGATATAGTCGTGATGAAAATGGCGGCAATTTTAAAAACGGATGTCAAAATCATAATGTTATTCTGAATATTTCAATACTTTCTACAATATACATTAAACCTTGTGAATTTATTTACGTTTTGTCATGCGATGCGGAATTTATTAATAGGTAAGGAAGTCAATTGCTCGCACTTTGGTCGCTTTGCGGCTAGCTACATTTGATCTCTAGGAGGGGGCAACTGCCCCCCCCTGGCGACGCCCTTGGTTGGGTACATGACACGTTTAGAGTGATCTGCCACTCCTTTAATACCGACCAATCGATATGCAAATATTATAATTATTATTGGGTCACCAACAATCTATACAATTGGGTTTTTAAATGAATTTTTTTTTTTACTTAAATGGAAGGACACATACAAGTTTTATAGCAAAACTGTTTTTATTTAATTTTTTGCTTACTAATTAAAAAATTATATTTAAATAAAAATTAATTTTTATACTCAGTTCCGATAACGCGCCGAAAGAATCCGAACGCGTGTGACGTCATTATGTTATCTATGGTCTTTGTATCCATGATTACCAAGTTAAAAATTTATTATTTTTGATAGTATGTGTAATACATATACACAAATACCAACAAATGCAGACACATTTTAACATAACGACGTCACAAACATTCCTGGCGCGTTTTGAAGTCACGTGATATTTTTTAAATTTTTATACATTTTAATTAATTTTTAGTAATTTATCTATAGCTTTAAAAATTTTTTTCTTTTCGATTGTCAATATTATTTATGTTAAATTATAAGAAAAAATTAAAAAATTAATAATTTTTTTTAAACTTAAATACCTAATTTCAACTTTGAAGCATAATAATTGTGAGCATTTTTTTGTTACTTTGGGAGCGGTCTGCATCCCTCCCATACCGCTATCTAGCAGAATCCCTTACTCAGGGTACTTTAATATGCCTTCCTCAACATCTTCACAAAAATAAAGCCTTGAATAAATAACACCAAAAAACTGTCACTAGCTTTCGGTCTATAAAGGGTTAAATTTGAATTTTGAAACAATTTCCATAATTTTTTCGGTGTTTAACGTGTAGTCACGGTCAGATCAAAATATTGCTGGGAAGAAACATCGCAGGTACTTGTCTGGAACGTGATCTGACCGTGCCTTATAATGTGAACAGTGTACCTATACAAAATACACGTGTGATCAGACTGTGACCGGACCTTCATCAGACCGTGACTTGACCTAGTGTGAATTGGGCTTTATACTTCATATTTGACTCCTTTACGTTCAGAGATTTTTTATAAAAAGAAGTTTTAGATTTTATGTTAGGCCGCAGGTTGGACAAACCTGCTCTACAACCACATTATAAACCAGGGATAACCACAGTGCTGAGAACGACAATTGCGGCTCTCATATTGGCAGAGGCCTTACATCCATGTATTGATACTGAATACACAGTAGTTGCACAATATAATATTATTTTAACTAAACCCGACAACTTGAATTATCAAATTTCCCTTTATTAGTTCTTCACATTAAATTGAAACCACTGATCTCTATCTTAGATTACTATATAGAGATCAGTGATTGAAACCCACTATTATTACATGTGCACTGATAACAACCTATATTGTGCAATATTATGGCAAAATATGGCAAACTAGTTTTCACGTAATATAACTAGTACAAGAGCTTATAATATCGAATATTTTTATGGCTACTAATACATTTTAATTACTTTTAACATACAGTGTATTCAGGAAAAATCGGTACGCACATTATGCTATTTTTAGGGTGAAGCAAGGTTTCATTTCGGCGCCCCCTCTAACTAAAAAAAAGAAAAGAATGCGTGTAACCTTTACGGGCCAATTATTATAATTCAGAAACCTTTGCGGGCGTGTGCACAACAACTCACCAAAGTTTCATCGCAATCGGATGAATGGTATAGGAACGTATAGAAGAAAATTATTAATAAATAATAATATTATTTATTAACAATTTCCTGCACTGAGAATTTTCATTCAGTTACCCCTTTGTGAAGTTTTAAGTTTTTTTTATTTATGTTTAATTCAAAGTCGCCTCTAAAGAAGTTTTACTTAAAAAAATCAAGTTTAGGTCTGATAATCACAGATTTCGTTTCGGTGCCCCTCCAAGTTCAGAGCTAGGAGCGGCCGCTCGTTTTGCATAATGGTAGGGCCGGCCCTGTGAACATCCTGCTAAGTTTGCCAGGGTATGATGAAAATAACCTTTTTACAAGACCTTTGTGTTTATAACAATTAAACTAGGTACTGAACGATCAATCAATTTCAATACGGTTCTATTCTGATATCTAGTAAACAAAGCAAATAAAAAATAAATCAAGTCGATCGTTCAAGAATTACAACCTGTAGAGCTTGAGCTTGAACATCACACAGACCAACCAACAACTGTGGTTCACGAAGTACAATTTCAGGACTTAGTATTAACTCGAATCAATCTAAAAATGGTTTTATTTTATAGAACAGAATCTCCCCTTTTCGAAAAGCTACAATTTGAATGGATTTCATGTGAAATTACCCTAGATATAACTACTTGTACGAGCAAAACTCATCTCTGTCGCGCAAAACGATAATAGAATATACTCTCGCTAGCAGAATGTGCAATAATTTTGTATCTTTGTTTAAAATATTCACAAAGTAAAAAGAGTCAGACATCCCTAAACACACTGTATAAAATTCCTGTATAGTGAAAAATATTACAGATGTTTAAACCTTTTTAGAATATGAAAAGTTCCAAACAGTCAGTTCTTTTATTAAATGCTTAAAAACCTTAAAATGAAAACATTACGTACATTGTATAAGAAATTGATATTTTTATTTAATTTTAACATTTAAAAATTCATTAATAGGAAAAATCACTTTATTTATACTTCACAGTAATGAGAATTAACAAGCTATTGACTAAAATATCATGCTGATAGGCACACAGTTCCAAAAAGTAATTCTAATTTTCCTTGCGTTAAGTGAAAAATATATGTAAAATGTAGAATTCGAAACAATACATCTACGACCGATTAATTATTTATAAAGTACATACGGTAGGACCTCGTCTAGCTGCACTCTTGCGCAAATAGGTACATTTATGATTTAGGTACATATCCCCTACAACACGCACTGTTTCAGAAATATTGCTGACATATCTCAATATTGCTTAGTATTGACCTGGAATATTATTTAAATAGTTATGTTTTGAATCACGTTCAGGAAAAATTAAATATAATAAAAATATTCACAGGTAGTCAGGACATTTAATAAAACAGAACTCTGTTTTGATTTTAGTTGAACGTTTCGTCCTTTTATTAGGACTTCCTCAATGTTTCGACATTATATATTTAACTGTGATTTGTAAACTCGTATGATTGAGGTATGATTATAAGTTAATAGTTTTATGTATTATGTATGTAAGGTTATAATTTTACGTTTATATTTTGTAGTTGCTGAGGAAGTCCTAATAAAAGGACGAAACGTTCAACTAAAATCAAAACAGAGTTCTGTTTTATTAAATGTCCTGACTACCTGTGAATATTTTTATTATTATTTAAATATTTCAATTACAATATTGAAGGAAAAATATTGTATAATATTCCTGCAATATTTTATTAAAATATTTAGTTCACAACATAGATACAGCCACATGTACTCAAATGTGATGTCTATAATCAGAACTAGCCGTACTTGAGTACAAATACTAAATCACCTGTACTTTGAGTACCTACTTTTAGTGTACTCGGTACTCAGTCCACGATTACTTTTTTTACATGTACTTTTACTTGTATTCGACCGAAAAAAATGTATTCCAAAGTACTCAAGTTCAACAATATTTTAATTCATTTTTTCAATTGATAGTGACGCATGTGTTTGTTCAGTGGATGTTCCATTTTAAGTGAAATGATATTTTATAATGCACTAATGTTTTCCATAATTATGAGGTAAACAAAACGCCTATGTTGCGTTTTAAGTGAAATTAACTGCATATAACATCTGTATTCTGTCATCTTCATAAATCCTTAATTTCCTTTTCAAATCAATTCAAAGCAAAGCACAATATATACTTTTAGCTCCATGGCTCAATTGATAGTTAACCTTTCCTTAATAAGAATAATTGAGTAGGAATAAAATCATACAACCACCAAAGTAAGGTCGTGCTTACCCAACAAACTCAGCAAAGCTTGGCCATTTCACAATGATAATTAAATTTTATTTTCCGCGTTGATTACTTTAAAACTCATCATGAAAACTTCGCGCTGTATCGACCATTTTCGAAGCCATGAATAAATCTGGATGCGCAAGAACTTCTGGTAATGTTATAACACCGTCTCGATTAGAATCAGCTAAAGATATTAAAGCTCGAGCTTCCAATTCACTTCTGCGAGGATTTTGAGGTGCGACATATCGTAACAATTCTCGTCTATCAGCACGACCATCTCCGTTAACATCGACTGCATTTCTAAACTCTTCTCTTCTTTCTTGTTCACTTTGACGTAACAATACTGCCGATGTTTCATCCAATGCTAGAAACAAAACTTATTTTTATTTAAATGAATGGACGCTGGGGTTCAGCCATAAATTTCAATTGAGTAACAATTTTTTTTTCGAACACATGTACATTTATAAATTGGTTTATTTCATATTAAAGTTTTCGTCACTAAAACAATAGATCGAAACAGATCAAAAGGTGACAAATACATTCTCGGAGGGCTTGAGAATTCGCTATGTGCGTAGGCACAAGTGACGATGTGTATCAGCGAAATGTTCAATTTTGTATTGTACGTATTTCTATTTAAAACAAAATTGTTTAAGAAACAATAAAAAGTTAATAGTTACTGCCAAAAAATTATTTTGTAAAAAATAGAAGAAAAACTTGTTCCACATATACAGGGTGCTGAATTGCTTTGCGGGTAATAGGGATTTAACCCGTAAAACTTTTGCGATTTCCTGCTTCCCTAATTATTTTAGGAAAAATATCTTCGAATAAAAGTTTTAGAACATAAAATTCTGCATCTAAATCATTAAACAAAATTAATTTTGCGTGCTTTGTAACGGCAGAAATTTGATATGAAAATGTCAAAATTACCTCAAAAACAGATAGCGATAGCCATGGAACTTGAACAAAATGATTAGAAATTATTCTGACAGCTAAAACGTCATCATTTTGTTCAAGTTCCATGGCTATCGCTATCTGTTTTTAAGGTAATTTTGACATTTTCATATCAAATTTCTGCCGTTACAAAGCATGCAAAATTAATTTTGTTTAATGATTTAGATGCAGAATTTTGGATCACTTCAAACCGAAAAGAACGAAACCCATGTAATATTATAGAAGCTGTATCATTTTTTTTTTTGTTATTGAAAGAATTAATACCGTCCATTTGTAGTGTAGCAAATTCATCTTCTGTTAATATTTCATCTCCATCACGATCAAATTTTTCGTAAAGTTCATCTACTAAAGCCAATTGATTAGCAGCACTAGATTCAGGATGGGTAAATGCTAAAAACTCATCTAGCGTTAAGCTGTCGGGATCAAATTTAGCAGCCTCTTGCCAATACGCTTTGTCTCGCATAATTTGTTCTAAAATATAATTCAATTTTTTAATTACTCATAACGCTAGAACATCTATGACGCAATTTGTGAATGAATTAGTGATATCAGAAACTGCACCAGTAAAAAAAATGAAAACTGAGATCATAATATATTTATTACAGTAGAGTCCGTCTATTACGACTTCGTTAATAAGGGCTAACCGTTTTTAGCGACGTAAATACAAACTCAAGTTAGATTTCATATAGACGTACTATGAAAGCGTATCCGTATAGTAGGACTCCGGTTTAAGCGACCAACTGCTTTTAGCGACCTAATTTTATAATAATCGTCCGGTTAGAACGAAATTACAATACATAATGTTCCTTTGATCTGTAATACACACATATGTGCAATGTTTAATTTATATTAAAGTTACATAATACATACACTTAATATATTTTGTTTTATTTTCATAGAAATTAATCTATTGTACACTTATACGTATTATATAAAAACAAGCTTAAATTATGCAGTTGCTTTGTGCGTCGTCCGGTTAATACAACATAATGTCGCCGGTCCCTTGAAAGTCGTTCTATCCGGATTCTACTATATTGCTATAATTTGGAGGTAACAGCAAATAGCAATATGGTCAATTTTCATTTTTTTTATATTCGTGCAGTTTCTAATCTCACCGATTCAAACGTAGGTACAAACCTTTTAAAGTTCGTTTTAAACCTTTATGTCTCTTTTCGTCATGATTTTTAACATACTTGCTGTTAAAGCCTTTTTGTTTTAAGAAAAAAGCATGATATTCTTCCCAAGTTACCACTCCATTTCGGGGATTCACATCAATCATTGTAAACAATCCATAGTTATTTTGAACAGCTTTGGCTATATGTTGCTTTATTTTAAAATTAATCCATTTGGATAACTCCTTAATGTCTAACTTTTTATTATTATCTGTGTCCGCTCTAAAATATTTTAAGATAATTTTTTAATATGTGCTTGTCGATTTACTTTTCCTAGTTGAACATCAAAATGTCTAAGAAAATTGTAAAAAAATTCTGGTACTTACTTTTGAAACACTTCTTTTAAAATTTCCGTTGGATCTTTTTTCAAATCACTGTCTAATTGAATATCAACCGACAAATCTTTAAATTGATCATTATTAACACTATCTAATTTAGCTTCATTTTGAGTTAATGTCGGTTCAAAATTACTTTTAACATTTTTAACTTTTAATTTAAAGCTTTCGATTTTATCTTTTAAATTATATTTTGAGTTGTGATTTGATTTTAACGGAACGGCTAATGTCCAAATTAAACAGAAAAAACAAGTATAAAAAAGAATAGGAACAATAGTTGACCATCGATAACACCGAAGTGTGTTTTTGATATGCATTTTCCAGAGCATTAGACTTTGTGTAATATTTATTTAAAGTAACAATTTAACTCTGCTAAGTTATTACAACCTGATGGGTGGCAAAAACAGGACGGACAATTCCTTAAACACTTCAAATTTCATACTGGTTTGATTAATTTGATGCTGATGTATAAATTAATAATTATTAACACGAATGACGATACAAATTATTATAATGACAATACATTTTTATGATTGAATTATGTATTTTACACACAATTAACAATTAAAAACATTATATTTCAACACTTTCCATTTATAAAGATTGTATTTTTTACATTTTTATTTGTTGGGAATTATTTGACAGCAGCTGTCAAAAGTATGTCGATTTCTATTTTTATTTACGTATCACTTGCCAGCATGTGCTGCTCACTGTGATAGAATTTCTTACTATAAATTCAAGCAGGGGCGGACTGGCCCACCGGGATACCGGGACAATTCCCGGTGGCCCGGTGCATATGACGCCGATATTGTATATCAGAGACAAATAAAAAAACATTTGAGTCAGCGAATCACATTATAAGTAGCCAGTTTATCAGCGCCGTGCCATGAAATATAAGTTTTACATACAATGATAGCGTTAATGTATTAAAGGGTTCAATACTGCTTGCCTGGTCTTGTCGGCTGACTACCCTCGGTCCTCCCCCCTTTAGTTGGCTTTCATCTATTTTAACATATTAGGTATATAATAATAATTGTCACCTACTGAGCGTTTCTTTCACCACTTAAAAAGGTCAAGCTATATTATCAGTGTTCTTGTAATTTCTGGCACTTTAAAAGATGCTATATTTATTGGACACAAAAAAGATCAAGTTACCATACTTTAGTTCAAGAGTCAAGGGGGGTTGAAAATATTACGACACATGTTTTGTTATCATTACAAGTAAGTTAAAGTACACATGCGAGCTAGTTAAAACTTAAAAAAAAAAAACTTTTAGTTACTGTGTTGACGTTGGTCGTTGTGGCTGTCCATTGTCGTCTGTCAATTAAAAATCAAAATGAATAAAGGCAAACAAAAAGGAGGTGCGGAACGTTTAAGGGACAAAAAACGTAAAGTGATAGAAAAGGAAGCTAAAAAGTGTGTCAAAGTTAGTGATATGTTTAAAAATGTTTTGTGGACAAAAGTGGTAAATTACCTGATTCGTCTGGAGACTTTGCCAAACATCAATTGTTGTTGTTGGACACAGTGCCAAGTACATCTTCTTATTTGGAAAATACTAACATTCCAAGTACCCCCTCATGAAGAAAATAAAAATTTAGAAGCAAAGGGTGATATGGTTTTAAAGGAAAAAGAAACAAAAATAGAACTTCCAATACCGCCATTATTCAACGTATTCACTAAACCTGATGATAATCAAATTGATTTATTTTTTAAAATCATCCTAATCAACCCCTGATTGACGATTTATTACCGTTTCTAATCAGGAAGGTATTTTATCGTTCCGATGAGATAAATCGTTTTTGGCTTAGTTTTGATTCAATCACATTAAAGTTATATTGTACGTTCTGTCTAGTTTTTGCGAAATCTTCTGAGAAAATCTTATTTTGTGGTGGCATGAATGACTGGGAACATATTCATCAGCGTATATGGTAACATTATTATTAATTGTCAAGTTAAGCGGAACGTTACCGTGTTATAAAACAAGACTTTAGATAATCAAGTCTAAATTTTACAATAAATATGACATTTTGTTGTGTCGAAAGTTGATTGTCTTAAGAATTGAATTGCATTATGCATCAAAGATATTAACTATTGTATCTACACCGATACGTGTTGAAAAGTGCCTACCCCCCATGTTTTTCCATATTGCAACATTGTAAGTAAAATACACAGCTATGACCAAAAATCTACAGTAAATGCACCCATGCAACTGGCCTGACAGGTCCACTGTCCCGGCCCGCTGACCTGCTGCCAGTCCGCCCCTGAATTCAAGAGTTTAAAAACTGAAATATCTAATTAATTGTAATAGGAAATTGAAATCTAATAATTAAGAAATTAGAGTCAATTTGATCAAATATTTGAAAATATGTTCTTTATACTCGGATGACATTATGTTAGTTCACTAGCACCAGTTAGTTAACTAGCTCCAGTCGACTAGCATGTTAAATGTAAACCGTAATAACGCTAGTACCGTGCTTATTCTACTAGCACCAGTAAAGTTCAGGGCCGGCGCTAGGATTTTCGGGCCCCGGGTGAGCATTCTCAGGCTTCTGCCTCCTAAAACTTTTTTTTCTATTTTGTTAGGCACCCGAGCCGGCGGGCCCCCTTCGGAACTTTTTTTTTCTATCTTGTTAGGCACCCGGGCCGGCGAGCCCCCTTCGAGAGCCCGGGCCCGGGGTACTTTTGCCCCGCTTATCCTCCCCCCTAACGCCGGCCCTGGTAAAGTTAATTAAAAGCATTTCAACTTTTATTACCAGTCGTGCGATTTTAAAATGCCGCCAAGTAACAGATGCACTGAAAGTGATACCCATGGGTGATACCGTAAAAATTGTTAGTTTGTATAAAGAGTGCGAAATTTAGTGGAATTTTTGCGTGTGCGTGTGTGTGTGTGCGTGCGTGCGTGCGTACGTATGTTTGTCCTGATTTAACTTAAAATCTATTTGACGGATTTTGATGAAATTTTTTTTTAAATGCTCCAGATTCCAGAAGTGCAATAGAGTATAGGATATGTTTTATTCAACTTTTTAAATAAATTTTTGAGTTATTTAAATGATTAAATTTTTATTGGTTCTCCACTACTAACAAAACGTGAAATTCTTTTGCATTTTAGCGTATTGGCGGAATCCTACTAACACCAACCCGACTTCGCTTCGCAGGGGGAGAGATTCCTGCGGGGGGAGGGTAATAAACCACAAATTCTTATCTCTGGAACAACTGCACCGATTCTAAAAATTCTTTCACTAATAGAAAGCTACACTCCCTGAGTGATATAGGCTATATTTTATTTTGATAAATTTCTCGCGGGGGGAAATAATTCCTGTGGGATAGAAACAAAACGTAACTCTGAAATTCTTTTGCATTTTACTACTGGAAGTTGGAACAATGAATTAACAAAATTATTAGGTAGGTATTCTGATTGTTTAGTAATAACTAATAATTAATGTTTCCCTAACCACTCTGTTAATAATAATAATAATAATAATAATAATAATAATAATGCGTTTAACGTCCGTTTCTCGACATTGTGTCATAACAGACGCCATTCGCACCATTACTATTTTCCATTTTTACCACTTCCCGTTTTATACATTTTTATTATACTTCAACTTATTTTAATAGCGATGTGCGAATGGAGGAATTATAGGACATTAGGATAAGATACGCAATTTTGGGAACGTAGGAGTTTGACAGGTAATCGACCATGGCCTTGAATAAGGAACCATCTCGATATTCATCTGGAATTATTGAGGGAAACCATGGAAAACCTCAAACAAGATGGCCGGTACAGGAATTACCGTTTCTCGGCGTGAGGCAGTAGGAAAAAGTCCTAGCCACATCTGCCCTCGCCGGGATTCGAACCCAGTACCTCCTCAATGCGAGTCTAGTGCTGTACCACTAAGCTACATCGCTGGGTTAATACCTACATCAACGATTTACATCTCCGAGTTGGTAACAGAAATTTTGGGGTCCAGGTAATTTTAGGAAAGAAAACAAATTATTATTTTTATATTATTCGTGTATCGATAGGGTTTGTCAATTTTGCAGAAACAATAAAATTTTTGTAAAATTTAGAATACTGGGGACATTTTTTCAGAAAATAAATTGTAATTAAAACTTAAAAAAATGCGGATTTTACAAAAATGACCTTTTGATATGGAGCCTCTCTTCTACTTGGAATCCAGTACAGTTGTCTCCCCTCTGTCGCCAGTTCTGTTTACAGTTAATATCTATCCTATTAATTATTGTGAATACGTAAGAAAATGATCGATATAATGCGTTCTAATTTATTTATCCTCACATGACAAAATACATAAACAGTAGGTACCTATCTACCTACATAATAACAAGAATATTTGGCACACATTGTACCTACATCTCGATTGAAGACAACGTCCATTCAAGTGGGCTGCGAAATGCGTCCAACAAAATCCATCTAAAAATATATTAGAAAACGTTCTACGTCATCCCGATATAGAAATACGCCATCCAGACGCCACAGTGTGCACGTCGGGATGCTCCTCTGCCACACACCATTTTCTACGTCTTTGAGAGGTCATTCTAAAGTTTTCAAGCGCGCAATCGATTGTGAGATTTCGGGATTATCGATAATTAAATCGGACGCGCATGTGTTTACAGTTAGTGCTGATATTTTTAAAATAACTCTAATCAAGTTTGTTCACTTCTGAGAGACCTTTTTATTTTTCTTAAAACTGATAAATACGTTCAATTCGCTTTTGAGTCGATATTTTGAACTTAATAATAATCAGATAAGATTTGGTGGAGTTAACGACAATAGGTACTGTAGTGCGTCTTTAATTTTTCTAAGAGATCATTGTACCTTGTTGTTCGATTCGGAATGGATTGAAATTAAGAACAATAAGTATTGTGATAAAGTTTTGTTGTGAGTGTCAATATTAATTATAAAATTAATTCAATTATTTTGAAATTGTGAATTATTTAGCAATTGATACGGAATCAATGTACCTTACTTATTTAATTTTTGAATAACTATAATATAATATACGAACTAGGGGTCGCCAAATTCTTGAAAATTTCAAGATCTTGTCTTGATCTTGTCTTGATTTCAAGACAAGATCAAGACAAGAAGTAATTTTAGATTTCAAGACAAGACAAGAAATGTTATGTCAATACCAAGATTTCTTGTCAAGAAAACAAGAAATCTTGAAATATCTTGACTAACAATGAAAACGCTAAAACGTATATTTATTTGTGAAAAAGATAACATATTTTAACATAACATAACGTATTATTTTAGATTATTGAACACGTTTTTTGCTAGACCGATTCACAAAAATGTAAATTAAAAACAATAAATGAAAAAACTCGGGTCGCAGTGCCAAACCCTGCCGTCAATAATATAGTGTATTTGCTAATAAGGTCGTGTGGCTTTATTATGTGAACTTAAGTTTGTTTTTGGACAAAATCAAAAAATTTAACTCCTTAATACATCCCTTAAAATAATATTATTTTTCTTCATTTCAATATTATTATCAATGCAACCTCTGTACCAAATTAAATACACCCGTCAGCAAATAAATCACTATCCGCGAACTAGTGTTTTCATAAAATTTGTAAGTCCGGTCCTGTTGTGCCGATTTTGTTAAAATTTTAGCAACACATTTTAATCTCTACCAAAGGGTTAAATTCCAATTTTGAAACAATTCTGAGATTTTTTTCGGTATTTTTGGGCCCAAAAACTTTTTTCAACTCCTAAAAACTACCCTTGAAATGGCCCGATCGGGCCCATTTTAAATAGGCTTCGTGCGCTGATGGGTTCCAATGTGTGTACCAAATTTCGTTTAAATCGATTAAGTCTGTCGAGAGTTATCGTGTACACACACACATATATAAGCCATGAATTAAGGCACATAAGACTTCTTATGGAGTCAACGCCTAGCCGATTTTTTGGCTTTGTTATTGTTAAAGCGGGTCTTGAAAATAGCCTTTCCGCAGGTACCTACAGATGTAAGATGTTGCTGGCGTTCCGAGAAAATCCTTGGCCATTTTCGATAACGACGGGTAGACATTTTCGTGTCTTCTCCACCAATCAAGTATATTCTCAGAATTTTCTGTCCTAGGCTCATTTAAGTATTTTTCAATTTCATACTTCCAAGATTCTGAGATATTTGCGTTCGTCAGAAAACAAATAAAGATCGGGGAACCACCAGATTGCCGTGTTAGCACGCAACGCAATAAAAAGTTCACCGGCGAGGAATCACCATGTACGGTGTCACCGGTTAATCAAGAAATTTCAAGATCTTGAAATTTCTTGAGTCAAGACAAGACATAAGATGTCAAGAAAACGTCAAGACAAGATTTTTTAAGATTTCTTGATTTTTTTTCAAGACAAGACAAGAAGTTACTGTCAAGACAAGAATTCTTGTCTTGTCGACCCCTAATACGAACTGAATTTTTTTGTTTATAATTGCCAAAGTGATTGTTCAAGAACTTTAACATTTTTTTTTCAAGTTTTCGTACTGATCTAAATTATTATCTGAACATAAGAAAATTTTTTTATAATCTCACAAGTTATGGATAATCGCATTTTATAAAGAAGTGAATAACTAATGGTAAAAAATAATTTTTATAATTATTCTGACAATTGAATAACTCTTATATAAGTAGAAAAACCACACTCTTACAGACTGACCAGTTAAAAAAGTACCTATAATTTGTTTGAGAAGAAACAAAACAGTTAATAAACCTAGGTGACCCAATCCAGCTGAGAACAATGAGTCGAGAAGACGACGGTATAGGATATATAGCCGACAGTCACATGTTGCGTCCGACGAGCTTCGATGAACAACAATCGATTGCATTGCTCCAGGTGCCGCGATCGTCGCGAAGTCGTGCCGAAAGCATCTCTAGCAGTGTCAGCGATTTAGATGTTCCCATCTATGACACTCTTACTTCACGGCCGCTTCAACAACAAGGGGTAAGCTCTTTTTTGTAAATTGGGTCATGTAGAGGTGAAATGAACTAACTTACACAATTATCATTTCAAAATAATATTACAGATAGCTACATTTGCCGGCGCTGCTCGGGAATGACAGCCCATCTGTTATGGCTATGTTAGCGTACTGATATTACTTTCCCAAATTTTATACAGGATCAGGCAAAATTTATTAATCATTTCACTTCTTTAATCTATATATATAAAAGAAAGTCGTGTTAGTTAGTTAGTTAGTTACACCATTTATAACTCGAGAACGGCTGGACCGATTTTCATGATCTTTTATTTTTTCGATTTGTCTCCGCCCTGGTTAACAGAATAACTATTAAAACATCGGAAAAATTCACCCGGGAGCTAACGAGCGAAGCGAGTGTGTAATGTAATTATAATATTCAAGCGAACGAGCGAAGCGAGTGAGTAATGTACCACCCGGGAGCGAACGAGCGAAGCGAGTGAGTAGTTTATTGCAGTCCGGGCGAAGCCGGGTCGGGCCGCTAGTAATAGGATAAAAACTAATTTGCAATTTACTAGAATAATATTTTTTACATAAAGAGTAAATTTTCATAAATTGTCAATGTCGTACCTATATCAATTTATTTTTCTAATTCTTTACCATTTGCAAACAATCATATTATTATGACGTAGTTGACTTATTTTTGAACAAAATGTCGGTTAGCTCATTTTACTTCTAAACGGCCCAATTGTTTTCTTTATAAACTAAGAGACTATAATAAGTAATATAATATTACGCTATCATGCTACCATGCAGTTTGAACTCTAACTAAAAAATTTCGTTGAATTTTATTCAATTCATTGTTACAATTTAATCAATTTTTAATGTGTAAGTACGATTGTTTAAATATTGCTAAAGAAACGTGTGTCGAATTTTAAATCTTTTGAGAAAAAATTATTGTTTATTTTTAAAGCATCATTAAATCAATTAAGTTGTATTATTCAAACATTCTATTTGCGTCTCCTATTAATTACGTAATGGGATTATTTTGTAATTATTACCTTTTTTTATCACATGGTCCAGGTAAGAATATTATATGATTTTTATTTTTAGAAGTAAGGATTTTATGTAATATGTACCTCTAATAAATAAAATATAACTTATTAAAATTCAAGTCACGCTAATTTTGTTTTTATATACCTACTTATGGTCGGTTTATCGTACATTTTATTCACGGTGTTTTTTAATCACACTGTTAAATTTTGATTGCTACGTGTTCATTGGTTGCTGCGTTTCGTTACCATAGCAACCCTTCTTTTAACAGTGTGATTAAAAAAACACCGTGATTAAAATGTACGATAAACCGGCCATTAGTATCGTTTTCACTTTTCTTACACACTTTTCAGTTTTATTCCCGACATTTCAGTAAATTTATCTTGTATGTATAATTGTACAGAACAAAGACATTACGTTATGTGATTTCATATAAATATTTATGAAGTTTATAAATAATTTGCATTTTAAAACTAAAAGACGTCCAGAAAGTGAAATATGTCAGGCATCACAAATGGAAAACGCAAGTACCTATATGACATGCCGTCTTCTGAAGCGTTAATTATTTATTTACAATTCAGTTCATAAAATATTTAAAACGATTAATATCTTCAATGTTTTCCTATTTTCCAGCTTCATTTTCATGATTTTTAATGTTCCGTATTCTCCGTACCAGACACTCTTGGAATCAACTCGTTTAAAATTAAATTGTCTATACTTATTTGATAAAAGTGATGAGAAACATAATTTGGAGATGGAATTTCATAGAGAAGGCAATTAATTTTATCTGTGCTAATTGAAACGTTTCAATGGGGCTTTTTCACATTTTTTTAGAGTTAGAATTTGCAAATAGATTCTAAAACAATTTTTTTAGAATTTTTCGGAAACTTATTCTACATTAAAAAATTCCAAGGTGTGTATTTTTCAATGTAATTTCAAACATAGGATAATGCCTCAACGGAAGTGACGCGAAGTGCGAACTATGGCCAGCCAATATTTACTACGTGATGTGAATATCACATCACGATTTACTATATCCCATAATCCCGCCCTCTGATCTGTCACATTGAAAGTAGATCATTTGAGACTTGAGTAGGGTTACCAGATATCCGGGATTTCCGGGAATGTCCCGGAATTCGTTGGTTTGTCCCGTGTCCTGAAATTTAAGTCTTCTATTCCGGAAATACATAAGTTCAACGAATTCGTGCTCGCGATCGCAAGAAACGACACTAAGTTACATGCTAAGTAGTACTTATTTATTTAGCACTATCTGCAATTCCTGTACATATATTATATATATTTTTACTTGTATTTAATTGTATTCTTCGGACTTACCCTATATGTCGATAAAGACAAATTGGGAACAATAAAATGAATTATTAAAGATTCACACGAAATTATGTGTGATTTACACTCAGAAGTGCGTCCCACATCACACCGTGTACTGGTGTGTGATAAATGAATAAAATTAGACAAGTTAATGATAAATACAAAAAATAGTAAAATAATAAAAGATTTTTTTTCACAATAACTCCCCCTCCCTGAAATAAATTGCCTTCGCCTTGAAATGTCCCGAAAATCTTGGTTTTTGATCTGGCAACCCTAGACTTGAGAGACCGACAGGTTGCGCTAGGTAAGGTTTCCACGCAGGAGTGCTTAAACAGTAGTCATAGAATGCGCAAACGCGTTAACCATTCTCCGCGTCATCATATGGCGGTTTAAGCGCAGCCGTTTAAAACATTTTTTAAAATATTGTTTGAAATTAGAATATTAAAATGAAAAAGTTGGTTTACATTATTTGTTTACGTCTGAGGAGTGAGGAATAACGTGTAGTACTGATCAAACCAAGTTTTGGTATATGGGACGACCTTAATCTCATAATATTATGAATCTGAAAATTGGAGTATGATAACGATAGCAACACTAACAACCTTAGCTAATAGCTATTCTCAAACCCTGTTTTTAAATGATTGCATAAATTATTCTGATTTTGATTCTTAAATTTAGAAAGACGATACCTATATACGGTACCTACCTATGTGTAATAACTGCGCGTGACACAATAAATTCATTAACAGAAGGTCTGATCTGGTTATTTTCTACTTTTAAATAAATATGTTTTATTTCATTTATATTTTTGTACGCTTGCCAAATATTTCACACATAATAAAATATATCCACTCTCTGCTGACGTATGCATCGAATATTTAATACTTAATGACGATTTTTATTGTACTCAATTATTTTTTATTAGGTAGGTACCATTGATTTGTTAATTACTCTAATCATTTACAAGAAATACAACCGTGATAATAGTATAGACTATAGAAGAATTAGTAAAATCTTGCACAGGTAGCAGTAAAAAATAAATAAAAATGTGTTTTCTCTGTTCTCAGAAAATATAGGGTCGTCCCGCGTATCAAAATTTGATAACTTTGAGCAGTGTGTGTTATTCCTAATACATAAACATTTAATGTGAACCAACTTTTTCGTTCTTATATCCTTCCTCTTAATTGCAAACAAGAATTTAAAAAAAATGTGTTCATTTCAAACGGCTGAACTTAGCCGCCATATGATGACGTCCAAGCCAGAGCAATGAAGCCAGACGTCCATGCATAGATAAAGCTATGGAAAGAGAAATACTTCCTCGTCAGTCTTATCGTAACCCTAACTGCCAGCCTGTCAACTGTACATAAACAAATCAGTGTACTATATTCTCTACAGTTATCTCCGTACTCTCCCTTTATCTATGGATCAGTGGGTGTGATTCAACTACAGCAGCCAATCAAAGAATGCTCGCTGTGAATGACGTATTCCGTGCCTGTAAAATTCTATGTTTAAAATTACATTAAAAAATACGCACTTTTGGGATTTTTTTCTTGTAGAACAAGCTTCCGAAGAATTCTCAAATAGGTATAGATTGTATGTCTAGATACGTACGACCTAATGGGGCATATTACGGCGAGTGATGACAGTGTGTAAAAACGAGCGATAGCGAGTTTTTACAGTCACACGAGCCGTAATACCATTACCTACGAGACAAATATGGTATTTTTTGCCATACTCACTACAAAATACCTACTCTTCACGTCAGTCTCAAAAAATTCTGACAGTTCATTTGCGTCGCTCTCTTTCCTTCCACAGTGTGCCGCGAAGTTCGTGCAAGTAATGACAGGCGCACGGAAGCGTACGCAGGCATATAGAGCGAATAAGTTGCTATGGCAACCGTTATTTTCTGCGCTAGTGCAGAAAATAAAATATGCATTTATCATTTAAGTATAGTTATTCTCGAGACACAAATTCTTATTTATAATGAAAATGGTGCTAAAAATATTACGTAGGTCAACAAGAATAAGAGCCAAGATTTCCTAACAATATCACAAAATATATCTGCACTGCATGCATCTGTGGCCAAAAAGCAAAATCACTATTGTTGAATTTTGATCATTGACTTTTACAATATCCTCAGATATATTTTTGAAGTCTATTTACATATTAATTAAAAAAACATAATGCCTAGATAAATTCGGACTTTTTACAGTTACGAAAAGAGTCGATCAAAATGCTCGATATACCTCCTACATTGACTTGAACATGAACTGCGCATTCCCTATCTCAGTAATCTCCTGGAAAAATCCACTATTATGTATAATGTGAGCAAGATGAAAAAATGCGGCTAGCAATCCCTATCTCTTTCAAAGAGCGCTATTTGTCAATGCCTCGATACATGTGAATGTTAATGCTGTCTCTTTTCATTGCAGCCAAAAATATAGAACTGGATCATTAAAATGGCCTGGATGATTAAATCGTTATTAAACATTTTGAATAATAATAAAACACTAAGTTTTTTAAACTTACACTATATCTCGACTATATCTTTATTTTTTGACAATTGTTTCGTCAACACAGTGACTTCTTCAGAAAATATCTTATACTACAATAAGATATTTTCGGAAGAAGTCACTGTGTTGACAAAACAATTGTCAAAAAATAAAGATTTAGTGTAAATTTAAAAAACTTAGTTTTATTATTATTCAAAATGTTTAATATTAATTTACATCAAGTAAGCACCCACTCTATAATATATTTAAATCGTTATTGGTCTGATTTTACTAAAAATCTGACATGAGTCATTTTGCCGTATGACTACCGCTTTTGTGTGCGACCGGTTATTTTTATGCAGTTAAACCGAAATATGTTGGAAGACAAGTATAGTTAAAAAAGTTGTCTAAGGAAGGCGCCGCTAAAATACCAGAACAATGCATAGCATTTAATTATTGATACAGGTGTTAAATGATACATAGCTGTCTAATACGTAATTGGCTCTAGCAACAGAAAAAATTGCTGAATAAACAAAACACATTCACATACTTGAAAATAACCCCGAGGGCCGAGATCGGTAGAATGCCGTTTACTATACGGTTAGTCAGTTCCAAATCCCTAGCAATTTAATAAAAGAAGTGCATAGTAAAATCAGTCCTCTTCAAAAGTAACTGAAACGCTAAACGATTTTTGTGTGTGAATATCTCATTTGTTTTTCAGTGAGTGTGACCCTAAAATGAAAGGACTAATTGCCTTCTGTAAAGGCTCAGGATTCAGGACTATACAGAGACATATAGTAAATATACGTAGTATACCCCAGCAATAACAGACAACGAGGTGCTGAGCAAACACCTCAAACTCTAACCTTTGGGAAAGTATTTGGGTACCAAGAAATTCATCAGGTCCATCACGATTGCCGATTGGACTGAGTTATGAACCTGGTTTAGATTTCGCGGAGGCGCAATGGGCCCTTGTAGGCCTGAGTGAAAAAAATGTCTACGGTCCGCCGCTAGCTGTTTCGTCGCCCGCGTGCAATACCGATTATGCCGGCCTACGACTACTTACTCTGAGTTTTGTCAAAAAAAGGATAATTAATGTTTTCTCATTATGGTGGGGAAAAAAACAACTTAACGAAGATAAAACATTTATTTTAAAAAATATTCTTAGTTTTAACGGATGCCAATAGATGGCGGTTTTAACGTCATTCGGTCGGATTTTTTTCTATGCTATGACATATTTTCTTATCCCCTCAACGGGCACGCCTCGCGCGCTCCAAGGAGTCCTTGGAGCGCGCTAGGCGCCCCAAGTTGGTATCCTATGCGCGCCCTCTGCGTAGGAGTCGACCGGCCAGGAGTACAATGACTTGAATTAGGTATGAGTCGCTCGATTTGCCGCCCCCTGGGCGTGCCGCCCGTGTGCGGTGCACGCTTTGCACGCCCGCTTACGGCGGCCCTGTGTCTACCCCTAATTTATCTATCTATCTTTTCTGTGAGTACAGTCTACTGTTCTTTATAATGTAAAGTTTGACAACGACCTCAGACTCTTATAAAAACTATAATGAGTTCACTATCTTCGGCCATTTTCTGGCAACACGTAGTCCAATCCAGCATACAAGTTTTTATCCATAGATACACTTCCTTTTCAATGTTTTTATCAGATGTGATCAGCAGTACTGTCTCTTTCTATTGTAGTAAAAATTAACCATCTGGATCACTATACTGTCCACACAGTCACTGGAGAGTTAATAATTAATGCAGTACATAGAAACCGTAATATTACATCTACTTATGCAATACGGTATGATTGTTAGATTGTGAAACATAATAAAATATTGTCATAATGAGTGGCATGGCATCAGAGACCCCGTGGGGGCCCGAGCTATGACGTCACGTACACACCCGTCCAGCTAGCCAATCAGAAAACAGACACGTATTAGTATGTGGACGTCTGTGAGGTCTATTTTCAATCGATAAAATAGCGTGGCATCATGCCAAACGCTCTATGAAAGCGTTTCTTAACCTTTTTTCATCTCGGACCCCATTGTGCTTTTTAACTTTTCAAATTGAAATTTGACAGGAAAAGAAATGAAAAGATTAAAAACCTACGTTATTGGTATGAAATATTTATTTATTAAAAAAATGGAACCATATCATTTGCGAAATTCCGGACCCCTTAAAGATATATGTCACTAACCTCCACGTGTCCGCGGGCACCAAGTTAAGAAACGCTGCTCTATGGCATTCACATCTTCAATTCATATTTTGTTAGAAAAAATCTTTGCAGTTTAGTAATGATAACTTGTCAGTAGTAGTAACTAGTAGGTACCAGTGCAGCGGGAGATCAAGGAGGCTCCGTTAATTATCTGGGTGCACGGCAGTGCACCCACCAAGTTGATCACTGCCTAGTCTACCTTTTCTCAAAGGGGTACTTTCCGTATTTCTAGAAAGCTGAAATTTTATTTTGGTATGCAGGCTGGGTTTCACTAACAAAACGAGAAAATTAAAAAATCTGTGATTTTCCCCGTCCACCTCGCAAATGAGGGGATGCAGATTTCTATATAGGTCAAAAACCTTTAGGGTAAGTACTTCCCGTAATCCTAGAAAGCTGCAATTTGGTATGCAAGCTGGGTTTCGACAGTGACTATTCAACGGTTTCGCGTACAAGTAACGAGGAAATGAAAAAAAGTCTTGAGGTGTCTTGGGAGACCCGACAGAAGCTATGCTTCTTAGTTCTTACGCATTGTATATATTTTTTGTTTTCTTATTATAAATATTACAATATAAACATTATTTGCCTGCCAACAATACGCGCTGCCCAACCAATGAGGTGCGTTGCATTGTTTCGTGACGTTTCACTTTATTAATTCCCCATCCTAAACGTACGTTAAGAAGCATAACTTTAAAAAATTTGTGATTTTCCCCCTCTAATCGCTCAAAGTGGGGGGTGCATATTTCTATATGTCTTATATTATAAAAAACAGTCAAGTGCGAGTCGGACTCGCGTGGAGAGGGTTCCGTACTATTAAGACCTAGGATTTTCGTTTAGGTTTTTCAGTAGACTATGAGTGAGGCCCTATTTTCCTTATTTTTTTCAAAATTGTAGGCTCGGTAGTCTCGGAGATAGATTTATACTTTATATAATATACATTTTACCAAAATTGGTATATAAAAAGTCAAATAACACATAAGAGTAAAAATTAATTGATAACATTTTTGACATCGTAATATGCATGCATTTTGAATTAAAATTTGTTTTAAACTATTTTTAAAATTTTGATATGGTAACACTTTTACGTTCTGAAATATGGTAGCCACGAATGTCTTTGTCCAAGTTGAAATAATCTTCTATTACAATATTTTTGAAGCCTGAATATATTATCATCTACAGTTGTAGAATTGCCCCACATTGCTATCCGTATCTGAGTTGGATATAAATTTGTGCGTAGTAAGTGGTTGAAGTTTTTTTATAGTCAACTATTTATACTAGCATTGTTTAACATATTACTAGAAGATTTTGATCCTTATGAGCGTAAATGAGACCACTTTTAATAGAGGCAGCTAGACGTCGCACTATTGGCCATCTGTTGACTAGCATCCTAAGTTTTATTATTTAATCTTTGAGTACAGAATAATTGTAGAGTTTACAGAAGTGAGTTGTGTTGACAATCGTTAGGCCATCTGGTGACTAGCATCTTAATTTTATTTAAGACAATCTTGCGTCATTGGTTCATATTAAATAATATTTCGCGGTGACTATTAATAGACAACCCCTAACGTTCTTTCGAAACGCCTCTTTTTTGAGATGTTTATATTCACGAGGAATATTATTATAAGTATATAGAGGCAGAACCATAAGTAAAAGATTTTTTATAAAAATTTGTTTCATGCAAGTTTATTGACAATGTTGTATCCTGTGACATCGTATTTGTATTATTATTATGATAATCTGATAAATATTTTAAATTGCAATTTAAATAATCTGGCTGCCCGGTTGTGATCAAGTTGTCTACGAAGTATGCGATATGTAAATTTATGTTGTATACAATATATCTGAAGCATATATTTTAAAATTTTTGGATAAGCTGCGATGTTGACTGGTTTATACATGGTCCGTACACAATATCACAATAATTAAAAGATGATAAAATGAGCGATTCCACTAAGTATTTGTCTATGTATAATCCTAAATTTTTGCAGTAGTCTACAGAATTAGTTTGATGATCAGACAGCGTTACGGCACTTTAGCCAACTGATTCCGGCTTTCTATAGACATTATATTGAATTTAATGGGATTTAACATTAGGGCAAGACTTTTGGACCATTCTGATATTTTATTTAATTTTAAACTTAATAATGTTAATCATTATTATGTCAAACTAAAAATATTCATACATAAGAAAATTAGATAATCAAATTCATTAAAGGGGCCTACACACGATCAGTTTAACTGCGCAGTTTAACCCTTGTGGCGTCATGTCTGAGCGATAAACTGAGATAACTGCATAGTTCCGACAAATTTTAACGCAGGCTTTTGGCCTGCGCATTTGACTCTACTTTGCACCGATAAACTGCGAAGTCAGCTCAGTTAATTGAACAGTTGGCACAGTCATGTGTAGTCTTTGGGTAAGTTCGGTTTTGCGCTCAGATCAATCTGAGCGCAAAACCGAACTTCCCTTTCTAGTCGTGTCTAGCCACGCACGTCAGCTCTTCAAACTGAGAACAATTGAGGAGCAAACTGAAATAGCCCACACACCGTACAGTTCACACAACTGTGCAGTTTGACTGCACAGATAAACTGCGAAGTTAAACTGATCGTGTGTAGGCCCCTAACGATTGGAAAAATTGTGAAAGATTTATTTTAAATTCTTTTATTTAACAACAAATTTTACAATCTTAATGAATTTGATTATCTAATTCTCTTAAACTGCTTGCTTTTGTTAACTAATTAGTATAAGTTGCTATGATAGACTAAGAGCGGATAACACTTTTTTATGTGTTTTTAGAAGACTTGGAACTTTTTTTAAAAGATAACTTTTAAATATCTCTACAAGGGGTAAATAGTCTGTCATTCCAAACGCGGGGCAAAACTTTTTCTAGACTTTACTAATGATAAACACACATAAGTCTTTTTTCGCAAGAGTGAACAAAAAAATATGGGGTGGTTTTGCCCCGCGTTTGGAATGACAGACTATATACCCCTTGTAGAGATATATAAAATTCATCTATTAAAAAAATTCCAAGTCTTATAAAAACACATGAAAAAAGTGTTATCAGCTCTTAGCCTATGAATACATCAAAATATATTTTACGAGTGTTTGAACAATTTTTATTCAGAGACAAAGAAATATAAAATCAGATAGCGTTTACAGATAAATTATGTAACTAAACTAAGTTCACTTTATATAAGTTTTATACAGTCTCAACAAATTTCAAAACATTAAAATAATGTCAGCTGCGGCAGTGATGTAAATATCTTATATCATTATTTAGGATCAGTTAGAGGTAGCATTGACAATATCTGAGCTGTTGTTCAACAATAATATAGGTGGAAGCACAAGTCAACATTGAGTTTGTGGGCCAGGGGAATGAAACGTAAGCGGGCAGCTATAGTATATTTTTCAGTACATGGAATCACTATCTTCCCATATAATATGTTAATCAATGATACTAGATTTCTTAACATATATAATATACTTGAACTTAATTTCTTTCGCAAGTAATCTATGTGACGTTTCCATGATAAGTAGGAATCAACCGTTACTCCTAGGGAGTTTATTGTTGGCTGAAAGTCGAATGTACTGTTATCGATCGTAATTTTTGATTTATAGTATTAGTTTTATGTCCACAGAATTGTATAAGCAGATAATCTGTGTTTTTTTAACCTTAAGTTTCAAGGAACTGTATAACAACTAATCAAATTTCCTTTTTGGAACCAATTATACTGCACAGGGGTGCAGGTTTGCCCCTTGTGCAGACAGCAGCATTTGTCAGATTAAATCTGTCCAGGGCACGCAACGAGGAGGCTGCTGATCCGATTTGTGCCCCTTATCATTATCATCATCATCATTATTGTTATTATAACTTCAGAGAGCTTATTTTCGCTTGTTTACACTTTTGTCTTCAGTTTTGACAGCTTTTATCTGTGAAATATAACAATCCCAAATGATTTGATTTCCTCGCCGTAAATAAATTCACTATATTAGTGAACTGACATAATAATATCAGGCGAATCTAGCGCCATGATTTTTTTTTAGAAAGCTAAATAAGAAAAATTTAGATGTCACTGTTGGGACTTGAATCCGAAACTCCCGATTACACTTTTATCTGCTTATTTAGCAAATGAAGGAAATATCGAAACATAAAATCTTTAGAACGTTCAGTGCGAAAAGATTTCACCCACGCATTTTTCGCCCACACTGTTCCGCTGCCTGCTTGAACTATGGCATTTATGAAATGCGAGGGTGGACTGCAAGGATAACATAAAGAAACGAATTTCATTTCAGATTATTGTATTATCAAACCATTACCTACAACCTATGCCTATACAGCACGCCGCAGTTATACCTTATTTTATTTCAAAGATACTTCGATCGTATTTTGCCTAGAGCATATTTTTTGAAGTGATGGAAAAAATTAAATAAACTCAATTTGGAAATGTTAAGTAAGAACATTTTATTCTAAATTTGAATGGAAATATAGCGCGTAAATTGCAAAATCATCACACGCAGGTTGTATACACCGTGTCCCAGATTGATGTAGGTATACTTTAACATATAGGGAATTTAGCATTGGGACAAAATGAATGGATCAGAATAAGCCGTGATATTCTTATTTGCCAAAGTCTACTTGTGACCAAACTTTCTTCTTATGAAAAAAATGTTAAATATTTACACGTAAATCGTATGTTTACATCAAAATGAGACACCCTGTATACAGGATATTTGATTTACTCAAACATGACTTTGCGTATAAAATATCTCCGTATGATTTACATTGAATCGAAGTTATATGACATATTATGGTAGGCTAAATTTGAAATCTACTCAAAACCATGGCAACGGTTTAAAAGTTGTTACATTGAAAAAACAAACTGTTTCTATAATTTATATTAGAAATCGTGTCCATCGTGATTATAATAAAATTAAGCAAAATCGCAGGATAGTGGACAAAATAATTTGATTTATTAAATTAAATATACGACGTTTCGTCTATAGATTTAGACTTTTTCAAGTACATACATAAAAATTTTTATGTATGTACTTGAAAAAGTCTAAATCTATAAACGAAACGTCGTATATTTAATTTAATAAATCAAATTATTTTGTCCACTATCCTGCGATTTTGCTTAATTTTATTGTTTCTATAATATTATCTACCAACTGTCAAAAATAGATTTATATTTTTTATTAAATTACTTCTAATTTTCAAATAATTCTATTTAATAGTCTTATTCAACACTTGAAAAAGTTGAAATGGTTATTTGGGCACTATCTGGAAATAGTTACCAACAAGTGGTTAATAATATGTATAATATTAACTATTAAGTATGCTGATAAACAGATACCTACAGTGCAAGTTGTGAAAAGAGCAGTTGATAATGTTAAGAATACTGGTTGCGTTAACACAGGGCATAAAAATATTGCAAGAAATCGTCCGAGCCAGCAGAACTTAAAAGCCATGCTGGAATCATTGTTCATGTTAAAAGAAATCCAAACATAAGTGTAAGGCAATTGGCAAATGTCGCCGAAATTAGCACTTAACGTTTAACGTTTTTGAAAGAGTTCAACAGTCAATGAGGAGTAGAGTTGATTTCTGCATCCCTGCAGCTGGTGGTAGAGGTAGTCATTTTCAACAGTGATCGTAGATTAAAAAACTTTACTGCATTTAGTAATAAAATATTGCTTTGTGAAAAAACTTTTATCGCCCTATATCTGCGAAGCAAATCGTCTTTCCGAAAACGCATTAAAAGACAAAATATTCTTAAAATTACCCAACGAATCACCCCTTGAATTTTTGTCGTATGTTTAGTAAACATTCTGTATAGAAATTCTAAATTTCGATAACGAAGGACAATCGGAAAATTTTCTACTCTTAATTTTCAATTTGTGTTAGCCCCCTGAAACAAACCTCAAAAGCACGAGCGCCAATTTTGAGACACCCTGTATACCAAATATTTACTAAAGAATACTTTTCCCTGTTTTCATTTTTGCTACCTTTATTTTTCTAGCATTTTTTTTACAAAATAATCACGATACAAAAGTTTTAATATTTTCTGTGTGAAAAATCAAAAGCTGTGTGCTACTGACAGCTTGGGCACAATCAAACTTGTTTTAAGCTTTGTAAATTTACAGAATATGTTGAACATATTTTTCATGTGCTTCGAATCGACCTAAATTTGATACCATATAGTACACATGAAAAATGAAGGGAGTTGTAATATTCTTTCCTAACATAAAATTGCTTTTATATACGGCAAAAATGCTTGTTGATTTACTAACTTCACTTCTACAGGCTAACTCTAAAAAAAATGTGACCCGTCATGGGACGCCTGGCAGATGTGAAACCTTTTCATAACTACCCCCTGCGAAGACAACTGGTGAAAGAATTTTTAGAATCGGTTCAGTAGTTCCAGAGATAAGAATTTATGATTTAATACCCCCCCCCCCCCCGAGAAAGTATTGAAACAGCAATACACAGATATTTACATACACACGTAACATAGCGACTGTGTAACAGTATATAGTGCGGGAAGACGCGACGTAACAACGTACGTTCTGAACGACGTTCCATTCAAACGATTTTACACCCGTGCCTAAAGATGTTTCACATAAAAAACAATACTCTTGAGAGGTTTTAGATCTAAAGAACCGTTAAACGAAACACATAATTCTCAACATATTTTCGCGAACTTCATCATCATGCGTTTTGAACAAATTATTATCGCCATTGTATCACAAACATAGCGACTTACAGACTTGATACATCCATGTAATTCATTATATATTTTTTTCATAGGTATTTAACAAAAATATTGTTGTTTTTATATCCGGGGATTTATAAGCAGTTTTGTTTTATTTTTATTTTTTTCAACACACTTAATATTAATAATTTTAACACCATGGAAGATTTTTACGTATAGGAAATTCATTTTTATAAATTTCAATTTGGGGTTTTTAAAGGCCTGTAACAGACAAGACAGATATCGTTGGTACAACAATAGGGTTACTTTCTGGTACGGAACCCTAAAAAACAAACAATTGGAAGTGCGTCACAAATTTTCACATTGTGACTGAGTTGCATTTGATTTTGCCCCTTTGCTTATATTTTATTGTAGTTTTCCAGGACTCGATCCGGGAAACAGACGCAGAATGTACCACCTGATACACAGACTAGTGGCACTGACAGTTACTTACTACTGCGCAGTAAACTCACCCTTCACTTATTTACACCTCAATTTGCAAAAAGTTTGTCCACAAGATAGTAAGTCCCAGTCTCAACTCCGTATGTACAGCATACTATTAGAAACACGTCGTTTAGACTGTGACGTTACTGATATTGTGAACCAGCTTTTAACGAAGTTAGATTTACTTACACTACCCATTGACTGTGCCAGGGATGGCTACGACCACGCTAGGACAAATTTGATTCGCCGAATAATTAAGATTTTTTTAGATTCATAAACTAGACAAAAAATGTACGTTTTATCTACAATGAGAATATTCTTAGTTTTTTATCTAAAAACTTTTTTCACACTTACAATGAAGTTTTCTTCTTCTCAAGGAATGTTTCGTTAACACAGTCTACCTATTTCTTTCGATGAACTTTTTCAGGAGATAATATAACATCGTGATACAAAATTCGTTATGCATATTTTGTGTATCTTATTGCCTGTTGGAACACATATGCAAAGTGTTTAGTAATAAAATTATGACGACGCTTAGCACTCGAAGTTCTTCTAATGAGAATTTGAACGCGGCAGAACGCATTAAGGTAGAAAATTTAGTTTGAGAATGGCCTTAGATTGTGACCACGCCTATTTCTTGATAAGAAAAGTATTGCAGAATTTAAATCGGTCCTGCTTAAAAAGTAACTAATCGTTTGAAAAGATATTTTTCTAAACTCTATTTAGCTATAATGTGTTTAACATAGTTTTTTTTTTTTGTACAATTTCCCATTCTAAATTTGAAAAACGAATTTTTTTCTATGTAGATCAGTTATTTTTTTTCTGTGAGTGTACAATCTAATGTTCTACAATCTACATAATATAAATACTATACTTTAATAAATAAAACACAAAGCTGGCTATAGTATCCAACTTTTTTTTAATACTATGTTTCGGTCTGTTATAAGAGACCCTTTTCAAGCACTACTGATTATACACTGTTCATCAAACTTATGAATAACACGAATTCTTAAATTTAAGAATTCGTGTTATTCATAAGTTTTTATGAACAATAGTCAGTAGAGCTTGAAAAGGGTCTCTTATAACAGACCGAGGGCAGTATAGCCTAGATGGTAGCGTGCTTGGCGCCGCAACCTCTAGACTGGACTGCCGTGGGTTCGAATCCCACCTGCGCTCATGGATGTTTTGTGATGTTATTTAGTTTTAAGTTAGTTGTTATTTAGTGTAGTTGAAAGACGCTAATGACCTTAGATGTCGACGCGTCTATAATCTACAATAAATAAATAAAATTATAACAGACCGAAACGTAGTATTAAAAATAAAGTTGGACAACTGTAACCAGTTTTGTGTGTTTTATTTATTAAAGTAATCTTTTTTGCTGTCGGTAGAAGCTATTGCTAATATAAGTGTACATATAATATAAAGTTTTACAATGACATCAACTGTTCTTCCGTACATAAAAACTGTACAATGTGGTTACAATCTAAGGTTATTGGCAAACCATATTTTCTGACAAAGTTTTATCGTGTACTGTATATGAATGTATAATTTTTATTTTACCGATATAAAGTATGTAATATCTGGGTGCCGAGCTTTGCTCGGATGAGTTCAAAAAAATAGTACTTGTATGCTGTGAGATATTATTTTCTCAGAATATTATTCCGAAACGAATTTATTTCTGAAACATAATTTAAATAATTGTTTCTGTTAAATATTTTAAATACCTATGTGTATTTTTAAGCGTAAAAACTAAGTATCAACTTGAATCAAGCATTTTTTCCTGTAAATATTACTTAGGTCGCCATTTTCAAATCTACCGCCGTTATTGTTTTGTTGACTGAAGAACTCGCAAAAACCGATTTTCATAGATTGAATATCTTGTAAAAATGTTCGAATCAGATGAAATTCTGCTTGCCCGTTGCCGTTTCAATAATCCGTTTTTAAACATTGATGCCAAATATCAACTTTATCGAAGTAATTTTTCTCTGTGATGTCATCTTAGCAACTTCCAGTAAATTTCAAATATTTTTTTTGCATAGAAAGTACCTACTGAAAAACTCACAAAAATCGATTTTCGAAGAAATAGAATTCATATTATATCTTTTAATAACAAACGTCAGACTATAAACCTGCAGCGCAAAACATTTTTGCATGCATCTTCACCATAGTTTTTAAAAATCGATGTGTTTTGATATACTGCATGCCTGCGTCGCTAGAAGTGCGGTCCTTCGGGCCGCCGTGCAAATTTTTAAACAAAACTTTTTTGTATGTATCTTAACAATAGTTTTCAAAAATCGATGTGTTTTTACACAGACTCGCGTTGCCAGAAGTGCGGCCCTTCGGGCCGCCTGTTTGTCATTGTTTACATATTGTGCAAGACACTTCTTATATTAGTGTTCATTTACAGTTTTAACCCTTGTGATATATTATACAAAATCTATGTAGAAATAGGCTTCGAATCGATCTGACAATTGACCGAGTTATAAATAAAAAAACCCTTTTTTTTAATTGCTCCCCTCTGGGACCAAGATTCCTACCTAGATCGATTTCTCGCCCCGAAAAATCCCCATTCTGTAAATTTCATCAAAATCGTTATTCGTTTTTGAGAAAAAAAAGTCTAGGTAAGATTATACGTCATACTATATTTAACGTACATAAAATACATATTTTATATAGGTAATATAAAAATAACATACTTAGGTACCTATTTATTTAAATATTAGTTAAAACTACTTACATAATTATGTTTAGTTTTTATTTCTGTTATTTTTTACTATACAAATAGTTCACGGATTATTTTAATAAGTTAAAAATTCTGTCAGATAATTTTGACATATAAATAATGAAAGTAGTTTGTTTTCTCCAAAGCCTACTCACGATATTACAATGTTTTGACAGGTCAAAAAACCGTTTTTAAAAATGATAAAATCGATAGGAAAACGAATTTTTCCAGGGATGAGACCTAGCTAAATCGATTTTTTGCCCCCCGAAACCCCATTTTGGTAAATTTGATCAAAATCGTTAGAGCCGTTTTCGAGAAAATATTTATATAGATACATAGAAACATAGATATATAGGTAGAAACATATATACAAGATTTACTCGTTTAATAATATAGGGGGATTAAGTCTATAGAGTATAGACCCCCCGCCGCGAAAGATTGGCAATACTAAACTCTGTCTTGCAGGACCAATTCAGAGAACCGTTGCCAAAAAACAAACGTCGTTATTTTGTGCATCCCCGTGTCATAGAAACGTATACACACGCTAAGGGTAGTCGTTCTGACGTCACGTGGGGTGTGTTTGTGTGTGACGGTGGTTTATACAACGACATTCAGCGACTGTGCGCCGTGTTGTCGGTCATTACAGATCGCCGCGTTGTATTGTAAATATCCATACCTTGTTTTTATTGTTGAGTCTCCCGTCGAGTGAGTTGATCAACAATCAGAAGCCGTACATAATCAGTGCGTCGTGATTATATTGTGTCACTCACAGATTACATAAGGTAAATATTAATATTAGGATTTTGAATGGCGTAATCAGGTGTACAGACTTGTTGTTTGCACACAACTACTGTTTATATCTGTGGCTGCAAGGAAACATCGTACATGCTGATTTATTTTTTTGAAATTATTTAAATTTCAAATAAATTCGAAATTTTAATTATATTTCAAAACGGCTTATTATCTTTCAGTCGGTTTGCGGGTCACTTAGTATTCTATTTTTCCTTGCAACGAACATATCACTGTCGATCATATAAGTAGGTACCTACTTATTACATCGAGTCGATTGTCAAACGAAATTCGTTCACTAACAAAATAATTTCACCAATGTACATATTATAAAAAAAACTCGAAACGATGCGGCCCTCTGACAGGCTCTCATAATTTCGAGTTTATTTAAATTTAAAATGTACGTTTATGAATGAATTTCATTCAAGTCGAGTTCGCGACGCTCAAGTTGTAAGAAACAAAGACATGTGATTGACAGTGCTAGATGTCCTTTCTTTGCGGCGAAAAATATACGACCCACAAACCTATACCGAAGAATTACCTACTAAACCATTTTTAAAAGTTGTTTAAATTTAGAATTTATTTCGAAATGAAACATTCTTGCAATGCTGTTTTTTTGCATGTATACAGGGTGTTGAAAAAAAAGGGAAAAAAAGACAACTGCTTGCTCAGAACGCAAAATTGGCTAGTCGCGGCTCTGCTTCTTGATAAGAATTAGGCATGTGATACATAAACACATAACGCGGAGTCAAACCTACGTATAAAAATCAGAAGTAATAGCTTACTTACATGGAATTTTTGAACGAATTTTTGTTATGCAAAACGAAAATATAGGTAAGGTCTATTAGAACAAAATTCTAAAATCTGAAAAAATTATTTATTGGAAGCGCAATAATTTATTAAAGTACTAGATGTGCTGTTTAAATGTCTTCTTTTCATGTTTATTCTAAACTAGCTTTTGTCCGCGTGGATATAGAGATTAGAGGCGCCTAAAAAAATTCATTATATGGAGGGCGTTTATATAAAATTGAGCGTAGGTATGTATTTCTCCTAGTCGACTCTGCATGTAACCAGTAACATTTTGTTCAAATCGGTTGTCCTCTTTAGTCGTGATGAGGTACCTAAACAAATATAAAATAAAGATTCGTCTTATCCCTCAGAAACTACTGAATCGACCAGGATAAATTAATGTTAATCTGGGTCAGAAATTACATGCATACATAATTTCATTTATTAGATCCGATGCGCCGTTGAGGCGTGTACGTAGAACTCAAAAAAAAATTTGAAAAATAGCGGGAAGTGCCTATTAGAATTTATAGTTTATATTAGAAATCGTGTCCATCGTGATTATAATAAAATTAAGAAAAATCGCAGGATAGTGGACAAAATACTTGATTTATTAAATGTACATTTAATAAATCAAATATTTTGTCCACTATCCTGCGATTTTTCTTAATTTTAGAATTTATAGTATTTTTTTATATTGTGTATTACTAATGCTTTGCACTTTTTTGTTTCAAATTGTAGATATAGCTAAGTTAATATTATACTTTTTAAGTATATTTACCGATGTTTATGCGGTTATCAGTGTACATATTATAATATGTTTATCACTTCGGATATAATAAATAAATCTTATAAATATCCTAAAAAATTCGCTTATACGTTGATGAAAATATTGTGTTGTATTAACTAAAAATGTATACTTTTTATTTTATTATTTCCTGACGGCACGAAGTTCAAATTGTCTATTAAAGTAGTAATAAGCATGCTTTCGTACAAAAATGCATCTATTGTAGTGCTAGGAGCTCAGTCAATGAGTGCTCTAAAGAGGGGTCTAGCTGGAAAGTCAATAAGCGCAAAAACCGCGACTTCGAGACTTTGTTTGGACTGGTTAATAAAAAAACATATTAAAAGTCCTTGACCCTCGGGTGGGCTCAAGAGGTGGAGAGAACACTTCAAAGGTCCCTTATTTTGGTTTTTCGCGGATATCTCGAAAACAGTTAGTCCTACGAAAAATACTATGCATGAAAAATTGTAGCTGACAAAATTTCCTACATTTTCTATGTTTAAGTTTTTTTTCTATCTTCAACCGTTAACTAGTTACACGCTATTTTTCGAAAAAACGTTTATCGCACCACATTTTTTTGCCGAACTTTATACTCTCTAGAGTCTAGCGCCTCAGCATTTCATTTTACAAAAAAAGTAGTAGAGAATTAAATTTCCTTCAAAATGATATATCAGTTTACCATTTTATCTTCACCTTATCCAGTGGCGTACTTTCCATAAGATCGACTAGGCCCAGGCCTAGGGCGGCCAATCTGTGTCCGCGACCGGCGGAAGCGCGCGAGCGCCTGCTATCTAGCTCAAGAACGTGCGGGGCGAGGCGACGTACACTGAGAAAACTATATGGTCTTATAACTATCAGAGACAGAATTTGTAGTTTCTCTAACTATAATAAATATAAATACTTTGTCTCTGACAATTAAAAAATATCGGTTGAACCGAACGCAATGCCGATTTTCGTACAACTTCACATTTCTACGTTGAAAAGTTCGCAGAAAGGGGCGGCTGGTACTTACTGAACGGCCTAGGGCGGCCAAGACTGCTAGTCCGCCTCTGACCTGATCCAAAGTTTTCAGAAGTGTGTAGCTCGTTTACAGTTGGAGATAGAAAAAACCTCAAATATAGAAAATGTAGGAAATTTTATCAGCTACAATTTTTTAGCATGGAATTTCTTCATAGGACCATTTGCTGTTTTCGAGATATACGCGAAAAACCAAAAAAGGGACCTTTGAAGTGCTCCCCACCCCTCTTACGCCTACCCGAGGGTCAAAGACTTTTAGTATTTTTTTTTTAACCAGTCCAAATAAAGTCCCGAAGTCGGTTTTTGCGCTTATTGACATTCCGGCTAGAATCATTCGTTGACTAGATTGTACCTATTGGCAAAATTGCCGATGCACATTTTGTTTTGTTAAGTTAAAAAAAATTACATCTAATAGAATATGACATAACTAGGTAACTAAATCGAATGCTAAAACATAATATAAGATCCATTCACACATATCAGCGACGTCACACTTACAGTGCCGTGTCACTGTTAGTTCAGTATTTCGTTATTAATTTTATTTCACGTTATTGCCTCACTGCAATCAAAAACACGTCAGTGAAAACCGCAGAAATATTGTTGGTAACGATATACCTAAATGATCACTGCACGGATACTGAAGCAACACTGAAGGTATAAAAGACGTTACTTTGCCGGAAATGTGTGAACGCGTATATTTAAACTAAAGGCGGCGATATTATTTTTCACTGACACTGATAAAACTTCACGGGCCACGGCACTGATGGATGTTACATTTAATCTCTAGTTTAATTTGCAAAAATATTGAAAATATAGAACCTCCTCCTTTTTTGAAGTCGATTAAAAATCGTAACACCCAACTATAAGGTCCCCTTGTTAATGCTTTATCAAAAGTTAAGATTAAGACACGCGCTAGAAGAACATTTATGTTTATCTAAATGTGGAAAAATGCACGCGGTTGAACTTTGATTTTTAGGCTTCTGTACTAAAATGGTAAAAAAAAGAACCCATATTGTGAGATTTCGTTGTCTGTCTGTTAGTATGTCACAGTTGGTTTTCTAAGAACTATACCTATATATTATGCTATTGACCTGAAATTTGGCATAGTTTTAAAGCTTGTGTGTCCGCACCTAGTCCGAAATTTAGAATAAAAAAATATTTTTTTTATATTTTTGGGGGCAAAAAATTGAGGGTAAATGTTTTTTTTCCTTTATCTGATTAAGTGGAGGTATCATATGAAAACACACTTATTACAGATTTCAAAATGGTATATTGTGTAAGTAGTGTGCTAAATACATCTTTATACGTCAGGCGCGATGTTTTTAGCACAAGTAGTAGGCGAGCGCGCACGAGCCTTGGCGAATGTGCATCGCGAGCCGCATACGAGTGCTAAAAACATCGCCTGACGCATACAGATTTAGCACACGCGTTGCACACTATACTTTATTCAACACATGCATGGTTTTAGAGTTTATTTGAATTAAAAAGAACAGTCACATAATGGTTCATTATGTAACTGTTTTTCATTATAGCACTGAAAAGCGTTACATAATGGTCACTAATCAATAAACGGCTATTTAATGTCCGCAAAACAGATATAAAAAAACACTAAAAGCGTGCATGTGTTGAATAAATATATTTTTTTAATTTAATTGTATCTATACCATACTACATTTATTTTTTAAAACCATTTTTAAAACTGTTTTGATCAAATCATATTTCAACATTTGACCAAACTAAATGGAAATAATATAATTTTTTTTAAATTTTTGGTAGTAGCTCATAAAATATACCTACTTTATTTTAAGATTTACTTGCAAATTCCTAAATCACAATAAATTTAAAAAATGTTTACTTTTGAAACTAGAAAATAAAATACATGATAAATTATTTATTGATAAACTTTGCGAAATTAATGTTTTTATTGTATAAATTAGCAGGTATATTTAATAAATGTACAGAAGTATAAATACATTAGTGTGGGTTTATTTACATCATTCATCTTAGCAAGTGGGCGCTAACACAGGTGGAAAATACTTTATTTTGCATTTATCTGTTTCTTTTTTTTTAAATTTGTAATAGATACAGTGAAACATCTCTGAAATAAAATCTAACCACTTTGGATTAAAAACGGATTAGTTTTATAACTGACAGTAGTCTTGTGTTTCAGTTGCCAAGAAATAATTACCGAGGATTAAGGAATAGAGTGAAGACACAAGTTCTCGACCACCCATCTGTCGTCAACCACTTTTATATTTTATAGTAATTGACAGAATAGATTATTGCAATATACAGGGTGTCAAAAGAAAAGTGCAATTCATTGTACTGCGCGATAGAGGAGCTTAAAATAAGAGAAAAAATCTGTATAAACATGGGTCCAAATCTCAATAGTTTATTAATTGTGAACAATTAAAAATACCCCTTTATTGTAACATGCAGGTATGCAAAAATGATATGGGTAAGTTAAAGATTTGAATTTTGATGGTTAGAATGAATTGCTGGACGTTTACATCATGTTTACATAGGTACAAAACAGTATTTTTAAGCGATTTTTTTTTTTGTTTCACAGCTAAAATAATCAAATCTTTAAGTTCCATATCATTTTTGCATACACGTTACAATAATATTTGTTCATAATTAATAAACTATTTCGATTTGGACCTATGTTTATACAGATTTGTTTTCTTATTTTGAGCTCCTCTATCGCGCAGTACTATGCATTGCACTTTTTTCTTTGACACTATGTATAATAAAGAGAATTGTATAATTTTAAAATTTATATTTGCATATTTTATTTATCCATCGGTGCGAAGAGAAATTAGAAAATATTAATTTGCAAGAGAGGAACACATATCAAGAAACAAATATGTACAATCGCGGACTCAATATAGTAGAGTCCAATTACTTTTAGAATGGTACCGATACGTCATCAATGTATTGGCGTCAATCATAAAAAGGCCACCTAAAAAGGGAAAAAAGCAAAAAAATAACTTTATTTTATTTTATTTTTTTTTTCATTTTTTTCAGTAACCCTTTGCACACTACGTGACTGGGTCAGGTAGACGGCGTCCAGATAAATAGGCGTTTTCTGTCAATGACGTAGCGGTATCATTCTTAGAGTAATCGGATTATAGTTTACACCTGAGTTTTTTCAGTGTATGTTCATAAAAAGTCAGTAGCTCAGCAATAAATTTAGTTTGATAGAATAACGTCAATATCAAAAATTAAATAAATAATTGTTTAAATGCCTCGAAACTATTTAAACGATGAACAAAAAAGAAGAATAATAATTATTGCAAGATTGAAGGAGTGGTTTGTCGATTATAGTACTTCATGTAAAATAATACTTTCGTAATTTCCTGCTTCCCTAACTATTTTAGGCAAAAAACCTCCAAATAAAAGTTTTAGGGCATAAAATTACCTGTCTAAATCAATAAAACAAATTTAGTTTTGCATAATTTGGAACGGCAGAAATTAGATACAAAAATGTCTAAAATTACCTCAAAAATAGATGCTTCCGTCCAGTGGATAAAACGTTATCATTTTGTTGTTCCATTGCTATTCGTACCTATTTCTGAGGTAATCATCGACATGTTCATATCTAATTTCTGCCGATGCAAAGCACGCAAAATTAATTTTGTTTATTGATTTAAATGCAGAACTTTATGCCCTAAAAATTTTATTTCAAGGTTTTTTACCTAAAATAATTAGGAAAGCAGAAAATTACAAAAGTATAATTTTATATGTTGATAATCGACAGCCGCGATCACAACCTTGTATATGATGTATTTAATAATCTATTCTGTTATTAATAAACATAAAGAAAATACATACGGGCCGAATTGATAACCTCCACCTTTTTTGAAATCGGTCAAAATGGTCAAGTGGTCGAGAACCATTTCATTTTATATGCCTTACAAAAGTGTTACCAGGTCTACGTTTTCATTTCATTCTTCCGTATTTGAGTTTTCTCTGTATTAGCGAGATACAGCATAATTGGAGTTGGTTAGAGTTGGAACTCCGGCCGCTAGGGAAATCGGAAATATAATGTGGCGGTTTTTTCCAATAATTTAGCTCTATTGTAGATGTATTTTAATGAAGCAATTCGTTCAAACAAAGTCATAAATTATTATAGACCTGCAATTCACCCTTATTTTTTTGACTCAACTGGCAACTTTGAGATAACTTATTCTTTTGCAAAAATTATTGAAAATATATATTCTAAGAATACCTTAGAGTAAAATTACTTAAAATAACATGCGGCGGAAATTATAGAAATAACTTTTAAACCTTGAACGATCTCGATTTGAAGTTTTAATTTTTTTTGTTATTAATTTTTCGGTCATTAGATCTCATTTTTCTCAGTAAATTAAATATTAAACATAATATATTTGTATAAAATTTAATTTTAGTAATCTCGATATATGGAATATTTATCGTCGAGTGCCTTGTCAACTATCGCATCGGCTATGAATAAGCATAGGCGATACGCTAGTAGGCAAAGCACTCAAAAGTACTATTAGTTCAGGCAAATACGATAAAAAGTTGCCCGAACCCGGACATTTGAAACCTCAAGCTAAAAATTGGTGGTAATGTCAAAGAGTAGTGTTCTGATTGATATCCCAAACTTCTTAAAAAATCCCTCTGGGGGAAAATCCGCCATCTTGAAAAACCACGAAATTTTACCACCTTTATTACTTTTTTCGAAATATCTCAGAAACGGTCGACTTAAGCAATTCTTCCATTATGTAATGTTTTAAAGAGGATTACATTTCCTACAATTTTCATTCACACAACTTTTCTGTGATACTAATTGTAAGCACGCTACAGCTTCTTGAATTAAATCACGCACTTTTTGTAACCTTGGTAGCCAATTGTTATAATGTTAAGTCCTTTCAATAGCTTTATTTATTGTGTTCTTCATCGAATTTTAAATTGAAAATAACTATGTTCATAAAGCAAGGAACGCCCTAAACCGTGCTTTTTGTGCCATTTCGATATCTTTAAAAATTGAGAAGCTATAGACAGTCAAAGTTGAAATCATCACAGAGTTTTACGTGTTTTTTTTAACACGCGTTTCGAGTACCTTCCATACCGAATACAAAAAAAATCCGTCTGGGAAGCCATAGGAAATTTAACGCCCTAAACGATGTTTTTTGTCAAAGAATAGTGTTCTAATTGATATCCCAATCAATTAGAACACTATTCTTTGACATTTCCACCAATTTTTAGCTTGAGGTTTCAAATGTCCGGGTCAATGTTTAGTAATTTATACCGTACTATATAAAAATATAGAGATATTCATTTATTATTAAAAAAACCACACACAGCAGTTTACTTGAACACTGAACATGTCGGGCGTCTATAATTTACAATTCATTCATTCAACACTGAACTAAAAGTCGTTCAAAAATCAAGATTTTGTTGATGAGTTCATATCTGACTTCAGTGTTGGTTTCAGTGTTTATTTGTCACACACTCACACATTATCATGCTTCACTGAACTGTAAGTTTGAACACTGAACTGTGGCATGAAGTTTGATCATCAGTGGGCCCTATTACATCTTTAAAACAATTGAAGTTTGAATAATGAAAAAAATTAGCCTTTTCTATAATGAAGTTTCTGGATGGGAGCATTTGTATACGTTGAAAAGAGATAGTAATTTTTAGTAGTTTTTCCTATAGTATTCTCATATCATATATTTTCGATTAATATTTGATCGAACAAGTTTTCTCGAATTTGCCAGTTACTCCTTTTACTTCATTTACAGACTTTTTAAGGGCGCGTTGCAGGCCTATTAAGCATGATATGTGCTTAAATGAAATGATTATGACCATGAACCCTAGCAGGATTGATACATACTATTTTTTTTTTATTTGAAAAAATGCGCTTAGTTGCATAGACTTTAATATACGGGTGTGTCATACTATGTATTTTTATTCATGTTTTAAAATTGTCATCCAATCTTATAATCAGAGGACAGTTTTCTCAGGGAGACGCAATAACAACCTGGCAATGCTCTGAATGCATTATAGTATGGAAAAGTTTGGGAATTACTGCCATAAGGGCAAGGCATAGGTAAAGGATAAGATATTGTTAAATTAATTTAATTCATGAATTCTTATTATTCATGTTAGGTATCGCTAACGACGCTAACTATATTCTGTTTTTCACATCAAATCTTCAATTTCTTGTGGATAGACTGTACCCGTTTGGTGACATACATAAATTGTCACATAAATATAACCCAGTAGAAATTTAAATTGGCTATTAGTTTGACATAATGATCAAACCAGTATTGGTCTACTATTCCCCTGTCCAGTTATATTGGGCTGCCAACCCACGTAAAACGCCTGATTTCACTCAAGCGATTTTTAAGATATCCCCTGCAGAGAAGACAAAATTTTGAAATTGCATACGCATACTGATGCTCATATTAACTGTCCTATAAACATGATATTTTGTTAATTAAATGACAATAATTAATGCGAGATAAACGTACTTTACTTGATTGAAACTAAAGTTAATAAGCATATAAATAATATGAATAATAATAATATACATGTATAATATAATAATATGAATAACCATAAGAATATTCAATGTTCAAAAAATCGGATGGGCTCAGCCTCGGGCTCAGCTCTGGTTGTACCGCAGTGTTTTCCGCAGGACTACGTTTTTGAAGAAAGTTTATAAATTTTAATATTTCATAATATTTTTGATCGCGATCTATTTCATTACAGCAAAATGTGTTAATGTATTTCAATATAATGTCAACATACACACAAAGTCGTAATTTGTGTTGCCTTTTTTGAATGTTTTTTTTTAATTGTATAATAAACTAACAAAAGCATATTAAAATAATAACTAAACGGGACCTTTGCGGCTACCGACTTATTTTATTGTAAACTATAGACGCGTCGACCGCTTAGGTCTTGATTACATTAATTATTAATAATAATTAACCTAAAACTAAATGACAAAACAAAACATCCATGAGCGGAAGCGAGATTCGAACCCACGACAGTCTGGATCAGAGGCCGCGACGCTAACCACTGAACCACACTGTCCTCGTGGTTACCGAGCTGAGTGGTAACAAACATACACACATGCACACGCACACACACACACAAACTTTCGCATTTATAATATTAGTAGAGATTACTCACTCACCTTGCTCGTTCGCTCGAATTTTATTAATACGTTAGTCGGGTGAGGCCGGGCCAGCCAATTATTATTATAGCCTATGTCCTAAAGAAAAGTATCACCTATCGCATCACAGTGAAAAAAACTTTCAAATCGGTTCAGTAGTTTCAAAGATTACTTTTTTCACTCGGGCGAAGCCGGGCCGGCCAATTATTATTACAGTCTATGTCCTAAAGCAAAGTATCACCTATCGACCAGTGAAAAAAATTTTGAAATAGGTTCAGGGTACCTATTGTGTAACTCGTTTTTAGTGATTTCACTCATGTGAGATTGCTCACGCGATTGTGTATTTTCACAGAAGTGAAAAGTGAACTTTTTCACGTGACATTATTCACCATCGAATTTGTCAGTGAAACGTGAAATAAGAGTGAGACAGAGAATAAATTGAAAAAGGACACATAAAAATACCTTAACATGACAGCTTAGTTCTTAGATACCTAGATAATAAAAGAAATGCAATAAACGATAATACACAAATTTGAAATATCTTAATTTTTTAAACATAATATAGGCAAAGACACATTATGAATTTATATATTTATTTATAATACATAAATTTGAAAATACATTTCTCTTCAATTTTTTAAACATAATTATACGCAAAAACACATTATGAATATATAAGATCGATAAATTAAATTACAAAGTTCACTTTATTTATATACTTCATCAATTTTTGATTCTCTTTACGTTCATTGTTATTTATCTGTCAAACACCGCATAATATAACCTCATATCCGCATTAATTTGTATTTTTAAAGTGAAAATATCCAACAAAAAATAAAATCCCTACTTTGTGGCCTAGTGATTTCACGAGTGAATCCATATGTTACACAATAGAGTGAAAATTTTCACATGACATGAAAATGTGAAAATGAACACATTCACAAAAGTTACACAATAGCCCCCCAGTAGTTTCTGAGATTACTTTTCTCACTCGAGTGAAGCCAGACCGACCAATTATTATTATAACCTATGTCCTAAACTCCAAAGCAAAGTATCACCTATCAAACAGTGAAAAAAATTAGAATACTTACTTCTGACATTGTCGCTAGCTAGATTTTAAATGCCCACTTCGTTCGTTATGAAATTTTAATATAACAATAATTTCAAACGAATATTACTTAACAGGGGTGGCAGTAATAAAATAATTTTTCCTACAAAACTTTCTTATTTTTTAAAGACCTTTTCAACAATACCACTTTCAACCTATCGTGCTATCTAAAATTCCAGAGTTCTGGACATTCTGGAGCAAACTGTTTGGGATGCCGGCATTTCCGTGAAGTAATAATATCACCATTCGATTCTTTATTACGCCTTTTATCATATAAATTTTTGTTCCAACTCTCTACGGCTAACCGTTTTTGAAAAAAAAAGTGTGTGTCTCAGCTCCAACGCACGACTGGAGTTTACTCCTTAAGTACGAAACATACTTACATGCGTCAGCTGTCGCGCAGCATTCCTTGTACAGGTGCGCAAGGTACGTTGCGCAGAAAAACGTAACGTTTTTTAGTTAACGCTTGTATAAATTTTACTCCTCATAAAATTTCCATATCGGGGGCCTTATATGAAAATGATTCTTAAGGAGTAAACTCCAAAAAAGACTGATACGGGTCTGCCTCACCCCCTGTATATTATACAATATATCAGTAAATTAGTAAATTGTAAAATAAACAAACTGAGGCAACAGCTATAAATTGTCATTTGTTTCTGTTTACATTTTTAGGTTATGTTTGTTGGTTGTAATCTGCAGTACTGTTACCGACCGGTCGGTTCAGCAGACACTCCCTTTGTTCAAACTTATCTGTAATTTCGTTTTTATGTACCTGTATTAAAAAAATCCATACAAGTATAGGTCCCCAATTAGTATTATAAACAAGGCGTGAGGTGGGTCGTTTATTAGGACTAAAGTGCGACCCTTGAGGTCCACACGAAGAACTTCCCAGTTTGATAAATATTTAATAACAATAATTAAATGAGATATTACATAGAAAAGTAATCATTTTAATCATTAAAACATAATTATTATTTATTACCAAAAATGAATTAAATTGTTCAACCCAGTTAAAAGATACGATCAAATAAGTGTTCTCCAAATCGACCCTTTAACACCCTGTACCTTGTTAGGGAAGCACTTTTGGAAAAAAGTTATTGTTGGTTTTCGTATTATTTTGACAGTAGGTACATCCTGTATCATTTATGGTACTCATTACAGAATCACTTTGTATAAACATTTTTTTAACATTCTGTATAAATTATTATAGGTGTGCACATTCTTTGACTCTAAATGTCCACATTTTAAGAAAATCATTAATACGAAAGATTTTCCAATAAATTTAAGTTATAGATAGATCTTTTACCGAATAGTAAATTACGTACCTACTTATAATCAAATTTTTAATGTACAGTGAGATCCAAAATGATTATTTTTAAAATGTCATAAAAAATGTATTACTCAGTAAGTTAGAAGAGGAAATCTCTATGGCGTAGGATGAATTGCAATACTGATATTGAGTTAATTGCATTTAATGTAGGTACTAACGTTTCGGTACACTTCGTAGATCGTACCATCTCAGAGTAGTACCTATCTAGAATTTTACATTGAGAAATTATAATTTTGTTTAACAAATTAAATATAACATTTAAAACTGTATAAATATGAAACAAGAGAAAATTTAACAATGTTGTCTAGTTATTAGTATAAAAAAGAAAATTTGTATTTGACATCATGAATTGAATTTTAACTAGAAAATTTTGAAAATTGTCAAATATAATGAAAAATGTCAATTAAAAATGAACCTCTTCTGAAAGCGAGGGTATTAAAACTGAATAAAGAAATTTATGTAAAAATCTGAGACGACAGACATTAATAAGTTTAAACTTGTGTAGTGAATTTATGTTACATTTTTTCAATCAAATTGCTGTATATAGAGGACAAACCCTCAATATCTGTCCTTTTAATAACACTCGTTTTGAATTTTTGAATGAAAACTATTTCTAAAAATAACCGTTTGAAATAACTGCATTCTTGTATTAATATATTAGGATTGTTAAAGTCAAATTCATAATTATTGTTATAACTGTGTTGAACTAAAGATATGAGATTTGTTTTAGGATAAAAATATTTTTTGTATTTTTGTATGTCATAATTATGCTGTTTTAAAGGTTGGTACAGATATTGAGAAATCTAACCTATATACAGGGTCTTCAAAGTTAAGTCGGCACTATTGCTAACTTCGTTATTTTTGGATCTACAAAGTCGGTTAAATTAGCAAACTAGAAGTATTTTTTCCGGTGAATAAAACGATGAAAACAGAAAAACAATTGAATATCGCGTTTTCGAGTTTTATCAAAAATTTCTATTTTTTTTAATGATACACCCGGTATACAATATTCACAATCGATAGACAGTTGATTTCTGAACAAAAAGTGTCCCATAGTCTTCTATCCTTATGTCAAAAATGACTAAGTTAATAATGATTTTTCAAATTCAAATTAAAGGTAGCTGTGTTAATGGCAGCTTTGGCTCACCATAAAATAGAAAGTGACAAGAATATCCATGAGGTGAAAAATATCGTTTATTTCAAATTATTCTATAACTTGGAAGAAAACAAAATTCAAATAAGATTCTCAAAAACATCACCCTCTTGGTCCAAGCATTTTGTAGCCCGCTTGCAACACTCCTAGTGACTCTGACAATCATAACTTGAAAACGCGATGCTCAATTGTTTTTCTGTTTTCATCGTTTTATTCAGCGGAAAAAATACTTCTAATTTGCTAATTTAACCGATTTTGTAGATCCAAAAATAACGAAGTTAGCAATAGTGCCGACTTAACTTTGAAGACCCTGTATACAGCATTACATTATTTACAATCAATGTATCATTTTTGTAAGTGGAATTATAATTTTTATATGAAATTTTTTTATTCCAACGCATCATTTTGACAACTGTCAAAATATCTCTAAAGCCTCTTTCGATAGTTATCATTAATTTTTGCGATTGATAGTCATATATTTTTTATGACATTTTATAATCAATACATGATCAATACATCAATACATTTTGGATCTCACTGTATAATTATTTTTTTATATTATAATATGATAGTTTTGTTAGCTATGGAAGATTTTTAAGATATTATACATTTAAGTAAAATTTTGTTTTATTTTACAAGCTGCGCAAAAATGAGTGAAAGTTCTTCAACCGAGGTAATTTAAAAAAAAAACTATATATCGTATTTATAAAAAAGAAAATTGTTATAAAACTTGTTAATTACTACTATGCTATTATTTGCATGCAGCCAATCCAGGGAAATGAAGAAAAAGAAAAACAAGGTTCTTTTAATGCTGATTTAGAATTAAAAACTGAACGGCAAATGGTAAGTACCAAAAAAATGTACCCAAAATACAAATTATTCATAAAAATAGATTAATAAAATGATTTAATATTATATTTTGCCGTAAAGAATCTTAAAATATCGATAGTTGTCATCATTCTATCCTAAATAAATTTTCTTGTAATAATATTGCCGTAAATGAATGCCAAATGTGATAATTTTGAACGATGGTTATTTGCATTTGACTAAGTAAACTAGCAAAAAAGGCGAGATCCTTAAGAGATGTCACCGCTTCAAATTCATTTAGATTTTAATTTTTAAATGTGTGTTGGTGAATTTCAATCGATCATCTGAGACTCTGGCCGGCTTTTTCATTACAACGGAAAAATGAGAACTGAATATTGAATGCTCCAATTTTTCGTTTTTTACTAGAACTGGATTATTAAATGAACTGCTTTATTTATCGTTTATCTTACTTTAACGGAAAAGTGAGTGACATAAACTTTTATTTTATGATCATAAATTTAAACGTTCAAGAAAAGTATATTATTTTGGTTAGTTTGTATTCTCGATATTTACATATCTGTCACCGCACCGACATATGTAAGTATTTATAATCCTGTTTGATATTAAAAAGGAAAATTTTCCTGATGATATCTGTATTCTGTAGCATGTTCTATAAATTTTCCATAAACGTTTCTCGATAATGCTACATGATTGATCAGGATTGCATAGCCGCAAAATATCTGGTTATGTTAAGGTATTGGCGGACATTATGGGGAAAAAGGGGGGCACTTGCACCCTCCACCTTGGCTTTTCAGCTAAGAATAATTGACAACTAGATAATTTGTTGTTTGAATTTGACAGCATTAAAAATCATAGTTTTTGTATACTTAGGTATAAGAAAAATAAGGTTTACTGGTTTTTGATCTAAATGCTTTTGCTATTTACCACCTCCTGGTTAGTGAAATGTATTAATTATTTAGAGTACATACATTTAGAGAAAACCAAATCCTCACGGAAACCTGCGCACAAAAACTGGTGTGAAAAGTAGTCAGTGGCGTACGCAAAACAGATCAATAAGACAAAGGAAATAAAATGTTAATAAACACGCATCACTGATAATGCACTTCAAACACAATGCAATGCTCGATTTTTAACAGCATGTAGGTAACATAATCTAAACAGTGAACACTGAATGACAACTTGACAAGTAAATAAAAACCTTTCGTCTAATATTTTATTTGGATCTTTATTTATAATTCATATTTTTAGAGTTATGTAAAACAAAATTTTTTATAGTAGATCTTTTAAAGTATTTGTAATTTTGACTTACTGTATCCTGTTCCTTGGGTTATACAATAAATTAAAATCTATCTATATCTAACAGTGTACTGTGATTGACGTCACTGACATGTAAACCGCACCCCTTTAAAAATAGAATAGACCAATCAGAACCAAATCTGGTTTCTGCTCATGAGGCGGTTAAGTTTTCTCTAAATGTCTCTACCATACCAATTAACTCTGCTCCTTCAATTGGTTATAATAACATATAATATTGTGTATCAAAAACAAATAGACAAAACATAAATGAGATACCAAAACTGATGAACATTGCTCCACTACTCCAACCTGCGTGGATGGCCGATAAGATATATCAAACTTGAAATCAGCCAGGTTTCTTTACCGCATCCTGTATTTTTGAGCAATGATAAGCTTGTACCATAATATATTCTTAACAGCCTTAACTTTTTTTTTAACAAGACTGTGATTCCCTCTTAAATACGAGTACATATTAAAATGCCAACTAATAGAGTGATGACTATGGAATCACTTGGGACGTCATAAATTTAATTAGGTATAATAAACTTATGCGGGTATAATTCTATATTTTAATTTTCAAACTCATTCCCACCGCAGTCCAACATTAGAAAATGTGTATTTAATTAAAATTTACTCTCAGAGCTGTACAGTGTTAATATATTATAATAAAATTAAATCTGTCGTTATTAGTACTAACAAAAGAAATATTAATCTCGGTCAGTTTATATAAATTAACAGAATGACTTTATTATTATTCAAATATAATGTTTTAAAAACTCCTACATTCTACACATAGTAGCCTCTTGTGAAGTCGACGCTTCTAGCCCTTCCTTTCCTGCGTCTTACTATTTTTAACCGTTAATGAGTCTTCATTGCTGCATATCGTGACGAAACTGGTTATAATCTCAGATCTCACAGTAGGTACCTATATTAATTGTTTTGGACTCGAAAGAAATAAAACGAAGGGGTTTCCATTTTCCATTAAGTCAAAGTTTTCTTCCTTAAAAGCCCCGTAAACGATCACTTAAATCTACTGTACCTATTGTATTTATAATGGAAATGCATAATACTGCACTAGCAGTTAGCACTGATTTCTCATAAGAGATAAGAAAATAATATAGGTTTGTTTGATAAACTTGTCCCAGAAATGTCATCTTAATGACATCATATTATATGCCAAGTCATTCGTCCGTCTAATAGTCCTGATTAGTATACCAAACAAATAGATCACAAACGAGATAGCTTTTTCTAATCACAGAGCCGCATTACGAAGTATTGCTGTCCTGGATAAGTTTTACTTGGCGCCGTTTACTCGTATAAGGGCCAAACAATAATTGAGATAAAATGAGTCTTATGAAAATCTCCATTTCTTCATACAGACTTTCATACAAGCGACTAGACCCTGTAGTCAGGGTCCATTCTGATTGGTCGAATACCCCATCTTGATGTCGGTTGATACACGCTCACACACCTAAACGAACGTAACAACTAACTAGTGAACTCTGTATACTAATATGGACAGTTGATAGCTCTTAAAAATGGGTTTTGTATGTGGAGAATGTTCAAATACATATTCTTCAAGACAAGCATTAATGTTCACAAAATCAGAATGAAAACTTCAGGTAAGGCTTGTAATCTAATTCTTTCTATAAAAGTCGATCAATTTTTTGACATTTCAAAATAAAACCTAATTTAATATTATTATTTGAAATATTATAGGTGTCCAAAATTTATATAGTAACAGTATTCTTGAGAATTTGGAATGGAAAGATAAATTTTAATTAAGTTTTATTTTGAAATGTCAGAAAATTGATCGACTTTTATAGAAAGAATTAGATTACAAGCCTTATCTAAAGTTTTCATTCTAATTTTGTGAACATCAATTCCTGTCTTCAAGAATATGTGTTTGAACATTCTCCACATACAAAACCCATTATCAACTATCCATATTCGTATACAGAGTTAACTAGTTAGTTGTTACGTTCGTTTAGGCGTGTGTGCGTGTGTCAAACGACATCAAGATGGGGTATTCGACCAATCAGAATGGACCCTGACTGCAGAGCCTAGTCGCTTGTGACATTCATAAGGTTCATTTTATCTCAAACAACCTTAAATGGAAGAGGTGATTGATGGTAGGTCCTGATGTTAAGAGGCAGTGACTTAAACCTAACTGTTTTAACCACACCTGAAAGAAAAATATAAAATCAAATTAATAACAGTAGTGTTTTTACTGTTTAAATCTGACCTTATAACAGTTCTGTTATTTGTCAACATTATGCGATTTATTAACTATATCATTTGTCAATTTTATATGCAAATTATATCTGTATATAATTTATTAAGGTTCTATTGCAATTGTTGAATATTTATTATAAAAAATCTGATCCAGGGCCATTCTGTGGGAGTCGGTTGTGCATACTGTGGTTTTTAACACCAATAAATATTAAAAATAATACCCTGACGCTGGTTGCAGAAACTATTGTTAGAAAATATGATTTGATATAATGACCTTATATTGTGATCATTAATATTTCTCCGTAAGAACCGCATTGTAGAATTTTAAATCGATCGTGCTCGAGAAATAATTAATTGATTGAAACAATATTTTCTTCAAACTATTTATGCATAATATATTTAACATAAAGTTTTTTGCACAATTTCTACTTCGAAAAAACGTTTTTCTACGCATATTGATCAAAATTTAGCTTGAAAAGCGATTTTTTTCTATGTAGTTGTAGATCAATGATTTCTTTCTGTGTGAGTAAAATCTAGTGTTCTACCTACATGACAGGGAGTTTCATAACGAAATTAGACTGCTCCTGCATGCAGTAAGTATAAAAACAATTTATATGATCACAATTTAAGATTATTGTCAAATCAAATTTTTTGACAATGCCTTCTGCAACCCAGCATAATTAAATTATCAATAATAATCATTTGTTTATTTTAACCTCAATATTAAATATACACTATACAGGGTGTTATAAAATGATAATGAATTTTATTAATATAGAAGTATAATAATACATACTGTAAAATACATTTATATAGCGATAGATTTATTTAGACCTGATACCCAAATTATATTTTTATTAAAAAACAATTATATTTTAATTTTCAGAATATTAAAATATAATTGATTTTTAATAAAAATATAATTTGGGTATCAGCCTATCAGGTCTAAATAAAACTATCGCTATATATTGAATCGACCCAAACTACTTCCTGAAACATCAAGATAAAATACATTTGCTTAAATAATATACTGTTACAAAACTGTTTTCTGAGTTGGCGGAATAAATATTTATTTACAATAATTATAAATACAATAACAATAAATGCAGCAACGAAAAGTCAATTCTAACAATAAAAAAACTTAAACGGTAATTATCGAACTAAACGAGCCACTTAAATAACACTTAACAAATAACTATATATACAAGGATTATTTATTTGTAATTATTTATGTCACTGTACTGACTGATGGCACGACTCTCCATTCACTGATTGCCCCAACACGACACACTCGCCGTTTATATACCTGCTTGCGGTGTACGCTCAGTGCGTACTCGTATCCTCTAGCGTTGTCTGGAATCTTTGATACCATTCCACGCTTTACTACTGTGACCTTTCTTTCTCGTGGTTTCTATTGGAGGCAGTGGCGTAACATCTTGAGGTTTGCTACAATACTAATAAAATTAAATTAAATATACTATATCTTACTGAAGTTACTTAGTTAAGCAAATGTATTTATATATATTTTACCCACTTATAGTTCTAATCAAAACACAGAAAAATGTAATCAATATGGGCTCGCAAATCAACTGTTTTCAAGATAGAGGCGATCTTGTATTTTTTAATAGTATTGCATAAAAAGTTATACTTTCTTATGCAATTAACTCAAAGGATACAAATTAAAATTTAATTTACTTTTAAGACAGTGTAGTTTACACTACACAGTACACACTACATACTCAAAATCTACATTCGTCCAGCAAACACTGATTCCAGTCAGCGGTCTGGAGCGTCAGTTTGTAACTCAACAAAGCGGCGACGGTCGAACTGTATGAACGCCGTCCGGCAAACAGTGATTCTAGTTAGTGAATTGGAATGCCAGTTGGTAGTTTATAAGTGGGTGAAATCACATAGCTCGGCCGACGATGATTTGAAAATTTAGGGAACTTTTAGTAGGGTTTATAGAGCGCGATCTGGTGGGAAATGACTCCAAGCATCTGTCAACAGCAGTTCAAATATTACAGGGCCTCGATTCAGCTACATCACTGTCACTAAGAGAGGTAAATTATAAAGACAAACACAAATTGTTGTAAGGTAGTCAGTTCATGTACATGCAACAGGAATAAGCCAATTAAGTTATTGAAGCAAATTGACACAATAAACAACACAAATGTGCCATTCGTGTTCGCGGCAATTGTCTAAAGGTAACATTGTTTTACATATTATTAATTATTTTGTCCAGTCCTTGGTTTCTATTCAATTTGAACTGAATTCATTAATAAATTTCAAATATTTGACTGTCATTGAAAAAGTATTGCCGTGATTCATTTTAAGAATGTGGGTGCTAAAGGTGTTTAGTAAAAAAGCGAACCAATAATTTTTAAAATAAAACGAAAAGGAATAGTAGGTACCAAGTATAAAGTGTTCACGATTTCAGGAACATTAATCCATCAAGATCCACCATACTCAAAAATATACGAAATCAGTATTGCCAATCCATATTTAATTAACAGAAGTATATTATTGCTGTTTTAGAAATATCCCGTTATTAATAATCAAGGGTTACTATCGAAATATAGTATATTGCGTTAAAAGGGTCGAAACACAGCGCTTGCAACCAGTGTGAAGTTTGCTGCCCGGCACTGATTTCATTGTCCTCCACCAGTCCAAGTTTTTCCGCGACGGCCAACGACATTAGAATCTCTTATAATTTCATCTGTGACGTTTTCGGAATTGTCACGGTGACTTTTAAGCAGTTGAAAAATACGTTTAATGTGCTGCGAGATCTTGTGCTACGTTTTTAGCGCAATTTTCAAATGATACCGTTTTCATTTCATTTTCATTCTCTTATCTACATTTTTTTAATCTCTGGGGGGTGGGGGGTCAGTAAGTTTAGATTTAGTCAAATCCATCCAACTTACTCGAGTTATACTGGTACGTTAATGTACAAGCAAACATACGGACAAAAATTTGGTGTGTGTGTGTTTTTAAAGACCACCAGGTTATTTGGGCCTAGCACCAATTCATATTTTCAATGCATTATTTTTTAATAATAAATTGAAAATCCAATTGACACTTTTATCAGCTCTCGGGCTAGAATCCGGGAACTGGGGACTTGTAATAGAGGAACCATAGCAACGCCATGTAAACCACAGCACTGCTACACGCTCGGCTATTCTCAATCCCGACAAAAATTCGGGAAAAGAGTTTTCTTAACGAGTTTTCTTGTCTAGGTGTCTGATGAAATACTTAAAAAATCCGCAAGAAAACGAAATTACAGACAGTTTTAATGTTATATAATAAGAATAAGTATTATTGATGATGTATCAAGAGTGATTAAGTATGTTCGGTTTCAGATTAACCAAGTGTTTTTTTAGCACTGGGCATTATTTAATTATATTATAATTAATGTAAACGTACCTTAATTAGAGTTAAATCAATATTATTAAATTAATAGATATAATAAAGTAGGAAAAAACGAATATAGAAATTGTCAATTAAAGACAAAACAAATTATTTTGAGCTTATTACGTTATAATGTCAAGGCTAAAATGTAAATTTTATTACTTCCATTATTTATAAAAGGCTGTTAACTGTATTTGAATAAGCGTCGTTTCATTAAAATGTAAATATACAAAATACAAGTCTTTAATAAATTAAAGAATTTAAAAAATTTGTTTATTGGTACTTACTGCCTGTCGGATTGAAATAAAATTTGCTTTTTAACACGCTTATATTAGCTTCACCTGTATGCTTGCTTGTATGCTTGCAGTTTGTCAGTTTGTAACCGACTTCTTTGAACTTGATTTTGACCAACTTTGAACGGTCAGATTTAGTTTAAACTTTGCACACTTATCAAGGACCGACGACAATACAATAATTCCATAAGTTTGTCCCATTATCCTGACCAGGATCTCCAGGACTAAAAAAAAAAAAAGCAAAAAACTTCAGATTGAACTGAAACTTTGCACATTTATCAAGGACCGATGACAATACAATAATTCCATAAGTTTGTCTCATTATCCTGACCAGGATCTCCAGGACTAAAAAGCAAAAATAAATTATAATTTAAAAAAACTAAAAAACACGCTTTAATGAACTAAAAAGTAAAAAATAATTAATTTTATTGTAAAAAAGCGTGGGGTAGTATGAAAATATGATACAAAGCACCCCACGCTTTTTTTTAAAGCGTGTTTTTTAGTTTTTTTAAATTATATTTTTTTATTTGTGAACTAGGCTGCAATCATTTATGATTTATTGGTACTGTTTATTAATGTTGATAGATTTTTATAATTTTTACTAGACCAATGATCAGGAAGGTAAATTTCATAAAGTGAAGCAAATTAAATTTGATAAATTTACTAGCCTTTACCCGCGACTTCATTTGCGTTAATGTCTGTTTTGGCACAAACCAAAAATCGGTCTAACCATTCTCGAAGGATACAAACCGACAAAAATTCTGGAAAATGTTTCCTGTCTAAATATTATACAAAATACAGACAGAAGTCCCATAACTATTTTATATATTATTGATGTTTTCCAGGTCTTGAGAATGAGTTTATTAAACTTAAACATTGACGTTTACAAACAAATAGTTTCACAGAGAAATTTTTTCTTAACATTCTAGGAATTAGGCAATCTCATATCATATGGGAAAATATAGAAATTTACTTAAATTCTACGTCCATTTTTTAAAAATTTTCTATTAGTAGCTATTTTTTTTTAGATAAAACGGCGTTTTCATGCATTTAATGAAAGTACTTTGTACTTAGTGTACCTATTATGTAATAGTTTTAAGTTAAATATTAAAAGTTTATAATTTTATTGTAATCAGAGGGGAGACCAAAGGTGGGCATTAACTCGTTAATCCGTTAATCGTTAATTAACGAAGTTAACAATCAGCTGAACTGATTAACTTTTAAGTTAACTTCAAAAAATGTTAACGCTCTTGTTAACTTCCGTTAAATTGAACTTCCGTTAACTTTAGTCCGTTACATGCTAATTTTTATGAAGGGGAACATGCATCTAAATTACCTAATGCAAAATAACGATGAATAATAGCCTTATTCCTACCTATACTTTATTATCGACATAAATAAATGTGTGTTTAATTCTTCTTTCTACTTGTTTTTGTTTTATTTATACCTATTTCTCTGAGCCCAAAAGCAGTAAAGTTTTAAATGGTTAACTTTTAACGGTTAACTTTAACTTGCGTTAAATTTTCGAAAATTTAACGCTCTACCTATTATCGAAGTTAATTTTTTATCTAACGAATTAACGATTAACGAAGTTAACTTTTGGATTAACTGTGCCCACCTATGGGGGAGACACTGTGAATAATAGACATTTAATGTCGTTTCTCTTTTTACAGATAAACTTTTATTTCGAATTTATCAATTTGGTAAATAGTTGTTTATAATTTTATAATAGTTCGAATAATAAAAATAAAATCTCTTTTTACAGAAACTCAGTACATATGTAGTGTCTATATTTTTGTGTCAATCCCGGAATTTTATAAGAAACCTTATATGCATATATATGTGTCATTATATAGCCGCTCATTTTTTATGAAAAACACATTCGGAAAAAGCGTCTTCAAATACGATCAAATAATGAAAATATATATGAGGACAGTATGGCTCAGTTGGTAGCGTCGCGGCCTCTGAATCAGACTGTCGTGGGTTTGAATCCCACCTCTGCTCATGGATGTTTTGTGATGTTATTTAGTTTTACGTGATATATGATATTTGTTGTTTTTAAGACGATAATGACCTAAGTTGTCGACGCGTCTATAATCCACAATAAATAAATAAATAAATAAATATGAAAATATATGAACTATTTACATAATTAGATATCGAAGATTATAGACGTTGTTCAAATGTCATAAGCGCGGTATAATCAATTATTCAATTTAATAATTTAATTCCAGTTTTTCTTTACCTATCATTCAAATCTCCTGGTTATTTTTATCCATATTATGATATTACTAATTCTATTACCAAATCTATCGTTTTGCAAAAATTCAACACAAGATAATATTATGCACATTGTAGAGCTCAATTATTAAATAACAATCTACTTAGAAAATGTGTGTTAAAAGCAAAAGTTTCCAGTATCTGCTATGTGTATAGTGTCTCTACTGTATTTAAAATTTATAAGTCTGTTAAAACCTAAATTTTCGAAAAATTTGTTGTTCTTCAAACATATGTTTCTATTCTGTGATTACATTAAACTGGCGCGCAACTACATGCAAAAAATCGGAAAAGGGATCCGTGAATATGTGCGTGCTCCAAAATTACACATCCGGTACTTAGCAAAATCATTAATGTATGCCAATGGGACACTATGAGCCATGAGGACTTGTTTTGTCTGTAGTCAAACCATGCTTTTCTTTACAAGGGAGTCAGGGACAACACAATCTATGGCAGCGGTTCTCAACCTCTAGAAAGATGGCGTTCACATTGCGACGTTAATGTTGTTGGTGTTGGGCGTAACAAGATTTCAAAGAAATAAAAATAAATAAATGTAAATGCGACATATGTTATTGTGAAAAATTGCCAACAATATGATGTTTACAAATTACATGTAACAATGTTTTTCAATACATGGGCGACTATAGTATAACTGACTCATGTGCATCTCACTGTCCACATCAAAAAGTATCGACATTTTAAAGAGAAATCCAAAACAAATCGACTGACTTGTCTTTATTTAAGAGTATTCGATAGCGGAAGTTACCCCCTGCATCCTTCTAATCAAATCCTTTTCCCTCGCCTATAAAACAGTTCTCGCTTTCCCGACGCTATTTTTAAAGCTAACGGGTTCGGATAAACGCCAAATGAAGGACCGAGAATCACACTACAGATCCTACAGGCGAATTTTTTTGAAAAAGTTTTAGATACGTGTGGAAAATTACGTAATTTTTTTAAAAGTTGTAATTTTTTTCAGGATTTTTTTTTCAATTTTTCGCCTGTATGGGATCTGTAGTGAGATTCTTGGTCCGTCATTTGGCGTTTACCCGAACCCTTTAGCTTTAAAAATAGCGTCGAGAGGGCGGGAACCGTTTTATAGGCGAGAGGAAAGATTTGAGATGAAGAGTGCATGGGGTAACTTCCGCTAAGTATAGAATAATCTTAAGGGTTGTCTCTGAAGTAATCTTGATTAACGGTTCTTTTTCTACAATTAATGTTAATTGTTATATCTGATGCAATGTTTAAACTAAGTTGACCAGACGTTTTAAACAGTAAAATAATCCATTCTACCTATTCCATATTTTGTTGAAATCAAAGGAAATTTTTTTAAGCCTTCCTAAAAATTCAGCAAATGTTTAACTATACTTTTCTGTAACTGAATTTTATTTCCAAAAACTGAAGTGACACATGCACTGTAGTCCGAATTATTCTGTTCAGCGATCGACCCTACCATGATAATTTTACTGAAACGTGTTGCGGATACTTAAATCCTACCAAAATCATAAATGTGAAAAAATTGATCTAAGTTCGTTTCTACCAGTTTTTTCAGTCACCAAAAGAATGGAAATATAAAACGGTGCCAAGTTCCATTCCAATCCCAAACTCGAAAAGTCATGTTTCATTCTTTTCAAGGCCGAACAAGCTGGTAGAAAAGAACTTGGCTTATTTTTTCACATTAATATTTTTGGTACGATATCAATACTTTTTGTAAAGTTAACTAATTTTTCCTAATACAAATTCATAGACATTCCCTAGTTTAGGCCGGAAAAGTTGAGATTTTTTCCCTTATTTGTATCCAAAGCCTTGCCTAAGCGAAGTGGCAAATTTCAAGTCTCTAAATGCACGGGAAGTACTCTACAGGTTTTGAAGAGTCACTCCCAAAATATACAATTTTCTGGGGTCTTTATCTCCTAGACGCTATGGGATAAGTTCTTGAAATTTTTACAGGGCCTTGATGAAACGAACCTTAAAAACATGTATAATTTTCATGACACTAGCTTAATGGGATTTAACAGCCTCATCCGAAATGTCCAGGATAGGACTAAGTGGCTTGCTGCGAGAGTTAATTGGCTTGGCGCTAGGGAATGCAATCTCGAGCCGAGATTGGCAATTCGAGATCTCGCGAGATCAGTCTGGGTTCGAGATTGGCAATTCGAGATCTCGCGAGATTGTCTGGCGAGATTTCGCCTACTTTTAAAAAGAACGTATTGTTTTGTATCTAAAATATTTAAACTTATTGAAAACTACTTACTTGGGACAGTGTGACTGTGTCACTGTGTACGTGTGTGATTTATTGCATAGTGCACTGTGCAGATGATTATTATTCATTACTTTCCTTAAATAAACGTTCATTTTTTTGTTCCAAGATTCAATTAAAGTTTTGTTTTATTTTCAAAATATAACAGCAATACCCCAACTCACACATCACACTATATGTCAATTAATTATTTTGGAAATAACTTCTTAGGAGTTATGAAGCATAGGGTAAGTTACTATTAGTAACGTTCACGAACATTTGGTTTGAATTGTTCTTAGACATATTCAGTATTCACTTAACTTTGAAATTTGTTAGCCCTCTAATGCTTGTTATAAGTTAAATAACTGTCCATTTTACTCAAGAAAACAATAATTAAAACAATATATGCAGAGAAACAAACAGAACCAATTAGCGCGACTGTCAAAAACTATTACGTATAAGTTTTTTTTCAAGCGCGTTTGTTTTTGAAATCTCGTTCGAGATTTCGACCATATCGGGTCGAGATCGCGAACGAGATTTCAAAAACGAGATTGCCTTCCCACGAGATTGAATTTCGAAAAATGGCTCGAGATCGAGATTGCATTCCTTACTTGGCGCACTACCGTCCTTCTAGATTTCAAATTTCTCGTAGTGGTTGAGAACCGATGATCTATGGTAACACATTGCGGACAATTGTATTAATTGTTCCAGTTAAATATCATGTGCGCAGTTTTTCCATCCCATGTAACAAATAGTGTAACTGCATAATGCATTATTGCAACTGCAGCCAGTTAAACCGGTTCCTCTCAACTGATCTTTATATTATGTACTTATATCGCGTTACAAACTTGTAGTATTTTTATAATCCATCTCATGCTTTAAACTACGGACTTCAATTTAAAAAGGACGATCTTCTATCCACTTAATTAATTCTCGCGCATGTCTATAAAGAACTAGGGTTACCAACCGTCCTTTTAGATTGCTTTACACACGTGATATTTTCCAAATACCAAATGTTTGGCATTTGACGAACTATTTGTCCAGGTATTCGTAAGACCACCAACATAATCTACATATACATAAGCCTATTTGGCAAATTTCAATTAAAAACGAGAACATTACATAGCATACTCCTTCTATCAAACATTCACCACCTTTGATTTATGTTTATTTGGCAAATAGTGAACATTTTCCTATTTCGGAACCTATTAATGTATTTACCAAATATCATGAATATTTGGTATTTAACAAATGTCACATAATATACAGAGCAACCTTTACATTTTTAGGCGCGATCTTAGCGAAGCTAGAAGCGCCTATATACACTCGCTTTGTCTGTACGTCTGTGAATCTGTGAATCTGTGAATCTGTCACGCTATTTTGTGTCACGCGTACAGCCCAAACGGATTAACCAATTTTAAAAAACTTTTTTTTGTTCGATTCCTCTCGGGGTCTATTTGATCCTAACGTCGCCCGATTTGTGAATTTTGGCCCCAGAGGGGAGCAAATTAGAAAAAACGGTGTTTTTTGCTTATAGTTTGCTCAATTTAAGTCAGATCGATTCGAAACCTGTCTTAAACGAAAGAGCAGAAAATTTTAGATAGATTTCATGTATAATATTGTGTCAAAACACTTTTTTTATACAGATTTATATGATTATTAAACTAAATAAATGCGACTTTATCTAATAAATCGCGAACTTGTTTCGGTTGTCCTTGTCTGTTGCACAGTGTGATATGGATATTGGAAGATAGCGTATGCCCTGTCTTATGTTGCATTATTTCAATATAGTTATTCAATTTTTTGACTGCTGATGTTTGAATTTAAGTTTAAAAACCCTGGCCTACTGAGTTAAAATGACGTGTAACTAATTATTGACGTCGATCGGATCGGACCAAAATTTCTCGACGTTCATCATATCTTCCCGAACAATTTGACTTTCTCTGTCTCTATGTCCCTTTGTACGCTTATAACTCGAGAACCACTGATCCGATTTACATGATTTTTTTCAAGTAAATAACTTCTTATGCGACTGCGAGTTTTAAAATATTTGTGGCATCACGCAAAAGCAACCGAACTGATTCTCAAATAAAAACGTATGTTCTGGCATCACGCAAAAATAAGTAGGTAGTAGATGCTTTGTTTTTTAAACGGTGGTTTTATTTAGCTTGATCCCGTATATTTCTTACAAATCTTGCGATCGATTGAGTTGAAATTTTGCACACATGTGTAGCTCCGGTGACAATACAATATTATGGTAACTAGCTGACCGGCCCGGCTTCGTCCGGGTGTAAATCGTACTTCTGAATTTTCACCCACTTCCCGTGATCCGATTGAGTTGAAATTTTGCACACATGTGTAGCTCCGGTGACAATACAATATTATGGTAACTAGCTGACCGCTTTCGTCCGGGTGTAAATCGTACTTTTAAATTTTCACCCACTTCCTATGATCCGATTGAGTTGAAATTTTGCACACATGTGTAGCTCCGGTGACAATACAATATTATGGTAACTAGCTGACCGGCCCGGCTTTCGTCCGGGTGTAAATCGTACTTTTGAATTTTTACCCACTTACCATGATCCGATTGAGTTGAAATTTTGCACACATGTGTAGCTCCGGTGACAATACAATATTATGGTAACCAGCTGACCGGCCCGAGTTTCGTCCGGGTGCAAATCGTACTTTTGAATTTTCACAAGCAAAAGGTCTTTCTTCGGTAACGTTTCGGATAAATGTAATAAAATCAGACTAAGGAAATAGCGCACACTAAAAATTATTAGATCCTTTTGAAAATTAATATTTGAGAGTTTTATAGGACACAAAAAAATAAAATGGCGTCAGATTTCAAAATGGCGGCCATATGTACTTTTTTGTAAACATTATCCGATTCTTTTGAAAATTAATATTTGAGAGTTTTATAGCACACAAAAAAATTAAATGGTGTCAGATTTCAAAATGGCGGCCATATGTACTTTTTTGTAAGACATCAGATCCTTTTGAAAATTGATATTTGAGAGTTTCATAGAACACAAAAAAATAAAATGACGTCAGATTTCGAAATGGCGGCCGTATGTACTTTTTTGTAAAAATTATCCGATCATTTTGAAAATTGATATTTGAGAGTTTCATAGGTCACAAAAAAATAAAATGACGTCAGATTTCAAAATGGCGGAAATATGTAGAACTCCTTTCTAAAAATTATACGATCTTTTTGAAAATTGATATTTAAGAGCTTCATAGGACACAAAAAAATAAAATGACGTCAGATTTCAAAATGGCGGCCGTATGTACTTTTTTGTAAAAATTATCCGATCATTTTGAAAATTGATATTTGAGAGTTTCATAGGTCACAAAAAAATAAAATGACGTCAGATTTCGAAATGGCGGCCATATATACTTTTTTGTAAAAATTATCCGATCCTTTTGAAAATCGGTATTTGAAAGTTTCATAGGACACAAAAAAATAAAATGACGTCAGATTTCAAAATGGCGGCCATAATATGTACATTTTTGTAAAAATTATCCGATCCCTTTGAAAATGGATATATGCGAGTTTTATAGGACACAAAAAATAAAATGACGTCATATTTCAAAATGGCGGAAATATGTAGTACTCCTTTGTAAAAATTATCCGATCCTCTTGAAAATTGATATTTGAGAGTTTCATAAGACACAAAAAAATAAAATGTCGTCAGATTTAAAAATGGCGGCCGTATGGACATTTTTGTAAAAATTATCCGATCCTTTTGAAAATTGATATTTGAGAGTTTCATAGGTCACAAAAAAATAAAATCATGTCTGATTTCAAAATGGCGGCCATATATACTTTTTTGTAAAAATTATCCGATCCTTTTGAAAATCGGTATTTGAAAGTTTCATAGGACACAAAAAAATAAAATGACGACAGATTTCAAAATGGCGGCCATAAATACTTTTTTGTAAAAATTATCCGATTCTTTTGAAAATCGCTATTTGAAAGTTTCGTAGGACACAAAAAAATAAAATGATGTCAGATTTAAAAATGGCGGCCGTATGTACTTTTTTGTAAAAATTATCCGATCCTTTTGAAAATTGATATTTGAGAGTTTCATAGAACACAAAAAAATAAAATGATGTCAGATCTCAAAATGGCGGCCATATGTACTTTTTTGCAAAAATGATCCGATCTTTTTGAAAATTAATATTTGCGAGTTTTTTTTAGGACACAAAAAAATAAAATGATGTCATATTTCAAAATGGCGGTCATAGGTATATATTTCTTTGTAAAAATTATCCGATCCTTTTGAAAATTGATATTTGAGAATATAATAAGACACAAAAAAATAAAATAGCGTCAGATTTCAAAATGGCGATCAAATAATAACTTTTTAATTGTATTATTTATATCTTTGATAAATTCGGTTTTATATACAATGCGTAAAAAGCATAGCTTCTGTCGGGTGTCTTGCGACACATCATGACTTTTTTATTTAGCCGGTTCCGAGTAACGCTTAATAGTCAACCGTTGCTATGGAAAATTGTTTAAAAAATTCACTGTACTATTTTTTCTATGTAATCCAATACTGTATTTATATTAGGTCTTATGGCTCATAGCCTACTACAAAATTATAAATCTTCTCAGTGTTATTTTCCCTATGTTCAATAAAACCGTTTACACACAGTACCTACATGAATATCGCGCCTTGTAATTCTTGAATTACTTGTATGCTCCAAAATTTTTTTAATTGTTAGTCCTCAGCGCAATTTAATCTTAAACCACTATCGTGGACTGAAAAAATCCTTACTCAATTTCGTATAAATATACAGCGAAATTACAAAATATTTGATAAGAAAAAATTAACATAACCTATTGTCTCTATGCGTCATTCAGGATGACTCACATAGACATAAAGGAGACACTTCTAAGACTCATAGCCCACTTTTGATTGAATTTGCAAACGTTGTACATGGTTTCTCTGTATGTGAGTCATTTTTAAGAGAAGCTGAAATTCGCCTAGTTCCTTTTTTAATAGTTTTATTGTTTTGATTTGTAAACGCGATTTTGATATAAAATATTTCATAGTATTTTTTAATTATACAAGTTATTTTTTTTTAGTTTTTACCCTTAGTTGAGAACCCCGCTTATGGTTGACCAAATGTTTTGTAAAAATGTTAATAATAAGTATAATATTATAACTGTCTCTTTTTTCTTATGTAGGCAGTGTACGTTGATTTTTGTTAATATATTATGTTATCTATAATAACCTTATTGCAATAATAGCTGTATCCATTTTGTCAAGGTAAATGAACCGAAAGCAATTTCCAATCCGTTATAAATTTCTTAAGTAACTATTGAGTAAGTCTTAGAATAACTAACAAGTAATAAGAATTCGATTAAAAATGCGGTACGTGTGTTTTGAAATAGCAAGTAATCATAACTAAATATATTTAGGTAAAAGGATTTCTTAACAAATTTAAGAGAATATAAAAATAACCGACTTAAATGTTTTTAATTTTTAATTAAGGTGTTTTTTGATAACACACTGTTTATTCCAAATTCGTTTAAAATGTAGTAATCTATATTAATAACTGGCGGCGAAATGACTTTTTTTTTTGGAGGAGGCTATAGGACCACAATAATTTATGAAAACTTACTTTTTAAAGAGTATTAAACAAGCTAATTTCAAATTGGGAGGGGGACGCTATTTTGGGATGGGCTTGGCCCCCCGTTCCGCTGCGAATGATGTTATCTCAAAATTCGAGGACCACTGAACCGACTTGAAAAATTTATTCTTAAAAGCCTACTTTTTATAACGAGTAACATATCGGCAATATAATATTATCACGCTACGATAAAAGAGGGATGAGCAGTGATCGAAATAGTGACTTGCACTCGGACTGGGCAGCTAGTATTCTATACAACTAAAATTGTACAAATTAAATTAATATACTTATGGTGTATTTTTCATTAAAATTATTTGCGGGTCATCTAAACAAAAATTTTTATTTAGTCATACTTATTACCACTTTAGGTCTCGTTCTAAGAATTTATAAACATTTAGATTTTAGAACCTCTGGAAAATTCTGTAACTTGGATTTTTCGGATTGTACTTTTAGGTCGAGAGGCAGGCGTAAATTTATATAGCTCATTTGTGACAGGATGAAATTTTCAGGGAAGGTAGAATCTAGTATGACAAAGAATACGTGCTAGGGTTGCCTCGTCAAATCCTGGTGCGAAGGCCGGGAGGAGCTCACTTCCGGTGCAAAATACACATATTATTGTAGATCTCGAAGAGCTGTATTGAAATACATAGGGTTGCCTAAGGAAATTTTGGGTAACACATTGAAAACTTATAAATTATATTTGTTTTTTTGACATTTTTAAAGCTGTCAAATAACATTATGTATATATGTATACTTATATATTGTAACCGTTCTGAAATGAGTTATCGGCCTTGTGTTTGGCAAACATTCATACGTATGTCTAGTTATTTATAACTTTATGTTTTCAACGCATTTGGTTTCTAACTCATATTCGTATAATTACGCAGGAATTGCCTGAATCTGGTATTGACAATTTTCCCAAGAATTTATGTATTTTAGGGTAGCAATTTCTTATTTTTATTTTTCAACGTAATTCAACGTGCACCTCTTATATAAATTAGTATAAATTACTTACTTGAAGGTCGTAGTAACCTGTAATAAAAGTTTTAAAAAGGTAGTTTGGAGTTTGTTTCGAAAAGAGAAAAAAGGTTGATTTTTGTTTGTGATTTTAAATTTGGTTTGACACTAAAAACTAATTGAAGCATTTGACTTTACTGAACCTCGATTAATATTTTTTCTTGAAATTCAACTTAATCAGACGCAGGTATAAAGTAAACTAAGCGAATATAAAACCAAAATAACTATAATGAAAAAATGGAAAATAATAATAATTTACTATAATAAAAGAAAAAACCGATTGATTTGTGAGTCAGAATTAGGAAGTTTCCCTTTTTTATTTGTTTGGTCTAAATCATAGTTCTAAAAATTATAAAATTAATGACGGAAGAATTTTTTAAATATCTTTAAAAACAACAAAGTTATGCTACTTCAATCTTTGAATTGACAATTCTCCAAGAAATTCCGTTTTCAGTCCGGGTGACGTCACGCGGCACGATATTTTTAAGAGTTATTTTCAGTTTATATGTGTGGTAATTTAACATGGTAACTTCCGATAAATCTCTTTCTATAAACTCGTAAAATGTTATGGAAACACTAAAAACAAACCAGTTGATGACGGAAAATATTGACATATTTAAATTTTTGACAGTCAATTTTAATTTAATATAAATAGAAAAGTCTGTATTACAACAAAATAGTTACTAAGTAACTTCGGTTCTAATTACTCACAAAGCTAAAAAACAGCAAACTTGTACCGCGTGACGTCATATTCAAAAATCAGTTTCGTTTGCGACCCCACGTACAAGAAATTGAATATCTCCGTTGAAATTAAAGATATCAAAATAATTCTTTCAGAATTTTTAAAGTTATCTTTATTATAATGATGTGACAGTATCATAATTAGTATTTTCGTCCAATGGAAACTTCCTAATTGTCAATCTTTATTATGGCAACTTTTCAGCAACTATTTTGTCGCCTTCTTCAAGCCTAAAATTACATTATTAAAATTATGTAATTTTAGGCCTGAAGAAGGCAAACATTGCCAATTATTGACAATTCTGATTCACAAATCAACCGGTTTTTTAATTTTATTATATTACATACGTGAGTGATCGACCTGAGTTTCAATATAGTTTACTATACATTAAACTATTCAAAAATGTTCCGAACAAAGGCAATAGCATTTTATGAATTATTATTAAATTACTTATTCTAAGCATACTTATATTAACGTGCTATTAAAATATTTATTTTTTTTTTTACAATAATATGTAACATTTTTAAACAAAACGTAGTTTAAGGTAGTTGCTTTGAAAAAAAGTCAAGAAAATCATGAAATAAAAATTATATATATTTTTTTAATAAAGGTATCTCTTTATGCTAGTTAAATTAGAAAATAATGCGAGATATTTTTTGTTGAAAATTGAATTTTTAACATTTTTAATATAGGTAAGGTGCTAAAAAATATCACATTAATAATTTTTCAATAAGAAAAAAAACAATACATAATAATCTATCTGTTTTTTTAATAAAAAAAAAAAAAAAAAAACGATGCATGACACATTACCGCTGATAATGTTAGTAAAAAAACTATAATTATTGACCACGTAGTTTCAAAATGCAATAACAAATGACATTTGGCGACGTTCCATTCAAACGACTTTACACCGGTACCTAAAGATGTTTCACATCAAAAATTTAAATTTTTGCATATACTGATACTACTTTACAAAATGTATAACTTTTCTTTTCCGTGATACAGGATTTAACTATTATATTTTATCCAATTTTGAGCAGTTATTAACAATTTATAATTTTCGAAATGTCATTTTCTTAAAAACTATGGTTACCATGCTGGACTAAGGGCCACTTTGTAATTTTGAGCTGTTTGAATTTATACATATATACATATACATATAAAAATTGACATTTTGCACCGGAAGTGGCTTATCCCGGCCGTCGCACCAGGATTTGACTAGGCAACCCTAGCGCTTTTTCTTTGTCATAATAAATACTACCTTCCCTGAAAATTTCATCCTGTCACAAATGAGCTTCATATATTAACGCCCGCCTCTTGGTCTATTTGTTTTTCTCTGAATTAACTATATGATCCATTATGACTAAATAAATTGTACTTAATAATATTATTGTTAAACTGTCTATAGTAAAGACAATACTGCAATTTTTTCTTGAAGGAGTCAAACTTTAGACATCGAAACTAAACATCTACAAGAGACAAAGTTTAGTTTTAAACCTAAAATTTAATTAGACGATATTCTGCAACAGTTGGTTAATCCAAAACCGCGTTTTTTCATAATAAAACCTCTACCAGGAGGTATTCTAGAGTAAGCAAAAATTATTACTAACATAATTTTCTAAACCACTTCGGTATACTTACATATTTTGCTATTAACCAGTTTAAGTTCACATTACATTCATGATTGAATATCAGCTTTTGCCCGCAGTTTAGTTCGCGTTAACGTTGATTTTGCCGGCAGATTCGCTCGTGTAATGTCGATTTCTTAATCTGAGTGCAGACGGATACTTTAAGTTTAGTTATCAATTAATGATGATGTACCAAATTTCATTAAAATTGGTTCAGTCGTTTTACAGTGATAACGGTATACAGTTAGGCCAGATGAACAAAAATTCTAGAATCGCGCTATAAAAAAAACGGTTGGAAAACGAAATCGCACTTAAGTATAGAGATCCCGTTACTTTGTTATAATAAGTATATTAGTATATAATTAGTATATTAGTAAATTTTTACGTCTTTGGTAATGATTAATGTCAACGACCACAGATACAGAATTTCAGTAAACAACCGTAGGAAGAAATGTTTAGATTTAAAAATTACGATGAATATATGGATGAGCCATGAATAAAGAGAGTGGGGATTGCATGTATTATAATACTTGTCTGGGCTTTCTTCACTGCATATTATTTAACATAATAATGCAGGGTTCTACGCTCCAGAGGGGGGTCCATTTGGAGCCCCAGACACTTAAACATACCGGTACCTCTATGTCAAGTAGATAACTATTACCTTACCCTCACTTTTGTATATTGTACCACCATCAGTGATCTTGTAGACATCGTCCTCAATAGTGTAAAGAGAAGTTCTGTGTTTGTGATTGCATTTCAAGTGAATTGTGAGTGCTCCCTAAGGCCTAAGTTTGGATACAAATAATAGTGTCGCATATTGTAGATATAATTGGAGAATTCTAACGTCATCCAAAACGAAAACACTTTTGAATTGTTTAAAAATCAAAAGCTTATTTCCACTTTTTCTTAAATTAATAATAATTTAGTTATAAATAAAAAAAAGTTGTTCTGATTTTTCAGTTTTTCGTGCATTTATTATTTATATTATAAACATCTTTATTAATTTAAAAATTGCCATTTTTGAGTCTTATGGTGTTTGTTTAAAAAATTTATTATAGAAGCAGTTTAAAAATTAAATTGTTGAAAACAAATTTTATACAAGTCATTTTTAAAACAAATTATTTTAATTAACTGAATGTTTAGGTTAATACAAACATCTGAATGAATTAATGTCTAGACATTAATTCAATTGAAACAGTTACAAAATGAACCATTATGTAACTGTTTTTCATTATAGCATTGAAAAGTGTTACATAATGGTCACTTGTCAATAAACGGCTATTTAAGGTCCGCAAGACAGATACGAAAAAACACTAAAAGCGTGCGTGTGTTGAATAAACTTATCTAAGCCATGTTTTTCATCGACTAAAAATTTGTGTTAAATAACGATAATTTTGCGATGGAAATATTTAAGTGGATTTCACTTACGCTAGTTCTGTAGCATAAACGTTAAACAGCAATGGAAACGTGCGGAGTTAGGAAACATAACCCATCATTTAACCCAAATTTTCCATTGATAAAAATATGGCTTTACAGCTTTATACAGTGTGATCGCCGGCTGTGGAACGCTGTGAATAAAAAATTTCCGAAAGATATGTGTTAAAAATACTTCAACACGTCAACCTTAGTTTTTGAACGTGCATCTTTCCTTGTAGTTGTAATTTATTTTTACCTTCACCCTTCTGTGCAATGACGTCATCGACATTTTTTTTAAATGGCAACCCCAATTTTTTTACGGATTCTGACTCTACTCGAAATTCTGGATTCATTAATATTGCTGAATCCAGAATTTCGAGTAGAATCAGAATCCGGCGATCACTCTCTATAGTACGATTCGAAAACTTAAGATAGTGACTCATGCACTTTTACTTCACTATTTATATAAGTGGTACAGTTTTTTATGCATGGGACACGTATGCTTACAATGTTTCATTGCTTTTCCGCTCCATTAACCTTGTTACGAACTCTGCATGACTCACTATCTTACATTTTCGAATCATACTATAGGTTTATGGACTAATATAATTCATAGTGTCAAAAATTCATATAAAATTACATCATAAAAGAATGTGTTAATTCAGTAGCTAATGCTAATGTAAAATCTGTATTCACCAAGATTTTCGATAATAATTTATGATGAGTTGCGACTTTAAGTTTGGTCCCGAGTATCTCAGACAGTCCAGACTTGTACATACAGATACAATCTCCAATTATATCTCTACCAGTAATGAAAATTAATACCATGAAAATAAGTTGGTGTACAAAACAATTATTATAACAAAAAAAATGTGAACTTGAAAAAAAAAATATTTTGTGACAGTAGATTATTAGAAATAGTTGCACCGCATCCCATTAAGTTGAAGCGTGGGCCTGATATAGTAGAATTTTGGCCACAAATTGATTTTAGTTATTTTATTATTTATTTATGTTAATAATTTTAGTCAAAACGAAATGATTATAGTCAGGAATAATTTAGTTTTATCTCATTTTATAAGTAATTTTATTATTATGCAATTTAGATAAATTTATATAAAACAAAATTAAAGGATAGAAAAAAATACAGTAATACTAATAAAACTTGGCAATGCTACAATTCATATAAAAAATAGCAAGGTATATACCGAACTCCTAATCTAAATAATAACCATTGCATTAAGAAGAATAGTGCAGAATGGCAAGTCAAGATTAATAATTAATTCAATAATGAATGATTTCTTAATAAATTATATTTGTGATAGGTCAGTGCACTCTTATATTCTAAATGATGTAGAAGCACTGTCTAAAATCGGGCAAAAGTGGATTTTCTTTGGGTCAGACGCTATTGACTTCTGATGTCGAGCGTCTATAATTCACAATTCGCACTATCAGATATATTCATTTGCCATACCTATATTTTTTCTATGCAATTACGATTGGGTAAAAATGACTTTTTGATAAACGGTTTTGGGTATAATGAAGAAAAAGGTTGGGAAGTACTGCTTTAATGATTGATAACTAAAAGCATAGTAAAAAAATATGAGAAGGTACCTACCTATTGACGGTAATAATCTTAAAAGCTATTTTGGAATTTGGAACTTCTTAAAAAATGCTTGTATTTTTTATTTAAAAATATATTTATCATTTTTTAATATTTTGTCGAGTAAACATTCGCATTATCTTCTACTTCCATAAAATATAGGATGTTATTGTGTGCAACTAATGTATTGCATGTGTCTTTTTTCCTCAAATTCACTCACATTAGTTAAATTGGTTTACATTTCATTTGTATGAATAAATTGTCAGTTATTTTCAATTCATTTTTTTCTTGTTAGGAAACCTATTATGAATTATTATTGCCACTGTGTTTGTATTGTATTGGAATTTTTTTATGTATTAATTTTTGAGATATATTATGATTATTTCTAAAACTTTCATATACATTTATATTGTAAGCTAATTTGACTTGTCGATTAACAATATTGATATTATAAAAACTAAAATAACATACGTAATATGGAAATTAATAATATTATCGCTTATCAGTTAAGTAGTCGACAAACACTGTTGGCAGGTAAATATTTACCCACCAATCACTTTTAATATTAATTTGTTGTTTGGAATTTTTAAAAGTTGGAATATATCGAGAACTAAATTAGTCATTTTACTCAAAACATTTTTACATAATGTACAAAGTCTGTTTGAATAAAAATTTGAAATGTCTCGAAATTTTTTAACCGTTTGAAAAATAATAATAAAATATTTTTACACAACATTCAAGTGTTATTACAAGAACCCGTAATCGATTTGCAATTTATTGTTATATTACAAATGTACTTTCTCTGTATTTTTTGTCGTAGACATTACAGAGGAATAGTTCATTGCACTTAAAATAGCCAAGATATTCCTGTGGTCATAAGACAAAATGGCTTATGTCAAATTTTCGTTAAAATAAGATTAATAGAGATGTTTCAGTTCATTTAATGATATTTTTTCGCTACAATAAGATACGTTTTTGCTACTGATCGCATGTGGTTTTGTGTAACCGTGTAAACATATTTCATCTCTGCATAAATTCCAAATTTAAACTAAATTTCCAAATGTTAATAATTTGTACCCAGTACCCACTTTTATTAGATAAGATAATATTCGGGGACTACCCTTATTCTGGGTTGCAGAACGCATTTATTTATAACAAACTACTGACAGAACGACTGGGATAGTAATTCTTCTTTTATTATATTTTTAATTTTTTAATGTAATTTTTATGGGCTAGGTGGAAGAACAACGTAAGTTGAACCGTGCCTTTTGTACATTTTTAATGTGCAATAAACATTCATTCATTCATTGTCAAAAAAATCTTGTTTGACAACGACCTCAGTTTGTGACCACACATATTTCTTCATGAGAAATACTGTAGAATACTGAATTAAATAGACCGATCAATTGAAAGCTGAAACATTTTTTTAAAACTGTGTAACACACTTTTTTGTACAATTCACCCTTCTGAACAACATTTTTCTACGCATTTTGATAAAAATGTAGCTTGAAAAACGATTTTTTCTATGTAGATTAATCATTTGTTTTGCTGTATATACAGTCTAATCAACATAAAAAGAGTTCGTGTAGCCTTTGCGCGCGGTTGAAGTAAAACTTCTTTGACGTTGTGACAGATTTTTTTCACTCGGACGAAGCCGAACTGGCCAATTATTATAATTCAGAAACCTTCGCGGGCGCACGCACAACAACTCACCAAAGTTTCATCGCAATCGGATGAGTAGTTTCTGAAATCACTTTTTTCACCCGGGCGAATCCGGACCGGCCAAATATTTTAATTTAGAAACCTTCGCGGGCGTACGCACAACAACTCACCAAAGTTTCATCGCAATCGGATGAGTAGTTTCTGAAATCACTTTTTTCACCCGGGCGAACCGGACCGGCCAAATATTATAATTTAGAAATCTTTGCGGTCGTACGCACAACAACTCACCAAAGTTTCATCGCAATCGGATGAATGGCATTGGAACGCATAGAAGAAAATTATTAATAAATAATAATTTTTATAAATAATAATTATTATTATATTATCATTATTGATTTTAATAAAAAAAACAAAAAGAAAAATTTCACGGAGACAACTGGGCATAAATAAATATGAAAAAAAAACAAATATTTCACGGAGCCAACTGGTTCGAACGAGGACCTTATGCATATGAAGCCGCCACGCTAGTCGCATGGCTATAGGAAGGTAATGACGTAGTGCTGTTATTATGATGTATAGTCAGTCGCCGCCTTTACACTGAGCGGAAACAGTTCAATTACGGTCTCCGCGTTCGTTATGCTTCCGTTACGTTACGCTTGGCATTCAGTTACCCCTCAGTCGCGCCTAAAGAAGTTTTACTTCAATAAAAAGTTTGACAAAGGCATTAAACTGTTCCTGCATATTAAATAAAACTGTATCTTATTAAAATATTATGATCACAATCTAATTGTCAAACCAGAATTTCTGCCAATCGAATTTTCAATAGCGACGTTGTGAAAAATAGTGTAAAATAATATTTCTGTAGAGATACAGGAGAAATTACCAAAAATTTGACATAACTGATTTTACTTTTTCGCCATAGATATGAACATTATAATAATATGTGCATAATTATCGTATGTTTATTAGGTCTGTTATTGCTTTAGTACAATATATGTTGGATTAAATAATATTTATGTATACAAAGTATTTCACTGATTGCACTAATTGAGAACTTCAAAAAATTATTTGCTAATTGAAAACATTAGGTTTCCATTAGAAAAAGTTCTATCCAAGAGTGTAGGATTGTAAAGAAGCTTTTCTACCGAAAGCCCGAAAATAACAGCAATGAGTGGCGATGCTGGTTCTGTACCTATTCAGTTTTATTTATAATTTATACTTTTATATACCTATTTATCGAACATTGATATACGTTCGATTGATATTAATCCAAGAAATTACCGAAAACGGTTTGTCACATCTCTATGGGTGTCACAGATTGTAGTTTGATTTTTTTGAAAACACATATAAATGTGGATTTTAGGTGCTATAAATAGGTAGTTTCATTATAAAATATTTTATATAACACATGCATGCTTTTAGTGTTTTTTCGTATCAGTTTTGCGGACCTAAATTAATATGACCGCTAATTGACAAGTGACGTCATGATCCATTATGACACGCTTTTCGATGAATAATGGAAAAACATTTGAAAAACCCGTTATCTAATGAACATTATGTACCTCTTTTCGGTGTTATAAATGAAATATGGTTACAACAAAGTGAATAAATATTGTATGGCGCCCAATGTTTTTATTATGAGATGTACTTCTGTCAGTGACATTAAATTATTCAATTAAAGTCTAAAACCATGCATATGTTATATAAAGTATAGTGTGCAACACGTGTGCTAAATATTTATGCGTCAGACGCATAAAGATGTATTTAGCACACTAGTCACACAATATACTATTATTCAACACATGCACACTCTTATGCTCGGTTGCACAAAGCGTTGTCAAAAATTTTGATTTGACAATGACCTTAGATTGTGATAATATAATTACAGTTTTTATACATGCATGAGCACTCTAATATCGTTTTGAAACTCCCCGTCATGTAGAATATTAGATTGTACTCACACAAAAACAAATGATTGATCTACATGGAAAATCATCGCTTTTTAAGCTAAATTTCGATCAAAATGCGTAGAAAAATGTTGTTTCGAAGTGGAAATTGTACAAAAAGTTAAATGTATATACACAGTTTTAAAAAAATATCGTTTCATTCGATGATATATTGAAAAACATTTGAAAAACTCGTTTTCTAATGAACATTTATGTACCTGTTTTCGGTGTTATAAATGAAATATGGTTGTTATGGTAACGAAGTATATAAATATTGTATCAAGTCAAATGTTTTTAATGAGATGTAATCATGTACTTCTGTCAGTGAATCTAAGTTCTTTGACATTAATTCAATTAAAGTCTAAAACCATGCATGTGTTGAATAAAGTATATTGTGCAACGCGTGTGCTAAATTTTTATGCGTCAGGCGCGATGTTTTCAGCACTCGTTTTCGGCTCGCGATGCACACTCTCCAACTCGTGTGCGCTCGCCTACTATTCGTGCTGAAAACATCGCACCTGACGCATAAAGATGTATTTAGCATACTTGTTACACAATATACTATGTATTCTTTTCAAATTTTGTATAATCAACGTACCTAACAAAGTTTTAATTTGACACAAAAATAAATTGCTTCTTTTTGAGATATTTGCTGTCAACTCGTACGGAACACGACCCAATTTCGTAGATCGTTCTGTATATCTACAATTTTACGCCCACCCCGAACTGGCATTTCATGTGATAATAATATTTTAGATAAAAGTACATGTCAACAATGACAAATGATAGTATATTTTTTTAAAATGCCGTTTTCAAATAATTATTGTGAACTGCAGAATTATTTTAATGGCCAAAATGTTTTTTTTTTGATTTTTTAACGGTGCAACCAACTCTAAATCTACCTACAAAAGTAAATGATGTTTTAATAAAAACTGGATATATTTCAAACTTGAATTGACTGTTTTGTACAGACAAGTTGAAGATTATTTATGTTGATAGTGCAGCCAGGTGAAATAATGTGACTTTTATGATAATGAATTTTGGTAGGTACTATGTATTTTAAACCATACCATATTATGCACTTCAAACTATCGAGATCGAACAAAAAGCGAAGTTTTAAATTAAATTTCCGTCTAATTCCTAAACGCAACAGCGAAAAATGAGTAATTTTCAAAAAAAGGCTTAAAGATATGTATTTTCAAGTGTTCCAACTTTGATTGTTATGACCTCAGAAAGCTTTCAAGATATCGATGTCAGATCAACAGTATTATTCAGAGCGCTCTTTGCTCTATAAAATTTTTGTACTTTACATTAGAAACTCGATAAAGAACATAATAAATACAGCAGTTGAAATTTAATCTATATTTTAGCCATAAGCGACTAGGTCCTGCAGTCAGGATTCTTTCTGATTGGTCGAATACCTCTACCTCATCTTGATGTCTTTTGACATACACATACCTAAACGAACGTAATAACTAACAAGTGAACTCTGTACTAATATGGATAGTTGATAGCGATTAAAAAATGGGTAAATTTGTAGGTGGAAAATGTTCAAACACATATTCTTCAAGACAGGCATTAATGTTCACAAAATCAGAATGAAAACTTCAGGTAAGGCTTGTAATCTAATTCTTTCTTTAAAAGTCGATAATTTTTTTGACATTTCAAAATAAAACATAATTTAATATTATTATTTGAGATATTAGGATGTCCAAAACAAATTTTAATTAAGTTTTATTTTGAAATGTCAAAAAAATTGATCGACTTTTATAGAAATAATTAGAATACAAGCCTTACCTGAAGTTTTCAATCTGATTTTGTGAACATTAATGCCTGTCTTGAAGAATATGTGTTGAATATTTTCCACATACAAATTTACCCATTTTTTAATCGCTATCAACTATCCATATAGGACAGAGTTCACTTGTTAGTTGTTAAGTTTGTTTAGGTGTGTGTGTTAAACGACATCAAGATGGGGTATTCGATCAATCAGAAAGAACCCTGACTCCAGGGCCTAGTCGCTTGTATTTTAGCCATGAGCTAACAAAGTGACGTCGTGCCACACTGTGATTATTTCAGACGCTCTAGTTCGGTAAAAGATATTTTTTTGTCCTTAAACTGGTTTTCTTTTTTTATAGACGTTTCATGGCGCTTAGAAACTCTTTACAAAAAAATCTAAGATGGCCTCATATTAAAAAAAAACTCAGTATGGTATGGTCTAGAAGTGTACCAAAATTAATGCTTCTCTGATCTCTCATCAAAAGCACAGTTATTTCACCTAACTGCCGTACTATTTATAAAAATACTGCTATAATTATTATCGTCAATATCTTATTGAATATCGAATATACTTTATTTTAAATAAAATGTACACCAATTTGTTTTCAGGTCACATGTAATGATGATAATAATGTATTATGCACATTTATAAAATATTTGCCTAAATACAAATTTAGTCTATTACCTACCATAATATTAACAAAATTTAATGTTTTTATTTTCCAAGGACATCTCTTAAGTGTGAAGTGTTTTAATTAAGACTATAAAATAAAATAGTGTGAAACGCAGTTAGCAAAGTATTTACAATGTCTAAGAGGTCTGTTAAGGTGAGTCAATAAAGAATTTTTGTTATTTTTGAAATTTACGAAACGTTAAAGAATAGGTATATGACTTGGTATTTGAGAATTTAATGAAGTATCAAAATAATTCTTATTTTCGGACTTGAGAATAGCCGAGCGTGTAGCAGTGCTGTTGTTTACATGGCGTTGCTATGGTTCCCGGGTTCTAGTCCGAGAGCTGGTAAAAGTGTCAATTGGATTTTCAATTTATTATTAAAAAAAATAATGATGTGAAAATATGAAATGGTGCTAGGCCCAAATAACCTTAGCTGTTGGTGGTCTTTAAAACACAATTTAACAATTTAATTCTTATTTTCATGAAATACTATCCAGTTACGAGCCCAAAGTCAGATGTATTCAACAGTACCAATTTTTTAACTTAAAATGGTATCTTATAGCAGGGGCCGCCGATTTTAATTACATTTTTTGTGTTAAAATAGAACCCAACAATATGTCTTATGCAGTTCGATATAGGCCTTATTCCCTGAGATATCTGAGGGCACGGTAGTGTCCCCGCCAAGTCGAGCATTGCATAGTCTACCTTTTCTCGAAGCGATTCGGCGTATATTTTTGAATCCTCGTAACTTCGGTCTGGATAATTCTTCAGGTCTCAAATTTTCAGGATAAGGTGAAGTCACCAAGCTTATGTAAATTGTAATGTACCAAATTTCATTTTATAGCCCTGTTACTGAATTTATTAGTACGTAAAGTTCTTTAATTTTGTCACACACTCACTCACTCACTGATGATCATTGATAATTAAAACCTTTAGGGTACTTTTCGTTGTCCTAGAAAACGGAAACTTGGTATGCAGACTGGGTTTCGCGTACAAATAATGAGGAAATTAAAAAATATTTCGCCCTCAAAGTGGGGGGGGGTGCAGATTTATATAGATACGTAGTCCTGGAACGCTGAAATCTGGTATATGCAGGCTGGGTTTCGCGTTCAAATAACGAGGAAATTAAAAAATCTCTGATTTTGCCTCTACAAGTTACAACTCCTCAAAGTGAGGACGGTGCAGATTTCTATAGGTATAATAAAAAAGGATTTCTAAGCCAAGTTTTATATACTTTTCTTTTACAATTAATTAGACTTTTAGATCTCTTAATGGTTTATTGCTACGCAATCACGAGACTTGGCCTTATTTTTATAAGAATTGTTTTTGGTGGGATAAATATTTTTGAATGTAAGAAATTCAGCGTATCAATCTTATTTTATCAAAGAATCTCTAACCTTAAACTGTCGTGCACTTTCTAGAGACCACTAGAAGATAAATTTTTATTAATAATTCTAATTTAGTATTTAGAAAAAAATCATTTGAACACACGCGTTGTGTTCAAATTCAATGTGTATTTCTGTGCACCGGAAGTGTAATATTTACACAAGGTCTCATTTCTAAAACTATCCCTTTTTAAAATAAACAGGTTTGACAGTCTGCGCGTAGAAATAGTCCATATTATTAGAGAACTTTAAAATGTCAATCAGTTATAGTGTTAAAAAAATATTCAGATAAAACAGAAAACTTGGGTGCGGTTTTATGAAACCACTGTTTAAGTGAAACTTTACTGCCATAACCTAAACGCTTTTAACCTTAAATCGCCGAAAGTATAATATAATTTTAGATTAAAATTATCGTGTCTCATATCCAGGATTAATATAATAATATCTGGGTGCCGAGCTTTGCTCGGATGAGTTCAAAAAAATAGTACTTGTATGCTGTGAGATATTATTTTCTCAAAATATTACTCCGAAACGAATTTATTTCTGAAACATAATTTAAATAATTGTTTCTGTTAAATATTTTAAATACCTATGTGTATTTTTAAGCGTAAAAACTAAGTATCAACTTGAATCAAGCATTTTTTCCTGTAAATATTACTTAGGTCGCCATTTTCAAATCTACCGCCGTTATTGTTTTGTTGACTGAAGAGCTCGCAAAAACCGATTTTCATAGATTGAATATCTTGTAAAAATGTTCGAATCAGATGAAATTCTGCTTGCCCGTTGCCGTTTCAATAATCCATTTTTAAACATTGATACCAAATATCAACTTTATCGAAGTACTTTTTCTCTGTGATGTCATCTTAGCAACTTTCAGTAAATTTCAAATATTTTTTTTGCATAGAAGGTACCTACTGAAAAACTCACAAAAATCGATTTTCGAAGAAATAGAATTTCATATTATATCTTTTAATAACAAACGACAGACTATAAACCTGCAGCGCAAAACTTTTTTGCATGCATCTTCACCATAGTTTTTAAAAATCGATGTGTTTTGATATACTGCATGCCTGCGTCGCTAGAAGTGCGGCCCTTCGGGCCGCCGTGCAAATTTTTAAACAGAACTTTTTTGTATGTATCTTAACAATAGTTTTCAAAAATCGATGTGTTTTTACACAGACTCGCGGTGCCAAAAGTGCGGCCCTTCGGGCCGCCTATTTGTCATTATTTACATATTGTGCAAGACACTTCTTATATTAGTGTTCATTTACAGTTTTAACCCTTGTGATATATTATACAAAATCTATGTAGAAATAGGCTTCGAATCGATCTGACAATTGACCGAGTTATAAATAAAAAAACTCTTTTTTTTAATTGCTCCCCCTGGGACCAAGATTCCTACCTAGATCGATTTCTCGCCCCGAAAAATCCCCATTCTGTAAATTTCATCAAAATCGTTATTCTTTTTTGAGAAAAAAAAGTCTAGGTAAGATTATACGTCATACTATATTTAACGTACATAATATACATATTTTATATAGGTAATATAAAAATAACATACTTAGGTATCTATTTATTTAAATATTAGTTAAAACTACTTACATAATTACGTTTAGTTTTTATTTCTGTTATTCTTTACTATACAAATAGTTCACGGATTATTTTAATAAGTTAAAAATTCTGTCAGATAATTTTGACATATAAATAATGAAAGTAGTTTGTTTTCTCCAAAGCCTACTCACGATATTACAATGTTTTGACAGGTCAAAAAACCGTTTTTAAAAATGATAAAATCGATAGGAAAACGAATTTTTCCAGGGATGAGACCTATCTAAATCGATTTTTTGCCCCCCGAAACCCCTTTTCGGTAAATTTGATCAAAATCGTTAGAGCCGTTTTCGAGAAAATATTTATATATATACATATATACATATATACATAGATACATACAAGATTTACTCGTTTAATAATATAGGGGGATAAATAAATTCTCAGTTTTTTTGGGATAATGTATCTGTTCTTATTTAATGTTTCTTTTTAATTTTCATACGACGCACGGTACATTAATTAGTATGAGAAACAAAAGAGTATCAATAAAAACAATTTGAAAAATTGATAGGAAATAAATTCACTTGTTTACAGTAAAACAAAACAATAAAACCCCCGTTGTTTCCTCAAGACCGGCTTAAGCTAGTATTTACTAATGAACGGGAATTGGTGCTGCTTAAATATGAACATCACGTCGTGTTGTGTGACGTTTTGTCAGTTTCCCGACTTTTTAAGTGCTGTATAAGGACAAGATTATAAATTATTAATATAAGTGTGTGACGTATATACAATTAAAATTAACTAATAAAATTTTAACTGCTGGATCAAATTTATACTAATTTAAAACATAAATAAATAAAAATAATCACAAAAAATTACCTCAATTATTAACAAACATTAATAATTTGTCAAAATCATGCATAAACAAGCCGTGAGGTGGGTCGTTTATTAGGACTAAAGTGCGACCCTTGAGGTCCACACGACGAACTTCCCAGTTTGATAAATATTTAATAATAATTATTAAATTAGATATTACACAGAAAAATAATCATTTTAATCATTAAAACATAATTATTATTTATTTTTAACAATAATTAAAAAAAAAACAAAAAACGGCTGAACCGATTTTTATAAAATTTATGTCGGATCAAAATGACATTAACACGCCTCGATTGACACCCTTACGAAGTCGATATAATTTTTTATTCGCGAGATATTGTGTAAAATCTACTTTTTTGGAGGTTATTTGGTTAAGAAAAAAGAACGGCTGAATCGATTTTGAAAAAATTTCTTTCAGATCATATTTACGTTAATACGCGTCGATTGGCACCCTAACGTAGTCGATATCATTTTTCATTCTCGAGATTTCGTCTTAGAAAGAAATGGACACATATACGTACGTACGTATGTACTAGTGATGTGCCGGATCGTTAAAAATGTATATCCGCGGATACGGATCTGAATACGGATATTTGGTCTCAAGATCCGCGAATACGGATACGGATACGGATCTTAACTTTCTTAGAGTACGCGGCGGTAAATACTAAATACTTTGGAAAGAGACTATCTGTTATGGGAAAAAGTTATTGACCACGATATTAAAAAATAATCTGAATGGAATTTAACTGTTTTTCATTATTACCTAATCACCTATATATATAAAATTTTATCTATGAATTGAAAATTGATAAGGTAAAAGATCCGTAAAAGATCCGCCAAAAAACTCACGGATACGGATATGGATACGGATCTTTCTTTTCCCTCGGATATCCGCGGATACGGATCGGATACGGATATCCGGCACATCACTAGTATGTACACACACACATACACACACACAGACATCTTTCTAAAAATAGTGTAGTGACCTTGAAACATAAACATTTTTTCTCCGTTTTGATTTCGATTTTCGGACCCATTACAATAACTTCCAATGGGAAGTTAACAAATTACGACAATGAATTGATTTAAAAAGCATTATTCCTAATCCAACTGAATAATAAAAATTAGTTAGAAATTTTTATCAAGATGACAAAAGTCGGGAAACTGACGAAACGTATGAAAATTAAAAAGAAACATTAAATAACAACAGATACAATATACATTATCCAAAAAAACTGTGAATCATTTATTTGCATATAATTCTGTTTACGTGGTTTTGGTAATGTAATTTGAACCCTGATCAAGTATATGGAGACGAACGTAAGAGTCTAGACTCTATCATGGGTATTTGACGTGCTGCTCGACAGATAATCTCGTACGATATTAGTTATGTAGACGTACAACATATAGTTATTTAAACATAACCGTTGCTGCTTTTCGATGAGTACTGGTCTGGTCGACTGACGACTACCATCACACTTGTATGCAGTCGTACAATATTATAGTTATGAACATAACATCGCAGCTTTTGGATGAGTACTGGTCTGGTCGATCGCTTCGATTGGACGTGACGTGATGCTCGACATGCGTAACCGAACGGAAAAAACGAGGCTAATAAAGTTTCACTTTAAAAAATCGAGCATTTCAAAGAACATCTTTTTTTATAAACCTTAAAAGGGCATACAAAAGATGTATACTTACTTCTATTGCATGTTCTGGCAAAGTAAGTAGGTGTACAGAGAAAAATTTATTGTAGATAGAGCGTCTTATATATTGGGGTCATCCCACGTCATGTCAAATTTGATAATTTTGAACTGTGCACATTTATCTTATTCGTAAACAAATAATGTAAACCAACTTTTTCATACTAATATCCTTTTTCTTAATATGCAAATAAGCCACCAATGAGAATAGTCCTCACTTGCGAAATACTGTCTTTACAAGCTTTTATTTAACTTGCCTTACTGCCGCCAGCCCCGGTTAATACATTGAGTACAGTAAATACAAAGTCCTTTACCTACTGAAGTTTATTGTCAATAATTAATATAAAATTATCAAGTCGTTTATGACGGCATCATATTAATAGATATTTTAATAGTTTTTCTCTATTATTACCTTTGTATTGTCGATTAAAGTTCAAATTCAAGAGTCAAATATATTATGTAAAAATACTTATACCTACGCAAACAATGTTAAAAAATTATACATAATTTAAAAAAACTAAAAAGCACGTTTTAATGAACTAAAAAGTAAAAAAATAATTAATTTTATTGTAAAAAAGCGTGGGGTAGTATGAAAATATGATACAAAGCACCCCACGCTTTTTTACAATAAAATTAATTATTTTTTTACTTTTTAGTTCATTAAAGCGTGTTTTTTAGTTTTTTTAAATTATAATTTATTTTTGCTTTTTAGTCCTGGAGATCCTGGTCAGGATAATGGGACAAACTTATGGAATTATTGTATTGTAATCGGTCCTTGATAAGTGTGCAAAGTTTCAGTTCAATCTGAAGTTTTTTGCTTTTTTTAGTCCTGGAGATCCTGGTCAGGATAATGGGGACAAACTTATGGAATTATTGTATTGTAATCGGTCCTTGATAAGTGTGCAAAGTTTCAGTTCAATCTGAAGTTTTTTGCTTTTTTTTAGTCCTGGAGATCCTGGTCAGGATAATGGGACAAACTTATGGAATTATTGTATTGTCATCGGTCCTTGATAAGTGTGCAAAGTTTCAGTTCAATCTGAAGTTTTTTGCTTTTTTTTTTAGTCCTGGAGATCCTGGTGAGGATAATGGGACAAACTTATTGAATTATTGTATTGTCATCGGTCCTTGATAAGTGTGCAAAGTTTCAGTTCAATCTGAAGTGTTAGAAGTGTTAGTTGTTATTTAGTGTAGTTGAAAGACGCTAATGACCTTAGATGTCGACGCGTCTATAATCTACAATAAATAAAAATCAATCTGAAGTATTTTGATTTTTTTTAGTCCTGGAAATCTTGGTCAGGATAATGGGACAAACTTATTGAATTATTGTATTGTCGTCGGTCCTTGATAAGTCGACAACGTTTAAACTAAATCTGACCGTTCAAAGTTGGTCAAAATCAAGTTCAATGAAGTCGGTTACAAATTGACAAGCAAGCAAACATACAGGTGAAGCTAATAAAAGCGTGTTAAAAATAACAGACCATGGTCCAGCGTATACACCCCCCCCTAGTGGGATTTTATGACTCACACATTTTTTGTACTTAGGTATTATCATCTAGTTTAAGGTTTTGGTTGTTTGCCCCTTGTCAATTACAGCATATTCCGGAAAAACCCTGAAAACTACAGAGACTAATCAACGCCCAGACCAAAGCGCTGAAGCTATAAACTTGAAATTTGGACAGTAGGTTCCTTTGATGACGTAAGCACCCACTAAGAAAGAATTTTTTGAAATTCAACCCTTAAGGGCGTCAAAAAGGGGTGCATTGCACAACCTTAACCACTAAAGATAGAAACATGAAATTTGTAAGTTATGTTTCTTACAGGCTGTAAAGGTGCACTAAGAAAGGATTTTTCGGAATCAACTCCTAAGGAACATAACTTAAAAATTTCATGTGGTTTAGGCTGTGCAATACACCCCCTTTTGATGCCCTTAGGGGTTAAATTTCGAAAAATACTTTCTTAATGGGTGTTTACGTCACCAAAGGAACCTTATACTGTAGAATAATGTCGTAGGTTACAGTACAAATGTTTTATTACAAACTCTTCTTACATTACTGTCGACGTTTCGACAATTATATTGTCTTTTTCATGACTTTACATAATTGCGGATTGTAATTGTCCAGTCTTAGTTTATTAATATGTATTTTGTTAATAGATTCCATTTAGGTATGGGCATCTATAATTTACAATTTATTCATTCCATTTAGGTATACAAATTTCAAGTGATTGTGGACTAAATGCTGAATTTAAAGTTGAAATATTAGTAGTTTCCATGTGGCATACGCCCATTAAAAGCTAAACAACTAAAACCGTAAACTAGATGACAATGCCTTCGCTCTATAATTTGTGAATTTTAATTTCTAATGTCTTGTGACGCATTTTTTTTTAATAATATATTCTACCTCATAAAAATATACGTATTGAATGAGACCTTTGTTGCTCCGACGCTCATGACCTCTGCTGTCGAACGTCTATTATAATTTACAATATCTATCTATTTGAGACCTTTGTAATTTCGTTTTTTTGCGAGTTTTTTTGACATTTTTGATTATATGACACCTTCAGGTGAAAAAACGAATTTATACAAGCATCACTCGAGAATCATGGCTACAAACCGATTTTAATGAAACTTATACTAGGTTGCAAAACACATTGTCAGACAAACTGATTTGACAATGATCTTAGATTGTGACCACACATATTTCTCCATATTGAATTTCAAATCGATCTTGCTAAAAAATAATTGATCGATAAAAACGATATTTTTTTTAAACTGTGTACACATTTCTAAATTCCACATGAAAAGCGATCTTTGTCTATGTACGGAGATAAATTATTTGTTTTTGTGTGAGTACAATCTAATGTTCTACATGACAGAGAGTTTGACAACGGCTTACGACATTAGACTGTTTCTGATTGTAAAAAAACTGTAATTTATGATCACAATCTAAGGTCATTGTCAAATCAGATTTTTTGACAATGCTTTCTGCAACTCAGCATAAGTGTACTTTCTACTAGGGTATATCCAAACTTAAAGGATATATTTATTTTATCCGGCTACGATCCAGTTAAAATAAGGTTTCTATTAAAACCGACCTTAACGCGAAGAAAGCCAGGGAAAAGTTATTCGTAACACCAAGCAGCCATAGATTGAAGTTCTAATACTTAAATACCTACTTTAGTCCGTACTAGCCGTATAGCTTAGGTACAAGATGTCAGGAATACTTTAACGCTATTTTTATACTACTTTCAAGGTCGTCCGCTAATTTGCTAGATCAATAATTCAAAAAGCATCTTCTGAATGAAAAAGAAAAAAAATGTAATAAACAATTGGAATTTTGCTGGTAGACCACCTAGGTAATCCAAAAATGTATTCAGAGCTGGGGAGTATAATCCAGAGAGAACGTATATACGTTCTCTCTGGTATAATCTTGTATCTAAAATACTTTTTGCATCTTTATAGATACTTTTTATTGAAAGTACTATCTGTATCCGAAAATGAATATACTTCTCAAATGTATCTGGTATCTTAGATATTTTTGAAGTATCTAAGATACTTCTGAAGTATCAAAGATATTTTTAAAAAATCTAAGTATCTAAGGCTAAAAGTATCTAAGAAACAGATACTTTTGAAAAGTATCTAAAATACTTTTATTAATTTAGAAAAAAAGGTCATTCGGTGGCACATACTTTTAAAGTACTTAACTTTAGGTACTTCGTAGCTTTTGAAAGTATCTAAATTTTTAATAGTATGTATATATCAGATACTTCTTAAAAGTATCAAGATAAGTACTTTTAAAGTATAAATTATCTTTTTTTAGATACTTTCATATAAAGTATCTTGTATTTTTTGTCCTACACGTGAATGCGAAATGACAAATTGCGTGTAAACCGTCAAATATATGCGAATTGTCAAATATGTAAGTTGGCCGCTTAGCGGCGTTGCTGGTGAATCGAGATAGAAACAGATACCGAGACGTTCTGATTTAGACCGAGGCGAGATCATCAAAAACGAGGCCGAGACCAATACCACCCTAGTTTCGGTCTTTTTTAATGGTGAGACCGAAGCACTAGTAGTAATGGGCGATTAAAAATGCAGGAAAAGTGGAAAACGCGTGTCCGAAAATGAACTGGAGCGTTGAAATTTGGCATACTTATAGATAAAAGCCCTAAACAAATAGGAAAAATCCAAAATTCGTACATTCTTAACCCAGAGGGTGTAAAGTAGGAGTTAAGAGGATCCACGGTGTTTTAAAATTACTCCGGAACCGCCTGAGTTAGAAACATGAAATATGTGACATGCGTGTTATTTGTTAAAATCGAAGAGATGCGTGTTCGACAATTCGATATTCGCGTCCCAAGAAATGAAAGCAAGAGTGGAAACTTTCTTGAAGAGAACGCGTATCTTTGAAACCGCTTATAAGCTAGAAACGTGAAACTCGGGAAAAATACTATTTTTGAAAATTAAAAAAGAAATGTATTTGGAAAAACTACCCGAACGGGTGAACGGCGAGGGGGTGGATTTTTCGAGAATCACTATTGTAGAATGAGCGAAACGCTGTCATTATAAACTTCACTCTGGCAAAGCCAGGTAGAACAGCTAGTTTCTCAATAAAATACTTATATAAAATACTTATATATTATGAGAAAAATCCATGCCCACCATACTTATGGCGTTTCCACGATGTAGTAACATCAAACATCGATACATGACTTGATTGATTTTCATAATACCTATCAACCATAAATGTCGGTTTACCCTTAAATAACGACACCAACGATCAGTTACAACGGTTTAAGCCGTTAAATAAACTAATTTTAAACACACGCAAAAATAATAATTATATTAAATTCCTTTAAAAAGGGGATTATTCGGAGAACCAAAACATAATATAAACTTCTTGTATATGGCCATGAGTTTAGAAATGTATCTTATTTGAAATAAGCCAAATATAAGTTCCTTATTTTTTGGTAAGGGAAAAGGAATAGATTTTTTGACAATGTTTTGAAAATTCGAGTGAATATAGTTTCATCTTGTTATTCATGTTAGAATAAGTGATTATGACGTGAGTATTTTATACCTCACAATATCTTTATCAGCAATTAGTGCAAAAGTTCATTATCATTGTAGTCCAGTAATTTTAGATTTCCACTGCAGAAAAATTCCCAGTTAGCTGATTTTTTTTATTTACCTTCGTTATGGTGTTTTAAAAAACGCGTAAAAAGTCCCCATCGATATCGTGCCGGCGTTGCCAGATATTCAAGGTTCAAGTTCACGATAGACGGTTTTTAGCGAATTTCTCGGTTCCGTTCCATTTTTTGTAAAAAATGGTTAGTATCAATCTTGTAGAGGACGAAATTATCTACAACCCTTGTAATTTTTTTTACAAAATTACTTTACGAAGGATCTTTATAATTGATGTCAAGTATAAATATCCTATTTTGGAAAAAAAATTGTCTGTCCGTCTGTATGTTTGAGTGCTGTCGATTTGTATGTTTGCAGGTTGCTTATAAGCAGAGAATTACTGCATTAATTTCGATAAAAATTATAGTTAATCGTTAGCTTAAAGTTCAACTTAAAATAAATCTACAAACCATTTTGTAAGGCCCTCGGGAAGCAGCATAATCCTGCTATGTAAAATCAAGGGGGAAGAAGCCGCGGGTACTTTAATAAGAAAAACTATAAATCGTAGACAAAAAATGTTTATACAAAAGTTGTAGATAATTTCCTCCTCTACAAGATTGATAATAACCATTTTTTACAAAAAATGAAACGGAACCGAGAAATTCGCAAAAAACCGTCTACCGTGAACTTGAACCTGGAATATCTGGCAACGCCGGCACGATATCGATGGGGACTTTTTACACGTTTTTTAAAACACCATAACGAAGGTAAATAAAAAAAATCAGCTAACTGGGAATTATTCTGCAGGTGGGTTGTTTTAATGTCTAAAATTACTGGAGTATTTCCTTTATGCATGAAGTTGACGTATCACCAGTCACCACCAACTTCAAAACGATAATATTGCTGAATGTATGGTATGTTTTTATGTACTTGAAAAAAACGAACTGACAAGCAGAGAACGTCTAGAGGTCAGTCAGGGGCTCGACTAATACGTGCCCAATAATGTAAAAGCGGTGTGTCTGTGACGTCAAAGCCGCACTGTTTACAATTTAACCTACTCATAATTTTACCGCGAATTTCTTACTGTATAGTAAATAACACATTCCTTACAGTTTCGACAATTCAATGAATATAAAACTTTTTAAAAGAATTGAACCGTCTTCAAAAAAAAAAACACCAAAAAAAAAAAATTGCGCCGATCTCAAAATTTAATTATCTTTCTCTTTTTAGTGACTCTCTTTAAAGTGGTTCAAATTTTTTATAAAAATTTTATTTTTCATTTTTTAGTTGATTATACGTTATCTATTTTTGCAATATACGTAATTTGCAATTAATTATTAACCGACTTCTTTCTAGTATTTGATTACTAGAAAAAAAACTACCGAACCGATTTAAATAAAAATTATATGGGACCATCTCGAAATCTTTCTAAACACAACGGAATCGAAATAATTCAAATCCGTTAGCCTCTCGAGAAATTAAGGCTGAGCGAACTTAAAAAAAAAAATATATACGCTTCGCTTCGCATTGAGAATCTTCTCTTTTTTTGAAGTCGGTTAAAGAGACGGTAGTGTTAGGTAATACTATAATGACCAATATCTTTGGAAGGGACCAATCTTTATCATTTCATAACTTAAATTAAAATTCAGCAAAAAAATTAAGTTCACCTACCTAATAGTGTTATTAGTTTTTACACATTTACTTAACAAATAAAGTATTTATTTAAAAATAAAACAAAAAAATCCGACTGCGAAAATGGAAATTGGAACAAAAATTAACTATGACAATATATGATTAGATTCCTAGCCTTAACTAAATTCACTATATTAGTGAAATTAACATAAGAATATCAGGCGAATTATCGCCATAATATTTATATAGGAGGCTGTATAGGAAAAATGTAAATGCACCACCGGGACTCGAACCCAGATCTCCCAATTTACATTTACATTTTTCCTATACAGCCTTCTAGATAAATATCATGGCTATAATTCGTCTGATATTCTTATGTTAATTTCACTAATATAGTGAATTTAGTTACGGCTAGGAATCTAATCATATTGATTGTTATTCTCATTGTTTATAAAACCGTATGTAAATTTCTCATATGTAATTTGTTTAAAAATAAACTAAACAAGATTACCGAAAAGTAAGCTTTAAGCTAATATAAAGATTATGTTCAATGAATTTTGGTTAGAGGAGCAAATTTAAAATAAAAAAGGTGTTGAATCAGTTTAACAGGATATAATTAAATAAAAATATCTTAACATTCACCAATACTATACAGAACGGTTTTGGCAAGTTTTCGAGTATTACTGACGCTTCAGATTTCAGAAGTTCATTCATCTATATAATAAAATACAAGGCGTTTTTTTTGTCCGAGTACTTTCAAAGACTTCCACTTAATCGATTTTGACATTTTTTTTAAATGAATGAGTTCTCAGCACTACTTATTTTTGCATTTTTTTTTAAAATGTTGAATTCATCTAAGTATTTGCTTTCTCCGCTATTTACTATATTTTATTTCTCTTGGCGCCAAATCCTGCTTTAGCCAATGGCGCCAAATACTCCCTTGGCCAGGAGCTCCAGCCTGCAGGGCTCCTATATGATTCTGAGTTCTACCTAAGTTGACCAGTTCTGCATGAAGCATGCAAAGTAACTTTGGTTTCATCGCCTTTGTAAGTTGGCCACCTGTCTAACATGGCCACATTCTGATGTAACCGTATAGGTGGTTATTATACACAGGTTTCACTGTATTCTATTCTCATTTTGTCTATTTCAATAATCTAAATATTATAATTTGTTTAAAACTGTTCATCTTTTTATGACTCAGCTATAATGTATCATAAATATTTGCGTGTATAACACATTATTTTTTTATACTGATATGCTAGCGCGGTAGTAAAAACAAAACCAGATCTACGAAGAGGCTCGACTATTTTAAGCCAATAAGAAATGCGCAGATCTATGACGTCAAATCTGCGGATATTTTATTGTTTATTCAGTAATATTCCCAGTACATTATACAAGCTGTTTTATGTGTACCTAACATATTTTATTGTAGATCAAGAATATATTATTGTAAATGTTTTATGTTGTATAATATACAGTATACTGCTTTAGGTATTTAATTTATTGGCTATTTATCGAGAAAAACAAGCCGTGAGGTGGGTCGTTTATTAGGACTAAAGTGCGACCCTTGAGGTCCACACGACGAACTTCCCAGTATGATAAATAGTTAATAATAATAATTAAATTAGATATTACACAGAAAAGTAATCATTTTAATCATTCAAACATAATTATTATGTATTTTTAACAATAATTAAAAAAAAAAAAAAAACGACTGAACCGATTTTTATAAAATTTATGTCGGATCAAAATGATGTTAACACGCCTCGATTGACACCCTTACGAAGTCGATATAATTTTTTATTCGCGAGATATTGTGTAAAATCAATTTTTTGGAGGTTATTTGGTTAAGATAAAAGAACGCCTGATCCGATTTTGAAAAAATTTCTTTCAGATCATATTTACGTTAATACGCGTCGATTGGTACCCTAACGTAGTCGATATAATTTTTCATTCTCGAGATTTCGTCTTAGAAAGAAATGAACACATACGTACGTACGTACATACGCACACACACACACACATACACACAGACATCTTTCTAAAAATAGTGTAAAAATAGTGTAGTGACCTTAAAACATAAAAATTTGTTATACATTTTGATTTCGATTTTCGGACCCATTACAATAGCTTCCAATGGGAAGTTAATAATTATGTTTTGTCGCTTTTCTTTAAAGAAATATGACGTATTCTAATCTATAATTTTTGATCATCTATTCATAAATTATTAAGACTAGGTTATCCGTTCTTCTAGACATTTATAAGCTTTTTATTAAAAATTCAGTGAAATTTGTAGCACAAGGCAAGTATAAAATATTGACATTTCAATAATTATATCGTAAAGATACTGTTTTTCAAGAGCTTCTAATCCATTTGCTGAGAAGCTTCTGTATGTCATTCATTTACTAGAGATTCACCCACTTGGATATTGTTGGTAATTATCCAGTGATTAAAAAAAAAAATTGGGTTATGGTCAGTGCGAGCGGCCATTTTGGAAAATGGACGTAAAACGGGGGTGTAGGGTTCTTTGATTAATCAACGCCCTAGCCAAACCGCTGAAGCTATAAACTTGATATTCAACATACTAACCCTTCTTTAAAAATAATCATACCCTTATTCGAGCATTTTTTTAAATTCAACCCCTAAGGGGGTAAAACGGGGGTGTAGGGTTTTATGACTAGCCAACGCCCAGGCCAAACCGCTAAAGCTATAAACTTGAAATTTAGACAGTAGCTAGGTTCCTTTTGTGACGTAAGCACCCACTAAGAAGGAATTTTTTGAAATGCATAACCTACGGGAAAAGGATTTTTCGGAAATGAACCCCTAAGGGGGTGAAAGTGTTTGTATAGAAAATCGTTTCCCTGTGTGTATCAACTTGAAACTTGATATAAATACTCCTCAAAACAAATAATAAAATACGTATTTTGGGATTTTTAAGACAACCCCTGAAGAGGGGTGCAATGTGGTGTTGAATTTTCTATGGGGAGGCATAAAAAAATCTTAATATACGATTTTCTATACAAACAATAATTAATACTAACACACACAACTTTTCAGTTTACAACTCTGTTAGTCATTGTGTTATATTAATTACTATCGATTCTCTTAACGCATCCAACCATCGGGGTGTAGGAGAATAAAATTCCAAGAATCTAATATATGCCTCGTTTCTAGATTATAAGATTCATATAGCTAAGCTGATTAAGATCACATAGAATATGAATCTGAATTAGTAATTTTCCTTCTTTGCTTTTGGTAGGAGTAACCTCAGTGAGCAACTCAATGAATGGTCACATAGTAAGAGACGAGTGTAGTTACCTACTTTACACAAACAGTGTCACATTGCATAAATGTCCTGTTTTTTTTTCTTTCTTTTGCTTTTTATAGGTGTAAACATGTTCTATTGAAACTACTGACGCATCATTTCCGTTCTTTTTTTAGTATGATACTACTTTTTGCTAGTCTGTGCAAAAATTTAATTTATGTTTGATGTTCTATTAACAGAATTTAATCAGTTAGAATTCTACAACTACAGTAGAACAGCGCGTTATCAGAAACAGTTTAAAAAATCGACCTTAAATTTTCATGTTTCTAAATTCAGTGGTTTAGGCTGTCCATTAAACCCCGTTTTGGCGTTCTTAGGGGTTGAATTTCGAAAAACCCTTTCTTAATGGGTGCTTTCGACACCAAATTTTAACTTTATAGCTTCAGCTGTTTATTCTGGGCGTTGATTAGTCAAAACATCCTACAGCCGGCCCCGCGCGCGTTTTATCCCCTTAGGGGTTTAATTTAAAAAAATCTCGAATATAGGTTTGCTTATTTTTTAAAAAGAGTTATAGTATGTTGAATTTCAAGTTTATAGCTTCAGTAGTTTGGTCTGGGCGTTAATTAGTCAAAAATTCCTAAACCCCCCTTTTACCCCCTTAGGGGTTGATTTTAAAAAAATGCTCGATTATGGGTTTTCTTACTTTTAAATTATTCACCTGAAATAAAAGTTAAATTGGAATCTCTGTTTTTTACGTCCATCACATTTGTTAATATAATAAAATATTGGGTAATAAGGACCAGTTAAATGTATAAATTATTTATTCTTTGCCAACGTTTCGTTGCGAATTTGCAACTTCTTCAGGGCTCAAATGGTCAACATTATACATTAATTGTCAAAATTTCTTGTTACTTATACTTGATGGTGAAAAATACATAATATATAATTGCCACATAATTCGATTATATTTCTTATTACTTATATTTAAACGTTATTGATGATTATAATGATATTGTAATGATATTGTGAAATCCGCGACCAAAATGACATTTCTATTTTGGTCGCGGATTTCACAATATCATTACAATATCATTATAATCATCAATAACGTTTAAATATAAGTAATAAGAAATATAATCGAATTATGTGGCAATTATATATTATGTATTTTTCACCATCAAGTATAAGTAACAAGAAATTTTGACAATTAATGTATAATATTGACCATTTGAGCCCTGAAGAAGTTGCAAATTCGCAACGAAACGTTGGCAAAGAATAAATAATTTATACATTTAACTGGTCCTTATTACCCAATATTTTATTATATTGTTAAATTGGAATATTAGGAGCAAATAATAAAGATTTGTTCGTAAAAAGTCATTTACTCCGTATCTCTGTGGTGTTCCGGGATATGCTGTAATTGACAATGGGCAAACTAACAAAAAATATGTGAGTCATAAATTCACACGGGGGGAGAGGGTTTCATATTGGTGGCTCATGGTCTATATATGTATAAATACGTACATTATGAGTTATGGCTCATTCTGCTCCAATCATTTTTTCCCAGTGCTAAATGTCCTATGTATACCTTACCGGTTTACATACTGTATGAACATTATATTGACCTCTTAATTTAAAAAATCTACATTACGGGGTCTATGTTGAAGTAATATGTTATGACAATTGTTTTAATTTAATTCACAAATTTAACTGTAAATATTTAAACAAAACAGAACGTACAGAGTGACGTCAAGTCTCGATCACTTGACTGAAAAGTCAAACTATATATTACTAGCGGCCCGGCCCAGCTTCGCCCGGAGTGCAATACACTACTCACTCGCTTCGCTCGTTCGCTCCTGGGTGGTACGTTACTCACTCGCTTCGCTCGTTCGCTTGAATATTATAACTACATTACTCACTCACTTCTCTCGTTCGCTCCCTGGTGAATTTTTCCGATGTTTTAATAGTTATTCTGTTAACCAGGGCGGAGACAAATTCAAAAAATCAAAGATCATGAAAATCGGTCCAGCCGTTCTCGAGTTATAAATGGTGTAACTAACTAACACGACTTTCTTTTATATATATAGATTAGGTAAATATTTTTTCCCGAAAAAACCGACCTGTCACTCGCTTAGAAGTGAACACATTACAATGAAGGTTTTATGCTGCGCTGCGAATTTCTTGCATTTTCGAATTCCAATATCTAAGAAAATAACGCCAAATACCAAAAAAATATAGTTAACTTAAAATATACAACAAATATGTACCTATTGTCTATCGTATCACATTTTTGAAGCTTTAGTTTTGCTAAACAAAACTGGTTAAAATCAAACCGTTCAATCGACACCCTCCCACAATTACTGTAATATTTTTTTTTGTAAATGCTTTACGATCGTCCTAGTTAAAATTTTAAACCCTTGCTTTAAAGATTGTAAGCAGGTGAACTATAATTTTAATTTATTCAATAATTATATTATGTATAATTTGAACCATATTAAATTGCAATGTAAAACATTTTATATTTTATTATTACAACTGAAATGTTCCAAAAGAAAAAATTCTTCTGGTTCAAATCCTATTCCCTAGTCACTAGTGTAGTTTTTTCCTTTGAACAAATCCTTATGAAAGTTGAGAAGTGTTTACAATTAATATATAATCTAATTCACTGGCCACCATTGTTGCGATTAACAGGCAAGTAAACACCCGGTATGTGAACTTGTCATACGATATTTCTCGAACACGAAGCATTCTTGTCGTTCAGCAACTGACTACATAATTATTATTCCATATGCTTGTATTCTATAGCTTATGTCTTATACAAACAAAATTCGACAGTATAGCAATGTACACCTTGCATAATTTATAATACAGATACGACTTAAATCACTATTCCAAGTCAAAAGTAAGAAATCTGCTTAGAACAAGCGTATTTGTTATCTGATAAATACACGGTATAGGTAATATCAACTAAAGCATCGAAAGTTTTATTTCTTATAAATAACCTATAATCTATATTATCATGTTCTTATATATTCTATTTATCTGCTTCTTGAAAAAGTTAAATAAAATTAACTGAAGTCAAAAGAGAGTGTTCGAAACTTAAAATTAGAATTAACCCCTGGACCCTGGCTGTATTTTTGGAAGCTGTCTTGTAACATTTGACAATAGCGACACGGTGTAAAACATTTCAACAAACTCTTACCATTTGTCAGATAGATCCGTGTGACAAACGGACGGACAAACATCGTAGGTAGGGTAATAGGGTTCCATACTGAGGTACGGAACCCTAATAAAAAGTATAGAATCCAACTTATTCGTCCACTCCATTTTCCTAATTGACCACATGAGAAACTAGAAAAGCAACTGTAGGTACCAGGTCCTGACCTGGAGAGGGACCTTGCCGCAAATCTTAATTTTTTGTAAAATTCCACTTCCTATTATGCTTTTTAACGTTAAAAACATTTTGGAAAAAATGTCATCAGCTAGGGGGGGGGGATAATTCCTGTGGGATAGTAACAAAACGTAACTGAAATTCTTTAGCGTATTGGCGGAATCCTACTAATATTATAAACACCACCAGCCTGACGTCGCTTCGCAGGGGAAGAATTTCTCACGGGGGGAATAATAAATCATAAATTCTTAGCACCGGGCCAAGCCGGACGGGACCGCTAGTATATTTATAAAAATTTTATGTGTTTGTTTATCGCGGGTAATCTCAAGAACTACTGAACCGATTTGACAAGTTGTTTCACTGTTTAAAAGCCTAATTCGTATCGAGTAACATAGGCTAAATATAATGGTAAGACAAAAGGGGGGTGAGTAGTGAGCGAAAATGTAAAGCAAGTTTGAGTTAAATTCGTGTTCGCTGGCTAAACTATAAGAATTAAGAGATACAGTAAAGCGATATAATCATATATTATGAGAAATATATTGCTCTTGATTATTTCGTTGCCAAACCAAATTCTGCCAGAAAGCTACATTGTTTCACACAATGGCCGCTTTTCACAATCCATATAATAGAGATCAACGGCTGAGTGTAATACACCATGAATTCTGTACTTATTTAAATACTGCAGTTCGTTTTGGCCAGACCTGTGTAAACAGTGAATACAAATAGCGCGACTGTAAATTATATAGACAAGCCCACTTGGGTTTTATATAGAACGTAAGAATAAACTTATATTGCAGTATTACAAAAAAGCTAAGCCGTGGAAGTCGTTAGAGACAACTTACTATCGTTATAATCAAACGTGCTTTTCTCGAATATTTAGATTTCGCACGGTTTCTACATTAATAATAATTAATTAGTAAAAATAATTTTACTTTTGACAATAATGTACAAACATAAATTTTATTAACCGACTTCTACTGATAAATTATTATTGTAATTTACTCTGAGTACCTGAAATTTATACGATTATAGTAGTAATTTAATATTTTAAGAGTTTATTTAATAATTCAGATCTCATACATTTTTAATTTAATTAAGAATTTAAAAACAAATAATTTTAAAAAATGACGGAAAAAAATAGTGACGTTAAAGTTTTCAATAGTCAAATGAAAATTTTAATAACCGAGGAAAAAATAGTTGAAAGCGAAATACCATCTAACTATCATTTATCAAGAAGCAGTGTAAGTTTTTATTTATTTTTTAATTTTATTTACATCATTTCGGTATACATTTTTACTACTTTAATAAGCATGTACCTAATATACATATATTATGTATCTAATACCTATGCATCTAATTCTAAAAACCGAGAATGTTTAAGAAAAAAATCTACTAAGTACCTATTTAAAAAACATACCGGATCTAACTAAATGATTTAAAAAAACAAGGCTAGTTCACTAAATAATATTTTCAGTTTATCATATTTACTTAGTCATTATCTTATATATAAAATTCTCGTGTCGCGGTGTACGTTATTGAACTCCTCCGAAACGGCTGGACCGATTTTGATGAAATTTTGTGTGCTTATCGGGTAGGGTGGAGAATCGGACAACATCTATTTTTCATCCCCCTAAATGTTAAGGGTGGTCCACCCCAAAAAATTTTTTTTTATTTTTTTGACAAAATTTTTTGTTTTAATTTTTTCATGATTCAGCATTGAAAAATACATACAACTCTAAATTTTCACCCTTATACGATCAACCCCTGATTTTTAATCGCGATTTTTATATTAAGCTTTAAAAAATACATATATGGCGAACGAGCGAAGCGAGTGAGTAGTGTATTTATAATATTCAAGCGAACGAGCGAAGCGAGTGAGTAGGCGATAATATTCAAGCGAACGAGCGAAGCGAATGTGTAGTGTATTAATAAAATCCAAACGACCGAGCGAAGCGAGTGAGTAATGTAATTATAATATTCAAGCGAACGAGCGAAGCGAGTGAGTAGTGTATTTATAATATTCAAGCGAACGAGCGAAGTGAGTGAGTACTGTATTAATAAAATTCAAACGAACGAGCGAAGCGAGTGAGTAATGTAATTATTCCTAGAAATTATTAACAACGTTTGCCGGATCAGCTATACTAAATATACGTGAGCGGAGTAATGGGTGACCGCTATTAAATCATAATTTCATACCACCCGAGCGAAGCCGGGACGGGTCCGCTAGTATTATATAAACTAGACGTCCATTTGGATTGATATTGTAGATTAAAGACGCTCGACAACAGAGGCTAATAACAGAGACTAATATTTCACAGTCAATCAATCTGGATGCTATAAATAATAAAAATGTTAGAAATATTATTGTCGCCATAAGGTCGATTTATATTATCCGGCGAGGCACGGCGCGGGAACGCAGCGTTTCCGGCAAGACAAATATTTTTACATGCATTTCAGTCATTATTTTCTATCTAGCTTTATTTTTCAATTTTGTGACTAATGGGGGGGGGGGGTAGTAATATTAATTGTAAACCATTTTAAAGCAAATCAAAATGTCAATAATAAAATACGCTTCGCCCGGGTGGGTTTTAGAATACAAGCCTTTCAGTTTCTCTTCTTCTAAATGTTGATAATATCTCGAGAAACCCACCTTCTCTTCGTTCACCGATTCGGGTAGTTTGGTAGTTTTTTCAAAAAACTGTAAAAAATGTATTTATTTATTTTTAAAAAAGAGTATTTTACCCGAGTTTCACGTTTCTAGCTTAATCGTTTTCAGGGATACGCGTACATTGCAAGAAACCTTTCACCTCCGTTTTCACCCCTTGGAGCGCCTATTTCGAAAAAAAATCACCGAAAACGCATATCTTCGAATTTAACAAAAAATACTCATGTGAAATTCGTGTTTCTAACTTAAGCGATTTCCAAAATACCAGCTTTCAAACATGACCGCATTGAAATCGGTCCATCCTTTTGGCTTTTGGGAGCTACAATGCTACAGACATATCCTTATCCTTACTAATATTATAAATGCGAAAGTAACTCTGTCTGTCTGTCTGTTACCTTTTCACGCCTAAACCGCTGAACAGATTTCGATAAAATTTGGCAAGGAGATAGAGTGCATCCTGAGGAAGGACATAGGCTACTTTTTGTCTAAAAAAAACCGGCTTCGCCCGAGTGAAAAAAGTAATCTCTGGAACTACTAAACCGATTCTAAAAATTCTTTCACCAATAGAAAGTTACTCTGTCCATGAGTGATATGGGCAATATTTTATTTTGATTCTCGCGGAGGAAGGGAGGGTTAAAAATCATAAATTCTTATCTCTGGAACTACCTACACTGAACCTGTTCTAAAAATTCTTTCACTAATAGAAAGCTACGCAGGGGGAGAGATTCTCGCGGGGGCAGGGGGATACATTTTTGCGGGGGGCTAATAAATCATAAATTCTTATCTCTGGAACTACTAAACCGATTTTAAAAATTCTTTCACTTATAGGAAGCTACGCAGGGGGAGAGATTCTCGCGGGAGGCAGGAGGAGAAATTCTTGCGGGGGGATAATCAATTATAAATTCTTATCTCTGGAACTACTAAACCGATTCTAAAAATTCTTTCACTAATAGAAAGCTACGCAGAGGGAGAGATTCTCGCGGGGGGATAACAAATTAACAATATACTAAATAGTAAATACACGTGAGCGGAGCAATGGGTGACCGCTACTAAATCATAATTTCATACCACATGGGCGAAGCCTGGACGGGCCGCTAGTATAATATATATTATATAGTATATATAGTATGTATACATATTACACACAGACAAACAGACAGACAGACAGGCAGAAAAAGTCTTCAAAATTTTAACATGCCTCTTTTTTCGTCGGGGGTTAAAAATATACCAAAACACCAGTAGCGTCATTCGAATTGACTCTTTTTACCCGACTACGAAAAAAAGGAGGATTATGATTTTTTCCACTATACATCTGAAAGTGAGTTAGAATATCCGCAGAGACATATTTTCTATTTTACATAAATGTATCTACAATATTCGAGATAGAAGTTTTTATTTTGACTTGGCTTTTACAAAATATGCTGGAACTAAAACGGAGTAGAAAAACCTGTATCGACAACGGAATTTACGTAATTAGCGCAAAAACCGACTTCGGGACTTTGTTTGAACTGGTTAATAAAAAAACATATTTTTAAACGTTATAAAAAAGAAAGAAGTTTATTTTCTACTTTTTGTTGCGTTGATATAAGCGTGTTTTTATATTTAAAAAAAATGTTTTTTTAAAATAAGTACATAATATTAATATGGCTAGTACTGTTCGAAAAAAATCGGGAATAATTGGCGAGCCAGCGAACCGAAAAAATGAACCTGCCTTAGCACGAGCTTGTCTACAATGCATAAAATATCCAACAAGTGGTAAGAGCCCTTCACTTGACATTGACCGTTCTCAAACATTGGCAGCTGTCAAGAATACTATATAAACTTAAAAATAGAGAAAATTATTATTTATCGTCAAATAAAGAAAAATATCACCGTAATAAGTACATAATACCTATTATTATCTTTATCAAGCATATCATGATAAGTATAATATCGCCTATAATATGTGGACGTTAAAATAAATTATTCTCAATTTAATATGCAATATGTTTTATTAACTTCCCATTGGAAGTTACTGTAATGAGCCCGAAAATCGAAATCAAAAAGGAAAAAAATATTTATGTTTCAAGGTCACTACACTATTTTTACACTACTTTTAGAAAGATGGCTGTGTGTGTGTATGTGTGTGTGTGTACGTATGTATGTGTCCATTTCTTTCTAAGACGAAATCTCGAGAATGAAAAATGATATCGACTACGGTAGGGTGCCAATCGACGCGTATTAACGTAAATATGATCTGAAAGAAATTTTTTCAAAATCGGTTCAGCCGTTCTTTTTTCTTAACCAAATAACCTCCAAAAAAGTAGATTTTACATAATATCTCGCGAATAAAAAATTATATTGACTTCGTAAGGGTGTCAATCGAGACGTGTTAACGTCATTTTGATCCGACATAAATTTTATAAAAATCGGTTCAGCCGTTTTTTTTTTTTTTTTTATTTATTGTTAAAAATAAATAATAATTATGTTTTAATGATTAAAATGATTACTTTTCTGTGTAATATCTAATTTAATTATTATTATTAAATATTTATCAAACTGGGAAGTTCGTCGTGTGGACCTCAAGGGTCGCACTTTAGTCCTAACAAACGACCCACCTCACGGCTTGTTTTCATTTTAGTTTCGAGATCAGAAAACGATATTTTTCACAACGCCGCTATGAAAATTCGATTTTCGGTAACTTTTTAGCGGGTTGAAACTGTTAGTTTCAACCCTATAGGGATTAAAATTTTCAGTTGTCGGTTTTCTCTGTTTTTTAAGGTTGTTAAGAGAGAGATAGAGCGATTGAGTCGCGGCAACTTCAATTCGCTTATAATACTCGAAAACCTCAAAATGACAGACATAACCCCACATAAATTCCACATAGATCTGACAGATCCAATATTTTTGCAGCTTTTTTGCGCGCCTAAATTGCATGGTACCTCAAATCGAATTGTCAATAGAGTTGTTGTGAAAAATAATAAGTAGGTATACATTTACTCGGAACGATACACTCGTTCCTCGGACAGCAAACTTCACACTACTTGCAAACGCTGTTTCGTCCCTTAATGTAATGCAATATAGGTACTATTGCACCTGTTATATTTTCTACGGAAACTTTAAATCAAGAATTGCTTAAATTGTTCCATTTTAGTCTGGATTAGGATTTATCATAAATTCAAATACAGTGGAACTTCGATAATTCGTAGTTCCTTATAATTCGTAGTAAAACCTCGGTCCTTTGAAAAAACCTCTATAATTCGTAGAAAGTCAATGCATTTCGGTCCTTTTCATAATTCGTATGTAATTTCGCAGCCCAGACGGGCGCTGATTGATCGTCACCTTCTATAATTCGTAGTCAAGTCGGCAAGAACATACTAGAGGGCAGTATAGCCTAGTGGTTAGCGTGCTTAGTGCCGCAACCTCTGGACTGGACTGCCGTGGGTTCGAATCACACCTACGCTCATGGATGTTTTGTGATGCTATTTAGTTTTAAGATAGTTGTTATTTAGTGTAGTTGAAAGACGCTAATGACCTGAGATGTCGACGCGTCTATAATCTACAATAAATAAATAAATAAGAACATGCTATAATTTGTACTTGGGCCGGGTGGGGCTAGTGTCTCAAATCGCGGAATTAAGCCATTTCTTGTCGACGAGAGACGTTGACGATTCTGTTTTTCCGCCGTGGTTTGTATCGAATTGAATTGTAGATTATAGACGCTCGACAACAGAGTGGTTTGTATCGAAAATGTGATCGATCGTGCTCGTGTGGATCAGTTAAAGGAGTCAAAAATAACTGACTTCTATAAAATCTGATAATTTGTGTACTTTTGCTGGAAATAAGATGTAAATACATACTTACATATGTAACGTGATCTCATGTAAAAATACACAACTTTCTATAATTCGTATTTTTTCCTTCTCCCCCTTCCATAATTCGTATAGCTTCGATAATTCGTTACCTCCAGTAATTCGTAGTAAATCCTCAGTCCCTTCAACTACGAAGTATCGAAGCTCTACTATATTTATTTATTTATTTATTTAGTCAGGGACGTATTTGCAAAATTTGCGCCCTGCAGGGTCCTTGGCTATTTTCTCTGCATCCTACACATTGTTTCTGCGGGAAAGTGCCTTTTTCGCTATTAGGCAAATATAACAGAAGCATTCCAGTTTTGGGTTAAACTATCTGCCCATTCGCCTTGCTATAGAGAAAATCTTAAGAATTTTTTTTATATTTCCGAAAGTATGAGATTTTATAATGTATCTAATTTTTTTTCAGGGTTTCAACAGCCAACTAGCATTTGCGATAGCGGCTGCCGCCCTTGGATCGTCTTTCCAACACGGTTATAATACAGGAGTTGTGAACGCGCCACAAAAGGTAAGAGTTACGTTTGAAATAATTACATATACAGGCAGAGGCGGATTATCCCTAAGGCAAACTAGGCCATGCACGTGCCTAGGGGCGCGTGGTTACAAGGGGGGCGCTGGAGACCTAGATTTATACATTTTATACCGAAATTTTCACGGGATGGGGCATCACGCGGGTGAAACCACGGGGCGCAGCTAATTATTATTAAGACGTACTAGTTAAAATTTATAATATATGGCCGCTAGAGGGGCGCCAATGAGGTTCTTGCCTAGGGCGCTCTCGACATTTAATCCGCCTCTGTATACAGGTGTATTATCTAAAACTAGAACAAACATATCTACATTGGTTTTGATGATACGGCAAAATGTATAAAGAACGAAATGCTCGTTTCAAATTAGGAGCAAATATTACGATTTTTTTTATAAATGGACAAGTTAATAAAAAAACAAAGCAAAAAAAAAAACAAAAAAAAATACTTTAATAGAACGACATATTTCCATGACTTGCAGAGTATTGTAGCTGACAAATAGATAATCATAAATTCAACAATGGTATCTGATAATAGTAGGTATGCTGAAACTATTCGTGTTAAGTGTGATCGATTCCAAACTTTGAACCTATCGCCGCACGAAGCCTCTTTGAAATAGATGAATTTGGATTGTTTTGAGGGTCATATTTTGGGGTTGAAAAAGAAATTTGGGCCCAAAAATACTGGAAAAATTTGTGGAATTGTTTCAAAAACAAATTTTGAACCTTTATCGTAGGAGAGCCGACCGTGTGAAACCCCCCGATATAACATAACATGATGAGTGGCATATCAAATCAAAGGTCGTTAGTAGCCTTATACGAAAAATATGGGTTGCCATCCCCCACCCTGACGGGGTACTTTGGCCACCCCTTTGAAAATAGAATTTTTTTATAGAATTTTTTGATAATAAAACTGCGTCAAATTGTAGTTTGGATTGCCAGGGAATTTTCATAAACTATATTTTATAAAGGCAACATTCAGGATTTTTTCCGATTTTTTGCCTCTATATAGTTCAGAAACCAGAGGAGGGATCCTTTTTGATAACGACTTTGAAAGTAAATATCTCGTGACTGAAGGGTTAAAATCAAAAGGTCCTAAAAATTGTTGTTGCATTTTAAGAAACCTATAAGACACCTCATTCAATGGGGCTAAGTAAAAAAAAAATGTTGAGTACTTTTGGATTTTCAATCTAAGTCCGTAGAGGGCCGTCCATAAAATACGTACGCAAAAAATGGGGAGGGAGGGTAATCGCCTTACGTGATATGTGAGGATGAGGGGGGAGGGGGCCCGAACAAACGTGATGGAACGCGACGTTAATAGTAATTGCTAATTGTTTTGAATTTTATAATTTAATTAATAATTTTTACTTCCCACCTCTACTATGGTAGGGAAGTAATGGATTTAGTCCGAAAAAAATATTTCTAGATTTTAACAGATCTTCACGTTTTGAGACCCTAGCAATCGTTTAAGATCTGACTGATGTGTGTGTGTGTGTGTGTGTGTGTGTGTGCGTGTGTGCGTGCGTGCGTGCGTGCGTGCGTGCGTGCGCGTGCGTGCGTGTGTGTGTGGTCAATTTTTCGCCTTCGATATCGTAAAAACGGAACACAATACGGCCATGCCGATTGTTCTATTGTGTTTATCAGCCTTTAACTTAGATCTGATTAGATTTTGAGTCAAATCGGTTCAGTGGATCCTGAGATATTCAAAAAACGTTCTCAATGTCACTTATTAACATAGGTAAAAAAAAATATAAATGAATTCTAGATGTTATAATATGAAAAAAATGTAAATATTTTTTTTCTCTAAAATGAACAGTTTTCGAGAAAAAAAATATTTTACTAAAAAAAATAAAAATTGTACGTAAATCAAGGTAACCATGATTTTTGCTATATTAAGCTAGCTATCAGTAGATCACTAAACAAAAATTTTGGAGCATACAAGTAATTCAAGAATTACAAGGCGCGATATTCATGTAGGTATTGTGTGAAAACGGTTTTACCGAACATAGGGAAAATAACACTAAGAAGATCAATTTTGTAGTAGGCTATGGCCATAAGACCTAATGTAAATATGTATTGGATTACATAGAAAAAATAGTGCAGTGAATTTTTTAATCAATTTTCCATAGCAACGGTTGACTATTAAGCGAAACTCGGAACCTGCTAAATAAAAAAAGTCATGAGGTGTCGTAAGATACCCGACAGAAGCTATGTTTCTTACGCATCGTATATAAAACCGAATTTATCAAAGATATAAACAATACAATTAAAAAGTTATTATTTGACTGCCATTTTGAAATCTGACGCCATTTTATTTTTTTGTGTCTTATTAAACTCTCAAATATCAATTTTCAAAAGGATCGGATAATTTTTACAAAGAAGTATATACCTATGGCCGCCATTTTAAAATATGACGTCATTTTATTTTTTTGCGTTCTATAAAACTCGTTAATATCTATTTTCAAAAAGATCGGATAATTTTTACGCAAAAAGTACATATTGCCGCCATTTTGAAATCTGACGTCATTTTATTTTTTTGTGTCCTATGAAACTCTCAAATACCGATTTTCAAAAGAATCGGATAATTTTTACAAAAAAGTACATTTGGCCGCCATTTTTAAATCTGACGTCATTTCATTTTTTTGTGTTCTATGAAACCCTCAAATATCAATTTTCAAAAGGATCGGATAATTTTTACAAAAATGTACATACGGCCGCCATTTTGAAATCTGACGTCATTTTATTTTTTTGTGTCTTATGAAACTCTAAAATATCAATTTTCAAAAGGATCGTATAATTTTTAGAAAGGAGTACTACATATTTCCGCCATTTTGAAATCTGACGTTATTTTATTTTTTTGTGTCCTATAAAACTCGCAAATATCTATTTTCAAAAAGATCGGATAATTTTTACAAAAAAGTATATATAATGGCCGCCATTTTGAAATCTGACGTCATTTTATTTTTTTGTGGCCTATGAAACTCTCAAATATCAATTTTCAAAAGGATCTGATAATTCTTACAAAAAAGTACATATGGCCGCCATTTTGAAATCTGGCACCATTTAATTTTTTTGTGTCCTATGAAACTCTCAAATATCAATTTTCAAAATGATCGGATAATTTTTACAAAAAAGTACATATGGCCGCCATTTTGAAAAATCTGACATCATTTTATTTTTTTGTGTCCTATGAAACTCTCAAATATCAATTTTCAAAAGGATCGGATGATTTTTACAACAGAGTACATGTGGCCGGCATTTTGAAAAATCTGACGTCATTTTATTTTTTTGTGTCCTATAAAACTCTCAAATATTAATTTTCAAAAGAATCGGATAATTTTTACAAAAAAGTACATATGGCCGCCATTTTGAAATCTGACGCCATTTTATTTTTTTGTGTCCTATAAAACTCTCAAATATTAATTTTCAAAAGGATCGGATAATTTTTACAAAAGTGACGTTACACTACTTCGTGACGTGACGTTTCACTTTTTATTATTTAGGTCCCCATCTGAAACGTGCGTTAAGAAGCATAGCTTCATAAAAAATAGGTAAAAAAACTGTTTTAAAAAAATGTTTTAAAAAGAAAAAAATAATATTTAATTTAGGTTCATAAGTATAAAAGCGTGGGTCGTAAACTCTATGATAATTTATTACAGTCACGACCCACGCTTTTATACTTATGAACCTAAATTAAATTTTATTTTTTTCTTTTTAGTACATTTATCAAATCGTTTAACTTAAAAGTTTTTTATCTATTTTTATTTTTAATTTTTAGTGTGCTTTATTTCCTTAGTCTGATTTTATAACATTTATCCGATCCACTGAAACGTTACCGGAGAAAGACCTTTTGCCTGTGAAAATTCAAAAGTACGATTTGCACCCGGACCAAAGCCGGACCGGTCAGCTAGTTGTCATAATATTGTATTGTCACCGGAGCTACACATGTGTGCAAAATTTCAACTCAATCGGATCACGGGAAGTGGGTGAAAATTCAAAAGTACGATTTACACCCGGACGAAAGCCGGGCCGGTCAGCTAGTTTCCATAAATTGTATTGTCACCGGAGCTACACATGTGTGCAAAATTTCAACTCAATCGGATCATAGGAAGTGGGTGAAAATTCAAAAGTACGATTTGCACCCGGACGAAAGCCGGGCCGGTCAGCTAGTTATCATAATATTGTATTGTCACCGGAGCTACACATGTGTGCAAAATTTCAACTCAATCGGATCACGGGAAGTGGGTGAAAATTCAAAAGTACGATTTACACCCGGACAAAAGCCGGGCCGGTCAGATAGTTACCATAATATTGTATTGTCACCGGAGCTACACATGTGTGCAAAATTTCAACTCAATCGAATCATAGGAAGTGGGTGAAAGTTCAAAAGTACGATTTACGCCCGGACGAACCGGGCCGGTCAGTTAGTTACCATAATTTTGTTTTGTCACCGGAGCTACACATGTGTGCAAAATTTCACCTCAGTCGGTCGCAAGATTTGTAACAAATATACGGGATCAAGCTAAATAAAACCACCGTTTAAAAAACAAAGCATCTACTACCTACTTACTTTTGCGTGATGCCAGAACTTACGTTTTTATTTGAGAATCAGTTCGGTTGCTTTTGCGTGATGCCAGAATATTTTAAAACTCGCAGTCGCATAAGAAATTATTTACTTGAAAAAAAAATCATGTAAATCGGATCAGTGGTTCTCGAGTTATAAGCGTACAAAGGGACATACAGACAGAGAAAGTCAAATTGTTCGGGAAGGTATGAACGTCGAGAAATTTTGGTCCGATCCCTAGGTCCCGCCATCCGATCGACGTCAATAATTAGTTACACGTCATTTTAACTCAGTAGGCCAGGGTTTTTAAACTTAAATTCAAACATCAGCAGTCAAAAAATTGAATAACTATATTAAAATAATGCAATATAAGATAGAGCATACGCTCTCTTCCAATATCCATATCACACTGTGCAACAGACAAGGACAACCGAAACAAGTTCGCGATTTATTAGATAAAGTCGCATTTATTTAGTTTAATAATCATATAAATCTGTATAAAAAAACTGTTTTGACACAATATTATACACGAAATCTATCTAAAATTTTCTGCTCTTTCGTTTAAGACAGGTTTCGAATCGATCTGACTTAAATTGAGCAAACTATAAGCAAAAAACACCGTTTTTTCTAATTTGCTCCCCTCTGGGGCCAAAATTCAAAAATCGGGCGACGTTAGGATCAAATACACCCCGAGAGGAATCGAACAAAAAAAAGTTTTTGAAAATTGGTTCATCCGTTTGGGCTGTACGCGTGACACAAAAAAGCGTGACAGATTCACAGATTGACAGACGTTCAGACAAAGCCGCGCCTAAAAAAGAGGGCCATGCTTTTTTTCAAAGAATAAAAAAAGAGTGTTTATTTTTTGCAAATATTTACTAGGTGGGAAGTGTAGGACTGGTCATCAGTCGAATTTTTACTTCCCACATTACTACATGTATGGTAGGGAAGTAATGGATTTAGTCCGAAAAAAATATTTCGAGATTTTAACAGATTTCACGTTTTGAGACCCTAGCAATCGTTTAAGATCATTTTCTGTGTGTGTGTGTATGTGGTCAATTTTTCGCCTTCGATATCTTAAGAACGGAACAACATACGGGCATGTCGATTGTTCTATTGTGTTTATCAGCCTTTAACTTAGATCTGATTAGATTTTGAGTCAAATCGGTTCAGTGGATCCTGAGATATTCAAAAAAACGTCCTCAATGTCACGTATTAACATAGGTAAAAAAAAATATAAATGAACTCTAGATGTTATAATATGAAAAAAATGTAAATATTTTTTTTCTCTAAAATGTATAGTTTTCGAGAAAAAAAATATTTTACTAAAAAAAAATAAAAATTGTACGTAAATCAAGGTAACCATGATTTTTGCTATATTAAGTTTGCCATCAGTAGATCACCAAACAAAAAAGAGGGCCATGCTTTTTTCAAAGAATAAAAATTAAATTGTGTTTTAAAGACCACCAACAGCTAAGGTTATTTGGGCCTAGTCAAAGAATAAAAAAAAAGAGTGTTTATTTTTTGCAAATATTTACTAGGTGGGAAATATAGGACTGGTCATCAGTCGAATTTTTATTTTAATAACTAGTGCATTAAATCGCCAAAGAATAAAATAATTTTGTAATAACGAAAAATTCTATAAATAAATGATATTATTTGAACCAAGATTTGGACATATTTTTTGTAGTATGTTACTAATAATCATAAAATCATCATTCATTTGAGGGGGGAGGCAGGTTTTGTGACGTAATATTAGGTAGGGGGGTGACAAAAATGTGATGCAGCGTGACAAAGAGGGAGAGAAGGATAAAAATTCGTGAATTTTGCGTGACGTATTTTATGGATGGCCCTTAATGAGAGTGAGGGGGCTGTGACATGCAGACGGATGGCATGACTGAAACTATGGGTTCCTAGTTTCTACGGAACCCTAAAAAAACAAAACAAATAAGTAATTAACGCTTTCCATTGACGTAACACCATTAAATATTTGCACATTTAATGTTTCTTTTGTACATAGATTGTAAGTAATTAACGCGTAAAGTTCGTACGTTAATGCACATATATTTTTTTAATGTGTACACAATATAATTTAATTATCTGCATACATAGATCTGTATAATGAACTCGCGCTTGCTTTAACTGAGAAATTGTGACAAAAAACGAAATTATTTTTAATGCTTTACGTCAATATCGGAGAATATCCATGGCTAAATGCAAAACTAAGTCAAACCTTTCATATTTTTGGGGTTCCGTATCCACTAATAATAATAATTGCCTACCTATAATTTTGTCATGTTCGTCTGTCACAGTCCTATAGCTTCTATCTACAACCGATTTAGATGAAATTTCATAGGGAGATGTCTTTTATATTAAAAATGTTGGGAAATTGTAAGGAAAAATTAATCATGATAAAAAAAAAATCGAGTGGGGTAGACTTTTTAACATGTAATTTATTTATGGGGTTCCCTTCTAACTTTCCAACCGTTTGTTCAAAAAAACTGAAAATATCATTAAAATATTTTGTGAAAAGTATATCTACGTAGCCCTAATCTATGCGTGTCCGACACGCACCTGGCCGTTTTTTTTTCTATGGCTTCAGATAATATTATATTAATTGCGTAACCACATTCTGCGTAACAAAAAAAATGTTTTATCTTCAAATGCGGTGTTGTATCATTATTTTTAGTTTTTAAACAGTGATTTTTTTGAGGGTTGGAATCTACATTACAAATAGATAATAAAATAATTGTTTTGAGAATTTTTCAGAAGCTTTTTCTAGAATAAAAAAAATCCCAAAAGATTGTATTTCTCAATGTAATTTTAAACACGGAAATATGCCGCTAAAGAATGACATCACATTCGGCCATACATACATTTTTTTCTATAGATAAAGAAGTGTGACTAGCATTCTACGTTATCATAATATAGCGCTTTATGCCACTTACTCAGCGTTTAAAATGTTTGCAATTAAGAGGAAAGATATACCTAAGAACGACAATTTTATATTTACATTATTTGTGTAGGTATGTATGAGGATTAACATGCACTATTCAACATTATCAAATTTTGATGCGTGGGAGGATGAACGATCTCGTTATTTTTAAAAGTAAAAGCACCAGCCTCAACCTTGATCGAAAAGATCAAAATATTTAATATTAAGTTTAAGTAGACCTTTGTTATATTTAATAAAGATACTATACAATGAAAATTTTTTCGTTGTAAAGCAACCAATTATATAATTGATTCGAAACATATTGGAAAAAATCATTTTAAAGTGCCCGCGGAGAGAGATGAAGCCAGGTAAGTCATCAATAATATGCTAGTGAACGCTTGCCCGCAGACAGTGCCGTGTACACAAAACTGCACATTGGGTTTTATGACGTTAGGTACAATTTTGGCAAACTATTCATGACAATAAACAGCCAATAGCAAGCTAGAAGGCGTGCGCAATACATTCACGTTACTATGACGCGGTGGCTTCAACTTTCGCCGCGCGAGGTCTACCAACCATAGTCACAGTCAGGACTCTAACCTGAACCTTTCCACTTTCGCGGCGGAATGAGCTTACATTGTCACGGTTGAGTAAATGTAAGCTCATTCCGCCGCGAAAGTGGAAAGGTTCAGGTTAGAGTCCTGACTGTGACTATGGTTGGTAAAATGATTTTTTCCAGTATGTTTCGAATGAATTATATAATTGACTGTTTTCCAATGAAAAAATTTTCATTTGCAATTCAGCCGTATAAATCATTAATTTATACTATACATGTTAATTTTTTGTATTTATGTGCAGTTAATAGAAGATTGGATCTCCGATGTGATCAGGAATCGAACCGGAATACCACCGGATCAGGGTCACGTCACCATAATATGGTCCATAGCCGTGTCTATCTTCTGTGTTGGTGGAATGATTGGTGGAGCCATAACTGGACTTGTTGCTGACAGGTTTGTTTCCAAAAATAATATCCCACATGTAGGGCCGGATTTATTGATCCGAAGGCCTTAGGCTATAATATTATCACAAAAGCTGAATGTTAGAAGATAATAATTAATGAGAGTTATGAAGGAAAAAAGATGCTATGTAAAATTTCTTTAAGCCAGAATAGGGTCGTCCCGCATTTTTTTTTTGTTGAAATTTACATTACAAATAGATTATGAAACAATTTTTTTCAGAATTTTTCGGGCGTTTTATAATAACAAAATTCCCAAAGTGTGTATTTTGGAATGGAAATTTAAACATAGAATTATGCCGCTACCGAAATGACGTAGATAATGTTCTGTCTGAATAGATCTACTGTGTCACGCCCATGGATCTGTCAAATTGAAAGTGAACCACGATGAAAATAATTTATAGACATCTCTTTCTATAGACAAAGAAGTGTGACATGTCTTCTACGTCATCATATGGCGGTTTATGCTCAGCGTTTAAAATTTATATACTTCTTTAATTCTTGTTTGTAATTAAGAGTATAAGGATATAAGAACGAAAAAATTGGTCTACATTATTTGTTTATGTATGAGGAATAATATGCACTTTTCAAAATTATCAAATTTTGATACGTTGGACGATTCACGACTCCATTACGTTGATAAAGCTATAGTTTGATTATAATCGACACAAGCTAATTCCCATGGCGTATGGCGGTGGCCGGTGAGGGCGATGGTAGTATGGTAAGAGATGTCTGGTCAAGTGCAAAGATTTTTTAATAAATACAGTCGATTTTGGGTTACAATGTCCACAATAAGAATATTAGGTACCTACTAGACAGTGACTATTTTTGGCGCTTTATCTGATTTTTATGACACCCGGTCCCCAATTTATAGTGTTTTACTTAGAGTACCTATACTCAAATCTACTATATCGCCGTCCCTGGAATAAATAATAATTTGATTACAGACTTTTTAGCCATACGATTATCTCGAACCTGCACACGTCATTTATATTTTATAAAATTACTAGCGGCCCCGTCCGGCTTCGTCCGGGTGCTAAGAAAGCCCGGGTGCAATACACTACTCACTCGCTTCGCTCGTTCGGTTGAATATTATAAATACACTGCTCACTCGCTTCGCTTGTTCGCTTTTATATTTAATTTTTAGTTTCAAAAAAATTATAATTATTGTCAAAGAAAGAATAGAACAAAAATAAAAAAATATATAAATAAATATCATGTAGAATTTTTTAAAAAAAGCCAAAATTTCTACGATACCATCAGTTTCCGAACCCCCCTGTGAATAAAGTGCTGAGACGTTACCTCTACGCTACGAGTGGAACAGTTCTGTGCGGTTGTTTTTATGATATAAGTATGTTGCGAATTCTTACGGTCGGGTTACGAATTTAATTAATTAATTATTATTACTTATTTATTAATTATGGTATATATATAAATCTTCCGTGAAAAATTATCTAACTGATGGTGAAAACCGCATCAAAATCCGTTGCGTGGTTTAGGAGGAGTTAGCGGTTAAACAGACAGACAGATAGACGCGAAAAGCGACTTCAATTTATACTATGTAGAGATTCACATAAACTAAACTTTGATAAATAAAAGAACTGAAAGCGTTATTCGGGCAATTAAACATTATATCAGAAAGTGTATGATCAGATTTGAAAGCAACTTGAATTTTCATTTATAGATTCGGTCGCAAAGGCGGTCTTTTATTGAACAATGTCTTCGTCTTGGTGGCTGCGATACTACAAGGTTCTTCAAAAGCACTACAATCCTATGAAATGATTATATTCGGCCGTTTCTTGATCGGTATCAATTCAGGGTTGAACGCCGGACTTGCACCTATGTATTTAGCTGAAATATCACCGATGAATCTCAGAGGAGCGGTAAGCTAATCTAATCTAATATGTAGCTACAGTTTCATTAAAGTACCTAATCATTGAATGGTCGGTTGGATATTAATTGGAGATTTAATGAATCTTTACTAGACTGATAAAACATTACAGAAAAGTTATCTAATTAATAGACATTTTTCAGGTTGGGACCGTGTATCAGTTAGTCATCACAATTTCTATATTGGTAGCGCAGATTCTGGGATTAGGTTCGATTCTGGGCACATCAGACAACTGGCCTGTTCTTTTAGCAATCACCATCGTACCGGCGATTTTCCAAGTTGCTACTTTACCACTGTGTCCAGAAAGCCCTAAGTACTTATTACTCACCAAAGGACAGGAAATGTCAGCTCAAAGAGGTGCGTAAAAATTATATCGTTTACCTACCCTATTTCCATGTACAATGAAATTTATTGTAACGAAACAATTGCTGTCTTATTGTGGACAGCAGAAAAAGTTTAAAAGATAGTATATTTTATTGAGACACAGGATTCTTTAAATATGATTTTGTGCGCTTTAATGCCGAAAAAAAGATGGACAAGTGTAGAAGTCACGCCCTGAGAATTTATTTATAAAAAAATAATAATGCCTACGGTTAAGTTTATATTGCAAATGATGGACACGAATAACGAAACAATATTAAAAAATAAGTTTGTCACGTAATAATTTCACATAGAATTAGAAATTAACGTTTATCAGGATTTTTTCCTTTACGTGTGCTATGAGACCTTCTTCATATCAAATTTCAAAATCCTAAATCAACGGGAAGTACCCTATAGGTTAATTTGATGAGTGAGTCAGTATCAAAATACGTCACTTTTGAAAGGCCGTATTTCATTACATTGAGTTAGAAGTTTGAGTTTAATACTGGACTATGGGATTAGAAAAAGAGTCTTGACGGATGGACAGACATACAAAGACGGACCACAAAGTGATCCTGTAAGATTTCCGTTTTTTTTTTATTCTGAGGTACGGAACCCTAAAAATGGTTCATATGCTCTTCGGAATTTTCAAGACAAATTTTTTGAGAAGTCTATAATTAACATTGTGTTGCAAAAAACATACGCATTAAACAGGGCCAGCATTTAGTATACTAATGTTTAATGCCGTCCTGTTTCTTTTAGGCTTCGCCTACCTACATTCTATCATTTTTGTCTTGATTAAATAAGTATAATTCATTATTTTGCAGCATTGACTTGGCTCAGAGGTACCATGGAAGTAAACGAGGAGATGGACGAAATGAGAACGGAATACGAGAGTATGAAGCTGATTCCAAAAGTAAATTTGAGAGAATTGATCACAAACAATGCTCTAAGAATTCCACTAACAATATCATTGGTCATTATGGTTGCTCAACAACTCAGCGGTATCAATGCGGTAAATATCCAAAAATGTCATACTATAGATACTCATTTTCAAAAGATGAAAAAACAAAATTATTTTTAAATTGCTAATATAAAAGGTTTTGGAACTACGAAATTATTTCCACATTTCTTACTTTTATACAAAATCTCTCAAAATCAATTTCATTTCATTATAAATGTATAATATTATTGTATTCAACAATAGAATGAATTTGTAATTCATACGACTGGTTCGACATTTGAAATTGATATCGGCGGTTTTATTTAAAAGCAAGTTAATTTTTCAAATAAAATGGACGATATCAGTTTTACGCATACCTTACTTCATACTTGTAAGTTAAAATTAGTTCCCTTGAATTAACTCGTTTTTTTTTTACTTTTACAGGTAATGTTCTTCTCAACTAAAATCTTCAAGATGGCTCATTTGAGTGACGAACACGCTCAGTATGCAACTCTGGGCATGGGAACAATCAATGTGTTGATGACAATTGTTTCACTGGTTCTCGTTGAGCGATGTGGAAGAAAAACTTTGCTTCTCGTCGGTTTTGGTGGAATGTTTATCGATACAATTTTACTTACGTTCGCTTTAGTTTATGTAAGTTTGATTTTAATTATTTCCAACGAAACTAAAATTAGATTATTATACATGCAACTGAAAGATAGCCAAGTACGTACATCCATTTTAGAGGATACTGTTCGGAAAATTTAATAATGTCACAATAGAGTCAAGAAAATAGCCAATAGCACAGAGCCAATGGGCAAAAAGTTTCGGTCATACCGTCCGTACGTCATAGGTCTCCTATCCTCTCATTTATACACCTATTAAGATGAAATTTGGTATACTGACGTACATTGATGACCCAGAAACAGAAATGATGACATTTTTGGAAAGACAAAATAAAGTTAAAAGTGTAGGTACTGAGGTAATAGCAATAAATGCAATAAATCGTGTAGTCTGGGTTATTATTTTAATTGGTAGGGGTGACCCCTAAGTATAACATACTAAAAGTCCCCAGCCGGGGATGCGAGCTTTGGGCGGGAGGGGGGTGAAAAGGTCCCATTTTTTGGTTTTTCGTAAATATCTCGAAAACTAAGCGTCTTAGAAAAAAAAACTCTTCATAAATAATGAAGCTGATTAAATTTCCTACAAAATGGTGTATTAATTTTTTTTAGGAGCAATACAAATACCTCTCACCTTAACGAGACGTAAGATATAAACATTTTGCCAAATAACTCTACGCCCCCTTTTGACCCCCTCAGAAGGCGTCCGGCGTCAGGAGGCGTCCGTAGGTCGGTATATTCAGAGAAAAAAACACTGAAGATAGACACGTGAAATTTGAACAAGAGGTTTCTTTTGTGACAAAAATAGCCACTAAGAAAGGATTTTTCGAAATTCAACTTCTGAGGGGGTCAAAAGGGGGCGTAAAGTTATTTGGCAAAATGTTTATATCTTACGTCTCGTTAAGGTGAGAGGTATTTGTATTGCTCCTAAAAAAATTAATACACCATTTTGTAGGAAATTTAATCAGCTTCATTATTTATGAAGAGTTTTTTTTCTAGGACGCTAGTTTTCGAGATATTTACTAAAAACCAAAAAATGGGACCTTTTCACCCCTCCCGCCCAAAGCTCGCATCCCCGGCTGGGGACTTTTAGTATGTTATACCTGGGGGTCACCCCTACCACTTAAAATAATAATCCAGACTACACGATTTATTGCATTTATTTGCCAATTTCGGATCTTCGTTGACTGAACTATAAGTAGGATATTTTAACACAAGCAAATATTTATGTTAAAAATTTATCAAGTTGTGTTCAAAGTGTATCATTTCGTTTCCATATTTACGGTTTCGACAGATATGTGAGAATTTTTTTTTATAAATACGTCACAGGAACACTACGAAATCCTATCATGTGCGTGCGCAACACGCGCTTGACCACTTTTTTTTTCATATTGTTTTTAAATTGCATAGCCTTTCTTAAACATCAATATGATTCTAAATTTTAATTATCTCGACAGATAAATCAATTGGGTAGTAGATCTGTTTGTATTTTTTATATGTATTTTATTCCTGATTTTTTTGATTTTAGAAGTGACTGGTGAATACTAATAGGTATAAATATTATATTAATTTATTTTTGCAATATTAACTTGCTATTTGGTTTTAGGCATACAAATTATGGGTCAGCTATTTTGCCATCATGCTAGTTCTGGGTTTCGTTATTATGTTCGCCACTGGTCCAGGATCTATCCCATGGTTCCTGGTGTCCGAACTATTTACGCAGTCAGCGCGACCAACTGCCACATCATTAGCTGTGGCCGTTAACTGGACAGCTAACTTTTTAGTTGGCCTTGGATTCCTTCCATTACAGGAAATTATGGGACCCTACATATTTATTATTTTCGTAATCATTCTGGGTTTGAGCGTACTTTTCGTTTACAAGAAAGTTCCAGAAACCAAAAACAAAACAATGGAAGAGATCTCTGCTATGTTCAGACAACAATCATATCAATAAAGAAAAATTTATTTAAATAAATACCTACAGAGATTCTCATTTACATAAAAATTGACTAAAATAGAAAGCCTTAAGCTAAATTCAAAATTTACTGAAACTTTGTGTTTCTTTTGTATTAAAATACATTTCAAGTTTGTCATACAAATTTCTTCTATTTTAGTCAAAAACATTTTAGAAAATAAGGAAGATATGAGTAATATATGACTGATAAAATCAGCATTAAATTAACACTATATAAGTAACTGTTATATAAAAATATATGGTTTTCAATATGTGTTTATAGTTGATTTTGCAAATTATATCTAAATTATAATTATTAATGTTTTACACTTGTTGAAAAGCGAAAACTATGGCTTATATTCTAAATTATTTTTTTAAGGTAACTAAATAAGATATTTATGATTTTTGTTTGGTGACCAGACACCAGTGATTTTATTCATAATTGCATAGTGAATTCCTATTTTAACATTCTTAAACTTTAAACATAAATTATTGCGAATATATTGGCGGAAGCTCACAAGTGCAACCTGATTTGGAGGATCTCGTTTAACAATTTAAAATGTTTTTTAAGAACATTAAAAATAAAAATGTCTCGTTTTTTGAGGCCCCAATATGCGCGCGCTTTTTACACTTACCACTAATAATAATTGTTGAAATTCAGTTTTTACATTAAGACAAAATAATTTAGAATATAAAACGAAAACGGATATTATTAATAATCATGACAAAATATTTTAGAATAGTCTTTTAAACGTGGAGATTAATAATTTTAATTGTTAATTGCCAAGAACATTTTATATTATTTAAAGATATTGATTTTTTTATTATATTAATAATTAAATTAGTAAAAACTAACCATATCTACATCTGGGAATATTTTTTTAAATATTTTTACATTTTCTATAAAACAAATCTATAAACAGCCAAAATTTAAGACTGCGTAGAAATTATAGACCAGAAAAGAAGTTAGATTATTCAAAGTAGGTACAATATCTATTTCTGATATTACAGCTATTGTAATAATTAAAGGTTCTTAAACTCGAGTAGTCATTTGAATGTTACTATTACTAGGTAGGTACATAAAATATAATTAGTTCGCCTGTTTAATTTTTTTTTGAAGTTATATCTCTTTTGGCGCGTTATGAAAAAATTAAGAGAGTGAATTCCATAGTTACCATATAAACAAATGTAAATAAATTCACTCTAGTCCTTTTATATATTTTTTTTTAATAATAATATAAGAAATGTACAACATTCGTGTCTCTAGTTGGCTGCTTAATAGATATTTATGCAACAAGTGGCTTAAGTGACGAATTACATGACAGTTGCGATTTTGCGGTACTCTCCTAAGGTTACGTTGCATTTATATGATTATATCAGAACTAATGTGAGTTTACCGCGCGAGCCGACAACGTAACCTTAGGAGAATATTGTAAAATGGCGGCTGTCCGATACGCGTTACATACAATATTTTTTGCAACAATTGCTTCAAAAGTTCAATTTTAAGCAAGCAAAACACAATTTAGATAAATATTTTATTAGTGACATTATAGCAAAGTAATCTATAAAGTACTATTTTACGCACGTGTGTTTCAAAGTAAAACAAAACAGTATAGCACGGAGTGCGTTAAAATTTACTTCACACACAACAAAGTACAAACTATACACAGCCATCTAAAATTGCACTTTTGATGCAAGTGTTGCAAAAAATAATAAATATAGCACGCGTACAATAATACAATATTTCATGTGATACGACAGTATATAGCTGGGCGTGCGTAAAATATAGACTGTGACGTCAGCGTACAATAATGCATATTTTATGCTGTACGAGAAATATAGGAATAGTATAGTTGCTATGGTAACGAAGTAAATAATTATTGGATCAAGGCCAATATTTTTAGCTGTCATTGAGATTTCAGTGTTTGAAATTAATTCAATAAAGCTCTAAAGTTGAAAATGTTGTATATTTCATATAATATGTGTTAGTACTGTGTTAAAAAAATTGTGTATACAACTCGTAAAATCAAGTAGGTATAAGACACTCAGGGTGTTCACCCCTCGCGTCTTATGTTGTATAAATTACTATTATTTCAATAAATTACCTATTTGCATGCAAATTAATAATTAGTTTTTAATCACGCCAAAGAAATATTAACTTCTAACGCGCGTACATAAGTACACGGACGCACTTTTTTACATTTTCACTCAAAATAAACGAATTTTTAAATATATTAATAAAAATAACAAATTGTGGTTTGATTTATATATTTTTATTTTCTGTAAAGCATTATTACCAAGGCGAACTTACAGTTGGGTGGTCACCGACTTTGTCTTATTCTTTTTAGGTTAAACTAGAACCTCCCTCCAATTTTAATTCAAGGAACGTTAATATTCTGAAATACGATTTCCTTGTATTTTCTAAATTCAGTATTTCAGAAGTTAATCCACATTACCTGCCTATATCGAACGGTACAAAACGTATATTTTGGACTCTAGTTTATTCTATAAGAGCCGGTTAAAATAGGTGACCCCCGAGCTGTATATTATTCCACTCGTAAGTTGGAAAATTAATATCGGTGAACTTATATTATTTTGGGCTGGTAGGTATTGAATTTCAATTTTAAATTTTTGTTCTTAATAATTTAATTTAAAAAACGGAAAACGGAAGAAAAAAATATTTTCCTGTATACAGAAATATAAATAATTTTCGAAAAAAAAAATTGTGTTTTAAAGACCACCAACAGCTAAGGTTATTTGAGCCTAGCACCAATTCATATTTTCAATTCATTATTTTTTTTTTAATAATAAATTGAAAATCCAAATGACACTTTTACCAGCTCTCGGGCTAGAACCCGGGAACTGGGAATCATTTTCGAGAAAATGTAATAAGAGTAGGTACCTAATTCTAATATTTATTTATAGATGCAAATTTAGTCCCCTTATTATGACTGCTGATGTTTAAAATTGTTTAGATTTTAGTAAATAGTGTTATAGTACTTTATTTGCAATAATCGTATTACTTAATTTAATATTTGTAATACACATTATCAAAGTTTTCTGTGTTATAATATAATTATTTACGAATCTCCTATTGCATTATCTTATAATATTATACTCGAGTTGCAGTGCCAAACCCTGCCGTCAAAATAGTGTATTTTTTTGCTTTTAACACCTTACCTACATCCTTAAAATAATTAAATTTTTGAAGTTTACTCCTTAAGAATCGATTTTCATATAAGGCCCCCGGTATGGAAATTTTATGAGGAGTAAAATTTATACAAACGTTAACTAAAAAGCGTTACGTTTTTCTGCGCACCGTACCTTGCGCACCTACACAGGGTATGCTGCGCGACAGCTGACGCGTGTAAGTATGTATGTTTGCCGACTGCATAGTCAAAGACAATCGTACTTAAGGAGTGAACTCCAGTCGTGCGTCGGAGCTGACACACACACTTTTTTTAAAAATTTGTTTATTTATTTATTGTAGATTATAGACGCTTCGACATCTAAGGTCATTAGCGTCTTTTTTAAATTTGAATATTCAACATGGATTTTATCAATATAGGATAGGTTTAACATCTACACCAAATAACTCAATTTTGAGATGGTCGCGTTGCTAATGGATCGATTACACTATAGGCGACTTTACACGCTAGTTGCTAGCAAATTTACTCGCTGCGACTAAAGTCGCTCAATGCAATAGACTGTCCGATTCACTCGCCGCATGTAAGATGTAAATTACTTGCTTGTCAGTTGTCACCCGCGACTAAAGTTGAAGACCGGCCTACTTTAGTCGCTACACACTGGGCGTTTTACCCTCTGGCTAGTGAAATCGCTGTGTGTAATCGACACTGGCTAGTAAAACCGCAGCATGTTGTAGTGTGCCAAGATGTTCGAAGTTGTAGTTCGCGCAGGAGTTATTATATCCCGTTAGTAGACTAGTAAGCGATTGAGCGTTTTTACCCTCTAAGTGTAATCCGACTGGTCGCTATACGCTCACTCGCGGGCGACTTAACTCGCCGACGAATAGCGTGCAAAGTCGCCTAGTGTGATTGACCCATTAAAAGCCAACCAACTTACATAGTATAACGTTGGATAGCGATTATAATAAATTAACCATCAATTAGATAATCTTGTCATGACTTGCATCACATTCGCATCCGTTAAAGCTCAGCAACGATTGTTGCGGATGAGGATGTCAAAAATGATGCGAATGCTCCGCGATTGCAGATGCAGACGTCTGCAACATACCAGATTAAAAAAATATAAGTGCAATGCAATTCGGGGAATTTTCAGACGCCAAATTGGACAGGTTCGCCCCAAGGGGTTGAGGCGTCTGGATCAAAGACACTTGACCCCCACTGTCATATTCACCAAGTAGTGTAAATATATGTCAGGAATAAGAACACGGCATTGGCGCATAGTTGCTAATGAACTATGAACATATTTTATTCGTATTTTTTGACAACCGTTTTTAAGGAGGGCGCTAAGAATAGAGAAATATCATAAATGCAGCTTGAGTAGTGAGCACTGTATACATTTAAGTTCTATCTATCGGTTTTGACACCCTTAGAGGGGGGCGCTTGGCGACGCGGCGCCCGGCTCAGCTTGATCCCGCCTAGAGACGGCCCTGCCCATGGATGTAAACTTTTGCGTAAGCGCCCTCTCGTCTCGTATAATACAATGAAAGCTTGTGATTTTTTTAAAACAAATTTTTATCCAAATACAATATCAAAAAGGAAAAAAATAAAATTTCACCACATACACACACATCAGTCGCCCCCCCCGAAATCAAGTCTGTTCCTTTATTATTGTTAGATGGGGCGTAATAATAATAAAAGAATATTTCAGAATTAAAACAAAAGTTTATTGAAATATGAAATTAAGTACAGGTCTAGCTTCGTCAACCGTCCAAATATCTCCCCTTGGCACATCTTCAGTGTTACAGTATAAAATCATAATCAGTAGATAAGATATAACATAAACAAACGCATAGTTAAGTGTATTTTAAGAGTCCAACAGACTGTACATAAAAAACTTTGTAGATGCACCCTTGGTGTTTCTCTAATAATAATAAACATAGATACTATGAACCATCAAAATAATACTGCGTAGTTTTGTTGCGTAATATTATTATTATCAACATCATCATTATTTTTGTTATTATGATTATTAGAATTATACTCCAGAACAGAGCGGCTGGATCCACCCCTGGTCGGAAAATGGTCTCAAATAATTCCTAGGGTCTCAAAACGTGAAGATCTATTAAATAAAATTCATGTGGAAATACTCCTCACAAAGTTAAGCAGTAGGTGTAGATCTACTTTGATTATCACCACCGGGAGGTATCAGCTAATATGACCGTTACAAAAACAATGAAAAATGGACACCCCTCTACCATATGGATTAAAATAAATTCGTTAATTATGGTTATTTGCGTGTCCTTCGTAATTATATCACTTTTTAGTTCTGTAATGTAAAGTTTAAAAGTACTCAAGTTTAAATGATTGACTCAGGCTTCAATTACTAAAATTGGTTACATTTCCTGACTATAAATTTGACTTTAAAAATTAAAACACAATAGTTATAAACTATAACTGATTGTAGAATGTTATATTAAAGCGAAACAATCTTTTGTTTAATAAACTACCGTTAACAGCGCGGGCAAGCGATCGAACAGAAAAATTAAGTTAGTAACAAATACCTGTATACAGCCAAAACTGACGTAATTCAGTATATTATAATTTTTTTGTGCGATTTTTAATTATCGATTTCAAGTTTTACATAATTTAATAAAATATTGCGTCGGTGTTCAAATCAGGTAATACCTACCTATAAAAAAAATTGCTGAAGTGTTTTTTTTATGCGCTTTGTTTTTACAAATTTAATTATCAACTGAATAATCACTTTGGGATTCCTGAAAGTTTAGGATTTTAAAAAGGTAAGCATAAAAAAACTACACATAATAATTATTTTTTTAATATTCTATTATGTACTGCTGTCTCAAAAAATAACAAATATTTTCAATAATAACAGCATATGGAACTATTTCCGTATTTTTGTTTTTTCTTTTTAATAAGTATTAAAAATAATCCTGTAAAGAATATAAACATAACAAATGTATTGCTAATAGGAAATAAATAATATTTTAAAATGACGCTTTACATAATATTGTTATGAATAATAATATACAATACCAAATCCCATTATTATTAAATTACTGAATTCAAATAGGAAACTATAGCGTTAAAGATACTATAATATCTTTAATGAAAATACAGACCATAAAAAACTTACTTACAGATACCTTAGGATGACTCTTTCGTCAATATTGTTACTAAAATATTCCTATAAATAAAAATAAATGGAAACAAATATAATGAACTCGCTAATAATTCGTTTCGTTGTTTCCACCAAAAGTTTCCTACATGAATTGCAATTTGCAATATAGAAGGCACATTCAGTTAACTTATTCATATCTGATCAATTATCGCTGTTAAAAATGATCTAATATAATGAATCAATCGAATGCGGCTAGAATATTTTTAAATACAAATAATTGGCATTATTTCATATTGGCACTTTAAATGTCCTCAAAATAACACATTTCATTACAAAATTATTTTTTTCGAAATAGGGGTCCACTTCATAATTTGATAAAGACAGTCAACATACTAAAAAAAGTGTAACCAAATAAAATTATACCATGAATTAAATTGTTTATTGACCTTTTATTGAGTCTAAAAAGAACTGGTACCTAATGATAACATAAAAATTTATTATAGAAATTTCATAAAACAGAGCTTCTGGTAACAATTTTTTTTTAATTTGACAATTGAAAATACAATAGACTCAATGTTAAAAATAATATTTTCTAATTTTTAAAATATGATTATCACTTGCGATAAAAATGTCATCAGTTGCGAACATTTATAATGAACACTTAATTTAGGCCGATTCACTAAAATCACTTCACAAAAATAAATCGAGGAGTTCATGAATAATGAAGAATCATACAAACACGTCGTTTGTTTGGTATTTGCAAAAGTATGTCCAATAGTAATACTATTCAACATAAAACAATACGCAATCTAATTTTTTTCTACTAATTTTTTTGGCTAACTACCCAGGTTTATCGCCTAGCACCACTTCATTGACCAGTTTGAAATAAAATCACAATATGTTTCAAATTTTTTAAATTTTCCTCTATTCATATTCACCTCGATCTCCAATTTCCACTGTGAGACATTTTTCCCAATAAACAAATTAGTTTATTTTTTAAACATACTAATACGAACTTTTTTTAGTATCTAAAAATATACATTTTTAATAGAAAAGATTCTTAAAAAAAGCAACTTTGAAGACAGCACGTTTTTGACACCATAAAAACATGACACATATCATATATGACATAATTTATCACATCAAATATTATATTAACACACAAAAGTTGTTAATTACTGTCGAAGACAAGAAAAGTACAGTCAACTTTGAACAATCAATATTGATATACAACCCAAAATATCACAAATGACCGCGTCGTCATATTATTTATTAACAGTCAGTTCGATTTGATAAATCTTTGGTGTGATGTACATAAAAATACGAATATTTGTATTCATTTGTCAATAAAAGATGGTTAGTATGTTATGTACTTAATGTGTCCCAAATATCAATAATAAAAAAAATGCTGTTCATTTCTCTAAACCAAAACAATATCATCAGGTGTATGGAATATTGGCTATTTGAATACCTATATTTTTTGGCTTACTAAAATTTAATTTGTAGTACAAAATGAATAAGTCATTGAGCTTCATAAATGTTTCTCAGTGCATGTAGGTTATAACTTTAAACATCTGATAGGGCGCTTTCCGATTGCGCGTGGCTTGGCAGTATAGCAAGATGTTTGCAAAGCCACGCGCCATTTGAATGGGACATTTCGACTGACATGACCTTCCCGTCTATTGTCAATAAATGTGGCAAGAGTCTGGAGTACCAATTCTATTTAGCGTGCTGTCATATCATGAGTTGTGGAAATGGTTATGGTTAGCCCATTCTTGTCAACCTTTTACAAGCTCGTCTGAGCCACGTTATGTGAAAGTGACTCACTTGAAAACTATACTGTATGGAGTAAGAGAAATAGATGGCACCTGAGTGAAAGTTACAATACGTATTAATAGAATAAAACAGACATGTTGTGTAACACTTAGAAGGCCTTTGAAAGGGTGTCAGAGAAGTAACTTTAAAAAGGTATAGGCAATTATTTCACATGGTTTCGAGATATGGACGACAGAGAAATCTGTGTCAAGGATATGCTTAAATCGACTAAAATTCTAAGTTATCAGATTAAACCTAAAACACCTCAGATAAGTGAAATAATTCCACGTATGCTTCAATATTCCGTTTTTTATATAATAACTTGATATTTTAGAATCTAGAACAAAGCCACATAAATATTAACTATTAACAATTAATGTTTATTTCTAATTCAGTAATAATTTTAGAATAGTAATGTGAATCTTCTGAACGGTCAGACACGACGGTAGCGGTGCTGTTACCATTAATCTATGATAACACCGGTACCGTCAGAAAGATACGTATCTGTCCTTTCGAAAAACGGGCATAAAACTAATTTGATTTGATTAACAGACGATTTTTCCCAAATAAAACGTTGTTATTTCTTCTGTAACATCATTTTTAATCAATTCAATGGAATGTTAACAAAAATATGCCAAAATAATTAAAAATCAAAAAAGAATAATACTCATCCAGTTACAGTTATCGTCACACAAGCGCTTAAAACTATAATTTAGTGAACCTTACTGTTCAAAATTTACATAAATTTTAATAGTCACCTAACTTTTGTTTATGTACTAAAAAATAATTCAAACAACTGCAATATTTTTGCAGTCAAGAATAATCAATTGTTTATTTCATTTGTTACACTAGTGCTAATAACAACTTTAAATTCTAGCTACATATTGTCCAAATATTATTAAGACATCTGTTACTTGAGAAGTTTACGATCAAGAGATTATTGTCAGGACCATTTTAAGACTTGCACCGGTACTATATAGGGTCTTATGTTCTAAATAATTTGCATATTTTGATATTAATTATGAAGTATATTTTTCTGCAAAATTTCCGATTTGGATCCTGCTATCTTAGAACAGTTCTGATTATTTATTAAGGCAATCTGTACTTCCTATTAATTGAAATCATGTCAGTTTAAAGAGGGTTAAATCATTGTACAATTATTTTTGCATTTGAATTTATCCGCAGACCGCGTTTAAATGATATAATAATCTCAATGTAGTAATTTCATTTGACAACAAATACTACTAAAAACAAATGTTATATAGGGTGTGCTCGTTGATTTCTTCTTTTTTAAGATTTCCATCAAAATGACGAGATGCGCATGCGCACACTATCTTTTAGACTGCGCGAGCGAGGTGCGCGTGCGCCTCCCATAACCAACGAGCGCGCTGCGCACCTTACTATTAAATGAGACAGTCACAAAAATATACTGTAAGACTGGTATAAAATTTGTTTTCATGTGAGAATAAAATGATGTGCAGTGAACTATTCAACAAATTAAATTATGTCCACTCAAAATAAAACAAAAAAACACTACAGGACTGATAAACAAAAGACAACAAAAAAATACTAAAAACAAGAAAAAGAATACAGTTACTAAGGATAAGATAAATGCGCTGAATGTCTAAAAGTTTTCCAGTATTTCATTATTTTAACACACTGTTTAACTAGTTATAATTTTCTTAATAGAGGATGTATTAAAAAAAAATATTTTGAAAGTGGTGAAATGTAATCGTAAAAATCAATTATTGTTCAATTGTCCAAAAACAGTGGGTTTCATGAATTTCATAAATAATTTGCGATCAGTAAATAATTATTTTTCTGGAAAAATCGAGTTTTGAAAAAATATTTATTATACGATTTTAATAAACAATTTATTAATACCTCAAGTCACATCTATTATCTGAAAATATATTTAAAAAACTAACATCAATAAAGTCGACAAAAATTACAAATGTTAGATATGAAAAAATAAAAATATCGATAAGTGGATAATAAAGTTCTTTTATACACAAAAAGTTTAATTTATTCAAAGTCTAAAGTTTGATGTCTATGTCACTGTAGAATTTAAGCAGGGCCATAGCTACGGACAACGAGGTAATTATTTTAGACATAAACATACTATTATTGGAGCGCCCTATACCTATTTTAAACTCAAAAAGCATTCAGTCGCGTTGACTCACATGCCAATAAGATATTAGCCAAGGCTCTGGTGCTAACTAGTGATGTGCCGGATATCCGTATCCGTATCCGCGGATATCCGAGGGAAAAGAAAGATCCGTATCCGTATCCATTAGTTTTTTGGCGGATCTTTTACGGATCTTTTACCTTATCAATTTTCAATTCATAGATAAAATTTTATATACCGTGTGAGTTTTTTCAAAGCGTACATAGACTGTTTCACAATTTAAAATCGTGGTATAGACATTGTTGGTATCTATCTGGTCTGCCTGGAAACTGCACATTAAATAACGCAGAGACTTGCCGACAACTATTTCCACCAGAATACAAATTGTACATAAGAACCTTTTCTTCCACGGTGTACATTTTTTATAGAAAAAATATTAAATTAATCTCTGAACTTAAAAAATTTATTATCGCAACTCAATAACAATAAATTGTAAATAAAAACATTCATTTCCATAGTTTCTAACAATATCTATACCACGATTTCAAACTGTGAAACAGCCTATGTACGTTTTGAAAAAACTCGCACGGTATATAGGTGATTAGGTAATAATGAAAAACAGTTAAATTCCATTCAGATTATTTTTTAATATCGTGGTCAATAACTTTTTCCCATAACAGATAGTCTCTTTCCAAAGGTCGATGTGCAATATTTAGTATTTACCGCCGGGTACTCTAAGAAAGTTAAGATCCGTATCCGTATTCGCGGATCTTGAGACCAAATATCCGTATTCAGATCCGTATCCGCGGATATACATTTTTAACGATCCGGCACATCACTAGTGCTAACACAGCCGTGCGAAGGGAAAATTGCGCCAGGGACAGCATTATTTAGCACCTCTGACCCTTCGTAATCACTTATCAAATAAAATTTTTATTTGCTTCTGGCGCCCTCCTTTCGTCCCAGCCCTCCCCTTCGCACAGTCCTGGCTAGTTAATGAAATAATGCTCAGAAGCAAAACATATTACTAATTTTTTTATATATATTATAATATATTACGAATATAATCATAATAATAAAGTATGTACAAATTAATTAAAGGCTATTTACTATCTCGCAATGATAAATTTAACATAGATAATGAAAATTACAATAAGAATAGCCTGTTCTTTGTATTGGCATATAAACAAAAATCCACAAAACAGAGCATTTTGTATCGACGACAATATTTGTAAGAACTCGTAAAAAAAATGTCAAATTTAAAGTACATTAAAAAAATATAAAAAAATCACACTTTAATTTAGAATAACATATAAATAATTTGGTACCTATTAAAAGCATTTTTTTACAAATATATTTGTTGTAAATTTAATCATTATCCAATTAATTTACTCATTTAAAGTATTTTATGGATCAAACTCTGTTTTTGCGATTTACAACTTAAAACACAATTTTTAATAAAAATATTTTTTTTCTGTATATTACATTTCCATTTACGGTTAAGTACTGCACAGTGTGGTCCAAACATTTTACACAGAACAATGTTGTTAGTCGGAGACTGAAATCTGCGCGTAACCAATTAACGCTTTGTCGTCAGGTACTTCATTGTTACAAAAGCCAGAATTCTGTAAAGATAACTATTATTTATATCATATTTGTTCATGATGGACAGCAGGATTTATACAGACTGGTCATTCAATTAACTACTTAGAAATAAATACATTTTTTCCCTAAATACATACAGGGTGTCCCAAAATTGCTGGGACACAGAGCTACCACGTGTAGTAGAGGTCAAAATAAGTTGATTGGACCCAATTTAATTATATACCAAAATGTACCGTTTGCCCGTGAGAAGAGTTCAAAGTTTACATAAAAAAACACATTTTTGTACGCTGTTCAGAAATGAGTGAAACAAATTGAATGAAATTTTACAAAAGTGTATTTTAGAGGATTACTCTCCTTTCGGTAATCAAAGAAACCCAAAAGAAATTGTAGAAGGGTTAAAACCACCTTCACCCCCTGACATTTTTTTCAGAACTTTCTTAGGGGTGGTAATACGGTTCTCAAATTTTTTTAGCGAGAAGAGTGATTAATTATCTTCATTTTGTTACTCTTGTAAAAATTTCGTATTCCGCATAGTTCCAATGGAAAAAAATGTTTTCTTAAATAATGCTAACAGATATTCCTAGTACAAGTTTAATAAAATTGTAATAAAACATTTTATGTAAACTCTGAACTCTTCTCACGGGCAAATGGTACATTTTGGTATATAAATAAATTGGGTCCAATCGACTTATTTTGACCTCTACTACACGTGGTAGCTCTGTGTCCCAGCAATTTTGGGACATCCTGTATATTGACTGAAATAAACTGCATATTTTTATAAATCTCCACATGTAAGAATAATGATTCGTTAAATTTTTTTTGGCTATATTTTTCTTGGCCATTTCGCGATTTTTCCATGATTTTTGACTTTTTAGAAAAGTGTGGTCGCCTTGATGTTTAGACTCAGTTATTTGGTAAATAAAGGGGGTGATACTATAGTTGTTAATTATTATTCTCACTTATTTAATGACAACTGATTAAAAATTTACTCACCAACGGAAAGGTAACTACTTTTAATGATCCTTGTGAATCAATCAATTTTTGTAAATTCGCAGCAATTACAATAATGTCCTTGCCATCGACGAGACCAGCTCCTACCAATTCACTAGCAATGCCTTCAGCCGAATCTTTTCCTACCGCGAACTCGAATCGAATATCATTTAACTCTCGTTTCACATTCCTTGAAATTAAATAAATATATCTTAATTAAATATTTCACACTAATAATTGTCAAAACTGATAAAAGGAAATTAGGAAAAAAATAGTATATTGTGCGACTAGTGAGAAAGAGGAGATTCCTCGAGTGTGGATTTTGCCGCACGAGCGTAGCGAGTGCGGTAAAACACACGAGTGGAATCTCCTCTTTCTCCCACTAGTCGCACACAATATTTTGTTCAACTACCGCAAGAAATATGTCATTTCGTGGCTCTGCTGACCGTGGGCGAAATAATGGGTGACCTGAACTATCAACTATGAACTATCAACACTTGCGTAAACGTTCCCCGTAATGAGCGTGGGCGAAATGCTATTTCGCCCACTCTGTACGTCTACAGTCAGGGAATTCACTATTTCGCCCACTCTCAGTAGAGCCACGAAATTACATATTTCTTGCGGGTGTTGAACAAAGGAATATATTGGAAGATTGATTTTAAAATAGCCATATGTTGAGTAGTTTAGGAATAATTTGCATATTATGCAAAATAATATGTTTTTCCGAATACATATTATAATTAGTGGTGCATCGAAAACTCATTAAATAAAAAAAAAAAACGAGTACTACATAGATGGCACCGCTTACAGCACCCTTGTGGGGGAAGAGTACCTTACATTTGTCCATTTTTATTGCCCGTACTTCGTAGTCCGAAACTATATGTTTTTTATGGGCCTCTGGTTTCTAAACTGTTTAAAAAATGCTATAAAATTAACATACGGTGAATATTTCTGGTGCCCAAATCCGAATTTGGAATTAATTTTAAAAAATTCAATATTTTGGCGACATTTTAAATTTAGTTATTACACAATCAAACAGAGTTCGGTAAAATGGCCGTACCGGGTAATAAGTAATAACCCACTCCTCGGTGCACCCCTGCATAATATATTAAAATTTTATAAAATAATAAAATTAAGTACATACCAGTCCCAGTCTTGAGAACAGTCGTGAACAGGAAGCCTACAAGGGAAGGAAAATGAAGTAAGGATTAAGGAAAGTTACAAGGAAGGTCTGGTTTCAAAACTGCACTGGCCGGTAACATAAAAGATTGATCACAATATTTGATTGTGTTTGCAGTTACACAAATACACTCCTATTCAAGAATTATATTTTGTTTATTTAATAAATTGCTAACAAAATTTTATTTTATTGGCCGGAAACCACAATATCTATATTATATAAGATAAAAATTTACCTCATGCGAAGTACAAGATTAACCGGTGGAGGCTCGTTTGAGCTTGGTGGCCCTGCCTGCTCGCTCTCACTGTCTGACGAATGCGTGCTGGCTTGTATTGTGTTCATAGGTTTTGATTCTTCCTCCGAACCGCTTGATTGACCTTCGTCCTCTTCCGATGACCAAACCCATTCACCAGTAACGGTACGATGTAGGCGTCCGCTCGCGCCTGGTTGTCTCCGAGACGCCTATAAAACACAATCAATGTTTCACATAATACTCAAGATATGTTTGAACTATAAGGAGACCATTCACTAAATTTCTAGACAAATATCAAAATAATTTATTATTAAGAACTAACTGTAAAATTGTAGAAACTGTCAAAATTCTATTGCTCTATTAAAAAATTGATACTCAACTGTTTTTGTAATTATTAAATCAGAAGAAAAATAACTTTAGCAGATCGACTTTTGACATTCATAAAAAAACTATAATTTGTTTCATAAAAATTATAAATTAAATAAAATTTCAAGGCATGCTTGTGACAGCCAACAATCATAATTTATTACAAAAATTGATTAATGGAGTTGATCAACATTTTCCCTTGGAAAAAGACATTAACAATAATAAAGAAAAAATTCGACTGATGACCAGTCCTATACTTCCCACCTAGTAAATATTTGCAAAAAATAAACACTCTTTTTTTTATTCTTTGACTAGGCCCAAATAACCTTAGCTGTTGGTGGTCTTTAAAACACAATTTAATTTTTATTCTTTGAAAAAAGCATGGCCCTCTTTTTTGTTTGGTGATCTATTGATGGCTAGCTTAATATAGCAAAAATCATGGTTACCTTGATTTACGTACAATTTTTATTTTTTTTAGTAAAATATTTTTTTTCTCGAAAACTATACATTTTAGAGAAAAAAAATATTTACATTTTTTTCATATTATAACATCTAGAATTCATTTATATTTTTTTTTACCTATGTTAATACGTGACATTGAGGACGTTTTTTTGAATATCTCAGGATCCACTGAACCGATTTGACTCAAAATCTAATCAGATCTAAGTTAAAGGCTGATAAACACAATAGAACAATCGGCATGCCCGTATGTTGTTCCGTTCTTAAGATATCGAAGGCGAAAAATTGACCACATACACACACACACACACATACACACATACACACATACACACACACATACAGACATCAGTCAGAAAATGATCTTAAACGATTGCTAGGGTCTCAAAACGTGAAAATCTGTTAAAATCTCGAAATATTGTTTTCGGACTGAATCCATTACTTCCCTACCATAGTAGAGGTGGGAAGTAAAAATGTACACAAGATATCATACCTTCTGTACCCTGGTTTCTAGACTAGGTCCAATGGCCACAAGCGTTTGCTGTAGATATTTCCGATCTTTCGCTTTCTTAAAGAATGGATGTTTGAGTAATTCACTCGCTGTGGGCCTCTTGGCCGGATCCTTTTGCAAACAATCGAGGATCATTTTACGGAACGTTTTACCATATGCTTTATATTGATCTTTTTCATCGGCTCCTATAAAGACAAAATGCATGACTAATCCCATTTATTACTCTGAAATAATATATTATGAACTTCACAAAAAGCGCTCTGCAACAAGTTCAACCTAGTATGTTTTGTTTTTGAGCAGACCCCCCTACAAATCCCCCCAAAAAATCGTTGCCTATCCAAAATACACGGTTGAATGACGAACTGACTGCACTATAAGAAAATATACAATTTTGTATTTTTTTTTTTTGAGTAGTTATGAAGGTTTTAACGACTTTATTGGTACACTTTATCTAGTGTTCCACGATTAAAGGTGTCGTTTTAAAGCGCGCATCGAGGAAAGATGAGATCGAATGATGCCTCATTTGTAAATTTTTTTCGTTGCAAGGCAATTAATCGAGCACTGATCCATCGGCGTGGACACTGAACAGTGATCCAGCAACATGGAGGAAGTCAGTTTCCCGTCAAGCATTCTCTTTTTTAACAACATCAACACATCATTCTTAGTATCCTTGGATGGTGTTTCCCATTTGAAAAAATCAGTTAAAAAACTCATAATTAATTATTTCACAATTAAGCTATGTTGCCTAATATTTCTGTTTTTTGCCAATATTGCCATTATTTATATACCGGTGTATTTTCACGTGGAACTGTACCTTTACAAACTATACTGATAATTAGTATCTATAAAACACAATGACCTTTGAAACTGTTATAAAAACAAATATTATTATAATTAATTATTCAAATTTAATATAATTATAAAAGCCGCTTCTAAAAAACATACATCTGAAATTAAATCATAAAAATAATTATAAGCAATTTGCACTGACAGAATCTGTAGAATCTATATAATTATCTGTTAACTATGTTGGTTTTTGTGCATTACCTATGTCAATTAATTCAATTTTATATACAGACAATTTATTATTTGTATTAAGCCAATATAAATAACACTGATACTAATTTATCTTCAAACAATAAAACAAAAATGTTAAAACATTAAACTATTCAATTCTTTTTTTTATGTACAAAGCTATAAATAGAGTTGATATTTATAAATATCTAACCTACTGACCCCAAAAAAATTTACATGAAGACTAGTTGTGACATATAAAAAAATTACTACATGTTTGTTCCTGAAGTAGTCTGAAACGATTTGAAATCGTCAGTGTCATGCGCACAATTTAATTTCGCGTTCTAGTGGGGAAAATTCAGGAAAATCACAAATTCAAACAAATTATTTGGCGTTCCAGCACTCTCTCTGATTAATTTAAAATCAGTTTGCAACTGTTTGTGGAGTTCGCGATTACTGTCATGCGCAGTGCAAGAATTGTGTAAAGCGTGCGTTGTTACTTTGCCAGGCTACTTCTGTTTTGTTTTAAACCTAAAACCTATTCTGTTTGTGTCTCTGACCTGTTTTTTACAAGTTACCATGCACCCGTTGTCCGTTCCTGCAGTGAAATAATTCCAAACAGTTTGGGTATAGTTTCCAACTGTTCATGCGCAATTCAAATAGTTGTCAAACGATCCCAAACTAATTGCAGGAACAAAGCTTATGAAATTATCAAACAATGTCAGACTAATTAAATCCGAAAATGGTTTTTATCTACAAATTGTAGATAACTAATTAATTAAGGAAAAAAGTGCAAATAAAAAGACACGGTATTTAAATTTTATTTATAGATTTCCTGATGTTATAATGACAACTTTTTCGTATCAACAAAAAAAAAATAAAAAACAGAAACATTCATTCAAAACGTGTAACGGAAAATAACAATTTATTTGTTAAACGTCTATAATTTACAATATCTATCTATTTTGTCAAAAACTGCGGTTGGGAACTATAAAAAACAACGATTTGATCACTTGTTAACAACAACAATTTTACTACTGAATGTACATTTCGAGAGCAATGCTCTCATCTTCAGCAAAAACTGAACTGGTTTAGAAAGAGACATTAAAATGTAAAATCAATTACAGATAAATCTATTTATGAGGCAACATGGCATGCAACCGGCGGCGGCAACCGCGCACTCTCGAGACCGCCAGTGGCAACATTGCGTTTCTCCGTAAAACCCTTTAGTTACATTGGCTTTAGTGGTTATTATTGTTGAACTGTACACGTTTTTAGGGTTCCGTACCTCCGAACGGAACCCTATTACTGAGCCTACGATGTCCGTCCATCTGTCTGTCACAACGCTCTATCTCATAAACGGTAATAGGTATTTATTATATGAATAGATATTCTTGATAAATTTTTCGTGAAAATTGAGGTCCCTAGATAAATCATACCTATCACTGTCCAGACGGATCCGAAAAAGTTTGTCGCTTAAGTCTAAGGCTACACTGGCACCATTTCCGACCAGATCTGTATTGTCTGATGGAAACAAACACCAGTTATCTTAAGAAATGGCTACAGTTATCACTTCAGACCCCGCCAGACACGTACCGATTGTCGGACGATATCAAACATGTTTGATATTTCGTCAGACTGTGCGACTACGGCGATAGATTTGACAGTTTTTAATAAAAAGTGTTGTGTATCCCAAATTTATGTTAGTTATTATTACCAGATTGTCTTAAACCTATTTACGACGTGTTTGAATATCAATTATATTGATATTAATATATATCAATTATATTAATAATTATTATATTAATAATTAATGTATGCATCCAGTAACGCCGTTTATTTTTTTTGTATTTTATGATAATATTTTCCATGAGATATTCATCCCATTCATCAGAATCTAAAGAACTCATAGATTTTAATTTTATCTTGTCGGATATTATTCACCCCAAATGTAGCCACTAAATCTGAACTGTTTGATTTGGTCTTGTCTGGGCTGGTCTGGTCTGATCGGATCTGGTCTGATACGGTTCCAATGTAGCCTCAGCCTAAGGTCCGCAAAGTCCTAAAACCGACCTTGGTTCAAATTTTATTTTTCAATATAGAATTGAATCTGTAAGTTTTCACATACTCAAAACCGGAATGTGTAATATCAAAACGTTTTGAGTGCAAATGTGGAGCATATTATTTATTAAACAGTACACAACTTTGTGGACATTTATAATAAATTACCAAGTGATCTTAAACATCTGCCTCTGTCACTTTTTAAAGGATTTAAAAGAATATCCTATGGACAAATGCTTGTATTCTATGGACGGGTTGTGATTTTATTTGTAGATTTTTTAATTATTTTGTATGACTTAATTTCACGGCTTTTTAGCCATTTATGGAATAAATATTTATCTATAACATGTAATAATAAATAGCACATACTTAAGAAAATTACGAATTATAATTTACATGAAAATAAACACAGACAAGCTGAAATTTTTGGCAATAAAAACATCTCGCCGAAAGTAATGCAAACAAAACGGCATTTGTCTGTAAATCAAAAGTTACTTATATTTTGTAGTCTAACAATGTGTAAATTCACAGCTTTGCTTGCACTATCAAACTAGGCTATTGCAATGATGTATAGCTCTCAAATGTTCGCAAATAATTCGAAATAATAAATAACTTACCAGTGTCAAGATTCGGTGGATCGTTTTGCAGTGTGAGCATGAGAACCTTCATCGGTGGATACTTGTGATATGGTGCTGTCCCTGTTGCCATTTCAATTGCAGTGATGCCAAACGACCATATATCTGCTTTGAAATCGTATCCGTGATCCTACAAACAAAAACAAACAGCCCCTGAATATGGCTCGGCGAATTTAAAGAAAATCAACTATGTCGTCAACGTTTCTTGTAACCAAATACATACATACAACAAACGGTTAACTTTTCAACTGAAAACTTTTTTTCTTTTAATTACAATATTCATCCGTCTCGCTCCATCAAATTTTCTTCCTCTCTTTCTGTAGGCGTTCTGTTCGACAGTATCCAATTAAAAAAATTGTTGTTTTTTGATCAGAAAGATATTTTTTCTTTGTTTTAATTTTGAAAAAAGTTAGCGATGTCAATTTACCTGTTCCATTACTTCCGGCGCCATCCAACAAGGCGTGCCCACAAAAGTGTGCCTCACTTTTTGACGAGATAAATCTCTACCTGTCGCAAGCCAGGCGCTGACGCCGAAATCGGCGATTTGTACCGTACCGTCTTCTCCGAGTAAAATGTTTCCAGCTTTAATATCTCTATAAAAGACAAAAAAATACTTTTAATATAATAAAAGGACGTGTTTATTATTTTAATTTCAAGAAAATCAGTATACATTAGTGATTAGTACTGGATTTAGGATTGGGCTCAAGGGCAATCACAATAATTTCCATACTACCCCCCCCTCCACTTTGATAGGGCAACCTTTTCAGAAGGATGACGCCTGACTATATGTATCTGAAGAGCACCCGTTACATCTAGCACAGACCACCTAGTAGTTGGTGGTCTGTGGTAGGTATTTATAGTTGGAAAAGTGAATGTTCCAAAATTATTCTGGTTAAAATTATTAAAAATAAAATTCAACATAAAAAAGAAGCAAAATCCTGTCATTATTAAATTCACGTGACATAAAACGTTGCTTTCGTTGGCAAGGGCGTACGCAGAATTTTGTTGGGTTGTTGGGGGTGTCCAAGAGTTACAAGAGTAAACATGAACCGCATTTTTGGGAAAAAAATTTAATTTCTCACCCAATTGAAAATTAAAAAATAAGTCATTGGAAGGGTTTTTTTATAAAGCAGGGCCGATTGGCGAAATCAAATTTTTAATAACTTCATAAGCAAAAGTTTTTCTTCACTGTACATATTATAATACACTTTGTTTGGAAATTGAAAATCAAAAAGTTGCTGAAGTACATACACCCTTTACTCGTAATTTAAAAAGGATGCTTTTGTCACCTGTGAATTTGTCCGTTTGAATGGAAATACTCAAGGCCTTTTAACACCTCTCGTAAGACTGTAGCAATTGTCGCTTCGTCAAAGACACCATGCTTGCAATTCGCCACCCTAGTTTTGTGTTTTATAATATCTAAGAGACTGCCTCCTAAAATTAATCCAACAAAAATACACCGTTACCCACAAGTTAAATAAATAGTTTAAATACTGAACAAAATAACGACATTCTTTTTTTACTGACGTACTAGTTATTATACTGCATTCCCCGTAAGAATATTGTGCGTCAACGCGTCAACTCTACAACTGCAATAGATGGTGACAATAAATTATAATACCTTAGTACAATGCGAAAAAATAATATGAGTCGTCTAATTTCAAAACCGGACAAGCCGCCAAAACTATTTGAGTTAGTCCTGATTGGAATGGGACTATTTAAAATCTTTATATAAAATGGCTTATACTAGTCAAAAAGGTTTAAATTTCTTTAGAAATACGTAGTAAATGTTAATCCATTGCAACAAAATCAAGACTCACATCACGCCGTTCATTTTGTTGCAAAAAACTGGTAAAGTAATTAGTAGCTTGAACGGTATGCAATTGCGTAGATGCGTTCTTTTAACCAAGTACCAACTGAAGACTCGAGTGGATGAAGGTGATAAGTCGCATTTTTGCGGTTATCGTTTTTTTTTACATAAATGAAGTTTTCATGTCTATATACAAGATTGAAATTAGGAGAGGAAATCTTAGTGGCAAAGGATCAAATAAATTGCAATAGGTACTGATGAATTAAAATTGCATTGTTATTTGTTAGCTAACGTTTCGGTGCTAACAATGCAATTTTAATTCATCACACATTACAATAGGCTTTGAAGATAGTCGAAAATTGCAATACTGATGAATTAAAATTGCATTGTTATTTGTTGGCTAACGTTTCGGTGCTAACAATGCAATTTTAATTCATCAGTATTGCAATTTTCGACTATCTTCAAAGCCTATTGTAATGTGTGTACTATTTACACGGCGAAAGTGGCGGAGCATGACCAAAGTTGACTTATAATGTACATACCTAGTACCTATTACTTACTTCAACGAGTTATTATCTATTGGGGAATGCAGTATAATATCATGTTCACATGCATTGATCTCTAACATATGGATTGTGAATGGCAACCATTGTGTGAAATCAACTTGTGCAGCATCATATTGATGCGGGACTTTTACAGCGTGCTTTGATATTGGCTGACATTTTTCAAACAATTACAATTGTTGTACCAAAATTTAAGGTGTGAGTCATGCATTTGTACAGGCACAGTATATGAAGCAAACGCGCCCGTATGCGCGTCAACACAAACTGTGCCTTAGTGGGTGTATCAATCACTCCTTAAATTTCGAAACAACAATATAACGGAGAGGATAATTTCCGTTAGTTGCCCAAAGTTCCCTTCCCCCAATCCGTCCATCCCATGTCTATTCCAAGCATGGATGTATTATACTCACTGGATACCTGACTAGTGGTTTAAAAATGAGGCAGGACCGCCATATTTGGAAAGGGCAAAACATACATCGACGGTTGTAATACCATGGAAATGTGTAATACAAACTTTTTCATTTATATTGTGAGCTGATGTGTCAACTTAATTTCCCAAATATTTACTTAAAATTGCAACAGAAATTGAGTTTGAAGATCCTCACAAATTAAGTTTAATATACGGACGATTTGCGAATATTATTTACAAATTAGATGTTTAACGTTTGGAAATTTTTATACAAAAGAAACCTGTGAATAAAAGACAAAAGTTAAAAAGTTAATATTATTTTATAATATTGTCTTTAACTCACATGTTTTTAATTTTTTTTTGTATAAAATATTATGTATACCTAATAAATAATTTAAATAAATTTTTTTTTGATTGTGCATTTTAAAGTTTATAAAGAAAATAATAATTTGTAGGTATATGTTGTGAAAATGAGTTTGAAAAAAGTATAAATGATAACAGTAGGTATTTTTCTTGGTATAAAAATTGTGTTTTTGCTATGGTTTTAGCCTTTCCAATGTCAGCCATGTTTGAAAAGGGCAAAAACAGGCCTGCTTCATTTTTGTGACCTATTGAACATAAGCAGTCGGGTATCCAGTGAGTATAATACATCCATGCTTCCAAGTGGCTTAAGTTGTGGTCAAGACCATAGTAACAAAAACTTGGGGGTGGGGGTTATTTCTTACTACCCCGTTTTCGGGTTCCGCCATTAATTTTTAAAAGTGTTTTATAGAGACTAATCGACTATTCACAATCTATCTATTAGAGATTAGTGTGCACGTGTAAATTGAACGTCTTGCACAAGCACAAGTGGACAATGAATAAAATAAGTTTATTATTCAACTGACCTTCCAATAGTCTGAGTACCAGCCACAATTCTTCACGAACTACAAAACTTGTGTAGTAAGTTACAACATTTTCATGATTACAGCTAGACATGGCCTGTATTTCCTTAAGCAGTTCATCCATCGACGTGTTCCATTTTTCCAGATTGATCCGTTTGATTGCACATTTCTCGTTACGCGGTTTGCATAAGGCCGCGTGCACAACAGCCGTGGCGCCCACACCTTAACAACCATTTCAGTCTGTATTTCAGTTTATAGCAAGTAGCAACCACAATTTTTAAAACAACAAAAATCTATAAATTAGAGGAAAACATCTCATTGTCTTCGATGACAAGCGATCGGTATGACATTGATTATGCACAAAAATAAATAAGCTTGCTATCTTAAACATCAAAGCATTAAAATTGAAACTTCACCAACGTCGGCATCTTTAAAACGGTTATACTTTGAAGGAAACATTGTTTTATTTAGGGTTAGCAGCCAAGCATACGGGAGGACAAACAATGCCTTGTTAAATTTTACTGACTGAACCAAAGCGTACGAAATGGTCCGCAGATTAAAAAGACGGGCTGTCCCGTTTTGGTGGGCTAAAAACCACGATTTTTTTGCACTTTTTTCTGTTTCTTGCTTATAACATGGAAACGGCTGGTCCTATCGAAAAAATGGTCCTATTCAAAATTAAAAGGCACAAAATTTACTTTAAAATGCACTAGTCAAATATGTTTCTGTTTCCATTTTTACCGGCTCTACAGAACTTAGAAAATAGTCAAAATTTACCAAAATGAAAAAAAGAGCATTTTTTCAAGCTTTTAACTATTGAAAAACTCGAATAGCCTATAACCTTCCTTAATAAACGGACTATCTAACAAAAAAAAATTTTTCAAATCGGATTGGTAGTTCCTGAGATTAGCGCGTTCAAACAAAAAAAGAGGAACTACAAGTCCGATTAAAAATTTTTTTTTTGTTAGATAGCCCTTTTATTAAGGAAGGTTATATAGGCTATTCGAGTTTTTTTTAAATTCAATCCCAAAGGGGGTAAAACGGGGGTGTAGAATTTTTTGTTATTACAAAAAATCTTACACCCACGTTTTACCCCCTTTGGGGTTAAATTAAAAAAAACTCAAATAGCGTTTAACCTCCCTTAATAAACGGGCTATCTAACAAAAAAAATTTTTTTTTAATCGGACTTGTAGTTCCTGAGATTAGCGCGTTCAAACAAAAAAAGAGTTTATTTTTTTTTGTTTGAACACGCTAATCTCAGGAGCTACCAGTCCGATTGGAAATTTTTTTTTGTTAGATAGCCCGTTTATTAAAGAAGGTTATAGGCTATTCGAGTTTTTCAATAGTTAAAAGCTTGAAAAAATGCTTTTTTTTCATTTTTGACTAGTGCATTATGAAGTAAATTTTGTGCCCTTTTATTTTGAATAGGACCATTTTTTCGATAGGACCAGCCGTTTTTATGTTATGAGCAAAAAACCGAAAAAAGTGCAAAAAAATCGTGGTTTTTAGTCCACTAAAACTCCCCCGCCCTATTTTAGAGGTCGTAATCTTGGATTTGACATCTCCTAAACATGCTTGAGGACCCAAAAAAATAAAATCATTTGCTGCACAAAATGCAAGGTGGACCCCCTCTTTAATCTCTCGTGACTGGACTAGTTCGTTATTATCTTGTAAGGTTAGGGTAGTGGTTCCCAAACACTGAAGTAAAAGATATACAGGAAACATACAACTGCTTATACAAAATTAAAGCCAGGTTTGACGTCACAGGGCCGAGTAAACATGGCGGCAAAGCACGGGATGGATTGGGAATATTATTCTCTTCTTCTTCTCACATATAAAATGAGAGCCGAGTTTTAATATACAGGGGACTAAGAAAAGGTAACATAGGGAAAATAACATTGAGAACATTTACAATTTTGTAGTAAGCTATGGACCATAAGACCTAATGTAAATATGTATTAGATGCTTTGATTTTTAGGCGCGATCTAAGTGAAGCTAGAAGCGCCTATAACTCGCTTTGACTGTGAATCTGTCACGCGTACAGCCAAAACGGATTAACCGATTTAAAAAAAAACTTTATTTTTGAATTTTGGTCCCGGAGGGGAGCAAATTGGAAAAAATTGTTTTTTTGCTTATAATTCACTCAATTCAAGTCAGATCGATTCGAAACCTGTCTTGATCGAAAGAAGAGAAAATTTTAGATAGATTTTATGTATAATATTGTGTCAAAACAGTTTTTTTATACACATTTCAACTACATAAATGCGACTTTATTTAATAAGCGAACTTGTTTCGGTTGTCATTGTCTGTGTGTCTGTGGGACATTGGAAGATAGCGTATGCTGTCTTATAATAAAAACGGATGCTATATTCTAATGTAGTCATTCAATTTTTTGACTGTATACTGTATAGCTTTAACCTCAGTGTTCCTAAATCCTAACCCTTTTTGTTTGAGCCCCTACTTGGCTTATATTAAATTCGACAAAGGTAAATTACAAAATTTCCGCGTAAAACAATAGTACTAATAGGTAATAATTGAAAATAAGAAGAAGTGACAATTTGTCACGAAACGTTGCTTAATAAAATGTGTCACAAATAAACACAGAAGATTTGATCCTTATTCCTCCGAATAAATATATCATTTATTAAAAATTGAAAAGAATACAAGTATCAATGTAAAATTCGCAGTTGTACTTTTTTTCGCCAGTTTTTACAAATTCTCGCGGAACATCGGACCCTGGATCGTAGAACCGGGAATCCTGGTTCCTCAGACCCGGGATCGTGGAACCAGGCACCCTGGTTGGGAATTACTAGGCTAGAGTAAATTGATCTGATAAATAAGCAACCCTCGAAAATGTAAGAAGTAGGCGATTCAAATTTGATTTTTTATGAATGCATAATACAGTGTAATTACAAAAGAATAAGTCGGTTTCAAAAATCTGTATTTTCTAAACAGTACAAGTTACAGAGCTGTGCGACCTCTTAAAATGACCGCTATAACCTCAAGTTAGGTTAGGTTATCGCTAGGAAGCGCTAGTTGTCAAGGTAAGAGCTGTCATCACTCAGTTGTTGATTTGCGAACTTCACGATGGTGACAGCTTAACAAAAATCGTTTTGCGTGTTGCAATATGCGAAAAGTAAATATGGCATTGATCCACCAAACAAGTCGAATATCTTACGCTGGTACCGACAGTTTTCCGAAACCGGTTGCTTGTGTAAACCGACTTATTCTTGTGTAATCACACTGTAGTTTTCTAATTATCAACGCCTGTCTAACGAACATAATAATATTGTAAATAAAAAATTTTAGGTAGTGGCAGTTTTAATTAAATGAACAATGTTTTTAAAAATAGATTGAATATTCAGTATTTTCCTTAGTATTAAAAATTCAGTGAGCTCTAATTCAATTAGATGTAATTATTTAATTAGTAAACGTAATTAACTTACGAGAATCTTTAGTATTTTTAAATTAAAAAAATTGTATTGCTTATCTACACATTTGAGACTGTATAAAACTTCTTTTTTATTATTATTTGAAGAACCGATTCGACAAATTAAATATTTGAAAAGTTTTGGAGAATTATCACGTTTTTATCAATTCAAGGCAGATATCTCAAAAACGTTTTCTATGGAAATTAAGTGTTAATCGGGCGCAATATTAAATCAAAGGTCACAAAAAAAATGTTTTTTGCTCCAAGCTTGAAAATGGTTGCATTTCCTTAAATATTTTGATTTTGTATTTTATACTTACCAACGCTAATGACCTCAGTTGTCGGGCTAATTGTTTTTTACTTTTTTTCTAAAGAAACACTGTAGTGTTCGGGCTACAGTAATCGAATTAATAATTTTTAAAATAGATTAACAAACTGAATAGATAATTCGTTATGATAATCAATGATGTCTATGGTTTAATGGTGCTTATAAATGGATATGTATGGCAGCAATTAAATTTTAATGAACTTAATTATGCATACGAAATGTTGGTTATCAATAATTATCATACACAATTTATTTTGTTTTTATAATGTAAAACCATTGGCATAACTATATAAAACGTGCCCCTTCTATTATAAATAGTTTGGTGGCAGTTGCATTTTTGATTTGTAAGATCAGTTCCGTTGATTTAATCATAGATGAATGCATTGTAGTAATTTAATAATCAACGGAAACTAAATTCAAGTGAAAACGCCGTTTTATTACGGGGTCTTCTTACGGGATCTATTTGTATTTGAGTGGCTTGGTCATACGACACTCTCAGATAACTAGTCACATGACTAATTGCGATTTTCCGGCAATCGATAGAACATCTATTTTTCTGCTTTGTACAATGCAGGCAGAAAATTGTTAGTATACAATAGAAATAAAATTTACATAAAATCTTGATATTATAGTAACATTTATCACGCAGTGTTTTTTTAAAGAATTTAACAGTTAAGTAGATATTTTATTTTACTTAAGGCCGGTTCTCACGGGGCGATTTTAGTTGATCAACTTAAATTGAACAACTTTTCGTTCCCCCGTTTCAATGAAAATTGATTGACTGTTTCAACTTCAAAATGGCGCCGAATGCAGTTTTTGCAGGTCTAGGAATAATAGCCACTTTAAGGGACGAACTAAAAAAAATTTAATGAAAATGACGAAACAACGCAAAAAACGTCGTTTTTGGGTTAGACGGTGGATTTCGAGAAGATATCAAATTTTATTTTTAATGTCCGCTATAGACAGGTCTTCTAACCTCATTTCACTCTTTATAATAATTATGTAATGCATTTTCTCGGCAATCTTTACTTTTGTATGAGTCTAATTTGTGATTCCACAAACAATCGTGTTTTTGATACAACTCTAAGAAATTTAATGTTAATTTTTCTGACCACTTTCATTATTATAAGTAATAATATAACACTTCGGGACACCAGACATTGACAGTACTGACAGACGAATGAGCTGAAGTTGACTGACAATACAATAGTTCGCAGTTCACACGCTTCAATCATGTTTCAAATAGCAGTTTCAACTAGTTTGAAGTTGAATATGACTCATACTTGAACGATAAAGTTAGACTCAGTCCAACTTTTGTGGAACCGACTAAAATTGATCAACAAAAGTTGAATTATAGGTTCTCACGCTCATTTTCATTCGATTTTATTTGATCAATTAAAATCGCCCCGTGAGAACCGGCCTTTACTCGCGACACTAGGAGAGTACAAAGTATTGTAACCGTCAAAAAATTCGAATTCGAGATTTTGATCCTTTTGATACTGAAAAATAAGTTTAGAAAAAAATGTGTGTATGTGACCTTCGCCCTTTTGCAGAAATTTATCGACCGATCTTCTTCAAATTTCGTTTCTAGGGTCCGCTAGACCCTATGTCTAGACGATTTTTTCATTTTTACCCTATGGCCTACACCCACAAATAAGAGTAGTTTACTGATGAAAACTACTATAACGATTTTGATCATGTTTTTAAAGTGAAAGCAAGAAATAGTATATTCATATTGCATTACAAGGGTTGAAGCATAGCGTTTGCAACCAGTGTGAAGTTTGCTGCTCTCGTACCTCGGGCAGCAATTTACACGCGTTGCAAACGCTGTGTTTCATTCCGAGTAATTGCATAGGTATTATTTTTTACAACAACTCTACTAACAATTCGACTTGAGGTACCTGCAATTTGGGCACGCAAAAAAGCCACAAAAATATTAGATCTGTCAAATTATGTGGGGTTATGTCTGTCATTTTAACGTTTTTGAGTATTATATGAGGAATGAAGTTGGCGCGACTCAATCGCTCTCTCTCTTAGCAACGTTAAAAAACAGAGAAAACCGACAACAAGAAATTTTCATTCCTAGGGTTGAAACTCCGTTTCACCCGCTTAACAGGTACCGAAAATCGAATTTTCAATAGCGGCGTTGTGAAAACGCATTTTTCACCTTAAAGACGCGCGCCTCTTTGATCAAAATCCGCCTCGATTATTTTTGGTTATTTTGGCAGAATGTTCTTATCTGATATGCGGAAGAACGAGTTATCTCGAACTTCCCGTGGCTCTGTCGAAAAATAAGTTTTTGGGTGTCGGTCATGGACATAGAAATCTAGGGACGAGTACAAGCGTGTGGGATGGTTGCTGTTGAAGGGGGGGGGGAGGAAGCAAGTGTGCCCACATTCTATTGGTTGCTTCAGTTGCGCAAGCTCTGTACGTAAAATGTCGTCCAAACAATAACAAACGACTGTTTTTTGCGCAATTGAGCATGCGCAAAGACGCGGCCAATAGAATGTGGGCACATGCACCATATAGACATAGCAAGGACATGTCTATGAGACATACATTCACCCTTCCCTGAATAACTTCCCCCCTCGTCTAAAAGTGGCACTTTATACTTCATCCCTAGATTCCTATGTTCATGGTGTCGGTCTACATTGCATATAACGCACCGCTATGTGTAATGGACAGGTATCTAAGCTATCAGAAAATTGCCCCAAGTCTGTTAGATGTCAATGACTATGACATAATATGACTAAATACAATAATAATATTAAGGTGCAGGTTCACGTCAAAGCATGACGGCAACTTTAAGTAATACTTATGCATGTCATATTATTATCCCTAAATATCCTTGGGTGGAGTTGTAGTTTATATACGAAATGATTTAAAAAATGGTGCCTGTTACAACAGTTGTTTACATTTACTTTTATATAACGCTTGGCTCGCGTTTATGTCGGTTTTGACTGGAGTCTTATTAACCAAAGTGTTACCTGATAAAAAGTTACATAATTTACCTACTATTATTCAACACATGCATGCTTTTAGTGTTTTCGTATCTGTTTTGGGGACCTTAAATGGCCGTTTATTGACTAGTTGTTAAGATTTTACTACTCGCTGTCATGTTTTGTGGGTGGAGCTTCACTACTGTGTAATCGTATTGCTGGGATGAAACCTTGCATAGTGAAAGAGTATCGCTACCAGCATGAAATATACGGGGTAGAAAAATCCATCGAGACAAGTTGCGTTCGAAATTTAAAAAAAATATATAAAAAGATAAACTAGAAATTGGCTATATTTTATTCCGTTTTTAGAGAGAGAGTTGTTGAAATAATTAAAAATTTGTATTTCCGTAAAAAAACGAAATTGCGTTTGTGGTTTCTAATATTTAGGACAGTTTTTCTCTAATTTAACTCAAATAAGTTTTAGAACTAAATCAAAATAGAGCAAAGGCCAGCGTATAAAAACCCTCACCCCCCCCCCCTTGTGCGAATTTCTGAATCATATATTTTTTTGTTGGTAAAAATTTGTATTTGCGTAAAAAAACGAAATTGCGTTTGTGGTTTCTAATATTTAGGACAGTTTTTCTCTAATTTAACTCAAATAAGTTTTAGAACTAAATCAAAATAGAGCAAAGGCCAGCGTATACAAACCCTCACCCCCCCGTGCGAATTTCTGAATCATATATTTTTTTGTTGGTATTGCCATATGTAGTTCGAGGTTTTATTTACTTGCCTCTCGTCAATTACAGCATATCCCGGAAAACCACATGAACTAATCAACGCCCAGACCAAACCGCTGAAGCTAGAAACTAGAAATTTGGACAGTAGGTTCCTTTGGTGACGTAAGCACCCACTAAGAAGGGATTTTTCGAAATTCGACCCCTATAGGGAGGTCAAAAGGAGATGAGTTGCAAAATCTAAACTACTGAAGATAGAAACATACAATTTGGAAGTTTTGTTCCTTACAGGATGTACAGGACACAGGTGCACTAAGAAAGGATTTTTTGAAAACCAACTCCTAGGAACATAACTTCCAAATTTCATGTTTCTATCTTCAGTTTAGGCTGTGCAATACACCCCCTTTTAACTCCCTTATCGGGGTTAAATTTCGAAAAATCTCTTCTTAGTGGGTGCTTACGTCACCAAAGGAACCTACTGTCCAAATTTCAAGGTTCTAGCTTCAGCGGTTTGGTCTGGGCATTGATTAGTCAAAAAATCCTAAACCCCCGTTTTACCACCTTAGGGGTTGAATTTTAAAAAATTCTCGAATATTAATTTACTTACTTTTAAATTATTTACTTGAAAATAAAATTTAAATTGGAATATTAGGAGCAAATAATAAAGACTTGTTTGTAAAAAGTTATTTACTTCGTATTTGTGGTTTTTAGGGTTTTTCCGGGATATGCTGTAATTGGCAAGGGGCAAACAACCAAAACCTTAAACTAGTTGACAATACCTACAAAAAAATGTGTGACTCATAAAATCCCACGGGGGGGGGGAGGTTTTGTATACGCTGGTCCATAATCTAAAAAGGTTTATTTAATTTTTGGAGTTGATAAAATTCTGAACAAGACGTGATAATTTTTTCGATTTGGCAATTCACGGATAATTTTAATATAAATATATAAGTATATAATATAAAATATAAATATACAGGGTGGCACATCTTAAACAATGCAGTGAAATATCTCGTAAACGGTATACAAACCATAAAAAATGTTTTATACACAAAAGTTATAGAGTATCAAGGGGGACAGAAAACTGTGATATCAGATTTAACATAGGTGATGCTGTGAAGGTCAGGCGAAGGTCAGCTTCGAGTTTTTAATTGAACCAGTGCATTTTTATTCCAGAATACGATACCGTATTTAATGGTGAACAGTAAATTATTAAGATACATATGAGCTAAAGTTAATAAATATTGAGATATTTACAAATTAAATAGCAAATTTAATTTGTCAATTCGGTTCTTTTATGAATTGAATTCAAGCCAAGAAGGTCTGTGCGTAATATCATGGCTATCTGCTATGCCATAATTTATCTAACTGTCGTTCATTTTGACCGTTATTTAATTTCTAAATATCTCAATATTTATTAACTTTAGCTGATATGTACCTTAATAATTTACTGTTCACTATTAAACACTGTATCGTATTCTGGAATAAAAATGCACTGTTACGATTAAAAAATCGAAGCTGACCTTCGCCTGACCTTCACAGCACCACCTATGTTAAATCTGATATCACAGTCTTCTGTCCCCCTTGACACTCTATAACTTTTGTATAAAACATTTTTTTATGGATTGTACCGTTTACGAGATATTTCACTGCATTGTTTAAGATGTGCCACCCTGTATATACACACGTTGATTTGATAACCTCCGTTTCTTTAAGTCGGTTAAAAATTTAAATACGCCAAACAATACATTACGTGAGTATTAATTATTACAATATTAAAACAAATATGATAAATCAATAATTAATATGTAAATAAATACTTGTCTATTTATAGAAAGCTTATATTATGTATGTATTTATTTACCTGTGTGCTATGTTTGTTAACTACACAATGAATTATTAATAATGTCGCGAACTTCTCCGAAAGTGATTTTAATTATAAATTTGATTCGCACTGAAAAAAAACGCGCATCCCATTCTAATGGATATTGATTGTACAATGCGCTTTCTCGCGTATAAAAAATGAACTCGAGGGAATATGACACAAACACCTATTATAATGCAAAATTGAAAGAGAAATAGTTCTAAGAAAATACATTTTTGAAAGCAAAATTGTTTTTTGACTTGAATAACGTCTAATGCCTCGTATTGTGTGTGTTTTAAAGACCACCAACAGCTAAGGTTATTTGGGCTTAGCACCAATTCATATTTTCAATTTATTATTTATTTTTTTTATAATAAATTGAAAATCCAATTCACACTTTTACCAGCTCTCGGGCTAGAACTGGGGATTTGTAATAGATGAACCATAGCAACGCTATGTGAACAACAGCACTGATACACGCTCGGCCATTCTCAAGTCGTCTCGTATTGGGGTGGCATTTTAGAAATATTAGATGAAACGGAAATAGTCGCAACTGATTGGCATGTAAAACCAAACACAGCATGTATAACTATGTTAATGTCTCAGACGCAGTAAGTCAGGTGGCCGTGAGGGAAAAGTACGAGTCTACCGACAGCCAAGGTTCGATTCCCGCAAGTTTTAATGAAAACATATATAGATATTGAATAACAATTTAAAATATAAAAAGGTAGAATTACAATTATTTTATTTTTAAATTTTACCAACATTTGATTTTATAAAATAAATAAAAGTGGATAGGTATATTTCTTTCCATGACAACGAACACAATTATTTGTATTTAACGGTAGCACTCTGTCTGTACCCGCGATACAGACTTTTTCAAATACGAATTAATACTCGATATTTTTAATAACCCATTATCACTCAAATGTACCTGAAGAATATATAGCTATATCCCGTTACTATTTTATACATTACAAGCTCCCATCCGGCTTCGCCTGGGTGCAAAGAATTTATGATTTATTATCTCCCCGGGAGAAATTCTCTCCCTGCGAAGCGAAGTCGGGCTGGTGATGTTTATAATATTAGTAGGATTCCGCCTATACGCTAAAATGCAAAAGAATTTCAGATTTACGTTTTGTTACTGTACCCCCCCTCGAGAAATGTATTAAATTAATATAATATAGACTATATCACTCCAGTGAAAGAATTTTTACAATCGGTTCACTTGTTTCAGACATACAAATGTATGATTTATTACCCCCACCCCGCGAGGAATTCTCCCCCTGCGAAGCGAAGTCGCCTGTCGTTGTTCTCGCTTCGCGTACTTGTCTACAGTTTATAATATTAGTAAGTATAGTATATTAGTAGGTACAGTCAAAAAAATCCTACATCCCCGTTTTACCACTTTTGAGGTTAAATTAAAAAAAAAAGCTGGAATAGCCTATAACCTTCCTTAATAAACGGGATATCCAAGAAAACATTTTTTTTAAATTGGACTGGTAGTTCCTGAGATTAGCGCGTTCAAACAAACAAACATGCACACAAACAAACTCTTCAGCTATATTATATTAGTACATATTTAAATTATATATGTTCTGCTGTATGCAACGCCGGCCCGAGCAAACGATTTTAATAGCGTCCCTTTAAATCAAAATGTTCGCAACAAAATTAAACATTACTACGTGCAGCGCCCCGATCGTAGACACGAGTCGCCTCAAATATACAGGGGCACGGCAGCACGGCTTACTATAATATAGGTACCTACACATGTTCGGGCCGGGCGCCGGCACGGTTCGGCATATTATATGTATACACATAATATAATATCGCTGGGTGAATGCAGAACTATCTAAGTCCAAAATGTGCCGTTTTGAGTTTTTTACACTACTAGATCCAAATAATATTATTATTTGGGTCGACTTGTCTTGCGGTCGTACTGCACCTTGTCGTGCCGCGCCACCACAGCAGACCATTGGCTGGCCGCCCTGCGACGCCGAAACGTTCGCCCGTCCCGTATCCTCGCCATGCCGGCCCACAAATTCGAGCGCCCTAGGCCGTCGCCTTGTTCGCCTATGTAGACGGGACCGGCCCTGGCTGTATGCTGTGATTATGAACTTCAATAAAATAATCTAGGCTAATATTATAGACGGAAACTTTGTAGGTATGTTTGTTTGTCGCGAGTAATCTTAGGAACTACTGAACCGATTTTATATTGTTTTTCACTGTTTAAAAGTCAACTTCTTCCCGAGTAACATATAGGCTATAAGTATATCGGACAATATTATGTATATTATTACGCTAAGACAAAATGGAGGATGAGCAGTGAGCGAAAATGTATGTAAGTCGGGAATCCCGCATGCGATCTGCGAGCTAAATGGTGTACGTGGCTAAAATATACAGGGTGCTGAATCGTTTTGCGGGTAATAGGGATTTAACTCGTAAAATCAAACTTTTGCGATTTCCTGCTTCCCTAATTATTTTAGGAAAAACATCTTCGAATAAAAGTTTTAGAACATAAAATTTTGCATCTAAATCATTAAACAAAATTAATTTTGCATACTTTGTAACGGCAGAAATTTGATATGAAAATTTCTAAATTATCTCAAAAACAGATAGCGATAGCCATGGAACTTGAACAAAATGATTACGTTTTAGCTGTCAGAATAATTTCTAATCATTTTGTTCAAGTTCCATGGCTATCGCTATCTGTTTTTGAGGTAATTTTGACATTTTCATATCAAATTTCTGCCGTTACAAACCGTGCAAAATTAATTTTGTTTAATGATTTAGATGCAGAATTTTATGTTCTAAAACTTTTATTCGAAGATTTGTTTCCTAAAATAATTGGAAAGCAGGAAATCGCAATAGTTTGATTTTATGGGTTAAATCCCTATTACCCGCAAAACTCAGCACCCTGTATAAGTAATACAGTACAGTGAAATATGAGAAATTTATTGCTCTTGATTATTTCGTTGCCGAACCAAAATCTACGCGAGCGAAGCCAGTGTGGAAAGCTAGTTCATTTATAAAGTCCTTGCATATACAAGACTAAGCAACGTCTGCCTGTCTGAACGCGATAAACTCGGAAACTATAATTCAACCGATTTTCATGTGGTTTTCACGAGTATATGGAGGAAATATTTGGACCGGTTTCGGTCTATATTTCATTACGCTACCTTATCAAGAGGCTTGAGTAATGAGCAATGAGGCTGAGCCGGCTTATAAAATGTAAAGATAATAACGGAAAAAGTAGTAAATGGAGATAGTAACGATGTGGGTAGCGTCTATTATAACATAGCTTTGATAAAAGGATATTAATAGCTTATTATTATTTCAATCCTTATGCGACAGCTAAGTCCATTTATGGATAGCTTGGATGAAACCGGACCAGAAAAAAAACAAAACACTCATGCACTATATGACTACACGAGGTCAAATATAAAATTGACTAAATCAAAGTCTAAAATAAAGAGTACAGAGATACCCCTAAGGATATCGTAATTCTAATTTACACAATGGTGACTTAACCTAGTTTTTAATTTAAATACAAGAACGAAAGTAGCCTGAAGTGACACAAAACTGTTTATGATGACGGTACCGTTTGCTTTAATCAATAAACGTCTGTTCTTAGATTTACTCGTGTTTTAAACAATGTGTAACCAAACAAAACACTTGCGCCATATAGATTCATTTGATAAATTAATATTATACTCGTATTATAATATACCGAGTAATCAAAAAAATGTGTTCAAATTATAATTTATTACGAGGATAACATCCCAAAATAAAAACGAAAAAGCGTAGCCATATTCCTCGAAAAAACAAATCACCATTGTAATTTTTCTCACCGCGTTTAAATTTCTCGGGAATTCGGTGTACATTTTTTTTAGGAAATCTTTGTAAGTCTTGGGAATTTATCAACCGTTTTTATAAAAAAAATGTATATACGAATTCCATTTTTCTTTGTTTACAATATAGTAACAGGAATTCTTCAGAAGTCCCGTGAATCCTTCAGAATTTAGGAAATCGGAATTCTTGTGTACACTTTCTCCTCGGGAAAATTACCCATGCCCCCTCGATGTTTCCACTTCCGATAATTCGTTTTCTTATCGATTTTATCATTTTAAAAAACAGTTTTTTTAACGTTATAAAACAGTGTCGTATGGTGAGTAGGCTTTGGAAAAACAAACTATTTTCATTATTTATGTAAAATTACTCTGACAGCCAATCTTTAACTTATTAAAATAATCAGTAATAATGAGTAGGCTTTGGAAAAAACAAACTATTTTCATTATTTATGTCAAATTACTCTGACAGTCAATCTTTAACTTATTAAAATAATCAGTAATTATTTGAAAAGTAAAAAAATAACAACAATAAAATCTAAACATAATTATACTTCCATAATTATGTTTAGATTTTATTATTGTTATTTTTTTAACTAATATTTAAATAAATAGGTATAATATTACTTTTATATTACCTATATAAAATATGTAGGTACAGGTACATACGTTATGTAGTATGACGTATACTGACGTATAATAATATTATCTACTTATAGGTATGTAATTTTTACTTCCCACCTCTACTATGGTAGGGAAGTAATGGATTCAGTCCGAAAACAATATTTCGAGATTTTAAAAGATTTTCACGTTTTGAGACCCTAGCAATCGTTTAAGATCATTTTCTGACTGATGTCTGTATGTGTGTGTGTATGTGTGTGTGTGTGTATGTGGTCAATTTTTCGCCTTCGATATCTTAAGAACGGAACAACATACGGGCATGCCGATTGTTCTATTGTGTTTATCAGCCTTTAACTTAGATCTGATTAGATTTTGAGTCAAATCGGTTCAGTGGATCCTGAGATATTCAAAAAAACGTCCTCAATGTCACGTATTAACATAGGTAAAAAAAAATATAAATGAATTCTAGATGTTATAATATGAAAAAAATGTAAATATTTTTTTTCTCTAAAATGTATAGTTTTCGAGAAAAAAAATATTTTACTAAAAAAAATAAAAATTGTACGTAAATCAAGGTAACCATGATTTTTGCTATATTAAGCTAGCCATCAATAGATCACCAAACAAAAAAGAGGGCCATGCTTTTTTCAAAGAATAAAAATTAAATTGTGTTTTAAAGACCACCAACAGCTAAGGTTATTTGGGCCTAGTCAAAGAATAAAAAAAAGAGTGTTTATTTTTTGCAAATATTTACTAGGTGGGAAGTATAGGACTGGTCATCAGTCGAATTTTTTTTCTTAAAAACGACTAACGATTTTAATGAAATGGGAACTTTAAGTACTATTTTTTTTTTACTCATCCGAGCAAAGCTTGGTCATCCAGATATTATATTATTAATAGCCCAAGCAAATTACATAAATAAAGAACCAATCTGCGGGAAAATTCCCATCCAGCTGGATTTTTGTATAAGGCTAAATTTTGTCATTTTAAAGTAGGTATCTCTCAAAATTCACCGCCGACGTAATGTGTGCAAATTTTTACTTCCCACCTCTACTATGGTAGGGAAGTAATGGATTTAGTCCGAAAAAAATATTTCGAGATTTTAACAGATTTTCACGTTTTGAGACCCTAGCAATCGTTTAAGATCATTTTCTGACTGATGTCTGTATGTGGTCAATTTTTCGCCTTCGATATCTTAAGAACGGAACAACATACGGGCATGCCGATTGTTCTATTGTGTTTATCAGCCTTTAACTTAGATCTGATTAGATTTTGAGTCAAATCGGTTCAGTGGATCCTGAGATATTCAAAAAAACGTCCTCAATGTCACGTATTAACATAGGTAAAAAAAATATAAATGAATTCTAGATGTTATAATATGAAAAAAATGTAAATATTTTTTTTCTCTAAAATATATAGTTTTCGAAAAAAAAAATATTTTACTAAAAAAAATAAAAATTGTACGTAAATCAAGGTAACCATGATTTTTGCTATATTAAGTTAGCCATCAGTAGATCACCAAACAAAAAAGAGGGCCATGCTTTTTTCAAAGATTAAAAATTAAATTGTGTTTTAAAGACCACCAACAGCTAAGGTTATTTGGGCCTAGTCAAAGAATAAAAAAAAGAGTGTTTATTTTTTGCAAATATTTACTAGGTGGGAAGTATAGGACTGGTCATCAGTCGAATTTTTTTATAAGGGCTGAAAGGGGGCGAATCATGATTTTTGACGAATTTCTAGGTTCCGTTTCATTCGTACATAAAGGAATTCTGCTGGTTACCGATGACCTAACAGTTCGGTCATCAGGAAGCAGCATAATTCCGTTATGTACGAATCGCGGCGGAGGAAGTCGCGGGTACTTAAATAAATAAATAAAACTATGAAGGTGCATTTTCATGTGACGCTCGACGCTGGCTTCTAGCGTCAAATGTGGTCACGTGACATAAACGCCATATTGAAAAAAATGTAGCGTCAAAGCTAAACATTGTTTAGCTTTTACGCTGGCGTCATTAGTTGTCTCTGGTCATTAATGATACGAGTTTTCTACAGCTAGGTACTGAGTTGTGCATCAAGTATCAACACACAGGCTAGCTAAAGAATTGCTTTATGTTGCTACTAGGGGGTTGATTCTACGAATTTAACCCATTGATTTTATTACTTCGAAAGTACCTATTTATTAAGGAAAATACTATCACCTGATGGTTTTTCGATGGTTAATTAAAATTCCCGTCTCACTTAGAACAAAACAATTTTTTTTTATTGAATACTAAAAACATTAAAATTTCTCAAGATACAATTTATTTTTTTCTCATATTCTGGTAGTGCATATAATTACCTATAAAAAAGTAAGCATAGTTATATTTTTAATTTTTATTCCTTATAATTCGTGTACTTTCGCCATGGGAATTTCATTTTTGATAATCGTATTCAGACGTCTTTTCTGTTAATAAATTTACAAAGAGCTTATTTATTAATTATTATAACAAATTCACCACGGTTTTGATTTTATGGATGTCTTTATTTGACGCTCTCTTTACCAGTTTACAACTGTCAAAACCTTCCTGTCTGTTGACGCTAAAATTTGACGCTGGAACTTGACGTTACAGTTTTTCAAGATGGCGTTTATGTCACGTGACCACATTTGACGCTAGACGCCAGCGTCTAGCGTCACATGAAAATGCACCTTGAGTCGTAGAAAAAAATGTTTAAACAAAAGTTGCAGAGAATTTTATTCTCTACAAGAATGATAAAAGTCGTTTTTTACTAAAAATGAAATGGACCGAGAGACATTCGCCAAAAACCGTTTTTCACCCTTTAAACTCCTGTAAAAAATTTTGCACACATGACATCGACGGGAGCTTTTGAGTTTTGAGAGATACTTTAAAATGACAATATTTAGCCGTATACAAAAATCCAACCAGGTGGGAATTATTCCGCAGACGAATGCTAATTTTATTGGGTTATTAAGCACTGCAGCAGTCTACAGTTCACTATTCAATCCCCCAGTATGAAGAAGCCGTTAATCGAAACCTGAGTAATCGAGATTCTACTGTTATTATAACATTCCGCAGACGAATGCTAATTTTATTGGGTTAATAAGCGCTGCAGTCTACATTTCACTATTCAATCCCCCAGTATGAAGAAGCCGTTAATCGAAACCTGAGTAATCGAGATTCTACTGTTATTATAACAAGTGCCCATTTTAACAAATAGCTCTGTATTTTTCAAAGCAATTGTACAAATATTTAATTTACTAGATTTCAGATTTATCAACTACGTTTTTATTATGATTGTAATGTAAACTTTGTAATAAAAATACGATTCGTAATGTTGCACAAATTGGAAGTCATTATTAATTGTGTAATTAAATTCGTCATTTCATATTAAAAAATGTTGATAAAATGATAAAATTATCAAATATATAAACAGATAGAACAAGCTGTAACGAAACACGGATTTATTGCAACGATACAACCTCGAAGTTGTCAGATTACATACAGCCGGAATTAGATGTGTAATCTCAGAAAGTTCCTACCAAACCACGGGCATTTAATAACGCATGCCGATAAATATTACTAATATTGCTTCTTATGTCTTAAGTGTCAGACGACAAAATGTTAATATGCCATGAATATAAAAAATTGAAAATTACAAAAAACATGAAAAAATAGAAAGCCATATAAGTAGCTGCAATATTTTCCATAGAATATAAATCCTTGTCTGACAAAAATTACTGAATTAAAAACGACGCTGTAGGTGTCTATGTCTATATGTACCAGCTAATCTCGAGAACTACTGAACTGATTAGAATGCGGTTTTTCGATAGCTAATTTCTTGGGGAAGGTTTACGGCTATAAAATAACTGTCTGGCCCCGGGCCCGTGTCACTATAATATCAGTATTTTCTTGAAAGAGATTTTGAACGTCATAATGTAAAAAAGTAGTCGGGCAAAAAGATATTACCTAAAGCAGGGATGGCGAACCTTTTTACATCAACGTGCTAACTTTTAAAAAAAATGTTTAATGTAGCCATGACGTGCCAACAAGCATCTAAAATTTAGTGGACAAAAAATTATTCAAACATAGATGAAAAGAATTATTTCGATAATGCATTGAGATTTGAATGCCATGAAACTTTCATCGACTTGTATCGATCTCATAATATAATGTTATTTGAATGATATAGTTAATTTTTTTTGACAGCATCTAACATATTTTTAATAATTATTTCAAATGTGTATCTCAATCAATGGCGTGCCGACAAAATTTAGTCGCGTGTCACCTATGGCAATGAGATGACACTAAAACAAATATCTTTTTACCTGTCTACTTTTCATATTGGATTAGACGCTAATGACCCTAATTATCGGACGTCTATAATGTACAAAAATTAAGTATTAACTAAAATACATACATATATACAATATAGACTGTTAAAATTATAACCCTCCTTTTATTGCGTAGTTGGGTAATTAGAATAGTCACAACAGTACAACAAAATCTTTGCAAAGTTTTTATTAGCAGTTAAGTACTTTTTGACCACTTTTATCGTTTTATTTATATACAGAATGTTCCTAAAATAAGTGCCTAGCAGCCTAACCAAACGAAATTAATTTTATTCGAGAAAATCAAAAATAAATTATTTTAAAAAATCGAAAACCCAACTGCTCAAAAATGAGACTAACACAATTTCAGATTATCTTTTGAATGCTCTGTTCTCATCTCGATTGACTTTTCCCATTATTCTGACCTTACCAAATTAAAAGCACCTAATTTTTAAATGATGTAAAAAACATACGTTAAAGATCTACTTCGGTTATTTTGCTTTGGTTAATGATTTATTGCAATTTTAATTAGTGACAATTACAAAATTGTGGTAATAAAAGATTAGAGTTTAACATTGAATTACAAATGAATCTGTGTTATTTAAATTAAATTACGTACTTTATGCGTAGTTTATTGAATGGAATACAAGTTCAATTATTCTAAACAGTGAATGCATAAGCAATTAACACTGACAGGATTAATCTTCTCTTGTAATAATTTAAATGAAACAGTCCCACATTGTAGCAATTCAGGCCATGGTCCTTTACAATTTCAACGTGCATATACCCAATGGCCAATGGTGCACTAAACAATAATTAGAATATCAGGGCATGGTAAGCAAATAGTATGCGACATAAGTTAACCTCATCAATTAAAGTTCATGACAATAAATTGACAGAACACTTGTGACAAATCAATATGCGTAAACAATTTAATTTAAGGCTTTACAAGTACAGTTTTCTAAAAATAAACCGACACACCCAATAAAAATGCGAAAAATACAGTAGACAGGTGCAAGTAGGGTTTTAATAAATAGTCATGCTTATATCTGCAGTGCCGTACAATGTCAACGAACTGTATCATTCATGAATCATCGAAATATTTAGGGCAAAAAAGTACCACTTCTCAACATAATATCTATCACCTGCATTTCTTCACATAACCTAATGTCAAGTTCAACTTTTGAAGTACACAAAAATATGTCAAATGTAATATAATTTAGATGATTCATATGTCAAACGATTTGTTATTAATTATATAATATTTAAAAAATGCCAGACTTACCAATAACTTCCCGTAATTCGTAATCATCTTTAGTGTTTGGCCAGACGACTGGCGCAGCAGATGTAGTTGCCGCCATTTTGCGAGACAGAATACTTCCGATATTGCCGATTGATTGTCTGGCCACTCGAGCGAGTGACAGAGGCCGATCGCATGATGATATCGACTTTTGCCGAAAGATGCCAGGAGAACCCGGAGGCATTAAATCTCCAGATATTTTTCTGTGATTACAATTGAAATTGATTTAAAATCCCTTAAAAACCAAATTATGTTTTTTATCGCTTAAAGTTATTTTAAATACCACTATGTAGGTTTAATAGTTTTGAAATTATGTTACCTTATTTGTTTTAACTACATTAAGTTAGGCAACTACAATTACGGATATGTAATTCTAATTAATATATTAAGGCAGAGTTTTTTAACCTGAGGATCGCAATTCGCAAAGTCTTGCTCGGGGGTCGCGGTCGCAGACCAGATAAAAGTAAAATGCAAGGGTTGTAGATCCTATACTACAATAAAAATACAACAATTTCAGTGAGATGGCAGTGCCTGTTTATTTTTTAATAATTTGTCGAATCGTGGTTCTATTTTTGAGACGCAAATAACCAAATCGTTCTCTAATGAGCCATTTCCCTGAGAGTAGTTCTCTCAATTATCCACGAGAGGCAGCATTTGTGGTAGGGGCAAACATTATTTATCTGCGTATAAGCGGTCCCAGGGTGGAAGGACGGAAGAGGAGGTTTTTTTTAGTGGGTATTGCTTCGGCCGAGTCCCACACTATCCGCAAACGCGGGTGTCCGTAAATGAATTTTTTACTCCTCATATTAAAAAAAAAATAACGTAATTTATTCCCCATTAGTGTCGTGTCATTTTAGTGGTATAACTTAATTTTTAAATTATTATTATTATTATTTAATTAATTAAATAATTAAGTTATATCATTAAAATGACACGACACTAATGGGAAATAAATAATGTTTATCCCTACCACAAGTGCTGCCTCTCGTGGATAACTGAAAGAACTACTCCCAGGAAAATGGCTCAATCTCTTCTTAGTTTTTATGTTCACCATTGAAGAGAACGTCAGTTCACATAGGTAGGAACTCTTTGGTTAAGAAGTGGCGAATGGCACTATGCAGTATGCACTAATAATTTCATGTCGAGCGTCTATAATTTACAATTCATTACTAATAATTTCAAAGCTTCCCTTGCCAGCTCTGGATATTCTTCTTTTCTCTTCATCCAGAAGAGGTCAATCTTTGAAATCACTGACATAGTTTTATTACGGTCCGGGGGTTCGCCAGCATTTTTACTTTCCACCTCTACTATGGTAGGGAAGTAATGGATTTAGTCCGAAAAAAATATTTCGAAATTTTAACAGATTTTCACGTTTTGAGATCCTAGTAATCGTTTAAGATCATTTTCTGACTGATGTCTCTGTGTGTGTGTGTGTGTGTGTGTGTGTACGTGGTCAATTTTTCGCCTTTGATATCTTAAGAACGGAACAACATACGGCCATGCCGATTGTTCTATTGTGTTTATCAGCCTTTAACTTAGATCTGATCAGATTTTAAATCAAATCGGTTCAGTGGATCCTGAGATATTAAAGAAAACGTTCTCAATGTCACGTATTAACATAGGTAATAGCCATCAGTAGATCACTAAACAAAAAAGAGGGCCATGCTTTTTTTCAAAGAATAAAAAAATAGTGTTTATTTTTTGCAAATATTTGCTAGGTGGGAAGTATAGGACTGGTCATCAGTCGAATTTTTTTACTTTTAAAGGGATCGCGTATTCAAGAAGGTTGAAAAACACTGTATTAAGGTATTAATGAATAATATTTAATATTATATTTTAGTTGTTCAAGTTACAATGGAGTATAAGGTTTAAGTTCCATATAATAATTAATGTTAAGCAGCAAAGATGTCCGTTGTTGAAAAATAAGTAATTTATTTGATATTTTTAAATCTGAAGTCTTCTAAGTTGAAAACATAGGTAGGCTTTCAGTAATCTGTTGGGGTGGGCGTGGATAACATCAAGCAGTCTTCGAATGGGGAGGGGGGGGGGGTTATAAAGTGGAATATAAAAACAATTTAATACCATTCAATTAGAAAATTGCTAACAACATTTTAATCAAAATCACTGAGGTAAAAGATATAGAGGAGACATACCATCTACAACTGCTTATACCAAATTGAAGCCAGGTTTGACGTCACAGAGCCGAGCAAAACACGGGATGGATTGGCGACTGGGTTCATTTTTAAATGCGTATACTTCCTCAATAGCTTTAACCTCAGTGATCAAAATATAACCATCGACACGACGTAAAGAACTGAAAGTTGGGGCGTGCCGCATACATTTTCACCAAAGATAAAACTAGTTACCAATTACCATGTATTATGCAACTTGCAGAAGCGATTGTAATTTTTTGATGTAGATAACCGTTGACTGAGGATTTAATATTCCTTCACTCAACGGTAGAACTACACCTTTCCCGGCGGTATAGGGGGGCTAAATAATACAACAAAAATGCGTCACAAAAATGCATAAAACGAAAACGTTGTTTTTTTGCTTATAGTTTGCTCAATTGAAGAAAAATCGGTTCTTAAACGAAAGAGGAGACATTTTTACATAGATTTCGTATACCCCCCCAAGTGGCGTCAGCCCCGCCCCCTCAATTGTAAACTAGCACGTTTAATACTCTTTACAATGTAAGCTTTCATAAGTGACCATGGCTCCTATACCTCCCCCAAGTCGTTCCCGCCGACAATGCTAACAGTGACATTGAATTTTTGTCATAATTATTGTATTATGTTTTTGAGTAGATTTTTTTTATAAATTAATATATTATCTTAACACGTATTTCGTTACGGAAGATAGGTATACCTACTCAACTTATTTGATAATACAAGTTTTAAAATACAGAGTTGAGAAAAATAGTTATTTACTGCACAGTATTAAAATGCTTTTGTATTATCCATAATACAAATTAAAATGTCAATGTACCTACCTATCAGTTATTATTAGTTACCTACATTTACCATTACAGATACGCAAAAAATAAATATTCTGTTTTTGTCAATAAGAAAACATTTCAGAAAAACCCAGTTATCTAAATCTCTCCATCATTTTAAAATATTTTGTTCAACACCCGCAAGAAATATGTAATTTCGTGGCTCTACTGAGAGTGGGCGAAATAATGAATTCTCTAACTGTAGACGTAGAGAGTGGGCGAAATAGCATTTCGCCCACGCTCATTACGGGGAACGTTTACGCAAGTGTTGATAGTTTCGTCCCAATCAGGTCACCCATTATTTCGCCCACGCTCAGCAGAGCCACGAAATGACATATTTCTTACGGTAGTTGAACAAAATATTGTGTGCGACTATTGGTCGAAAGAGGAGATTCCACTCGTGTAGTTTACCGCACTCGCTACGCTCGTGCGGCAAAATCCACACTCGAGAAATCTCCTCTATAAGTGAAATTTGTTTATATTACTCTTTTATTCTGTCTTACACAACGCAATTTTATTAATATTAGAAAACAGGCCTTTTAACAAGTATAAAGCTTTGCGAATTAATTTAATAGGTACGTAGTCTTAGAATTCCACTTCTAGACATTTTATGTAGATCGATTTTTTATTAAATTATTTGCAAGTCCTATAAGTACTTAATTCTTCTTTTTATTTTTAAAAAGTTAGAAAATAGAAATGTTTAACTTGATAACACAACAAGATAAAAAATTTCCAAACATTTGGTCTGCTTTTAATATGAACATTAAAAAAATTAAATAAAAAATACAATATACATTATAGATGAACGACAAAAAATAGACAAAAACATGCGTTGTTGTTAGTGTAGGGAGACTTGAGACTGTTAATAATTTGCAATATATGATAACATGGCAGGCAAGAGAGAAATGAATTTGTACGGTGTCGGTACACATTTCTTTACAAAACTGTTTTACTTATTTTGGTGAATAAAATACGCCCCTAAATTCTTGCACTTTTTGTAGTACCTACTCTAATATTGATCGTCTGAGGACCCTTTTGCTGCAGTAAATTTTATCGCCTTTTGACCAATGAGAGAGTTCAACCATAACCTAAATTAAAGATATTCGTTTCGCGAGTAGAATACAAACAGAAGAGATAAGCTCATCGGCGGCGGAAGGAGGGAGCTGGGGTAGGCTAAACCCACTCCAAAGTAACATTCAGCTCTCTCCAAAATTTTAAATGAACTACAATCAAAATTTAATAAGTACACTATAATGAATAATCATTAAATATACAGAATTTTTATAATGCTTATGTTGTGCATTAGTATATGAAACATCCATTTAGTATGACATAGCATAATGCTGCAACATAGGAAAAATTCATTTTTCAAACCTATGTCACCGTAGGGATTCTAACCCTAAACTTTACTGTCGCGGCGGACTGAGTTAACAATTACCTAAACGAAGGTAACAACTAACTAGTGAACTCTATACTTATATGGATAGCTGATCGCGATTAAAAAAAGGGATATATTTGCATGTGGAGAATGTTCACATATTCTTCAAGACAGGCATTAATGTTCGCAAAATTAGAATGAAAACTTCAGATAAGGCTTCTAATCTAATTCTTTCTATAAAAGTCGATCAATTTTCTGACATTTCAAAATAAAACTTCCTTAATTAAAATTTATTTTTCTATTTCAATTTCTCAAGAACACCATTATTGCATACATTTTGGACACCCTAATTTCTCAAATAATAATATTAAATTAGGTTTTATTTTGAAATATCAAAAAAATTAATCGACTTTTATAGAAAGAATTGATTAGAAGCCTTATCTGAAGTTTTCATTCTAATTTTGTGAACATTAATGCCTGTCTTGACGAATATGTATTTGAACATTCTCCACATACAAATTTACCCATTTTTTAATCGCTATTAGCTATCTATATTAGCACAGAGTTCGCTAGTTAGTTGTTACGTTCGTTTAAGTGTGTGTGTGTGTGTGTGTCAAACGACATAATGGTGGGGTATTCGACCAATCAGAATGGACCCTGACTGCAGGGCCTAGTCGCTTGTTACAAAATATATCTCCTTAAACGAAAAAGCCGCTATTATTTCATACATTTTTTCGCATGTTTATTTGAAACTCAAGATGTGAGAGCAACAGTAGCAATAAACTGGCGTATTTAATACTCATTACATATTATAAGTTTTTAAAAGTGATCGTGGACCTATGCCCTCCAGCCCCACAAAAAAAAGTAGTTCCGCAGCTAATGGATTAGCTGTGTGCCAGAATGTGTGAGCGATTTCAATTCATAAACATTTTGTAATTGACATTTTTATGAAACGGTTAATTAAAACAAAACACCTGTAGGTTTGCTGTATTTACAAACACTTACTGTTATTTATAAATATCTTTATTCATATAATGGTGGGAATTATGATTCGTTCAATTTTCATTGGCGAAATTGTAATAATATACATTAAATGATTGATCCTGATTATAAGGAACCACACAACTCTGAGCAGCCGATTCGGAACGACACGATCGGCACGTCAGCGTATACCGCGCACCGAATCAGCAAATTTCGTGTTTTCAACAGTTCTGCACAGCTTGTAACAACCATTTAGTACAGACACCGAGACAGACACTAAACAATTTCAAATATATAATTAAAAAAAAAATTTGGAGCATACAAGTAATTCAAGAATTACAAGGCGCAATATTCATGTAGGTACTGTGAGTAAACGGTTTTACCGAACATTGGGAAAATAACACTGAGAAGATTTACAATTTTGTAGTAGGCTATGATCCATAAAACCTAATGTAAATATGTATTGGATTACCTACATAGAAAAATAGTACAGTGAATTTTTTGAACAATTTTCCATAGCAACGGTTGACTATTAAGCGTAACTCGAAACCTGCTAAATAAAAAAAGTCATGATGTATCGTAAAACACCCGACAGAAGCTATGCTTCTTACGCATTGTATAAAAACCGCTAGTCATCAAATAAAACGGGAACATATTTTTGAAAATATGGTGGAAGTACAGGTGTATATGGTGGAAGTAAAAGTTTAAAATCTCAACTGAGTTTGTAGAAAATGTCTATGCTGTCAATTTTTTTTATTAACAGCATCGTTCAAATACTTCATGATTAGTTAATTGATATGTTTTAATATGCGTAATGTCAAGCAACCGTGTATACGTGTAAACGTTTCTATTTTCATACCAAAGTGAAAATTTGTGTAGTTTTGAGGTTGATGATTTATTTTGATATTATGAATTTTATAGTGTCCTTTTTTAAAATCGTAAATGCTACCTTTTATATCATAAAATATCGAGAGATTGAAAATATCAAACTAAGATAGCGACTTTTATAATAACATAATATTATTTTAGTCTTAAACTATCTTTTTACCAAATAAATAGTGTAACAAGTTTTATCAAAATTAGTTCAGTCGTTCTTAAATTAACGGGTACAGACAGACAAAAGTTCTGGAAAAATGTTTTCAGGTCAATTATCACACAAAATACTTGCATGAATTTAAAATTACAGACAGAGATACTGTTACTATTTTATATATTAGTATTGATTACTACATTTTGGTCCATGAATATTTTGAAGAGATATATGGAATCTTTGGTGCGAAAACACTTAATATTAAAAATAAAATCAGCACAAACCACTAACACATTTTTGATGTGAGCAGGGCCGCAGTAAGGGTAGGGCGGAGGGGGCGACGGCCCCGGGCGTATCAAGTTATGGGGCGCCAAAGGCGCGACAGTATTTTATGTGCCAGGCTGATTACTACTAGACAAAACATATAAAATATACAATAAATAAAAATATTGCAAAAATATATAATTACTAAAGATTAATGAAATTATGAAAACCAATTTGCTCAATTGAAGGCCAGAAAAGTGAGGTTTTGATTTTTCGTAGACCGTAGTTAGATAGGTAGTAGTAGGTACCTACCGAAATTTTTTTTATAACGTTTATTTTGCAGTTAATAGTGAACATTTTTTGTTTTCAGTTGTTTATGTTGAAATCTCTTATAAAAATCTCGTATCATCATTTTTTGTTTTTTTGAGGGAGGAGGCGCAAATTAAAATTTTGGTCCCAGGCGCAAGATCTCCTTACTCCGGCCCTGGATGTTCGGAAAGTTAACGTCACGAAAATAGCAACGAAAATCGTCACGAAGGATCCGCAGCAATTACTTGTAGAATTTAATTTATTTATTGTAGATTATAGACGCGTCGACAACTTAGGTCATTAGCGTCTTTTAATTACATCAAATCAAATAACTAAAAACTAAATGACATCACAAAACATCCATGAGCGGAGGTGGGATTCGAACCCACGACAGTGTGATCAAAAGACCTACTACGCTAACCAAAATTACTCGTAGAGATTTTGCAATACGTTAAATGTAAATACACGATAGGGTAGGTGGTCTTTAGGCTTCATGCCTGATTTCGAGCATAATGATTTCGAGAATAATGTTTGTTCAGCCGTAGCTTCTCGAGGGTTTGAACGATTTGAAAATTTTCGACGCCGTTAGGTTCAGAATGTGTACGGAATGATCCCATATAAATCAGTTCAGTAGTTTATTTTACTTAAATCTGTTCAGTAGTTTCGACGTATTCACGCCCAAAACACCCGCGGCCGTGTAGAAGACACAGCCTAATCCGTTTTTTTTTTTTGATGTACCTACGCCTCGCTAACCATGCAGATGCTTAACAGAGTTTTAACCATCTCCTGATGACGCTAAAACATGGTTAGCGAAGCGCAGGTACATCGAAAAAAATATGTTATGTGGTTTGGTGTTTTGTGGTGATTTTTAATATTCACTACATTTCGTGACAATCAGTCAACTCACAACTGAACACAGACGATTTATATACGATAATAACGAAATAACAGAATTGGATTCAGGTAATTTTCTGAAGAGAGTTTAAACTCTTTTTGTGCTCTGAAATCTACAGCCATAGACTAATTCTGGGTTGCAGAAAGCATAATTGTCAAAAAATTGATTTGACAATGACCTTAAATTGTGATCATATTATATATACAGATTTTATACATGTATGCAGGAGTAGTCTAATGTCTCCCTGTTATGTAGAACATTAGACTGTACTCTTACAAAACAAATGATTGATCTACATAGAAAAATATCGCTTTTCAAGCTATAATGCGAAAAAAAATTTTGTTTTGTAGTGAAAATTGTACAAAAGACTATGTTAAATACATGTATACCTACACAGTTTCAAATGGTTCACGGCAAATTACTTAACTCTAAATATGCAAAAAACACAAATATTACGCTTCTTCTGTAATGACAATAACAATCCATGTATTAACTTGCATGGTCTAACTATAGACAGTAAATTTTCATGGAGAAACCACATAGAAAACCTACAAAGTAAACTGTCTAAGATTCTATATTTAATGAGAAAACTGTCTAACAATGTAGATTAGAACGTCTTAAAAATAGCCTATTTTGCGTTATTTCACTCAAAAATTCTATATGGACTTGAAATACGGGGCAGTGCCGCTTCTGCACAAAAGCTGTTTATTTTGAAAAAGAAGACAATGAGAATTATTTACAACGCTAAGCCACGCGACAGTTGCAAGCCAATGTTTCTCCAATTAAATATTTTAACTCTACCAGCTCAGTATGTTTATAACTGCTTAATATTATTTTGTTAAAAAACATTCAAACAAATTTAATAATCATATGTCCCTGCACCATTACAATACAAGAAAAAAGGAAGATCTGATCATCCCTTTTTTTCACACAAAAAATTCAACATACGGTTCTAATTACTTATAGGTATGCAATTTTTTAATAGACTATCTCTGGACACTCGGAACCAGTGTCTCAAAATTTTTAAAAAGAGAATTTACAAATATCTCATTAAAGAGTGTTTTTATACTTATCAAGAATTTTTAGATGTAGACAATGCTCCCTAACTCACTATATTATGTTTTGACGTGTTTTTAACAATTATTTGTATAACTAAAACCAATAAATCTATCTATCTATCTATACAGTTTCAATCGATCAATTAATTATTTTTCGAACAAGTTCGATTTAAATTCTACAATGTTTTTCTTATGGAGAGATATGTGTGGTCACAATCAGATTTTTTAACAATGCTTTCTGCAGCCCAGCATAAGTGCGATGGAATTAAGTGGTCTTCAACATTCTGTAAAGGCTCTGGAACTTTATGATGATACATTTTCTGAAATTATGTATTTTTTTTCACAGATAAATACAAAAGATTAAAGTTCTTAACGAATGGCTCAATAAATAGTATGAGACTATTTCTGAGAGATTGTGAAAAATGTGTAACAACATCGTAAATATTGTAATCATACAACCAATTTTTACGTCCTACTTCTGCAGTCTATCTTAGTGTAAGGCCAACTCTGAACATTCAGTGAAAAAAATAATAATCCGTTATAATTCCCCTGCACTTCATTTAATTAAATACTGTATACAAATATTAAATTCATGGATATCTGCATGTTTTTTCCGATTATTCTACCCATTATGAGTATAAAAGAGGGGAATTTTAGCCTAGAATGTTTCATTCAGTTATTTAGTGGTGTGTAGTTCATAATATTAAAAATGAGCGCTTTAATTAACCACGTGAGTATAATAAAAATATTTCTATTTTTTATATTCAATCATAATGATTGTTATTGCTAACTGACTTTTCTTAAAACCGCTTTGAAAAATCATTATACAGGGTGCTGAATTGCTTTGCGGGTAATAGGGATTTAACCCGTGCTCTTGTGTTTTCTGACACTAGACTGTCGTGGGTTCGAATCCCACCTGCGCTCATGGATGTTTTGTGATATTATTTAGTTTTAAGTTAGTTGTTATTTAATGTAATTTAAGACGCTAATGACTTAAGTTGTCGACGCGTTTATAATCTACAATAAATAAAAATAAATGTTTTCTGACAGAGTTCTCTTGTAGACGGTTGGAAAGAGCGTAAAAAGCTACCTATTTAATATTAATTTTTCAAATCGCTTGATATTGACGGAATTAATGAGTGTGTAAAGGACACCTGCCCACCCTGCATAAATTTGAACAGAAGAATGTCTTACCGTTTCCCGATGACCAGTGTGCTCAAAAATCTGTTGTTTTCAAAAATAACCTGATCTGTTGCCTCCATTTTATACGCGCCAGTTCGTCTTTTTCGGATTTCAGCGTTCCTAAAAAAATGTAAAAGTAAATTTAATTTTTATTTGAATAAATCATGAAGATCTACATATTACATAATAATATTATTAAGATTCATATTCATATTATCAGTATTTAAATACATTTAAAGTTTGCCCAAAGCACAGATGACATTATACTCCTAAAGTAAGCCTTTTCAATAGTTTGATGAAAATGTAAATCAGTATAATACCTTACTGTCAATTACTGGCTTAGGGTATATTTTTCAGAAAATGATTTTTCTTTAGTGTCACAAAAAATGAATGAATTCTATTAATCAGGTATCAATGATTTAGGATGATACCCTTGCTAAATAAGTAGTTCTATTTATAATAATAATTGCAATAAAGTGCACACTATAATGACATAATAACTGCTGTCTGCTGGTAAAGTGGCAGCAAAATAATAAGTGGAACAATTTTTGAAAGGAGTTAAATAAATCACGACTTGAGCGGATTTGCCTTCTCGCCAGACTATTAGTTGGTCAAAATTAACTAAAATTCGTTTGAATCAAATACAATTCTATGAAAATCTGTGTTTTTTCAATCAACAATGTTTTTATCGTTTTGTTAATATTGGTTAATTATAATAATATTTTGTAACATTTTTTCGACACCTTTGAACTTATTGTGTTTATTTGACTCATTAACTATGTTTGTCGCTCAGTTTTAGTACTATATTATTATATACAGTGAGCACCTAAAGTTTGGATACGTTCGATTTAAATTTTTGCTGACACTTTTTGAGAAAAATGCTCGGACATGTCGATTTTGTTTTTTAAAAAGGCATGTCTTGTGATGAATTTCACTTTTAGATCGTGTATATTGTTTTTGAGTTCTTAGGTTACGACGTCATCCGCCATTTTTTTAAATGGCATAACTTTTTCGACGCGGATTCGGAAAAAGGTTATTTTCTTGAGTATGGCAATGTCAAAAAATTCGACTGATGACCAGTCCTATACTTCCCGCCTAGTAAATATTTGCAAAAAATAAACACTTTTTTTTTATTCTTTGAAAAAAAGCATAGCCCTCTTTTTTGTTTGGTGATCTATTGATGGCTAGTAATATAACAAAAATCATGGTTACCTTGATTTACGTACAATTTTCTTTTTTTAGTAAAATATTTTTTTTCTCGAAAACAATACATCTTAGAGAAAAAAAATATTTATATTTTTTTCATATTATAACATCTAGAATTCATTTATATTTTTTTTTACCTATGTTAATACGTGACATTGAGGACGTTTTTTTTAATTTCTCAGGATCCACGGAACCGATTTGACTCAAAATCTAATCAGATCTAAGTTAAAGGCTGATAAACACAATAGAACAATCGGCATGGCCGTATGTTGTTCCGTTTTTACGATATCGAAGGCGAAAAATTGACCATATACACACACACACATACAGACATCAGTCAGAAAATGATCTTAAACGATTGCTAAGGTCTCAAAACGTGAAAATCTGTTAAAATCTCGAAATATTTTTTTCGGACTAAATCCATTACTTCCCTACCATAGTAGAGGTGAGAAGTAAAAATTAACATGTTAAAGAGAAAAGTTTTTGAGATATTTGAAATTTTTACTTTAAAAATTAACTTAATTGGTATGGAAAAATTTTGAAACATTTAAAAGAACAAAATAAAATATAATAAACTTCTTTTGCAGTACGGAACCCTAGATGCGCGAGTCTGACTCGCACTTGGCCGGTTTTTTCATATGCCACCGTTAATGTAAACTATATTCACACCAAGTTTGATGCTTGTATGCATTACCGTTTTTACGATAGAGCAAAAACAAAAGAACGTTGAAAAAACAAGTTTTTTGTATGGCGAGTGGCGACCTCCCTTAATTTTTAGTTTTTATTTTTTTTAATTATTTGTTAGGATATCCGCCATAATAACACATATTCCGAGAAAATTTCAACCGGCTACCCGTTACGGTTCAAAAGATACAGCCTTTTAAAAGAAGGACAGACAGACAGACAGACAGACGGACGGACAGATAGATGGCATAGGCTTAGTTATAGGGTTCCAGTATGGAACCCTAAAATTGAATGCCAGTGAAATAATCTCTCATGAGTTGAAAAGAATAATTCTTTTATAAACACGTTATTATTTCTGGACTATCATCACATTTAGAAACTAAACGGCAGAAAATAAATTTACAATTAAATTTATATTCTGCTGTTTATTGAACCGAAGTTTTTAAATTTTAAAAGTCCAGGCGACGACGTATCAGAAAAGGGTCTTCACCCGAATAAATTTGACAGTGTTGAAACTTGGTGAATATGTAGATTTTAGGAAATTTAATAACATAGGCACTAGATTTGTAGCCTCGCGCCGTCATATTGGAAAAATGGCGGATTTTTTTTCAAATATCTCGTTTTCAATGCATCTTATGACAAAAATTATTTTTATAATATTTAAAGAGGACCAAATTTGCTACACATATGTTCAATATATTTTTTTGCAAATCTAGTAAGTTATTCACGACACAAACATTCGCCTAGTTTCAAAATTTATTCGAATGAAAAAATACCCGTTGCTTGGACTATGAGTGGTATTCCGTTAGTGAAATACGTTAAGAGAAAGATTCTTCAATTACGCACAGATTTATCAATTGAACATAATATTAATGGGCAGTCGGCATCAAATGTATAAATAGATATCGTAAGGGAAGTGATGACACTTGATTGACAATTGACAATTGACATAAGTGTATTCTATAAATAGATAAATACGGATTAACTAGGTAACCGACTGTAGCTAAGGTCAAATTAATATCAATTGGAATATGCATACTACACCAGCGGCTCTTAACCTTTGAGAATTAGCAGAACTATATATTTTTAATTCAGACACTGGTAGGGTTCTTTTAATGCCGAATCATGATACTATGACTATAGTATCATGATGCCGAATCATGTTTTTTAATTATTACCGTTTAAAAAAATGTAATATATTGAAAATCCATTTAGTACTTTCACCAATTACATATCTCTTTAAATCCTGGAAGTTCAAGAATTGTAATAAATTAACAGTCTGGATTCTGGGCTATTCTATTTAATTTAACGGAATAATTCCATTCGATTTAATATTAGCTATTCCGTTGCTAAATAACTTTTATAAAATATATAGTACATACCCAGAGCTAGGCAGTTCTGAGAACTAAAGCACTTTGTAAAATAGATGCTCGATGCTTGATTCTTGGAGTACTTGTATAAAGACTTGCTATTTATTAAGCACGTAAGCATTATAAATTACTAAATAAGCATTCAAAAGCTTATTATATAAGGAATGTCTAACGCTTAACAAGCATTTTTAAAGCTTTATAAGCATTTTTAATAAAACATATTTCGTTTATCCTTATCTTATTTTGATAAACAAAATGTATGTTTTGAACTTTGGACCTTTGTACTGTAATGTCGGAAGTTAAGAAGTTACTTTAAAATGCTTGATGCTTAATTTTTTCAAGCACTTTAGCGAGTACTCGATGCTTTCAAACATTTTTGAAAACGGAAGCTTGTAGCTTGAATAAATCGAGCATTTATGAAAGTGCCAGATGCTCGGTGCTTCAAGCATTTAGGTTTAGTACTTTGCCTACGCCTAGCTCTTAATCCCAATAAAATGTTAAAATATTTATTTTTGCAATAGATGAGAATAAATTCTATGCTAAAGTGTAAGGTTTGGGCACCAAGCTAGTAAGTAGATACTGCGGGTTTTGGAAGTTCAAGGATCACAAACTAAGAATCTCTGGCTGACATATATTATTTTATAAGTACCTACAGTCAAATCGCAGACAAATTTGGATTCTTTATACTTTATTATTCGAGTTGACGGAAATCCTATATGTTATGTAGGTATACCTACTTATTGTTATATTATGCACTAGAGGTGGAGCTTTTGATAATGAGGTGGTCCCACATTTTTTCTTGAAATCTACATTACAAAATATATATTATAAAACGTGTTTTTTTGATAATTTTTCGGAAGCTTTTTCTATAATAAAAAAATCCCAAAAGTGTGAATTTTCAACGAACTTTTAAACATAGAATTGTGCCGCTACCGAAATGAAGAAAAATCTCTTTCTATAGATAGAGAAGTGTGACTAGTCTTCTATATCACCATATGGCGGTTTATGCTCAGTGTTTAAAATATTTTTTTAATTCTTATTTGCAATAAATTAAGAGGAAGGATATAAGAAGGAAAAACGTTGGTTTACATTTTATGTTTATGCATATAAGGAAAAATATGAACAGTTTAAAATTATCAAATTTTGATACGTGAGACGACCCTATTATCGATGTTTTACGCGACTACGAAAAAAATGGAGGGTTATGATTTTAACAGTCTATGTATGTATGTATGTTAGTTTGTTACCTCGTAGGGCCAAACCTACTGGACCGATTTTCATAATAGAGATGTCATTCGATTTGTCTTAATCTTAATTGTGTTATAGGCTATAAAATATTTTTGTGAATTTAAAATGGCGGCCGTAAGGTGGAAAAAATCTTGGTCAAAATTTTTTTCTCGATCAAATCGATCAAGTGGCATATAAATGAAAGAAAATTTTGTGGCGATTCCAAAAATATATACTTTTTATGATTTATTATAAATAAGTTTTTGCTCGAATTTTCTAAATACATTACTCACTCGCTTCGCTCGTTTGCTCAAATTTTATTAATACATTACTCACTCGTTTCGCTCGTTCGCTCTAATTTTATTAATACATTACTCGGGCGAAGCCGGGCTGACCAATTATTATTATTATAGCCTATGTCCTAAAGCAAAGTATCACCTATCGACAAGTGAAAACAATTTTGAATCGATTCAGTAGTTTTTCAGATCACTATTTTTACTCGCGCGAAGCCGGACCGGCCAATTATTATAGCCTAGTATGTCCTAAAGCAAAGTATAACCTATCAAACAGTGAAAAGAATTTGAAATCGGTTCAGTAGTTTCTGAGATTAGTAACCTCCACAAACAAACTCACAAACTTTTCCTCTTGAAGTATAGATTTAGATAATATCAACACGGGTAGTGACGATGATAATTTTAATAAATGCGACCATTAATTGTCAATTTTAGAGCAAGTGTGACTTGAACATTTGTATTTTATATTTTGTCTTATTGATCTTAAATATTAAAATTGTTTGGCTTTAAACATTAATTTAAATTCATTATTTTCACTATGAAATACGAATTGAATTTAAACTAACAAAAATTGTATTTTTAATTCAATGTGATGATATCACAAGTTTAGTAAAACAAAAAAATATTTTTTTTGTGATTCATTTCTTGACCGAAGCCTGTAATGAGAGTAGATGATGTTACATAATTGTTCCGTAATTAATTTGAAGCGGCGCGGCGTTTGTACTCATGGCCATTACAATTGACCTTATACAGGTGACGTTGTAGCCGCAAGTTTATTTTAAAAGAGAAATAATATATTGTACTCGTATAGTTTCGACTAATTAAAACTTCTTTTATTAAGCTTGTAAATTTTATTAATCAACCTTTTAATGGCAAATGTATCTTAAAATACAGCTTTAAAATTTTTAAAAACATGTTTGAGGAAAAATATTTATAAGAATAATTTCAAAAAATTTTTTCGTAATTTTAGCGCATGCGTATTAAAAGAATTCGAAACTCAAGAAAGAAAGAAAGAAAGAAAGAAAGAATGAACAAACCTTTTCCTACACCAATAAAAATTTTAATTATAATTATGGTCACAAACTAAGGTCATTGCCAACCCAGTTTTTCTAACAATGCATCGTGCATAATCTGGCAACTCTGTTTTACTCAAACAACTCGAGAGATGGTAGATTCGACTTAGGGAAGGTTGACTGTAATTTTATTTATTTATTATATATGATCCTCGAAACGTTGATTTCAATAAAAAGTTGGATTTACTAAAAGTTTTATCGTCTTGATTTGAACTCCCGTTCACTTTTTACTTCCCACCTCTACTATGGTAGGGAAGTAATGGATTTAGTCCGAAAAAAATATTTCGAGATTTTAACAAATTTTCACGTTTTGAGACCCTAGCAATCGTTTAAGATCATTTTCTGACTGATGTCTGTATGTGTGTGTGTGTGTGTGTATGTGTGTGTATGTGTGTGTGTGTATGTGTGTGTGTGTGTGTGTGTGTGTGTGTGGTCAATTTTTCGCCTTCGATATCTTAAGAACGGAACAATATACGGGCATGCCGATTGTTCTATTGTGTTTATCAGCCTTTAACTTAGATCTGATTAGATTTTGAGTCAAATCGGTTCAGTGGATCCTGAGATATTCAAAAAAACGTCCTCAATGTCACGTATTAACATAGGTAAAAAAAATATAAATGAATTCTATATGTTATAATATGAAAAAAATGTAAATATTTTTTTTCTCTAAAATGTATAGTTTTCGAGAAAAAAAATTCGACTGATGACCAGTCCTATACTTCCCACCTAGTAAATATTTGCAAAAAATAAACACTCTTTTTTTTATTCTTTGACTAGGCCCAAATAACCTTAGCTGTTGGTGGTCTTTAAAACACAATTTAATTTTTATTCTTTGAAAAAAGCATGGCCCTCTTTTTTGTTTGGTGATCTATTGATGGCTAGCTTAATATAGCAAAAATCATGGTTACCTTGATTTACGTACAATTTTTATTTTTTTTAGTAAAATATTTTTTTTCTCGAAAACTATACATTTTAGAGAAAAAAAATATTTACATTTTTTTCATATTATAACATCTAGAATTCATTTATATTTTTTTTTACCTATGTTAATACGTGACATTGAGGACGTTTTTTTGAATATCTCAGGATCCACTGAACCGATTTGACTCAAAATCTAATCAGATCTAAGTTAAAGGCTGATAAACACAATAGAACAATCGGCATGCCCGTATGTTGTTCCGTTCTTAAGATATCGAAGGCGAAAAATTGACCACATACACACACACATACACACATACACACATACACACATACACACACACATACAGACATCAGTCAGAAAATGATCTTAAACGATTGCTAGGGTCTCAAAACGTGAAAATCTGTTAAAATCTCGAAATATTGTTTTCGGACTGAATCCATTACTTCCCTACCATAGTAGAGGTGGGAAGTAAAAATATTTTACTAAAAAAAATAAAAATTGTACGTAAATCAAGGTAACCATGATTTTTGCTATATTAAGTTAGCCATCAGTGTAGATCACCAAACAAAAAAGAGGGCCATGCTTTTTTCAAAGAATAAAAATTAAATTGTGTTTTAAAGACCACCAACAGCTAAGGTTATTTGGGCCTAGTCAAAGAATAAAAAAAAAAAAGAGTGTTTATTTTTTGCAAATATTTACTAGGTGGGAAGTATAGGACTGGTCATCAGTCGAATTTTTATAATGACCTCACAAAAATAGATGGTGTAGGTAACGGGTTTCTGACTGATTGACATTTCAGTCAAAAACTTCACATGGACACACAAGGGTGTGCGCAGAATCTAGTTGGGGGTGTTTATATTTTCCGATACCTGATGGCGCCACTAGCAAGTAAAGTATCAGTCATCCCCTCTTCTTGCGTACACCCACTGACTCGCAGCAATGACATGTATTCCCTGTGTGAGACGTGTCGAGCAAAAAACATGATAACGTTATAAAAGTCAAATTAAATAGGAGTGCTGGAGGCTCCTCGACGGCATGAAAAAATTTGATTACTAGACTCAATAGAGGCTTGTTTCTACGCAAATCTAAAAATGTCCGTGGAGTGCATCGTGCGCGCATTGACATTTTTCTTGTTCAAAATTTCTGATAACTAGTCATTTATAAACCGTTTGCTGACAATCAGAAAAGTTTGGGAATAGTACGTGGATTTTTTATCAGAGACATGCGCATTGGGTAATTCTTGCGATTGTGACAAACTGTGGTCGTGCACGTGACCGTGTGTTGCAGTAAAACTGTAGAGAGTTCGACGAAAGTTTTTGAGGTTGTTATATGTTTCTTGGCGTACGCCGCGTACTATACAGGGTGTCCACGGCGACGTTGGCTAACATGGGTATCTTTGTTATTAGTGGAGATAGAAAGTCGGTTAAATGGGCAAAGTAGTGCAGAATTATGTGCTCATTAACGTCCCGTCGAAAAAACAATTGAATTTTGACACACTATGGATTTATTTAGAAAATAGTGAAAATTGCCGTTTTGGAAAACTGGTTTTAACTTTTTTGTTTATGAAGATATGTGAAAATTTCTTTAACCATTTTTTGATAACTTTTTAAGGTCTTTTCAGTGGCGTGGGTTTAATTTTTTTATATCCACTACATAATGAGATACTGACATGAACTTTGGTTTTTCTTATGGACGCCATTTTGGATTTTTAGATATTCGAATTCTGCTTATTTTGCTGATTAATTTGGTGTATCATATGCCACATTTAAAAAATTTGCTATTAACGTCCCATATAAGAGACATTAAAAACAACTGACAGTCAAATTATAATTAAGTAATAAGTAGTGGCAACATTTTAATTGTAAAATTAATAATAAACCGTAGTTTGACAGAACTGAATTATAATTTGACTGTCAGTTGTTTTTATAATGTTTCTAATATGGGACGTTAATTGCATTTTTTTAAATGTGGCATATGATACACCAAATTTATCAGAAAAATAGGCATAATTCGAATATCTAAAAATCCAAAATGGCGTCCATAAGAAAAACCAAAGTTTATGTCAATATTTCATTATGTAGTGGATATAAAAAAATTAAACCTACTCCACTAAAAAGATCTTAAAAAGTTATCAAAAAATGGTTAAAGAAATTTATGATATCTTCATAAATAAAAAAGTTATGGCCAGTTTTCCAAAACGACAATTTTCACTATTTTCTAAATAAATCCATAGTGTGTCAAAATTCAATTGTTTTTTTCGACGGGATGCTAATGAGCACATAATTCTGGACTACTTTCCCATTTAACCGACTTTCTATTTCCTCTAATAACAAAGATACCCATGTTAGCCAACGTCGCCGTAGACACCCTGTATACACCACGGCAGCTGTTCCATCAAACAAGCTTAAAACTAGTGTCTATTGATGAAAAAATCATAAATTTTTCAGGGACAAATCCATGATTGTCTACAGACTGTAAAAACAAATCTTGTTTCGGACGATTGCACATCGGATTATCTATAATGAACTATATTAACAGAAACTAAATCCAAAGACCCTTGATAGTTAATGATCTTTGATTAAAAAGAAGTTTCGCCTTCGTATTCTTTACTCAATGAATTAAACAATAAAAACGTTTGAACGTAATATTTATAAAATTGTGCTACTTGTGTCCTGGTACTAATAAAGTGGCTAATTAGAAATGTAAATGAAATGAATCAACGATAATTTAACGGTTCATTTACCAATTAGCAAATTGTGAAGTAGATATGTTATATTTATTTGAGTAGAATCTCATTTATTCAAGTTTGAATAAATTGGAATAAATACAGCGATTTGAAAAAACCATTAACAATTTTAAAAACAAATACTTATCGACTTTTATAGGATGTTTAACCAACCAAAAAATATTTTTTTTATAAATAGCGCAAGCTGGAGTAGGTAATTACATTAGATTGTTTACCTTATGCCTACTAATAAATCGTAACTATACAGGGTGAGTTCGACCACCCGTATCAGTCGTTTTTTTCGAAAACTGTTAGTCGTAGAGAGTTGTGTCAAAAATTTGTATTATAAAATCCCTAATAAAGAATCGAATGGTGATAATTTTTTTTCCGGGAAGGTCGGCTTCCCTAATAGTTTGGTCCAGAACTCCGGAATTATAAATCTAACGATTGGTCGAAAGTGGTATTGTTGAAAAGATCTTTAATAAATTAGCAAATTTTGTACGGATTTCTTTTTTATTACTGCCACCCCTGTTAAGTAATATTTGTTTGAAATTACTAAATTAAAATGTCATAATAACGAACTTTTTAAAAGTCCGCATTTAAAATCTAGTTACCTATCTATCGATCATTAAACACTGAAGAAGTACACACACACAGTATAACCAGAAGAGCTCAGTAGTATGTATTAAAGAGTAAATGGAAGACAGTTTGAACACTTGTGACAATGTCTAAGGTTGCTAGATTTTTAATGCCGACTTCGATCGTTATTATGAAATTTTGATTTAATAATTTCAAACGATTGTTACTTAACAGGTGTGGCAGTAATTAAATAATTTTTCCTACAAAACTTGCCTATTTTTCAAAGAGCTTTTCAACAGCACCACTTTCAACCTATCGTGCTTTCTAAAATTCCGGAGTTTTAAACATATAATAATTTATATTTATACTTATAGAAATTTACAGGGGTGGCAGTAACAAAAAAAAATGTTCGTACAAAACTTGCTTATTTTTTAAAGATCTTTTCAACAATACCACTTTCGACCAATCGTTAGATTTATAATTCCGGAGTTCTGGACATTCTGGACCAAACTATTAGGGAAGCCGACCTTCCCGGAAAAAAATTATCACCATTCGATTCTTTATTAGGGCTTTTATAATACAAATTTTTGACACAACTCTCTACGACTAACCGTTTTCGAATAAAACGACTGATACGGGTGGTCGAACTCACCCTGTATATAAAACAAATTTTAATATCGATAAAAATAAATTTTTCACAACGCCGCTATTGAAAAATCAATTTTTGGTACCTGTTTAGCGGGTTGAAACTGAGAGTTTCATCCCTAGGGATGAAAATTACTTTCAGTAGTCGGTTTTCTCTGTTTTTTAACGTTGTTAAGAGAGAGATAGAGCGATTGGGTCGCGCCAACTTCAATTCGCATATAATACTCGAAAACGTCAAAATGACAGACATAACCCCACGCATAAATTTCTCATGGATCTGACAGATCTAATAGTTTTGCGGCTTTTTTGCGCAACCAAACTGCAGGTACCTACCTCAAGTCGAATTGTCAATAGAGTTGTGGAAAATAATATGCATTTACTTGGAACGAAACACCGCGTTTGTAACGCGTGTGAATTGTTGCCCGAGGTACGAGGGCAGCAAACTTTACACTAGTTGCAAACGCTTTGTTTCGTCTCTTGTAATGCAATATACTATTTGTAAACCCAAAAAAAGTTTTTTTTTTTGCAAAACATGCGACGACAAAAATTTTTTTAAATGTAAATTTCGAATTTTTCTAATAAGAAGATTTGTAAAGAAACGAATTATAGATGCTAAGAATCTGTTCTAATTAAAAAACAGAAATGTGGTGATCCTGATGATATTGGAAGAAAACGACTCAAAAGTGGCTTAAGGATTCAACAAATACTGTTTTATTGCATTTATTCGCAAACGTTTCGAAAGATATGTTTTCATCATTAGAGCTCAAATGCCGCCAATAGTAATAGTAAAATTGTCGAAAAATTAAAAAAACATATTAACATTTTTTATTATTGTTTTTATGAAGTGCAAAAAAATTATTTTATTGATTTCTTTTGTAAATAGCAATACTGAAAATATTTATGATTTATAGAATTTTGATTATAATTTTTTATTGTGGAAAATTTTGCCAGTTAACTAATTGATACTTAAATGCTTTAAGCTAGAAACTATGTTTCTGAGTCAATGGAATGTATATTTACATCTGAATTATAAACGCACATAAAAAAGTATTATTCTAAAGAAATTATTTTATTCCAATTAAAAAAAAAAAATGTGCCTATATCACAACTAACTTACCTTTTATTGGTGCTCATTTTGGGAAATGTATTGGTATTGGTCGACATTTTGTTAACGTTTTCACACAGTATTAAAAAAAAAACAACTAAAAGTAAATATTTTTATATTAAATCACACAAACAAAACGTCGTTTAACTGTTACTTTTTTACGAATGTCCATCAAATTGTTGAAAGTATATCAGACAACTGAACATCAACCAAAAAAATTGCAACGGTTTTATAAAACCATTGAAAATTATAAAATGAAAACGATAAACATTGTTTAACTGCATTTTAGACACTACAGGCAATTGTTTTATTGGTAATAAATTATTATTAATGTATTATTTACTGATATTTATATTTGACAGTCAGATCAAAATTTAGTTTTGCAACAATAAAGACTTAGCGAGCAAATAAGTTATAATCCTCACATGACGATTAGGTCTGATAAGGGGGAAATAAGTCACAGATTCTACTAACAGGGATGTCCATTTCCACGATATTTCTTGGATGGGAAATAATGCCGAATAACACAAGAAATATATACTGAGAATATTTTGTCAATGTCAAAAAATATATAATTATAAGTGTTTCCTAAGCCTTAACACATTAAGTTAATAAAACCTCGACGATCGTTTCGCTAAGTTAGTATTATCAAGGGTATTATCAAGGGTTTTGATTATCGCTAGATTTAAATAAATTGGCTAATGACTAATGAGGGAGTCATTTCACTTTAATTATTTACGGGGAAGCAACTATATTGTTATAATAATATAATATAATATTGTTATAATAATTTTTTAAATTTTGTTAACATTCGATCCCCGATTTTTAAGTAAAATTTTTTTTAAGTAGTTTGTTCACCAATGTATTACGCCAACTGGTATTCCATTTTGGTCACATCAACCAGATGACAACGTATCTAGGAACTTATTTTTCCAGTCGTTGACCCAAAATTAATGTAAAAACTATAAATTAAAGATTTTACTTATTTTCTTATTTTCTTGCATTTATACTGTACCAAGCAAACTCACTTGATGTGATTTAATTGCAAAAGGTCGCGCATTTGACTAAGGTTCAAAGAATGTCCATACCGAATTTCGTTAAAATTGGTCTATACATTAATTAGTAATCATGTAACAAATAGACGGACAAGCAAACAAATAAAACAAAATGACAAACTATCAAGTTAAAACGGGACCCCGGACGCGTATTGGCATTGTTTACTATAGTGCAGTGCATACACGGCGAGGCGTTGCAACGCAGTAAAGAATGATTAAACACTCCGCGCGTATATTTCGCGCGTGCTCAGGCGTAGTAAGTGTTGTCTTGTCGAACACGGCGTATCCCCAAGGCATTCTTTACTGCGTAACGACACGCTCCATATATAAAATATAATAGAGTGCATCTTCGATATACAAACTATATCTATACTTTGTCTCGCTGAGAGTTGACTGTCACGTGACACTTTTTTGTTCTCTTTTTAATGGGTTTTATTAATTATAATAAAAAGTGACAAAAAGCGTGACTCTCGTCAGGCAAAGAGGGATTTGGCGATATTAAAAAAGTATTTTGATGTAAGCCGAAGAAAAATCTTCTTAGCTTAAGGATAAAAAAAAGGCGATACTGATGTTCTAAATTCGCAATTATTGCTTACTTTTCCGGAAGATTTACTCCTATCTTCAGAGCTCTGACATAGAATAGTAGAAGGGCTTGAGAATAGCCGAGCGTCAGTAGCAATGCTGTTGTTTAAATGCCGTTGCTATGGTTCCTCTATTACAAGTCCCCAGTTCCCGGGTTCTAGCCCAAGAGCTGGTAAAAGTGTCAGTTGAATTAACAATTTATTATTAATAAAAAATAATGAATTGAAAATATGAATTGGTGTTAGGCTCAAATAACCTTAGCTCTTGGTGGTCTTTAAAACACAATTTAACACACAATTTAGAATATAGTAGAATACATAATGATAAATAGTGTTAACTTAAATTTAATAAACATGGGTAGGTCGTTGAGATATTTTAAAAACTAATTGTAAACTCACCAAATGCCGTTAATTCACATTACTTCACAACTAACTGATCAATTGACAGCATTTGGTGAATTTACAATTAGTTTTTAAAAAATCTCATAGTTGTACCTATGTTTATAATTATAGTTAACATTATTTATCCTCATGTATTCTACTATTCTATGTTAGAGGCGTTAGAGCTCTGAAGATGGGAGTAAATCTTCCCGAAACGTAAGCAATAAATGCGAATTTAGAACATCAGTATCGCCTTTTTTGGATCCTGCTAAAAAGATTTCTCTTCGGTTTACACCAATATTACTTCCAGGGTCGCTATTGTCTATATTAAACGTGTAGAAAGTCACCAAAGATAAAAGAAGTAATATGTTCCACCAAACTACAAACCGCAGTCAGATCATATCGATTTTAGCTGGTTGGAAATTGTAAAAATCAACAAATTGACTGCGAAATGATTACCATCAATCAAATTATTGGTCAGACTACATCATGATTATCCAGGGAGGACACCAGTCACTGACACACTGACCTTGTGAGCCGCCAAGGAGGATACTTCGACCGCTGCCACATCGCCTTTGAGAATGTCTACCGCAGTTGTAGACGAAACGTCCGGTAGAAATATCACCGGACCACGGCCTACAAGCCCGGAAACCATGAAGATTTGGTACATCATGATTTCTGTTGGAACAGGTCATCAAAAAAACCATAACCTTATTAAAAAGCAACAATTTAAGCGCTGCGTCCAAAAGAAACTGGCGCGTGTTGGTTTGGTACGAGCAGCGTGCGATGGAAACTGACGTGCGTTGGTGTCTGGTTGCGTTGCAAAAAGAGGTTGCAACGCAGTAAAGAATGCCTTAAGGATACGCCGCGTTCCACAAGACAATACTTCGTCTGAACACGCGTCAGTGCTGTACCGTATTAAGCTTTGTTTGGATATACGCGCGGAGTGTTTAGCCATTCTTTACTAAGTTCCAACGCCGTGCATGCGCTACACTATAGTAAACAATGCCAATACGCACCCCGGACCACACTGTTATACTCGCTTGATCAGTAAAAGTATTTTATTTTCCAAATCATCCACCACTACTCAGCTAAAGCTTTTTACCTTTTGCCCATTACACGTATACATGGAAATAACCAAAAACATAAGTCAGTGTTTGGTCATCCCTGGTCAAATGCACATTACAAGGAGAAGGTCTGGGTGGTTCGCGAGGCCTGAGAGAGGGGGTCAAATCATAATAATGCCCTCTGCTCTGTCCCCCACGGCAACTCAATGTGTAGACAAGATCAGGCCTGTAATTTTTTCAATGGAATCGTCCCAAATATTTTTTAAAGATGAGAAAATATGAAAACGCATTTCGCATTTGTTTCCGTGAAGAAAAAAAAAATTGAAGGCAAAAATTCTAAAAAAGTTCAATTTGCATTGCAAGCTACGAAAAAATGATCATGAGCAGTGAGCGAAAATTTAAAGTCGCTGATATATGTTTGTGTGTATGAGCGAGATTATCTCATCAGGAACTATTGGACAGATTTTGATGAGATTTGGAATAAAATAAAATACAAGCACACTAAAAAATATGTTATAATTAAAAATGTCATGAGGTGTCGTGACTCGTGGGACATCCGACAGAAGCTATGCTTCTTACGCATTGCATAATATATAAATAACTTAAAAAAAAACTTTTTAAAAAACAATGGTTTTATTTTGAAACAAAAATGCACTTAAAAGTAGAAAATATTTTTTTAGTGATTATAAGTTGATCAGAATAATTTTCAACATTTGTTAAAAGAAAACCATTGGGCGCTCAAAAAATATTAGGTACTGATGCTGTTATGATGTTTTAACGCCAAATGGTTTTCTTTTAACAAATGTTGAAAACTATTCTGATCAACTTATAATCACTAAAAAAAATTATTTTCTATTTTTTAGTGCATTTTTGTTTCAAAATAAAACCATTGTTTTTTAAAAAGTTTTTTTTTAAGTTATTTATTTGTTACTTTTTAGTCTTTATTAATTATTTTCATTCTATACAATAGAAAAATATATAAATTCTTCACTTTACAAAAATATAAAATCTAAGTCCTAAATTTTCAATTTTATATTAATCAGCTAACCCAGTTATCTAATTTATTAAAATTTAAATTAAAATTGGGCCGCCATCTTGGGGAGTTCGCCATTTTGAATTTAGAATGACGTCATGTAGCTTATCTTATTCTACTCATCAAACCCTTTCATTTGATACGTCGGGGGTTGTAAAGAAAAAGAAAAGCCGCCATCTTGGGGCGTCCGCCATTTTGATTTTAGAATGATGTCATGTAGCTAATCGTATTCTACTCCTCCAACCATTTAATTTGATACCCATGTCATGGGAGTTCTGAAGTAATAGGTAAACCACCATCTTGGGGCGTCCGCCATTTTGAATTTAGAATGACGTCACGTAGCTTATCGTATTCTGCTCATGAAACCCTTTCATTTGATATCCATGTCAAGGGGGTTGCAAAGAAAAAGGTGAGCCGCCATCTTGGGTCGTCCGCCATTTTGGATTTAGAACGATATTAGATATACTATATTGCGCTGTCACCGGACTTATACACGTGTGCAAAATTTCAACTCAATTGGATAACGGGTAATGGGTCAAATTTCAATAATTAAATTTGACCTATACGTCATGTCGAACTAAATAAAACCATTGAAAAAAATATATACGGTCGAATTGAGAAACCTCCTTTTTTTGAAGTCGGTTAAAAATCGAATTTATCTACATATAAAAGCTAAGTATATTATAGAAACTATAGCGACAATACGAATTCCCCAGCCAATGAGATGCGTTTCATTGCCGCATTGGAGGCCGCGTTCCAAGGTCGCGTTCGTGAGGTTTTTTTATATGTTTTAGGTCCCCTATGCCAAAAGTGCGTTAAGAAGCATAGCTTCAATAATTTTAAAAACGTTCTTTGTTTTATAATCACATTTCCTATACCTACATTGAAATAGTAGTCGGAGTAAAACCGTTATAACTACTCGTATAATGGAGAACCAATTGAGTCGACTTCTATTTAATTATATTAATTATAGGTAGGGAAGTTGATTGTAAAACGAATGGAAAATTATGTTATTATTTTTGTATCCCTTTCTTGAAGTTGGTTCACTTTTTTAAACATTATTTTTTTTTATATATAAACTAGCAGCCCCGTCCGGCTTCGCCCAGACTGCAACACGCTACTCACTCGCTTCGCTCGTTCGATTCCGGGTAGTACATTACCCACTCGCTTCGCTCGTTCGCTTGATTATTATAACTACATTACTCACTCGCTTCGCTCGTTCGCTCCCTGGTGAATTTTTCCGATGTTTTAATAGTTATTCTGTTAACTAGGGCGAAGATAAATCCAAAAATCATGAAAATCGGTCCAGCCGTTCTCGAGTTATAAATGGTGTAACTAACTAACTAACACGACTTTCTTTTATCTATACTAATATTATAAAGAGGAAATATTTGTATTTTTGTATTTTTGTGTGTGTGTATGTTTGTAATGAATAAACTCAAAAACTACTGTGCCGATTTCAAAAATTCTTTCACCTATAGAAAGCTACATTATCAGCGAGTAACATGGGCTGTGTTTTATTTTCAAAAAAATTAGAGGGGGTGGGGGTAATAAATCATAAATTCTATCTCTGCAACTACTAAACCGATTCTAAAAATTCTTTCACTAACAGAAAGCTACGCAGAGGGAAAGATTCTCGCGAGGGGGTACTCGCGGGGGGGGGGGGGTAATAAATCATAAATTCTTATCTCTGGAACTACTTAACAGATTTTAAACTTTCTTTCACTAATAGAAAGTTATGCAGGGGGAGAGATTCTCGCGAGGGGGTACTTGCGGGGGGGGGGGGGTAATAAATCATAAATTCTTATCTCTGGAACTACTAAGCCGATTCTAAAAATCCTTTCACTAATAGAAAGCTACGCAGGGGGGAGAGATTCTCGCGGGGGGATAACAAATTAACAATATACTAAATATACGTGAGCGGAGCAATGGGTGATCGCTATTAAATCATAATTACATACCACCCGGGCGAAGTCGGGACGGGGCCGCTAGTATATTATATAGATAAAACACTATGTAAATAATTTACCATAATTTACGACTAAGTACTCAATCATACGGTAAAATTGATTTTTAGAATATAATATTCTGTTGGCGTGGAATCAGGCTCTGTTAAAATTGGACACCTACACAGCATTCCACGCCGTGTTCACTAAAAATGAAACCAATTTGTTCTCGTTAAAATAATTAGTGTTCCAGTGTCAGCCACTACCCATACCGTTGTTGAACTATGCAATGTATGGTACAGCTCGTTCGCCGAATGATTGCTTCCAATGACTATAATATTAATAATTTTGTATAACACATTACGCTTTTAGTGTTTTTTCGTATCTGATTTGCGAACCTTAAATAGCCGTTTATTGACTAGTGACCATTATGTAACGCTTTTCAGTGCTATAATGGTTCATTATGTAACTAGTTACATAATGATCCATTATGCAACGCTTTTCAGTGCTATAATGAAAAAACAGTTGCATAATGAACCATTATGTACCTGTTTTTTTTTTCAATTCAATTAAATTCTAAAACCATGCATGTGTTATATAAAGTATAGTGTGCAACGCGTGTGCTAAATCTTTATGCGTCAGGCGCGATATTTTCAGCACTCGTATGCGGTTCGCGATGCACACTCGCCAAGGCTCGTGTGCGCTCGCTTACTACTCGTGCTAAAACATCAGCACTCGTATTCGGCTCGCGATGCTCACTCGCCAAGGCTCGTGAGCGCTCTCCTACTACTCGTGCTGAAAATATCGCGCCTGACGTATAAAGATGTATTTAGCACACTAGTTACACAATATACTATTATAGATGCTTAGTAAAGAAGGAAAGGAAAATGGGGGCAATAAATATATTACTATTATCTGGAAGATTTTATTCAGAATATGCTTTTGAAGCACAGCACATAATATAATACCATATCAGTTCTTATTTTGTGAATGAATGAATTGTGGATTATAGACGCTCGACAACAGAGGTCATTAGCGTCTTCTTATTTTGTGAACGGTCCATTTGCATGAAATGGCATAATTGAAATTGTGTTTTAAAGACCACCAACAGCTAAGGTTATTTGGGCCTAGCACCAATTCATATTTTCAATTCATTATTTATTTTTTAATAATAAATTGAAAATCCAGTTGACACTTTTACCAGCTCTCGGGCTAGAACCCGGGAACTGGGGACATGTAATAGAGGAACCATAGCAACGCCATGTAAACAACAGCATTGCTACACGCTCGGTTATTCTCAAGCCCGGCATAATTGAAGTGTAATTTTTTATGCGAGTACGGGCTGTTTAATGCATCAAATATTTAACGCTAATATAATAATATATATAACATTTCCATGAAGATTTTGCGTATTTAAGTTTCACTTCTGTAGTGTGTAGTGTAAACAACATATAACTGTTTACCGGACGACATACGCATGCCTACAGTTCGGCCGTCGCCGGCCGAACTCTGTATAGCTTTGCCCGTACATACAAATTGGCGTTCCAGATCACTCTTTGTCGGACGTATAAAGATTTTACGTAAAACGGTTTCACTTCTGTAGCGTGTAGTGTAAACTACACGTGATCTTATTAGTAAGCTAAATTTTACTGTTAAAAATAAAGATTGTTACTTCTTACCACAACAGTTTTATTGATGGATGAACATTTCGAAAGCTATGCTTTCATCTTCAGCAAACACCATACTATGTATAGTGTTTGCTGAAGATGAAAGCATAGCTTTCGAAATATTCATCCATCCAGTTTTATTGATGGATGAACATTTCGAAATATTCATCCATCAATAAAACTGTTGTGGTAAGAAGTAACTATCTTTATTTTTGTTTTTATTCAAACCACAGTGCTCATATATTTTTATTATAAATTTTACTGTGTAATCCTATGAGTATTGCATAAGAAGTTACACTTTCTCCGAGTGTCGCGACACACAATTTTCATTTGAAGTTCTGTGCGCAGTCGACCTCGTACCGTAAACACACCAACATATCACACAGACTGGCATCCTACTTTGGACACTTTAATAAGTGCCTATAGCGATCAAGTCACTGGGTATAGGGAGGTTAGTGGAGGCTCGTCGCTGCGAGTTATATTTTGACTTTTTGTTGATCCAAAATTGAAATAATATAACGTTATTGGGATCCGTCAGATAGGTGGAGCTTCAAAAACATGGCGCAGAGGGGGGGAAATTTCATATACGGGGTATACTTTTGCGTGCAATTTTATGATTTTCAAAGTGATAAGAAATCATAAATATAAGTACAATTTGTGATTGGGCCGGTGCGAATCCTAAACAAAGGAATTTCGTTGAAGGAGAACGGATTCTCAAAGCTGGGCATATTATCAAATGTCGGAAATATAACGAGAAAAATGCATGCAAAATGAACTGTCAAAAGTAGTAATCTTTACGACATATTACTTAAAAACATCAAAATTAAAAGAAAATCTGCACAAAATTAATCATCCGCGTTCAATGCGCTTTTAAGGCTGGGTTAGGAGAATAATGTAAACACATAACTGCAACCGTAGTGTTAGACTGCAACATAATAAGTTATATTGTAATAAGTAGGTAAGTTACTAACCTCAAAATATTTGTATACGAAGTTAATCCTATAAATTTGTCAATATTCAGGGATTCAACTATTGTAGTGCAGTATGATAACAAGTACATCTTATTATTAATATAAAATATTTTTTTAATTCATAAATACAGTTTTTCCACATTTCATTAGAAAATAATTCTCTGTAAAGTAAGTTTTACAAGGCAATAACTGGCAGTGTTTAATGCCATGATATTAGAAAACGTCGCGAATTCCATTTTCGATAAACTTTTTGTTTATTTTACTTGTTTTATATTTGTAATAAACAATTTCACGATAAATTAGTACTGTTAGCATGTAAAATTTTCCCTCGTTTTGAGTACAATTTTCTGCCACTAGATGTCATATGCTCATTTGACGGACCCCAATAGAGCTTATTTATTTTCTCATAATTTTCTGTATTTATAGACTGAGAGCTGATAACACTTTTTTGTGTTTATATAAGACTTGGAACTTTTTTAAAATATGACGTTTATATATTTCTACAAGGGGTACATAGTTTGTCAGTCCAAACGCGGGGCAAAACCACCCCATTTTTTTTTTTTTTTGTTCACTATTGCGAAAAAGTTAGACTAATGTGTATTTATAAGACTTGAAATTTTGGACAGCTTTTTTTTATCATTAGTAGGTAATTAGTCTAGAAAAAAACTGAAATACTGTTGGGACGTTTCTTTACACTCGTATTAAGATTTTATGAGCGTCTTGAAAGTCTTTCAGATATTGTATGTAAAATGTTTTAAATATTTGTTACAGGGTTTCCTATTAACAACATTATTAATTGTCTGCATAGAAGCATCGTATTTTCTAAAATTTCCACAACGCACGAATTTACACAAAGATAATATTATATTACGATTGTCCAAATATCGTTCTGAATATCCTTACTGGAACGAAGTGAAAAGGGAACCACTAATTGATAATTATAATATGATGGAATCAGAAGTTCGTAATGACAATAAGAAAACGGCGCTGACTGAAGCCAACAAAAGACAGTCCTATGATTTTTCTCATCTGGATACCTCTGATGAAGCAGGAGATGGAAGAGTCTATTGGGGGCATAAAATAAATTTTTTTGACATATTAGATATTGATAATTTACAGGAATCTAGAAAACAGCTGGAAGAATGTATTAAACCGGTAATATGTTATATATTATAATATGTATAAGATTATTTCGATTATTGCGGTTGAGGTGATTATAATAAGGAGCAGGTAGAACCTCGCTGCACAAAGCAAGGACCCAGTGTACTGTCCTAATAGTAATAATAATTGAGATCTAAGTGGGTGCCAAGTTTTCACACACGATTCATTTGTTTATTAAATCCTAAGTCTATTTTAGGGCGCAAATTAGAAAATTAAAAAATGCAGCGTGTGATATATCAAATAAAAGGGCTCGTTATGAGAAATACAAATATATTTTTTTATAATTTAAAAATGCATACCTAGTTTAAAAGATATCTTAAAGAAAATATAATAATAATAAATAAGGAATCCCACCCACAATACGCGTGAAAAACAATACCCTGTCTTTGCTGTCGCGCAGTCGCGTAAAAAAAGAATCAATTAAAAAATAATACTGAATATTAAATTTGTTTTAACCTCTAGGAATTACACAACAAAGAATTATACAAGATAATTATAATAACAGTTTACAGGACTATATCCAACTCAATATATTACAAGGAACTGTCATGGCCTCGAGAGGGAGCCCGGCCGTATGGCTGCAATTTTTTAAAGAGCTAATAGATACTCAGCGCTTAATACCTACGAGGGCCGTCTTAAAATATGGGAGTCCTGAAAACTGCAATGTATGGAAAACATATGAATGATAATTGTTTCCAGCATTTTGAAAAATGATTCTAAAACTTTAATTTTGAATTAAAAAGCCAAAATATTCAAATGAATAGTCATAGATAAACTGTTTAAATATTTTATTAAAATTTAAACTAATCTAGTAATTATGAAAAATAAGGGAAAAACACGGTAATAAAGGGTATTTTGCAGAAAATTGTTAGTGTAGTTCCCTAATTAACATATTAAAAATCTAACTCTTCATTCAATACCACAATATTTGGAACAATTCGTCAATTAACTTCATAGATAAAATTTAAATACATAAAATAAAATTCATATAGTAATGAAGTAAAATTATTGTCGACGAGAAAGTGACATTATGTTAAAACGGGGCTTAAACACTAGTCAAACTATAAACCTCAATAAATAAAAAAACGAAAGAATCGAAACCGCAGTATCGGGGTATCCCCGTATTTTCTTGTTTTTAAAAAAAGTTTCTAAGAATCTATAACCAAAAGATATAATTTCAGAGCTATTACATCACATGGTGGAAGTAAAGGTTCGAATTTGTTTAGTTGCTGACTTCATTACAAATGAAAAATAAATTAATTTAAGTACTTTGTATTCCAGCGGTACTTTATAATACAAATTAGCAGCTTCCTTTATATTCGCTTACTAACTAACATTCAGCACAAAGTTTAGCGTAGTACAAATGGTCATCACGCCAGGATTATTTTTCAATTAAATACCTAAGTTTGCTTAAGATGATCACTTTGTGTAAAAGACATAATAAGTTGATGACCATGCAATTATAAATATAATATGTATGATAATATTAATCATATTGCAAAAATGTATATAGTGTATTATGACTATTTTTTTCAATTTCGCATGAAAATCGATAACAAGAATGTTGTGGATTCTTAGCTTTTCAAATCTATTGTTTCATTTCAGGACTCACCTATTTGTGCACCAGTCAGTGAAGTTTGTAAACACACATGTAACTCAGATATTTGTGTCTGCGGATCTACTAAATCGAAATGCAATATAAATGGAGTAGTTGAGCTGTGCAAGACATCCAGAAAAACAACGGTAAATTAATATGCTTAGATCCACAAAAAATTGTTATAAACAAATTTTACTTTTGACAGAGTTCACAGAACTTCAGTACATAGCAATGGTTTTCAAATTGTTTTAGGCTACGCCTCCATAGTCATGATTTTTTTTGCTCTTCCTGGCTCCACGAGTTTAGCACCTCATCTAAGAAATTGGTCGGCGATAGACACTTTTTAATTAAATTTTTATCATGGTCATCCGACAATTGTAACATCCTAAACTTTGCAAAAAAAAATTCGACTGATGACCAGTCCTATACTTTCCACCTAGTAAATATTTGCAAAAAATAAACACTCTTTTTTTATTCTTTGAAAAAAAGCATGGCTCTCTTTTTTGTTTGGTGATCTAGGCTAGTAATATAGCAAAAATCATGGTTACATTGATTTACGTACAATTTTCTTTTTTAGTAAAATATTTTTTTTCTCGAAAACCACATTTTAGAGAAAAAAATATTTACATTTTCTTCATATTATAACATCTAGAATTCATTTATATTTTTTTTACCTATGTTAATACGTGACATTGAGAATTTTTTTTTTTTAATATCTCAGGATCTACTGAACCGATTTGACTCAAAATCTAATCAGATCTAAGTTAAAGGTTGATAAACACAATAGAACAATCGGCATGGCCGTATGCTGTTCCGTTTTTACGATATCGAAGGCAAAAAATTGACCACATATACACACACATACACACAGACATCAGTCAGAAAATGATCTTAAACGATTGCTAGGGTCTCAAAAAGTGAAGATCTGTTAAAATCTCAAAATATTTTTTTCGGACTAAATCCATTATTTCCCTACCATAGTAGAGGTGGGAAGTAAAAATAATGGGTGTTTACGATCGGGCTTGAAACGCTGATAATTGATCAAGTAAAATTAATCGTCGATCGTAAGAAATGTCACTAAGCATTCGTGTGCCTTATTTCGTGTATCAGGCACTCCTAATTAATTGGCTATTGCCAATTTTTTCAAAAAATTAACAGTCAACCATTATTGATTTAACTGAACTAGGTGCAAAATATGCTAATAATAATAATATTGGTCATTATTAATTGGTCATCTCTTCCTGTAATTTAAATTTTACAATAAAAATTTTTCTATCTATTTAGGGTTCCGTACTAGAACCCTATTAATAAGCCTACGCTGCCTGTCCTACCTTTAAAAGGCTGTATCTTTTGAGCCGTAACAAGTAGCCGGTTGAAATTTTCACAGAATATTTATTATTATAGCGGATATCCCTTTCGCCGTAAATTATCATCTAAAGTGGATCTATCCGTTTTAATGTTTAAAATATCCTTTTAGAGCTTATTTATTTTACAGTTGATAGTAAAGCAATTTTTATGTTATTTTCATATATTAAGTGTATTTTGTCGACAGGGTTTGGCACTGGCACTGCGACCAGACTTTTAATATCATAATATTTTTTTATTGTTTCAGAGAGTAAATGTGAACTGCACAGAAGTTGACAGAGAAATCATTATTAAAAAAAAAGACAATACCAATTCACCTAGTAATATACGATTTTGTGAAGTTACAATTGCAGAGCTGAATGGAGAAACATTTTAAGTCGTTTTAAGCCGTTTTTCCGAAAACAATAATATTATAATAATAGTTTTTTTTATACGGCTGTATGTAATTGAAAGATTTTTTCGTTGGAGAGCAGCCAATTATATAATTGTTTCGAAACATATAGGAAAAAATCATTTTACCAACCAGTGGTCACAGTCAGGATTCTAGCCTGAACCTTTCCAATTTCGCGTCGGAATGAGCTTACAATCACTTTCATGTTGGGCTCTCGCTGGTACGAGGATTCACTTCATATCACAGCTATTGAATTAGCAGATATGAATTAACACTCGCATGTAGTGAAAATCTATTGATTCTGAAGCATATAAGGAGAATATTAATTTGGCAATCATGTCACAGTTGAGTATTGTAAGCTCTTCCGACGCGAAATTGGAAAGGTTCAGGTTAGAATCCTGACTGGGATCACTGGTTGGTAAAATGATTTTTTCCTATATGTTTCGAAACAATTATATAATTGGCTGCTCTCCAACGAAAAATCTTTCAATAATATTATATTTAGAATCAATGATGTTTGTTTTATATATTGGCAAATTTTACTTTTCTATGTTGCTGCTAGATGGCACTAAATGTCTTAAAAGTATACACATTACACATGTGCGATTTTCTGACCCGTGATTGTTTACTCGTAAAAATAACACACACAAGAAATACAAGTGCGCGCATATGCTAATACATACTCGCTGCGATTAAAAAGATGCAACATGTTCTATTTTTGCAGCGATGCGATTGTTGAAAGTTAAAATGAATCACACATAGAGGCATGAACATGCATGTACCTACAATTATGGGGCCGTCTCACTCAACAAAATTTGATAATAATTTGAACAGTGTACATTATTCCTTAGACATTATCAAATAATGTAAACCATATATTTCGTTCTTATATCCTTTCTCTTAATTGCAAACAAGAATTTAAAAAATGTAGGTATTCATTTCTAACGGGTTACGGGAGAGTTGAGGCGCCATATGATGAAGTATGACGTTCACTAACGGTGTACGTCATATCCGTTCATAGATAAAGACAGACTCGTCAGCTGTTGTCAATTTGTGGTAATATAACATAAATACAAACAACAGCTGATTGTCAATTCACTAGGTATCTCTCTTTAATATCTATGGGATCGGGTCTGTTGGGCGTAATTAACTGCAGGCAGCCAATCAGCTAAAGCTCAGAACTTGTGACGTATTTCCGTTGCGGGATAATTCTATGTTTAAAATTACATTGAAAAATACACACTTTTGGGAATTTTTTCTTATAGAAATAGCTTTCGAAAAATTCTCAAAAAAATTGTTTTATTATCTATTTGTAACGTAGAATCCAACCCTAAAAAATGTGGCCCATTGCGATTATTAAACCGCAGTTCGTTTGCACTGCGGGCACGTTTTGACTTATTTGTTTGTTAAAATTTTGTTTGTAACAAAGTCTCTGGTGAAATATGGTGCAAGCTTGATGTCCAGTGACTTATAAACGGAAAACATAATTTCAGAGGTGAAAAAAAGACCTATAATAGCTAAAAAAAATACGAGGATGATTTCTCGAGTCACTATGAATTTTGTAAAATTGTCCTTTCAGCAATCTTTGACTTAAAATTAGATGCATCCAACATTTATTTTTGCCTTTTTTCTAGTTTTTCTATGCGATAATGAGTCGCAAGTGCGTGCGCCGTGCGCAATTTTAGCGATTACGATTTTTCTGTCGCAGCGACAGAAGCGACATAAAAATTGCACTTGTGCGCTACCCTCGTACGTCTTTATTCACTGCAGTATTATTAATGAAACTTCACAATGAACTTGTATTTGCAAAATACAAAATAAGTATATAAATACAAAATGCGTGTTTTATTTTTATAACCATTCAATTTATGGAAACCAAATCTCCTCACTCCTGTTCAGGGGCGGATCTACCTAGGGGCTAAGAGGGCTTAAGCCTTGGTCCCCAAAGTGTAAAGGGCCCCCAAGTGTCAAGGGCCCACAAGTGTCAAGGGCCAATAAGTGTAAAGGGTCCACAAATGTCAAGCGCCTACAAACATTGAATAATTATCATACATTTTTAATACTTTTTCATTAACAATGAGCACTTATAGTGTAGTAAAAAATGGAGCCTCATTGGACTTAAATAAGCCCCAGGCCCCGAAAAAGCTAGATCCGCCCCTGATCCTGCTTGTGTTACTAATTGTAGCAATGAAATATTTAAAAAAAATGAAAGCCTTAACGGAAAAATAATATTTTATAATAAAAGTGCCTTATTGGAATTAGCGCATTTTGCTTTACAAAGTGAAGAACACTTTCTAGACAAGTGGTGCGCGAAGTTTTTCAGTTGCGCTTCTTTTTAACTTTAATATTCATTTAGAGCGCCCCACAGTGGGTTAAAACTCGAAATAACTTGTCAAAATTCTAATAGCAATGAAACTGGTCCAAAATAAACTCCCGATTAAGGAAAAAGTAGTAAAAAAATCCCTTTGATAAAATAGGGTGGTTTTCAGGGGGTGATAAAATTCTAAAATACTGGATTCCTATAGAATTGGATCCCCGAATTCACGGAAAAATTCTTAAAAAACCCCTTTGATGAAATAGGGTGGTTTTCACTTTTCATATTAGGTACTACTACCTGTATGTCATAACCTTTTGTTGCCTGTACGTAATTACGTATGACTTGAGTGTCGTCAGGTATAAAACAAATCATATGTCAGAAGATCGCAAGAAATCGCAGTTGAAATTTTCAGGATATAGGTACTTATTAACAATATGTTAGAGTTAGACAATATAGGTACCATAAAAATTTCAAGACTTAACTACGCTTAACAAAAACTTATCTTAAATTACATTAATTAGCACTTTGCATAAAAATAAATTGTGATTTTGGAGACCTGTACAAATGCGAGCCAAACAGGTGTCTGAATAAATAATATATTTTAATACATGCATTGTAAAGCACTTATCAAGCTCTTGCTTTACAGACTACACCAGACATAATTAGTATCAATTCTTTAAATATAGATAGACACCAAAAAACTAAATAAAAAAACTAAAAAAACTTCTTTAAGTTAACCGGTTTTACCGTACACGCGATGATGTACTAAAAGCTAGAAAATAATTATGGGTCACCAATCTGGGACTTTAATCAGACTAAAATAAAATCGTGGGTCGCATTTAGTATAACAAACGATTTGACCAAAATATTAAGATCAAAGAAGACAGTCGAAAGTCCAAGCTCCAACAAAAGAAAGTTTTCTACTAAATGCGCCCCACGCAGGGCCGCGCCGTCCCTGTGTGCGAAGTGTGCGGCGCACACAGGCGCCAAGACAATAGGGGCGCCGCTATCGAAATTATTTTTGTTACACTTACACAACAACATATTTCTTTGTAGTGGAGTATCGATAAGTAAGTAGGTATAATAGGCGCAACAAATGCCTCGTAAACAACAAAACATAATATTGCGCTTATTGTACAAGTCTCCTATTTAGGAAAATATTATCTAATTATATAAAACTAGAGAACATTTATTTCGGTCAAAATTAACAAATAAGAAATAAAAATAAGTTGAAACATTAAGATTCGTGAAAAAAGAGGCGCTTCATAGGTTTCGCACACAGGCGCTGTGGGGGGTCGGCGCGGCCCTGGCCCCACGATTTTATTTTAGTCTGATCAAAGTCCCAGATTGGTGACCCATAATTATTTTACTGAATTACAGGCGTTTTACCCCTGAAAGTTACGGAACCACCCTGTCTAGGGGCCCGGTCGCGGGACCCAAAATGCCTCCACATCTTAAACTGAAGATATGGGTCCGACTAATATTCGTACCGAGTGGCATCTCTCTATCGCAAAATAAAAGGTTGAAGTTGGATTCGTCGCTTGGCGGCCCCACTAATATGCGCCCTCCAAAAACTCACACGAACAAGGAAAAATTGTCAAAGTTTTCACGGAAAATAAAATCAAAATACAAACAAATTTGAAAATATAAATTAACGATATGAAGTAATTTCAAAACATATAGAGCGATGAATAGAAGTCAGTCGGTTCTACTTTTATTTTTGAAAATCTCTTGGTTCCTTTTCAAATTCGTTATTCGGTATAAAAAAAACGGCGCTTCTCATTGGCTATCCGACGCGCATGCCCGTCGGTGGTACAGAGTAAAAAAAACAAAACAGTAACAGAACATCAAAGGTGCCGACAGGCGACAGTAAGTGAAATCACGGTATCACTAAGCTTTACACTGTGGTATACATAACTACATATAAATTAGAGATGCGCCGAATATTCGTTTGGTATTCGGTATTCGGCATCTTTTTCACTATTTGTATTCGGCCGAATTATTCGGTTTTGATGCCAAATATATTCGGTTCAATATTTTTGTAATAATAAACACCTTTGTTTGTATTTTTAACGTAACGTGCGATGTTTTGAAGCAAAGTGATAGCGCGGTGTGCGCGGGTGGTGAGATACGGCTTGCTTGTCAACTAGCCAGCAGCGACACGTAGCGTACATGTTAGAACCTGTTTACGCGGCAAAACAATGAAATGGTAAACCGAATAATTCGGCCGAATATCCGGTTCGGTAAAGGTTAAACCGAATAGTATTCGGCTCGGTATTCGGTTATTCGGTGAAACCACTATTCGGCGCATCTCTAATATAAATATACCTGTTGCAGAGGAGTGAAGAAAGTCTTGACATAAGTGAAAAAAAAATGAGTTTTCTACGGATTTAGAAATTTCATGATCCCACCATAAAAGCGAGTTTTGAATATCGTTCGTCCGTGAGTGCGTACGTTTGTCCGTCTGTATGCACAGAAGTCTAGCTGACATCATTCAACGGATCGAAACCAAATTTCAAAATTATTTATGTTTCGAGAGATTTCCTCAGGGTTTTTTTTATTTTCTCCCTGCTCTCCTAAATCAGGGTAGCTTACTGTTAAACAAAAAATCTGTATTATGAGCCCGGGTTATCTGAACAATGTGACTGTTTTGTATGCTTGACATAAATATTTCAACGATTAAATGTTGATTTTGTCATAGAAATATGGTCTTTTTTAAATTCTTAAAAAGTACGTCGACATTTTAACATCGGACGTCATAGGAAATGTTCCATCTTACAGAACAAATTATTTAGAAATTAGGAGAAAAACTCAGTGGCAAAAGGATCAAATAAAATTTGCAATACTGATGTATTGTCAGTATTGCAAATTTTATTTGATCCTTTTGCCACTGAGTTTTTCTCCTAATTTCTACACCATTTACGGATCACCATTTCTCTATATCATAGAGTTCTTCAAGATTAAATTATTATTCGTTGGGTTAATGGATTCAGAACGACAGAACAGGATAGGGCGATCGCCCACACGACCAGAGTTTTAATAACAGCGGTAAGATCTCAATTTCCCAATCGAGTCATCTCCCGGTTCAGTGACGTTTTGTGGCCTCCTCGCTCGCCTGATTTGTCAACCTGCGATTTTTTTCATATGAGGTTACCTTAAGAAACTGGAAGATATGAAGGCTGCAATACAGCAGGAAATCTGCAACATCAGTCATGAAGTTCTTGAAACGGTGAACAAGAACTTTCAAGAAAGGCGTCAACAGTATATTCAACAAAACGGTTATCACTTGAGCGACATAATTTTTAGAAGCTGATTCGTTAATAAATTCATTAATGGCATGTAATAATTTACAAATTTTCTTTTTTGACTGTTCTGATCATTTTAAAAATTGACTATTCCCGTTACGCACTCTGTACAGTGTACATGTTATGGACTAAATGAACACCAAAAACAATTCTTGTAAAAATAAGTCCAAGTCTTGTGATCACGTAGCCGTAGCCGTTATGAGATCTCATAGATCCAAGCTCAGTTAAATGAAATCTAAAACTTGGCTATATAGCTTCAAAGTTCGTTAAGAGAATAAGGATCTTCAAAAAATCGATTTGACAATGACCTTAGATTGTGATCATATATTTGCAGTTTTTCGAATTAAGTCTGAAGCGCTTAAAGAAACATTTTGTAAAAGGGCCGTTCTTACATTTGCGCGCGGGCGCCCGTTACTCGTAAACTATTCAGTGCATTTTTGTCTTTAATACCGTTCCTGCTACACGAAGGGTGAAAGGTCAAAAAACGCCATCCACGAAATTATAATTATTTAAACAGATTGGGAACCCTTAAAAGTACTCACAAATACTATTCTCATCGAATGGTACCGAAAAATAATGTTTCCAAGAACCGGAAAATTAATGCAAGTGAAATACATTGAAGACCGGCTAATAGCACTGTACAAAAGGTTTTAGGCTATATCTATTATTATCATAAGTGTTGGAGTTGGAATGATAAAAAATTGGTAATATATCATTGATATAAATAAATCACTATGTTAAATTTCCATGTTATTTTATTACAATTTACAACATTAAGTTTTTGATGATTTTTCCACAAAAAGAAAATATGTACACAAAAAAATATATAGCTGAATAAAACACTACAATGAAAAAATATTCATGTTAGTTCCATTATAGAATATAATTACAAAAAGCGTACTAACAATACATTATTTACAAAATATTTTAAATTATTATTAATAATAACTCATTCAAACGTACAGAGAAAAGTAGGTTTTAGTTTTATTTTACAGTGAACACACAAAGTTTGGCACTATCGAATTTAAATTATTGTTTAAGCTTTTTGAGAAAAAAGCCTATTTTGGAAATTCATAGCCGACTCGATTTCAGTTTTTTTGAACTTTGAGATCAAATACCTATCTCAAAAACTGTCTTTTTCAACATGTCATTTTTTTTTGACATTGCCTTACTCAAAAAACATTTTCTTTCCAAATCCATTGAAAAAAGTTTGGGTTGCCATTTAAAAAAATGGCCGATGACGATATAACTCAAAAAACAAAACACGTTCGAAAAGTGAAATTTTTCAGAAAATATACCTTTTTGAAAAACAAAAAACTTTCAGCAAAAATTTAATTTGCATAGTGCAAGACTTTATATGTTCACTGTATGTGTACTGTGGATATGCATTATGATTTGATTATTTTACTGAAATGGGACAGATTTCAAAATACAATACAATATCATTACAGTGATTATAATTATTATTAGAGGCCGGATAACGAGTGCCTTAAAAAACTTTTGTTTGTTAGAAAGGACATAATAATTATGCAATACTATGCTTTTGGTATAAGCCGCTATTGTAATAATTATACTTATTCGCTGTGAGCTTCTACACTGGCGCCGCCTATTGGTTCGAAAAAGGCATCTTTGCTGTAACTTTAGTATGCGAAATTATAGGATAGAGAAAAAAATTCGCTTATTACTTGAAATTGAGACAATATATCCAAATTTTCTAATTGTATTGTAAACGTTAAGTGAATATATTCTTCAAAAATTCAATGTAAGTAAGCATTATTATTCATAAATATTTATTGCTTTAAGTTATTAGGACTATGTTGAGGTTATGTTTCCACATTTTGTTGCTGTATTAGTTTAGGTCCGAACCATATTTGTAACCTGCTTAGATATCTAATGGCTACATTTCTCTTATATTTAGTTTTAAGTTCGAACAATTATTATAAGATTCGTTTATTATCAACTCAATTTGCCATACAATAAAATTACATTCTTTAATTATCTGTTCTTTCACCGCAACACTACAACACGTTCTCATTTAAAAATACAGCATTAACGCATAAAGTCGCCGCATACAGCGCTCGCGAAAAACTACTTATCCCCTCCTTCTCGAGGCTCACAACGAATAGCGCATACTACACATGGAGGAGTAATAATAGTATAAAGAAAAATTCCTTATACTATCGATACAATGTTTTCATATTTTATTATAGACAAAGACAACTTCATTTCCCCGTACGCTGTCATTGTCTGGTTTGTAATTTGAAAAATCTGTAGTAGGTACGGTGAATCATGTGAGGGTTTCATCAAAATCGTTTATTTTTGAAAAAAAAAATTAACTTTCTGTTCGCCAACATTATTGTTGTCATTTTTAAAATTAATATTACAAAATCACCAAACATGATAAAAAAAATTGGAAAATAATTTGAATGTGTCTAAAAAGAGGACAGAAACGTTTAGTAATTTCTAAAAATATGCGTGAAGTAGGCGCTCGTACTTCCAAAAACATGCCGTTAAGTGAGAGAGACAAGAGAAAGTTACGCTCAGTCATTAAAGGTTTCCGTAACACACAACCTTCCTTTGCTGTACTTTTCTAATTATAGATAAAATTTCACTTGTGTATTTTATTTCCAAAAATTAAAACGTAGAATACATTTTTAAGACTGTTTTCTCTTTTTTGAAACTCTTATTTCTGTTTAAGCGCTACATCAACAAAATCTAATTATTAATGAGTAATGATCATTGACTAGTTAATGATAGCAGAAATTATCGTTAATCAAACACATAATAAAACGTAGGGTATTTAATTTGTAACTAATACTTTTAAATCCCGTTTGATTTAGGGTTGCCAGATGCCCCGTATTTTACGGGTTACCCCGTTTTTCAGGCTAAGATAATACAAAAACCCATAATTTCGAAAATAAAATACGGGGTAAAGTTACAAGTCAAATGTAATTTTAAGTTATCTTGCAAAGATTTTTATATATTTGCTTCTCAAAATGAAGAGCTTTTAAAAGCTGTTTCTTCTAGCCATAAATATAAATTTAAAAAATTGATTATCATCATTAAACATTGCTGTTTTAATTGTCTCCCGTAAAAATATCTAAACCCCGTATTTTTTATACTGGTAACACTTTAATCAACTAGCGGCAGGTGACAACCCTAGTGTGATTACTGATGGAATTTTAAATTTTCATCAAAATAATATAAATGTGCGTTCCTTTCTTATTAATATCAAAACTTCTTTGACATTTTTATAACAGTGCAATTACGATTGTTTCCGATAACTGCACTGTTTGAAATTATCTAAATAAATAAATTTGCAGTACCTTGTTGCAAACATTTCTGAGTTTCATCAAAATGCATATCCTATACCAAAAGAATACCAGAAATCAATTTTAATTTTGGTTTATAAGATTTAAGAAAAAATGTTATCATAGGGAGATGCCCCTTTTCGTTAATATAAAAACTATTTAACATCATTTATAACTGTCAAATGCCTTAGACAGAGCATTATTTTAATACGAAGTGCTGAGTATTTCCTTTTAATTTGATTAGACAGATATTAATAAAAAATAAATAAAATAAAAATAAACAACTAAAACAAAAAAAGGAAACAGATTAGCCTTTTTTACAATAATATGATATTTTAATACTTAAAGTCAACTATCAAATTTTAGCACCATATTTATTTTTAAATTTTCATCTCTCACCGAGAGCAATATAAAAATTATCCATTTTTGAATATTTCTTTTCATACTTTGCTTTTTTTAACCGACTGAGTTAAATGAACCTGCATATTATTATATATTTTTTCTTTTCCAATTATTATTTTGATATTATCTTCAAATAATACTAACAATTTATTGTTTCTATAAATTATCCAATCATTTTTACCAATACACAAAAAAATTTGTTCGCATTTAGAAACATCAATAATATTTTGATTCCCTCGAATGTTAAAATTGTTGTACCTGTTTAAAGAAAGAAAGAAATAACGCAAGGTAACGTTTTGACAATTGTTCATTACAGCTAAATTACAAAACAACATAACTAAAGGATGTCTAAACCTAAAACAGCAATAGACACCAATCGATTGGTTTTCACTTAGTCAATGACAATTTAATTAAACAATAATGGTGATTTGGAAACACTATCAACACCTTGTCAAAATTATCTGTGCGTAAATTTTATATGGCTTCATGTCGGTCCTTTTAGACAAAAAAAAATGTTTGCTAATCTAGTCTTTGATGAAATCATGCCAAATTGTCGATACAAGTCAAGCGCGAATCTTTGTATTTATGAGAACATTGTGATACAATGCTGAATCAAGGTGCTGACAAAATACATGTCTGCTATTACGGTTCAGGAAGTCGTTCTTAATAAAGTAATCAATTTTAAATCGTGGCAAAGAAAAAAAATTAGGGTACGGTTTTGTGAAACCACGGTGCAGGTGAAACTTTATTGCCATAAGCCTTAACCCGAAATTGCTGACAGTATATAATTTTGTTTACGTGGTTTTGGTAATTGTACGCTAATGACCTTAGATGTCGACGCGTCTATAATCTACAATTGTAATTATATGGAGACTAACGTAAGAATCCAGATTCTATCGTTTGTGGTCAATGGTTATTCAACTGAATATTCGTACGAAATTAGTTATGCAGACGTACAATATAACTATGGACATAACCGTCGCTGCTTTTCGATGAGCACTGGTCTGGTCGATCTCTTCGATTGGACGTGATGTGATGCTCGACATGCGTAACCAAACGGAAAAAAACAAGGCTAATAAAGTTTCATTTTAAGAATTTGACATGAACTTAGTTTTATTATGTCCACTGACTAAATGGAAAATTGATTTTCAAATGATTAGTTAATATCTATAATATATTGTATAAGTTCTTGAAAAAACATAACATTGAAAAAACAAAAGAAACTTAAAAAGGCAGGGTAATTTAAATAGAAACAAAAGCAAAACAAAGCATAAAAACAAATAATCGTTAGATATGGATAAATAATAGTTTAACTAAAATTAATTTTTTACATTTTTTTATGTTTACTTGAATACATTGTGGCTGAACAATATGCTATGTATTAAATCGTAGTTAAACTATAAATAGTCTAGACTCTAGACTATTAAAAACTGACTCAATTTAAATTTAAGATGTTTATACAGATTTCTTTTACTATTAACGAATTACTGTACATTCGAGAAAATAAAATTCTTAGCAGAGGGGCACTTAAAATAAATAAAACAAATTAATAACTCAAGAGGGCGACAACAGTTGCAAAGAAAAAAAAAATCAGTGCGCATCATTGCAAATAAATGAAATGTTTTCTTTCTTGTTTCTACGAAATACAAAAACAATCGAGACATGAATAAAAAAAAATTAGCGAAAAAGTTATTCATCTTGAGTACAAAGTATTAAAATAAACAAATAGCACAAAATATTCTAATCGACTGCGAAAGTTACACAATAATACAGCAGTCATTTAATTGTCCATAGAACTGGACAAACATTAGTTTTAACACAGCATATGATCAAATAATTCTACGTCAGGCATACAATTAATATAAAAAGCCTTCCTCCAACTCAGCATTTATCAACACGAAGCGACTTCGTGCTTATTATTATCATGCTTTTATTTTTTACTTTTTTTTTTTGACAAACACAATTCAAGTAACGATAAAATCGATAATCTGTCAATTACAGATGGCATACAACTTCGAAACTATAAAAAAATGATAATTATTATAGTGTTTGTCATATTAGGATTCCATCCTTTTAATATTTTAAATAAATTAATATACTGCACATTGAAGCATTTTATGCTCTACGATTTTAAAAGATCAAACATAGACGGGTCCCTGATTGTCATTATCGTCTAGACTAATTTTATTTGGAAAAGCGGGCCCGCCTCCATCATCAAAAAACCGCCTGAATGTAAATTCGAAAAAGCCATGGAACGGTTTACCATTGTCTAACAGTTCGTCCGATTTGTTAGAATCGCTCGAACCGCTATTACGTAATTTATCCGGATCTACTGGATCGAAATTCGACGTATCGGTGGGATATTCAATACGAGGTATGTGCGGGGCGACCTGTCTACGCAAACCTTTATCGAAATCGATATTTTTAAAGAACGGATGGGATTTCACTTCATTCGCATTTTTACCAAGTCTTTTGTCAGCACTAACACACAGCTTCGAAATTAAATCCATTCCTTCACGTGATAAGTTTGCTTGTTTTGGTATGTGTAATGTTGTTTCCCAATTGATGACCTGAAAATTAAAAGAAATAAAAAATATATACAGAGTACTTTTACTACTTAACAAATAATCTAAAATTTGGTTTCTTTTGATATCAACGTCCAAAAAATTAAATCCCATACAAAATTAATGACACATCACAGACAACATGAGCAACCAAAGAAATCTCTAAAATGGTTTGTAGACTCCAGACAATCGACAAATACTAAGCGAAAACATGCCTCTGTCTTTTCTTAACGTACATGAATTTGAAATTTCTACTTTCTAGCCCCTACGACACATGGTATAATAATAAATTATTGTAAATTGTAGATGCTTGACAACTGAGCTTTACTAGCAGATTGCAATTTTCTTTTATGGACGGCAAAATAATTGAATTAAAAGTTTTACCTTAAACTGCGTTTCAGCCGGTGTTGCAGCCAGAAACGGCGGGCTGCCAACCAGCATTTCATATAAAATAACACCAACACTCCACCAATCGCACAGCTGCGTGTAGCCGGTGCGTTGTAGTACTTCTGGGGCAATATAATTTGGCGTGCCGACTAGGGAATGAGCTAAACATCGTTGATGTTCTCTGCGTCTCCGTCTTTCTAAAGGCTTCAACTGGTGACACCTACATTCATTACTCCAGTCGTCTGTTGGGTCCATCGAGTCTTGCCGTCCGTGTTCACCTGATAAACAAAACAATGTTTAAAAATGTTTCTTAGACTACTGGATCGATTTGAATTTTTTTTTCACTACCTATGTAAAACGTACTCCTTCTCGAGTAACATAGGCTATTGGGATCCGTCAGATAGGTGGAGCTTCAAAAACATGGCGCAGAGGGGGGGAAATTTCATATACGGGATATACTATTGCGTGTAATTTTATGATTTTCAAAGTGATAAGAAATGATAAATATAAGTGCAATTTGTGATTGGGCCGGTACGAATCCTATACAAAGGAATTTCGTTGAAGGAGAACGGATTCTCAAAGCCGGGCATATTATCAAATGTCGGAAATATAACGAGAAAAATGCATGCAAAATGAACTGTCAAAAGTAGTAATCTTTACGACATATTGCTTAAAAACATCAAAATTAAAAGAAAATCTCCACGAAATTAATCATCCGCGTTCAATGCGCTTTTAAGTCTGGGTTAGGTGAATAATGTAAACACATAACTGCACATAATAAGTTACATTTTAATAAGTAGAAGTTACTAACCTCAAAATATTTGTATACGAAGTTAATCCTATAAATTTGTCAATCATCAGGGATTCAACTATTGTAGTGCAGTATATTATTAATATAAAATATTTTTTTAATTCATAAATACAGTTTTTCCACATTTCATTAGAAAATAATTCTCTGTAAAGTAAGTTTTACAAGGAATAACTGACAGTGTTTATTGCCATGATATTAGAAAACGTCGCGAATTCCATTTTCGATAAACTTTTTGTTTATTTTACTTGTTTTATTTTTGTAATAAACAATTAATTTGCACTGTTAGCATGTAAAATTTTCCCTCGTTTTGAGTACAATTTTCTGCCACGAGATGTCATATGCTCATTTGAAGGATCCCAATACTCTGACAAAAGTGAGATGAGCAGAGAACGAAAATGTAAAGAAAAATTAAACTCACCATTCTGTTGATAATATTTAGAATTATGTGTCCATCGAAAACCAGTACATAGACCAAAATCAGTTAGTTTAATATGTCCATCTCGATCAATAAGTATATTGTCAGGTTTTATATCGCGATGAATAAATCCCATTTTGTGCACGCTTTCAACTGCGCAAGTCAATTCTGCTATGTAGAACCTGAAGAATAAAGAAAAAAATCATCAATTATTTTCCTTTTATTTTTTACATTTCGTAATCAAATGAGAATACAAACCTTGAAAGGGATTCTTCAAAGATTCCCAATTTGATTAGCAATGACATCAGATCTCCGCCGGGGATATAATCCATCACGAAATATAAATTATCTTTGTCTTGAAACGAATAGTACAATTTGACTACCCATTCGTTGTCGGCTTCGGCCAGAATGTCTCTTTCGGCCTTGACATGAGCTACTTGATTCCTTTTCAGCACATCGGCTTTTCGTAACGTCTTCATGGCATATAAATGATTGGTATCTATTTTCTTCACTAATGTCACTTCGCCAAACGCACCAACACCAATTGGTTTAATTTTAGTGAACATGGATTTGTCCATTTTAGCACGCTTCAATCGGATGTAATTGGACTCTTTTTGCGATAGCATTTTTCTCATTTGACATTGTGCTTCAGGACTCAATCCTATCTTGGCCATTTCAGTTTCCAATTGAAGCCGTCTGAACACGCGCTGTTTGTGAGATTTGATCACATTTTCTATATGCTGCTCCATAAAGAACTTGAAGGCTTGTGGCGAATAATTTTGGACTTTACAGTCCCTTCTTTCGTCCTCCTTCTCTTTACTCATGTGTTTACGTTCTGGAATCGGAGACTGGTGTTGTATTTTCTTACAAGGTAAAAAGGGCGCCTGATCTGTTTTTTGACACGTTCGTTTATCGTTGCCATTGCAGATTGCATGGTTCGCTTTCGAATGTACAGAAGCACTCGAGGTCGGTGGCAACGGCGGAGTCGAGCGCGGCATACCCGATTCATTCGGATTCGACGAATAACTCGGAGGACTTTCGGATCTCGTTTCTGATGAGACGGCCGGGGAATATTTTCTTTGCAGCGGCTGATGATGCGAGTGACCATCATCTGTCGGTCCGTATGGCGGCGGGGGATTCGGATGATGAGGCACATTCACACCCATGCGTTGGACGGCCAAAGCTTGCATTGTGCTCGCATAGCTCGGTGGTTCTGTAGTCGGTATTGAAACACCATTGGCACCCGTCGTTGTCTGAGACGAAATCACTTTGGGATTACTCGGATACGCTGGCACATGAACTTGTTGTTTCTGTTGCATAGACGAGGCATACGACGGTGGGGGCGGTTGAATGGAGGACGGCGATGGCGCGCTAGTAACGACTGGAGACGGAACGGGCTGAGGAGATGTGGGCGCAATCGCCGTTTGTAACACTGGTTTCTGTACTTGCGTACTTTTGACGGATTGCATTATAATGGGTGGCTGCGTCTTGGCTTGCCTCGAACTCCAAGCCTGCAGAGGAGTCGGTCTGGCCATTGCGGTAGGCGTCGCCGACGAAACTGTTATCGGACTCGGAGAGCCGGCGGACGTCGGACCGGAATAAATACCGGATGATGGACTCTTTCGATAGTCCTGCGATTGGGTCGGACTTTGTCGGTTCTGTATCGAAGCGGTGTAGGACGGTGGAGGGGGCGGATTTACTGAAGGCGGCGGCGGCACCAGAGGATAGGGAGGCGGCGGTTCGCTAGTTGAGTTACTGTTCTGATATATGCTCAGTGCCTGCATCTGCTGGGAAAGTTGCTGTTGGACTTGAGGCCCGTTCTGAACGATCATTGGCTGTCTTCCTGACGACGAACTTGATGCTACGGATGCGACAGGACTGGTGCCCCGTTGGGGTGGCGGAGGTGGACCGCCGCCGTTTGACCCGGGCACTGCCGGCGGCGGTCTTGACGGTACAACAGGCGCCGGCGACATGCGCTTCAAAAGTTGTTGCATGTTCGAGGGAACCGGGGGATAAGGCACGTGCGGAGGTGGAGGCGGAGGAGGTGTCGAACTGCATCTTGGAGGCGGTAACGGCGGATCGCCAAATCCACCGCTCGGTGAATACTGTCGACTCAGTGGAGTATGCGTGACTAGTTCGGCCAACTGACGCGGTGAATCGGATCTCGAACTGCCGGCGCCACTGTCGAGCGCAGGACTTCCCCTATGCAGTGGCAGCTCACGCTCGAGGCTCGGTTTACGGATGAGCTTGGTGCTGAGAGCGCTGAGGCCGCTGCCTTTCGTAAGACCATTGCTGATTGATGGTTCCTGTTGTTTGACGAGAATTTGGAGGGCGTCTTCAAATCGTCCGTTGCTATGCTTTAACGCGCGAAACGAAGTATCCTGAAACAAAACAAAACTACATCAGACAAGAATCATAATAATTATATGGCTTGACTTTTTAAAATATCGCTGTAAACTCAAAGTTTGTCTATAATTCAGTTGCACAGAGTGTTCATAAATTATTTCCATTATAAAGCCTTATTAAATTCATTTCTATATCATCGTCCATCGGAGCTAGTAGCTATTTTCAAACGATTTGCGGTAATTAATAACACAATGGCAACAACGAAGGAAAAAGAAATGTTTTACATGCTGCTAAGATTTATGTGTAAGTTTAGTGCCTTTTGCTTTATCGAAGTATTGACTGAAATAATGAATGCTGACAATGGAGTGACTAATTTATGGACACCTACATAAATATACGTATTTCTTTTGTTTTTAATAATTTTACATTTTGAAAAGAGAGATTTCTTTAATCTTTATTTATAAAGAAAACATTTTTAAAAAAATTGAGAATAATAAGCTTACATAAACCATTCCTTAAACGTTTAAAAAATTTAAAATAAAAAATAATAAACGTTTTTTCATAATTACGCAAATGCATTTTAAGGAACAGAGAAAATCCCGGTATCTGATTCTATTCGGTTATCCGTCTTTATTCATATCATTCTAATACTAGCCTTTATCCGCGGCTTCGATCGCGTTAATGTCGGTTTTGATAGAAATCGTATCTTTACCGACAGTATCCAGATAAAAAAGTAATCTGTACTAAGTTTGAGTACCAGAAGACAGTGTACCAAGTTTCATCAAAATTGGTCGACCTGTTCCGAACGATGCTGGTACAACCAGACAGATGAAAAATCTGGTAATTCGTTTCTCCGCCTAGGTCTCATACAAAATACCCAAAAATTCACAAGAAAAGAAAGAAATTACAGACAGAGGTCTCATTACTATTTTATATATTAGTATTTAAATAATATAGATGATACAGATGATTAATATTTAAATGTTTTCGCTAAGCAAAGTCCACTTTTTACTGTTTTTATGGAACTGAGGTTCGAAGGTCTGATATAAATCGTATAGGATATTATGTGTCAAATGCTTTTATCTCTAATGAGTATCTAATGTATCTATACAAAATGATTTAGTGATAAATTATTGTTTTACTGTCACGATTATCCCACTTAAATTGGCAGATGAAATCGGCGATTTAGATAAGAAATTCTTATCTAAACAAAAATGTATCGATTTCAATTAATTCAGGTCTGAGATCCTCAGATAAATGATGACATTTTGTTAGAGTTTAGACTCTGTACCTACTCGAAGAAAAACTAGAGCAGATTTGGCATCATAAATTATAATAAATATATTTTTTTATTAATAATCAAATACAAAAAAACAAATAAAGAGAAAGGATAAGGTCAAGTGGACCCTCCAAACAATCGTCTACAAACAATGCGAGTTCTGACAGTCAGAGTTGTCCGGTACTCGAATATAATTAGTACTCAATCACTGTACTCTGAATACTTTTAGTGTACTCGGTCTCGATAAAACCTAGTCAAATCATCACAAAACTCTCAACTCTTTGGCAAAAAAGTCAATAGACTGATATATAAAATTGTAACAGGATCTTTGTCTATAGTTTTGTTTTCTAGACAGAAGAACGCGTTTCTAGATGCATCTGTCTGTACCGGTACTGAATACGGTTTGACCGATTTTGATGAAACTTGGTTGCACGATGATGTTACCAAATTTACTACTTTAAGGTACCAACCGATAAGAAGAGGACATTTTTTATCTGGACATAAAATTAAAATCGAACGTTAATGTATCAGCGGACAAAATAGACGTAGGTAGACGCAAACTAAAAGTCATGAGGTGTCGTGGGACACCCCACAGAAGCGAAACTTCTTATACGCATTGTATGTAAAATCGAAATTATCAAAGCTATAAAAAATATAAGTACCTAATTGAAAAGAAAATATTTAAATAGAAATGTAGTTTTTAATTAATATAATTTAATATCAAAATAGTAATAAATAATTTAGACATATTTATATAAAAGCTATAGAAACTATAGCAACAATACTCGCTGCCCACTGCCCAGCCAATGAGGCGCGTTGCATCGCCGCGTTCGTGACGTTTCACTTTTTGTGTTAGGTCTCCATCCTTAACGTGCGTTAAGAGGCTTCGCTTTAAAAAGTGTTCAGAATTTAAAAAAATTGAAAGCATTTTTATACACTTCACATTTGATTGCGATAATAATGCATTATTTAAATTACAATATGAATTCGGTCAAATTAAAAGTCATTTACATTTTGTGGTTTCGTAGTATTGATAAGAAATTGTTGATAAAAATAACAGACACATTTTTGTGGTTTAAAAATACAGATAAAACATTTTTCGACTAATTTGATAATTTTAATACACTGCATAATATGAAGATAACAAAATGGTGATAATATTATAAATATCGTCAATTGGGTTAGCAATCTCAAATGTTTTGATAAAATGTTTGCCTCAAACCGGACATAAACAAAAGGATGTCGGTTTGTATCATTTGTTTACATTTTACAACAATATTATAATACAACAATATTATAATACAAGATTGTCGAGCGTCTATAATCTACAATATCTATCTGGCGACTGAGAAAATCATTTTTTGAAATTTTGTTGAGAATGCAATAGGCAGAAATTCATATTTAACAAAAATTTTCAAAAAATATGTATGTCTTTGTTTAAAGCGATTTTTTTTTTTAATCTAGAAAATAATTTTTGAAAACTCGAAATGGTAACTTTGGGCTCTGCCAACTGGTTGCATTGCCATGGTTTCTCTAGGCTGCCAACAAAGCATTATATTATAATTATATTTTTACGTTAAAAACATCTATTTTATACAGGGTGTATCACAGGAAACCGAACATAGGGAAAAGTACACAGTACAAATTAGTTAAGATCAGAGATTGCTTTGCCCTCTATTCAGAGGTCGTTACCATGGTGTACGTATACAGTAACAAATGCATTTTGCTGTTCATTTGACAAAATTTGGCAAAATCTGGATGAACTTAAAGACAAAGTCGTCGAAGTATGTTTCAATACGACTCCTGTAATGTTTTATGTTAGATAAAGTGAGACAAAGTTTTTGTAACCGATTAAGCCACTGCTTAATTCAAAATGGAGGTTGATTTGAACATTTGCTTTAATTTTTTATTTTAACTGTTTGTTTTGTTTAATTATTAGTTAAAAAAATATTTTCTTAATAAAAAATTGTTTCATTAATAAAAATAAATTCATTTAATATTGAAGAATTTATTTTAACTGGTTTTTCTAATTATTCATTATTAGCTATATAATTGTTAGTCAGCGTTACCATGGTACCCATTCTCATATGTGGCCAAAGTAATCGTTGATCCTAACTAATTTGCACAATGGAGTTTTCCCTATGTTCGGTTTTCTGTGATACACCCTGTATAGTAAACATTGATATTTTCTTAAAACATTTTTTTTCCATACATATTTCAATATTATTATTTTTTTAACTCCCCCCTAAGAATATTGCATAAATTTTCAAAAATTCGGGAAGTTATTGGTTTCAGTCCGATTTTCGAAAATCGAGTTTTCAACAAATCTCGACGTTTTGAGGCTCTAGGAAGCTATTTCGACTATTTCCAAGTAGATTTCTGTATGACTGTGTGTATGGTTGTGTGTAAGTATGTAAACCTTGAATAAATTTTGAACGGATTAACCGATTGAGATCGGGCTTACGGCATTCGAAAACGTTTTACTCAATTTAGATTTCCTAAAAATTTGAACTTAATTGGTCAAGTAGACTTTGAGAAATCTCAAAAATAAAATTTTCGAAAAAATGTTTTTTTTTAATAACTTTTAAAATACTTTTAACCGATCAATTCCAAAATCTAATTAGCTCTATTCCTCAAAAAACTGCGTCGAATGCTACAAACCCGAATCGGTTGATTCGTTCGAGAGATAGTCGCGTCAATGAAGCCTTTTCCTCGGAAGTCCTCAAGAACAGCTCCGATTTTGATGATTTTTTTTTTGAAAATTTTGTTTTTTTATATTATTTAAAATCAGAAACCTTTTGGAGCGGGGAAAGAATTATTTATATTATTTAAAAAATATCTATGATATTTATATAAAAAATTTACTTTTGTCTCTATTTTTTCCTAAAAAATTCTTCATGTATTAATTTCAGTATAAAAAGTAGATGATAAAAAAAAGTTTTGAACAATAATTCAATATTTACATCATAAAAATTCGCTGTATGGGTCAAGAAATACGTATGCATTACGTGTAGCCCGGGAAATAAAGGTTTTAGGTCGCAAATAATTCCCAAGGAGCTGGATTTTTCACAGATGGTAGAACACCTTTAGACATGTATTTTTACAAAAGTCCCCGGTTATCCCCCTTGTGCTTCCTCCGCCACCCCCTTTTGAATATAATTTTGTAAGCCTTACGGAAAACGCTTAATATCTCCTTAACCAATGTCTGAAATCAGACGACTTTTTTTGTTTTGTTCCTAATTAGTTACTCTAAAAAATGTCCCCTCTTCAATTTTGCGATAAAAATCAATATATGCTTTGTAATTTATTAATAAAGAGAAAATATCAGTTTTTAAAAGAATATTTCACAAAATATTTCCATATAACTTTGTGATGAGCCTTTTTCGAAATATCTCAAAAACGATTCTGTCATTTTAAATAGGATTATATTTCCTACAATTTTGATCCCTACAAATTTTCTGTGGTACAAATACTAAGCGCGCTAGAGCTTCTTGAAAATCGGACGCGCTTTTTGTAGCCTTGGAAACCAATTGTTAAAACGTAATGTCCTTTTCAATAGCTTTATTTATTGTGTTCTTTATCGAATTTTAAATTGAAAATACACATGTTCATAAAGCAAGGAACGCTCTAAATCGTGATTTTTGTTCCATATCGATATCGTTAAAAATTTAGAAGCTATAGCCAGTCAAAGTTGAAATCATCATAGAGCCTTACTTTTTTTTTTTTTTGACACGTGTTACGAGTACTTTCCATACCGAATAAGAAAATGCCCGTCTAGTAACCTATAAAAAATTTAAGGTTCAATCTCACTAACTTGAAAAATTTTCAAGTTATAAGCATTAATGTTCATGTTTTTACTTTTTGACATAAAATTAAAACACTTGACGCGAAGTGCTCTACTAAAAAGAGTGCTCGAGAAATATTAAGTTTACATTGTAGAAACTGTAGACCTATTCATGGGTTATCTAAGTGAGTAAAAAAATTTAAAAAATTTGAAAGTAGTCACTCTACAGAGCACTTCGCAACAAATGTTTGAATTTTATGTCAAAAGGTAAAAACATGATGTTTGCAGTAGAAGTGACTGTGATAACCACCCAATACTTGAAGAAGATGAAATCTCCGAAACGCAAAGTACATACAAATGAAAATTAAATTTGCTTTTTCTTGTATATAAAATAATAAATTTCAGTTAATAAAGATTTTTTAATTTTGTTCCACAAATTAATTTTATGTCATTATTACATAAAAAAAACTTAAAAACTTAAAATTGTTTATAAAATTTGTTGGTAGGTATATTGAGATATAATTTAAAAATAACATAAATATCTCTTTTATCCAAGTTTTTAATGGATATTGTATAAAAAAAATTTCTTTCCTGCATAAATAGTATAAATATTGTTTAAACAATAGAAATAATTCCGTCCCCGCTCCAAAAGATTTCTGATTTAAAATAATATAAAAAAACAAAATTTTCAAAAAAAAAATCATCAAAATCGGAGCTGTTCTTGAGGACTTCCGAAGATTGCTTGTTTTATGTATTCATTGACGCGACTAAGATATCGTTTCGAAAAATATTCAAAAAAATGATTTTTCAAAATAACTTTTAGATTTTTAAACCCTTTGATTTTTAAAATCTAATCATTTTCTGCGCTCAAAAAAGCTGATAAAACCCATAAAACATATCAAACATTTTCTTCAAATAGTAATGCAACCTGAAGAACTAACAATTTGTGGAACATTTTTTCTTGAGGAATAAATTTGAAAATTTGAATTTTTAAAAGAGAGTATGTGCATTTGGTCATTATTTATGGATACCTAATACCAAAACTAGACAGCGGGAAGTTTCAGGGATGGCCTGCAGGGTCAACCGTTTTTCAAATTTTTTATTTTGGTCAAATTGATTGTATCAATTTTGCGCGGATCGTGTGGTAAGGGGAGAGGTCAAAATAGCGGTCTGGCAGCTGTAACAGTGCAACTGGCAGCTGTGTGAGGCAGGCGCGTATGACCGCTGTGTATTTAACTGGAAGCTCAACCACGCAGTTTCACCTGCCAGCAAGATATATTTGGCGTGTCGATGCTGGCAGCCGCAACCAAGCTGCCAGCCCAAACGCCAGGAAGCCGGGTGAGTGAGGTAGTAGGCACTTCACAATGGAGATGAGCACTGCCAAACTTGACCGCTAGGGGCGCCAGCTATGTAAGTCTGTGGCTTAGATTGTCTAAGGTCTGTGGGTAGTTCATAGTATAGTGTGTACAGAATAAGTTTATTTAAAATAATAAATCGTTAATAATGTCGATGTGCTGTGTTTACCAATGCCTCAAATCATAGAGGTTTTGTATTTCCAAAAGATCTGGAACTGAAAAGAAGTGGTTGCATGCTATATGAAAACCAATGTTAACTCAGGTGGCTATTATAAACTTGCTGCCATCTACATTACGTTTCTTATGTGCCCATCTCCGTTGATATAACTACATGCATTTTGCTGGAAGCTCAGCCAGTTGTGCTACCATGGCAGCTCGGTAAGGCATGGCCTTTATAAAAAAATTATTCAACGTTAAAGGAGTAGGAAAATTCGCTTTTAGCTATGTACAGAGCATAAAGTAAAGAACTGAAAGGTTTTAGGGTTCCGATTTTACATGACATCGCATTAATATAGGCAATAAATAAATAAATTTTATTTGACCACATAAACTCTGTATGAATGTGCAAACAGAGTATAGTTTAAGTATTTAAAGATTTAAAAAGTGATATGCATGATGTTTTTTTGAAGGATGAAAATTCTGTTTAGTGCTGATGTGTTTCCCCAAAAGATAATTCCGTATGCGTACATACTACATATGGATTGAAAATTAGAAAAATAAAATATGTTGTAGAGTGCATAGCGAAAATTGTTCGCGCTGTGTGCACCTTTAAAGTTTAAACACGACATTATATGGAGAAGATTGCTGGGCAAGGAGCGTGCGAGAAGCACATCATCTGGCGCCGGCAATACCGATGTGGAATGCCCAAGGTCGCGAACCTCTGCTCCCGCTGCGCTCTCTTGCTCTTGCCTCGTAGTACATAACTGCAAATATATAACACGGTAGGCACGCACTCTACACAATGGACCACAATAATTAGTAATTACCAAACCTTTTTCGCCGTTATAGTCTTCGCTTTTAGTTTGTTGCAAATCAAGATATATAATTTCAGGGCACCATAAGCGCAACGCATGGGACACACAAAGTTACACCAAATACTAAATAAATATTATATACCTACAACTAAATAATATATGCATGCAACTCTTGACAGTTTGCGTAGATAATCCTACGGCAGTCAAAAAAAAAAAATTCGACTGATGACCAGTCCTATACTTCCCACCTAGTAAATATTTGCAAAAAATAAACACTCTTTTTTTTATTCTTTGACTAGGCCCAAATAACCTTAGCTGTTGGTGGTCTTTAAAACACAATTTAATTTTTATTCTTTGAAAAAAGCATGGCCCTCTTTTTTGTTTGGTGATCTATTGATGGCTAGCTTAATATAGCAAAAATCATGGTTACCTTGATTTACGTACAATTTTTATTTTTTTTAGTAAAATATTTTTTTTCTCGAAAACTATACATTTTAGAGAAAAAAAATATTTACATTTTTTTCATATTATAACATCTAGAATTCATTTATATTTTTTTTTACCTATGTTAATACGTGACATTGAGGACGTTTTTTTGAATATCTCAGGATCCACTGAACCGATTTGACTCAAAATCTAATCAGATCTAAGTTAAAGGCTGATAAACACAATAGAACAATCGGCATGCCCGTATGTTGTTCCGTTCTTAAGATATCGAAGGCGAAAAATTGACCACATACACACACACACACACATACACACATACACACATACACACACACATACAGACATCAGTCAGAAAATGATCTTAAACGATTGCTAGGGTCTCAAAACGTGAAAATCTGTTAAAATCTCGAAATATTGTTTTCGGACTGAATCCATTACTTCCCTACCATAGTAGAGGTGGGAAGTAAAAAACAGTGCCATTTATGGACTCGGGATGTCAACGGCGTAGCAACAACTGGCTACATTATTTCTCTCTTTCTCTGATGTCTGATGAAATACTGTCTAAATTATTTTCCTACGCGGCAAAAATTGAAAAAAGGCTGAGAAAAATTAATCTGCGATTACATTATAGATAATATTGTTTCTATAGGTAGTATTTGATACGTCAAAACTTTTTTTAGCATGCCAAGCCTCGCGCGGCGCTAGTCAATAGCAATATTTTAGGCCAGAGTTGCACATACTTAAAATTTATACCTAGTATTAGATTACACTTACTACAAAAATCTGTACTGAACATTTTTTTAAATACTGGTTTAGGTAACATTTAATAACAAAAACTTTTTATAAAAAAAATTGAAACACCTTGAAAAAAGTCACTAAGATAAGAGAAATAATTAAAATTTCAAGTCAGCGCCAATTTAATTATTAAATAAAAATAATTGAAACTAAAATAAAAACACTAAAATAACCATAGCAAACTCTACATAAATACGTAGGTACATTATCAGTCATATGGCTCACTCTGATCCATTCATTTTTTCCCAATACTAAAAATCTATAAGACACCTCGCCGTGAGATTTAAATTGGCGTCGACCTCCAAATTTAATTATTTTTCTCTTTTTAGTGGCTTTTTTTGAAGGAGGTTCAATTTTTTTTTATAAAAAGCTTTATTTTTCACTTTAGTGGCCGGGAAATTAATGCTGAACGAACATAATTTCTTTTTATAAATAGGTATACCTACGCGTCGAATTGAGAACTTCCTCCTTTTTTGAAATTGGTTAAAAACCGGCTCAAAAACTACAAATTCATTAAAATCACACACAAAACGACAAACAATCACGACAAAACCATTCCTCAGGTTCATGACCACTCATCAGGTTTGCAAAGTTGAAAAAATATTCGGAAAATCATAACAAATTTGAAATTATAATAAATATGTTTCGTTATAAATTGTTTTGTGACATTAACACGCGCGAAATATTCAAGTTGTACGGGAAAATTCATCGATCAAGTTGTGCGGAAAGTAAATTCGTCGATGTTGATTTTAAGTTAATGAGCCATTTTCCTGAGAGTAGTTCCTTCAATTATCCAAGAGAGGCAGCACTTGTGGTAGGTACAAACATTATTTATTTCCCATTAGTGTCGTGTCATTTTAGTGGTATAACTTAATTATTAAATTAATATTATAATTAAATTAATTAAATAATTAAGTTATACCACTAAAATGACACGACACTAATGGGGAATAAATAATGTCTGTATACCTACCACAAGGGCTGCTTCTCGTGGATAATGGAAAGAACTACTCTCAGGAAAATGGCTCATTCGTTCGATAAATTTTACTGTTCTTTAATTCCGATTTTTTATGACCCACTCTATACTATAGAGTATAGGCAATAGTGCATAGCTAAAACTACTATCTATAATAGTAGTAGATGTCAAATGTGTACAGGTGATTCAACTGTCACGCACGATTCGCCAATTGAAATCAACACACTTCTGAATTACCGTGAGCTTCGTATGTTATTGTAACGTAGCATCAGTAGCATGTACATTGTACAGCATCAACTGCGTTTGTGATGCGATTAAGAACATTTTCGAATGCACGTCAATTTTTAGAACGATCTTCAGAATAAGGTTTGCTCTTCTTTCGTTACTGCAAACGTGAATGGGGTTTGTTAATATTATTTTTAACACGCTTTTAATTAGATTCACTTCAATTTTATATGTAGGTATGCAAAAAAATGTTGCAACGCGATTTTCACCCTCTCCCAAATGTCCAATTGACGCGAAACTTTGCAGTCGTATGTAGTTTTGATAACAATACAATATTCTGATATTTTGGCTATAATAATATTTATGTAACAAGTTACAAAATGAAAGAAAAAAAAAACAGATGGTGGAAGTGACGGTATTGATGGTGGGAAAACGTGTCGTCACTAAATGGATATCAGATTGTGAAGCTGGACTGCTCAAGCTAACGGGCAAGACATCTTGTAATAGAGACGCATTAGCAGAGATGGAAAGAATGCGAGCGCAGATATCTAATGAAAGAGCTACCTCATCCATATCAGATAAATTAGACTGTACTCTAGTGCCGCAAGATTTGAAATTTATCAGATTAAAAAGTTACAAAATAAATTTTATTGTTTCAAAAAAATCTAAAAAACACGCTTATAAATCTTTATTGCACATACCGCTAGACTACTAGCGGATGTGCTCTATTATCGCTTTGCGCGTCAGAGCTGAGCTTCGTTCATACAAGAAGTTATGTGTAAGTTAATTTCGCACGATATCCATTCAAATTGTAGTTTTTTGAAAAGGGGAGATTCTGTCCTATAAAATGACACCATTTTTAGATTGATTCGAGTTCATAATTACTCCTAAAATTGTAACTGAAAATTGCGAACAGCAGTTGTCGGTTCTGTACGTACGTACGTCCGAGCTCTACAGCTCTCAATTCTTGACGAATCGCTTTGGTTTATGTTTTATTCGTTTTGTTTACTATCAGACTAGAACCCTATTTAAATTTACTGAAATGCGTTCACTAGTTTAATTTTTATAAACAATTTTTTATTATTTTTGACAGCTAATAATAATATATTACTGTACAATGTACAGTATAAATTACTGTAGAAAAACTAAGTGCTACTACACTGCTATACGATAAAAGTAGCTGATCATCCGTCGAGCTCCTGGAGTAATGGATAAAGCTGTTGCTTCTTGCGGACAAGTACGCCGATTCGATTCCGACCGACGTCATAACTTTTTTTTTTGCATCCTATTCCATATTATTATTTCACTTGATATTTAATTTTTTTTTCCTTTATATATATTTTTTAACTTCCCATTGGAAGTTATTGTAATGGGTCCGAAAATCGAAATCAAAATGTATAGCAATTTTTTATGTTTCAAGGTCACTACACTATTTTTAGAAAGATGTCTGTGTGTGTGTACATACGTACGTATGTGTTCATTTCTTTCTAAGACGAAATCTCGAGAATGAAAAATGATATAGACTACGTTAGGGTGCCAATCGACGCGTATTAACGTAAATATGATCTGAAAGAAATTTTTTCAAAATCGGTTCAGCCGTTCTTTTTTCTTAACCAAATAGACTCCAAAAAAGTAGATTTTACACAATATCTCGCGAATTAGAAATTATATTGACTTCGTAAGGGTGTCAATCGAGACGTGTTAACGTCATTTTGATACGACATAAATTTTATAAAAATCGGTTCAGCCGTTTTTTTTTTTTTAATTATTGTTAAAAATAAATAATAATTATGTTTTAATGATTAAAATGATTACTTTTCTGTGTAATATCTAATTTAATTATTATTATTAAATATTTATCAAACAGGGAAGTTCGTCGTGTAGACCTCAAGGGTCGCACTTTAGTCCTAATAAATGACCCACCTCACGGCTTGTTTCCTTTTATGTCGATGGTTCGCGAACCCCCGAAAAACATTCTGCGGACCCCTTATGTAAGAAACACTGCCTTATAGGATTGTAAATAAAAATCTTTGATATAATGTGTCGTGTTGTATTGTAAATCTGTGGTCCACCTGTTGAAATATTAAAATTTTGTGGTTCCAAACTTCCAATATGTCCTGTCTGTCTCGACTGTCTATTTTTAACTTCCCATTGGAAGCTGTTGTTGTTGAATGATTTATTGTTATTATTATATCGATTAAATTTCGTTAAAACCAAGCACAAACACGTTATTAATAATTAACTTAGTTATCACTATTCTAGCCTTTACGCTTAACCTACAATTATATATAAATATAAATAGCTGTTTTACGCAATTGTAAAGAATTTCATCCAACACAATTATAATACTAAAAATGATAACCGATAATAATAAAACAAACAAATGTTATATGTACCATAAATCAAAATGTAATATGTAAAATACATATTAACAAACAGAAAATATTTAAGGCTGAACGTCGAACTTTTTCGTCATTTAATTAGGGATAGGGATGCATCGAGGAATTGGTTATTACCTGGTGCTCGGTCTAATTGGATATTTTATAGAGTACTCGGTTTGACCGTTTGACTGAGTAATTCAGTCATAGATCAAGTAATCATATTACTTAGTCAATGATTCAGTCTCAAAAATTGACATTTTTACAAATTAATGCCAAATTCAGTTTTCACAACAGAAATAGTAACCGTATTTTATGGCAATTTTGGAACAATTTTGAAACAATTTTCATATACGTAGTTTATATCTTCGAGCCCAAAAATAGTGTATAAAAATGTTTGTCTATAATTGTCGCACGTAGAGCCCAAACCACTGAATGGGTTTTGCTCAAACTTTGCATGCGTGTTCTGGGCGATCACACATCGTGGCGGAAGCGCATAATCGGTCTTAGCTCAAATGCGGGGGAAAAACCTTATTTTATAACAATTGTTTCGCACAACACAGTGGCTTCGTCAAACAAAGATCTTTAACTCCAAAGGTCAAGGAAAAAACAAAAATGTGCTTCAACCCTAAGGTTATTAGCACTATACAATAGGTAAGTGAATTATAATATGGTAATTATTGACAGTTATTGGTAATAGCAGGTAAGTACAAATAAATAATTGATTTTATGTTGGTATTAGAGTTTCTGTAGTAGGCGGGATGTTTCAAGAAATATTAATAATTTTTTGATGTTTTTTTCAGAGTTGTTCAAGATGTTCTTAAGATCTGGTGCTAGGTCTGCTGCAATCCTGTAGGGGTCGTATAGAGGACAGTCTACTAGCAAATGTTGAACGTCTTCTCGGGTATCGCAGATGGCACATTTCGACGGTTCTTCTTTTTTAAATAGGTAAGAGTGTGTTAACAGCGTATGTCCTATTCGTAATCGGGTAATTATCACTTCTTGTCTCCTGGTTAGTTTAATAGGTGAGGTCCATTTTTTGACATCTGATTTGATAATTCTCAGTTTATTACTATTTATTTCGGACCATGTATTTTGCCAGGCTTTAAATATTTTATGTTTTATATGATTTTTGTAGTCAGATTTAGATACGGTGGGTTCTTCAATATTTTTCCCTGAGGTTAACGCCGATTTCGCCCCCTCGTCTGCCCTTTCGTTGCCTGTGATGTCTTTATGCGAGGGGATCCAAATTATATTTATTCTGTTATTCCGTTTTTTTATGTTGTTATAATATTAATTTGTATGTCATTCACAACTGGATCGTTTGACTACAATGTGCTGATAGATGAGAGGGCACTTAGAGAATCTGTTAAAATTACGAATGTTTGATTTATGGAGTTGTCTTTTATGTCATCCAGACAGATTTTCATTGCAAATAATTCTGCTGTGTAAATACTGCATATGGAGTTCATTTTAAATCCGAAAGTTGTTTGATTTGAAAAATATGGCCAAAGGTCTTAAACTGGTTAAAGATCTTTTGTCTGATGAAGCGACTGTGACGTGTTAAACGAAGTGTTTTTAGTGTTCTGTACCCAAATCAGCTACCTAAATCGGCAAAACGAAACACTTATGGAATCAACTCGAGACCGTTTAATATAGAAAGTTGAAATTTGGAATAATTGTAAGAAGTGGTGGCCCAATTACAGACGTGAAGTATGAAGAAATAAATTTTGATTTTTGAAGTGAAAACTTTCTTAGGCGCGCTTTGCCTGGGCTGTTAACAACAGTGATGTAAAACGCACCCGACGGTGACAATCAGGGCTACTCGCAAACACGAACACCTATCTACAATATATGCCTTGTAATAGTGTGTAGTTCATAAGTGTGCTAATAGACGACACTAAAAACTTAATACGAGTAAAAATTAATTTGTAGTTCACAAGTGCGCTAACAGATGACACTAATACTTATCGTTAAGGTATTATATTCATAAAATTTAATTGTATAGGCCGATTTTAATATATTTACGAGTCAGAAAGTGGTAATATTCATTTCAAAAGTATTAAAAAAGCAAACTCGTTAAAAATTATTAAAATAATGATTTTGAAAAACTCTTATATACAGCCTTAATTTACTAAGAACATTAAAAAAAATTTAATGCACGTCTAGATATAAAACGCATAACACAACTGATATTATTTTATCTAATAAAAACATAAAATAATCATTTCCTATTAACGCTTGCAATTAAATCTGTTAACTCTTTAATAAATTTAAATATAATTCTGATAAAATTACACAAATTGACGTCAAACGTTAAAAAACTAAACAAAATTACAGAAAAAAATAATAAAAAACAAACTGAATTGATATCGCAATTATTTATGCAGAAGTGGGTCTGAGGTTTCTAAAGTACATAATGAAAGCGAATTAATTGATTCACAGTGCCTTTATCTGGCAATAATTAGAGAATACTGATTTCCTCGTAACCGATTCGGCGATTCTTCCATTTCAAAAAAAAAAAAGTTTGCACAACGAAATTTTATATCATGTAGGTCTAAAATTTCGGTAGTATTTTCTTCAATTTTGGTCTGTAGGTGTGCTTTATCGATTTTGAACACTACAATTTCTCAATAACGCCGTAATATCAAGCAGGTAAAAAAATGGTACAGATTCGATTTAGAACTGGATATATTCCAGATTCCTGTCTTTGAATATGGAAATATACAGGGTGAGTTACTAAAAATGTCTCGGACGATGTCTAATTTATTATGAGCATTAGAAAAAAAAGTTTAAAATAAAAATTGGATTGGAATAAGAGCACTATACTTTAAAATTATTTTTGCTATACGGGGTGTGCTACTTAAAATTTTTTTTAGCAGCACACCCTGTATATTTTTAGATATAAAATGTGTAGAGGAAAGCGAGCTCTATTTACATAGATAGTACCTAAAGATATACAGTCTGTGTTACTTAAAAAAATTGATTTAAGCTAAGTTAAAGTTATGCATTTTCCAACTATTGTCACTAACACCCTGTATAATTAAATTTAACTCTGAAGTATCTGAAGGGTAGCACATGCTGTGGACTAATACTTGATACGCAAAAATTTACTAAACTTGAAAAATGTGGCTGGTGTGTATTTTAAAAGTAGATAACTAAAATGTAGAATTTTGCAGAAAAAGTTCAATACCTAATTTGGCAACGTCGCAACCGAATTTCAAAAATGGCACAATTTTATGTAGGCGTCCGAATGGATAATGAGATGGCCTGAAAATATACAGAGTGTTCGATTTATAAAAATACAAGTCAATTGTATCATGACTACATCGTACACCCCGTATAGCCAAAAATAATTTTAAAGTATAGTGCTCTTATTCCAATCCAATTTTTATTTTAAACGTTTTTTTCTAAGCTCATAATAAATCAGATATCAGCCGAAACATTCTTAGTAACTCACCCTGTATATTCCGAAACAGCATAAATAATAAAAATCATAACCATAAACGTAATTTATTGCTTAGTTAACAAATCAATGTTAATATTTATCATAGATATAGAAATCTGGGGATGTAGTATAAAGTGCCACTTTAGACGAGAGGGAAAGTCATTCAGGGGAGGGTGCATGACTGCCTTATGGATATGTCCATGCTATGCATGTGCTGCGTCTTTGCGCATGGTCAATTGCTTGCGCAACTGAAGCGACCAATAGAATGTGGGCACACTTGCTTCCTCAGTGCCGCCCCCGTCTTAACAGCAACCGCCCCACTCGCTTGTACTAAATCCCTATAGATGTCTATGTCTATGGTATTTATCAATATAAAGGTACCTATAATAGATGCAGTTGAATTTTTTGTTACCTATACTATCGAATCGTTTGAATCTTTAATGCACAAAAAACAGAAATTATATCCAGTAAGGATAGGTTACTATAGCATCTTTTTCTGAAAACAAAACAAAAACATAAATGCTTGAACTGCCATACTATACTCCATACTGGCTTTCTTGCAGGACTGCATCGACTGCTGATTTTAGTTCGTCAATAAACTGCTCTTCCTAGAGTGGTAATTGATTTTTGAAATATAATCAAAATCGTAAAAGCTGATTTCGAAAAAATCATTTTTTTTTCTTTTCGCGTGATTTTCGTTAATCACTACTAAACAACTCTCATTTGGAGGAATAGGCGAAAAAAGCCTGGGAAATTCCTTAAAACTTAGTTTAAAATTTGGTCTCGATCTGTTGAAGTTTGAACGGTGAGGTCAGGCTGGGCCTCTGCACATACACGACAACACTTTCATTACTAATTAGATAATTTATTTGTTCCCAAAACATTTGTAATTATACAACAAAAATGCAATATTCTGTAATTATACAAATAAATATTCTATTTTATTCTAATATGGTTGCTGGAAAGTATAAAAAGAAAGAAACAAACAAACAAACAAAACTCAATCAGGACCTGTTAAATAGAGTAAACTATGTGGAATTTAAATGTGGTTACCCGCATACAAAACAATAATAATAATATGAAGGTCATGACTCGAGACAAATTATATGTTCAAAAAAAGAAGGTAAACATATAAAAAACAATACAGCCGTCGTCGGTATTCATTTGAAACAATTAAAACACACACATAGATTATAGTGAGACACGAGAGAGGCATTGCGGTGAGAATGACTTAAGTGCCCCCAGTGCAGTTTTACTGAGACAAAATTACACGGGAGACATCCCGTACGCCGTACGGTATACGAGACAATAGGCGAAACAGCAGTGACGCAATCACTCCGAGGCAACAAAAAAACTGGGACATTATTTTAGCTAGTGGTTTTCAATGTAAGGTTTATGTCCCCCAGGGGACGTCATATTTTTAAGGCAGCATATGTAAAAGACGGAATATTATTTAGGTGACTCCAGTCTGATTAAGTCATTCAAACTATAAAGCACAAATAAAATATTACGAACTCAAAATGGGACACAATAATTTAAAATAAAAATACGGAGGCACGCAAATAAAAACATGGAATTCCAACCGAAATAAGTATAGGCAAATGAATTTATAATAATTAAAAAGTAAATTTTAACTTCCTTGGCAAGACTTTTAAATTTTATTAATAAATAAAAAATACATAAAACCGCAACATGATTTGATCTTCGTTAATTGTTGTAACACCATGTAAGACCAAGCCTTTCTTTTATAATTATTTCTTGTCGCCTGATGATGGCAACCGAAGTTGCCGAAACATGTTGCGGTTTTATGTATTTTTTATTTATTAATAAAATTTAAAAGTCTTGCCAAGGAAGTTAAAATTTACTTTTTAATTATTATAATTAACAAGTGTAAGAGGAAAATGGAGTCTCCTAATAATTTGAATTTAAAAGTGTTAAAATTGGAATATGCAAAAAAATAATGATAATAATCTATACCTCTATACTAATAATACAAACCTGAAGAGTTTGTGTTTTGTGTGTGCGCGCCTTCCCCGGGATCTCAGGAACTACCCAGTCCGATTTGATTTTTTGTTAGATACCCTTTTACTACGAAAGGTTATAGGCTATTCGTGTTTTTTTAAATTTTACCCCAAAGTAGGGAAAACGGGGGAGTAATTTTTAGCCTATCTATTCTATATTGTTTGTGTTTTTGTACGTGCTAATCTCAGGAACTACCAGTCCGATTTGAAATTTTTTTGTTAGATAGCCCGTTTATTGAGGAAGGTTATAGGCTATTCGAGTTTTTTTAAATTCAACCCCAAAGGGGGTAAAACGGGGGTGTAGAAAATTTTGACAATCTATACTAAGATATATTCTAATATTATAATTTGTAGGTAAGTACGCGAAGCGAGAACAACGACAGGCGACTTCGCTTCGCAGGGGGGAAATTTATCGCGGGGGAGGCGGTTATAAATCATAAATTATTATCTCTGGAACTACTGAACCGTTTCTAAAAAAATTTTCACTAATAGAAAGCTACACTATCTCTGAGTGATATAGCCTATAGTTTATTTTGATAAATATCCCGCGGGTGGGAGGGGGATAATTTCTGTGGGATAGTAACAAAACGTAAATGAAATTCTTTTGCATTTTAGCGAATTGGCGGAATCCAGCCCGACTTCGCTCCGCAGGGGAGGGGATATTCAATCATAAATTCTTAGCACCCGGGTGAAGCCGGACGATACCGCTAGTTAATTATAAATTTGAGCGAACGAGCGAAGCGAGTGATGAACGTATTAAATAATAATAATAAGTCTTTATTCCATAAAAAATTACTGCAATACAGTGTGAAATGAGTCAAAAAAGTATTGAGATATAAAATACATATGAATACAAATATGAAATCTATGAAATACAATTTACATCTATCCATTTAATATTAAACAAAATTTAAAACGTAGTGTTAAAAAATTCTTCTAAACTGTATTAGTTATGGAGATAAAATGTATAGATCCATAGACCATAACGGTCAGTATTTGAAGATTTCTAAAAAGTGGCCTACACGATGCTCGAGGACCTATTGCAAATTGCATGAATACATCTCTTCTGGGCTTTGAATAAGGTATGCATGGAAACAGAATTTCCCCAAATGACAATACCGTAACGCAGCCTAGATTGAACATATGAGTGGTAAATATTCAGCAAAATGTTACGAGGAACAATTTTGTTGAGAGGACGTAGGAGGTAGGCGTATTTATTAAGCGTTTTACATAGTTGCTCTATATGTCGTTTCCAAGTGTTGTGTTTGTCGATGTAAATCCCTAAAAAATAATTATAAATTCGAGCGAAACGAGTGCACCCGGGTGAAGCCGACAGTGCATCTAGTTAGAAATAAACAGATTATTATGGTGCTATTCTGTATGGTCAATGGTAAAATTTACAGCGCTTTTGTCTCACTTTAATTTATGTAATGTTAAATTTGTTAAAAAGTGACAAAAAATAACTACTGTAAATTTTTACACCCACCGTACAGAATAGCACCATTTGTCAAACCTTTGCAACCGCCTCGATGCGATGTAGCAAAGAGAGGGTCCCTTCCCAATAATTTTCACTTCGTCAGTTTACCATGTACTTTTATAATATTATTATGTTTGATACATTAATACCTTGGTTTCTCACATGGGGACAAAATATCAAGACGTATAGAAGAAAATGAGTAAGAAGTTATCAAACTATGGTCGACGAATTGTATTAATAAGGCTGACTTATGAGGGTTGTGAATTTAGTTGATGCAGTGGCGTATTTAAATTCAGTGCCGTCTGAGGCTACTCGAAATTGGTCGCCCCCCCCCCTTCGCCAGCATTTAATCATGATTAATATTTTCGTGGCATTTTGCTGCTGCTTATTTCTTTATTGTTTTTAGTGTTCCGTACTAAAATTGGAAAAACGGAACACTTATGTCTGCCCGTCCGTCCCGTCGCAAGCTCCCAGATCCAAAAGGTACAAGCTAGAGACTCGAAATTTGGCATAGTTAAAGCTTGTTATGGCCCAATGCTGTGGTTTAGATATGGATAAATAATTCGAATAATTATGGGCAATAATGGGGGTCACAGGTTATGGAATAAATGAAAAAAAAATCAACTCCACCGAGTGGGGTGTCTAAAGAAAGCTAGTGATAGAAAACAGTAATATTAAAAAAATATATTTAGTTAAATTTGCTTAAGAAAAAAAAATTAAAAACCGCGAAAATCGCTTGTGCCACCCCATTTATTTTTCTAGAGTAATAATCGGAAAAATCTGAAATAAATTTAGCAAGTGTTATCATAAGTCATAACGTCAGGATTGATAAAAAGTATAGACAACATTGTAAAGTTTAGTATATTTTGAAGAAATTACAGATTTTTGACGCAATGTGCATATCTTACAAGTAGTTAACTATAATGAATTAAACATACGAACTCAAGTCCAAACGCGTGAGTGGGCTATGCAGCTAACTAGAGATACAACTGTATAACCATGGAAACGAAAAACATGTTAATTATAGTAATTATTAGTAAAATATGTCTAGTGGGCTTGAGAATGGCCGAGAGTGTAGCAATGCTGTTGTTTACATGGCGTTGCTATGTTTCCTCTATTACAAGTCCCCAGTTCCCGGCTTCTAGCCCGAGAGCTGGTAAACGTGTCAATTGGATTTTCAATTTATTATTAAAAAAAATAATGAATTGAAAATATGAATTGGTGCTAGGCCCAAATAACCCTAGCTGTTGGTAGTCTTTAAAAAAAATACATTATAAGGATTTTCAAGAATCCACCGTAAGAAATGTTTAGAAGCGCTCTTGCTCAAGTGCAGAATTAACATTGCGAGGGGACACACACATCAGACAGTCAGACATTTGCCTGCATACAACTGAACGTCCCTACTGACTCACTTCCTCACTTATTTATATTGTTCAAATATGTGCAATCAGCATGATATTTATGTGGGTTTGTTGATCAAATCCGTACAATTCGCACTGAACTATTAAAGTCAAATTAGAACTGCTACTTGTAGTTAGAATTCTGTTTTTCAACAAACGAACATATTTTTACCCAACTAAGAAAAATTTCCAATTATTCATGACATCATCATCCCATCAACATTTGATAGTATTCTCAAAATGTTCTACGTCATATATAAACGACTCTGTAATTAAAAGAAGTTCTACTGGTATTCTTCAGATAATAATATTGCGCTCTTTTATATTTAAGGATAAATAAATCCTCCAGTCGTCTTCATCAAATCATAATTATTGACATAAACATATTAAAAAGCAATTGATTGAAACAATAGTATTTGAATCTAGAAAGTAAATGCAATCTGCGCTTAGATCATATATAATTGGACTGAGAAAAAAATCGAGTGTAAGGATTAAATCAATCAGTAGTTGACTCAAAAATCGGGGGCCCCTCGAGGCTAGGGGGCCCCGGTGATTGCCACCTGGAACACCTGTAGTAGATACGCCACTGATCGCTCTGTGCTATTGTAAAAACATAACATTTAATTAAAATAAATCTTTTAGTCCTGAGAGTACGTACTAGTCTTAGATCTGGAATTGCTAGAATCAAGTTCAAATAGTAAGAAGAGAATTTGGCCAAAATACACGCTGTTCTAACACATTGGGAAGTTCTGTAGTGCCAACAAAGGTTTTAAAATTGATAGAACCAGTTCATAATCGCCAGAACTGCACCAACAAACACACATTTATATCAAATTAGAGAAAAAAGACGAAAATATGTGATAAATGATTAGTGCTCGAATACTAGACTCAGTGGCGGACTTTCCATAAGGGCGACTAGACCCAGGCCTAGGACGACCAAATATTAGGGGCGGATAGTCTAAACCGCGGCCAGCGGCAGCGAGCATCCGCTATCTAGCTCAAGCACGTGCGGGACGCGGCGGCGTGCACTGAGAAAACTCTTTTTATTACGGTCTCGTAACTTAACAGGCACAATTTGTAGTTCCTCTATAGCTATATAAATATGGCTGTCTTACTTTTTTCCCTGACAATCAAAAAATATAACTATGACAGTCATTTTCATATGGCTCTGGGAGACATTCATTTATGGCCCCTGTTAGAAACTTATAACATACTATAGTTGTGACTAGTTGACTATAGTAAGTTATACTTACGACTGTATACATTATCTAACCATATTATTTTATTCACCAGATCTACCGGGCGGCTGGTATCTACTAAACGGCCTAGTGCGGCCAAGACTGCTAGTACGCCTTTAACAACTTATTATGCCTACTTCTACCAGCATATTAAATATGGAATCATATTTTGGGGTTGTAGCATATCGGAACTCCATAGTCTTCTTAATGCAAAAAAAATCCATAAGGATTATTTTCAAGCTTGGATATCGTGACAGCTGCAAAGATTATTTTATAAGACATCAAATTTTAACTGCTCCGTCTATCTACATTTTTTACTCGCTTTGTCACATTCGGAAATATTTTTGGAAGTACTTCACTCACAGTACACTGCATAGTTATCAGACACGTAATAACAATTTGATTTTACTCCCTAAACCGAACTTAAGTCTCTTTTGCAATAGCCCAGAATATTCAGCTTTAAAAATTTTCAACAGTCTTCCTGCTGAGCTGAAGTCACTTCCTTTCCCTAAATTTAAAAGAGAGTTAAAGACTCTTCTAATTAAATCATGTTTGTAATCAGTTAATGAATTTTATTCAATTAATTATAAATATCTGGATGACCGAGCTTTGCTCGGATGAGTTCAAAAAAAATAGTACTTAAAGTTCCCATTTCATCAAAATGGTTAGTCGTTTTTAAGAAAAAAAATTCGACTGATGACCAGTCCTATACTTCCCACCTAGTAAATATTTGCAAAAAATAAACACTCTTTTTTTTTATTCTTTGACTAGGCCCAAATAACCTTAGCTGTTGGTGGTCTTTAAAACACAATTTAATTTTTATTCTTTGAAAAAAGCATGGCCCTCTTTTTTGTTTGGTGATCTACTGATGGCTAACTTAATATAGCAAAAATCATGGTTACCTTGATTTACGTACAATTTTTATTTTTTTTAGTAAAATATTTTTTTTCTCGAAAACTATACATTTTAGAGAAAAAAATATTTACATTTTTTTCATATTATAACATCTAGAATCCATTTATATTTTTTTTTACCTATGTTAATACGTGCCATTGAGAACGTTTTTTTGAATATCTCAGGATCCACTGAACCGATTTGACTCAAAATCTAATCAGATCTAAGTTAAAGACTGATAAACACAATAGAACAATCGGCATGCCCGTATGTTGTTCCGTTCTTAAGATATCGAAGGCGAAAAATTGACCACATACACACACACACACACACACACACACACACACACACACACACACACACACACACACACACACACACACACACACACACATACAGACATCAGTCAGAAAATGATCTTAAACGATTGCTAGGGTCTCAAAACGTGAAAATCTGTTAAAATCTCGAAATATTGTTTTCGGACTGAATCCATTACTTCCCTACCATAGTAGAGGTGGGAAGTAAAAATTATATACCTATAAGTAGTAATATTATTATACGTCAGTATACGTCATACTACATAACGTATGTACCTACATATTTTCAAATAATTACTGATTATTTTAATAAGTTAAAGATTGACTGTCAGAGTAATTTGACATAAACAATGAAAATAGTTTGTTTTTTCCAAAGCCTACTCACCACACAACACTGTTTTATAACGTTAAAAAAACTGTTTTTTAAAATGATAAAATCGATAAGAAAACGAATTTTTCCAGGGATGAGACCTAGCTAGATCGATTTTTTGCCCCCCCCAAAACCCCTTTTCAGTAAATTTCATCCAAATCGTTAGGGCCGTTTTCGAGAAAATATTTATATAGGTACATAGGTACATATATACAAGATTTGCTCGTTTAATAATATAGGGATTATTAAATACTTTTGTACGACGAATCCTGCTCACTGCTATATTGGACAATAAATATATTCTATTCTATTCTAACTACACTCCATTACTTCATCATTAATTATTACAGTATCCACTATAGATAAAAGTATTATTACGATTGAATGTATGAAATTATAAATTGGCAGCTACTACCAAAAGTAGTACTGAATTCACTGTATTCGGTCTTTATATATAATAATGAATGTAAATTGTTTAAAATGTGTCATTCTTAACCGTAAATTGATTTCAAAAAAGAAGAAGATTCTTATTCTAAATGTCACCTCTATATTTCTTTGTTTCTGTTCTTGTATAAATTGAAAACGGCCGAACCAATTGCGTCTAACTTCTAAGGCCTATCGCGCACATGCAATCATCACTTTATTGTGCAATAGTTTGGTTGCGGAGTCAGTACCAAAGATTTATATTATGGCAACACGCACACATGCAATTGATGTAAAGTTGGCCTACCAAAGAATTTGTGTTTTGACAAAAACTAAACGATTACACAACCGCGAGCAATTGTTTTGTGTCGCACATGTTTAAATACGTCTAAGCTCACTTGCAGCCAAACAGTTGTACGAGCCGGTCAGTTTTTGGATAACTGCGCCAAGTCTTTCTGATGGAGAGATCGCTTTCCTCCACAGTGACACCGTATCTTAGTAAGTGCAAATCCCAAAGTTCATCAAAACTGTTAACTGTGTGATATAATAAACCATCAAAAATATTCTTGTAAAGAAAAAAAATGCCAAGTCTCGCAACACTTTCCCCGTAAAAAGTTTTGAGATCCCGAAAAGTACCAAGTCAGCCATTCTATTACCTTTGACTATGAAGATAGCAAATTACTCGATAGTTGTCTTAAAACTACACAGGTAAAATAAAGAATAATTTATAAATAATATTTTATGACTGTAAACTTGTAGTACCTTTTGAACTTGGCAATCACGTGGCATAGGTGCACTGTGATGAGATATTGTTTTTATTAAAACTTTACCGCACGGTATCATATATCCTGATACTATGTGATTGCCAAGTTCAAAAGGTACTACAAGTTTACAGTCATAAAATATTATTTATAAATTATTCTTTATTTTACCTGTGTAGTTTTAAGACAACTATCGAGTAATTTGCTATCTTCATAGTCAAAGGTAATAGAATGGCTGACTTGGTACTTTTCGGGATCTCAAAACTTTTTACGGGGAAAGTGTTGCGAGACTTGGCATTTTTTTCTTTACAAGAATATTTTTGATGGTATCTCAGTTCTTTTTGTAAGGTTGGAAAGGGAAAATTTGAATTTTCTCGTTACATGTACGTGAAACCCAGCATGCATACCAAATTTCAGCTTTCTCTGACTATAAAGACTTTAGAAATCTGCAACACCCCCTTTTAGGGGTTGGAGGAGAAAGATCACACATGTTTGAATTTCCTCGTTAATTGTACGCGAAACCTAGCCTGCATACCAAATTTCAGCTTTCTCTGACTACGGACTTAGCCTATAATAATAGAAATATGCACCACCCCCTTTTAGGGGTTGGAGGGGGAAAAACATAGATTTGTTAATTTTCTCGTTACTTGTACGCGAAGCTCAGCCTGCATACCAAATTTCAGCTTTCTCTGACTAAGGACCTATAGAAATCTGCAACACCCCCTTTTAGGGGTTGGAGGGGGAAGATCACACATGTTTGAATTTCCTCGTTATTTGTACGCGAAACCTAGCCTCCATACCAAATTTCAGCTTTCTCTGACTACGGACTTAGCCTATAATAATAGAAATATGCACCACCCCCTTTTAAGGGTTGGAGGGGGAAAAACACAGATATTGGAATTTTCTCGTTACTTTTACGTGAAACCCAGCCTGCATACCAAATTTCAGCTTTCTAGGACTACTGGAAGTGCCCTAGCTTTTTGATGATCGCTATGTCAGTGAGTGAGTGAGTGATGACAAAATAGACAATTTTGAGGATTGAAATTTTCTGAACTATATTGTTTAGAAACTTGTAATTTGGGGAATTAGTTAAGACCGTTAGGTACAATCTCTAGCGAAATTTTCAGCCTTCTGCTTGCATTTGTAACAGAGATATAGAAAGTTGAAAAGTGCCTTGAGTTGCTTCGAGAAAAGGTATACACGGTAGCGGCCGTCTGTTGATTGCTCGATTAAAAAACTTCTCCGGGTAGGGTCGCAAATCTTCGTTCAGTTTATAAAACAGTCCTTTCACTAAACGTTGTGACATAATTGGATGTACCCTGCAATATCGCGCCTTGTTTCTCCTAATTTTCTTATATCTTTTCTCAAGTGCGTACACCGTAGCTATAACTCGACGAAATCCATGTTGAAACTAAACAGTTGAGTTGCGTTTGTGCGAACATATATTCGATTGATGGTTTAGTTGCATATGTGAGCGAAGTTTGCCAAATTACGGATCAAACCGTTGCGCAACTATTGCAAAACTAAATATGTAATTGCATGTGCGCGCCTAGCCTATACGTTTCATAAGGGAAGGTTGGACAAGACGGGGTCTTCAAGGTTTGAAATCGAATTTCGATTATTTTACTTAACAGAAATCGGAAGGCTGTACACGTGTAAAATGTCCTGTTTTATCCTACTGTTAGGGTAACTGTGATCGTAGCAACGAGGGCAAGTACGGATGGCATCATATTCCTTTGGACCGTAGCCTAGGAATAATGGCATTCAGTCATCGCAAATCTGGCAGAATACTCAGGCTTGACCAGAATCAAGATACAACCCAGTACAATAAATTAACTCAATGCTCCTTGCCCTAGGGCTGATGAAATTTGTAGTTTTTACAGTCTGCTTCCTGAGTGGAAGCACTTAACAATAAATACATGCAATAACAAAACATAATATATACATGGGTAGGTAGGTATATATTCAGTCGAGCGAGCACGTGGAATGTGTTCAACTCAACAATACGCCTGGGTACGAGTGGGCAGATGTCGCTGAACGAGTGTTGATAAACTAACTGAAGATAGGGATCGAACGCAGACGGACAGGGATGGATTGAACCGACCAGAATAATTAACATATACACAAATGGATGCTATTAGGTCGCTTATCATTTTCATATCGATTTTATAACAGTAACCGAATGCCAGGATTATTTAAACTTCGTACCAAATCATATTTTGATTTTAATATTTTTAACACAAAAAAAAATGTAATCATTACTTTCGCTGGTTGTTAATAACGAATCAAGGGAAATACCAGGAAGACCAATAAGTATTTGAATACTCAACAGACTGGTGGTTCATTTACATATACTTAAAGACAATTGTGTTTCAAAGATCTGGTTTATGATTTGTTATACTATCGAATGTTTTCACCCGGCATTGGATAATTGGGTAAACTCTATCAATATCATTATAATTCAGCTTATTTATTCTCAAAACTGCCCCTAGTGGGAAAGTTTTGGGGTAGTTCTGATTTCTTTCATTCTACCTGTATTTACGGGTCCTGAATCCGAATCTGAGATTTGCTAACAAAATATCGTGACGCAACATTGATAAAATCGCAAAAAAAGTGAAAAATTTCTGCTTTTCTCTGAAGTTTTGCGTAAAACTCGAAAACTATTTACTTTTAGTAAATGGCCTGTTTACAGAAATTAAAGTACGTAAAGTTCTCTACAAATATTACTATTTATTTTTTCTTTCAGAAGAGCCGTTCGGTCTTAAGTGACAGTCGAAATTTGGCGTATTTTGGCGGTCTCTGCAAAACCCACTTTTTCGATCCAAAACTTTACTTTTTTTATTAAAAGGCTGTCAGATAGTGATTTTCACCTATAGATTTGTGGTGTTAAAAATGGCTTCTGACGTGTGTTTTATTTGTGATAAAGTACTGGATAATGATGTAGAAAAGGTGACGACGGTGCGGGAAAAAAGTTTGAAAACATTTATTGAGTCTAGCAAGAAGAGGAAGGATGATCACATCATGTTCAGCTAAGTAAAAAATCTACAGTTGAGGTTCATGAGCGATGTAAGAATGATTACCGCTCATTTGAAGAAAGTTGTGGAGGGTAGGGAGCAAGTCCAAAGACGTTCTACTGAACCACCTTTCAATTTCAAAACTCAATGTTTTATGTGTGGCCTCGTCATAACACCTGAGTTCATAGAACAGCAAAGAAAAAAGAAAACTAATCGCAATATGGTGTATCAGGTTCGAGTTTTAAAAGTCAAAGAAACTGTTATGATAGAAAAACTAAATAGCAATATTTGTAGAGAATTTTACGTACTTTAATTTCTGTAAACAGGCCATTTACTAAAAGTAAATAGTTTTCGAGTTTTACGCAAAACTTCAGAAAAAAACAGAAATATTTCACTTTTTTGTGATTTTGTCAATGTTGCATCACGAAATTTTGTTCGCAAACCTCAGATTCTGATTCAGCACTCCAAAATACATATAGAATAGAAGAAATCAGAACTACCCCAAAACTTTCCTAGTGAAAACACAATATTACTGAATTATTACCCCAGTGATGAGTGTGCAAGAGTTGATTGTTATCCCGTTACAGCGCACTATCTTTTAATAAACCGATGCCCTATTCTGCCTGTGGTCAAATTCGACCAATTGTTTCACATAATTAGTTGTAATTTATTTGTCCTCCCCCGCGAGAAATTCTTTCTCTGCGAAGCGAAGTCGGTCTGGTGGTGTTCATCAAATTTTAAATTGAAAATACATATGTTCATAAAGCAAGGAACGCCATAAATCGTGCTTTTGTCACATGTCGATATCTTTAAAAATTGAGAAGTCATAGTTTTACGTTTTTAACACGCGTTACGAGTACTTTCATACCAAATAAAAAAAAATCTGTCCAAGAATTCATAGGAAATTTAATGTCCTAAGCGATGTTTTTTGTCCTATCTCGATAACTTCAGACATTTTTAAATTATAAGCTTTTAAGTCCAAGCGATTTAAATGAAGAATTGCCAAATAGAAGAAAAAAACTGATTTTCAAATGAACTTAAATGCTTATAACAACATTTTTTAAGTTATCGAGATAGGCTCATCAGCCCGAAAGAATTTTTCACCGTGTTTGACAATAGAAACCGGCCGTGAAAGTCTACACAATTTTATTATCGAGATAGGGCCAAAGCATCGTTTAGGTCTTAGGGCATTAAATTTCCTGTGGATTCTTGGACAGATTTTTTTTATTCGGTATGGCAGGTACTCGTAACGCGTGTTAAAAAATCACGTAAAACTCTGTGATGATTTCAACTTTGACTGCCTATAGCTTTTCAAATTTTAAAGATATTGATATGGGACAAAAAGCATTATTTAGGGCGTTCTTGCTTTATATGTATTTTCAATTTAAAATTTGATAAAGAACACAATAAACAAAGCTATTAAAAAGGACATTACATTTTAACCATTGCAGGCTACCAAGGTTACAAAAAGCGCCTGATTTTCAAGAAGCTGTAGAACGTTTACCATTAGTCCCACAAAAAAGTTGTGGGAAAGAAAATTGTAGGAAATGTAATCCTCTTTAAAACATTACATAGTGGAAGAATTGCTTAAGTCGACCGTTTCTGCGATATACATATAGCAAAAAAGTGGTAAAATTTCGTGGTTTTTCGGCCGCCAAAAGTTGTTTTATAGAAATTCCAGAGGGCTCCTAGGCTAACTCCTGCCCTAGCACTGGTTCGCCAGTTGGGCAGGAAATTCTTCTGTAATTGAAATATGTATACATTGTATGTAAACCCAAAAAGGAATAAATTTATTTTTATTATTATTTATTAGTATACCCTAAGGTATCATGTACTTGAAAAAGTCTAAATCTATAGACGAAACGTCGTACATTTAATTTAATAAATCAAATTATATTGTCCACTATCCTGCGATTTTCCTTAATTTTATTATAATCATGATGGACACGATTTCTAATATAAACCCTAAGGTACCTTCATATTTTTGGTGCTTTTATCCGCCAGGTAACGGTAATCTTGAAATACAGCTACCTCACTAAAATTAATACCTAATGATAAACTGAAAAGAAAAAAAAGTTGCTAGAATGTACTAGTATATGAGTGGTGTGGAAGATCTGGTTCGGCGTCAACCATACTCGTATTAAATAGGACTTGGAATTCTTAAACGCATTTTTATTATGTAGAACGAAAATATACGCCAAAACTCTAAAATCTGAAGAAACATTGAAAGATTCGTTGAAGCACAATGATTTATTACATTTGATTGCTATTTAAATGACATATGTGACGTCAGTAACAACTATAACGTCAGAGCTGCTTTGTTGTTTTGTTCTGCATAAAAAAATTCTATGCAAATATCCTATTTCACTCGTGAATACTCGCAATGTTGTATGGGGGACCGGCCTAATGCGAGGACAGTTCTGTTATGATGAGGACCGAGGATTAGTTAGTAAACACAATATGCACGCAAACGATATATGTTTACAACGCATCCGAGGTGACAGTTATGTTTATTTCGCGTTGTCATCTTGTCACAGGAATGTTAAATGTGCAACAAGAGCTGCTAGCTGTGAGATGAGACCACCGTCTCCTCCTCACTTACTCAACACACCATAGGTCTGAGATCGCACGCGTCCGGTCAAGAACTATAATCAATATTAAACAAATAACATTTGAATATGCTAAATAAATCATTAGGTATGTTTCTGTACAGAAATCCAAAACGGTCCGTGGACGTTAGGGGTGCTGCAGTGCAATTTTTATTGTTCCAACAGTCGTCTGACCAAACACCTGATTGCTGTCCCAACAAAACTGCAAACCGTCCGCTGATAAACCGAAAAGTTCAATAGCCGTCTCACCAAATCCCTGAATGCTGTTTTAACAGATTTGCAAACCATTTACTGACAATCAGAAGCGTTTGCTGATAGTACGCGAACTTTTAATCATACATACGCGCGATTTAGGATAAAGTACAACATCGCGATTTGACGATTACTCAGCTACTTGAAATTTCTCGTGAATCGTGATACATCAGTTGTGTAATGTTCGACGGAAGTTTTTGAGGTTAACAAACAAGTTTCTAATTAGCCATATTTAATTAAGTCAGAAACTTGTTAATTGTAGGAACAAACCTATCACTTGAAACTAATTAATTCCAAATCAGCATAGGAAAATAATAGGCTGATCATTTGTAGCACACGACTAAATAAGATAGGCTGCCTAAACTTTAATAGAACCAAAGACTAATGCCAGGTTTATCGTACATTTAACACGCTGTTTTGTTAATCGCTGTTAAATTTTTACACCGAATAACGCATAAAACATACGAAATAACCATAGAAATAACAGCGAATTAACAAAACAGCGTATTAAATAATGTACGATAAACCCGGCATAAGATTTGTAAGACGCGTCACTTGAACAAAGAAGATAATCTTCGAAAGTGGTAGATAATCCTACCAATTTAAATACTAGATCGTATTCTTTCTCTACCTACCACAGACTATAATATTATGTACCTATTTCAATATTTTTACCGCACATCTCATCGGACATTTACACGTGTGACAAATGCTGCATTAATAGTAGATTGTATATCTAAATGCAGAATGGGGTATATTACTGACGAGTGGTGACAGTATGTAAAAACGAGCGATAACGAGTTTTTACAGTCACACGAGGCATGATGTCATTACACACGAGATATATATGGTATTTTTTGCCATACCCACTACAAAATACCTACTTTTCACTTCATTTAAAAAAAAATGTTGACAGTTCATTTGCGTCGCCATCTTTACTTTTACAGTAGGCCGTGAGTATGTAATCGCAAGCGGATAGAGCGATTAAACAGAAGTTGCTATGGCAACCATTTACTTACCGCACTTGGGATGTAATGAAAACACTTTTGCTCGCCTTCCTCTTAAATGACCCAACACAGGCCGGTATACATGCATCGAAAGTAGTTATTTTGTAGTGGGTATGGCAAAAAATATTAATTATATTCCAGTCTTATCGTATAAAAATTGAACTTCGCACGTCGTATGATCTACTCATTTCGTTTCTCTTGAGGGCAACCGATCTTACAGAGATAGATATCCTATAAATCATATACCATATAGAATTAAATAAAATGATCTGATTGCCGAAGAGGTCCCACCGTTTTTGAGAATTTATTAGTGTATTTGCCATATGGCACATACACTATTGGCGTCGGTCGGATGGCGGGACCTAGGGGTCGGACCAAAATTTCTCGACGTTTCATAGCCTCCTGAACACTTTGGCACCATTTTTGGAAATGTCTGTTTATATATGTATATATATATTTATATATTTGGATATATATATATATATATATATATATATATATATATATATGTGTGTGTGTGTGTGTGTGTGTGCGGGCTATAACTTTCGAAAGAGTTAATTGATTTTGACGAAATTTGGTAGGCACGTTGAAATCCATCACCGCACGAAGCCTATTTAAAATGGGCCCAATCGGACCATTTTAAGGGTGGTTTTTAGGGGTTGAAAAATGTTTTAGGGCCCAAAAATGCCGAAAAAATTCTCAGAATCGTTTCAAAATTGAAATTTAACCCTTTAGTAACGACTAAAATGTACTGCTAAAATTTTAATAAAATCGGCCCGACAGGACCGGACTTACAAATTTTATGAAAACACTAGTTTGCGGATAGTGCTTTACTTACTGAAGGGTGTATTTAATTTAGTACCGAGGTTGCATTGATAAAAATATTGAAATTAAGAAAAAAAATATTATTTTAAGGGATGTATTAAGGGGTTAAATTTTTTATTTTGTCCAAAAACAAACATAATAAATCCACAATGCCAGTATTAGCAAATACACTATATTGTCGGCAGGGTTTGGGCACTGCGACCCGAGTTTTTTATATTTAAAATGTTAGAGAATTATTTTCAAGTGACTTGGCGTATGCTTCGATTTTTTTCTTCTGCTACTCTCTTGGCCGACCCGCCACGGCGAGTCCCTCCTAATCCCGGACTCCCAGACTAGAGCTCTGTCAGTTCCCCCGTCTCGGGGCATGTGCTAAGCAGATCTGCCTATTTCTTTTTTTTATATAGCATCGAAATATTATGGGGAATTGGATGATAAAAAATAGCCATTAATCTTATTTTATCAAAAATCTCACATATTCCATTTTGTCTCGATACAAAAAAAAAAAATTCGACTGATGACCAGTCCTATACTTCCCACCTAGTAAATATTTGCAAAAAATAAACACTCTTTTTTTTATTCTTTGACTAGGCCCAAATAACCTTAGCTGTTGGTGGTCTTTAAAACACAATTTAATTTTTATTCTTTGAAAAAAGCATGGCCCTCTTTTTTGTTTGGTGATCTATTGATGGCTAGCTTAATATAGCAAAAATCATGGTTACCTTGATTTACGTACAATTTTTATTTTTTTTAGTAAAATATTTTTTTTCTCGAAAACTATACATTTTAGAGAAAAAAAATATTTACATTTTTTTCATATTATAACATCTAGAATTCATTTATATTTTTTTTTACCTATGTTAATACGTGACATTGAGGACGTTTTTTTGAATATCTCAGGATCCACTGAACCGATTTGACTCAAAATCTAATCAGATCTAAGTTAAAGGCTGATAAACACAATAGAACAATCGGCATGCCCGTATGTTGTTCCGTTCTTAAGATATCGAAGGCGAAAAATTGACCACATACACACACACATACACACATACACACATACACACACACACACACACATACAGACATCAGTCAGAAAATGATCTTAAACGATTGCTAGGGTCTCAAAACGTGAAAATCTGTTAAAATCTCGAAATATTGTTTTCGGACTGAATCCATTACTTCCCTACCATAGTAGAGGTGGGAAGTAAAAATAAATAAAAAACGATTTACTAAATAGTTAGAATGTGTGAGACAGAGGTCGCTTCTATATATCAAACCCCCATCGCGACAAATGAACAACGGAGCGACATAGTGACGTAGTAAAGGAGATACAAATCGCATTTTGTACAAACAATATTACACTGCGTAGATACACTGGACGGGGCACAGTTAAGACTAAAGAGTAAATAAGTTTTAGAAGTGGCGACGCTCTAAGCCGTTTCTTACATCTTTAGCATAGAATTTCAATAAGCCTTTCACTAGTTCTTTTAAATTGGTAATTTATAAAAAGGTACGTGAATTTTAAATGTCGCGGTCGCATTCTGAGAAGGCCAAGCCAGGCCGCTTTCGGAGTAAAATAGAATTTATATTTTATCGATTTTATTTTTGGTGGCTCTGTTTTCAAAAAATACGAGATTTTAAAATCACAACACACTAAAGGTGCGTTGATAAAATGTCACAAATTATATAATTAATGGCGGTAGTTGGTAGAATAAGAGAGATTTACCGACAGCGGTTTCCCTTTCTTCCAGTAACAGTAGACATAAAGAGAAATGAAGTTTTCGTTCCATGAAAATTCGTCATAGCACGTACCGAAAATATACGATAGACTGTCAATTTGGTTGTAGTTGTCCTCTCGAAAATCAGCTTTCTTGTTCAAATGTCATCTCTTGTAGAACTTACGTAGGTACCTACTCTTTGGTCCAGTATATGAAATCTATATCGTTCAACTAGGACAGAAAACTAAATTCGCATAAGCCGGGTATATCTATAAATCTATCGTCTTCTATATATACATATAAAATAAGAACGTCCTGACTGACTGATTCATCAACGTCCAGGTCAAACCGCTGAAACTAGAAACTTGTAATTTGGACAGTATGTTATTTTTGTGGCGTAAGTACGCACTAAGTAGGGATTTTGCGAAATTTAACCCCTAAGGGGGTGAAAAGGGGGGTGTAGGTTTTTTGACACAATTAACGCCTATAGGCCAAACCGCTGAAACTAAAAACTTGGACAGTAGGTTCTTTTTGTGACGTAAGCACCCACTAAGGGATTTATCGAAATTCAACCCCTAAGGTGGTCGAAAGTATTTGAAAATTGAACTTCCAACTTTGGACCTACTCCTTAATACACACCTGAACTTATAAACTACGATATTTATCATTTATCTTTCGTCGAATCTTTATGTTTACTAATCGCGATTGGGAACTTGTCATTAGCATGCATATGTCGAGTGGCAAAATGGAAGAAGAGGGGTGTTGCGTCCTCTTAATAATTAATAACCAGTCTGTATATTATGCAAAGTGGAATCGCGATGTTAATATTCACTTCTGATGCAACTCTGCACACGCCTATGCTATGTAGAATTACCTATCACCATTTTTTATCCAATAGAAATAATACGCTGTATACTTGTACATATAACATCATATTATGTATAATTTGATTTCAGTATTCTTATCCCATCCTGTTTATTACAGAGTTTACGAGATATATTGTTGTTTTATTTATTTATAAAATCACTAATCCATAATGCTTTGACACTGGCGTCAAATCAAAGAAAAAGAAACATTGTATATCAACATTATCAACACAGGTATATAACGAGATGCCTTGTCTTCTGTGCTCCTGGTCTTGAAACCAGTGATTTCATATTGTATTGAAGAACAGCCTTTGCATTTCTCTGTATCCGTTCTAAACATTTCAGTGTTAACGACTCTATTAGGTTCGATTTTGACGAAACTCGGTGACTTAGAAATATAATAATGTATACAAATGAATGTTTAAGTTTTCATTAGTGTTTGAAACACCCATAGAAAATGTCGTAACATTATGATGCATCATAGGAAAAATTTATTTTTCAAACCTATGTCACCGTTGGGACTCTAAGAAACTTCCACATTCGCGGTGGCTGAGATACTTTAATCGTACCAACAATTTAATAATTTGTATAAATAATAATAATGGTACAGAAACTTCAAGTACATACTATTTTTTTTACCACAGTACGTCCGGGTTAAGATAAAAGTTTTCGTTATAATCGACATTAACGTAAAAACATTTTTGATAAAAAATTATTGACAGAACTGCTATGGATATTATTGCAGAGCTGTTACTATATTATATTATAATTTCTTGGCTAGGTCTTCAGCGCATTCATAAAATCAATGGTAGAGCGTAACACGGTAGCCACTGGAATCCCGCTCCCATTATCTTCTGTACCCCGGCGTCTCGCGCCCCGCAACAATATATTAAACATAAACACACGGACGTGTTTCCAGTTTGGTTCAGAACTGTTGCTCTGCCCAACGGACTTCTCTATCGTCGCCAAAGCTTCTTCACATGTTAAAAATATAAAATAAAATATAAGTATAATTAAATTTTCACTTTGATAAAGATCGCATGATTTTTCTAAGATTACAAGATGGCGGATTCAAAATGGTGGCGATCTTCTATTTCAATTGTATCTTATAAGCTTTTCGCAAAAATGTTCTGTTGTATAATGAAAATCGCATCAAAATCGGTTCACCCAATAACGAGAGTTTATGATGCCACTGACAAAAAGACAGATATTCTACATTTACTTTAATAGTCTTTATTATTAATTTGTTTAACCCCTACTTAAATAGTTGCACATTGAAATTCCAAACACCGGTTAATTAAATCTTACTATCTGAGGCCTAAATTAACTTGCAAAAACAAAACTGATCCCGCGATACACAAACATATTAAATTAATAAATATCTGGTATAAAATTCTAGTACAATTCAATGATTTTGTATCATTAAGAGAGACCGTCCTGAACACGCATACACAATGTGAGCAAAATCAATCCATTGATTTGTGCTTAAAATCGATTTCCCCTGTATATCCCCCTATATTATTAAACGAGTAAATCTTGTATATATGTATCTATGTATATATGTATCTATATAAATATTTTCTCGAAAACGGCTCTAACGATTTTGATCAAATTTACCAAAAAGGGGTTTCGGGGGGCAAAAAATCGATTTAGCTAGGTCTCATCCCTGGAAAAATTCGTTTTCCTATCGATTTTATCATTTTTAAAAACGGTTTTTTGACCTGTCAAAACATTGTAATATCGTGAGTAGGCTTTGGAGAAAACAAACTACTTTCATTATTTATATGTCAAAATTATCTGACAGAATTTTTAACTTATTAAAATAATTCGTGAACTATTTGTATAGTAAAAAATAACAGAAATAAAAACTAAACATAATTATGTAAGTAGTTTTAACTAATATTTAAATAAATAGGTACCTAAGTATGTTATTTTTATATTACCTATATAAAATATGTATATTATGTACGTTAAATATAGTATGACGTATAATCTTACCTAGACTTTTTTTTCTCAAAAACGAATAACGATTTTGATGAAATTTACAGAATGGGGATTTTTCGGGGCGAGAAATCGATCTAGGTAGGAATCTTGGTCCCAGAGGGGAGCAATTAAAAAAAAAGGGTTTTTTTATTTATAACTCGGTCAATTGTCAGATCGATTCGAAGCCTATTTCTACATAGATTTTGTATAATATATCACAAGGGTTAAAACTGTAAATGAACACTAATATAAGAAGTGTCTTGCACAATATGTAAACAATGACAAACAGGCGGCCCGAAGGGCCGCACTTCTGGCACCGCGAGTCTGTGTAAAAACACATCGATTTTTGAAAACTAAAAAAGTTTTGTTTAAAAATTTGCACGGCGGCCCGAAGGGCCGCACTTCTAGCGACGCAGGCATGCAGTATATTAAAACACATCGATTTTTAAAAACTATGGTGAAGATGCATGCAAAAAAGTTTTGCGCTGCAGGTTTATAGTCTGACGTTTGTTATTAAAAGATATAATATGAATTCTATTTCTTCGAAAATCGATTTTTGTGAGTTTTTCAGTAGGTACCTTCTATGCAAAAAAAATATTTGAAATTTACTGGAAGTTGCTAAGATGACATCACAGAGAAAAAGTACTTCGATAAAGTTGATATTTGACATCAATGTTTAAAAACGGATTATTGAAACGACAACGGGCAAGCAGAATTTCATCTGATTCGAACATTTTTACAAGATATTCAATCTATGAAAATCGGTTTTTGCGAGTTCTTCAGTCAACAAAACAATAACGGCGGTAGATTTGAAAATGGCGACCTAAGTAATATTTACAGGAAAAAATGCTTGATTCAAGTTGATACTTAGTTTTTAAGCTTAAAAATACACATAGGTATTTAAAATATTTAACAGAAACAATTATTTAAATTATGTTTCAGAAATAAATTCGTTTCGGAATAATATTCTGAGAAAATAATATCTCACAGCATACAAGTACTATTTTTTTGAACTCATCCGAGAAAAGCTCGGCACCCAGATATTTTCGTACTTATATGGGAAAATGAAAAATATTTTGCTAAAAAATTGAGATCTAAGTGGGTGCCAACTTAGATCTTAATTCTTTTTTCGGCGAAGCTGTTCTGCGTACCGAACTTGGCCCTTTTGCACATTTATGTTTTTGGTGGGATTATCCTTTAACATATTCTATTTTGGTTGCAGCTGAAACATTCACATACAAATTCCTTTCGTTTCTGTTTTCTGATGCTGGTCATATACATGCAAATCAAACGATGTGCATATTATACAGATCAAATTTCACATATAAGTATATGTAATCTTGCCAATGCAAATTTACATTCACAGCGTAACAATCGATTTTATTTTGACGTAAGATAATTCAGAACCAAACAAATGGGCCCAAAACAGCGATAGAATGTGTACAGAATTAGGGATGTGGAAAATAAATTAATTTATAGAAAAATAAAAATAAAGAAAAATCATGTTTTTTCTATAAAGTATAAACATGTTTTTTTTTGGTCTGAAACCGGAAATAAATATCGTTTATTATCACACTAATAAATAAAACGTATACAGGAGTTTTTATCTATAATTTCATTTACCTGTGGATTTTTAAGTACTACATATTTTGTATAGCACGTAGACGGGAGAACGTGCTGAATTTTTGTCTGCCTATTTGTATACCATTACTCGAAAACTGACACTATCAACTGGAACCTAAACTCAAAGTAGATAAGGGTTAAGATAGCTCACGCGAGAGAAACCGCGGTCAAAACCTATAAAAATAGTAATACAGTAGATTTTCAGTATGTGAATGTCTACAGATCAGTTCAGAAAGAAAACGTTGAATTAATGGGAGTTCCTTCTTTTTCTTCTCAGTTCTAAAGTTTAAAACCAAAAAATACTGTGAAATCTAACTTTTCACTCTTTGTGGTTATAATCTGGTGATGTTTAATCAAGACGGTACTAAAAACAAAATAAAATATAGTTACTTCTTACCACAACAGTTTTATTGATGGATGTACATTTCGAAAGCTAAGCTTTCATCTTCAGCGAACACTACATCAACCAACCACAGTGCTCATATATATTTTTATTAAGACGGTACTACTACATTATGAACCGCTATACAATAGTGTAAGGAAATTACGAAAACAAAAATAGGGGTGGCACTCCATACATGTAACTGAGATGGAAAAAAAAATTCCAGTGCACATAAGCGTGTGGGATATCGTTAGATAGGTCTTGAAAAATGCGTGTTTAAAATTACATTGAGAAATAACACTTTTGGAAGTTTTTTATCGCAGAAAAAGCTTTTGAAAAATTCTCAAAACAAGCCGTGAGGTGGGTCGTTTATTAGGACTAAAGTGCGACCCTTGAGGTCCACACGACGAACTTCCCAGTTTGATAAATATTTAATAATAATAATTAAATTAGATATTACACAGAAAAGCAATCATTAAAACATCAATAATTTAAAAAAAAAAAAAAACGGCTGAACCGATTTTTATAAAATTTATGTCGGATCAAAATGACGTTAACACGCCTCGATTGACACCCTTACGAAGTCGATATAATTTTTTATTCGCGAGATATTGTGTAAAATCTACTTTTTTGGAGGTTATTTGGTTAAGAAAAAAGAACGGCTGAACCGATTTTGAAAAAATTTCTTTCAGATCATATTTACGTTAATACGCGTCGATTGGCACCCTAACGTAGTCGATATCATTTTTCGTTCTCGAGATTTCGTCTTTGAAAGAAATGTACACATACGTACGTACGTACACACACACACACACACACACACACACACAGACATCTTTCTAAAAGTAGTGTAAAAATAGTGTAGTGACCTTGAAACATAAAAATTTTTTTTCCTTTTTGATTTCGATTTTCGGACCCATTACAATAACTTCCAATGGGAAGTTAAAAATTGTTTTATAATAAATTTAATGTAGATTCCAACCCTCCAAAAAAAAAGTGTGTGTGTACTTATGTACGCACGTCAGAAGTTATACTTCTTTGGCGTAACAAAACAAAAATAACTCCAAACATTTTATCCCGCGTGCCAGTACTAAACGTTGCTATCCGTTACGCTACGTACATCTACAGTGCTATATAATAGGGTATTATAATCATGAACTTCCGACTAACTTCATGGTGTTAAATTTTCGTGACGCGATGCGCGCGCATCGTAAAAATTCACTCTCATCATTTTTCCATAACGCGCCAAAAGAAGTTTAACTTCAAAAAGTGTGGGACGACCCCATCATGAGACATTATGTCCTTTTGCCTAGGTCAGAAACTAGGTACAGTAACTTTATATCAATGTATTTTACTGACCGGTCGATTATCCAGCCCTGAATAGAATTATAGTACTATGTACAGACGGACGCAGGCTATCCAAAGACAAACTCATCATCTGTGCAAGATGCTTTTTTATAAGAGCTTATAATAACTACTTTGCCTTTTTTGTACGCTAGTAACACTGGCCGTGTCAAAACTATAATATTGTATACAAAATGATGAACGCGTGATGTTTCATGTTGGCGGTCATATATATATTCAGTCGACCATTATACTACAGCGGTTCCAATCCAAGATGTTAATAATAATAACTAACGCACCCTGGTATGTCATTAATGACCGTCTTTACCACGACCTAAAGATTCCCTATGGTATGAGCAGAAATTAAAGCCAGAATAGAGGCAAACAAAAAAGAGGATTGAACAGCACCAAAATAAACTAGCATCGAAATTGATGAAACCAAAGATTTTCATAGATTAAAGAGAAGAACTCCGCAAGATTTATATTTATAAGTTAGTAATGGATGTGTCCATGGGCACATGCCATGCAAGACCTGGAACATTCTTAAACAGTTGCCAAAATGTCTATATAAAGACAGATTGCATGTAAATTTTATTTAAAAAAATATTGCACACTATATCCATTGATGACATACTCAGCAAATCCGCCAAACGAAAGAAGCTGTCAAAAGACATAACGTTAATATAATAATCACGAGATGGCAAACTGTCGATACAGTACGAATGACATACTATGACATAACCACAAATGGCAAGGGTGTGTAACGTGTTTATAAGGTTCGACATGATGTAGGGTCAAAATTAGTGATTTAAATTTGACCCACTACCCATTATTCAATTGAGCTGAAATTTTGCACACAGCTTTGGTTCCGATAACAATGCAATATAGTATATCTAATATCGTTCTAAATCTTAGATGGCGGACGTCCCAAGATGGCGGCTTACCTTTTTCTTTACAACCCCCTTTACATGGGTATCAAATGGAAGGGTTTGACGAGTAGAATACGATAAGCTACGTGACGTCATTCTAAATCCAATATGGCGGACGTTTAATAAAGTAGGTTAGCTGATTATTACAAAATTGGAAATTTAGGACTTTATATTTTTTGTAAATTGAAGAATTAATGTATTTTTCTATTGCATAAAATTAAAAAAATTAATAAAGAGCAAAAAGTAAAATATAAATAACTTAACAAAAACTTTTTTTAAAACAATGGTTTTCTCTTAAACCCAAAATGCACTAAAAAGTAGAAAATAGTTTTTTTTAGTGATTATAAGTTGATCAGAATAATTTTCAACACTTGTAAAAAGAAAATTGGGAGCTCATAAAATATTACAGTTGCTGTTATGTTACAACAACATACTGTCCATAATATCTGTTTCAGCGCCCAATGGTTTTCTTTTTACAAAATAATGTTGAAAATTATTCTGATCAACTTATCATTAAAAATTTTTTTTCTACTTTTTAGTGCATTTTGGGTTTTAAAGAAAAATAAGTTTTTTTAAGTTATTTATGTGATCATTTTATCCAAGTTAGAAGCTATAGCGATCTAGTAAAACTACAGAACCGCCAAAGAAAAAAAAAGTTTGATATTATCAGTCAGACGGTACTAAAAATCCTGAGATTAGATTATACATTGGAGACGCTCGACAACTGAGGTCATTAGTGTCTATTCCAAAAACTCACCTTATTAAAAAAATTAAAAATTTTACGTTGATAGAAGTTTTAAAAGGCTTGAAGTTCGAATTAAAAGGAACGAAATACGAAAAAAAGAGAAAAGTATCAAGTAAAAACACTCCAAAAATCCAAATTAAATTATTTGACACAAATAGTACAAGCCACGGTAGGTTAGTTTTTGTCTACCTTTAAAAGGGCTGACATAATGGATGATGTAAATTAGACGGTAATGCCCTACTTGTCGAACGTCTATAATCTACAATCTATATAAATGATGTATAATAATTAAAAAAAAATGTTTTACATGACTAGCATGCCCAATCTTATCTAAACTCTTTAGATCTTCGGTTGAAGAATTTTTTTTATATTATAAATCTCTGCTATAAAATTATTTTCTATAGGTACTACAATATTAATTTTGAATACTTCTAGAGGAGATATTCTCTCCGTCCGTCCGTGAATGTGTTGTAGCCACAAGAATTTCAACTATTTTATGTTCACCATACCTGGTTAGCCATGGTTCACAACTGAACGTTAACGTTGTCTTGAAATTCACCGTTGTGTCAACGTATTGATTCAAATTAACAGTTCTTTAATATTTCTAAGTAGGGTAAGTCGAGGAGAGTTGGACCACGAGGAGAGACGGACTTTTGCGATAAGTTGTATTTTTCTTTGTTAGATGGCACTAATTTCTGTGTAGACATGTTGCATTGTAATAATAGACGTGCGTTAAGGTGATATCTGTCAAATTCTTACATAATTAGGGAAGTTATTGCAGTTTTATTATTTCAGCCAAAAATTTTATCACGCTTCAAAATTTTAATCATTGTCATTTTTGTTGGCAGTTTTTTCTAGATATTAATTATTTTACTACCAGACAAGGAGTGTGTGCCTGCACCTAACCTAACAAAATAATTCATTTTTTGTTGTCAAATTTACTGTGATGTGGTCCATCTCTCATACCTATGCGTTTAGGATAGTTGGACCGAATGTACGGTTTCAAAACATTAATTCTTTTTAACAATGATAATAATAAAAAAACTCGGGTCGCAGTGCCAAAACCCTGCCGACAATATAGTGTATTTGCTAATACAGGCATTGTGCTGTTATTATGTGAACATAAGTTGGTTTTTGAACAAAATAAAAAATTTAACCCCTTAATACATCCCTTAAAATAATATTTTTTTTCTTAATTTCAATATTATTATCAATGCAACCTCTGTACCAAATTAAATACACCCTTCAGTAAGTAAATCACTATCCGCAAACTAGTGTTTTCATAAAATTTGTAAGTCCGGACCTGTCGGGGCGATTTTATTAAAATTTTAGCAGCACATTTTAATCTTCACTAAAGGGTTAAATTTCAATTTTGAAACAATTCTGAGAATTTTTTCGGTATTTTTGGGCCCAAAAACATTTTTCAACCCCTAAAAACCACCCTTAAAATGGTCCGATTGGGCCCATTTTAAATAGGCTTCGTGCGGTTATGGATTGCAATGTGTCTACCCAATTTCGTCAAAATCAATTAACTCTTTCGAAAGTTATAGCCCGTACACATATATATATAAATATATATATACATATATAAATAGACATTTCCAAAAATGGTGCCAAAATGTTCAGGAGGCTATGAAACGTCGAGAAATTTTGGTCCGACCCCTAGGTCCCGCCATCCGACCGACGCCAATAGTGTATGTGCCATATGGCAAATACACTAATAACAACATTTGAGGTTTACAGACCGTCTAAAGCAATTCAAGAGGTTTTGAAAGCAATAGAAAATGGTAAAATGGGGGTGATTGAAGCGGCAAGAAATTTTGAAATGTCACCAACCACACTAAAACGAGAAAAAGAGATAAAAATATTGATGCCACCCTGTGACTTGTGTGTACGAAATCCAGAAAAAGTGTCTGTTGCTCGTTCACAGGGAAAGTCAAGAACCAAACTCATGTAAGTATTCAAATACCTATATTCATGGTTGTTGGCACCTATAATATTACGTGGTCTATCTCTCCTTACCCCTGTAGGGAGATATGGACCAATAAATGAGTACACATTTTTCAAATTTCTTTATACATTTTATATTTGTTATGACTTTAAGTTACAACAATGAAAAGAATAAACTTTCAACTATAAATAAACACACCTGTAATTTTCTTTATTATTAAAAATAAAAAAAGTTATCGCACGTTCTAAAAAAGTGGTCCAACTCTCCTCGACTTACCCTATAGGTAGGGCTTTAATAAGAATTAAAAAAGAATTCATATACTAATAATTATTTTACAATTGACGAGTATTTCAATTCTCGAGAGCGGGAATATTATCTGACGTAGTCGTATAAAAAAAACATGTCCGAGAAACGACGGGACATTTATAAAATGTTTCGTATATACAGGGTGTCCCACGACGATTTACCCAGGCTCTAGATCCTAAAAAGTTTGAGATATTTGAGTGGGACAAAGACTATACTTTTTAACTATGAGGGTACTTCAAAATAATAGTGAAAACAATGCTTATAAAAAAGCCGCCCTTAAAAATTCAACCCTCAACTTTAAAATGTTAAATGACACCCTGTATATTTTTTATATTTTCTTGTAGGATTTTCAAATCTATTCAATCGTTTTTTCCGATTGAAAATCGGTTAATAAATAGCTGAGAATTACAATTTCCATTCGGAAAGTGTCCTTACAGCATCAGGGATCGTTCTAGGTTTACAAATATTTTTTCACTTGGTATTGGACGATCAGAAAAACGAATGCGATATAACTCTGTCTAGCTCTTCTTCTATTTTTTAAGCACTCACCGTAAATAATAGGTAATCATATCAACGTATTCTTCCGTAGTAAATAAATTTGGCATTTCGCAAAACTATAGTAAGAAAAATATAGAAATCTAACAGGGCTTGAGAATAGCCGAGCGCGTAGCAGTGCTGTTGTTTACATGGCGTCGCTATGGTTCCTCTATTACAAGTCCCCAGTTCCCGGGTTCTAGTCCGACAGCTGGTAAAAGTGTTAATTGGATTTTCAATTCATAATTAAAAAAAATAATGAACTGGTGCTAGGCCCAAATAACCTTAGCTGTTGGTGGTCTTTAAAACACAAGAAACCTAACTTGCACTGCTTATGCTGGGTTTCTCGTTCAATTTTAACAGGCTGTTTTCTTTATTCACGCTATTAAGTGACGGTTGCTATGGTACCTAACGATAAAAATGTTTTGTTTTTTTCCGGAGTCATGGCTAGTTTGATTTAAAGTGTTAAATTGTCCATTTCCTTAGCTATTTATTAACCGATTTTCAATCGTAAAAAACGATTGAATAGAGAATTGAAAATTCTACAAGAAAATATAAAAAATATAGGCACAGGGTGTCATTTAACATTTTAAAGGTAAGGGTTGAATTTTTAGGGGTGTCTTTTTATAAGCATTGTTTTCACTATTATTTTAAAGTACCCTCATAGTTAAAAAGTATAGTCTTTGTCCCACTCAAATATCTCAAACGGTTTAGGAACTAGAGCCTGGGTAAATCGTCGTGGGACACCTTGTATATACAGAGTGTCACTTATAACCCCACATTATTTTTTCCATTTTGCCTTCATAAAACAGATTTACAGATTATGTTAAGATACTTGTCGGCTTTTGCGAGAAAGAGATATTCTCAAAAATGTCCGAACATTTTCAGTGTCATGTCCATAAATATCCCGGCATTTAAGAGTCCGGATAATTACATATACCCGACTAAAAGAAATTTTTTGAAAAACATATCAAACGTGAACAATGAGGAATTGTGAACTGGGTTTAGAATTATTTACGATTTTTTGTAGGTTCATAGAAATCTATCTACTGTTCAGTCGCATCCTCCAAATCTTGAAGCGTTAGAGACTGGTTATTATTTAGTAATTAACAATAAAAGGAGTCGACTCTCTTTTCGCCTCTACATTATTAAAATTTATAGTGTATACTAGCCTTTAATCGCGGATTCACTCGCGGTAACGTTTGTATTATACAGAAGCCTCCTATCGTAGCCGGATAAAAAGTAGTTAATATACTTTAATTTTAAGTCTCGTGTGATGTTGGTACAGACAAAGAGATGAACATATAGATAAAAATTCTGGAAACAGTTTTTCCCATCCAGGTGTCACCCAAATACCTCAAGTTAACGAAATATAGGCAGATTTTTGTTATCTAACTAATATTATAAATGTGAAAGTTTGGATGGATGTATGGATGTAGGATGTATGGATGGATGTTTGTTACTCAATCACGTCGGAACGGCTGAACGGATCTGGATGAAATTTGGCACAGAGATAGATAATAGTCTGGAATAGCACATAGGCTACTTTTTATCCCGGAAAAATGTACGGTTCCCGTGGGATAGTTTTGTTTTTGTTTTTCACTGAGCAAGGGATCGACATGATTTTATGCATAGTGGTAGTTTAGGGTTCAGAGAATATTATAGGCTAATTTTTATCCCGGAAAAATTTACGGTTCCCGTGGGATAGATTTGTTTTTGTTTTATCTCTGTTACTACTAAACCGATTCTAAAAATTCTTTCACTAATAGAAAGCTACGCAGGGGGGGAGATTCTCGCGGGGGGAAAACAAATTAGGGGGGAAGATTCTAGCGGGGGGATAACAAATTAGGGGGGAAGATTCTCGCGGGGGATAACAAATTAGGGGGGAAGATTCTCGCGGAGGGATAACAAATTAGGGGGGGAGATTCTCCCGGGGTGATAACAAATTAGGGGGGAAGATTCTCGCGGGGGGATAACAAATTAGGGGGGAAGATTCTCGCGGGGGGATAACAAATTAGGGGGAAGATTCTCGCGGGGGATAACAAATTAGGGCGGAAGATTCTCGCGGGGGGATAACAAATTAGGGGGGGAGATTCTCGCGGGGGGATAACAAATTAGAGGGAAGAATCTCGCGGGGGGATAACAAATTAGGGGAGAAGATTCTCGCGGGGGGATAACAAATTAGGGGGGGGGGAGATTCTCGCGGGGGGATACCAAATTAGGGGGGAAGATTCTCGCGGTAGGATAACAAATTTTGCACAGGAGTTCCTTATATAGGTATCGTAGGTGAGCAATAATGTATAAATAAAATTCGAGCGAACGAGCGAAGCGAGTGAGTAATGTATTATTAATATTCGAGCAAAGCGAGTGAGTAATATATAGTAATAATATTCAAGCGAACGAGCGAAGCGAGTGAGTAATGTATTAATAGTATTCGAGCGAACGAGCGAAGCGAGTGAGTAATATATTAATAATATTCAAGCGAACGAGCGAAGCAAGTGAGTAATGTATTATTAATATTCAAGCGAACGAGCGAGGCGAGTGAGTAATATATTAATAATATTCAAGCGAACGGGTGAGTAATGTGTTAATAAAATCCGAGCGAACGAGCGAAGCGAGTGAGTTATGTATTATAAAATTCGAGCGAATAAACACTACCGTCCGGCTTCGTTTTGCAGGAGAAGAATTTCTCGCGGGGGGGATAATAAATTATAAATCGTAAAATACGTGGGCGAAGCCACGGGTAACGGCTATTAGTATTTATTTGCTGTGCTGCATTTGAGGGAGGATAACAGAGACTCTAGTCTGGGGGTCCGGAATTAGGAGGGGGTCCTTAGTGGCGGATCGTCCAACTAAGAGATGAACATAAGATAAAAATCGAAGCAGTATAGGTAGGAAGTCAGGTAAAGATCTTAGTCTGGGGGCCGCTACAAGATGTGGGGCAGCACAGCAAAAAAATAACTTCTTGAAAATTGTTTCTAAGCGTTTTTTTTATAATCCCACTGTATCTGCATGTTCGGAATACGATTCTGCTTCGATATAGTAGGAACTCGATGAAGACTCCTTCGACTCTCAAACTTTAAGGTAAACAACAGCTAGGGTTATGAAAAATGAAAATTCAATTGATTTTTTCACTAAATTTTCGGATTAGAACTTAAATTGAGGAGTCATGGAAACGCCAAATAACAACGGCATCGCTACCGCATAGAAATATCATAGGAAAAAAGTGTCGGTGCAAAAGATAGAGATGGAGAATAGAACAGTTCTTCTATCTTTTTTTATCACAAATACATAACCATGGTTACAGATGTAAATTAACAATGCCTACTATAAATTTTTAAATTCTCAAATGTCTCAGAAGACAAGGAAAAGAGAACTGCTTCGTTTTCTATCTCTCTTTTCCAAGGTAACATGTCACTTACGGTAATTGTACCTATGGCTCTCCTACTCTATCTATATCTCTACGATCGCTACACCCTTGGCTATATTGTCAAGCTCATCCTCAACTCGAATCACGAGTTGGTATTATTTCTGAAACTTGATAGACTTTTATGACTTCCAAGTTCCAAGTGTTCATAATAATTATTAGATTGATTTTATTTGGTATATTTAGATAGGCGATTACGTTTGACACTTAGAACATCATTGTTTATAAATACATTTTCTTTATTTTAGAAACTGATCGGCAAATGAAAATTAGAAACCATAAAAGAGTTTGAGAATAGCCGAGTGTGTATAGCAATGCTGTTGTTTTTATATGGCTTCTCTGTTCCCAGTCCCAGGTTCTTATCCGAGAACTAAAAGTATCAATTTAATTTAAAATTAAAAAATATTAAATTGAAAATATGAATTGGCCCAAATAACCTTGGTGTTGGTGGCTTAAAAAAATAGTACATTGTGCCACAAGGGAGGAATGTGCTACATTTCCTCCCGTGTTGCGCATACTATTTTTTCTCCTGCCAGGCCGAAAGTTCGCAAAATTGAAAAAAAAAATATTAAAATTATTATTTTTATTTTATTTTATTATTAAAATTATTAAAAAATTATTTTAAAGGAAATAATTTTAATGTGTAGGAGACACAGAAGTAGTTGCGTGAGAGCCGGCATAAGTACTATTGCGCACGCGCACTTGTCCGTACCACGGGAATAAAGAGCGACTTTGTTCCCGCTTGGCAGGGACGAAAGTACGAGCTTTCGGCCTAGGTAGGGGAAAAATAATAATAATAAGCCGTCAGATTTCTTTGCTGCACCCTGTATGTTGTTGGTAAACATTGAACGCATTTGTTTTCGATTTCATTCCACACAGTGCATAACACGTACACCGTAATAATATTATGCATGTATGTACCTATATCTAAACTCTGTACGGCCGATTTGCATTACAACATTGTAATATGTTAATCAAAGCGGTAAATTAAGGGGGCGGCGCACCTTTAAAAACAGACAAAAAACAAGACCATAAGGATACCGTAGCTCAGCTTCATATGACCGTATTGGTCCGAATATAACGCGGCCTCAAATTTAAACGCTTCATCAAAAATTTCAGAAAAAAGTGAAGCAATTATTTTATTGAATATTAAAAAAAAAAAAATATTTGCGATGATGGAAAAGTGAAATTCTTTAATAGTCATCCAAATTTTGCATGCATGTTCAGGACGGTCATCTCGAGGCGAAATCTCAAAATCGGTCCTAGCTCAAGTGCGAGAGAAAAAAACAGGAAAATACTTCTTTTTCTCGAAAACGATTCTAACGATATTGAATAAATTTTACACATGGATACTGCCCTCAGTATACTTAGTAGTTATTTTATTTGTTCGTTATTATGTTTACACTACCCATGTAATTTGACTACGGCTGCACAACAATTATTGTCCTTGCCGAAAAATAAATTATTATTATTATTAAGACCGAGTAATTAGTCACTCTGTTAAGAGTATTCGATAGCGGAAGTTACCCCCTGCACTCTTCATCTCAAATCCTTTCCTCTCGCCTATAAAACGGTTCCCGCTCTCCCGATGCTATTTTTAAAGCTAAAGGATTAGGGTAAACGCCAAAAGAAGGACCAAGAATCATACTATAGATCCTACAGGCGAAAAATTGAAAAAAAAAAAAAATCCTGAAAAAACTTACAACTTTTTAAAAAATTACGTAATGTTTCACATGTATCCAAAACTTTTTTTCAAAAAAACTCGCCTCTAGGATCTTGTAATGTGATTCTCGGTCCTTCATTTGGCGTTTACCTGAACCCTTTAGCTTTAAAAATAACGTCGGGAGAGCGGGAACCGTTTTATAGGCGAGTGGAAAGGATTGTGTTTTTAAAGACCACCAACAGCTAAGGTTTTTGGACCTAGCACCAATTCATATTTTCAATTCATTATTATTTTTTTTATAATAAATTGAAAATCCAATTGACACTTTACCAGCTCTCGGGCTAGAACCCGGGAACTGGGGACTTGTAATAGAGGAACCATAGCAACGCCATATAAACAACAGCATTGCTATTCTCAAGCCCGAGTGGAAAGGATTTGAGATGAAGGGTGCAGTGGGTAACTTCCGCTATCGAATACTCTTAAGTCTTAAGTATCAATTCTATTGCACATAAAGTACCGAGAAGTACATGATCGGCATTTGTCATGCGTTAAATACCTGCGCTATTGTTTGCTGTCAAGTGAAAGCAATTATTATCTGTCAATTATACGTACATTGCATATTGCATAAATAGGTATAACGATCTCACGGGGTCTTTGCACACTAAAGCGCGGTACTTGGATAATCTGCTCAGTCGCTGGCAGTGTGCTTATTTTATATTCAAAAAGGCGCTTTGACTTCTAGTACTTTTTCTTAACACGGGGTTCCAATTTGTCGCATTTAAAAAGTCGATTCCTCCTTAGAATATGTTTTCGAAGTGTGAAGTCGAAATTCGTAAAATTGTCGAAGTTACAAATAGCTGTAACCGAAGCGGCGCACAAGTATAAGAAATTGTTAATTGGAAGAATTGTTAAATTGGAGATCGTCAGACGTAGCTACCAATCATGCAGGGGCGGATCTAGATTTTTTTGGGCCTAGGGCTTATAGAAGTCCAATGGGGACCCATTTTTTGTTAGAATAAATGGTGTTAAGGGATCTTATAATTCAATTTTTGTGAGTCCTTGACACTAATTGAGGGCCCAGGGCTTAAGCCTTATATTAGTCCCTATATGTAGACCTGCCCCTACTATATCAATAGCGTAAAATAAATGGTGTTAAGTGACAACCATTATATTTTATAATTCCATTTTTGTGGGCCCTTGACACTAATTGAGGGCCCACAATACACAAATGATGTATCACGAGAAATTGAGTAAGCGTAAAAATATCGCGGTACTGCAGTATCCTAAATCGCGCGTTTTCGATACAAAACGTAGCGTGTGTGCACAGGTCCGTAATACAGGTTCTATTTTAAATATATTATGTAAATATATTCAGTACAAGCTTTCGCGATCTAAAAATACGCACGAATAAATTATGTATAAGTTTGGGCATCCTTTAGCACGTATGCTTCAAACAATTGAACGCAATGATTTGGAAACATTATGAAAGTCGTTTGTATACTTAGTTATACGTGTACTCAAACTATTTAAATATATTTGGACAACCGAAACAAAACACAATTTATAAGCAATTGAAAATCGATTAAGAAACAAGATAAATTATTACATGTGTTAAAGTATTCAATATGCCATGCGCGCAACCACAGACACCTGTAATATCGGTGTCAATAAACAAATATGCACGATTGCGCGCTATCAACAATACACATACACACAAAATAAATGATACCTAACAGAAAAACAAAAGTGGGACAGCTGAAAACCATATTGTATTCATGATAATATAGGTATGTAGGTTTTTTTTTATTTTTTCACAAAAAAATAAAACGAGAAATTTGCATAAATGGGTGCTGTCTGCAATAATAAAATTTTTTTTTTATTTTAATAATTTAATGCTTCGGTCAAAGCCATTAGCATAAAAAAATATATTACATTATTAATTGTATACAATATAATATACAAAGTTCAATAATATAAATACATAGGTAGTAGGTGTTCGTTACATTTAATATGTGTACAGTGTAAATGAAGTGCCGGTTTTGTTAAGTTAAGGGTGGAAATATTTCACTATAACGGTTTGTTTGCGGACCTATGTTTATTAAAATTTTTCGATTTATTTTGAGTCATACTATATGCCCCTAAAATATTTCACCTTTTATTTTCAACACCTGTATATAATCCCACATTTTTGAGTTGAAAAATCTTCAACGCAGTGCAAGTTTGTACCTTGGATTTATTTGTTGTAAATTATAGACGCGTCGACAACTTGGGTCATTAGCGTCTTGTTTACATCAAATAACAATTCACTTAAAACTAAATGACATCACAAAACATCCATGAGCGGAGGCGGGATTCGAACCCACGACAGTGTGATCACTAACCGTTACACCACTCTGTCCTCTTGTACCTTGGAACAGTAACAGGTCTTATACATCGGAACCAGGTATGTATGTGGAACAGCTCGTAATAACTCGACTTTGCAATTTAACGTTCAATTGAACTCAGTTGTGATAAATAAGTTGCTAAAAGTTCTTAAAAAACTTTTGATTCACGATAAGAAATCTTTAAGATCAAAATTTTAGTTTTGCTTCTATTTAGTATGCTCTTATGTTTCAAATAATTTTGGTAATTTTTTACAAAATCCAGCCGCTGAATTTTCGGTTATTTCCCAGTTTTTTTTTCCAGATTTTTCCGGTATTTTTGGAAGCTTAAATTATACGAGCTAATTCAAATATATACGAAAAACAATTAATAAAAAACCGAATTCGCCTGTCGCACTGCACGTCATTCGATTAATTAATTAATTGTAGATTATAGACGCGTCGACAACTCAGGTCATTAGCGTCTTCAACACAACAAATAATTCATGTGTGTATTAGAATCCGCCAGCCGGCATACACAAACCGACTCGTACTAGCTCGAGTCCCTGGGAGCGCTAATTCCCAAAGAGCATTGGAATGCAATTTGCGATAGCATCAACCACATTCCAATGTCCCTCCTGAGGGGCACGCCATTCGAAGTGAATATTGTTTCGCGAACAACGTGTCAACGGAGACTGGTCAAAATTCAATTCCGAAAGTCGTATAGCTTTATGATATATAAATGTCATTAGTGGAACTCGTTCAACATGCACAATTCTTGATTACTTTCTGAAATTCCCGTCTTTTTTTTCGGTTTGACCAGATTCCCGCCTTTTTCGGGTTTGAGGTCCTAACAGTGATGTTAATCAAAGCATTTATTTGTATACTTCATAATATTTTTGGGTACATAAACTCTAACCTATTTCAAGAACGGCAGCAGACTCCATTAGCTCGATTACAACTTTGACAAGCACTGTTGCGGGCTGTGGCCGATTAAAACGGCATGTAAATATACGTATGGTACATTTGTATTGATAGCTACAGTACTTGAAGTCTTTAAGTGTGTACAGAGATCGACATACAAGTGTGCAAATACAAAACGGGTAGCGATGATGATTTTTATAAAAATAACTCGCAACATTTTCTTCGAACCTGTGTATATTTTAAGTAAAGCGTAACATTTCATACAACTAAACGCAGACGTACTACAGTATATACTCGATTATTGGCTAATGTTCACTGATCTTAATAATTTAACAGAACAGACCGTAGTCGATTCAGTAAGGCTCTCTAAGCGCCGCGTCTCGCACAACTAGATAAAATACCAACATTTTGGAAGCGGCAGTACGTAGTGAGAGATAATTTTAGCGATAATTATCAATACAGTAACGCACACTATGTAGCCCAGGAAATGAAAGGAAAAAAACACCCGATGTCGCAAATAATTCCAAAGGAGCTGGATTTTTCACAGATGGTAGAACACCTTTAGACATGTATTTTTACAAAAGTCCCCGGTTATCCCCCTTGTGCTTCCCCCGCCATCCCCTTTTGAATATAATTTTGCAAGCCTTAAGGAAAACGCTAATATCTCCTTAACCAATGTCTGAAATCAGACGACTTTTTTTTTGTTTTGTTCCTAATTAGTTACTCTAAAAAATTTCCCTCTTCAATTTTGCGATAAAATCAATATATGCTTTGCAATTTATTAATAAAGAGAAAATATCAGTTTTTAAAAGAATATTTCACAAAATATTTCCATATAACTTTTTGCTAAGCCTGTTAGGGTAAAAGTTGTTCAAGTAAAATTTGTAGACAATATTTGTAGCTTTAAAATGATGTATATATTGATAGACTTTAGTTAATTATAGGGCAAGTGGGCTGTTAATAATGAGCGCAGCGGTCGGAGCATGGCAATAAAATTAAAAAAACTTATGGATTGTATTTATTTATTTGTAATAAAATTATTTATCTAACATTGAAGCGTTTTTAGGGTTCCGTAGCCAAATGGCAAAAAGGGAACCCTTATAATTTCATCCTGTCCGTCTGTCCGTTCGTATGTCACAGTCATTTTACTCGGAAACTATTGGCACACTATAGATGAAATTTGGAAGGTAGGTGTTTTCTATGAACTGCTATACAATGGTTAAGTGAAATTACGAAAATAATAGTGGTGGCACACCATACATGTAACTGAGGGATAAAAAAAATTCCAGTGCACATAAGCGTGTGGGGTATCATTAGATAGGCCTTCAAAAATGATGTAGAAGTTTCAAAATGACTTTTTTATTTAAGTCAACAGTCGGTATGTAAATGAAGTAGAATTTATAAAATACTTCCAACGAAAATCGGTTTGAATAAGAAATGTTGTGTAGTTTTTGACATACATTGTACCTTGCAAAAGGTGGGGCATAAGATATTTTTTGCCATACCCACTACAAAATAGCTACTTACGATGTATGTATAGCGGCCTTTTATGAGTCATTTCACAGGCAGGTGTGCGGAAAGTGTTTTACTTTCCGCACTAGTGCGGGAAGTAAACGGTTGCCATAGGAACTTCTGTTTATTCGCTCTAAACGCCTGCGTGCGTCTGCCATTACTTTCTCACGAACTTCACGGCATACTGTAGAAGTAAAGATGGCAACGCAAATGAACTGTCAAATTTTTTTGAAAATGAAGTGAAAAGTAGGTATTTTGTAGTGGGTATGGCAAAAAATTCCATATATATTATATGTCGTGCGTAATGGTATTACGGCTCGTGTGACTGTAAAAACTCGCTATCGCTCGTTCTTACATACTGTCATCACTCGCCGTAATAGTCCATTACACATCTAGATATACAATCTACTATTTGTTTGCATATATTCGTGCCAACATGACACCGGGACAACTTTTGGCAGCCAAAAAACCACGAAATTTTAACATTGTTTTTGTTTTTTCGAAATATCTCAGAAACGGTCGACTTAAGCGATTCTTTCGTTATGTAATGTTTTAAATAGGATTACATTTCCTACAATTTTCATTCCTACAAATTTTCCGTGGTAAGAATAGTAAGCGCGCTACAGCTTCTTGAAAATCACGCCTTAGAAACCAATTGTTAAGATATAAGGTCCTTTTCAATAGCTTTATTTACTGTGTTCTTCATCGAATTTTAAGTTGAAAATACACACGTTCATAAAGCAAAGAACACCCTAAATTATGATTTTTGTCCCATATCGATATCTTCAAAAATTTAGAAGCTTTAGCCTGTCAAAGCTGAAATCATCATAGAGCCTTACATTTTTTTTTTACACGCGTTACGAGTACTTTCTATACCGAATAAAAAAATGTCCGTCTAGGAACCTATAGAAAATTTAATGCCATAAACAATTATTTACGTCCAATTTCACTAACTTGCGAAATTTTCAAGTTATAAGCATTTATGTACATGTTTTTACCTTTTGACATAAAATTGAAACACTTGTTGCGAAGTGCTCTGTAGAGTGACCACTTTCAAATTTTTTAAATTTTTTTACTCACTTAGATAACCCATGAATAGGTCTACAGCTTCTATATGTAAACTTAATATTTCTCGAACACTCTTCTTAGTAGAGCACTTCGCGTCAAGCGTTTTAATTTTATGTCAAAAAGTAAAAACATGAACATTAATGCTTATAACTTGAAAATTTTTCAAGTTAGTGAGATTGGACCTTAAATTTTTTATAGGTTACTAGACGGAAATTTTTTTATTCGGTATGGAAAGTACTCGTAACACGTGTCCAAAAAAAAAAGTAAGGCTCTATGATGACTTCAACTTTGACTGGCTATAGCTTCGAAATTTTTAACGATATCGATATGGGACAAAAATCACGATTTAGAGCGTTCTTTGCTTTATGAACATGTGCATTTTCAATTTAAAATTCGATGAAGAACACAATAAATAAAGCTATTGAAAAGGACATTACGTTTTAACAATCGGTTTCCAAGGCTACAAAAAGCGCGTGCGATTTTCAAGAAGCTGTAGCGCGCTTACTATTTGTACCACAGAAAATTTGTAAGGATGAAAATTGTAGGAAATGTAATCCTATTTAATATGAAAGAATCGTTTTTGAGATATTTCGAAACAGGTTCATCAAAAAGTTATATGCAAATATTTTGTGAAATATTCTTTTAAAAACTGATATTTTCTCTTTATTAATAATTTGCAAAGCATATATTGATTTTATCGCAAAATTGAAGAGGGGAAATTTTTTAGAGTAACTAATTAGGAACAAAACAAAAAAAAAGTCGTCTGATTTCAGACATTGGTTAAGGAGATATTAGCGTTTTCCGTAAGGCTTGCAAAATTATATTCAAAAGGGGATGGCGGGGGAAGCACAAGGGGGATAACCGGGGACTTTTGTAAAAATACATGTCTAAAGGTGTTCTACCATCTGTGAAAAATCCAGCTCCTTTGGAATTATTTGCGACCTAAAACCTTTATTTCCCGGGCTAATGTTTGAGATACGTTTACCTATAAGTAGTGGGGCGTTAAGCGTTTCAACCTTGCACTTTGTGATACAGAGATGCCACTTGGTACGAATGTTGGTCGGACCCATATCTTCACCCGCGACCAGCATTCGTACCGAGTGGCATCTCTCTATCACGTCGTGCATGGTTTAAACTCTTAACGGCCCCACTACACCCTCTTTTCGAGGTGGCCGCCAACCCCGAAAACTCATTTTTATACTTACACCGCCACACCCCACGCAACGAAAAAAAACACCTTGTTTTACCCAAAATGCAAACGTAGCCTAAAAAAATTTAACATTTCAATGGACTACTTGTATTTCACCCCTATACGCGGGCTGGTGGAGGTTTCGGAGTTAGTCTGAGGGTCGTCTCGTATGAAATTGAGTGCGTTGAATCCAGGGTTGTGCGAGGAACGGTTGCTGAGTTACAGGCGTTTTGCCCCTGAAAGTGACGCAACCACCCTGTCTAGGGGCTCGGTCCAGATCTTAAAGTGAAGATATGGGTCCGACCAACATTCGTATCGAGTGGCATCTGTCTATCACAAAGTGCAAGGTTGATTCGTCGCTTGGCGGCCCAACTAAAAGGTTTGTTAATGTCAGTCAAATCCAACGTCTTAACAGCCCGCGCTTAAAATCCCGCATCAACATGGTACTACATAAGATGGTTTAACAATCCGCCATTGTCTTTGCACAATACAATGCAGTTTTTTTACACATTTCGCACAGTGACATACGTTTTGTAGTTCTACTGCACTTGTTCGAGGCACTAGGACACTAGGTGATATCTGAAAGACTGTCAATTCTATAATAATTATTGTTTATCCAGTTAGTAAAGAGATCAGTTAATATTTCATCGCTGAGGATAGTTACTGATTTCTATTAGTGATACTTACGTTAAAAAAAACTGGCCGTTCAGGTACGGAACCCTAAAAATTAACGTATTTCCGTTTGGATTTAAAGTTAAACAATTTTAATCACCCAAAATCATATGGCTCCATTCATGCGGAACACCGATTTTCATAATTTTTTCGTCCAAATATTTTTGTCAGTTACTGAGCAATCGAAGGTATACTGTAATAAAAATATACGCGTGAGTTAAAATAGTGGTGTGATGCATTTTATGACCGTTTATTGAAAATTATGTGTGTGCTTCTGTCTTTTACCTATTTTTATTTTTTCTTTCACTTTGTCGCCAAATTAAAAAAAAACGCCTGGTGAGTCATTTCGATTTATGATCACTAGAGTTTTGTTCAAAAGTCTGAACAAGAATAGGTTCGAATGTTTACGGTTCAGGACAGATACGAGTTATTTAGATGTATTAAGAAAAGCCTCTTCAGAAAGAAGTACTTCACTATTATCCGTGACGTTTGCTTCATCTTCCGGTAATAAAAAAATATTAAGTCCGTTTGGTAATTGGTAAAAAAGATATATATTTTTTTAATGAGTTGTCATGCAACGTTAAAGAAGTGTGACTAGAACTACGGTAGCGAACATATAGTAATATTATCCAGAACTACAAGTAAGTAGTTACAGATCAAATAAATAAAAAGTTAATTCTAAACACAAAACATGACAATTTTATTTTTCACGACTATAGTTTGTGTCAATATAAATATTATGTAGATGACAAATGAAAATTAATTTTTTTTCCATTTGTAATCGAAATATTTTACACATGATGATGTCTATAAATTAGATAATTAAAACTTTTGATAAAGATGCTTTCAGAATGTAATATTGTATTCGATATAAGTTTAAATCTTATTTCATCGAAGTGAAATTCCGGCTCCAATATAATTTTAAATGCAAACATTTTAAGGCAGTTTTACAGTTTAAAATATAGTTCAAAAGAAAACCACTAAAGGTCACCACACCCACGTTTGCGCGTCAATAGCATGGACTTTCCTATACTAATTTTTTTTCCTAGAATACTTTATATATAATTATAATATGTTGCTTTTCACAAATACAATGTACAAAAACTTCCGACTGATCTACTTTCCACTACACAATGGTTCAAAAAAATTAGTAAGTATATACTTCCATACCGATTTCGACTTACATTACGAAGTCATCATCAAAAATGAAACTGTAAAAAAGATGCAAAAAGACAAGATATTTTCTCCAGCTTTTATTTACCCCTTTTTAAGAATTTTAATTATTTGATGATGATTTCGCATGTAAGTCCAAAATGGTAGAAATTTTTTTTTTTCAGTAAAATATTTCGCCTTGTGAAAATTGGATTTTGTCATCATGCTTTGTCCGGAATTGTATCTTCTAACAATTATTTTGAAGTTCCCGTTTAGAAATTGATTTTCGGATTTTTCTTTACTTGTGGTATCATGCTACGAGATCTCCCTTTGCCAAATTTCAAGATTCTAGTGGAGTTAGTAGAGATAAAAACTTGAATTTTTACAGGACTATGGTGTTGTAAGACCTTAGTGTTTGATATAAAATTCTACTTGATACCTTTAGTCCTTCCTGAGAAAAAAGGTCTTGAAGGACAGACAGACAGACAGATGGACAACAAAGTGATCCTCTAGTATAGGCTATATGGGTTTCATTCTGAGGTATACGGAACCCAAAAAATGAATAAACAGCCGCAGTTAAACCGTCTCTGACGACGCTGAAAATGATCGTCCCCGATTGGGTATTTTAATTATTGTTTTGACATTCCACGTCAAACTTAACCTATAACTCAAATGTATACAAACCCAGTTGGTCTGTCAACTATCTATCGGCACGCTAATTGGAAACTAGAGCCGCTGGGCATCCCGTATCAGCCATGCAAAAGAGCAAGATAAAACGGTCGCCATGAGATTGTTTTCAATGTGGTGGGAGGGCGGTAGTCAACTGTGATTGACTGACCATAGTTCACATTCCTTCCGTATCTCTATGTTCAAAATTACCTAGGTACATTGAAAAAAAAGTACACATTTAGGAATTTCTTTATTGCACAATAAGTTTCCAAAAAAATATCAAAAAAAATGTTTTATAGCCTATTTACAAGGTAGATTCTAACGCTCAAAAGAAAAAAAAAATGTAGGACGATTCCATTTAGTTGTTCTAATATGCAAGCCCCTTCGATGATTAAGGAGGATACGCTACTGAATGAAACCAGTCCAGTCGTCTAACGTGTAATGCTTAAATTTGTCTGCAATATGTTACTGAAGTATCTATAGAATATAGAACAAGTACCTATAAAATTATAAACATAACACGGATACTCAAAGTCTAAACATCTATACGAATGAGTCATTCCACAATCCACACCGAAACTCTGGTTCACAATGACAATATCTATGACCACAATGCAAAACCGCTTACGTCGGATTTTTACATTGCTCTTATTGACTCACTTTCTCTGTTGTCCGCGACAAATCTTGTAATCAACATTTTGACTAGTTCTTAGTAACTTTAGAGCTCGGAAGTTTTGCATATGGACACAATGCGACACAGGCCATGTGGCGCCTTTATAAATTCAATATGGCGAATTTTTTTTCACAACCTTTTTGATATGGGTATGAAATGAAAGGCTTTATGAAGTAAAATACAATAAGCTATGTAAGGCGTCTAAGAAGAGTTAAATAAAATAATATAAAAAAAAAACTTTTAAAAGCAACACTTATAAACTACCTACACCCCTTTTCGTAATGACGTCATCGACTTTTTTTTAATAACCATCCCTACTTTTTCTGATAGATTCTGATTCTCCGTGAAATTCTACATTTCACCGACATGCGATTATGTTATCTTCTTTCCCTGTGTAGCGAGAACCTTACTATAATATTGATGAAAAACTGAAAATAAAAACCGTGATAGCTGTGGAATTATTGCGGAAAGGGGTGGGGGTAGACAAAATTGACAACTTACTATCACAAAAGATGCGCGATCAAGAAATAAGGTTGACGTGTTCGAGGATCTTGCTCGCAGATAATCAATTGGGGAATTTTTTATTTGGAGCGTTCCACAGCCAACGTTTGCACTGTGGTATGATTACTTCTCTATTACCCTACAAGCTCCCAGTTCCCAGATTCTAATTTTATTTTTAACTAGCGGCCCTGTCCGACTTTGCCCGGGTGCTAAGAAAGCCCGGGTGCAATACACTACTCACTCGCTTCGCTCGTTCGCTATATATATAAACCTTCCGTAAAAAATTATCTAACTGATGGTAAAAACCGCATCAAAATCCGTTGGGTGGTTTAGGAGGAGTTAGCGGTTATACAGACAAACAGACGCGGAAAACGACTTCATTTTATACTATGTAGAGATTTATTATTAAAGAACAATAAATTGAAAATATGAATTGGTACTAGGCCTTAATAAACCTAGCTTTTGGTGTGGCACAAAAAAAAACTATTTCCCACTGCATTGAAAGAGGTTATTAACCCACCACAATATGGTGTGTGAATCAGCCTGTATAGGTAGGTAGTCCACTGTCGATTACATGGAACGACGACGATCAAATTAAATTCTATCAAACAAAGTTTTGTTGTTTTTGAAAATCTCGATATAAAATGTAGGTTGGTGTATGAATGTCATTCGACTTGTCGTTTGCGATGCCCGTGTAGTAAAGAAGGGGAAGTCCTCTTGAGAGGCTGCACAATTTCGAGCTTATTTTTCAAAATTAAAGAAACGTCGTTGTAATTTCTCTGATATTTTATGTAGAAGTAAAATTTTAAAGCGTGCTTCGTCGTTCGTCAAGCGACTTTTGGATCGGTCAGTACGCGATATGCGTCGGGCCGCCAGTCACCCGTATGTCTACCATATCCAGGGTCGTATGTCCCATATTATGTGTAAATGTATGCGTGTTTTATTTAGCACGGACATTTTGTAGCTAAAGTTGTATTTTCACTGAGCCAGTTTACACACAAGAGCTATAGGGCAGTGATCTGCATAATTTTTTCTTCTATATTTGTGCTTCTCTTTAAAATTACATTCGTCATTCACTATTTGAACCTTCCCTTGGTCAGGCAAATACGGTAATTGTTTTAAGATATTAGGTGGAACGTCTTCAGTAGTAGTGTTGACCCAATGAATGTTAATAATTGAAGGAAGGTTTGGTTGAGGGTCAAAATAATGAAGCTTTACCAAAATATCGCTTGTGATCAACGTTTCGAAATATTTAATTTCATCTTCAGGGCCTCAAGCCAGTCAAATTGGTAAATTGCATAATCATTTAACTATTGTAAAATCATAATTAAATGATCATGCAATTTAGAAATGGAACAATTTACCATTATTTGACTGGCTGGAGGCCCTGAAGATGAAATTAAATATTTCGAAGCGTTGGCCACAAGCGATATTTTGGTAACGCTTCATTATTTTGACCCTAAACCAAACTTTCCTTCAATTATTAGGTGGAACCATAATCAAATATGTAAAAACTATACACTTTTAATTTCGTGATGAATTTAATAAATTTTACTTCTGTTTGAAAAATGTTGAAGCTCAGTTTAAAAGAGGAAAGTTATAAAAAAAAAATGTTTACAAGATGGATTTTTCTACGGACCTTTATTTTAATAACAATATATTTTAATGTTATAACACAGACTGGTCCAATTTAAACAAACCAGTGATTTCGTTAACTTGTAAGAAACTAAAAAAAGTTTTATACAAAAGTTGTAGTGTCAAGGGGGAAAGAAGACTGTGATATCAGATTTAACATAAGTGGTTTTGGCAAGGTCAAGCTATATCAGTAGTAAAGCGCGGTAATTCGAGTACAAAAAAACTTTTGCTCTTAACAACTAGATGGAAGTATATTCTTGGTATATTTGTTGTTTAAATATAGAATATGTCAACTATAATAATATTGGGCATGAATTTAGTATTCCTAGGTATTGTGGTTTCATAAAAACGGTCTACTAGCAACTCTCACATCGTTACACTCCGCATCAAAAAATAAAATTAAAAATGCAATTATGCTCTACTTAACGAGCTTTAAACAATGATACTCCTACGCATGTCCAGGAAGAAAAAACATTCTCAGACTCCATTTCATAAATTAAAATTCTTATTTTAAACACGATTTTCAATTTTGGGGCAAATAGTAACACATAAATCTGTGAAAATTTCACTATATTATTTCGTTCACGAACCAAAAATCTCTGACAGATGGACGAACAGACATTGTGGACTGTGATAACCTTTTGAGTACGGAACCCTAAAAAGTGACCATATACAGGGTGCTGAATCGTTTTGCGGATAATAGGGATTTAACCCGTAAAATCAAATTTTTGCGATTTCCTGCTTCCCTAATTATTTTAGGAAAAATATCTTCGAATAAAAGTTTTAGAACATAAAATTCTGCATCTGAATCATTAAAGAAAATTAATTTTGCATGCTTTGTAACGGCAGAAATTTGATATGAAAATGTCAAAATTACCTCAAAAACAGATAGCGATAGCCATGGAACTTGAACAAAATGATGACGTTTTAGCTGTCAGAATAATTTCTAATCATTTTGTTCAAGTTCCATGGTTATCGCTATCTGTTTTTGAGGTAATTTTGACATTTTCATATCAAATTTCTGCCGTTACAAAGCATGCAAAATTAATTTTCTTTAATGATTCAGATGCAGAATTTTATGTTCTAAAACTTTTATTTGAAGTTCCTAAAATAATTAGGGAAGCAGGAAATCGCAAAAGTTTGATTTTTTACAAGTTAAATCCCTATATTATCCGCAAAACGATTCAGCACCCTGTATAAAGAGACGACTTTATTTATAGTTTGCATTAAGCGCGAACCCTGAATAACAATACCATCGTGTAAATTCATCTTAAGTTCGCTGCTGCAACACAAAAAGAGAGGCAATAAATTCACGAGCAAACCGCTCAACACATGCGAATACTGCGTCACAGAGACAGTTCACTATGAAAAATACCTTAAAACATCCTCGTCTGTTTCTTTAAAACACACGTCAGGAAAAATTATTAATAATACACTCAGTTTTGACTCTGAAAAATTGGTTAACATATATTTTTTAGCTCACCAGCCGTTCACTTCACATTTTTTTCTTTTAACTTTATATAGGGTACCTATCTTTATAGTTCATCTACCAAACGGTAGAAAAACGTTGGTGGACAAATAAAACAACAAAATCAAGCACAGACCTCAATTTTGAACTTTTTTTAAATCTGATTTGACAATGGCCTTAGATTGTGATCGTATAATTACAGACTGTTTTCATGCACGAAACAGTCTAATGTCGTTGTCAAACTCTCTGTCATGTAGAACATGTATGCTCACACAAAAACAAATGACTGATTTACATAGAAAAAGATCTTTTCACGCTAAATGTTGTTTCGAAGTGGACATTGTACAAAAAACGATGTTAATTAAATGGATGTATACATAGTTTAAAAAATTTCGTAATCGATCAATTATTTTTCGAGCACGATGGATTTAACCCTCGAGCGGGCGCGCCGGTGCAATTATGCTACCAATATTAAATCGAGAGGTGGTGGGGTATGACAGACTTATTTGCCAACGTTTCAGTATCTCATCAACTATTGCTGAATGAGTGTTAATAGTGCTTATTTTTTCAAAATTGATAAAGGTCTGCGACCGGCGGCGACTCAAGTTTTTTTGGTATCATATTATTTGATACCACGCGCCCAGTCATGTAAGTAATATTTTTATTTATTTATGGTATTATCAAACAGTATTTTTGTTATTATCAACTAGGAAACGTTCTGTATAATGGTATTCCATGATCGTACTTTATTATATTTCATTGCAGTCCGAAAGGTCTTTCTGAAGAACAGATTCGGCAACTAGTATAGAAGAAATGACTGATCCGCATGCTGGGAAATGGAGTGAAGACGATGTTATTATGCAAAAAGACTCTAATTCTGATTCCGAGCTGGAGTGGGAACAAAATGAAGATGATCAAGAATTTTTAAATTAGGACGCCCGTAATTCAAATCCACAGACGGAATTGGAACAAAAAGATGATGATTCTTCTGTTTCGCTCGAGGAAGACAATGATAACTTTTATACCGGCAAAGACAGAAAAACAAAACGACGAAAAACTGATTTGCTGCCATAATATAACTTTCAAGTATAAATCAAAGAATATTATATCAAACCATTTCCTGGTTCTAAAGAAGCGGGTTTTACTCTTCATTAATAATTATGCAAAAAGTTCTTAACAAGAAGATGTTTAGTTTTTTAATTATTAGTATCTATGTAAAATGAAATATCAATAAATACATGCAAAAAACTATAAAAAGTACTATCAAGAATTTTATTATTCTAGTTACTAAAACATTAAAGAGTGATTAAAGTGATAAGGCTGCGTCAAAAGAGTACTTTTACAATTTGGTAGCATATTTGCACCACGCGCCCACTCTTGAAAAATTACAAGACGCGCCCGCTCTAGGATTAAAATTCTATCATGTTTTTGAGAAACATACGTAGTCACAATTATCTAAGGTCATAGTCAAATCCTTTCCAAAATCGTTAAAAACACCTTTGTTGAGCGCTTTCGGTTTATAACAAATCCATCTTCAGAATAATCAGTTTAAAAAATTATGGGTGAACACTAATTAAAAACATCTTATACAAAAGAATTGTCAACATTCTATACGTACGAGAATGTTGAACGTATTAGAATATTGACAATTCTTTTGTATAAGATGTTTTTAATTAGTGTTCACCCATAGTTTATTAAACTGATTATTCTGAAGATGGATTTGTTATAAGTAGAAAGCGCTCAATAAAAGTGTGAATTTAATGATTTTGGAAAGGATTTCTTGTGTTCATATTTTCCTGTTAAGAAATTCCAAATTTATGGCATAAGTATATGTAAAGTTTTGTCAAATTCAATATAATTAACAAAAGAATTCATCGAGACAGTAGTAAGCCTGTTCAACGAGCCATTTTCCTGAGAGTAGTTAACTTTTATTTATCCACGAGAGGCAGCACTTGTCGTAGGGAGAAACATTATTTATTCCCCATTAGTGTCGTGTCATTTTAGTGGTGTAAGTTTATAACTTATAAATTATTATTATTAAATAATTAAGTTATACCACTAAAATGACACGACACTAATGGGGAATAAATAATGTTTGTCCCTACCGAAAGTGTTGCCCCTCGTGGATAATTGAAAGAACTACTCTTAGGAAAATGACCCATTAAATATAGAACTTTAGAGAACTATTAAATTTATTACCTGTAACTTTCAATTTGTCGTATATCAGAAGGTAGATTGTTGTATACTCTCTGACACATGTTCCTTGACCCTTTACTGCCTAATGTAGTACTGAATGACTCAATGTTTGCTTTGTATTATACAAGAATATACAGTAGTGGTCAATGTAAATAAAGAAGTATTCTTTTTGACAAATAATGCGCACTGTAAAATGAAAAGCGATGGTAGAGTCAAAATTCTAAAAAAATTGAAAAGCCCTCTGCAAGTGGTTTGTGCCCCAATTGTCCAACTCCACTCAGAATCCTAACAACCCTTTTTTGTAACCTAGACTCGTATTGCCGACGTCGAGTCTCCCCAAAATATGATACCGTAATTAAGTCGGGATTGAAAATTTCTGAAGTAAGCCTGCGTAACAACTTTAATACTTATGAATGTTTTGAGCTTCTTTATTAAATAGCACGTTTTAGTGAGTTAGAATTTTAAATTACAGACGCTCAACAACTGAAGTCATTAGCGCTTAGTGAGTTGGAAAAATGTGTTTTCTAAATTTACCGACCATTCCAAGTTCATTGAAATATGTAAGTCTAAAAATTTGCATGTTTTGCTTATTGATGTCTAAGGTGTTCTGAGCGCGAATTAATAAACTCCGGTTATTTAGAATTGAACGAGAGTTGCAAAACTGAACGGCAAAAGCGTTGTTCTCATTGAGGACGAGTCCATTTCGAGAATACCAACTTGTCATATGAGTAAGGCTGGAGCGCGCTAAAAATCACAAAACGACTATTTTTTTACATAAATTTTTGAAAAAAATAAAAATTGCCTTACATAAAATATGATCTGTGAATGAATTTATAAAAAATGCTTAATAACGCAAATGTTTAAATGAGCAACATTAGAAATTCGATAAAAAATAAATAAAACGTGACACAGCTGTCACTTAACATTAAGATCCCCCACCCCTACACAGCAATGTACGAGTGCATCTTCAATGCTTTTGTGTGTTTTATTTATACCTACCTATATCTTGTATTATAATATTAATATACATAATACGTAATTTAACATTCTGATAGTTATTATCTGTCAACGTAATTCAAGCACACATAAGTGTGGAACAGTGGCTATCAACATTTTATTTACGAATATTTCAGAACTGTACAAAATGTTCCTGACAATCGTATTAGTCCCAGTGATCCTGGCTATTCTCAAGTTCACAGGTCAAGCAAAAATGTGGATTACACAATGATTGCGACTTTATAAAGATGGAGGAACGCGACGATAATTTCTGTCAGACAAATTATGACCTTACATCACAGTTATAATATAGTGTTTATCCGACAATTAGTGGTAAGGCCGAGCTTCAAATACCCAATTTGGACAAAACTATTTCAATTTGTTTCCAGCCAACATTGCCTTAAAAGACCCTGCACTTCACCCATTTCAAAAGATGGCGCCACCATATTATGTAATTTAACACATTTTTTCTCACAACATAGCAGCTTTTATATGGAAAGTACAGTTAATTTGTGTGATCAGTAAGATTCTGTAGAATATAGATGATATGCTTGGTATTAAGTCACTTCATGAGAGATACTGTAACTGTGACTGCTATCAATAAATAAAATAAACAACTTTTTAAATAAAAAAAAAAAAAAAACCTCCTTCAAAAAGCCACTAAAAAGAGGAAAATAATAAAACTTTGAGGTCTGCGCCAATTTAATAAAATATGTAGTCGGTTAAAGAGAAGATATTAATTAAACTGACACTTTTTAACCGACTTCATATTTTATTAAATTGGCGCAGACCTCAGTTTTATTATTTTCCTCTTTCTAGTGGCTTTTTGAAGGTTTTTTTTTTGTTAAAAAGTTTTTTATTTTTTACTTTTTAGTGGCTTTACAATACGTAGTTTAGTCGCTTGCCAATAGATTCACTTCTACAAACTTAACTGACTTCTTTCGCTGTATGATGTGTCAAAAAGTAACATTTACCTTAAAAGGATCACACGGCGTTACTCACGTTTATTAAACCGACTTTCTTACGCTGTGTGATGTGTCAAAAAGTGGCATTTACCTTAAGAAATCACATATGCCGCTACTCTCTTTTATTAAAATCAGCCGAACTACTGAACCGATTTAAGAAAAAATTATATGGGACCAACTTCGAGGTATACCCTATCCAATAAAACAAGAATCGTCAAAACTCTGTAAAAAGTTATGCGTTGTCATATATAAAAAAATATATACATATACACGTCGAATTGAGAATCTTCCTCCTTTTTTTGAAGTCGGTTAAAAAGTGTAGCTATTGTCTAAGAGAGGGCGTTACTTTCATTTTGTTTACATCGGTATAAATGTCAGTTTTAAATTTCGTGTTCAGTTCGTGTTTTTTAAAGGTTTTGTGATTGATTGTATTTCAAGCATCGATGCTGTAAAGTCGATGCGGTAAAGTGTAAACGTGGGGTGACGTCAGACGTGCATTGTTTTATTGCTCGTTTAATCCTCTATATGCTAGTGGTCGAACTACTCAAAATATTTCAAAAAAATTGAGCTGCTTAACATTTTTAACGACGACAGCCCCTCTAAAGGTTTATAACAGCAACTTGAAGTGCAGGTCCCCTTTAAAAACTATAATAATGTTTAAGAGCCACTGAATTAATGGACACATATAAAATACAATAAAAATAAGAATGCCTGTATATGCAGCAGCAATCAAAAGGAAACTGGGCAATATCCAGTGGAGTTGAAGAATTAGCTGGTAGTAATATAACAGATTTATGTAGAGTAAAGTACTTACAGAACACATACACACCAGTCATACCTTCTACACTCTACAGGATGTCCAAGGCTGTGCCGCTACGGAAATTGGCCAGTGGACTAAAGCGCGAGGTAGTCCAGTGCCGTTTTAGCGTCTTTGTGGGTCTCAGACAGGAACCCTTTATTTGACGTTCCAAACATTGCGTGTATCAATATTATACTGAATTCGAAGATGATGATTAGGGAATGTCCATAAATCGTCACATAAATTTAGTGGTTTTTAGATCCCTCCCTGCCTCCATGTCACACTTCGTTAAATTTTGAATGTTAATAAAGATAAACCTATTTCCGTGGTTCCCGACTGAAATTGAGAGCCTGTTAAAACTTTTTAGTTTTTACAATTAAAAAGATATTTTTTGCATTTTTTCAAACGATGTGACTCCCCCTTTCTCCATGTTACACTTGTTTGACTCCCTTCCCTTGTTTACGTGTGACGTAATTTAAGGACGACCCTTGAAAGTTTTTTTTTTGTTTATTGGAACCAGCGTGCCTTTTCTTCTAAATATTCTTAATTTGGATGATTTCAATTATAACTATTTTTAAGATTTTGAAAAAACACGACTTCTGCAAAAGTATATTTCTATCTCTTTTAGCTATAATAATTCGGATTTCTCTCAAAGCAATTTAATAAAGATTTGTTGCAATTTTGAAATATTAACAAAATTCGTACCTATATAAATACTAGCGGACCCGTCCCGGCTTCGCTCGGGTGGTATGAAATTATGATTTAATAGCGGTCACCCATTACTCCGCTCACGTATATTTAGTATAGCTGATCCGGCAAACGTTGTTAATAATTTCTAGGAATAATTACATTACTCACTCGCTTCGCTCGTTCGTTTGAATTTTATTAATACAGTACTCACTCGCTTCGCTCGTTCGCTTGAATATTATAAATACACTACTCACTCGCTTCGCTCGTTCGCTTGAATATTATAATTACATTACTCACTCGCTTCGCTCGTTCGTTTGAATTTTATTAATACACTACTCACTCGCTTCGCTCGTTCGCTTGAATATTTTCGCCTACTCACTCGCTTCGCTCGTTCGCTTGAATATTATAAATACACTACTCACTCGCTTCGCTCGTTCGCCATATATGTATTTTTTAAAGCTTAATATAAAAATCGCGATTAAAAATCAGGGGTTGATCGTATAAGGGTGAAAATTTAGAGTTGTATGTATTTTTCAATGCTGAATCATGAAAAAATTAAAACAAAAAATTTTGTCAAAAAAATAAAAAAAAAATTTTTGGGGTGGACCACCCTTAACATTTAGGGGGATGAAAAATAGATGTTGTCCGATTCTCCACCCTACCCGAAAAGCACACAAAATTTCATCAAAATCGGTCCAGCCGTTTCGGAGGAGTTCAATAACGTACACCGCGACACGAGAATTTTATATATAAGAATTACTAATTTTAGTCACACCGTGGACACACTGTATATTGTATAATGCATAAAAGAGAGAATAGCGAGAGCTTTTATTTATAAATAATCCATATATAAAAGACATTCCTGCGAGTATGACTAGGCCGGGCACGCAGTCAGTCAGTTAGGAGAAGAGTGTCGGAGAGCAGCGCATCTCGTTTCTCCTGCGCTCTCGTCGACCCGCAGCAGGATCGGCCAATGCACCATGCAGCAGACCAATCGCTGTCAATAGTTTAATATTGCACTGTTATGCTATACTTGCATTGTATGCAAACTATATTATCATTATAATGGCACAAAATCTGGGAGTTTCATTCAGTTTTAGGGCTCATGCAACATTCATATTATGTATTGCGACTAGTTCATTGATAACTCGTCGCGATTTTCTATCTTACGAGAGCATTTTTACCGCTGTGGAATCATCGATTTCAACCAATTTTATGCTAGATTCTAGAACCTAAAAAATGTGTTATTTACCAATTGACCTATCAAGGGGTAAATGTTTCACTCATTGCATTATAAAAATTGTAGATCTCACAAGACAAAAGTCAATTTGACTGATTGGCGTAAAATAGTTCCTACAGAAACTGGTCAAAATCGATGACCCTTTAGCTGCCTGTAAGGCAGAAATGTAAAAAATTATAATTTAAAAAAACTAAAAAACACGCTTTAATGAACTAAAAAGTAAAAAATAATTAATTTTATTGTAAAAAAGCGTGGGGTGCTTTGTATCATATTTTCATACTACCCCACGCTTTTTTACAATAAAATTAATTATTTTTTACTTTTTAGTTCATTAAAGCGTGTTTTTTAGTTTTTTTAAATTATAATTTATTTTTGCTTTTTAGTCCTGGAGATCCAGGTCAGGATAATGGGACAAACTTATGGAATTATTGTATTGTAATCGGTCCTTGATAAGTGTGCAAAGTTTCAGTTCAATCTTAAGTTTCTTGCTTTTTTTAGTCCTGGAGATCCTGGTCAGGATAATGGGACAAACTTATGGAATTATTGTATTGTCATCGGTCGTTGATAAGTGTGCAAAGTTTCAGTTAATCTGAAGTTTTTTGCTTTTTTTTAGTCCTGGAGATCCTGGTCAGGATAATGGGACAAACTTATTGAATTATTGTATTGTCATCGGTCCTTGATAAGTGTGCAAAGTTTCAGTTCAATCTGAAGTTTTTTGCTTTTTTTTTTTAGTCCTGGAGATCCTGGTCAGGATAATGGGACAAACTTATTGAATTATTGTATTGTCGTCGGTCTTTGATAAGTCCACAACGTTTAAACTAAATCTGACCGTTCAAAGTTGGTCAAAATTAAGTTCAAAGAAGTCGGTTACAAACTGACAAACAAGCAAGCAAGCAAACATACAAGTGAAGCTAATAAAAAGCGTGTTAAAATAGGTACTTGTTTTCTTAAAAATTTTAATAATCTGAGCTAAAATGTAAACAGGCAAACTAATATGATTTTGGGATTATACCTACAGTTATTCTTCTTGAGCAGTGAATTTCAGAGAGTGCGTTATTTTTTACGTATCTTAGTCTATAAACTAAAAAAATTTGTAGTTTATACGTGATTTTTTTTTACCTACAAAATTTTTTTTATTTTTAAGGCATGTAAGTTCTCATCAATAATGCAACTTGATCATTCCGAAATGATTTAGTTTCGTCTAGGTACAACGGTTAAGCAAAATAGTATCAAAAAATACGATCGTATCATCTTCTTAATGATAATAACTTGGTTAGCGAAACGCAAGTAGATGTTTCATTTTATTGTGTTGCTATCTATAATATATTGTTTAGTTTTGTGTATCACAATTCAGAATCGATTTCAGATGTCTTGTATCTCAGAAGCGATAAAACTCAATTCCCAAAGCTATTTCTAATCTCAAAACCGTAATAAACAAATTAATGAGAGCTTATTTGTATAAATTCGAGTATAATTTCTAGAAAATTTGGTTTGGTCACAAATGGTAAGATTAAGAACACAATAAAACAGTAATATTCTATCAAATCCACCATAGCTTGTTGATTTATGGTTACTATTTATGTCTAATATAAATGGACGACTATATAAATGACAACTGGAAAGAAGTATTTACATTAAAAGGTTTCAAATAAGCATGAACTGATTCATCGCTACAGCTATTTGAAGGGATTTTCAAACTCATTATGTTCGTCTCATTCGCTTCTTACACGCAGGTCGCAGACGCATCGAATCGAACACAGATTATCAGTTGATAGCCAGGTTTGAGCGCAGACAAAACATGGCCGTACAGAAATCCATTGGTGTAGACAAAAGAGGTATGCAAATGGTGCATTTACATCGCTTAAGACTTAAAACTTATTGCTGAAGGGAGGCTGATAGTGACTTATACATATTCGAGTTTCTGAAACCACTAGACCAATTTGTATAACTTATTTATCGTTAGTAATTGCAAGTGCCACAATAATGACACTGATATATAATAATATATTATGTAAGTCTTATGTAAGGCACAAACCTAGACAGATGCTAATTTTTTTTATTTGGTTGATATTTAAAAAGCTTCCGCAAATCGAAAAGGGGTAAGAAAAACAAACATTCTCGAACGTAGTCCCATGTAGGTGTCTATGAATAGGAATCATCCGGTAGAGCGAGAAGAATTTTTTTAGTCCAAAATGACGAGGCTTGCAAACTGACCAATTTATGTGACTCCCCGTCGCATTTGGAAAGTATTTGGCCTAGAAATATTAAATTTTGTAGATATGTAGTCTATAATTTAGGAGCTAAAACCGTGACAGACAGATACAATAGTGACAACTAACAACATTCCACTCTTGGGCATGGAATCCTAAAAATGATCAAAATTTAGATATTATTATTATTTTATTTCGTTCAAAAGACTATACAAGGAGTCGAATAACTTTAAATCTTTCTGATCACTTTGTAGTTACATTTAAGATGACATTATTTTCAGTCCAATGAATAATTATATACTGTACGACACTGTATTTAAATGTCTTCACGCTAATCCAATTTGAGAGGACACATTTTCTACCGACGCGATGTGACGTAGAACTTAAAAGTAATGTCTGGTGTCGTCATTAGGGCTGGAATTGTTATTAAAAACATCATATTAAATGTGCTCACAAAAAGTAAGTACCTACTAAACTAAAACAAACAAACGTTTTGTGCCAAGAGCAACGCTACAAGAAGTGTAAATGGCCAATGACTAAACGAATTTTGAAATTCGATTTCATTTTTTTTATCAAGGGGTATCTAACTAAAGCAGATACTTTTACAGGTAAAAAATACCAAAAAAAAGCGAAATTTTGGACAAAACCTATAAATAGTTTTTTCTAACAGCATTCTGTCACCAATCCTAGAAATTAGAATACAAATATAGATAAAGATTCAGAATAAAGAGCACTTCTCCAGAATTGGCCAACTATTTTTTGAACCAAATTAATCTTAAAACGTTCCTCTTGTGGAGAAAGAGCAGAATTATACTTTCAATTTTAAGAGCAATTTTTGAGTAATTCCGAATTAATCTAAAGTAGAGTACGTCACTTAAATCTTTCAGAATACTTCTGGGTTTCTTAACAATACATTTAGCATCATCAGATCAGAAACCCCTATTTTGTACCTACATTAATATCAAGGTACAGTAAACTTGTTTTAAGTCAGCGTCAACGCTTCATGGGGAAGGAAACAGTTACTTAACAGAATCATCCCCTGATCTTATTCTTAGTCAAAACCAAGCATGCTGTAAGATCTTAATTAGCGCACTTTCATCGCGGATACACTTCGATGACGTTACCAAACCATGCCGATAGACAGCACTATTGGATTATGGCTTATTAAATTCTTTTCTCACAAGAAACAGTTTACTACTTTACTATCTATATGTTTTTGGAACATAAAAAATGCATTATGTGTATCTGTTTGTTCAACGTCAATAAGTACATTAATTAATACGGAATTGCTAGGCAATTTTTCCGTAATGTGTTGCGTCATCTAAGTCCTAGAAGTAAGCCAACCATAGAAGCAATCTCTGCATGCATAGTTTTAGGTCATACACAAGTTGTGCATAGCGATATAAGGAATTGCAGCGTGTAGGAGTGGGAACCCAAAGCTTGAAAACAGCAGGGCGCAAGACGGAAAGGTCTAGAAGCGTTGAATTAAACGAGCAACAATTTAGTTCTCAATTTAACCCAACCTTAACTTTTGTATATGACTTTGACACATTTATACAATTTACACTTCAGAGTACCTTCTATTTCGTTAAAATGTTAACGCCTAAATTAATCTAATTATTGGTATTCGAATTTATTATAAGTACTTTAAGACACAACCGATTAGTGGGAACGTTTTAGAATAATTCTTGTGTTTTTTTTTTAAGCCTAGCTAAGAGTTATCTGGGCCCAGTATCAAATCATATTTTTCGTAATAAATTAAAAATCCAGTTCTACTCCGCATTGCATGCATGATGCTTGTATGGCAGGAAAGGACGCGCATACTAGCAGTGCGGTCTCTTTTCATTAGAGTGAAAAATGTTATTGTTATAAACTTATTTTACGGAAAATCGAACATAGCCATTTTGTCAAGAATCGTGCCCTACTTAAGATAGATATATTATTTTCACACAAATACATGTTAATTTTTTCAAAACACCTTGCAGATTGAAGTTTATACTTTATAGGATAAAAACGGGATAGTATACAAGATAATGGGATACAAGATAACAGAATCTTCATTTGCTAAATCCTTAAATAATTTAAGTTGAAACATCGATCTTTAAAGGATTTATCTTGTATGCCCAGTTTTTATCCTTAAGTAAAATTTTATTTGTTTCTTACAGCCCTTTTGGTAGGCAATTACGATTTTAAATTCTATATTCCTCATTAAAATATGTTATTACATAGGTACAAAAAATAATTTAGTTGTCTGAGGCCCGATTTCAACGAACCCGATTAAATCATAGTTGAAGTGTGCAACTTACTATTCCATGCTATCTTTCTGATTTATCTAGAAACAAATATACATTAATCTTTTATAAATTAACCTAGGTATGGTGATCATGAGTGCTTTGCTAAAACCAGGTAGTCACTAGTAATAAAATACTGTATTAATTGTTATCTGATTAAACAAACGATTATTTGTAAAAAAGAGCAATAAAAATCAACGCGTTAATAAATAAACTTTTATTGTACACTCCGCGCAAAAATTGACGTACTCGTATATTATATAGTATAGTTTTTCTTTTAATTTACATAAATTAAAACAGTATTGTAGAAAAAAAAAACAGTTTGTACATACTTTTGTTTAAAAATAAAATTTTATAAAAAACAAATTTGGATACTAACAACTGCTGTAATATATCTGACAGATTTATTTATTTGAAAAAATTAAGACAAAATTTAAACTGTACAGACGACAGCTGTTGTCTCGTCTGTTGTGAATATTATTTTCACAACAAACTGCAATTTATTTCGCGAACATTCCCTAAATTTATTTACTCATTCAATACTGAACATTTGACAGTATATAAACGAAAAAATAAATAAAAATAACATAAAAACGACCATGTAATTTAATACATACAATAATTGAATATTTTATGTACCTAAAATAAAAAATCTCCGTAAATATTATTTTTATGATTATGCATTTTAAAGTGTCTGAACTGTGCGATCTCCTATATAATAGCCTCATTTTTTCTAATATGCGACCATAGATGAATTAATTACCATGGCCATACCAAAAGGATTGTACTTCATAAACCGCTTTCCATAAATAAAGAGTTGGAGGGGTGGCACCATTACACGATTTCTAATAATAACATACCCCAACTAAAAGGACAAAAGAACTCCTTATTTTCAGCAAAGCAGAGCTAAGAATACTGACAGGACAGGATGATAAATTTCACTTCTGCAAGCTAGCAAAAGAAACTGCTGAACATAATATCCTTTGGGTTTGATTCTGGTTGCCGTTTAGTTTGGAGTCTTGTCTTAGAGATGGCACCGTGGTAGTATCTATACGCTGGCTGCCGTCAGCGTCTCGCGTCTTAATGTAAGATCTTAGGGATTCACTTTAGCTCGAGATATATTATTTTTGTTCCGCAGATGTTCACTGTTCACACATCATCAACACTTCACTTTTAGGTCGAAATTTCTCAGATTTTATTAAGAAACGCTAAATAATAGCATTCACTTTTTTAATAAGAAAATTATGTGACACTTTTTATGTCGACTGTATTATCTGCCATCGAATTAGTAGTAAACACAAGTAAATGCACGGAGTGCGGAGAGGCGGGCAGGACAACAAACTGTCATAAAATACCTAATTAAAAATCTTGTATTTATGTTAAGGTGGACATTGCCAAATTCTGGCACCGATTTACATTCAATCTCCTTGTGACATACAAAATGATCCAAAAATAGGTTATCATTAAACATAAAAAAACCTAAATAGTCACTTGAAAGAAAAAGTAATCCATTTTAGCAAAAAAAAATCATAAATCTATTATGCTGGAAACCATATTTACAAGATGATCTTGATGATGACATAGAGGGCAGAATAAATTTACTCGTTCCACTTAGGACTGCAAATGGCTCTCTGTGCTACCTCAATGACCCCTCTAGGTTTCTGATAGATACACAATTTGGGCCAGAAAAATTCCCGCTGCACTCATGCCTACATGGGTCCCGTGTGCAACCCCATCATCTAAATCAGGTCCCGAACAGTCCCGGACCGTCGTGAGAAGACACTCAATCCATTTACGAATGGTGAACCTGATGAATCTCTTGGTACCTAAATTCTAAGGGTTAGAGTTTGAGGAGCTTGTAAACAATCACGTTTTCTGTTATTGTTGAATGTTGCTAGGGTATGTCCCCGAACTGCCAGTCCATAGTTAGAAAGTCATTAATTTATTCAGGGTGAACTGTTTGAGTCATACCCTCATATATGGCTCCCAAACGTGATAGCCAGTGGGAGATTATGAATAAAATATTTAAATCATGACCACTGTATACCATATTGTGCAAATAAAAACGAATTTGAAAATGTATCTCGTGAACGTCTACACAAAATATTTCCTGGATCGATGTCAAAAATGTGTGGAGTTGTGGTTCACGCATGCCTAAGATTTGAGAACATCGTCATAAAACTTAGCGTTAAAATGCATTAATTTAATAATAATTATACCGTTCTTACTAGAATCAGCTCGGATTTTACTATGGAAAATGGTGAAAACCGAAGAGTAGTCGTAACTATTCCCTATGTATTGCTGATTTAATCGAATTGTCACGTAAAATCATTAAACTTTAAAAAAATGCCTAATTTTATTTAAATTGAAACTGTTCTCAAAGAATTTTTGTTTTTTAAGACGCTCATTTTATTTAACTGCATTACAGTAAAAAGTTTCGTGATACCTAGCCATAAAAATACAGGGTGCTGAATTGCTTTGCGAGTAATAGGGATTTAATCCGTAAAATCGAACTTTTGCGATTTCCTGCTTCTCTAATTATTTTAGGAAAAATATCTTCGAATAAAAGTTATAGAACATAAAATTCTGCATTTAAATCATTAAACAATATTAATTTTGCATGCTTTGTAACGGCAGAAATTTGATATGAAAATGTCAAAATTACCTTAAAAACAGATAGCGATAGCCATTATAAACGCTAATGACCTCTGTTGTCGAGCGTCTATAATTCACACGATAGCCATTATAGAACTTAAAAGGGCACTGCACAAAAAGTTGCCGATAATAAACCGTTAGAGGCGCTGTCGTCGCTGTAATTGTAATATTTTTCAAAATATTGTGAGTATTTCGTCTACTAGCGTATAGAGGACACTAATATAACAATAATTTTTATAATTGATCTATGATGACAGCAAAGTTAGTAATGATATAATATTTCTGAAATTGCCATGGAAACAATGTGAATAAAAAATTTAAATATTTGAGAAATGTTGACACAAGTGGACACAAGTCGTGTCATAAATAGTTAATAATGTTGAGTTGAAAGTTGAAAAATTATAATTTCAGAGCAGAAAATTAATAAATAAGGACATTTATGAAATCTTATAGAACATGTGCGAAAAAATGTATAAATAAAATCTATTAAAACGCTTGAATCAATCAAAAAGAAATAAAATCTGAGTCAAGAAGAAAGCATTTATGAAATTTCTCCTATTAGAAAAAAATAACTCTATGACAGATCTTGGAATTAGGCAATACGTCTGAAAAGCCCAAAAGAAGAATAATTGAAGTGTAATAAAGATTTAAAAGTGCCAAGTGAATTTATAATTTTTTATAATAATGTGAATGTAATGTCACTTTTTATTATCTATATAAATTTACTTTGTGCTTTTTTATTTTACATAAAATTTCTGTGGTGTCATTTTTGTAATAAGCGATATGAAAAGTTTCATTAGTTAATTAGTTCATTTCACTATTCTTACTTGTAAAATGAATAAAATAAATAACAAATCGAAGAAAATTCATGCATAACAGTCTATAAAATGATACTAATATTTTTAAAAATTTACGTCGTTTTGGATTTCGATTATTTCTTCCCATTTCCCTGGTTACTGAACTATTTTTTTTCAGAAAAACCTGGAAAATATAAAAAATCTAATCTCAATTTGAAAATTGTGTACGTGGTACCAACTTTACACAATCAAATAAATTTCTCAAGAGGAAAATTTGATAATTTAAGTTGTCATATTTAGAACATCTTTGAATTCGATACTTTTTATGTTTTCATGTTAATTGAAAATTGATTATTCATATTCATAGCAACCCGTTGCCTTGAAGAAAAAATCTATTTAGAAAACAAAATCAATCTCAAAATCTTTGAAAAACACGAACTGAACAAGAAATCGAAAACTGACATTTATACCATAAATCAAGATGTAAACAAAACGTACGTAGCGTCATTTCTTAGACAATAGCTACACTTTTTTAGTTATTGATAACACCGCGGTTGCATTATCTGTCATTAGTGACTTTTTACTAAACGATTTGCTGTTATTATTAACAGTTTCGTATTGAAATTTAGCATATCCATTTTTTGTCCTTCAAAGTATGTTTTAAATGTCTAAAAATCCTTTTTCATTGAAAAAAATATTTCAAGTTCAATCTGAATTCCTACTTTTATTAATTTCAATACATGACCCCAAATATGTTTAATACAAAGAATATCATCTATAGAATCTTACAGATCTCACAAATTGACTGTATTGTTTATATAAAAGCTGATTCTTTGAGTAAAAAATTGGGAAAAATGACATATGGTAGCGCTATCTTTTGAAATTGGTGCCAGGCAGATTCCTATTAAACAAAATGATTAGAAATTATTCTGACAGATAAAACGTCATCATTTTGTTCAAGTTCCATGACTATCGCTATCTGTTTTTGAGGTAATTTTGACATTTTCATATCAAATTTCTGCCGGTACAAAGCATGCAAAATTAATTTTGTTTAATGATTTAGATGCAGAATTTTATGTTCTAAAACTTTCATTGGAAGATATTTTTCCTAAAATAATTAGGGAAGCAGGAAATCGCAAAAGTTTGATTTTTATGAAAACATTAGTTTGCGGATACGGATTTCCTTACTGAAGGGTGTATTTAATTTGGTGCAGTTGCTGTATTGATAACAATATTGCAATTAAGAAAAAAATTATTATTGTAAGGGATTTATTAAGGGGTTAATTTTTTTATTTTGTACAAAAACAAACTTGAGTTCACATAATAAAGCCACAATGCCTGTACTAGCAAATACACTATATTGTCGGCAGGGTTTTGGCACTGCGACCCGAGTTTTTATTATTATATTCAATAAACAGTTTCCAAGTAGCTGTATGTCCAAAATGGTCCAGCCTATATATCTAAATAAAATCGATCTCGATCTGTCGACATCAAAACGAGACTTCAAAAGTCCGCCCACTGAACAAAACAAATTAACTACTTATAATTAAATGTTAGATAATAATGTAAAAGAATGCCACAATTTGTAAATACCGTGTAGATTTGTTTACCTAGGTGTATTTTAAAAAGATTGATTACTGTGATAATTCACTGTCTGATGCAGCAGCATCTACGAGTATAAGCACAGATATACATATTATGTGGATATAGGTACATAATATATTATTAAAAAGAAGCGGTTGTCCCCAACCAGTCAACGCAGGGTTTAAATCCGTGACAGAATAACAGATGTGACACGACCGGCCAACTGTACAAACTAAAAATAACTAAAAAGTTTATGATCGCAATAATTCAATAATAAAAATAACAAATAAAATTACAGTTCTGATTTTAAATATTATATTTAGTTCTTTAACACGGAAGCAGCAATGTTGATTACTACTTAGCAAAAGTTTAAATATGTTTAAGTTTAAAAAAAACTAATCAGGCACATTGCACAAATTAATAGCATTCAGATTTTATGAAAACCGAGGAATATCAGGGAATTTGATATTTGGTACGACAGAAAAACATTAACAGATTTGAAGACAAAATCACAAAAATTTGTAAAAGATTGACTAAAGACTGTCCAATAAGCAAATTAAAATTTAAACCAAAAAAATAATATTTATTTTAAGGTCACTATCAGAGTTATCTGGGTCTAGTACCAGTTTATATTTTCAATTTATTATTATTATTATTATTATTTTATTACGTTCAAAAGACTACAAGGAGTCGAATTTGTCAGACATGATAAATATAAAAACAATAGCATATATAAAAATAAAGTATAAACAATACAATAAATTATTACATAACGATACAATGAAATTACCTATTAAAAAAAAAAAACCCGACTGCGTAAAAATCGAACTTAAAAGATGGAAGAAATATCAAATGATAACATGCAGTCGGAGGCATCAGATATTTATGTTCTACTTGTTACTATTATGCCTTCGAATGAATGAATTGTAGATTATAGACGCCCGACAACAGAGGTCATTAGCGTCTAAACTATGCCTTCGATTGCATGTTATCATCTGATCTTGTTTCCATCTTTAAATGCGATTTTTACGCATTCGGGTTTTTTGTTTTTTTAAATAATTTATTTTTATTTCCTTTCTTTTAGTTGAATCTACTCATCAAGCCATTTCATTTGATACTCCACACAAAAGGTTTTACCGATTTTTTGCGTATTGACAAAATGACGTCTAGCGTCCGCCATATTGAATTTTTCGTGAAATCTTCTCAACGAAACCTTTCTTTTGATATACCCATATCGATGTATTTAGAAGGAAAATTACTATTACATTCTGACAAAATGGTGTTTAGAGTCCGCCATATTGAATTTTCCGTGACGTCATATACTCAGTAGCACTCGTGAGATTATGACGAATCTATAGACACCTCATTTTTCAAAATCCGTCAAGCCATTTAGGCTACAGGAGGCGCAGACCAAAATGCAAAGATACATAGTTACATACATACATATATTATATGTCCGAAAAGCATTACCTTCCTTCGGCAGTCGGGTAAAAACAAATGCTCAGTTACAACTTGGAAATTGGACGCTTGTAACAGACGAGTCGCGGAAACGTAATCTAAACAACTGTAGTAGGATTGAAAAAAAAATAGTTGTGCACGTTGACCATTAACTAATTAATATTCTATCTCTTTTCTTAACATTCAACAAGTCTTTACATACTCTTATCAATAAATAATCTCAGTGCGTCAAACAAAACAAAAAAATACTGTTACGTATTCTATCTCTCCTTCCCCTTATATTCAACAAGTCTTTATTTTAATCTTACCAGTAGATAATCTCAAAGTGCGTCAAACCAAACAAAAAAACTGTTAACTGATAATAAAATTAAATTAAATTAAAAAAAAAAAAATTTGGAGCATACAAGTAATTCAAGAATTACAAGGCGCGATATTCATGTAGGTACTGTGTGTAAACGGTTTTATTGAACATGGGGAAAATAACACTGAGAAGATTTATAATTTTGTAGTAGGCTATGAGCCATAAGACCTAATATAAATATGTATTGGATTAGGTACATAGACAAAATAGTACAGTGAATTTTTTAAACAATTTTCCATAGCACGGTTGACTATTAAGCGTTACTCGGAACCGGCTAAATAAAAAAGTCATGATGTGTCGTAAGACACCCGCTATGCTTTTTACGCATTGTATATAAAACCGAATTTATCAAAGATATAAAGAATACAATTAAAAAGTTATTATTTGATCGCCATTTTGAAATCTGACGCCATTTTATTTTTTTGTGTCTTATTAAATTCTCAAATATCAATTTTCAAAAGGATCGGATAATTTTTACAAAGAAATATAAACCTATGACCGCCATTTTGAAATATGACATCATTTTATTTTTTTGTGTCCTATAAAACTCGCAAATATAAATTTTCAAAAAGATCGGATCATTTTTGCAAAAAAGTACATATGGCCGCCATTTTGAAATCTGACGTCATTTTATTTTTTTGTGTTCTATGAAACTTTCAAATATCAATTTTCAAAAGGATCGGATAATTTTTACAAAAAAGTACATACGGCCGCCATTTTTATATCTGACATCATTTTATTTTTTTGTGTCCTATGAAACTTTCAAATACCGATTTTCAAAAGGATCGGATAATTTTTACAAAAAAGTATATATGGCCGCCATTTTGAAATCTGACGTCATTTTATTTTTTTTTGACCTATGAAACTTTCAAATATCAATTTTCAAAAGGATCGGATAATTTTTACAAAAATGTCCATACGGCCGCCATTTTTAAATCTGACGTCATTTTATTCTTTTGTGTCTTATGAAACTCTCAAATATCAATTTTCAAAAGGATCGGATAATTTTTACAAAGGAGTATTACATATTTCCGCCATTTTGAAATCTGACGTCATTTTATTCCTTTGTGTCTTATGAAACTCTCAAATATCAATTTTCAAAAGGATCGGATAATTTTTACAAAGGAGTATTACATATTTCCGCCATTTTGAAATCTGACGCCATTTTATTTTTTTGTGTCCTATGAAACTTTCAAATACCGATTTTCAAAAGGATCGGATAATTTTTACAAAAAAGTATACCTATATGGCCGCCATTTTGAAATCTGACGTCATTTTATTTTTTTGTGACCTATGAAACTCTCAAATATCAATTTTCAAAATGATCGGATAATTTTTACAAAAAAGTACATACGGCCGCCATTTTGAAATCTGACGTCATTTTATTTTTTTGTGTCCTATGAAGCTCTCAAATATCAATTTTTAAAAGGATCGTATAATTTTTGGAAAGGAGTTCTACATATTTCCGCCATTTTGAAATCTGACGTCATTTTATTTTTTTGTGTCCTATAAAACTTGCAAATATCAATTTTCAAAAGGATCGAATAATTTTTACAAAAAAGTATATATGGCCGCCATTTTGAAATCTGACGTCATTTTATTTTTTTGTGTTCTATGAAACTCTCAAATATCAATTTTCAAAAGGATCTGATAATTCTTACAAAAAAGTGCATATGGCCGCCATTTTGAAATCTGACACCATTTAATTTTTTTGTATGCTATAAAACTCTCAAATATTAATTTTCAAAAGAATCGGATAATGTTTACAAAAAAGTACATATGGCCGCCATTTTGAAATCTGACGCCATTTTATTTTTTTGTGTCCTATAAAACTCTCAAATATTAATTTTCAAAAGGATCTAATAATTTTTAGTGTGCTTTATTTCCTTAGTCTGATTTTATTACATTTATCCGACACGTTACCGGAGAAAGACCTTTTGCCTGTGAAAATTCAAAAGTACGATTTGCACCCGGACGAAACTCGGGCCGGTCAGCTGGTTACCATAATATTGTATTGTCACCGGAGCTACACATGTGTGCAAAATTTCAACTCAATCGGATCATGGGAAGTGGGTAAAAATTCAAAAGTACGATTTACACCCGGACGAAAGCCGGGCCGGTCAGCTAGTTACCATAATATTGTATTGTCACCGGAGCTACACATGTGTGCAAAATTTCAACTCAATCGGATCATAGGAAGTGGGTAAAAATTCAAAAGTACGATTTACACCCGGACGAAAGCCGGGCCGGTCAGCTAGTTACCATAATATTGTATTGTCACCGGAGCTACACATGTGTGCAAAATTTCAACTCAATCGGATCATAGGAAGTGGGTGATGCCAGAATATTTTAAAACTCGTAGTCGCATAAGAAGTTATTTACTTGAAAAAAAATCATGTAAATTGGATCAATGGTTCTCGAGTTATAAGCTTACAAAGGGACATAGAGACAGAGAAAGTCAAATTGTTCGGGAAGGTATGATGAACGTCGAGAAATTTTGGTCCTATCCGATCGACGTCAATAATTAGTTACACGTCATTTTAACTCAGTAGGCCAGGGTTTTTAAACTTAAATTCAAACATCAGCAGTCAAAAAATTGAATAACTATATTGAAATAATGCAATATAAGACAGGGCATACGCTATCTTCCAATATCCATATCACACTGTGCAACAGACAAGGACAACCGAAACAAGTTCGCGATTTATTAGATAAGTCGCATTTATTTAGTTTAATAATCATATAAATCTGTATAAAAAAACTGTTTTGACACAATATTATACATGAAATCTATCTAAAATTTTCTGCTCTTTCGTTTAAGACAGGTTTCGAATCGATCTGACTTAAATTGAGCAAACTATAAGCAAAAAACACCGTTTTTTCTAATTTGCTCCCCTCTGGGGCCAAAATTCAAAAATCGGGCGACGTTAGGATCAAATAGACCCCGAGAGGAATCGAACAAAAAAAAAAATTTTAAAATCGGTTAAACCGTTTGGGCTGTACGACGGATACAAAAAATCCGTTACAGATTCACAGATTGACAGACGTTCAGACAAAGCGAGTGTATATAGGCGCTTCTAGCTTCGCTAAGATCGCGCCTAAAAACGGGAATTCAAATACAATCGTGTCACAGGTCTACAAAACAATTTCATCATAAAAACATTTAAATTCCAAACATTCCTGACGATCCTCTTTGCAGAAAACAAATGCTCTCGTTTAAATAATAAACAACGCAACTGTGCCAATATGATGCAAAAATAACATTGCATAAACTTTAAATCGCATGCCCAAATCAGCTAAAATTAGAGACATGCTAAAAAAGGAAACCTCGATTGGGAATTTCAATCTAGATACTTAGTTAAGTTTAATTTTTTCAATTTTACTCTTAAAAATTCATTTTCTAAATGCTTTTGGACAATTTTACAAAAATAGGTAACCTTTGACTTAGACATAACCTGGAGTCATGAGTTCGACGAAAAATAAGTCTGGGGGGGATTTCGCTTTGTTATCTATTCGTTGATTATTATTTATACGTCACCCTCCATCGAAATCATGACTTATTCGACTGAGATGTTATGAAAATAACAAAACGTTTAGTCTACTAAAAAAAAGGTCACAACTTCGGTGTAGAATAGCCATATTTATTCTAGAATTATTTTTAATATGAAAGAAGTACAAATTTTATTATAAAATTGAAGCAACCCGGAGAATTGACTGCTTATTCGCAAATCTGGAAGTCTCGGTGGTCGTGAATTACAACCCCAAACATCTGCTTAACAGACCAAAAATGGGTCACATTCTTTAACACACTCGATGGCTTAAATTGTACTATTTATTAGAAAATATTATCTGTAAATCTGTACGATCTTACTTTACTGTAGATTTATTAAAAATTTATTAAAAAAGATACTTAATTTTCAAAATGTTTATGTGTCGGTGTATTAGTGTATAGAAAAATATTTATTGCCGAATCTTACATATTTTAAATCGATTTAGTAAACCAATTTGAAATAAGTGTTAGATTTAGTTAACAAAGACACAACATTCTTGCCTGATTAATTATTTTTTTCACATAGAAAGAAATGTAAATAATAGGTAATAATAAATAAAAAAATAACTCACCTCCGAATAGCCCATCGACAGTAATTGATTCAATGTCTGTCTAAGTACGTTAAACTGTTCTCGTTCCGACGATGCGGCAGCCGAAACGACGGAAGCTGCCGACGACGTCGCGATACACGCATTTCCGTTCACACTTGTACCGCCCGACGCCGAACTCAAACCGGACGCCGAACTAACACCGGAAGTGGTCGACACAGTACTGGCGGCACTACTGCCAACTATATCACTTCCGCTCTGTTTGGCGAACGGCAACAACGAGTTGTGTATCTCTTCCAACGCCTTCTGATGATATCCCGACGATCTCGCACCGGAACTGCGATCACTTGTCTTACAACCCGATGACCCTCCTCCTCCAGAGAGCGAGGGTCCACTAGGTGACGGGTTCATAGTAATACAACGGCTGCAGTATAATAATTCGTTTGACGGCGCTTGTAAGCAAGAGAATATTGTCGGAGATGGCGGTAATTGTTTTTGATGTTTCCTTGTGATATATCCCATACTACGATGGTATTAACCATTGGTGATAGGGTGACAGTTGATTTATTATTATAATTATTGTTTTGCGAGATTGAATCGGACGCGTGCGACGACGATTCAATGACATCACTGCCATGTGGATTCATCGAACGACCTCGCGACAATCTTAGAACCGTCAGATTACTGCAATGATTTATAGTTGAACCCGAAATCATTTGAGAAAATTAATTTATGGCAACCGACTTGTATTTCTATTTTTAATAATTTCTTTTTCTATTCAGTCCGTCGTACTAATAGACTATATTTTAATATTGTTTTTAATTTTTTACGTCATATATTATATCAATATTGTTACACAAAATATATAGAATATTTAATACAGGCACTGTATAGGCTTTAAGAAAAAAATTTTATAGGCACCGTTTCTATTTTAAGAATACTGTAATATTAAATATTAGAGGCACTAATTTTTACACTATTTGAGCAAATATATATTTTTTTAAATCACATTTCGTTTAAATTAACATTTTAATAAATACAAAGTCGTCACAGTTATAGAAAAACTAAAAATATTATCACTTTGGTTTCACAATTTTTTATAGAAAAAAAACAACATCCACCGAACAAGTTTTTTTTTATAAATAAATAAAATACGTCAACGCAGAATGTGGCTAATGGCGTTAATTTTCACGATAAACCTATAATTACGTAATTAAATGTATTTTCTGTACGCTCTGGTGAAATGCTTCAGACTTGACACGAAACTGTGCATTGAAGTCTCATATGGGTTGCTAGCCATTGCGAAAAAAACCTGAAAAAGATTAAATAATAATTATATACAGATATGTTAATTTTAATAAGTAATGATTAACTGGAAATTGTCAGTCTAAATCAAGGTTTGAATTTTTTTATCAAAAAAAAATTAAAAAATTTGATTACCCTAAAAATGCCCAATCAATGAACGTATACAATCATAATTTGATTTATTCTTCATTGATATTTGAGCTGGAATCAAGATTTGAAGTTTTTTATGTGTGAACATCTATGGTTCTAACTTCAACTTGGTTTGATATTATCTTATTTTATTGTAGATTATAGACGCGTCGACAACTTAGGTCATTAGCGTCTTTTAATTACATCAAATCAAATAACAAATAACTTCCCAATGTACTGGGAAGTTAATAACTTAAAACTAAATGACATCACAAAACATCCATGAGCGGAGGTGGGATTCGAACTCACGACAGTGTGATCCAAAGGCCTGCTACGCTAACCGTTACACCACACTGTCCTCTGGTTTGATATTGTCAATGACCATTTACAGTAGTTAATACTATTATTAGATGACTACTAATACTCCTGACGTCTCACTTTTCGATATACTCTAGGTCTTAGGGTCTCATGTAAGATCTTACGAATTCACTCTAGCCTAAAGATATTTACACATAAAAATCTGAGTACCTATACTCGCCTTGAATTAACATATTGCTATTTTTGAGCCAAAATAATTAATGGAACAGATCCAATCTGTATAAAACTCCGAATGGTCAGATACCAATTCAAAAGCCAATAATTACCATACCTTACGTTTAATTATATTTTTCTGCATTAATTATAATGATATAAACTGAACAATTTTAATGTTGCAACATGCAGTCTAAAAGCGCGAATACTCGTAAAACCTGCTGACAGTTCATATAATTGAAGAGTTAAAAGCTTTGCTATTCACTTGAACATATCAAGATCATGGACAACCAATGCAAGACCATAATTTAATTACAATTATTAATTGCAGGTGCTAAGCATTGGTTCACAACAAACTTCGCGATGTTTAATTTTTATGCTCAAGTTAAATCGCCACAACTCCAAATCAGCTTCCAAACATTAGAATATATGGAATAGAAAATAAAACTAATCTGATATATTGATAAAATTTGGAACTTCTTAAAAACTTGCGTATAATATATAAGAAAAGGTATGTTTATCCACATGTCGCCTGTAATAGTTATAGTTTCTTTTAATCAAACGATAACTAAATCGTATCTTCTGTGGATAAACATGCCTTTTCTTATAATCTGATATAGCTGAGGAATTCCTAGCATTGAATTTTTTTTATTTTTATATAGGTACCTACTGGGGAGCAAAAAAAATCCACACAAGCTTATCATATGCCTTTGGAAGTCAATAATTCAGGATATCGCTTTTGGAATTCAAAATTTTGCAATAATTTTTAATTAAATGACAAATAAAAAATTATTTTAAATTTTGAAATTTAAAAGCATTTTCTGGACCTAAGAGCCAATTCGTATTTTCAATTTATTCTTTTTTATAATAAATTGAAAATCCAACTTTTATGCTTCTACCAGTTCTCAAGATTAGAACGTGCGAACTGGGGGTTTGTATTAGACGGATAAGTAGATATAAACGCTCTACAGTTCAGGTCATCAATGTCAATGGGGCTTGTAATTACTACACTTGCTCAGCTATTCTGAAGCCCTAAAATCGAATCCCTGAATGATCTAACTTCCAAAGAATTAATGAGTTGATTTTTTTGCTTATTTGCTCGCCAATGTATATAGACAAGTATTTACTATAAATATCAAAAAAAAACTAAACAAAATAATGCCCTTTCACCGGTTCGTTCATTTGGCATCGTACAGCTCTGATAACCTATGTGAACTTTTTCTCTTTTCCCAAAATGAAGGAACCGATGAAAGGGCGTCTGTTTGAAATGGTGCAAAATATTCAACTATTCAAATAAATATCGGCTCATGGCCATTAGCAAAATCAATTAATTGTCGATACGATAAAAATGACACGTCCCGTGCTGATAAAATCAATCAGACTTTGTCGGTACACTGAAGCTACCCAATTCGCTGTCGACACGAAGTGACAACCTGTATGAGTCAGGCCATAATAATGCAAATGGGTCTTAAATGACAACTGCATTTTAAAATGGCATTTCATTTTGTACATATTTAATGGTGAATTATATAATAAATTATCAATGAATCGTGTAGGTTTAAAGTTTCCTATTCGGTTACACATTCTGGGTACATACATAGATATGAAGTCGAAAGAACCGGTCAGTGTCTTTTTAAAGAGACCATCGAAGAGGCCAAAAGAATATACAGTCGCGTCAAAAGTGTCCCCCCTCTTGAATGAAGAATGGAATTTTCTTGATAAATGTTGTAAATTATAGACACCCCACAACTGGTCTTTCGCGTTCAAGACCTAATCCCAGAAATTCAGAATATTATTCTGTTGACGCAATCCAAATTACTAGTAAATGAAAATTATTTCGTTTAAGATTTCACGTTCAAGTATAGTACCTACATAAAAAACCAAAATTTACGTTTAGTAAAATGTGGGATTACACAACCCTTTGGGCCATTCAAAATTTTGAGCACGCCTTTCTTGGAAATTACTCGTCGTTTATATCTTACAAGTATACAGTCGCGGACTTACACCTGTATCATCTAGTTACCCTTTTTTTAATTTTTGCATATTGTAATTTGGCTTTTGATAGTACTGTATCAATTACTAAGGTTACATCCTAAAAATTCAATATAAAATTATTATCAAAACACCTCAGTTGTTTATTATACAATCCAAATTACTCAATATTATTCAACATAAAAAGATTTGATAATATTTGATACTAGCAAATTCCTTCCTCCAATCTTGCAATAATTCTTCTTTTTTGTTCGTCATTTTAATAATTTCGAGGCATTTAACGACAATTATTTCTTTTCATTTTTGACATTTACATTTACCTATTAAAAACTAAATTTGTTGCGAAGCTACTGACTTTTTGTGAACTTACACTGAAAAACCCAAGTGTAAACTTTATTAAGTCCGCGACTGTACATATATAGTATAGTTTTTCAGTTCACATAAAATCACCACTAATTTCTTTATATAGGGCTTGAGAATAGCCGAGAGTATGGCAATGCTGTTGTTTACATGGCGTTCTTATGGTTCCTCTTTACAAGTCCCCAGTTCCCGGGTTCTAGCCCGGGAGCTGGTAAAAGTGTCAATTGGATTTTTAATTTATTATTTAAAAAAAATAATGAATTAAAAATATGAATTGGTGCTAGGCCCAAATAACCTTAGCTGTTGGTGGTCTTTAAACACACACAATTTCTTTATAGGTACTACGTAAATGTCAAATTATTTAAAAGATAAACAGGGCAGGACACTTTTGATGATAGCTGTATATACCTATTACATTTAAGCACGTATCATGGTTGAAATAGTGCAAAAATACTACAATCTCAATTAGTTAGACTTACAGCAAAGACGTCTTGTTTCGACAGAAGACCTGCTTTTAATATTTCTCATTCAAAAAGAGAAAACAAAATTGACAGAAGGTTTAACTCACGAGTCTAAGCATAGTTTTATTTCCTGTGTGAGGCTACGGTTGCCATGTCTATTTTTCGAAATCTAGGACACATGTATTACAAAAACCAGAACATTTGAGAGAAAAAAAATATTAAGCTGTCCCGCAGTATCTCAAAACTTGATGAAAAATAATTGTGAGGCATGCCTGATATTTTAAATACAATATCGTGTTTTGGTTTTTTGGAAGAACTAACGTTTTTGGGGTCTTGGATGGACTGGCGTTTCTGGTCTTTTGGACAGACTGGCGTTTTGGATTTTTAAATGGTCTTTGAATTTGCTTATGGATTGGCATGATTAACCATTCATTTCAACTCTAAAGAGCTTATTTCTGAACGTGCCCCACCAGCTTGCTCGAATCCTGCCATTTTCGGATCCAACCACTAAATACAAAATTAGATTCAGTACAAACGCAACGTCGTGGTACCGCAATAAATAATATATTTCTAACTGTTGCATTTCGCCTTTTTTGGGGACTAAACGTGCTAGATCTTTTGGAAATTTGGATAGACTGATGCTTGGATAATTTTGTTTGGCCTTTCTCTAAAAAGAACACGTTCTGAAATTATCCAATCTGTTCTAATTCGAGTGCTGCAACTTTTGGGTCTCAACACCAACCAGAAAACGTGATTCAATATGGACGCAACACAGTACTGCATTAAGCAAATAGCACGATATAATATTATTACAGTCAGGAGACCAGTCTTGGTTATGTTATCTTACACGAAATACACACTCTGGCAGAATGTAGCAACTACTATTAATATGCTAATGTAATGACAATCGAACATTCATTCAACTATACGGAGAGTCCGCAGAACATGATCAAATGCAGGACCGCATTGCATCAAAACATGACACTGAAGTTCGCATTAAACCATTGATGTATTCAAAACAGTCACGTCCAAATTTAATGTGAGACACAGTCGAGGTTGTTAGATTTAGGAGCTCCAATATCAGATCTTCCTCAATTCTGGAACTGGTTTCAATATTTGGTTCTCAGTTCCGGAATTAGTTTCGATATGTTTTTTTAAACGAAATATATTTATTGATATAGAAAACGTCGATTAAAACTTTGGAGTCAGAAATTCGCAACCAAACAAAAAAATCAACATTATCTATAACTAGTAATAATTAGGAACACTTCGAATATTAAACGTAAACAACTTAAGGGTACTTTATGTAACTCTAGAGAGATCATCAATCAAATCAAAAATCTACACTCTTTAAGGTCCCCTTTCAGGTAGGTAAATTAAGCAAAAATTTAATCTTTTTATTAATTCCGGAATTTCGATATTAATTTCGTCAGTTCCGAAACTGATGTTTTCCACAGCTGACGAAATTAAAAAAAAAATTAAATTAAAGTAAATCGCTTCGGTACCTATAATAGTTTTTAAGGGCAAATTGGTTACGTGTATATCATTCTAAACTTTTCATCTTATCTTTCGATCAATCAGTGGTTCTTAGCTTTTTAGTAATAGCGGTCCTCTAAATATTCAAAAATATTTTCGCGGCTTCCTAGCATGTAGTAACATAATAATTATTTATTAAAATTAATTTTAAAATTGTGTTCATTTACTGATTGTGACAAAAAAAAATCAGAAAACATAAATACTCAAATGTATTTAATGACCTCTGTTGAACAATTACTTTTGGGCAAATTCAAAGAGGACTGCAATTATTTATTAAACGTTTCTATGTACCAGAGAACATACAGTGATTTATAAAAACCATAAACAAGCAAAATAGCTCTCCGTGCCGCGTCTTTTTCATATTTATCTAATAGCATGTTCATTAGTTGGGTTCTCTATTTGGGATAGAAGTAGCAAAATTTAAATTTTTATCCGTCAATCGAATTTGCCCACCCTTCAGTATGTCTACAATCTGTACTGCATTGCACTTCAGAATTCTGATTACTAATACAAAACGATACAAGTTTGAAATAATCAACTAATAAAAAATAATTATTTTAAAAGATTTCAAAATTTTTAAAGGCCTTCCGGTTATGAATCGCTGGTTTAGATGTCATTCGCTTAGATGAACATTTAGATCATTTACAGCTTCAATTTCTTGATACCTATATATTTAATCAACGAGTAGTTTCACAAGTGGAGGCACCTGAACAAAGAGGTTGATTTTCGACATAGAAGGACAATCACCACCAATTTAAAAGTCTATAGTAGATTTTTGATTAATTGACCCGATACGCGATCTGGGGCATTTAAATTGAGCGACACCGGCATTTTTTGGAAATTTCTACTATTACTTATAGATAAACGCTAGTCGATAAGTGTCTACTCTCTCACCGTCATTAATAAATGTTACATTTTGTTAAAACATCATGTTTTGAAAACAGAGACAGATAATTGTCAATAAACCATACTTCTTTTAGTAATAAAAAAGTTAATTTGTTTCATGCATTAATTTCACAATTTTAAGCCACCGAAGCCGAAATAAATTTGGACTAATATCGAAGCATATTAAATTGTCTTTCAAACAGCATATAGTCTTTTTTGATCTGAAAAAATAGTTCCTAAAAAGTCAAAAATTAACAGTGGGCCGATTTCTATGCACGCAAGTGTGTATGAACTTCAAAGGAACCGCTCAGAGTCCCTACTTCTAGAATTCATGGGTTGAAACCGAATCAAAATAACGTTCGAATTTCGGTTTTGGTTTTGTCAAGTGTTTCGTTAAGGTGTCGGTTTTAGACGATATAGGTACTTTTGAAAATTAATTAATAACGAAAAAAATAAAAACTGAGTGATAAAAATTATTAATAGAAAAATAACAAAAAATTAAAATTTCAAAAGCAAGCGCTTCTCCACTAATTTACTTTCAAATTATAAAACCACTGCAAATTGGGAATTCCCCGAAACTCAGACTTCTTCCACCGTAAAAATGAAAATTTAAATTAAAACCGATTTTAACCGGTTCCCAAGATTCACTCGGTTATTGTTTCGATTTTTTTCCTGCTAAAAGAGTGGTTTCGGTTACTAAAACGAAACGGTTTAGTAACGGTTTCGGTTTAAATCCTCGATAGAGTTTATCTGCTCTTTGATCTAATCATACGTGCAACCGTTTGTCCGTGAAAATTCAATATACATGACCTGTGATGCAGACAAACTGGCCGGTTTTTAACACGGTCCTGAATCCCGTGAGTCGACCAACACATCGCAAAATTACATCTTCCTACACATACTAGATGTATCAGTATATGAAGTGGGGCAAAATGCTATATACTGATCATAGTGAAATCCATGAATTATCTCCAAATCCATGGTGGAATCTATCGACAGCAATGAACCATATTTTGTTCAACTGTCAAATTCTTTGCCAATGTGGCATTTCTGAATAAAGATTACTATTATTATAGGGGATATCGAGAACGCTGAACGACTGTGACAATTTTTATGATTTTCTTCTGAAATGATATTTTACGGAAGTTGTATTGTGACAGTGTTGCCGTCGGGACGAGACAAGATTATGATTCTTTCCCCGAATTTGAACTCTGATACGTGTTTTTTTAAAGGCAATGCAAGCTTGCGACGTTTTAACTGCACTGCAGAAATATAAGATCCGCGACTCTACTAAAGATGGCATATCGAGACGCGATTTTGCGAGAATTTTCGCTATTGAGACGAGAAATGCACCCTCGAAATTTGAGAAAAGCACCCTCGAATTCGAGACGAGAATGACTATTTCTCGTCGAGACGACAACACTAGTTTGTGATTTTTTTGGTAATAGAATATTATTATACTGTGATTCAATTAAAATAAAATTGCATTCTTGCCATTTTTGTATCAATCAATATACAGACCAACAATGTCCCCAGCTGATAGGTATGGAATTAAAACAACCTAACTCTTGCGATTGGCACAACTCTGCCTTCGGAGGCATAATATATTTATTTATCTATAGCTATATATGTATATTCTCGATGACAAGAAAACAAGTTTTTTTTAAACTTCAGGTACTATGTTTGGTTTTAAAAATAAACTCTTGAAACAGATAGGTTTTAATAATAATTTCATATGGGCAATCGCTAATCAATAATCACTAATCATAAGGTAGAGTGCACGTTTGTACAGTTCGTTTTTTAATTAGCCTTTTAAATATTCACCATGTGCTCCCGACTTCCTTCAAATCTATCAAACTGGTTCGCTTGCTAATCATCTTAACTATGTAGATAAAAGTACTGCTTAGATATTCGTTAGCGGATTATCCGCTACCAACACAAATAAAAATTTAAGTATTCTGAACAATCTCTGTGAGAACAATTCCATAATTTTTCATTCTTAGTCCTTTTTTTTTTAATTCGTAGATATCGTATTCTGTGCGTGAGTGCAAGAGGGACGTAACTATTATAGTTAAAGGTTATAATCCTATAGCAGTTGTGTGTCTCTCTCGCACTCATGTGTAGCATAGAATCTTTACGAATCAAAAAACAAGGGTTAAAAATGAAAAACGATGAAATTGCTCTAACAGAGATTGTTCAGCATGTGGACATGGTTCTCACATTTAGATGCAAGCATTTTTACTTTACGCCATTTTGATCAGTCTCGTTACAATTACTATTTTTATAGATACTAATTTTGGTCCAAAAGGCATGGACAAATAGCACAAAATTTGCTATAAAAAAATCCATGATGTCATATTTGTAAAGTCAGTAATATTATTATCTCGAACTTATCGGTTTTCAAAAAATAGTTTTTTCTGCAGGCAGACAAAAAAACAACCAAATACCGAATGGTCAAATTAAAACGGAACATCACTCGCCTTGCTCGCCCGGTCAATAAAAATCAACCAAACACTATACACAAAAATATTTCAGAAAAAAACTATTCCAGAACTTTCACAATCGAAGTTATAGATCGCTGATTTGCCAACATTAAGAGAAAAAAGTCACAAGCTCACAAATGTCACGGCAATTGAACATCAACGTATTACGTGCCGTAATACAAAGAACTTCAATTAAAATACTTTCGTTAACATAATATCTTGGATTTATTTTTAAAGCTCGAGAATTTATTGTAAATTATTCTAAAATGTGTTTTTGTTAAAGTATAAGAGAAATATTTTCATCGTGGGAAAGTTAAATAAACATTAATTATACATACAAATCTGTTTTATAATTTATAAATAATATGTAAAATAATTATACAGTTCATTTTATTTCTTATGGCAGATTTGTTGTGCTAAGGTTATAAAAGAACAAAGACGAACAATTCACGCTATCAATCCGCTTCTAGTAAAATACTCAAATAATGGAGTAAAAAAAAAAACCGGTGCGGATTTAAAGACTTGGGATTTTCGTTTAGATTTTCCTGTAAACTATGAGTAAGGCCCTATATTCCCTATTTTTTTCAAAATTTTAGACTCAGTAAGTAGTTTAGGAGATAAGGGGGGATGTTCGATTTTCTATTTTCTTTAATATCATTCAAACTATGCATTTTAATATTATAAAAAAAATATTATATGTATTTGTATTCAACATAACGAACCCTTTCGTTTGATACGTCACAACCGTTTGAAAGTGTGCGCTTGCTGAATTTATTATAATAGCAAAGAACCCAAGCGAAGATGGTGGGCCCGTGAATTGTTAAAAAATATAGCTCCCTTTTTTGAGAATATGGTCCATTTTTCCCGCAATTCTCTAAAGCGTGATCGTTATCGATATTATTAAATACATTCAAGATTTTTTCACTATTCTATTCCATGTTTACTATAAACAACGGTTATTTAACTTATTTTCTGTTCAAGACGCCCGAATGATGTAACAAGAGTCCTGCCAGACTCGGAACACACTTGCATCGTCTTGCTTTTAGTAAAAAGTTTTGTGCACAATAAATGTACGCATGCAGACATGCATGCCTTTCATTGCGCTGCAGCGCATGCATCGAGATAAACGAAAAGACGGCACCGTTTAAAGCTACCGTATCTTTAATGCTAAACCGTGCCGGGGCCGGGGCGTGTCACGGACGGGACACGGTCAAAGATTATTAGTATACTTTTGTATGAACTCATTCATGGTTGACCGGGCCGAGTCCGTGTTCTGGCCGGGGCACGGAATCGAAATGTCGGTGAGTATTCTTTCCCGGCTCCGGCCGGCTTGACAACACTAATTGGTCCAATAATTACATGTAAATCGCCCGGTGTAGCATGAATGACTAGCCCGTCCGACGCCCGGTGGAAACGACACGGCACGGGCCGGGCCGGGAACAGCCCCGGCACGGTATAGCGTGAAGATACTTAAAGGTTAAAAATTGACGCTCACCCCCCCCTGATTTTTGGAAGGTTAAAACTACTAAAAATGTGTTTTTTCAAAAATCTCAAGGGTGTTCACGCGAGGAGTGAAGGCAAGTTTATTTCGAAAATGAAGACGCTTACGGAGTTTCAGACAAAAGTTGTTAGGTTCGATCTATTCTACAGCTGGAAAATATTTTCAATTATACAGGTTGTTCTATTTAAGCGTGGCAGACCAAAGTAATGTTTCTTAAGTTGGCGCAGACCTCAAAGATTTATAATTTTCCTCTTTTTAGAGGCTTTTTAAAGGAGGTATTTTTTATTAAAAAGTTTTTTATGTCTAACTTAAATCACGTATAACTTTTGATAGTTAAATGCAACGGGGTTGGTTTTATGCCGGAATTATATTCTTTGGGATATTTACTAATAGGTACTTTTATAAAGGGTTTCGTATTTATAATAACTTGAATGTGTTATGCGATATTGCGCAATTTCACCTTTTAAATAAACTGTCACAGTGTGCTATGAAATATTTTTAACTTAAAAAGTTGAAAATAGTCTTTTTAGAACTCATCAACTAAATAAATGTATTGATTGTACAAAAAAAAAAATGGGTGTGTGCTTATGACCACACGACAGAAGTGAAAACTTCAGATTTTCTAATTTTTGGTGTCATCTATTATAGCGCATTTATGAACTAAAAATAATTTATTACTAAAATTGTATTTGTAATTAATTCCACCTTGGTTTAAAAAAATTATAATTATTGTCAAAGAAAGAATATAAAAAAAATAAAAAAATATATAAATAAATATCATGTAGAATTTAGAAAAAAAACGCCAAAAATTCTATCCATCAGGTCTCGAACCCAGGTTTCTATGCATTGAACGCAAAGACATAACCAACTGCGCTATGAATGGAAGTGAGTAGACGGCCGTTTTTATGATAAAAGTATGTTGCGAATTCTTAAGGTCAGGTTACGAATTCTTACGGTTATTTGCGAATGCTTCATGTTATTTCAGTACCCAGGCAAAAAGTGTCTAACGCGCCTATAAGGAAGTTTTCACTTCAAAAATTATTTTCAGAAAAAAGATTAAAGATCAGCACAACAGAACTATTATGGACTTTATTCTTGCGTTTTTTTTTTTATAAAATCAATAAATTTATTTAGTTGATATGAGTTTAAAAAAAACTATTTTCAACTTTTTAGGTTAAAAATATTTCATAGCACACTGTGACAGTTTATTTAAAAGGTGAAATTGCGCAATATCACATTCAAGTTATTATAAATACGAAAATATCAGATTTAGGTCTAGGGAACCCTTTATAAAAGTATTAGTAAATATCCTAAAGAATACAATTCCGGCATAAAACCAACCCCATTGCATTTAACTAACTTATTTTGATTTAATTTTTATAACGGTACAGAACTCTAGGGCGCGAGTTCTACTCGCACTCGACTGGTTTGCTTTCAAATTTGTTCCGCTTTGCGCGACTAAGTCCCGATTTTTTTTTTCAGATGCTAAAATTTCCGATTTGGTATAATAATATACAAACTTGGTATATTTTGCCTTCTTTCGTATAATTCACCCCGTATGGAATGTAAGGCATGGGGGTCATGCCACCCATATTTGACACCTTTTGCTGACCGTAAGATAACAAAAGCACTGTGCACAGTGCTCTGTTTACTGTACATATTTATTTATAATATATAGAGCATTGTTGGAATTCCATTTCTTTTACATATAATAGAACATAAGATATGAATCAGATCTATCAACAATGGTTGCACACTCAGACGAGATTTATAATAAAAATGCCATGTCAGCTGTTTCTTCTGTCATTTTTTTCTGAATGTTTAAAATAAAATCAAATCAAATGCATTTACAAGTTTCAATGGGGGACTGACCTTCAATCGAAAATTGAAAAATAATGCTACCAAGAGATAATCGGAACTCCGTTGATTCAATTTTCGTTAAAGAAAATTTAAAATACAAAATAGCATACTGACACGATTTTTTAACGCGTTCTTTAATTAATATGAATCAGTCTAACTCCAAATATTTGTTTAGCGATTATAAGAAGAAATCATATTTATGTTTTCTTCGGAAAAAGAAAAGAACTCATTGTTAATAAATGAATGACGTCAATCACACTATTTGCGTTTCTCTCGCACACACGTGTAGCATAAAATTAAAAAACAATGGTTAAAAATGAAAAATTATGAAATTGCTCTTGCAGAAATTAGTTGACAGAAAATGTAAAAAATAGTAGCCGATCAAAATATAATTTTTAAACATGCTTTCAAGGAGTTGAAAATAGGCAAATTCTTACATTTTCAAATTAAAAAAAAAAATAAATCATGACGTGTCGTGGAACACCCTATAGAAGCTAAGCTACTTACGCATTGTATATGTCGCAGGCAAATGGTTACTGATTGCAGGAAAATAACATTTTCACAACGCCGCTATTTAAAATTCGATTTTCGGTACCTGTTTAGCGGGTTGAAACTGAGCGTTTTCATCCCTAGGGATGAAAATTTTCAGTTGTCGGTTTTTTCTGTTTTTTAACGGTGTTAAGAGGGAGATAGAGCTATTGAATTCGCATATAATATTCGAAAACGTCAAAATGACAGACATAACCTCACATAAATCTGACAGATCTAATATGTTTGCGACTTTTTTGCGCGCCCAAATTGTAGGTACCTCAAATCGAATTGTCAATAGAGTTGTGAAAAATACTATGCAATTACTCGGAACGAAACTTGGCGTGTGCAACACGTGTGTCGTACCTCGGGCAGCAAACTTCACACTTGTTGCAAACGCCAAGTTTCATCCTTTGTAATGCAATATACTATTGCCTAGGAGTAGGCCCTAGGCGAATGCTATCTGCCTGGGCAAATGGGTTTTTTTCTTTTTTTATTTGCTAAATGACTAGGCAAATGCTATTTGACTAGACTTATGGTATTTTCCTAAATCTTTTTTAGGCAAATAACAATAAAATTAGTCCTTAATTAAAGAAAAGCTGTAGTTTATTGCACAATTAAACTACAAATACTAACTGGTAAATAATATAAAAATTTTAACAACAAAAAAAATTATTTGTTTTTTGCCTAAATCTTTTTTAGCCAAATAAGAATAAAATTATTTCTTAATTAATTACCGTCCAAAAAATTAGTGGGGCCTCATGGTATCCCTTCTTATATACTTAAAGGTTGTTCTGAATTTCTTGCAACACCATTGCGTCACATTTTTAGTGTATCCATAAAATCAAATACTTTTCCAAGTGTATGGAAAAATTCAAAAGTATGTCCAGTCTTTAAATCTGGTAAAAGGAATAGTGTTAAGAACTACTACAGGCATATTGCAATTTTATCAGTTCCTGCGAAATTGTTCGAAAAGTTAATTTGCAGTCAAGTTTTTGTCAGGTACAATCTTCTATAAACGAATTTCAGCATGGCTTTTTCCCTAAACGATCGACTGTGAAAATTGGAGAACGACAATAGGTTGCATTTTAATATCAACAAATGTGCGGTGGTAACGTATAACAGAAAACATAGTTCGGTTAAATTTGACTATAATATTGGTGGTGAAACTCTTAACTGCGTTAATTATTTTTATGATTTGAGTGTCACGTTTGAATTTTGATGAAGTTCCTCGTTTTGATAGACATATTGATATTATAACTTCTAAAGCTTATAAGATGTTGGGTTTCATTAAGTTCATTAAGCGCAATACACAGAAACTTTTTAATGTACGCTATGTATCTGTATTCTGTATATGGGATCCTGAGTACAATATTTATAAAAATGCCATAAAAAAATTCTCCATACATTTTTGAAATACCTCTATTTTAAGTGTAATAAACAATATCCAAGTTTTCCTTCTGATAACTTAAGTGCATATTTTCAATGCACTAATCTCGAGTACCGTAGGAAAATAGCACTTATATAAAGTTCTTAATAATTATTTAATAGATGATGAAGTGATACGGGCACAAATTAATTTTAAAGATTATCGAAGTGGATTACGTGCCAACAACATTTTCTCGGCAGGTATTCCGCACACTAATTACATGAGAAATTCACCTCTATAAAATGCGCAATTTGACTGATTTTATATAATATGTTCCAGAAACCATATAGATAGTAGTATTTAGTATCACGTTACCAGCTCTTCAAAAAAAGGTCTATGCAATAATAAATAATTACTTTGTTTGTCAATTATTCTTGTTATAACTGATTGTTGTTACTGCAGTCTCCATATTCTTGTTATATATTTTCATTGTTATTATTATTATTATTATTGTTATACTATTGTTGTTAAACACGTCGCTTAGCCTTTTTTTTTAATTTGTTATTTTTTGTAATATATTCTTAATTGTACGGGGCTTGAAATTGGAGACATCTCCGTAAGCTTCAGTAATTAAATAAATTTAAAAAAAAATACATATATTGTCAGGGCTACTGCCGTTAAAATAATTCCGGTTAGAGCGATAATTTCGAGTTGCTGACGTGCTCACTTAGTGAGAACTGACTGTAATTGCATCAAACAAAGTAATTTACTGACAAGGCAGTGATTGATTTATGATTAAACAATACGACATTCGTTCAAGTATTTCTCTCTCTTGCATTGTGTCATGGACGCGTATCGAGAAATCATTAACCTACAATTATTAGGTAATATTTTGACATATCTCGTATATTCTCGTTTTTATCAGTGGCTATGCGCACGCGTTGAAGGCAGTTTTGGCAAGCGTGGTCGGATAAAAAGCTCCTTATAGTCGCTATAGTTTAAAGGACGACCGAAAAATTAGTGTATTTTTCACTCGTTTTTTTTGGCTCCACAAATTTTGAACCAAAGTCCGAAATATGTATCAAATGATAAGTTATAACGAGACAAATAATCACAGAAAGTATTACATTGAGCATTGGTTTTAGAAATACAGAGGGTCATCTAAAAATCTATACCAATATATAAAAAACAATAGTGCAGTCAAAATCTAAAAATCATACTTGCTGAATGCAGGGTTGTCAGGTTTATAAAATCCAAAATAGTATAGATAAATGGTAAAAATATAGTATAGATTTGAAAAAAAATATAGTAGTTTTGTAGAAAATGTCACTGATTTACATAAATTACATAATACAGATATAAATAACAATTGTATAAGGTTACCAAATTTGATTTTAAGTGCTCAATACTACTCGAGAATTCGAGAGCAACTGGTGAAACAAAATAAATAATAATTCTACATAATCAAAACAAGATTTCAAGGTTAAATTCATGTGTGGTGAATCCGTAAACTATGCGGCGAGAAAAAAATTATTATCATGGCAATTAAAGTTTAAATTCTGTTCCCATAAACACAGACAGTCAAGGTCAAACTATATAGTAACAAGAGAATGCCCAGGAGTTTCTGTCCATACGTCATAGAAATAATGTTAGATGCATTTGGAAAGAGTTCGCGGGAAAAATACAGGGTGTGACAGTATACACACTGAAAAAAAAAGTATGGCGCGGTTTTACGTATTACAGACCAGTGGTATCAAACTTTTTCTTACTGCGTTTCCCGATAGCCATGCCATATTTTAAAAACAAATTTAAGAAATATCTCATGATATTTAAATTTCTTACCACTTTTTTATTGTAACTACTGGTGACGGCACCCTCCTGCTTATACAGTCAACAGTGTATTAATTTGGGTCTGTTGGAAAGCGACTAAACCGATTTTGATGAATTGATAAACCTGTTTATATTTTAACAGAGGGTGTAAAATTTGTTAGTAGTGTCCATAATTATTCTACTATAGATGTAATAAAGAAAATGACTTTTATGTCGAAAAATGTAATATATTATAGTAGTACTTTAAAATGTTTGAAAATAATTTATTTAGGAAAGGTTTAATCATTTTTAATAACTCAATTCTCCAGAAATTAAGTCATGTGATAATAATATAATAAATACCTATATTATAACAAAATGTTATACATGTATTGTATGGTGTTATTATTTTTTTATTACTTCCCACCTCTACTATGGTAGGGAAGTAATGGATTTAGTTCGAAAAAAATATTTCGAGATTTTAACAGATATTCACGTTTTGAGACCCTAGCAATCGTTTAAGATCATTTTATGACTGATGTCTGTAAGTGTGTGTGTGTGTGTATGTGGTCAATTTTTCGCCTTCGATATCGTAAAAACGGAACAATATACGGCCATGCCGATTGTTCTATTATGTTTATCAGCCTTTAACTTAGATCTGATTAGATTTTGAGTCAAATCGGTTCAGTGGATTTTGAGATATTAAAAAAACGTTCTCAATGTCACGTATTAATATAGGTAAAAAAAATATAAATGAATTCTAGATGTTACAATATGAAAAAAATGTAAATATTTTTTTTCTCTAAAATGTAGGTATAGTTTTCGAGAAAAAAAATATTTTACTAAAAAAAGAAAATTGTACGTAAATCAAGGTAACAATGATTTTTTCTATATTAAGCTAGCCATCAGTAGATCACCAAACAAAAAAGAGGACCATGCGTTTTTTCAAAGAATAAAAAAAGAGTATTTATTTTTTGCAAATATTTATTAGGTGGGAAGTATAGGACTGGTCATCAGTCGAATTTTTTTTTATTACTACTATTAGCATTGCTACATAAATATCACTATATATTATGTATATCAAAATGTAGGCACTGCCGTCTCATTCACTAAGTAGGCAGTGTTGAGAGTTGAGACTTGAGGTCCAGGAAAAAATAAATATATTTCAACGACTTAGAAATCCAAAAAAGGGCCTCTGATATATGTGTTTAGGACCTATGAAAATGCTAAAAGGGCACTGAGTATAGGGCATTTTTTACCCGTTTATAAATAGGGTATGATAGAATTCTGATCAAAAACGTCATAAATCTGAAGGCAAAATCGACATTCAAGCTAGCAAACGCTAGTAAATAATTATCTAATATACATAACATATTTTTTTTTTCAATGTAAAGATACATGGTTGCGGGGATAAAATGCTAAGGTTACCTAAGAAAAATTATAAATTTTGGAATTCCCTATATACTATATCATCACCCTACACGAAAAGGAATATGTAAACTTTTCCGTTTGAGTTTTGTTACTTAATTTATTAATAACGTCCTTAAAAAATTGATTCATTAATGGTTATCTAATACTTATATTGAGTCACTGAAATAGCCAATTTTTTTGTTAATGTTCGAAAAAGTGAATTCAAAGACAGCGTCCACTTATATATTATTAAAAACAAAGATTTTTTTACACTCAAACTACTCATGTTCTGTCAAACTGTCAGAGCTTAAACATGCCGTAAAAAACACACACACAACACATGAGACATTTAATTATTAATGACTTGTATCATATTTTGTGAATATTTTCGTGTTTAAAATCTGTATTTTACGAAACTTTTGAAAATTTCAACTTATACTCACTTTACAAAATTATCAAATTCAACTGAAATATTTCATATTTTTGAAAATTATAAACTGGCATTTATTGACTTGAAATTATATTAGGTGTCAGAAATTTTTAAGATACAAATTAACAATTAATAACTACCTTACTTTCCGTTTTAAAAATTCTAATATTATAAAATACTTTTTAAAATACATTCCGGGCTTTTAAATTTATCAAAAACAACTACTTTTCCAATATTTTTTTTAAAACAGCGTGCATTTATCATTTACGGGATGCAACCTTGTTTTGTTTCTAAAATTCGTGTTTAAGAAAGCAGGTTGCACGCGTCGCGTAAACTGACCGACGCCTTAGCCAGTACTGATCGCCATTCGTCGATCGGGTCAGGCAGTCAGAAGTCAGAACTGACACACGACAAAAACATCTGAATCGGTACAGTGTGCGTACACGGTGCATGTTGCGTCGTCGTCGTACGCACACATTCACTCATTGCCGGTAAACAAAAAATTGTTAGCAATTTGTTATATGTTAATCAATTCTAATATACAGTAAGGGAGCTAGGGGTTAGTTGTAACAGGGGCAAGTAATACCACGGATTTTTCAGAAATTGAAAACCTTTACATTAAAATTTCTTTCGACTTCATTTGTTCTTTGTGCACTGCATAAGCACAATATAGCCCAATAAGCTCTCTTACAAAAATTCCGAAGATTTTTTGACGCAGATCTTTTTTTTTAATGCATTGACCTAAAAACACCATATTCCCAAAAGATTTGTTTGTGCGTTTTGTACCCCCGCGATTTTTATGGGTGAGTTGGTTTTTACTAAATATATCTTCCGTATTTTTTACTTGACGATAAAACTTCCAAAAGGTAAGTAGTGGATTGTAGAGCAGGGGTTCCCAAAGTCGGGGTCGCGGGCTGATTTTTTAGGATCACGGTCTGTTTCCGTGATTATAGAATTTATAATTCTCGTGATACCATTAAATTCGAATAATAGAAAAAAAATTCTAAATAAGAATACGAAATCAAAAAAAACGGAGTGAAGAGGCGGGAGGGGGGTCCCTGGGGTAATAAAGAGAGAGTGAGCCCTCCCACCCGCCTCCTGGCGCTCCCTATCCTGTTCATTCGCTCCCACTTTATATTACTTTTACTGTACCTACTTTTTGATGTGAAACATCTTATGTCGGGCAGTGAACAGCCGCGTGAGGGGAAATATGCAACGAAATTTTTGGTCCGCTCCTTCGCTGCTGTTCTCCCCACCACTCCGGCACTCTATCTCTCTCGGCTTCCGCGCGCTCGGGCACGTAAAGCAAAAGTATATGTATACACGTGTAGATATGTAATATAGATACTTCGCTGTGTATTTAGTTGCGTTTCTGGCTCAGGCGTGCTCAAACGCCGCAACCGCGTGTGTTACAGTGCAGTATATAGGATTACGTCAGCATAACAGTTAGTTGCTGCTTTTGAAAAAATATATACTACTACATAGAGAATACCACCGAGTTCAATAACGTTTTCTTTGATGTTTCACATCTGTCGGGGGTCCCGAGACCCACACCCTTTTTTTATACTTCAATTCTTGAATAAACGACTTAAATTTGAATTGCTGCATTTTTTTACTGAAAAATCTTTTTTATGGACTATTTTGTACCCCCAAAATCGCCAAAAAACACCCTCTAAAGGGGAGAAAAAATGTTTTTTCTTCTATCAACGATAAAAATCTGTCTACCGTCTATTTTTGGGGACGCTGAGCACGATAGTAGTAGTTAAAACTTTCCTTGCGCCTCACCAATCCCCCAAACAGACCAAAAACACACTCGAAAGAAGAGAAAATATGTTCTGAAAAAAGATGAAACACTTTTACGTCAGACCTGGAGCTTCAATAATTTTTGGATAAGGAAATTGATTTTTTCTCTCTTATTGTTTCTTGTCTGTTTGGGAGTCGGAAGGGCGCGATGAGAGTTTTAACTGACACCAACGTGCTCAGCATATCCTCGAAAACGGGCGGTAGAAAGATTTAATCGTTGATAGAAGAAAAAATATATTTTCCCCCCTTTTGAGGGTATTTTTTGGCGGTTTTAGGGGTTGGCGGGGTGCGAGGATTACGACCACAACCACTATCTTCAGCATCCTCAAAAACGGGAGAACAGATAAGTCTGGCTTGTGAAAATAGTAATAAAAGCCTTTTAAGGGTGGTTTTAGCCGATTGGGAGGTTGTGCAACTCCAAAGACTTGACAGACGGACACCCAACCAGCCAGCCAGACGGACAAACGCGTGATCCTATAAGGGTTCCGTTTTTTTCTTATTGAGGTACGGAACCCTAAAAAACGGCGGATTATGGAAATTTAAATCGACAACAAAATTTATATTTATCATTCCAATGAAACTTACATAATAGGAACTTATTGGATATAATCATGTAATATATTATAATATGGATCAATTCGTCTTAAAACAGTGCACTATTGCGATTTTATTTTTTGTAAACAGAAGATATTTTGACTTCAATACACCTTACGTAAAAAGAAACTAGATATTTTATAAACTGGAATACTTATATATTGACAATATGTATATTATGTAAGTCAGTAAGTACTCTTTACAAAAATTGAAAAATTGAGAACGAGACTCTAAAAACTAATAACTTTTCATAAGCGAACGAAAATTCTAAGAAAATTATTAAATTTTCAGAAAACTGTATTCAAAATTCAATTGGCTCATTTAAGTACTTATCTCAATCAAAAAAATCTTAGGTATACAGGGTGGTGAACGTAACTGCTGAACATAGGGATTTAACCCGTTAAATCAAACTTTTGCGATTTCCTGCTTCCCTAATTATTTTAGGAAAAATATCTTCGAATAAAAGTTTTAGTGCATAAAATTCTGCATCTAAATCATTAAACAAAATTAATTTTGCATGCTTTGTAACGGCAGAAATTTGATATGAAAATGTCAAAATTACTTCAAAAACAGATAACGAAGCCATGGAACTTGAACAAAATGATTACGTTTTAGCTGTCAGAATAATTTCTAATCATTTTGTTCAAGTTCCATGGCTATCGCTATCTGTTTTTGAGGTAATTTTGACATTTTCATATAAAATTTCTGCCGTTACAAAGCATGCAAAATTAATTTTCTTTAATGATTTAGATGCAGAATTTTATGTTCTAAAACTATTATTTGAAGATATTTTTCCTAAAATAATTAGAGAAGCAGGAAATCACGAAACTTTGATTTTACGGGTTAAATCCCTATGTGCAGCAGTTACGTTCACCTGTATATAGATATTGGATACAAAAATATTTTCTTTGAAATAATCAAAAGTCGGTCGCTTACCAAAATAGCACTAATATCGTTTTTTTTTTGCAAATTATATTTCTTTGCAAAGAATATAAAATAAATTCAGTTAATAAACTGGATCCAAAACTATAAATAACACTGATAGCTAGACGACACAAATGTAATCGATTCAATAAATACATAATACATCTACACAAGGGCAAACACCTGTATACCTATTTTGTTATCAGTATTAAGGAATTTAATCAATGTTAGTTGTTTTAAATTTTTCAGATTAACAACTAAGTATTCAACGAGCACAAATTCACACGAGTTCTGCTGTACCTACTGATTTTCAGCCTTAATACAAGAGGACTTCATAGTTGGACTGGCAAGTTTTTTCTCATTTCCAGATTAAAATCCCCTATACACGACACAATATGCTGGCCGATCTGCACAGTAGTCGATGGGGATAAATCAGGTGCTCTCTACACGACCCAGCCTGGCTGTGGGCTAGGCTCGACCTGTTGAGAAAACAAGTGTCACCACTCGCCATAGCTCCTTTATTCAAAAATTTCAAGCCATATGATGGAAAACTGGCCAAGCCGCCCTTACATACGATCCAACTTGCAAACTGTTGGAATGGAGAGTCGGGAGATCATGCGGTTGCCCAAATCAACCGTCCGAGATTGAAATATTAATAACTAGCGATCCCGTCCGGCTTCGACCGGGTGCTAAGAATGTATGATTTATTATCCCTCCCCCGCGAGAAATTCTTCCCCTGCGAAGCGAAGCCGGGCTGGTGGTGTTTATAACATTAGTAGGATTCCGCCAATACGTACACTAAATTGCAAAAGAATAGCAGAGTTACGTTTTGTTACTATCCCATGGGAATTATCACCCCTCTCCCGCGAGAATTGTCAAAAATAAAATATAGTCTATACCACTCAGGGATAGTGTAGTTTTCTATTAGTGAAAGAATTTTTAGAATCGGTTCAGTAGTTCCAGAGATACAACAAACAAGCAAACAAATTTTACCTCTTTATAATATTAGTATAGATACGTCGGTTGGCCTACATTCACCCGATCTACAGGGTCCTTGAAGATTGGGCTTGCAGATTGTGCCGTGTGCAATAGTAATAGCTTTATTTTCCGTAGATACCGAAAAGGTTTTAAGAGCCTTATACCTTCTGAGGTATTGAATTTTGAAAATGCGAGGAATTTTCAGTGCAATGTACAAACCATTGATGACGAAACGCTCACGTCCAAGGGCGACGCGCTGCTCTTGGAAGGTTCCATGTTCTCATTTTATTTTTTCCTTTGAATACTTATGAGTGCTTATATTTTTATTCGTAATGAGACCTTTATTTATGATTTCGTTTTCTTGTGGGGTTTTCGGGTAGATATTTTATATATCTGAATAGGAGAACCTGTTCCCAGAATTTTTGAAGCTACGCTAATTATGGAATTTAAGTGGAAATAGTCTCAGGCGTATACGTCAGAACTATGTTGTGTCTTCTATTCTGATAGACCGATTCCCAGTATTAACACTGTAAAAAATGTATTAAAGAAATTTAAGTTGACAGGATGTGTGAAGAACACCTGCAAACGAAAAAAAGTCGTCAGAAATGAAAATCAACAGGACAGGAACAAGGGGATTGACATCTTAGCCGCAGTTGAACAAATTCCTCCTCGAGTACGCGACGCATATTGCTAATAGGGATTGCCATCCAGCAAAGTGGGATCCCACGATCCAGCTCAATTTTAGGCTCTGCGGGATCCCGCAATATCTTGCGGATAAGCAATGCGAATCCGCAAGCATCAGCCGGTGCAAATTTATTCAAATTGCCGCCCTTAATCTACTCAGCAACGCGTTTTACGAGCGACGTTGCCGTTCAATCTTTTGATTATTTCATATTTGTGACTGATTATTTGATTATTTCATATTTCTAACGTTACGATTAATTATTTAGTAAGAAAAATTAAAAGACTATTAGTAAACTAAATTCATATGATACTCTTTGTGAATACAAAAGACTGATTATAACTATTACCTCAGATAAAGATTAGAATTAATATTTTTAGTTAACTAGTAATCTAGTATAGTACAAAAGTACCTACAAAGTTCTACCAAATATTGATATTTTTTTTATGTTTCTGGACTGGACCTTTTATTAATAAATAAGTAGCCGAACTGGTGAAATAATTAGCCAATTATTAGTAAGTAAGGCGTTGTTGATTTTTGTATTTTTAATAAAAAGTTGATTATAACCATAATAAAGTTTATTATTTTGAATTCCATAAAAAAGCTATAAACTACGCGGGATCCCGCAGGATCCCGCTGTTACGAAGTCAATCCAGCAAAAATCCCGCGGGATTGGAAACAGTGCGGGATTGCAATCCCTAATTGCTAACAATTATTGCACAAGTCATACCTTTGTGCATCGTGTATTAAATGAAAACAAATATTTTTCCTATAAGTATCACAAAATACAAGAACTATTTCCAGAAGATGTTGCAATTAGAAATACGTTTTGTAAACTAATGATGGAAAGATGCAAACCCTAATTTTGTGAAGAACATTCACTGTTTCACCGATGAATCGACATTTACAATAAATGGTGCTCCAAATAAGCAAACATGTCGTAATTGGTATAAAGAAAATCCCCATATTGCGATCCCACTCCATAGACAGTACCTCCCTAGAAGGTGAATGTTTGGGTTGGTATGTTGGGTAACAATATAATCGGACCTTTTTTATAAATGTGACATTAAATGTCCAAAAATACTTAAATATGTTGCGAGATCAAATATCTCCGGCTATTCGTGACTTTGGGTCGGTGATTTACCGATATGACGGAGCACCAGCGCATAATGCCATGCCAGTCGGACATTTGTTGAATGAAATGTTTCCAGTCAGATGGATAGGACGTGGTGGAGCAATTCATTGGCCGGCGCGCTCCCCTGACTTGTCACCTAACGATTTTTATCTGTGGGGACTGGGGCCATTTAAAATCAAAACTTTTTACAGTGCAAAGACATCCTAATTTAGATTCTATGCGAGATTAAATAGTGGAAATTTGTTTCAATATTTCACCACAAACTCTGCAAATGGTACATCGCCAATTTTATGTACGTTTAGGACATTGTTTGGCAGTAGGCGGAACAAATTTTGAACATTTATTGTCAGTATATTGTTATAGTTACTTTTTTTTAACCTATTTTTGTAAAAAAAATAAAAGTAATGATTTTTAAGAGCATTTTATTGATATTCCAAAAAAATATTGATACGGTAATAATAATTTAGTTTCGGAAAAATGTTGGTATAAACGCTAAAAACCTTAGTAGTCCAGTCACGAGAGGAAGTCCACCTTGCGTTTTGTGCAGCAAATGATTTTATTTTTTGTGTCCTCAAGCATGTTTAGGAGATGTCAAATCCAAGTTTGCGACCTCTAAAACAGGGCGGGGGACTTTGCACTTTTTTCGGTTTCTTGCTTATAACATGGAAACGGTCGGTCCTATCGAAAAAATGGTCCTATTCACAATTAAAGGGCACAAAATTTACTTCAAAATGCACTAGTCAAATATGTTTATGTTCCTATTTTACCGGCTCTACAGAACTTGGAAAATCGCCAAAATTTACCAAAATGAAAAAAAAGCATTTTTTCAAGATTTTAACTATTGAAAAACTCGAATAGCCTATAACCTTCCTTAATAAACGGGCTATCTAACAAAAAAAAATTTTCAAATCTGATTGGTAGTTCCTGAGATTAGCGCCTTCAAACAAAAAATGAGTTTATTTTTTTTTTGTTTTGAAAAAAAATTGCAATGTTTTTTTGGTAGAAGGTGATACGAAATGAAGGTCCACACTCCTAAAGTAGCTCCAGCGTGCCCCAGGGGGTTAAAAAAACTGTTAAAAAGGCGAAAAAAATTGGTTTCGTCTCGAAGGGACAAAACCAACTCTCTTCCCGTTTTCGAGGGTGCTAATCACGATAAAATTATTTTTGCGTCCGTCCGACCCCTCCCCCACCCCCAAACGGAGAGAAAACCATCCCTGATTAGCGTTCCTTGAGAGGACGCTCAAGGACGGGTGGAAAAAAATTGCAATATTTTTTTTAAGGAGGTGATACAAAACGGAGGTCCACACCTCCTAAAGTAGCTGCAGCGTGCCCGGGGGGTTGAAAAAACTCTTAAAAAGGCGAAAGAAATTGGTTTCGTCTCGAAGGGACAAAACCACCTCTCCTCCCGTTTCGAGGGTGCTGATCACGATAAAATTATTTTTGCGTCCGTCCGACCCCTCCCTCTCCCCCAAACGGAGAGAAAACCATTCCGTATAGGTGGTTCGTCCTGATAAGTGATAACGACACGTAGTGCTAATTATCGTGGAATTTGGGAAAAAGAAATTGTACAGCTTGATTTTCTCTCGAATCTGATGATATGCGCAGTGGAAGCTGCGCGAAGACGTCGCTCTGCTCTCGGTTCCATTGGACCCGCGATCTTCTAATATTCTTTTTATCCCCGTCAATCCAAAAATCACTCAGAGAACCTATACCTAAATGGAATTGTTTTCTCTCCGTTTGGGGCGGGGGAGTGAAGTGGACAGACACGAAAATAATTTAATCGTGATCAGCGCCCTTAAAAACGGAAAGAGAGTTGGTTTTGTCCCTTCGAGACGAAATCAATTTTTTCCGCTGTTTAAAGGTTTTTTCAACCCCCTGGGGCATGCTGGAGCTACTTTAGGAGTGTGGATCTTCGTTTCGTATCACCTTTTACCAAAAAAAACATTGCAATTATTTTTTTTTCACCCGTCGTTAAGCGTCCTCTCGAGAAACGCTAATTAGGAGTGGTTTTCACCCCCTAAAGGATTGAAGCCGACCTTGGTCGTCCATGATTTTATTTTTTCTGTAATCAGCGACCTCTAAAACGGGGGGTGGCTAAGTTTGAACAACGTATCTTGTTGTTTCGGTACCGGCCGACTCTTTTACTGGACTATTTCTAGAGTTGCCAGATCGAAAACCAAAATTTCTGGAACATTTTTGAGACTATATGGTTCAAAAATGAATTATTAAAGAATTTGAGTAAAATCTTGTATTAAAACCATGGTACCACCACAATTTATTTCAAGGGAAAAAGAAAAATAAAAGTTTATCAGCTTTAATGTTTTCTTAACTGTTTTTTAGTGTATTTGCCATATGGCACATACACTATTGGCGTCGGTCGGATGGCGGGACCTAGGGGTCGGACCAAAATTTCTCGACGTTTCATAGCCTCCTGAACACTTTGGCACCATTTTTGAAAATGTTTATATATATGTGTGTGTGTGTGTGTGTGTGTGTGTGCGGGCAATAACTTTCGAAAGAGTTAATTGATTTTAACGAAATTTGGTAGGCACGTTGGAATCCATCACCGCAAGAAGCCTATTTAAAATGGGCCCGATCGGATCATTTTCAGGGTTGTATTTAGGGGTTCCAAAAAGTTTTTGGGCCCAAAAATACCGAAAAATTTGTCAGAATCGTTTCAAAATTGAAATTTAACTCTTTAGTAAAGATTAAAATGTGCTGCTAAAATTTTAATAAAATCGGCCCGACAGGACCGGACTTTTAAATTTTATGAAAACACTAGTTTATTGATACGGATTTACTTATGGAAGGGTGTATTTAATTTGGTGCAGATGTTGTACTGATAAAATCCATGTCTAATATTGAAATTTAGAAAAATTTAATTATTTTAAGGGATGTATTAAGGGGTTAAATTTTTTATTTTGTCAAAAAACAAACTTATGTTCACATAATAATCCCACAATGCCTGTATTAGCAAATACACTATATTGTCGGCAGGGTTTGGCACTGCGACCCGAGTTTTTTTACTTCCCACCTCTACTATGGTAGGGAAGTAATGGATTTAGTCCGAAAAAAATATTTCGAGATTTTAACAAATCTTTACGTTTTGAGACCCTAGCAATCGTTTAAGATCATTTTCAGACTGATGTCTGTATGTGTGTGTGTGTGTGTGTGTGTGTATGTGTGTGTGTATGTGGTCAATTTTTCGCCTTCGATATCTCAAGAACGGAACAACATACGGGCATGCCGATTGTTCTATTGTGTTTATCAGTCTTTAACTTAGATCTGATTAGATTTTGAGTCAAATCGGTTCAGTGGATCCTGAGATATTCAAAAAAACGTTCTCAATGTCACGTATTAACATAGGTAAAAAAATATATACATGAATTCTAGATGTTATAATATGAAAAAAATGTAGATATTTTTTTTCTCTAAAATGTATAGTTTTCGAGAAAAAAAATATTTTACTAAAAAAAGAAAATTGTACGTAAATCAAGGTAACCATGATTTTTGCTATATTAAGCTAGCCATCAGTAGATCACCAAACAAAAAAGAGGGCCATGCTTTTTTCAAAGAATAAAAATTAAATTGTGTTTTAAAGACCACCAACAGCTAAGGTTATTTGGGCCTAGTCAAAGAATAAAAAAACGAGTGTTTATTTTTTGAAAATATTTACTAGGTGGGAAGTATAGGACTGGTCATCAGTCGAATTTTTTTATTTATCATTGATCACTTGAAGTTTACTAAATTATCACCATCCGGGCTATTCAAAATGGATAAATCGTCTTACAAAACGTAATTAATGCGGGGACTAATGAGTCATTTTCCTGAGAGTTAGTTCCTTCAATTAGCCACGAGAGGCAGCACTTGTGGTAGGTACAAACATTATTATTTTATTTCCCATTAATGTAGTGTCATTTTTTAATTTTGTGGTCTAACTCAATTATTTAATTAATTTAATAATAATAATAATTTAATAATTAAGTTATACCACTAAAATGACACGACACTAATGGGGAATAAATAATGTTTGTACCTCTCACAAGTGCTGCCTCTCGTGGATAATTGAAAGAACTACTCTCAGGAAAATTGCTCATTTAAAGTGTTAGATATAATAGGTAGATAGTAGATTATAGACGCTCAACAGCTGAGGTGATCAGCGTCTATTCATGTAAGTGTTCAAGCTAGCGATTGCAACTACAAATCCTAGGTTTCGTTAAAATTATGCATTTCCGGGACAAAAGACTTAAATTCCTGGATACGGGATAAACCGACCAATTCAGGGGATTTCCCGGAAATCCCGATCCTCTGGCACCCCTAGTTATTTCTCTCAAAAATATTTTTCTAAAATTTTAAAACCATGCCTCGAAATGAAATAATACCTATTTTAATTTAAATAAATTACAACGAGTGATGACAGTATGCAAAAACGAGCGATAGCGAGTTTTTACAGTTACACGAGTCATAATACCATTACGCACGAAATATAAGTATAATATGGTATTTTTACTACACCCACTACAAAATAGGTACTTACTTTTCACTTCATTTTAAAAAAAATTTTACAGTTCATTTTCATCGCCATCTTTACTTTTAAAGTATGCCGTGAAGGCCGTGAGTAAGTAATGGCAGGCGCACGCAGACGTATGGAGCGAATAAACAGAAGTTGCTATGGCAACCATGTATTTACCGCACTAGTGCGGTAAGTAAAACACTTTCAGCACACTTGCCTATTAAATGCCTCTTTAAAGACCGATATACATACATCGAAAGAAGCTATTTTGTAGTGGGTATTGCAAAAACATTATTATATTATGCAGTAATTATGATCAAAAATTAACAATACGTAATAGGTACTTTATTGTTAGTACTCATGAACATGTTAATATTCACATATTTAAAATAGATATTCAATGACAGCATTAACAATAAAAATTAGTGTATTAAACGAACGTTAATTTATTCATATCTCATTTGTGGTATTCTTATAAGAATGAACAGAGAAAGAGCTATTTAAATTCCATAGGTGAACATCTTTTTCTGAAGTTTTATTCGAAACAAAATATGTACTTTTATAGGTATACTAAATTCAATACTAACGATTTTCAGTAAGTTCAAGTAATGATACGATATGATTAAATTAAAAAGTCCTTATACAAACTGCCAAACGCATGATAGGAGAGAAAAGTTTGGCCATATGACATGGTATATGTCAAAAAACGCAATGGCATTCACCTTTTTAAATCATGAAACGCATACCTTACCTTGCAATTGATACTGTTCACTATTATTATTAACAAATACACACACAAAAAATTGTAACTAATGTACTATTTATAATATTCAAAAAGTTATGCTTGATTTTCTAACTTTAACTGGTATTCGTACCTTCACAGAATGCAATATACACTAGGAAACTGGAATTCCACAACATTTTATAATGTAGAGTTCACTTCTTTGAAACACAAGGCACATAAATCACATACGTCCACTGCAAAAATATTTTTTGTCAAGAATTAACTCAAGTCAAACAAACAGAATAGTCCAAAAACTGAAACAAAACAAAAGAGAAGCGGACGTAAGTTGGCAAGCCACTGGCAGCCATTTTAAAGTGCCACATTCCGCTGACACTACTCGCTAGTCAAATTGAAATCTACTATCATTCAAATATTTTCTTTGGCAAATATGTTTCCAAAGAATATAAATAATTAAAGAAAATAAAATTTAACGTTCTTTGATACAAATTTGGAACTTTAATGTGTTTGCATAATTTATTTAAACACAAAAACTGTTGTTGTACCAGGGGTCCCATAAATGGTGCAATGGTTAACCAATATAAATATTAATTTTAGGATTAAAAAGTCTTATCCGCAACCGACTTATCAAATAATAAATTTGGATATATAATTTAGTCTAGATATATAATAATTTATTAATTATAAAAAACTTGTGTCCAGCTTTCAAAACAAAAATCCTTCTTTGCAAAAGTACTTTCCAGTGTTGCAATGATTGAGAGCGCACTGCGATGATGCAGGCTGGCGTCAGCCGTCAAGAGACAAGAATTTATAACCTAAAATATTTATCGGAGTTGAAGTTAAACCATTGAGTCGATCTTAGGTTTATCATTGTTTGAAATAAATATAAAATGCATTACAAATAATTTTATTGTAATTAATATTTGACAATGGGAACTGTTATATCAAAATTGATAAAACCGGTTAAAACATATAATATAGAAAATAGAGCGCATAAGGTTATATCAAAGACGAAGCCAACAGTTGCCCCAAAATATTCTGTTGATGCTGAATATTTAAAAGAATTAGAAAAAAGTTCGTAATGACTACCTATAATATTTTTTACGAAATAATTGCGGTAAAAAATTAATAATACTATTATATAAATTATTTTAGATCAACCCGATGCCAAAACTAAAATACATGAAAAAAATCCAGAACTTAATGTACGATTAAAAGATATTTTCGTAAAGTCATCTGGTGATGTAAGTACTAAAAAATAAAGTTTACTAATCGTACCATAAAACTAATATTAAATTCGTTCTAGAATCCAACCATTCAAACTAATGAAAGCAACTTGCCATCAAATAGGCATTTAGTTCCAGATTTTGATTTTGGATTTAAGGAGCCTGATATTGATAAGATACCAATAGGTAAAGCGACGTTACGGCAAGCACTGCAGTTTATTTCAGATCACCAGTCGAATCCTAAAAAATGGACAGTAGAAGAAATAGCAAAGGAATACAACATAGATTCAAATAAAATTGGTACGTGATTGTATTTTTATAGAATTATGCAAGTGCTCAAAAATAAATTTATTTAGATCTTATTACATTACATGATTATTACACCATTTCGGCGTTACAGAACGTTGACAAAGCAATCAGTTTACTGGGCTGTTGAGTGGACTGGTACTAATTGTTTTTTGAATAAATCAAATTCTGATTGTCATCCTGCTTGCTGTTTTTGTATGTTGTGAAACCTGTGCGTCTCGTAGCTCCAAAATGGTGCGTTGGCTGATGCGTTGTTCATGCCAAACAGTTACTCGTGTCCAGGGCCGGATTAACCATTAGGCAGAGTAGGCAACTGCCTAGGGGCCCCGCATCGGCTTGGGGCCCTGCGCGCGCACAAAAGAAATTGAAAATGTTTCATAGAGTGAAAATTTAATTGGAAAATTTGTATCCTCAATGACAATAGGTAGGGTTGCTTTTTTTCAACCCGCATGCTGTCAGTTGATGAAATACTTCATACTTACAGAACAGAACCATCTAGTATCGAGTAGTAGAACTAATAATATGGATGCGTTACGTAGCGTATTGTATGAACCATACAATGCGCTATCTTCATCAACTTGAAAAGAGCTGATCATCTTCAAACGACTGAAAAGGGGCCTCAAGAATTGCACTGCCTAGGGGCCCCGACATGGTTAATCCGGCCCTGCTCGTGTCGGTAATACCCTCTACCATTCCACAAAATTTGTTAATATTACTTTTAAACAGCCTGTCTAAAAACAGTAAAAAACTTTTTGGAATTCCTCTGGTATTTATTGTAGGTAGGTACTTGTATTGATATTTTCCATGTCCTTGTAACGGATGGTTTTTAAAGATATTCATGAGTAAATTTTTGGAATTTCATAAATAAAAAGTGCTAAATACATCAAAAACACACGATATTAAACAAAATAAAATTCTCAGTGCAAAAAAAAAGCACATATATTAAATGATATTTTTTATATGTCTGCCTACATTATTACTGATTTTTTTACAGATAATATTTTAAAATATTACGCAGTTTTCCAAGTTCACATGCCAGGACAAGAAAAACTTCCAAAATTTGCAACACCCCAAAAATCAGAGTGGATAGAAGATACAGAGGTAAAAGGTGGGATAGAACCTGGAGATAATCAAGAGGCTGCTTCCAAAAAATGAAGACTTGTGTTAGAAAAATATAAATAAAGTTAATGAGTGATTGTAGATAAGTTAGAAATAAATATTATATTGTATCACCGTTATAATTAATAATTAATAGATATCTATTAGAATAATAGATACCTATTACAACTTTATTTACAGATTTTTCAAAAATGTCAATCTTCACGCATGCCAAATTTTACAAGTGTAGCTGTGTAGATACCTACTTTTTATCAGAGATGTTACAGGGGTGCTATATAATAGGTGGATTCAGAGTTTTTAATGGATTATATTGGAATCAAATGGCATTTGTGCAGTGAACTATTTTTTTGCAATTTTTTTATACGGGTAAAGTTCTAACTAAATAATAATCAGAGCTGGGCGTGTAATCGCGCAAAAGTAGCTAATTACAGTTACCAATTACTTTTCTAAGTAACTGTAATTGATTACTTTTGGAAACGAATGTGACTGTAATCGATTATTTTTGAAATGAATGTAACCGTAACTGTAATCGTACTCAATTACATTTTATTGTTAAGTAACTGTCATCGTACTCAATTACTATTTTTGTGTAATTGGCACAGCTCTGATAATAATAGTAATTTTTTTAACTTTTTTACCGCATTGCTTTTTTCCATTGTTCCAAATCAAATTTTTATTCAAAAAGAGGAAGTGCGCACACCAAGCGGAATTCACCGCAAGCAATCATCGACGGCATCAACTTTTGATATTAATTATAATTTTTTCGGATACGGAATCGAACATGAAAAAGTTTGAGATTATCCATAGAATTGCAGTCGGAGCTCCGTAACAACTCTGCTTTTTATTTTCCAGTTCTGAATTTAAACAAGCAACTAAAATGGTTTATAATATTGAAATGATACGCCAAAAAGGCAAATATAAAAAAAATATGCGGCCTGGATCCTTGATAATAAAATATTACCTCATGCTGCATGCAAATGTCGAGATAGCTTCTTACTCGAAGTCGGCTATGAACGCCTTCAAATTTTCTTAGAAGTCTTAGCAGTAGTGGACCTTAACAAAAAAAATGTTTAGGATTCCGTACCACAGAATGAAAAACGGAACCCTTGTAGTATCACTTTGTTATCCGTCTGTCTATCCTTCAAGACAATTTTTCTCATGAACGGCTAGATATATCAAGTTGAAATTAATATCAAATACGGTCTACAACCCCATTGGCGTAACTAGGGGGTGGCCAAGGGGGGCCAAGCCCCCCCCTGGAATAATTACGGCATGTAACTCAGAGTGCTGACGTAAGAATAAAGAAAGTCGACTTAAAATTATTACAAACTATTGAAAGTAACCGTTTGGGGGTACCAAAACTTGAGCCAAGCGGCATATTCTATAATGTAGTATTTTCATTACTATACTTAAAAAATAGCCACTCAAAATAAAAACTTCATACAAGACAAGCAACTTTTACTGTTTTTTTTTTAATATGGCATTTAATGACTATTAAATTACTGACAATAAAAGATCTCATAATAGTGATTTTCAGTTCTCAGATTGAAAGGGCCATGGCCCCCCCCTGGAAAAAATCCCTAGTTACGTCAATGTACAACCCCCATAGTCCTGTAAAAAATTCAAGCTTCAAACCACATACATTGTGTGTGTTTTAAAGACCACCAACAGCCAAGGTTATTTGGGCCTAGAACCAATTTATATTTTCAATTCATTATTTTTTTTTTTAATAATAAATTGAAAATCCAATTGACACTTTTACCAGCTCTCGGGCTCAAACCACATACATACCTATTTTAAATTTTAATACTGACTCACTCACTCATCAAAACCTATAGGATTAGGGTGCTTCACGTTGTCCTGAAATATTGAAATTTGGCGTAAAGGAAATAAACGGCCAAAATGCATGTCGAGCTACACAAAGAGTAGGGTTCGGCACAATGTAAGTTATGCTAAACCTACAATTTTGACAAAATAAAATAAAAACACATTTATAATCTACTCACAAGGCCCTTTTTAACAATACCCCACAAGAATAGGTACAAAAAAAAATTTTGCCCCCCGTTTGCTAAAGCGTACAATTTTGATAAAATAAATAAAATAAAAACACATTCATAATCTACTCAAAAGGCCTTCTTCAAAGATAACCCACAAGAAAAGGTACAAAAAAACATTTTTGTTTGTCGCCCGTTAGAATGTATGGGCGCTTTCTTTTTTTCTGTTTTTAGTATTTGTTGGTTAACTAGACTCTAGAGGATATGAGTGATATTTGACGTGAATTACAGCTTTATTGGTAATGGCGTTGTTAAGATAGATCTAGTAACAAAATAGGTCTAAAAATTGCAACTTTGACGATCTCTAAAACTTACAATTTTGATAAAATAAAAAAGAATAAATACAAATCCATAATCTACTCAAATGGCTCTTTTCAACTTTTATTTTTATTTATTTATTGTAAATTATAGACGCGTCGATAACTTAGGTCATTAGCGTCTTCATCTTGGTTACATTAAATAACAACTCTCACTTAAAACTAAATTACATCACAAAAAAATCCATGAGCGGAGGCGGGATTCGAACCCACGACAGTCTGATCCTGAGGCCGCGATGCTACCCACGGGACCACACTGTCCTCGGCTCTTTTCAACGATACCCCACAAGAATAGGTACAAAAAAAATTTGTTTTGACCCCCGTTTGCATGTATGGGCGCCCCCCTTAAATAAACTTTTTCGTCTTTGGGCCGTGGCAATACATATTTTGTGTGAATTTCAAGTTCCTATCTCATTTCGTTTAGCAGTTAGAGGCTGACAGACAGTAATCGTTGGTACAACAATAGGGTTCCTTTCTGGTACGGAACCCTAAAAATCCGAAAATCAATAATTTCTAATTCTGAGTGGAAAAACTTAATTTTTATTAAGTTTTTCAATTAAGTAATAGGACAATTAGGTCAAAATTCACTTTTCACTATTTTATAATATTTTTTTCATTTTGAAGTCCCATGAATCCAAAAAACATATTTTGGAAAAAATCTGTTTGTGTCTGTGAGCATGATTCAGGTCAAATGGCTGAGCGGATCGAAACCATGAAATTTAGATAGGATGTTTGACATGTAAATAGGAAGAGCCCTATTGTTTTTGGGGAATATCGGCGGATGTGCAGAAGAGGTATGTGCTATAACGTTGTTTTTAGGGTTCCGTACCTCAGAACGGAACCCTATTACTGAGCCTACGATGTCTGTCTGTTACAAGGCTCTATCTCACAAACGGTAAGAGATAGTATTTGAAATTATTAGCGGAAGGACAGCCACCTCCCGCTGCTCCCACATTTATTATTATATTATTAAATTGGCGCCGACCTCCATTTTGGTGGGTTTTTTTGAAGGAAGTTAAGTTTTTTTAATAAAAAGTTTTATTTTTCACTATATAGTGAATTTTTAAGAAGTACGTGGGAATTTAAAGACTTAAAGGCCTGAGCACATTATTTAGCGCGGTGGCGATAGTGGTGGTGTTTAACGCAGCACTAATAAACAAATTGACACGCGCATATATGTCGCTGCTTGTCAGCGTTAAAGCGTTCTGGTGCAGCGTTCTATGGCGCTGTGGCGGTCAGACCCAACTTGTTGAGTATGACCGCGTGTACCGACGTATAGTAAACGTTATTGTATTGTTGAGGTTGCGAATTACGAAGACAATTTTACTGAAAAACTAATTGAAAGTCACCGCAACAGTGTGGCCTATTCAAAAAACGCCACCGCCACCGCGCTAATGTGCTCAGGCCTTTAGGATTTTCGTTTAGGTTTTCCTGTAAACTATGAGTGAGGCCCTATAGGTATTCTCTATTTTTTTCAAAATGTTAGGCACAGTAGTTTCGAAGATAAGTGTGGGGGGGCAATGCTCGATTTTCGTATATTTTCTTTAATATCTTTTAAACTGTGCATTTTAAAATTATAAAAAAAATATATTTGTATTTCTCATAACGAGCCCTTTCATTTGATAGGTACGTCACATGATGCAGTTTTTTTAATTTTCTAATTTGCCCCCAGAATCAGAATTCGTTTATTTACGTTATACGTCCGTAATTGGGTCACCTAATTCTATACAATTATGTATTATAACATGTAGGGACCAAACTTCAACTTTTTTCGTCCAGTAGATTCGGAGAAAATAAGTTGTGACAGACGGGCAGACAGACACGAGGGTGGTCCTACGAGGATTCCATTTTTTCATCGGATGTACCGAACCCTAATAATTATACAGGACCGCCTTGACAATGGTGCCGAAATCATTCAAATCGGAAAAATGACATTTGATTAGTAGAAACAAACCGATTTAAGTAAAAATGATATACCTATATATGAAATATATAAGTACCTATATCCTATACTCGTCGAATAATGTCATAATGATAACCTCTTTTTTAAGTCGGTTAAAAGGATAGTTTTTTAAGCTAAATGTTGATCAAAATGTCTAGGAAATATTATAATATTATACAATAATATATTTATTTATACGATCAAAGCATCGCAACTTAATTATTGTTAGGAACACTCATCGAATGGCGTAACGCATATATGGGTAACGCCCGGCCCGCGGGCCGGATGTGTCACGCTCCGGATTTTGCTTCGGCCCGCGGAACATTTTAAAAACGCGCTCGAAAAAGTTCAAAGCATTTTTGGATGACCTCTCTTCAGAACGTGGTGATGTGGCATATTATTGCGAAGTAAGGTGGTTAAGCAAAGGCAAAATGCTAAAAAGATTTTACGATCTTAGACAGGAAATAGCCGATTTTATGGAAATCAAAGAAAAACCATTGCCTGGAGTTGGTGATCAGAAATGGTTATGTGATTTGGCATTTCTAGTTTATATCACGGATCACTTAAACGAATTGAATTTGAAGCTTCAAAAACAAGGTCAGTTGGTAAACGAATTGTACAGCCATCTGAAAGCGTTCCAGAACAAATTTCGCTTGTGGGAAACACAAATGCGATCTGGAAGCTGTTATCATTTTTCAGCACTATCAAGTCACGATAATATTATTGATTACACTCAATATGCTGAAGAACTAAAATCACTGTCGGAGTAATTTTTTAATAGACTTTCCGACATGGAAAACATGGATAGCTGCTTTAATCTTTTTGTAGAGTGACGTAGAGAAGGCTCCGACACACCTGCAAATGGAGTTAATCGAGCTTCAGGAAAGACACACAAATCACAATTGATGTCAAAATTTGAAGACGTGGAGCGAAGTGATTTCTACAGAACATACCTTACCGAAGAAAAAAAATATAAACCGTATCATTATCTAGTATAATATTATAACGTTCTAACAAACTAAAAAGTTTGACAACAATTATACTGTTCCTACGTCTATAAAAACTATAATATGTTGTCACAATCTAAGGTCATTGTCAGCAGGGCCGGATCTATATAAGGGCTTTTTGGGCTGCAGCCCAGGGCCCCGTGGATATAAAGGGCCCCCAGCCCCCATTGAAGACAAGGGACACCCTAGTAGAAATGAAATCTAGTTTCTGTCTAGTAACTGGCTAGTTTGACTAGACTTAAGCCAGGCGCTGGCCAGTATAAATTATAATATCGAGTTACTGTCTAGTAACTGGTCAGTTTGACCAGAGATCCAATGAAATGTGGCGGCTATTAAATAAATAAAACATTTTATTGTCCTCTTTTTTTTCCTATACCGTGTACCTAGAACATCATTATCGAAAACAGTTTTTTGACAAAATGGCAACTGGTTGATTAATTGGCAGGCCCCCAAGTTGTATTAGTCCAGGGCCCGACAAACTCACGGTCCGCCCCTGATTGTCAGACCAGATTTTTAGCGGAAAGCGTTCTAGTGCGATATTTTTAAACAAATTTTATAATCTTGCCTCAATTACTACTATTTACACTCACTATACCGTAAGATAAATAAGTTATCAGATTAAAGTATATCTAAATATATTTTAGTACGTACATTAATTGATAAAAAAATATTAACCACTCATGGTTATTGTGATACAGAAAAATGATTTTTCAGAAAATAATTTCACAATGTTGTGAACTTACATAAAATTACGATTATATTGTTTGATATTAACTATTGAATGCCACCGAAACAGAAAGCTAGAAGGAAATGCCTATCTCCTATAGATATTTCTTTAAATTTAAACTGACTTTATGTATATAACTATACATAAAGTCAGTTTAAATTTATATTATTCTATGGTATTAAAAAAACGTGTATTTGGTATTAATTTTTCTAGATTTATATCGAATTGTTTTCGCCTTATTATCTATACCTATTTGTGCTTCTGTCGTATTAATCACACAAAAGGATAGATAATATGATCTACAGTAAAACCTGTTGAATAAAATGTTTCTTTAATTAACACAAATTTAAGTTATTCCTACCAAAGATTATGTATTCTGTACCTAATAGGTAGAGATGTGCCGACTAGTCGGTAAAGCCGACTATCCGACCACTATCATAGTCGGCGACTATTCGGCAAAGAGCGTCGACTATCCGGCTTCTTACTTTGTATATATTTCTCAGTAATATGTATGTAGGGGGAATTACATTAAATAAAAATTAAAAACCTTGATTATATTTATTTATTAATATTTTTATTTTATAATCAGTCTTACACATTTTGTAGTATTTGCTGTTTTTCCCTGCCCACCACGAGAAATTATCATTTGGCATTGGTTACACTTAACTTTACGGGAATCATTGTTCAATTGTTCAAAAAACATCCATACACGAGATTTTTTTTTTGACATGATTAAATTTTAATTGAGCTATTTCACTTTAATGAACAATAACAGTATTATCTTTACACAAAAAAATTTTTTTACACAAAAACACCGCTCTGACCCTTACAAAAGTAACAATCAAGAAACAATGGGAAGTAAACAAAACAGGTTCCGACATGCTCGCAGGCGGCGTTTGCGACTTTCACGCGAATCAGCTGTAAACGAAGCGTTACGGAAATCCCCGAAACCATGATCGGCTTGGCCGACTAGTCGGCCTCTTTACAACGACTAATCGGCTAGTCGGCCAAAGTCATAATCGGCACATCTCTAGTAATAATATGTATACATCATTAATTCCTTTTTGTACATACGCTACGTGTAACGTTCACTACAGCTTAATTGGATTACGGCAGCATTGTGTACGACCTGGTGTACGACTCAGCGCGTGAGTCGTATATCAGGACGTTAAACGCTGTTCATCACGCCGGAATTCGTTAGTCAACCGGAGCGTTTCGATCCAGTCCAGTTTTTTGCATTGCAGCTGAATGCGAGGAGCTTCCGCTGAACATCCGGCGTAAACGCAATATGGTATCATACGTTTTAAAGCTCCGTAGTCAACCTGATCACCCAACTTACAGTTGCGTATTCCAACCTAGATTTTCTTCTCTGTATAGACGAAGAAGAAATGCAACACGTCCTCTTGGTATCAGGTTGACTTTTCTCTTAGATGAACTTGTCGCTTTCTAAAACTCTTGAGTCGGCCGTAATTCTGTGCCTCCGTGGTTAATTCCTCAGCCCGCCATCGACATGTCACTTTCCATTCATCCGCGAAGTACAACAGCGCCAGAGCTTTATCGCCAGCTTTTCCTGGCGTGGCTGGATCAAAATCAAGACTATCGTTCCGTTTATACGGATGGCTCGAAGTGTCTCGACCGAGTTGGTTGCGCGTTCGTCAACAATAACGACAGTGTTGGATACAAGAGTGCAATATTTTTACTGCAAAGTTATTTGCAATTTTGCAGGCCTTGAGACATGCCCACGGTCCGCATAATTAATATGTTATTTACAGCGAATTTGAGTGCGCTTCAAGAATTGCAGCGTTATTACCCCAGCCACCCTCTGATTTGTTTAATCCAGGACAAATTATATTCGCTTAAAAGAGGTGGAACCACTGTCCGGTTTTGTTGGATTCCCGGCCATATGGGAATCGCTGGAAATGAATTAGCTGACACTGCAGCTAAAGACGCTGCAAATAACGGTCAGAACGTGTTTTGCGTTATTGGTGACGACCTCAAGAGCGTACTGATTTCGGCCGTTCAACAGCTCTGGAAGGATGAATGGAGTGCTGTCGATGAAAACAAGTTAAGATCTATAAAATCTACAGTTGACCCATGGCTCACATCTTATCGTCCCTCCAGGTGGGAGGAAGTGGTCCTTACACGGCTGCGCATCGGTCACTGTAGATTAACTCATAGTTTGTTAATGGCTCGTGAGGAACCGTCCCTATGTGAGACGTGTGACACTTGTGTTACCGTTTTGCATATTTTAATTGAGTGTGTCCAGTTTAGGGACACACGACAGCGGATCGGATTGTCAGGTGATCTGTCGGTTGTTTTATGAAATGATCAACTGACAATGTCGATCTGCTGTTTCGATTTTTCAAGGAAACCGGTTTTGATCGGTTTATTTGATTTTATTTATTTATATACATTTAGGCCCCTTTACAGCCTTTATAGCGTTCTTTATTGCTACATTATACTATAATATGACATATTTTATTTGTACGTATAAGTAATTGTTTTACTTTGTTGTGTGTCAATTGATTTTGCTTTTGTTTTCTTTACACTTTTTCTTTTCAGACGCTAATGACCTCTGTTGTCGAGCGAATTCACAATTCATTCATTCACTACAGCTTAATCCTTCTGTTATAAAAATTTTAAAATCAAAGTTCTTGCAGTAGGTAGGTACTAAATCATTTAAACAAACATGTATATGAACAAACAGTAAACTTGTAAATCAATATCAATTCTAATTAGATAAGCCAATTGAAAGGCTCTCCTAGTTATACAAACAGATTAGTAAAAAACGGAAATGTGGCGGGAATCTTCCTCGAGAAAACTATGAAAAATTTGGCTAAAAATAAGTTAAATATGTCGATTATACGCCCGTAACTAAAGCCTTTCTGGGGTGTCGCGGTTCACACTTTCAGAAGCACTGGTGTAGAGTATTAATGTTGACACAAAAATACACATTTTGATCCGTTATATAAATCAATGCGACAAAGCAATATCCGTCAAGAAGCAATACAAATTTCGGTGAAAATTATGTCGGACTCCAAAAGTCAACACTATCTTTATAACACTGCAATAATATAAAGTTCTGGAACCTGGACTCCTACCGCGGCCGAACCCGAATTATTTGCATCGACTTTCTATATTATGTCTCGAGTCCTCGACTCTCGATGCCATTGACTCCTAAATAAACATTCATATGATTTTAAGCGTAGGTATTTAATTCAGTTACACATTATAAAGGTTTTACTGTAAAGATAAATTAGGACAATATTCGAAAAAGGTAATTTAATAGTTTCATGTAAAAAATAACGTTGATTGATAAATTTGTTTCATTTGAAAATGTGATTGTCAATAACGTAAACGATGTATATTATCATTTCACCAACTAAAAACAATAATTCATCTATGAAAGTGCTAAAAATAATTTTCTTTATTATTATCCTCTCTTTCAGCACTATAAAATGTGTAGAAAGTATAGAGGAAACATCGAATTTAGTAGGTTTTTTTAACAGAATTACAAATTTTTATACAAAAAGTTCAACTAGTATCCAGAATGTAAATTGCAGACAACAAATGTTGCAGTATTTTCAAGCTTTGACGTCGGAACCGGAAATGTGGGCTTATAAAAGTAAGTTGATAGCAGCATCAGTGTATGTGGTCTTAATTAAATCTTAACACAATTACCGTAGAATAAATATACCGAAATAATTCATTTTTCCATATCGGTGTTACAGAATATTATATTGTTTTGATGACATCAAAACGTAAGGCTTAATTGCATAATGTTTGCACTTAATGTAAATGAGTAATATTAAATTTCAGTGTTCGATGCATCATCAAAAATGCAATCGGGTATTTTGTCAGGAAACATAAATGAGTTGGGTGCGTTCGATCAGTGTTTGAGTATCGAAAATGTCGTCAACAATATCACCATCAAAGGAAAACATTGTTACACAACTTTGTCTATCAATGAAACGATTTTTGGTAAAGAAAAACAAATAGTCTTCGCCAGGAAAGTGAGTCGACGTTATCAATTAAAAATAAGCACATACAAGTAGCTATTTAATATTATAATATTTTTTGTAATGCAAATATATAAATATTGCAGAAAAATGATGGTAATCGGGCTCGTGATACGTACAGTTTCCTTATTGACTTGAAATGGTCCATTTGTATTCCGGATGCATGTTCAGCCGAACAAATTCAAAACTTCATCCAACGTTATTTGTTCAACGAGAACAGTAACTTCAAAATAATTATTAAAGAATCGGACTGTCAAACTGCAGAAAGTATAAAACCTAAATTGACACCTGCCGACTGGGGTTTTGTGTATGTTTCAATAATTTGCTGTACTAATAATTATAATGTAATTAAATAAATTGAGACCATCAGTCATCACCTGCTAGGATTATCTGGCCCTACTATCCAATCATATTGTCAATTTATTATTCTTAATAATGAATCGAAAATCCAATTAATACTTTTTATAGTTCTCAGATTACACATCAAGTTGATTTTTAAATATCTTGTAACTATTTTATCTCATTGGGAACACTATTCTGTTGCATGCATTCAGGTTTAAAGAACGTATGTAAACGTTTCCCTTACGGACTATCTATACTTTTTTAACTTTCATTAACAATTATTTTTTGCTTTTTTCAGAGGCTTTTTAATTGTCATTTTGATTTTAATTATATCGAGTACTCTGTACGATATATATTTACAAAGAACCGAACACAGTAAGTAAATGAAATGATTTAGGTTTAAAAAATTAATGTAAATAAATTAATAGATTACATTTTATTTTCAGGCCCATTGCATCCAATTTTGTTAGCATTTTCAGTATTGACCAATGGTAAACGTCTAATAGCAATAAACAAAAGCCCCGAACAATTGCCTTGCTTACATGGTTTACGGTGGTTTAGTATGATGTGGGTTATACTGGGACATAGATACACTACCGACATCGAAAAGCCACTTGTTAACACCGTTGATGTATTTGAAGTAAGCTAATTTTGGCAAGTACATACCTAATGCAGGATTCCCATATTAACGTTTGTAACAAGAGTTCTGAGAAATCAAGTCCGTGCATTATAACTTAACGGTGTAATATTAAGACGCCATTGGATATAAAAAAATTTATGAAAGTCCCAATATTTATATTAATTTCAATTTTTGCGATCGCATTGCTTTAAACGTTCTTTCTCATAGAAAAATTACTGATCTGGCAAAATATATCATAAATGGGGCGCAACTTGCAAAATGTACATTGACAATCGACATAAATCCCAAAGACTATACAGATCATGGTCCACTAAATAAAAAATTAAGTAATCAGTCTCCTCATTTAGATTTTAGTCAAATATAAAAATGGGTATTTTTTCATACTTAGATGAGTTTATTACGGGAAATCCTGTATAAATTATGTGCTCATTCAATGAGCGTCTATTTTTGAATTATACAAATTAAATTAATTAAGATATTTTTCAGTGGGTAAAAAACATACTTAGTATGCTACAACTTGGAAGTACAGTTTCTGTCGATACATTTTTTATGCTTAGTGGATGTCTTTTGATGTACGGATTTCTGAAGTCTATGTCCAAGAAAATCCGTTTTAACATAGCTTTATTTTATTTACACCGATATCTTAGGTTAGTGTGGTAACTGTATATTTTCAATAAATTATGATATTAATATACCTAATAAGTATTTTAACTTAGGTTAACACCGGCTCTGGCAGTGGTCATCGTTTTCCATCTAACAATTATGCAATATATGGGGTCCGGTCCAAATTGGCCATCGAAAGTAAAATTTCTAAGCGAAGGCTGTAAAACGGATTGGTGGAAAGTTCTACTTTATGTTCAGAATTACGTACCGCGTGATAATGAACCTTATGATGTATGTAAACTTTTCTTATAAAATTATTTGCGATATTAATTGGAAAAAGCAATAAAATTGGACAAGAAGTCAAATTCTAAAATCTAGAGTTTCAGTTCACGTTCTTGGTACACGCTTGCTTTTGCGCCCCTTCAGCTTCTTTTGCATTTTCCTTTGTAAAAAAGGATATCGTATAACATGAAACTTAAAATCAATATAAACAATCCAACTCGAGTGAAAAAATAACAGTTAAATGCTCCCTTTATTTAAAAAAAAAATCGGTCAAGTGCGAGTCGGACTCGCGTGGAGAGGGTTCCGTACTATTAAGTTAAGACCTATATATTACATTCCTTTAGGTTTTCTTGTAAACTATGTGCCCTATTTTTTTCAACATTTTAGGCTCAGTAGTTTCGGAGATGAGGGGGGAATATGTTCGATATCCGAATATTTTCTTTAATATCTTTTAAACTATGCATTTTAAAATTATAAAAAAAATATATTTGTATTTCTCATAACGAGCTTTTTCATTTAATACGTCACATGATGCACTTGAAATTTTTTTTTTAATTTTTAAATTTGTCCCCCAAAATTAAGACTTAGGATTTTTGTTTAAATTTTCCTGTAAACTATGAATGAGGCGCTATATTCACTATTTTTTTCAAAATTTTAAGCTCAATAGTTTCGGAGATAAGGGGGAGGGAATGCTCAATTTTCGTATATTTTCTTTAATATCTTTTAACCTATGCATTTTAAAAATATATTTGTATTTCTCATAACGATCATTTGATATGTCACATGATGCATTTGAAATAAAATTAAATTTTCTACTTTGCTCCCCAAAATTAACCCCCAAAATAGACTTAGGATTTTCTGTAAACTATGCGTGAGGCGCTATATTCCTTATTTTTTTCAAAATTTTAGGCTCAGTAGTTTCGGAGATAAGGGGGGGAGGAGATCGGACGGATGGACAAATAGACAGACAGACCGACCGACACGAGAGTGATCCTATAAGGGTTCCGTTTTCTCATTTTGAGGTACGCAACCCTAAAAAAGTGAAAATCGTGGGTAAGTTCTATGCTGGGTTTCCGTAATTTCACGAAAATTTTGATTAAATCTAATTTCCTGCATCGTCCCATTTATAGGTAGGAAAAATCTAGAATATAAAATAGCATACAAAATTAGTGACAGAAGACAGTAATAATGCGAATGACATTTGTTTTGACTTATTTAACTATAAAATAATAGTAACCCAAAATTGTACATAAATATTTTAGTGTATTGGACAAGCATGGTACCTAGCAATAGATATGCAGCTATATTGGATTTCTCCGTTAATACTGCTGCCAATTTGGTATGTCAAACGCATCGTTTGGCCATATTTGAGTATGCTCATCGTTATTTTTGTAGCCGTGCCGATGTATATATGCTATGTATACAAACTACCACCTTTGGGTTTTGATACTGAAAATCAAGCGTAAGTAAAATTTAAAAATATCAAGTACCTACCTAATTTAATTAACAATTTAATAAAACAAAAATTATAATTTGTTATAGAGCTTTAGACGATGTTTTATACTTAAAAACTCACGCCCGAGCCGCGACATGGTTAGTTGGATTGTGTCTGGGTTACGTTTTATTTTATACTCGAGGAAAAAAGATAAACATTAATTTGGTAACTATCCCTATACCTATGTTATAATAAAAATGAATAGGTATTTTATGTTTGTTGCTCAATCACCTAATGAACGGATTTATTGAAAATTTGCATGGACAAATAATTTAGGTACCTACTAGAAGAAAAATATATAAGCTATGTTTTACTTCTTACCTCCTACTTAGGTAGGTACTGTAAAATTTACTAAAAACCTTAGTTTTTTTTAACGGAATGTCCTTTGGTTTGACCAGCAATTAGCCAGTGCGGGTTTAAAAGTTTGATAATTAAAAACCACATAAGCGACGCAATAGAACACAACATAAATGACAGGGACACAAGAGGGACAAAACGTAGGGATGTTAGAATAGGGGGCATGGATTACCCTCGGGCCATGCTCACTGCTCAGCGGGTAATAGACAAACAAGATGGCCAGGAAGAAGGACGGCCGGGATGGGTAGGGTTAGATACAATAGGTGACTCTTACAGCGAACACTTATATTTTAGATTTTTAAATTGTTAAATACCTTAGTAAAAGTTGTATTATGCTCGCCCTACACGCAGCGGAATGTTTGTACGACTTGTATGTAGGGTAAATGCGGGAGAGATTAATTAATTAATCAAAAGAATGGAAACATTGCTTTTTTACCCGATTACGAAAAAAGGAGGGTTATGATTTTAACTGTGTGTGTGTGTGTGTGCGTGCGTGCGTGTGTGTGTGTGAATGCGTGTGTGTGTGATTTTCATGCGGTTTTCATAAACATCGAGAAAATAAATGCGGGAAGTTTTAGGTTATACCTACATTCATTATGCTATTCATAAAAGAGGGTTGTTTTTTGATTTTTTTAGCTTAGGTCAACTGTTCTGTGGATATTGTCAACGTCCGTGGCCTTATATGTGTTATTTGGTGCATATCCATCCATGCAAGAAGGTTATGAATATCAACAATGGTTCAGCATCATATTTGTTAGTTTGCATCGAGTTGCTTGGTGCATATCAATATCGTGGGTTGTTTTTGCCTGTGTTCACGGATATGGAGGTCAATTATTATAAAAAGCATTAAAATATTTTTTGCCATACCCACCATAAAATAGCTGCTTTAGATGCATGTATGTATGCATGTAAAGTGACTTTTGATAGGCCCGTGCATGGGAACGTATCATTTCCACACAGGTGTGGGAAAACAAGCCATTTCCATGGTGATCTATTACATACTCCTGTGCGTGCCTCGACCTAATAGGAGTGAAGTTGGCAACACAAAATGCACTTTCAAAATTTTTTGAAAATACTAAAACTGAAGTGAAAAGCGGCTATTTTATAGTGAGTATGGCAAAAAATACCATATTATATAATATCTCGTGCGTAATAATATTTTGACTCACGTGTGACTGTTATAACTCGCTTTCGCTCGTTTTAACATATTGTCACTACTCGTCAGTAATATACCTCATTACGCTTCTAGATATACAATCTACTATTAATACATTTAATATAATTAATACACAACCACTTGGAAAAGTTCAACAATAGTATATTGTGCGACTAGTGGGAGAAAGAGGAGATTCCTCGAGTGTGGTAAAACACACGAGTGGAATCTCCTCTGTCGACCAATAGTCGCACACAATATTTTGTTCAACTACCGCAAGAAATATGTCATTTCGTGGCTCTGCTGAGCGTGGACGAAACAATGGGTGACCTGATTGATTGCGTAAACGTTCCCCGTAATGAGCGTGGGCGAAATGCTATTTCGCCTACTAGTGGGCGAAATGGCATTTCGCCCACTCTGTACGATCAACAGTCAGGGAATTCATTATTTCGCCCACCCTCAGTAGAGCCACAAAATTACATATTTCTTGCGGGTGTTGAACAAACATATTTTTGTTCGTTTTAAAGGTTTTACAAAATTGTTTTGAGGTTTATATTATATTTACCTGTCTGCATACCTAAAATACAATAATTAATCTCAGTAGCTCAGTGCCAAAATAGGTTAGGTCGCTGTTTTTGATTTTTCCTGTACCTATATAAATTAAATCGCCAAACAATTCAATGCATTTTTAAAAATCTCTCCTATAATATTTTTTAATTATGACAGGTTACTCTGGCACTATATTATTACAGATAATTAATAATAACCAATATTATTTATATGCCTGACAATTTCCAGGTCCCGTAAACTGGATTTTGTCGCTACCGATGTTCCAAGTATTGGGAAGATTAACTTACAGCATGTATTTAGTTCACATGACAGTGCAATTTATGCGAGTGGGTGTTATAAGGTCCCCAGGACATTTTTCGAATTTAGATGAGGTAATTAGAATAAGAATTGCCTTTTTATATGTATAATAAAGAAACATTATTTATATATCTATTTCTTTCAGTGGTACGTCTTTTGCGGTGATTTAATATTTTCACTGATGGTTGCTGTCGTTTGGGTACTGGCTTTTGAATCGCCTGTGGGTGTTATCGACAATGTCTTATTTGGAAAAGGTATTTTTTTTTTGGTTCTTCATTACATTTTTTTATTTTACATACAATTAGTTTAATTAGAGTAGAGTTGCAAAAAAAGTGTGTGTGTTAGCTCCAACGCACGACTGCAGTTTACTCCTTATCACTATGCAGTAGGCAAACATACATACAAAACAAAACGTTACGCTTTTTAGTTAACGCTTGTATAAATTTTCCTCTTCATGAAATTTCTATACCGAGGGCCTTATATGAAAATCGATTCTTAAAGAGTAAACAGCTCCAAAAATAAAATATTCTTTGATTTTTAGTAAAAACTTCCAGAACAGCGACTGTTAAATCGGCACCGTAATTACGACTGAATTAAGGAATAGTGTTGCAATAGCATCAAATTTGTGGATAAATATTATATTATCGTTGATATAAGTATTCTATCGGCAATTCAGGCCATTGATGTCTGTTTTTATTTTTGTTGTAGCAATTGGAACAATTATTATTTTCAAATTCGTCACAAAATTAGTCTTTATATTAACTACATAGTAATAATTTATTGTAGGTGTTATGTACCTACTTATAAAAAAAATTCGACTGATGACCAGTCCTATACTTCCCACCTAGTAAATATTTGCAAAAAATAAACACTCTTTTTTTTATTCTTTGACTAGGCCCAAATAACCTTAGCTGTTGGTGGTCTTTAAAACACAATTTAATTTTTATTCTTTGAAAAAAGCATGGCCCTCTTTTTTGTTTGTTGATCTACTGATGGCTAGCTTAATATAGCAAAAATCATGGTTACCTTGATTTACGTACAATTTTTATTTTTTTTAGTAAAATATTTTTTTTCTCGAAAACTATACATTTTAGAGAAAAAAAATGTTTACATTTTTTTCATATTATAACATCTAGAATTCATTTATATTTTTTTTTTTACCTATGTTAATACGTGACATTGAGAACGTTTTTTTGAATATCTCAGGATCCACTGAACCGATTGGACTCAAAATCTAATCAGATCTAAGTTAAAGGCTGATAAATACAATAGAACAATCGACATGCCCGTATGTTGTTCCGTTCTTAAGATATCAAAGGCGAAAAATTGACCACATACACACACACACACACAGAGACATCAGTCAGAAAATGATCTTAAACGATTGCTAGGGTCTCAAAACGTGAAATCTGTTAAAATCTCGAAATATTTTTTTCGGACTAAATCCATTACTTCCCTACCATAGTAGAGGTGGGAAGTAAAAACTAAGTTTGTGACGAATCTGAAATATTGTAGTAGGTAATTTTAAATAAAGAAAAAAAAAGTTAATACTCATGACATTTTTTTAAATGCAACTTTTGTTCTTATAGTCCAAGATTTTTGACCACAATCTCTTGGACTATTCCTATTTTTATTTCAAAAAGTAACGATAAACAGATCTTAAAGTGTAATATATTTGTAATAATTTTGCACTTGCCTTTCTCTTTTGGCACCTTGTATATACCTATCAATAAAATCAAGAAATAAATTAATATTAATGAACAATGTAGTATCGTTTAAGCCCCATGTATAATAATTTTCGCCAAATACAGGACGTAAGACGTGACTGACGTAAGGCGTCGCAAGAGATCGTAGCGCCTCACGATAAACGTAAAACGCAGATCGCGCCAAGTTGGTTCAAGTCCAATTTTTACGATGCGTTCACGTCGCGTGTGTTACGCCAGTCAATCAGAGGACAGAGGTAACTTGAACGTACGAGGTAACGAGGTTATGGCAGACGGAATAAACAACTGCTTTGATTGGACAACGCAGGCAAAACACATGTTTATTATAGACAGCTGACACACCGTCAACTTGCGTCTTGCGTATTTATTGCGTTTAGGTATTGCGTTCTGCGTTTTGCGACAATTGTAGACGAGGCTTAAGAGAAGATAGAAGTGTCATTTCTTCGCAGAAATGAGTTTCGGGTCGGACAAGTCTATGTTTTCTAACAGGGGGTGGTCCTATGAATATGGTCATTTAGTTGTCGTCGCCAGTCGAGACGCATCATTGTCCACCACTTGTTAGAAAACATAGATCCGTCCGACCCGAAATTCGTTTGTGCGTAGAACTGACGGTCCTATCTTTCTCTAAACGATACAACTACTAGATACTATTTATTTTCCACCTTCACCTGAAAGATACTATATTTTCTTTGCGCCGCCCTCCAGCACACACAATTTTGTTATTTTAAGTAGCCTGGTACTTTTTTATACAAAAAATGCCATTTTCCTATATCCGTCGCAAAATACAGGGTGCTACTTAAAGTAATAAAAAGATGCTTGTGACCTGTGTTGTCGAGCGCCTATATAATTTACAATATCTTTAAAATAACAGCTGGGGTGGGGGCGGCGCAACGATTCGATACCTTTGTTAAGTTGTGTCCCCCTATCAATTATCCAATTCCCCAGAGATTCTTGCGGGGAGGCTAATAAATCATAAATTCTTATCTCTGGAACTACTAAACCTATTCTAAAAATTCTTTCACTAATAGAAAGCTACGCAGGGGGAGAGATTCTCGCGGGGGGATAACAATTAACAATATACTAAATATACGTGAGCGGAGCAATGGGTGACCGCTATTAAATCATGATTTCATACCACCCGGGCGTAGCCGGGACGGGTCGCTGGTCTATAATAATAGTAGTATTGTTAGTCAACATATTGTATCATTCGTTTCATTTTAAAATATTAAATGGTATAATTATTTGGGGTACTGCCGTCTCTGCTCATAAAATCTTTTTGTTGTGAAGAATATATTTTTTGTACTTTTATCACATCTTTTTTGTTGTCGAATAAAATTTATTATTTGTGTTGTTTTGAATCATGTTGTTTTGATGAGAAGTTTAAAGCTAACCTAATAAGAAAAACTCCAATAAGTAAGAAATAAGAAAATTAAAGCGAAACAAACTGATTTTCCCTTGCAATTATTGCTGGCGACCGGAACATATTTAATTGTCGAGGAAGAGTACGTTTTGGGTCCTACTTACACGGCGTAGGGCAAACGGCAAAACGGTACATCTGTAAGCTTGAAATAAATCTCATTCTATTCTATGAAACTAGGTGCATATACAGTAAGGTCCAAAAGTGTGAACCATGTCCAAATGGGAAAAAATTTTGTTTATGAAGTTATCAAAAATTTTATTACGCTAATCGGTCAGAGTCCATAAAAACCCTTAAAACAAAAAATAGACTTATTTTATTATTTTCAATCTGGAGGTAAATTTAAATTTTTCGAACCGATTTTAAAAAAATGGGTTTATTTATGAAAATATCGAAAAAATAGAAAAAGTGCTTAGTATATTAGTGTATGTACAAAATTTCGAGACAAAAAAGGTTGTAAAATTTTCTATTTTTCTGATTTTGTGAAATTTTTTCTGTTTTTTTACATTTGACAGGTTAAAAGAAATAAAAACTCAAAATCTGTGTAACAGAATTAATCAGATCTGATTCACTTTGAAACTTTTAAATAGTTTATTAGATTTTATGTTTGTTCAACTGCCAAAACGAAATAATAATCACAAATTATTTCATATTTACATTTATTTAAAATTTGATTTTACATAAGTTACGTACATTATACTTTTTATATAAATATATTACGTCTTTTTTAAAAACATTTCACTACAATAATTTGGCTTAAATTGAGGAATAGACTTATCGGTTACAGCATCATTTAAATACTAGAATAATCGACTGGTTACAGAAACGGTTGTTATCAAGGTTAGCTGATTTTTTTAAAAACATCTTAAGTTAATTGTCGCATCATCGCAGGTCATATTCATTTTTAAAATCAATTTTAGCTTAAGAACATGACATTACCGTGTATTTAAAATACACATCTCTTATGCAAATAACAGTTGATTTTTGTATTATTTTGCTTTTATTTACAAATAAATAAATGTGTCTCTAAAGCACCAATATGTTAAAAAACATTGATGTGTTGTTTTCAGGTTAGTTCTTAATTATCCCTTGCTGTGCTGGTGTTGGACATAAAATGATATAATATTGTTTGAGTTTAAATGATGCCACTTCAGCCGACAGTAATATTAAAATGTCATATAGGAAGCAAATTATGGAAGATACTTATTTTTATGTACAGTACTATATTAGTATAATGAATTTTGCCACAATTTCAGACTTACAAGTTACAATTATTTCTAACAAACAAAAAACAAATACTCGTTTAATTATAACAACAATAAAAACTCGGGTCGCAGTGCCAAAACCCTGCCGACAATATAGTGTATTTGCTAATACTGGCATTGTGGCTTTATTATGTGAACTTAAGTTTGTTTTTGGACAAAATAAAAAATTTAACCCCTTAATACATCCCTTAAAATAATTAAATTTTTCTAAATTTCAATATTAGACATGGATTTTATCAGTACACCCAATTAAATACACCCTTCCATAAGTAAATCCGTATCAACAAACTAGCTGTTTTCATAAAATTTGAAAGTCCGGTCCTGTCGGGCCGATTTTATTAAAATTTTAGCAGCACATTTTAATCTTTACTAAAGAGTTAAATTTCAATTTTGAAACGATTCTGACAAATTTTTCGGTATTTTTGGGCCCAAAAACTTTTTGGAACCCCTAAATACAACCCTGAAAATGGTCCGATCGGGCCCATTTTAAATAGGCTTCTTGCGGTGATGGGTTCCAATGTGTGTACCAAATTTCGTTTCAATCGATTCAGTCTGTCGAGAGTTATCGTGTACACACATATATATATAAATATATATATAAATATATATATACATACATATATATATAAACCTTTTTAAAAATGGTGCCAAAGTGTTCAGGAGGCTATGAAACGTCGAGAAATTTTGGTCCGACCCCTAGGTCCCGCCATCCGACCGACGCCAATAGTGTATGTGCCATATTATGGCAAATACACTAATAATATACCAGCACTATAGTTGCAATAAAATAGTTTTCCTTTAGTTTTTTAACGATACACGTCATAATAGTATATTGTGTAACAAGTGTGCTAAATACATCTTTATGCGTCAGGCGAGATGTTTTCAGCACGAGTAGTAGTCGAGCGCTCACGAGCCAAATACGAATGCTGAAAACATCGCGCCTGACGCATAAAGATTTAGCACACGCGTTGCACACTATACTTTATTCAACACATGCATGGTTTTAGACTTTAATTGAATAATTTTATGTCACTGACAGAAGTACATCTCATAATAAAAACATTGGGCTCGATACAATATTTATTTACTTTCTTACCATAGTAACCATATTTCACTTATAACACCGAAAAGAGGTACAAAATGTTCATTAGATAACAGGTGTTTCAAATGTTTTTCAATATATCATCGAAAAGTGTTTCATAATGAATCATGACGTCACCAGTCAATAAACGGCTATTTAAGGTCCGCAAAACAGATACCAAAAAAAAACTAAAAGCATGCGTGTGTTGAATAAAAGATTTTTTAATGTGATTTTAAAAAAAAAAATGAAGATGAAATCATTTTTTGTAAGACTATCAAAAATGTTTTTAATTCACTTCTAAATAGAAAAACAAAATACTTAATATTTATTTTAAGGTAGGTACCTAATGTGCGGTGAATTTGTTTATTAAAATTTTCTGCTTCAATCTTTTAACTTTTAAATTTAAAATATTTACAGTTTTTTTCTAAAATTCCTATTTATATTAATCATAATAATACTGAATGTCTATAAATATAATAAATACAAATTCACCACAACTGCTTGACTATTTACTAATCAATAATCACTTCGTATGCAATTGTATGTTGACAGGGGTCAGCAAAAAAAAAAATGAAAAAAATTATGTGGAAATTTGAATGATACGTAAATAGCCCAGTAAATGAAAGGAAAAATCACTAAATGTCGTAAATAATTCCCATAGAGCTGGATTTTCACATATGGTAGAACACATTTAGAAAGTTGATTTGCTGCGTAGCGCATAGAACGTCCATCCCCACAAGAAATAAATTATAATTTAAAAAAACTAAAAAACGCTTTAATGAACTAAAAAGTAAAAAATAATTAATTTTATTGTAAACAAGCGTGGGGTAGTATGAAAATATGATACAAAGCACCCCACGCTTTTTTACAATAAAATTAATTATTTTTTACTTTTTAGTTCATTAAAGCGTGTTTTTTAGTTTTTTTAAATTATAATTTATTTTTGCTTTTTAGTCCTGGAGATCCTGGTCAGGATAATGGGACAAACTTATGGAATTATTGTATTGTAATCGGTCCTTGATAAGTGTGCAAAGTTTCAGTTCAATCTGAAGTTTTTTGCTTTTTTTTTTTTTTAGTCCTGGAGATCCTGGTCAGGATAATGGGAAAAACTTATGGAATTATTGTATTGTAATCGGTCCTTGATAAGTGTGCAAATTTTCAGTTCAATCTGAAGTTTTTTGCTTTTTTTTTTTAGTCCTGAGATCCTGGTCAGGATAATGGGACAAACTTATTGAATTATTGTATTGTCGTGGGTCCTTGATAAGTGTGCAAAGTTTAAACTAAATCTGACCGTTCAAAGTTGGTCAAAATCAAGTTCAAAGAAGTCGGTTACAAACTGACAAACACACAAGCCCGCAAACCCACAAGCAAGCATACAGGTGAAGCTAATATAAGCGTGTTAAAAATTTGATCGGTCATTCAATAAAAAATGAGAAGTTGTCAAAAACGCGTTCCGCTAATTTTTTTGAGCGATGTATTTAACTAAAAAAAACGACAAACACATTTGCTGACCCCTAGTGTTGTAAATTTTTGAAAAGTGTTGAACAATTTAAAATAGTTTTTAAAATTTACTGTTCTTGATAATAAGTTATAAGATTAATGAATCTAAATATTATATAATATAGGGTAGGTAATTTTCTTTTATCTTCACTTTCCTCACTATTTTAAAAGTTATTGTTAAATTTAATTAAAAACTAATTTTAATTTTTTGCACATCTGATTCGAGGTTATTTAGTAAATAAATCTACTTATTAGGTATATTATATTTTGAAGATTTTATCCGTCAGTTAGGATATCAGACTTTATCCGGTAATGGAGAAATTGACATTAAAAAAATCTACAATATCTATTTATAAAGTTCCATAAATAAATAGATATAACAAAAATGTTGCTACCGTAAAATCATAAAATAATGCATTGTAAAACAATTTTGGCTTCATACTAACATAAATTAATAATGTTGTTGACGTAATTAGCGAAATGTTTCGAAGTTTTGGTGTTCTCAGGAAAAATATTGTTTATTGTAAGTATACAAACTAGCATAATGTAAAAACCTACAAAATAGATTAAAGTTTCGTTTATAAACTTGAAAAATTATTTCGATTTAAATTGAATTAAAAAAAACTAGTTCAAATTATTGGAAGAAAGATTAAGATACCGACATTCACTTAAACTCAGTACGTTCGAGAGCTGGCGATTAGACTGTGAAAATATTAATTACAACACGTGAATGCAGTCACAGTCTGTGCTAATACAATTCGTGGCAACCTGTACGGGAATTAGGTTTTATGAACTGATTTTCACTTAAACTAAGTTTTATTCTACCAAAATTAAAAGGTTTTTTAAAAACCATGCTTCAAGAAATTTTTAAAATGATTGGTTTGTTGTTTAGTTACGACCGCAAGCTCATAAAATTATGACGTCATACTTCAGAATAGCAAAAATGATTTTTAGCGGGCGGGGCTAACAAATATTTCAAAAATTATTTTTGACCTTATTTGAAATCAGAATGAAGTGATTTAGGTGTCATTTTGTTCAGAATTTATTGCTCTATTAATATAACACAAAAAAATGTTTTTAGTTAAATACCCTATTATCACACAACTCGTGTAGGTACCTACTGCTCCTCTGAAAGGTATTAGGTACCTACATGGAAACTTCACACAGGGTCATCCGGCCATCTCTTTTTAAAATGAGAGCTCGGATTTTAAAAATTATGCACACTTTACGTGCGGCTCTCTGAAATACCTGGTGTATGTTTAATTGTTCAGACCACATCAGTCCTCAGACACACCTTCAAGTATCTACCCCGGGTGCCCATTGATATTTTGAATGGAGTGTCGCCTTCTTAATGAAAATTTGCAACTTTTATAACTAAACGATTTTGAATTGTATAACCTATCTAACAATAATTATTATACATCGAATTTTATTCGTTATATTTTATATTATACTAAATTTACTAATGGACAGATGAATAATTATTTTAACTGTAAAATCACATTTTAAAATAGATAAGTATTAGGTATGTCATAGTTTGGAGTATTTAGATTTTTGTAATATGATGAACTCATAGCCCAACCTATTGAGAATATATAGCACATTAGAATGCCTGCTGAATCTTTTGTTTCAAATATTCACTTCATTATTCTTAACAATAAAAAGTGGTGGAACCTTTGGTGTGAAGATACGAAATGTTATAATTACCGCAAAACACCAAACCATAACGAACACTCTCGACGTACGTTTCGCCAACCAAGTTGGCATCATCAGGAGATTATGCCAACCTGAGTGTTTGTTATGGTTTGATGTTATGGTTGGCGAAAGTTGGCATCATCAGGAGATGATTTTTAATCATTTCCTGATGATGCCAACTTGGTTGGCGAAACGTACGTCGAGAGTGTTTGTTATGGTTTGGTGTTATGGTTGGCGAAAGTTGGCATCATCAGGAGATGATTTTTAATCATCTCCTGATGATGCCAACTTGGTTGGCGAAACGTACGTCGAGAGATGTTTGTTATGGTTTGATGTTTTGTGGTAATTATAACATTTCGTTTCATTATTCTTGTTCTTCCAACGCTACTTGACTTCCTACTATAATGGTTAAAATGGCAAATAATACTTATCCTTAAATAAAATAATTCAATTTGATTCTATCAGGACAAAGAAAAAATTAGGTTTAACCACGATTCTAATATTAAAAATCACTTGTTTCTTTCAAGAGAGTTAGCTCCTAGAAACCAAACCAAAACATGTTTATATTCGTATAAATAGAATAAACAGCTTGATAAAATTAAATTTGGATTTTTTTGTTAAAACTCCTCCAAAAAGCTAATTCTGGGTGCGGTATCGTGTCAACAATGTAGAGTATTAATGCTAATGCAAAAAGGTGAGCAACTCTATCATAATAATAGAGCCTATTATTGCAAAAATCTTGATGGAGTTCCATCGGGTAAATGACCTAGATTCTCGAGGTATTTTTAAACGGATATCCATTGACTTCTATAATCGAGTTCAAAATTTAAGATAGTGAGTCATGCATAGTTCGTAACAAGGTTAATGGAGCGGAAAAGCAATGAAACAATGTAAACATACACGTCCCATGCATAAAAACTGTTCCGCTTATATAAATAGTGAAATATACGTGCATGACTCACTATTTTAAATTTTGAAACTTGAGTACTTATAAATAGATTTCCATTGATTATTGGGTAGGAATTCGAGAATGAGTTAGTGAATAATTGAAAATGAGGTTAGTTTTTTCTTTAACTGTTTGAAAGCCTGCTGCTGCGACAAAAAGGAGATGAGCAGCGCGAGAGAAAATTTGCATCCGGGCGGAGCCGGAATGAGTAGCAGTTATTTTATAATTGAAATAAAATCTCTCAGAGATACCCACTGAGGGACCATATTCCGGTGCCATATTTTCTTAAAAATAATACTTGGAATAATTTTTGAGCTTTAGAATCGTTATGAGCGCATCATAAAAAATAACTTGGCACGATGAGCATAAGTAAGTTTTACTTATTTACAAGTATTTTAAAATACCTAAATTCGTTAGCATTATGTATACTGAATTAATTTCTATTCTCTTTTAATTAATGTGCCGCAAAAATAATTAAAAATATATATTGAGTGATATATATGCGAGTGATTGGAAAATGTTTTGGTCTAGACCAGTTAAATAAAAAAAGTCAAACAAAAATACAAATACCTATTCCTTGTTTTTTACGGATTTCTGAATGCATATAATACCACCATGTTAACAAATTTGCAAAAAATTCCAAATTACGAGTTTTTCTGTTTTTTTTCTTGTTAAATTAGTTGTACCTAATTTGATTATTATTATTATTATTCGAATTTTTATAATCGAATTCCTATTTTTCTTCGTACAACTTACAAAAAATTGATTGATTGATTATAGATTTTAGGAGCTAAAACAAAACAAAATTGAAAACAATGATAATGTTGAAAATAAGTTGCAAAAGTTTCCAAAAAAAAAGAGATAATTGAAACAGAATTGATGTGGTAATACCTACTTTTAATTATTAAATAACTAGGGCTGCTTGTGGGTACCTATTTAAATAAAAAATATTGTTTCAGAAACTGAACAAAAGCTGTTTTATTATTATTACTATGCAGCTTCAAATAAATATGCAAATTTTATAAATCAATTTGGAAAAAGACATTGTGATGTAAACATGTAAGTATTATTTGCGACAGCATTATTCAACAATTTTTAAACTCGAGTTTAACTAATTTTTGCCAGTCTAGACCCAAATTTCGATAAAATTAGTAAGTACCTACTTCATAACAGAATGTTTAATTTGTAATCACTTTTCATTAAAATTTCCAAAACCTGAAATATTGAATTTAAAATACATTAGAAAATATTAGGTGTATTATTTAACACTTTGAGCACCATTAGTTTGATCACAGCTATAAAATTGTATAATTTATTATCAATTATTAATAATGTATACTTTTTTAAATAATTCATAAAGAACAGTCACTGTAATTGTTAAAACCCCGCAGTTTTTCCGAACGCAATCTCGACTTATCGCAAAATACCAACGTCAAGAAAATAGAAACAAAATATCATTTAATTAAATGTTCAGCAAAATTGTAAAACGATTACAAATCAAAAAAGAATTAAATGCTCAAAATGTTAATTCAATTTTACGAATGAGTGCTTACTGAAAAGAATTTATCATCTGATCTGATAATGCAGATACTTGACCATAATATTATAAATTTTCAAAGACGAAAACTGATTACTCAACAATAATTTTCCAGTAATTTTTTGCAAAAATTTGACAATAGTCAATAATGAGTTTACTTTCACGAATTCATAACAGTCGTTCTCCGACTGTAGCCCCTTCTCGTGTGACTTGCCCCTTGAGCTTCGCATTCTCGTCTTACCCTATCAATAATATCGGCAACTAATTTCTCTTCTTTCTCCCGTTGCTGTTCCCAATCAGCACTTTTAATATTAGAATTATCTACTTTTCGTTTAACTTTTGGCACATTTTCAGTCTCGACAACTTCTTCTTTGACACTGATACCTGATTGGCCATCTTCTTGACTATCGCCATCAACGTGGCGACTAGATACATGGCCTATATAACCTTTTTTACTTTTAAAGAATACGTTACATTTAGTACACTTAAATAATGGCGCCGGTGTTACGGGATTATTTACGTGGAATTTGTATTTATGTCTGTACCAATGTGTTCGACTTGCTAAAATTTCCCCACATAATTTACATATTACACTACCATCATCTCTGATTAAATATTCCAATAATTCACTTTTTGTTTTTACACTTTCAGCTTCGAAATTTTCAACCTCTACAACTTTTGCCGGCATTGCAAGCATGTTGTTTTCGTCATCTGTTAAGAAATGTACTCCCGCCGTGGATTCCATATTGTTTTGTTTTTCGTAGTTTTGTTCGACGACGTGATTTGTTTGAGTCTCAACTGTTATTGGATCACATGGCGGATTTTGAATTACCGGCACTGTCCGTACACTTTCAGTAGAAATTATTACACTTTCAACATTATTTTCATGAAAAGTTTTTATTGGTGGATTCGATGTTGTTATTAATTCAAATGTGACAGAAGGTTGAGTATTAAAATGATTTTGATTGTTCTCTAGATAGATGTGATGGTTTTCTGAAAAAGATAATTAGTAACGTTTAGTAAGAAATGTTCTAGGATATATTAATTAATGTTAGAAATTAATTTTTATTGATTGAATTAAACATTATTCGTTTCTATTAATTAGTGAATTCGCAATATTTATCGCGAAGCTACAGCTACAAATCGTTTACGTTATTCAATTATCATTGACTAACGACCCAGTGCGGCTTCGCCCGGGTGCTAAGAAAGCCCGGGTGCAATACACTACACACTCGCTTCGCTTGAATATTATAATTACATTACTCACTCGCTTCGCTCGTTCGCTATATACAGGGTGAGTTCGACCACCCGTATCAGTCGTTTTTTTCGAAAACGGTTAGTCGTAGAGAGTTGTGTCAAAAATTTGTATTATAAAAGCCCTAATAAAGAATCGAATGGTGATAATTTTTTTTTCCGGGAAGGTCGGCTTCCCTATTAGTTTGCTCCAGAATGTCCAGAACTCCGGAATTATAAATGTAACGATAGGTCGAAAGTAGTATTGTTGAAAAGATCTTTAAAAAATAAGTAAGTTTTGTAGGGAAATTTTTTTTATTACTGCCACCCCTGTAAATTTCTATAAGTATAAATATAAATTATTATATGTTCAAAACTCCGGAATTTTAGAAAGCACGATAGGTTGAAAGTGGTGCTGTTGAAAAGCTCGTTAAAAAATAAGCAAGTTTTGTAGGAAAAATTATTTAATTACTGCCACCCCTGTTAAGTAACAATCGTTTGAAATTATTAAATCAAAATTTCATAATAACGATCGAAGTCGGCATTAAAAATCTAGCAACCTTAGACATTGTCACAAGTGTTCAAACTGTCTTCCATTTACTCTTTAATACATACTACTGAGCTCTTCTGGTTATACTGTGAGTGTACTTCTTCAGTATTTAATGATCGATAGATAGGTAACTAGATTTTAAATGCGGACTTTTAAAAAGTTCGTTATTATGACATTTTAATTTAGTAATTTCAAACAAATATTACTTAACAGGGGTGGCAGTAATAAAAAAAATTTCCCTACAAAACTTACTTATTTTTTAAAGATCTTTTCAACAATACTACTTTCGACCTATCGTTACATTTATAATTCCGGAGTTCTGGACATTCTGGAGCAAACTAATAGGGAAGCCGACCTTCCCGGAAAAAAAAATTATCACCATTCGATTCTTTATTAGGGCTTTTATAATACAAATTTTTGACACAACTCTCTACGACTAACCGTTTTCGAAAAAAACGACTGATACGGGTGGTCGAACTCACCCTGTATATAAACCTTCCGTGAAAAATTATCTAAGTTGATGGTGAAAACCGCATCAAAATCCGTTGCGTGGTTTAGGAGGAGTTAGCGGTTAAACAGACAGACAGACGCGGAAAGCGACTTCATTTTATACTATGTAGAGATACGCATGTAACAATAAAAAAAAACCGGCCAATTGCGAGTCAGACTCACGCATCGAGGATTCCGTACTGCAAAAAAGTTTAATTTTTCCGTATAAAATTTAATTAAATTAATTTTTAAAGTAAAAAATTCCAAAATGTTTTATAAAAAAAACATGCGAGCTCGTTACCGCTATTTCACGTGTACCAAGGCACAAGCAATGGTATATTTGAGACTTGGTACAGCTCTCTGCCTAATTTTTCGTAAAGATTACCTGCAAGCAAGATTACCTGCTCGCCTGTTATTGCATTGACTTTCTTTTGAAAATTCGTTATTCGTTGTACAAATGGTTGCGAACAAATGTAAGAATTATCAGGGTCTAGTACAAAATCATACCCCATTTATTGATAAAACTAGAAATTCAATTGAACTTTTAGTAGTTCACAATCACAGATTAGTACAATCTGGGTACCTACTAAAGGGTTTGTAAATAACGAACCATGCTAAATACTGGCGTTCTGATGATCACAGATATACTCAACATTATTTAGATTTCAAACAATATTTTATATTATTTTTGCATCGTTGTTCGTTACAAAAAGATATTACTTAGCAGGGCCCTGAGAAGAGTCAGGGGAAAATAATTGTCCCGGAGCATCGCATTAATTTGGCGCCCCTATAGCTCTTTTATTGTACGCCCCCAGTTTCCAGGTTCTAATCCAAGAGCTAGTAAAAATATCAATTAGATTTTCAATTTATTATTAAAAAGTAATAAATTGGAAAAAAAGAATTGGTGCTACGCCCAAATAACCCTGTTGGTAGCCTTAAAAAAATCAATCATAGATAATTAATAGAATATGGAAATGTATTAAAAATTCTGCTCATAAAGAACTGCGTTCAATACCTGGATGCGTTTTTATAAGATATACAATAAATGTGCAGACTATTTTGATATCTCATTTGAAGCTTTTATTGTGTGAAAATAAATCAAGTTGCAATTTCACGAATTCGATGCAAACAACTAAAAATTTCATGAAACTCAAACTAAAATCAAGACTTCAAATACATCTAGTCGTTAAATGTGCCTATCATTTCCCCATTTTTTTCACACCGATTGTTAAAAAAAAATTTGTACATGTAACTGCAAATGTAACAGTATGTAGGTGTGTACTATTGAGTCATTGACAAAACCTTGGTGCAATGCCGTATTAAGGGTTGGTGAATATGGCCCGCGCCCCGCGCCAAGGGCGCCCGAAGCAAAGGGGCGCTGGGTGACAGTAAAATTTATATTATTGCAAATTGCACATTTCGAACAGTTCCTAAACAGTTTTTAAAGTCGTCAAAATTACGTTGTTTGTCTTTTTTAACTTCCCGCTAAGAAAATTGAAAATTTTCAAAAATAGGGAAGTTACTTATTTCACCCCGATTTTCGAAAATCGAGTTTTCATCAGATCTCGACGTTTTGTGATCGTAGGAAGCTATTCTGACTATTTTTACGATGATGTCAGTATGTCTGTGTGTGTATGTAAACCTCTCATAACTTTTGAACGGCTTGACCGATCGAATCGCGATTTGCGGCATTCGAAAGGGTTCCACTGAACTTAGATTTCCTGAAAATTTGAACCAATTCGGCCCAATAGATTTTGAGAAATTCCAAAAAAACCGAAAAAAAAAGTTATCACGATGTTTTTTCAAAATAACTTCTAGAATAATGTACCGATTGATTTCATAATCTAATCAGCTCTTCTCCTCAGAAAACTGCGTCGAATACCGCTAAGCAGATCAGAATCGGTTAATCCGTTCGAGAGATATCGTAGTCAACAGATTTCGAAAAAAGTGTTTTTTCAAAATAACTTCGAGATTTCTCAACCAATCGATTTTGTACCTCTTACAATATTTTTAGAGCTTAAAAAACTGCGTCGAATGCCGTTTTAAAGTTCAAAATCGAACAACGCGTTCAAAAGTTATAGCTTTTCAAAAATTAAAATAGTGTTATCAGCAATTTTCAGATTTTTGAGCTCGAAGAACTCAAAAATCTACTTTTGGGTATATTATCAAGTAGGTACTTCGAACTCAAAGCGCTTGAAAATAGCGGGAAGTTCCAGGGATGGCCTGCAGGGTCAACCGATTTACAGATTTTTTAAATAAAATATACCTAAATTGGGAGTTCTGGGTTCGATTCCCGGCGGTGCATTTACATTTTTCCTATATAGCCTTCTATATAAATATCATGGCGATAATTCGTCTGATATTCTTATGTTAATTTCACTAATATAGTGAATTTAGTTACGGTATAGGTGTCTAATCATATTGATTGTTATTCTTATGTTTATATTAAAAACCGTATATAGATTTCTCGTTATAATTTGATTTATAAGGCGCGTCCGGGCCATGAGAAAGCCAGCATTCATTTGAATGTTGTTATAAAATAATAGCTCTCGCAGTTAATGGATCTGTGGTCATCGTTGCATATATAGGAAGAATTAAATGTATGCTGTTGGGCACTGTGTAGTAACTGGAAACTTTCCCGACGCGAAATTGGGAGTTCTGGGTTCGATTCCCGGCGGTGCATTTACATTTTTCCTATATAGCCTTCTATATAAATATCATGGCGATAATTCGTCTGATATTCTTATGTTAATTTCACTAATATAGTGAATTTAGTTACGGTATAGGTGTCTAATCATATTGATTGTTATTCTTATGTTTAAAATATACCTAGTTCTAGTTCTGTCTTGTGTGAATTTTGGCACGAAAGGGCGCCAAGTCCTCTCTTCGCCTAGATACGGCACTGCCTCGGTGATACTGCAAAACCGCTGAACGTCACTCTGCAATAACGCGTAACGTTATGTTGCAACACCGCGTAAGTGTCGGAAGCAAAATTTTACACAGCGCAAAATATTTATTGTCATTGTATGGGCCGATTTTAAAGTCTTTCTGATTGGCAAATTCAAAGGAACCCCGATTCATTATGCGCCAAAGACGTCGTAATCATGCCTTAATGAAATCTCAATTTCGCTACTCCAAGTGATTATGTGATGATATTACATAGTACGTTCAACCATTTTGCAGTATCACCGACAATAAGCTACCAGTGTAGTGTAGAAAGGCTTATGGCTTGATATTATTAATATAATAAATTATGTCATTGTCTGATGTACTATGAGACATTACGATAGTAAGGTAACCCGATTAAAACTACCGTAAAGGAGGCAAAGCACGACCGAACTTTAAATCTATTGAATCATGGTCTTATGGGGTGACATATATCTGTGTCATACCGCGTTTACACCAAAAAAACTAGTTACAAAAATTAATTTGAAAAAAAAATACTAACCTGTAATGATTAGAGGTAGATTTATTTTATTAATAAAAGAAAATACATTGTGCCAATATTGGATGTGTCGTTTACAATTTTTTTTCAAGAACAACGAGACTATTGTGTTATTTATTTAAAAGATTTACGCAGCATACTGAAATATTTATAGTATAAGGCTAATTAAGTGTGAGATAAAGGCCATTAAATATGTTATTAATACTTCATCTCGTTAAATAATATTATATATTAACTGTGATTCTTAAAGTACCACTATCCCAAAGTGAAATTAATACAATATTATTTTTATAATAATTATTAAAAAAAAGATTGTATAAAATCTGCTAATGTTGAAACAACTGTTATGAGAAATGATATAAAATTTTTGGTAACTAGTATGAAAATATGAAATGAATATGATAAGACATTTTCTACAAACTGTGATATATTGGTGAATAATGATTTAATTTACAAAATTAAAACACCTTTAACAGGTACAAAAAATGAACTAAATATTTTTATTTGTATATAATTTATACTAAATAATAGCCTACATTTATTATTTATACACATCTTCCCATTTTTTTTACATTTTTATAAAAGAAATATATTACTAAACTGTTTTGTGAAATAAGTTAATTTTTTTGTTCTGAACACGCTGCAAAAAAAGAAATAAAACAACCACACAAAATACTGTGTAGTTTGAACTTTGTAATTGATATTAAAGCTCTTAACAGTCTTTTGTTTTCCTCTCCATGAATTTATTGTTTTTCAAAAAAATATTAACATGTTCGATATGCTAGTTAGACAGATAAAAGTTAATACGAAAAATAGGCGCGTATATTATGCACTGTTTAAATTGAGTTTCTAAAGTTGTTGAGCGCTGAATTACTGCGCCAACAACAAAAACAAAGCGCTGCACTGTCATTGAACAATACCTTTTTTATGTTAATTTTACTGTAAAACTTAGTTATACAAAGTATCTATGATTTGGAATTTGAAAAATATAAACATTTTATATGTCTATTGGACAAGGCCACTAAGCACAAACAAAAATAGTTTTCTTTTACACACTATATCGTGTTGATCATAAGTCAAACACCATATACACTTATATAACAAGTGACTTACGAACCAACCACGTTATTTTAATGGAACAATTTTCAGTGGCAGAGAAAAATTTTTAAATTCTCAACCGAATCAATATAAAATTTATTTTTTAAGCATTTCGCCGCTTGTTACTCAACGATTTTTGTTTTCCTTTTTTGATAGTCATTTTATGATCGCTAGTTTCTTGCGAAGACGATTTAAATGTTATAAAATAGAAAAATAAAAAACAATTCCAAATTAATAACTGCTAATCATAATTTTTTTCAAATCTGTTGTTTTTCTGCATGTTTTTAGGGTTCCGTATCTCAGAATAAAAACGGAACCCTTATAAGATCACTTTCGTGTCTGTCCGATCTTTCCCCCCCTATCTCCGAAACTACTGAGCCTAAAATTTTGAAAAAAATACGGAATATAGGGCCTCACGCGTAGTTTACAGGAAAACCCAAAAAGAAAATCCTAAGTCTGTTTTTTGAGAGGGCATATTAGAAAATTAAAAAAAAAAATTTTTTTTCTTTAAATGCATCATGTGACATTAAATGAAAGGGCTCGTTATGAGAAAGACAAAAATGTGCTTGTTTATAATTTTAAAATGCATAGTTTAAAAGATATTAAAGAAAATATACGAATATCGAGCGTCCTCCCCCACCCCCCCTTAAATCCGAAACTACTGAGCCTAAAATTTTGAAGAAAAAAAAAGGAATATAGGGCCTCACTCATAGTTTACAGGAAAACCTAAACGAAAATCCTAAGTCTCTTTGGGGGGCAAATTATGAAATTAAAAAAAAAAAATTTCAAGAGCGTCATGTGGACGTATCAAATAAAAAGGCTCGTTATGAGAAATTCAAATAAATTTTTTTCATAATTTTAAAATGCATACTTTAAAAGATATTAGAGAAAATATACGAAAATCGAGCATTCCTCGCCACTTATCTCCGAAGCTACTGATCTTAAAATTTTGGTAAAAAAAAGGGAATATAGGGCCTCACTCATATTTTACATGAAAACATAATCGAAAGTCCTAAGTCTTAATAGTACGGAACCCTCTTCACGCGAGTCCGACTCGCCCTTGACTGGTTTTTTGAAGTAAAACATTGAGTTTCCAATGTAGTGTAGTTTAGTGCAGGACTTAAGCATTAAATTAACATTTTAGTGAAAATTACCTCAATAATAATGAACCATTTTACCCATTTCTACGTTTTACATCACTACACTGGAAACGCAGAAGGTGAGTTGCAAATCCGCAAAAATTTGTCACCAGACGTACAGGGTGTCCCATTACTCGAGATCTATAGCTTATAAGGGCGTGTTATTGAAGTAATTTAGAATTTTAGAATAAAATGTAAATAGCAAAGAACATGTTAATGTGCGCAGAACAAAAATTTGTTTTATAAATTATGAAATACTGTAAATAAGGCAGCTGAAAAGTTATTTTCTTTTCTCTACATTTGAAGATAATGAAAGATGTGAATTTAACATTAATTAAAATATATACTGAAATTTTTTATAACGAATCATTAATAAATTTAAAACAATAATATTTTGATGTCAATGTTAGTAAATATTTTTTAATTGTTTATTTAAAAATTGCACATGAATAAAACAATAATTACTATACTACAAAAAGAGCTGAATCCCGATTTCTTTTTTTTATTTATTTATACGGAATTCAAGCCCTTTGGAAGAACGATTGTTTAAACTGGCCTTAAGCCTAAAATAAATGTTTCAGAAAAAATAATAACAAAAATTAAACAAAATTAAATTATACATTTTGAAAATGAATTATCACACAGTATTAACTTTATTCTAATATACTACTATTGCATTTTTCAAGAATATACTAAAAAAAATATTATTGACATTTATAATGTCAAAATTTAAATAGGTACGTTACTTCTTATTAAAATGTCACTGGATATATTATAGTTATGAAATATATAAATTATGTAAACTGCAAAATTAACACCCTAAATTATATAGTTTTATTATTCCATCACAACTGTATTATCACAGTAGAGAAACCTCTACTTGGCCTTGCCCTTAAAGGGTCCCACAGACCAACACGAGATTGCGGGAGCGGTGCGGAATCTAATTCTATAACTGGATATATTAGCGTCTGATCCCGCGCCGCTTCCAATCCCGCAGCTTCGCGTAGATCTGCGGGAGCCTTTAAACTGTGGTATAATAAATATCATTTAAGATCGACTTATTTAAAAATCGTTCACACCTTAATATTTTTTTTAACACTAGGTCCGAACCGCATAAAAAACAACGCTTGTAACACAAAAAAAAACACAATTTGACAAAAAAAAATTGCGGAAATTATATATCTTTAAAAACAAAAAATAAACAAAATATCCCATTCCACATACTATAATCAATATTTGATAATATTCGATCAAACAATATAATAAATTTTTCCCAAGTCACTACATTAGAAAACTTATGCCAATTTTGTTATAAACAGGTTCAACTCACAACTGCATAAGAAGTAACGTATCATCACAAATAATATATAAAAAAACAAAGTAATATAATTCAACAAAACAAATGATTTTTTACGGAATATTATATATATCTTTAAAAAACAAAAAAAAAAAAAAAAAAGTGAAAAATATGCGTTTCAAATACAATTAATTTTTAACAGTATTCGATCAAATTAAAATATGAAAAATATATTTATATATTTATAAAATATAATAAAATTAGGCAATATAATTATCTTTTAAATATACAATCTTATGCCACATTTTGTGGTTATTAGAAAAAATTATTGTACATGTTAATTAATTTTGCAAACACTGCTACCAAGCTAAATTGTCTTTTTTCATTTATTATATTATTCAAGTTTAAAATAAAATGGCGATAATCAATATAATATGTATCACCAAAATAACTTTTTTGCAATTTTATATTTTGTGTTAATCTAGTAATTAGAACCACTGCAGGTAATAATTAAGAAAGAAAATTATTCAGCAAAATAAAGTTTGCGCAAAAATCCAGTTTTAGACTAGACCAAGGCACCAAGGTGTATTAAAAAAAAAAAACAGCAATAGGCAAAATTGAATTTCGCACACGAATACCTCATATTGCTTTTGACTAGCGCCATTTCTTGGCGCTAGAATTACATTACGCGTACAGTGTACACACACACTGCACAACAATTACAACGCTTTTCTAGGTTACTAGCGCTATAACGCTGTAATCATCTAGAGTTATTCTATTAACAAGAGATTCAACCTATTTATAAATAATTGATATTCTAAATTGAACTTACTTTTTTTTTTTATAAAATGAACTATGTTAAATGTTAATGTTTTAAATCTTACCTACAAATATGGACAAGCTATGGAAACAAATATTTTTCGGGGGTAGCAGAAAAATTTTGTACTTTATACGATATTGACCAAAGAAAAATACTGAAAAAAACAAAAGTACATTTAAAAAATAGACAGTGATCAAAACACGGCGTCAAATATAACCACTGTATATAAAAAGTATTTTCAAACGAATATAGAAATATATTGGGATAAGTACCCATGCAATATTTAAAAATTAATATGAAAATCTAGGGCTAATCAGAATTTGTATAATTACTTGTGAGTAAATTGGACGCAAATGTATTAGCAACATTTATCCGACAATAATTTTGACTTTAAAAATTTGTTACAAATCTCATTTTAACTAAAAACATACTTCGAGTTGTAACAAATAAAAGTGAAAATTATGCACTAGATTTAAATTCAAATCAAAAAAAGAAAAACCGAAAAAAAAAAACAATTTAGCTTACAAGAACAATTCCACAACATATAATTTGAAAAAAAAAAAAAAATCCCAACACCAATGACAAAAATACTACTCTTTCGTGTTTTGAGAAGATATTAATTTTATGTAAATTAGAATATTCTTAATTATATATTAGTTTCTAATATTTCTGTGCATAGCACATTAAACGTTACTGTTATTTTTTTAAATATATTACATATTATTTTGTAACAATAAACAAATTTTACATAAACTGCTAAGCAGTAGAGTTTATATCCTTTAAAAGGTAATAACAACATTTTAAAACCGGTGGTTAATCACAATATTATATAAACTTTTAATTTTTTTAATAAAAGAAACAGAAAATATATTTTATATTTCTATCAAACACCGGATTATTCTAAATAATTTCGATAAAAGGTAATGATTTTGGGATGATTAAAGTGCGAAACAAAAAGAAAACGACAAACATTTTAGAACGATGCAGCTTAAAAAAGTAAATTGTTGATAACCGCACAGGTAATTTAAACGTATCTATGTTCACAGAACTTGATTGCGGTTAATAATGCCAAAAATGGAGAAAATAATTCAAAATTCAAGTCCTACATAAGACAAACTGAAACAGTGACTGGATACCTGCCAAGTCGTAATGAATCCACACTATGAAAACTTTTCTTGAGCCGTCTCAAAAACATAACCCAAATTATTTAGAATCACCCGGTCTCTGTTTGTAAATTTTGAATAGCAGTACTAGGTAATACACGATGGAAGATAATTATGTCTAGCACCAATACATTTCATAAAATCGCTTATTCTTTACAACGCCTCCTATATATACGTTTATTTTAATTCAAACAAATATATTATAGGTGAATTTTGCATGCATAAAGTCATTCACTTTAATTAGTTAATTAAATTATTGCGTCAAGGTTGAGGTAAAAAGAAATTCACCGGAAATACACAATCTTTTGGCATAAAACAATCGTGTACTGTTTTCATATGATTTTTCATTTTGTCTGGCCGTGAAAATTCCTTCTGACATACAGGACACGGAAACACTTTTCTCTGATGTCCTTCATGGTATAAAAATGCATGCCTCTGAAAACTGTATTTGTTTTTGAATGTCTTCTGTACATCAACTTTTGCACATTCTGTACACTGGAAGACACCATCTGTTACGGAAGCGTATCTGAAAAGATTTAAACCTCGTACTGACATTTCTGTCAGTTGTTCTGCAGGATCCTGACTGGCTGACGTCGCCCTACGTCTCGCTCTTCTACGTACAGGCTGTCGACCTGACGGTGCAGGTAAATTAGGTTGACCCATCGATGCTGCAGTATTTATTGAAGGGTTGTTGTTGTTTATATTGTCAGAGACTGACGTATGAACGGGCGGGACACCGGACTGATTAAATGAACTTTGTACATGTGGGGGGGTGTTGTGTTGAGAAAGAGGTATCCGTTGTATGTGTTGTTGGTGTGGTTGTGCATGCTGCTGATGTTGAGGTGACATATTTGGTTCCAATTTTGACATCAACAGTTTCTGTGTTATTGAATCTAAATAAAAAAATAAGCATTAACAAAATTGCTGCGCATTTCTAACTGACAAAAACAACGATTAAAAATTTTAACACATTCAGCATGACATTGAATAGTATTTTCTAACATAACCATCTAATTCTATCCAATAAATATTAATTAAGTAGCTTTTGCATAAAACTTTAGTTTATACAGGGTGAGTTCGACCACCCGTATCAGTCGTTCTTTTCGAAAACGGTTAGTCGTAGAGAGTTGTGTCAAAAATTTGTATTATAAACGCCCTAATAAAGAATCGAATGGTGATAATTTTTTTTCCCGGGAAGGTCGGCTTCCCTATTAGTTTGCTCCAGAATGTCCAGAACTCCGAAATTATAAATGTAACGATAGGTCGAAAGTGGTATTGCTGAAAAGATCTTTAAAAAATAAGCAAGTTTTGTAGGAAAAATTTTTTTATTACTGTCACCCCTGTAAATTTCTATAAGTATAAATATAAATTATTATATGTTCAAAACTCCGGAATTTTAGAAAGCACAATAGGTTGAAAGTGGTGCTGTTGAAAAGCTCTTTAAAAAATAGGCAAGTTTTGTAGGAAAAATTATTTAATTACTGCCACCTCTGTTAAGTAACAATCGTTTGAAATTATTAAATCAAAATTTCATAATAACGATCGAAGTCGGCATTAAAAATCTAGCAGCCTTAGACATTGTAACAAGTGTTCAAACTGTCTTCCATTTACTCTTTAATACATACTACTGAGCTCTTCTGGTTATACTGTGAGTGTACTTCTTCAGTGTTTAATGATCGATAGATAGGTAACTAGATTTTAAATGCGGACTTTTAAAAAGTTCGTTATTATGATTTATGACATTTTAATTTAGTAATTTCAAACAAATATTACTTAACAGGAGTGGCAGTAATAAAAAAAAATTTCCTACAAAACTTGCTTATTTTTTAAAGATCTTTTCAACAATACCACTTTCGACCTATCGTTACATTTATAATTCCGGAGTTCTGGACATTCTGGAGCAAACTAATAGGGAAGCCGATCTTCCCGGAAAAAAAAATATCACCATTCGATTCTTTATTAGGGCTTTTATAATATAAATTTTTGACACAACTCTCTACGACTAACCGTTTTCGAAAAAAACGACTGATACGGGTGGTCGAACTCACCCTGTATATTACTTATAATACAGTGAAATCAAAAATGTATTGATCATTTTTAAAATGCCATAAAAAAATGTATGAATATCAATCGCAAAAATTAATGATAACAATCAAAAGATGAGGCTTTGGGGATATTTTGACAGTTGTCAAAATGATGCGTTGGAATATCCAACAACGCATTTTTTTGTGCTGGAAACTTTATTAGATTTGGTTCCATAATTGTAACTCAACGGTTATTTTGTTGTCAATTTAATATTCGTGAAGTTCCGGCTCGAAATGTAATTTCGTATTGGTTGCGTAAGTGGAAAAATAATACGCAACCAATACGAAATTACATTATGAGCCGGAACTTCACGAACATTAAATTGACGACGACATAACCATTGAGTTACAATTATGAAACCAACTCTAATAAAGTTTTCAACACAAAAAATGCGTTGCTGGATATTCCAACGCATCATTTTGACAACTGTCAAAATATTTCCAAAGCCTCCTCTTTCGATTGTTATCATTAATTTTTGTGATCGATAATCATATTTTTTTATGACATTTTAAAAATGATCAAATAGGTAGTACATTTTGGACCTCACTGTATTACTGCATTTTAAAAAGAAAAAGTACAAAGAAGATAAATAAAAAAACTGTAGACTCTATTGACTTTTTTATAAGACTTTTATAGTAAGATTGTATTCCATAACGCTGTTTTTTCTTAAAATATAAATCATTAAAAAAAAAAAAGAATATACAAAACTGTGCCCCTCAAAGGTCAGCACTACGCCCTAGAGGACTGCCCTAATTGGTCGAATGAAAGCACTAGCCTTGCTCAAAATAGTCGTTGAAACTAATTTATTAAAATTGAATGTATTGGGAATAAGGATATTTTTAGAAAACAGCCTGATATCGGCACACATTTTGAGTACATATTTTAAAATGGTTGGCAAATCGTAACAACTGATAATTTTTCTATTTTGCTTACTTAATGGTTATAAGATAAGAATGAAAATTAGTTTTTAAATCAGTCATGTTTTTGCTAAATATGTTAAAATGTTACTTTTATAACATAAAAAAAATACGATCTACATTCAAAATAATCAATGCATACCTCATTATTCCAATAATTTATAGCCGCTCAAAAATAAAACGAATTGTATAAAATGCATAAAAATACCAGTGTATAAGACATATATTATATAAAAAAAGTAAACAACGCATAAGTATAATATATTATAGAAGTCCATCTTGAATTGTGTGTAAAACTGCGTACAAGACCATAGTTCTAATACAAACCAGTACCAACAGCAATTCGGTGACATACATTGTCTGTACCAAGTTTTACATTCAAGTTTGATGCCATTAGTTACCGTTCAGATCAAATTTTCTGATGTATTGCTCTATAACTCAGTCAATGAGTGCTCTAAAGAGGGGTCTAGCCGGAAAGTCAATAAGCGCAAAAACCGACTTCGGGAATTTGTTTGAACTGATTAATAAAAAAACATATTAAAAGTCCTTGACCCTCAAGTGGGCGCAAGAGGAGGGGAGTGCACTTCAAAGGTCCTTTTTTTTGGTTTTTCGCGTATATCTCGAAAACAGTTGGTCCTACGAAAAAATTATATACATGAAAATTGTAGCTGACAAAATTTCCTACATTTTCTATATTTGAGATTTTTTTCTATCTTCAACCGTTAACGAGTTACGTACGCTTCTAAAAACCGTTATTTTTCGAAAAAACATTTTTCGCACAACATTTTTTTGCCAAACTTTTCTCTCTAGCGCCTCAGTCTTTCATTTTACAAAAAAAAGTTGTAGAGAATTAAAGTTCCTTCAAAATGGTAAATTAGTTTACCATTTTATCTTAACCTGATCCAAAGTTTTCAGAAGCGTGTAACTCGAGATTTAAAAAACCTCAAATATAAAAAATGTAGGAAATTTTGTCAGCTACAATTTTCGTGCATGGAATTTTTTCGTAGGACCAACTGTTTTCGAGTTATACGCGAAAAACCAAAAAAAGGGACCTTTGAAGTGCCCCCCCCCCTCTTGCGCCCACCCGTGGGTCAAGGACTTTTAATATGTTTTTTTTTTAACCAGTCCAAACAAAGTTCCGAAGTCGGTTTTTGCGCTTATAGACTTTCCGGCTAGGATCATTCGTTGACTAGACTACGAGGAGTGAATTTTATAAGTCTGCGTTGGAAATAATTAAAATGTATCACCATACACATCAAACATAACTGTTTTGAATATACGTACTTGATGGGCGAGTACGAGATGTTTTTACAATCGAAACAATTGCAATTGCTCATAATCGAGTCCACAATCGACTTGGAGTTCGATTTTACAATCGAAATGTTCGATTATTTGCCACATAGGTTATAGCAATAGCAGCGGATGAGAATATATATAATCGCGAATCAAGGTTATATACTAGTCGTTTAGTCGGTACTCATTATTCTGTGATCTCTTCGCTATTGAATTCGTATTACGCGATTACTGCACAATCGACTCGATTACAGTATTTGAGTGATGAACGATTGTATATTATGTGGTTCTCGACAGTGTACGATTCAGTACTATGCGACTCTGTCTCTGTGAATTTTGAAACAATAGCAATAGAGTCCAAGTGATAACCATCGAGATGTTTGAACTATCGAGACAATCGACTAAAACATCTCGTATTCGCGCATCACTATCTTTGACTGCATTAGGTCTTTGGTCTGTACATGGCTTTACACGGTAGTACACCAATTTTAATATTAAATTGAAAATCCAATTGATACTATCACATTTTCAGATTAGAGCTTGGATACTGGTAGGTTTGTAATAGATGAACCATGGGAACACCATAATATAACAAACGATATCTCTATGAACTCAGATATTTTTAAGCATAAGAAATTTTTGCTTGCTGAAATAATAGAAATTAATTCAGAATTGTCTACTGCAATGTTATAGTCACAATTACGTATCTTTTTTTTAAAATTTCTGAACACTGAGCAGCCAATGCAACAAGGTGGACAGTTCTATATTATATTAAAAATTGCTTCTAAATCGCCAAACAGAAAACTTAAGATTGCAAAATAAGAAAGTTCATAACAAAACAAAAACAAAAAAATATATAGTAAAGTAATTTATTGTAATAATACAACTAAAATTACAAAAATATAATAAAGCAATATAGTAAACTAAATATAATTTACCTATGTAATCCATTTAAATAATAAATAATTTCTTAACAAAAAAAGAAAAAATAGAGCTACATCAACAATAATTATTTTTTATAATTTTATCTCCGTGGAAAAATATTGGTGTAAATAAAAATTAAAAAAAATCCTTTTAGAAATTCCATTTAAAATGATTTAAAATCAAATTTCTCAAATATTAACATAATAATATATTAAAATCAACATAACAAAATAAAAACATTCAAGAGGTAAAATTATAAAATAACAAATTAAATACAATATCCCCAACAATAAATAAATACCCAAATTCAATAATAGAATTTCTATATAGTTATTTGTAAAATATTCGATTCATCACTTACCAAGCAATTTCAAAATAGCTATAAACCCAATTAAAAGATACATGGTTAATGCAACTTGACAAAAAATTTCAACACTACAAAAAAAAAATGTAATTTTACATTAAAACTGAAACACTATACATTCTTCTTGCTACCAACTAAAATACAAACAACTGCTATCTTTTAAAATGCTACATCGTCACACAATTAGTAGTATATTTCAGGTAAATTTACCTGACGTCCAGTACATAATTCTCCATTCTTCACTTCAAGTTTTTGTTCATATTTGTAATCATTGACCAGTCATCCAAGTTCCTGTTATAAACTATCGATTTTGATTTTTTTAATATGAAAAAAAAATACATATCGTATTGTATTTATCGGAACCCTGAATGATTTTCAAAATTCAAATTAAAATTCAAACCAGCCCTGAATGAGATCTTCATGAAAAATAAATAATAATATTGTATTTCTTCACCTTAATTAGTTATTCCTAAATAGTATTTTAATGAATTTAATTTGAATTTAGATGCTGAAAGAGGAATTAAAGAGTACTTTACTACAGTCTTATTTTTTTTATTATAATATTACTTTGTAATAACAGTTCTATATAAACTATCTGAATAAATATATTATATTCTTTTTTTATAATATATATTGTATAATATATCTATATATCATCATATTAATTATAAGGCATTTATGGAACTTACTGAATTTTATAAATTCGATTTGGTAGGTAATTTGTTATAACAATCTTTGTAAAGGAAAAATAGTTTTCTATAACAATAAATTTATCTTATAATTTTTTTAAAATTATACTAAAAATTATAGCGATATTGCAGCAAAAAATCAGTTTGTTTAAAAAAAAATTTCAATATACAGTGCGTTTGATTAAACCAACATATTGACTTTACATGTTAAATTTCTTCATTTGAATTACAATGAATTCAAGATAATATATCAAATAGTAAGGCTAACTCTGAAATCTATCTAAAAGTACGCCAAAAATAACTTTTTCACGGTTTTTATGAGATGGACCTACTATTTGATATAACTTGAATTCAATGTAATAATTCAAATGGAGAAATTTAATTAACATGTGAAGTCAATATGTGAAATCAAATACCCTGTATATAATATATTTAATATATGTTTATCAAATATATAGAGTGTTTGTTTGTAAGGCCACTACATTGCAGACAAATTTAAGTATAAGGAACAGGTGGGTTAAAACAATCGTAAAACTTCGACGCCATATATTATATTTTGCATGCCGGTATATCCGTTAAAAATCTGTTAAGGCAAAGCACTATAATTCAGCGTAGGAATGAACCAATGGGTTGGATTTACTGATTTAATATCATTAAAAAGCCAATAGGTTAATTAATACACTGAACTACTACCCTGGCATAAAATGTAGATCGCACAATATACCGATATTTTACAAAGTCAAAATTTTTGACACTTGAGGTAAGATATTCTAATTAGGTGAAATTTGATTATCACGCGCCCTTCATTGATCCCGTATAGTAAATTAAGCCACGGAGTAGGACTGTCCTCACCAATTCCATTTTGTCACCCACCACTGAACATAGCTTTTTAAAAAAACATTTCAAATATCGCTAAGTGGAAAATTGTCTATGAATTATTTTTAAATGTGCCATCATATTATCTTTCCTTGTAAATTCTTTGTAACAGACCGGGCATGCAAACACCTTAATATCGCTTTTGTGTGACGTCATATAATGTCTACAGAAATTACTTATATGTGTATATATTCTATCACAAATTTTGCACCGAAAGAGGTTATCGTTTTCTCTTATGCAAAAATCACGAGCCGATTTGTCGCCGTCGTCGACGATTCTTTTCGATGGCTTTTTACCAGCAATAGCGGTTGTATCATTATTTGAATTAGCTACTTCATCAATAGTTAGGTCCGGTGTAAAAATATCACAACTAAAATTATCAAGACTGTTGTCTTGGTCTTTCTTAATATGTTTTGTTTTTACTTTTATTTTTGGGGGTGCTGACTCTAACATGTAAGTTTCTAAAATTGATTTGGGGTCAAACTTTAATTCTAGCGAGTTACATATAGGATCAAGTTGTACTTCTTCCATCTTTAAATTTTCTTCATACGGAACGTTGTACTCTTTGTGAAACGACGAATCAAAATCGATGCATCTTATTTTTTTTCGAAATGAATTTTTCTCACTACCTGAAAATTTAACAAATAAATTATATATTTTTGTGTTCAAAGTATATGAAACACCAAAATATTTCATTGAAGTGTACCGATACTTCAAGATGGAAAATTAACCTTTTAGTGGACACGTAACAATGTTCTAGTATTCTACTTTCGCTTGAATAGATGGCGATGCTGGTCGCATACCTGTAAGTGCTTTCCTACTACACTGGCATGACAAACGGCAGCAATGTAAAAAAAAAGAAATAAAAGTCGCACCGTTTTGATTTTAGAATTTTAATTTTACTTTGGTAAACAAACTTTTATGCAGCATTACTTGTTTAGTAGGAAAGTACCCAGAGATATGTGAGTAGAAGTGCTGTCTCTTTCCATTACAGCGAAAAATAGACCTTGGGTCAGTATCATGCGCCCACTACAAGGGTAAAATATTTTTAAAACAACTTGATGTATTTTTACACTAAAAAGGGAAAAGCTATAGGGAATAAGCCTTACGCTTTAAAAATATTTCAAGTTATCGATAGACGCATCTAATATCAAAAATCAAAATCCATACAAAAAACAAAAAAGTGTAACACTGGCTCATCCCTATAACGCTCTTCCCCATGTTTACATAAAACTATTATGTTAAACTCACCTTAATATTTATTTAACGTAATTTCTTCAAAAAAATGTTGAGGCACTAAAATTTTCCAAAAAAAATCACATTCCCTTTAGCTTTTCCCTTACAGATCAAATAAATTCATTCAGTTAAATTTAATTTTCAAACTCGTCAAAATCACACGAAAAAACACAGTATAGGTACCTATTTTATTTACATGAATATAAATAATCACAGAAGATTAAATTTCAATGCACTTGACTTATTTCATACCTATGCATTTTTACAAGCGAGAGTAAAAAAATAATTAGGTTTAGTTTTAACTCATCTGCTTTTTGAACATTATCAATGTACTCGTATTTAAAAAAAGATTATTTTCATTGACAAAAGAGAAAATTTTAGCAGATGAATTAACAATTAATACTTATAAATTTATAAATAAATAACAAACTGCAAATAGATTAATTTTTCAAACTGGGAACAAAAACACTAATAATATATATTTCAATAACCATTTATATTTTATCTGAAACGATATTTCTGCAATTTATAAAAAAAAACTAAATGGTTCATACGGTAATATGTGATAGTTATATTTTTTGACTCAATTTCGGATTTCTAAAGTAAATATTCTAAAAATATTATGCAGAATCGAGGGCAAGATATAAAAAAAGGAGGATACACTTTCATAGAACATTACTACATACTGTTTATTCAGAATACAAATAAAAAGAAAATTATAATAAAAAAAATAGCCTCCATTATTAACAATTAAACAAGAATCGGCACATTTGGAGTTTGTTTTATTTCTTGGAGTGGCCGTTTGAAAATCTGCTCTTAATTTTTATAAATTAAACACCAGTTCAAAAAATCTAATTTATTAAGTGCTGAATTTTTCTTGATTAGGAGCACTTGAATGTAAATAATAAAATGCACCTGATCAAAAAAAAGTGAAAAACTGTATTTCAAATATAAAAATTTGATGAATTAATAACAGTATATTGGAAATATATCCCATTTGAGAAGTTAATATTCACAGATTTTTTTATCTAGTATACACACTTTTATCAGCTGCATATCATTCTAAACACTTACCTGAATGGTAGTCATTATTAGGATATCGATCCTGTTCCCTCGAAGTCCCAGCAACAGGTTGTTCATCCTTCTGATCCTGCACATCTGCCCTATCCGCCATGTCGATACTGTCCTCCCCGTCTTGATCAAGTTCATTTTTAACACTGTTTTGGAAATCATCCATTGGCATTTTAACCTCCAGTAATTCTGGAGAACCCGTTATTACCGGTGATCCGTCCGCATCTAAACTCGGTGCACCACTTGATCCACCCGACAACTTCCTTGGCCGGCCTCGTTTCCTTTTAGGCTGCGATAACGCGCCTAATAGAGGTGAAAACATTTGAGACATTTGAGGCGTAGGTCTTTTCGGTCCTGTTTGAGGCAAATTATGATGTGTACCCTGCATTGCATTCTGTACATTATTATTATTATTACTGTTGCTATTGTTATTATTTAACAGCGAAGACGTAACCGACGGTAAATCGGCTTTGTCTTCATTTATTTCTGACAATCCTTTAATTCTTAAACTCTCGGCGCAACGTAAAAACCTATCGAGTCTATCTTGATCAACGCTAACTTCACCTCTGTACATGAAGTCTAACAGACATCTCATGTCATTGAATGATATATCGTTTAAAATAACAATAGGGTGTTTATCTGGATGATTAGCAAATATCGACTGGAAGAAAGGACTACAAGCTGATAACACCATTTTGTGTGCTCTCAACATACGACCTTCAGCTGTTAACGTAACGTCGACGAAGCTTTCGTTGTGTAACAACTGATCGAATACACATAAAAGATTGGAGTGATAATTATTCCACCGTAAGCAAAAGCGCTGCGTCGATGGATCAGGGGGTTGTACGGGCATATTACTGTGTGTATTATACGATTGATTGAATCGATAACGTGCATCCACCGCCATTTTGTGTTATTGCTTTAGTTTTATCGTTGTTATTAACTCAATGATGATTGTATAATGCGAAATTTCTGTAATAAAAGAAAACATTTTGAAAAAATAACACATGATTATCAAATTTCGTATTAAGACCTGTTTGTCATGATGTTAGAATTTACAAACGAATTATTTGAAACGTGTTGAAATTTTTTGCTGTCAATTTTTTGCAGTTGATAATTTTGATTGTTTTACGCACAATTTTTCTATAAATTATTAATTTTCACGTGTTCAAATGTGTACCTCTACCTATGTAAATTATACATCATGTCAAAAAGAAGAAGGGAATAAATTATTTTATGACTTTTTTTTGTTGATAAAAATTTAATAAGGAAGAAAGAAAATAATAATATGTAATCATTATTTATGGGAAAGCAACAAAAAAACAGTTTTGAATTTTAGCAGCATAGACAGCTACAATCGTTGTTCGTGTCTGTTGTTTCCACAAATCAAAATTTCGAAAATAGTAAATAGAAGCTTGTTTCTAAGTTTCTCATACAATAAAATAAAAATTAAGTAGGTAACGTTTCTCCGATTTATAAAAACGTTTAAAAAATGTACCTATTTGAAATATTTTTTTCATAATTAGACTTTGAAACAGGTCTACCCTTAGACAATAAGTCTATGGCCAGGTGCATACACACAATTATTGTTTCACGACTAAACAGTTTAGTCGAGTTGTGTACATGTCGCGATTTCAGCTCGACTAAACTATTTAGTTGTTAGAGGTGCGCATACAATCAATCAGTAATTGTGTTACAATTTCACTAATAAACTAATGGGCCGTCGAACAACTGTTTAGACGAGTGTAGGTATGCGCGCGTCAATACACAGAAGCTGCTGACGATAGTTGTTCGACAGAAAAGTCAAAAGACGATCGATGCAGTTTTACGATTTTTTTTGTAGTACAACTATCGTGTCGATACTATGCGCAGTCCCATCTGCTCCCATAGCCTTTTGACAAAGAACTAAACAGTTGTGCGGTTCAAAGTTGTATGTATACATTGGCCCTTATGGTCTACCAAAGATAACAAAAAATTGTCAGGAAATACCTACTATGATCTAGAAAATTCTTATTTCATATTTTTAGCATAATCCAATGCTACCTATATAGAAATAGAATAAAATAGATGTTAGTAATTTTTTTTAACGGGTTTTCGATTTTGAAAAAATAGACGGTTCTATAAAATGTAACAGAATTTAGGCTTAAAATAGGTACCAACCTTCAGTTAAAACTAAGTTATCATACAGATAAATTTAAAGAAATTTCTAAAAAATAACAAAATGAGTAGGTATAATATAAATACCAATCATATCTAGGTATCTCTAATCTCAATAAAACAAAAAAGGAAAAAAAAAGCTTTAATCCAAGCGCTTTTTTGCATGATTATTATTCATTGTGTGTGTTTTTAAAGACCACCAAAAGCTAAGGTTATTTGGGCCTAGCACCAATTCATATTTTCAATTCATTATTTTTTTTTTAATAATAAATTGAAAATCCAATTGACACTTTTACCAGCTCTCGGGCTAGAACCCGGGAACTGGGGACTTATAATAGAGGAACCATAGCGACGCCATGTAAACAACAGCATTGCTAAACGCTCGGCTATTCTCAAGCCCGATTATTATTCATAGCAAACAGCGAAAAATTTGAAGGGAACTATAAATTACCTATGGTCCTGTCTTCGTATGGTAGCAAAACAGAAAACTGAATCTTATTACTAAATAGAAATATCCCTCTTACAAAATTAGGAACTTGAAACTCGAGCATGACTCAATAGCGTCATTTTAGCAAGTCGTTTTGGCACTTTTGACCAAATTTTATATTTTTTAATAAAACAACTGTTTTTTTTTCTCGACAAAACGAAGCCTCCTTCATTAGCAAGGAAACTTATATAAATAATATTTTTTATTTAATGAACATTTAGTTTAAAATTAAAATGCAGCTGCTTTCCTATACTTAAATTAAAAGAACCGCGTAAAAAATAGATATATAATCTAAAAAAAAAAGAAAATCACTGCAGTTTTGCCACCATAAGACTAAAAAGTTTAATAAAATTTCCCTTATAAAATCTAAAATATGGAAATGATTTAAATATGAAATTGTTAATTTGCTTATCGACAGACTACTATTTATATTATTTTTTCTGAAAAATGCTATTGCTGTATGTACTGCAAACAAGAGTCATGTACGATTGGTATCTTCTAATTTAACCACGATTTCTCCTTCAAGAATAAATTGCTGACAGACAAATTATTTTAATTTTATTCTACACAAAAGCAATAATTGGGCGTAATTTTTAATTAGTTAAATATATTATTATCCTTAATACCGACGTTAAATAAACAAAGTAATTAAATGAAAAATATTTCATATTAAAATATATCAGTGTCCGGTATATTTTTAAGCCCACCCCCCCCCCCCCGCGGGTCAACAATGAAGTTCTATATTGTTACATCAATGAGAATCACACAGGTGGCTGTGCATGAGGTCATAATTACATCACAGAACGAGTTGAAATACCAAATTAAATCGTATTACATCACAAGGCTAAAAATCAGATGTCAAAAGGATTTAATATTGGTGAAGTGTTGGAAAACTTTAAAATCTTTCTTAAAATAAATGTGACGAGCATGAGTCAACCCCTTTACTTAGAAATGGGCACAGCCCTTCCGCCATTTTTATTAGTTTATCATTCACGGCACCCCACCTACTTCCATGTATGAAAGCTAGGTTTACGCAACCCTTTTCCCCGTTTGGAATTCATGCACACGAATAAAATACAACAATGAAATGTTGATTAGTGTAATAAATTACTTTTCTCATCACTGATTAACACAATTATGTATCTAGCATCGACGGTCAAAGGTTCTATAAAACATTTGTTGAATTAATATTGATTTCAAAGCTAGGGTAAACGAAGTCGACGACCCTACTGCGTATATGGGTTGCAAATTTAAGAAAATTAACGTTTTCACTGCAAATTGTCACAATTAAAAAATACAACGAACACTCACAATTGATTAACGAGTTTAATTTTAATTACCTCATCATTTTATCACACACTACATTGACGGGGGGGTGAATCCTTTCAGGATAAAATATATCACACTTCACTTTTCAAGTCGCCATGTCAGCAATAGTCCGCGCAGTCGTGAACGCTCGGCAACAATCGTATTATACGGGGAATCAACATCGTAGCCCGTGGCGCGGGATGGGGCACGGTGTATGTCCACATCGAATGCTTGTAATGTTTATTATTTGCAATACGCGAATATTCAACAGTTTTATTCACGTTATAAGCAAAAACAGTGTTTTCCCCTACAAACTATATTTTATCATTTTCTTTGTAATCAATTCGTAAAAAAGGGCTGCGAGAAATGTACGATTTTATAAAAGTGTGGCACTGAACGGGAGTCGATTGTTGCACGGTTTTCGACGTGGTAAAAGTACACAATAATAATTATACTTAACAGTTAGTTTTTATTTCTATACTTATTTTTTATATAATGTACCGTTAACCACTAATCACTATTAATTCGTAATAATAAAATAAAAACAAACAATAAAACAGACATAATATTTTCAATAATGTGTAGACGGAAGATAAAAATTGTTACTTACGTAATTAATTAAGTAAATAAAAATTGTCCTTGATAAAATTCACAGCTTCCTACACAACCACGCAATATAGCCATATTAATAAAATTTCGATAATTCCTTGTCAGTTTCACAAAAACAATAATTGATTCACTTGTTGAATTCAAAGCACACTGTTGCAACACGTATACATAAAACGCCACGCAATCACTAAACAATTCGCTGAACAAGTGTACTGTTAAGGGTAGTTTTCACCCCTACAACAATAGACGAGACGTCACCAACAATCACAACCCCTATATTCGGGGATGAACGTTGAATCGGTGGAGGTAATGAAAATTGTCAAGGATTCACAGGAGGTGCACACCCTCTGACGTCTGAAGTCCAACTCCTGGTTCCGAGTTACCATCGTATAGTTAACGCCGCTATCACGTTGTATTCAGCCTGAGCCGTGGCGTATACCACCACCAACCAACACACACAATATTATGACCTTGGGGTACTGTGGATATACAGTTAGTCGAGTTAATTCCTCAAATCACTGAGTGCTTTTCTTCATTACGTACTCTCCGTGTGGTTGACTCTAGGAGGATTGGTTGACTGTAGCATCCTCTCACATCGAGGGCTAGAACAGTTGAACAGCGCGCTATAACTCGCGTTTGTTTTTTACGTTGAATGTATTTGATGCAATGGATGAGCGTGTTTCACTTTACTGAAATGGGGCTAGCAACAACGACTAAACACGTGCATTGACTTTACGGGGTGTTGACCCCCCCTAAATTGTTGTAGAGAGTTACTTTTTTAACATACAATAACCACGGCACCGTGTAACACTTTATCGTGAGCCTGATGATAATACACTATAATATATTGTTGTATACTTACATTGAGGAGTCGGGCGTGTTTTGTTTTTTATCGCGAACCATGGACCCGTATGATGATTAATTCGGATGTAAGGGGGTGCATATAAATTATTATGACTACTAGTACTATCACTGCTTCGTGATCATAATATTAAGTAGGTACAGTGCATAGTGCACTGCACTCTACAAGTTTTGTAAAAAAAAATAGGCTAGGGCCAAATACTCAAAAAGCCCGATTCGGAACTCCGAACTTCATATTCTGGTAAAATATGTTGATTGTTTCACAGCACGCGATACCGTGCACTTCAGAAAATCTGGTGTTTTTGGATTGGGTAAAACCGTAAAGGGGTTTTTTTACTTTTTATTTTGCAAACCTCATTATTGGAATCGAATTTCATTTCTCAAAACGCAACAATAATTTGCTATTTAATTTAATTATGTCATCAAATCTGATATTAACTAAAATGCAAGAGAAGTTCTAAAAATAACCACAAATTTCTAAGAATAAAACAGAGTAAAAGTTCAATGACATCTCAGGTTTACAACTATGTTCGATTATTGCACGCTGCAATCAATCACATAACTGATACTTACAGGAAATGAATTATTATTTTAGAAATAATGACAAATTAATAAAGTGCATTCTTCAAATCAATATTTGTTCATTAATCTACTAGGTATAGGTACCTATTTTTATAAGTATGTATATATTATTTGTTCTGCATTTCCTGCTAGGAAAGATGGGTTTTTGCGAGTTTTTTCCCATATGACTAAAAAAGAGTGTTCAAACAGATTATGTAGGTAACAAATTATGAAATGCCTGTATACAGTATAGTTCAAAAAATCTCTCAAACGCTAATGGCCTCAGTTGTCGAGCATCTATATAATTTACAATTCATTCATTAAAAAAATCTTTAATCTTGTCTTATCTAATCTACTATACTTACTCAATATTCGAACCTTTTGGTAAAATCGCTATATATAGTACCTATATAGGTACATTTTTTTGTACAGGACAATTATTAAAAAAGAAACAATCGCATATTTTTTTCTTCATTTCACTTCCGGTTTAATCAAATATAGAGCATTGTTGCCGTTGTAAAGTCAATTTAAACTACTTACCTACCTATATGAAATTGATATCACTTATATCAGCGGAGGCTTTCAGGTTCGGAAAAATAGGCACTGTCTACTCTCAGCGACAAACGAGAATTGATTTCTTTTGTTTAAATTATTAAATAAAGTATTAAATAAAGTAGGTAAAGTGTTGACTATTATTATTAATTATTATCCCTAATAATATTCATAATAATTCTTGTAGCAATATTTAGTTAATCAATTAGAGTTAAGTTGTCGCCATCGATTAATAAATAATCAGTTAGAAAATATAGCCAAAAGGATAATTTCATTGTTTTTATAGATACTATTTACGAATTTTGAATTTTTATAATATTATGCACACTGAATGACCCTGCAGCAGTGATGCGCAAAATGTTTCAGTCGCCCCCCCAACTACTGTAATATTCGTATCCCCCTGAGAACTTCTTTAAGATTCGCGTCTCGCATAATAAATAATAATATATTACAGGTAATGAACAAAGAAAACATTTCAACGCTTGCAGGAACAACAAAATATTTTAACGACAAAAATTCACATTTAAATTCAAAATACAGAAAACAACAAAAAATTGTTTCAAAACAAATCAAGCGATAAACGGTAAAATCTGAATTTTAATAAAACGGATGAGCTTGTAATTGTTCTATCCGCCCTTTACGGAGCGCGTCCTCAATTTGCTACCCTGCAATACCTGACATCCTTGAAATTTAAAATTTTACTGTCAGCGAGAATCTTTTGGTAGACACAAAATATGGATTTATGCATTTTGTTTGTTGTGATTGTTCTTCGCGCCTTTTATGGAGTGCGTCCCCAATTTGCTACCCTACAATACTGACATCGTTGAAATTTAAAATTTTACTGTCAGCGAGAATCTTTTGGTAGGCACAAAATATGGATTTATGCATTTTGTTTGTAGTGATTGTTTTTCGCGCCTTTTATGGAGTGCGTCCCCAATTTGCTACCCTATACAATACTGACATCGTTGAAATTTAAAATTTTACTGTCTGCGAGAATCCTTTGGTAGGCACAAAATATGGATTTATGCATTTTGCTTGTTGTGATTATTCTACGCGCCTTTTATGGAGCGCGTCCCCAATTTGCTACCCTACAATACTCAGAATATTGACATCCATGAAATATAAAATTTTATTGTCTGCGAGAATCTTTTCGTAGGCACAAAATATGGATTTATGCATTTTGTTTGTTTTTTTAATTTTCATTTTTAATAAAAAGCAACAAAATACGTTGTACACCTTAAATAGGTGATTCACCTGTATAAAAATGTAGCTGTAAGCATAAGCATTGTGCGAGTTGCGACTGTGTGAACGTTTTTTCTATGAAACCAACAAATTCTAAAGAAGCATCCAACCAAGTATCACAAACACATTCTTAGTACATTTATTGCTGCTGCGCAGCTACAGTATGTCCAAATAAAATTATAAATAGCGCCGAAATGGAGGGCGCTATTTTTGATTTTTTGTTTTAAATCACTGGTTAAGCCGCGCAAACTGTAGATGGTAGATAATAGTTAAAATGAAAAATAAAGAAATATGTAAATAGATAAAATCAGAAACTAGTCTAGGTATAGATAATCATAATCTGGTTATGCCTATTTAACCAGTAAGAGAAAAAAAAGAAGCCTCTCTTTAAGTCATTGCTAATTATGTCAGTACTTCTAGACCTTTCCCTCCAATATCTTACTGTTTTCAACCGTTATGAGTTCCCACTCCTGCACTCTGTGATGAAACTGCCGTCAAGTCAAAATTTTCTTCCCTAATAGCCTCGTAACAGCTGACAAAGAAAGTCTATTGAATTAAAATTAAAAGGTGTGTAGATTGTAGAAGCAAAACTCGCCTTATCCACTTTTGGTGAAAATTTAGTTGACAATGCCACTGTTTAGCTCGTCTTGGTGTGCATTAGCCGTTGATGTTATTATTTAGCAAAACTCTCTTTATTCCAACTAAATTAAATGGTAAAATATTGATGTCAAACAGTCAAAGCATAACTCGCCTTATCCTATATAATATATCCTAATAGATCTACATAAACTATGAAAACGTATTTTCATTTTTCTCGAATATACCTAAGATGGTTAAAGCGAGTTTTGTTTCTACACGACGCTAATAAATAAATGATTGTTAGATTTTAAGGTTTTATGGAAGATTTTTTTAGTTTTCTTTTTAGTTTGAAATGTTTAACACATGGATAAGAATTATGATGGGATTCATGTGGGGAAAACAATCATATAAAAATAAAAAAGTAGGTACTTGAAAATCAAGACAATTAGAAAAAACGATAAATCATAATATATAATCGACAATATTTTGACTTTTTGTAAACTTTTGTTAGAAAACGTTTTTCGAAAAACTAAAATAATAGTTGTCTTACATTTATCTGCAAAAATCTATAGTGTTCAATCGCGTTTTAAGTAAACAAAAGCAGAACGAAAAAAAGGCATGTGTATAGCGGTGCACATGACCGAAGTAAAACTTCTCAGAATGACTAATGAGCCATGACTACATTAATAATTTATTGATTCATTTTAATGTTGTTATTGCCACATTTTGTCACACAAAATGTCGCACATTTTTGTGACGAATTTCGTTTATTTGGCCAGCTCTCCCAGCATTTACCCTTCAAATCGTCGAGGCAGTGCCGCCTAAGAAGTTTCGATAACGGAAGTTACCCCCTGCACCCTTTATCTCAAATCCTTCCCCTCGCCTATAAAACGGTTCCCGCTCTCGCGACGCTATTTTTAAAGCTAAAGGGTTCGGGTAAAAGCCAAATGAAGGACCGAGAATCACACTACAGATCCTATAGGCGAATTTTTTGAAAAAGTTCTGGATACGTGTGAAAGATTACATAATTTGTAAGTTTTTTCAGGCATTTTTTTTCAATGTTTCATCTGTAGTGTGATTCTTGGTCCTTCATTTGGCGTTTACCCGAACCCTTTATCTTTAAAAATAGCGTCGAGAGAGCGGGAACCGTTTAATAGGCGAGGGGAAAGGATTTGAGGTGAAGAGTGCAGGGGGTAACTTCCGCTATCGAGTGCTCTGAAATAAACTCGCATTTTCATGATACCAAACCAATATTAATTTTTGATATTTGACAAAAATACTTACTTATTTAATAAAAAAATATTTTCTTTTTTGCTTTTTCCTGGATTGTTTTTATTAAGATACCCTTGAATTTCTGTTAGATTTTGAAATAAAAAATGTCGAATTTGACAGAAACATTTGTCTTAACCTGATTGTAGTTGGATAAAAAATCTCTATATTTTAATTACCTACTATTTTATAATAGGTATTATAATATATTGAATCAATATGCACACATTTTCACAGCACAACTTTGTTCACTTCGAAAACATCAATTTGTTTTCTTTTTACTATTTTAAACATAAACTTTTTAAATTTTTATTTATTTTATTTATTTACAACGAAGCCAAAAATGTTAAAACGTCAAATTATACCAAAAAAAAGTCAAAAAATAATATTGAAAGTTACGTGTTTCGCAGAACACATCAGTTAACTAATAACCGTGATGACGTCATAGCGGCAACATGTTTGCAATGTACCTTTATACAAATATTTCAATATCTGTGATTTTCGTGTTTTATTCACAAAATAAGATTAGAAAACAGGATAAAAGCGTAGCAAACTGATTTTTAAGACTAAATAATTTATAATTAATATACACTTAATAAATTTATATCGAATGAAAGCGGTAACATCCATGGATTCAAAATGTGTTTCACATTAACATCTGATATTTGGGGTGTTACGTGTTAAGAGGGTGCTCATTATCTGTTATCTCTTTCTAGACCAATTAAAATTAACTGTTGATAAAAGTTTTATCTAATTACTGGCTCGAGGCTAAGCCAGGGCCATCAAAAAAAAAAAAATAAAAAAAGGTTTATCTATACGTATTTAATGGACATGTTTTAACCCTTGCTTATTTTATTTATATAGAAATATTTTATTATTATTCCGAGAAAATTTAGCGGGTTATCTTACTTACTCTTTATTATTTGACGTGATATAAGTGTTTTCTTATTTACGTTTTTGTATTTTTTTAAGGATCTCATTACGGCAGGTTCAACAACGATTTTTAATGTTTTGACGTGGATAACGTCTGGTGTCTCGTACTGGGGTGGAACAAAATGTCATATTAGATGAAATGGAAATGGTTGGAAGTGGACAATGGTTGACATGTGAAATAAAACACAGCATGTATAATAGCTATGTTAAGGTCTCAGACGCAGTAAGCCAGGTGGTCGCGCGGAAAAGTACGAGGCTACCGATAACGTCAGGTTCGAATCCCGAAGGCTTTTAATATATTTTTTTTAATAATGAAAATATTGGATAAAAATTTAAAATATAAAAAATAAAATTACAAATATTTTATTTCTTATATTTTACGAACACTCGATTTTATAAGATAAATAAAAGTGGATAATATAATTATTTGTGTTTAATGGTAATCACGTCATCTGTCTGTACCCGCGATACAGACATACCAGTTTTTTTAGATACAATTTTTCCACTTGTGATTGCAGGGACGAATATTTAGTTCCGTAAGGTCCTGGCTTAAGGGTGGCAGGTAAATAGAGAAAATCGCAGATTTAATAAAAAAGAAAATATGTAAAGTATCCTTCAATACTACAACGATGTGAAAGAAACTATTTTATACAAAGGATAAAAAACGACCAGATGTAGGGATAAGAACCGAAAAAATTGAAAATCTGCCACAGATTGAAACATGCAAAAATTATAGATACGAGAAATTGGTTAGATTTAAAAAAAATATTATAAATGAAAATCATTACTACAAACACGCCTTATAGGCCGAGAGCTAGTGAGAATTTTTTGGTGTTATTTATTCAACGCCTTATTTTTGTGAAGATGTTGAGGGAGACATATTAAAGTGCCCTGAGTACGGGATTTTGCTAGATAGCGGTATGGGAGGGATGCAGACCGCCCCCAACATGTAACAAAAAAAATGGTCACAATTATTATTGCTTCAAGGCTGAAATTGTTTGTATAGCTTGTCGGTGACCCAATAATGCCATTATAATATTTGCAGATCGATTGGTCGGTAATAAAAGGGTGGAAGATCACCCTAAACGTGTCATGTATCCGACAAAATTTATATTATTAGTTCAAGGTTCAAATTTTAATATGTTGTTACTGCGACTGTTTTAAGCATATATTTCAATTTGCAGAACAAAAGGTCGATATTAATTCCCACTCTCTTAGAGGGACACTTGTTCGCCTAGGTGTTTATATCTTTCTGCAAGGGGATTAATACCGACATTTTGTTCTGCAAATTGAAATATATGCTTAAAACAGTCGCCGTAACAACATATTAAAATTTGAACCTTGAACTAATTATATAAATTTCGTCGGGTACATGACACGTTTAGGGTGATCTGCCACCCCTTTAATACTGACCAATCGATCTGCAAATATTATAATGACATTAGTGGGTCACCGACAAGCTATACAAACAATTTCAGCGTTGAAGCAAAAATAATTGTGACAATTTTTTTTGTTACATGTTGGGGGCGGTCTGCATCCCTCCCATACCGCTATCTAACAAAATCCCTTACTCAGGGCACTTTAATATGCCTCCCTCAAAATCTTCACAAAAATAAGGCCTTGAATAAATAACACCAAAAAATTGTCACTGCTCTCGGTCTATTATATCTAAGGCGTTTTCTTTTGGGCCGAGAATTTTCAGCGGCTTTGACGGATTTTAATATATTTTTGATATATTTCTTTAATTAATCGTATAACTCTCTAGAGTTGCCAGCTTTACTTTCTTTTGTCATTTTTAATGTTGATTTCAAATAGACTTTGCCACGTCATCGACATGTAGGCACAGGTATATCAAACAATGATTCTTCGCACAGGTCCTTTTAATTCTTACTTCACATATTTGAGGTAAGAATTTATTTATAATGGTTTTCTTCCCTTACAGTTTAGGGTGGTTTAGGGTCCAGGGATAATAGTATCTGTATCAAAATTATTATATTAAACAGATAGACTGACAGAGAAAAGATTCATTCGACTTCCGGTATCAAAAGCTGGAGTAGACTGAAAAATCCAATACTGAAATGTGTAAAATGAATATAGAATACCGCAGGCAGGTTAGGTATTTAAAAAATCTAATCGCTTTATTTTAGAACAGTCTATAGGAGGTTGTGTTCAGTATCTACATTGAGTGTATTTGTGTCCACATCAATGTGTATGTGTGCTTGTCATGTTTGTATTAGAGAGGGCTTTGAACTCTCCTAACTCTACTTCTAGCTATGGTAACTTTTACCCTGTGTTGGATGTTTTACTTCACAGCACCAAGAAAAAAATATATTATTCTCTAATCTTAGAGTATCCTACATGCTACGTGGTCCGTTGAAAATGCGAAACGCTGTCTTAAATACGCTTGGTATTTTCAATACATTTACAGTCGAAGCTGCCAGATTGCACATAATCGAGACTGGATGTGGAAGTCCGAAGTATTATGAAGGCAATTATTATTCAAGCACTAACACTTGTCAGGAATTATTATCATCACATACAAAATTTAAGGCAATTTTCAATAGATTACGATGTATAAGGTTCCTGTCAAAATCAAAATGAACTTCAGTGGAACTAAGAGCAATTGGCAAAATTGATAAAAATTGTCAATAAATATAGGGACGGAGCAGCTGTATTAATACAATAGTGGAGACTGGTTGTGTATAATCTTGTAGAACACAAAAATCTTGTAAGCGTGTAGAACGCAATACGCTCACAAAAACAAAAATGATGTATAAAAAAAAACGGTCATGTGCGAGTAGAACTCGCGCCACGAGGGTTAACAATTTAATAAAAATTAAGTTTGTCACCTAATAATTTCCAGATATAGTTTACAACTATCGCGTAGGAAGGCGCTTCGGTCGACCGCAAGACTGATTTGCGTCCGTAGCTACCTAAATATTTTTAACTTGTCATCTAGATGGTTTCTATATACTATAGGTAGGTACTTGTGAGTTAGTTAGTACCGAAATACGTGATTTTTTGAAAGGCCGTATCTTTATTGTATTGAGTTAGAAACTTGAATTTTTACAGGAATACGGAGATTGTAGACTTTAGTATTTAATATGAAGTTTAACCTGAGATCTCTAGCCGTTCCTAAGAAAAAGGGTCTTGACGGAACCCTAAAAATTAAGTTTGTCACGCGACAATTAGAAATTAAGGATTTTTGGATTTTTTCCTTTGCTTGTGCTATGAGACCTTCCTTCGTGACAAATTTCAAGATTCTAGGTCAACGGGAAGTACAACCTTATATAGGTTTTGATGAATCACTATAAAAAATACCAAACCATCCATTAAACCATGGACGACTCCTATACTGCTCTAAAAAGGCAAATGGTAGTTTGTTTACAAAATGAGTTAATACTGAGAACAATGAAAGCAGTAAGTGCTGCAGCTTTTAAACCGACCCCCAGATGAATTACACACTTCCTTCCTGGGTAGATTGATGAGGCAAAAACAGCAGTATCTGATTTTTGATATACTATGTTTAGGCAGATGGCAGTATTTGTGCGTTATACCTAAAACATTTAACTTACTGCCCTTTACCTTATATATTATCAAACGGTCCAGACATATTATTTACTTAATCTCGATTTACTCAAATTCATAAGTTGGTCACTTACTGCCATTTGCTTTTTTAGAGCAGTATACTATCTTCGAGGAAGGATCAGATATAGTAATGACCCGAGTTAGAATAGGACATACCTTACTGACGCATAAATATCTTTTTGACAAGACCGATCGTCCGCAGTGTGATTTATGTAAAGACCCTGTCAGCATCAAACATATTTTCCTGGAATGTCCACAATATGCTGTTGCACGAATCTTTTGCGGATTTCCTGACGATCTCCCTAATATATTTGAAGATACAGAAAACGGAATTAATCGCATACTATTATTCCTCCACTCAACAGGATTGTATACGCTCATATAGTTTTATTAGATTAATAATTTTTTTAAGTTCCGGACGCTAATAACCTTCGATGTTGATGCGTCCAAAAATAGCTATATAAAAAAAATACATTAATTTTTAGGTATATCTTTTCATTTCATTGAATTATGGTACGAACATGCCAACGATGCATCGATGGCTTGCTTTAGGTCGATGTCGGGGTTTCTACATCGATGTCACCTTTTTGTAAAACAAATATAATATATGTTAATCTTACCGCGAGACTGTATATAGCAAAGATGTTTCACTAATTCACCCTCGTTGTTTACATCGATGTAAATACCAAAATAAAATAGTTTATTATTTCATCGAGGTAGAACTCTAGGGTCTATAGGCATCGCGGTAAATGCAAGATCATAATTAATCACATTATCACGTGTTACCACTCAAGCCGAAGTGAATTCGAATATTTTAATAAATAACGTGTTTCCTTTAAGAAACAGCAAATAACACTGACATGAAGCATCTTCGGTATGTTCGCCCTCTCATCGATGTTAAACATCGACCTAAACCGCGCCATCGAGGAATCTTCGGCATGTTCGTACCCTTAGTATTTGATATTAATTTCAATTTGATACCTCTATCACAGACAGACAGGCAGACGGACGGACAACAAAGTGATTCTATAAGGGTTCCGTTTTTTTATTCTGAGGTACGGAACCCTAAAAATCACAATGGGTAAACTCACCAGCATACAAAGACAATACAGGTCGAATTTGGGGCAGAATCAATGATGCATATTATGCAACTTCAACTGTTTATTTTTACCAGCTGTTTTTTTAAATAATTCATAGCAGCGCTGTGATAAAAGTACCTACCTGAAAATTAAAATAAATTTCAATCTAAATCGTGAAGGGCGAGAAATTAGCAAACTTCGTTAATATACACGTTAATGTTGTGAGCATACTAGCGGAACACTATGTTGAGTTGTTTTGACTGCGTTCAAACCAGGCTCCATCGATAATAACATTATTAGTGTATTTGCCATATGGCACATACACTATTGGCGTCGGTCGGATGGCGGGACCTAGGGGTCGGACCAAAATTTCTCGACGTTTCATAGCCTCCTGAACACTTTGGCACCATTTTTGAAAAAGTCTGTTTATATATATATATATATATATATATATATATATATATATATATTATATATTATATTTATATATTTAGATATATATATATATGTGTGTGTGCGGGCTGTAACTTTCGAAAGAGTTAAATGATTTTGACGAAATTTGGTAGGCACGTTGAAATCCATCACCGCACGAAGCCTATTTAAAATGAGCCCAATCGGACCATTTTAAGGGTGGTTTTTAGGGGTTGAAAAATGTTTTGGGGCCCAAAAATGCCGGAAAAATTCTCAGAATCGTTTCAAAAATGAAATTTAACCCTTTAGTAACGATTAAAATGTACTGCTAAAATTTTAATAAAATCGGCCCGACAGGACCGGAATTTTATGAAAACACTAGTTTGCGGATAGTGCTTTATTTACTGAAGGGTGTATTTAATTTGCTACCGAGGTTGCATTGATAAAAATATTGAAATAAAGAAAAAAAAATATTATTTTAGGGATGTATTAAGGGGTTACATTTTTTATTTTGTCCAAAAACAAACTTAAGTTCACATAATGAAGCCACAATGCCAGTATTAGCAAATACACTATATATTGTCGGCAGGGTTTTGGCACTGCGACCCGAGTTTTTTTAAATTTCTTATTAAAATATAAATATTTTTATAATTAATATTCAGTTTGTATGAATGAATGCCATTTTTTTGTCGGTAGACAATTTTATGTTGTTTCTTTTGGAACCCTATAATTATATTAAAATTCAAATGTTATTTTCAGACGTTCATTCTTTGGTTTCACAAATAATTATCAGGTACCTACATTATTTCTTTGTCACACAGTACATTTATATTGTACTAAGTACTTGCACAAGACAAATGGCAGATTTCCACCAATTTCGTTTTCATAGCTAAGCTGCAATAACAACTTCAAAAATCTTTTAAAGCAACAGTTTTAGGTATGTACCTAAAATTATATATTAAATGCATATTGCATACCCTGAAGTGAATTTACAGTAGACTGCAAGAAGACGATTTCTGTGAAGCAACAAAGGGGTTTTTCTTATTGAAACGCATTTTAATTTCGCGAATTAACACATTGATTTGTTTGCACAGAGTCAAATTAACTAATAAATAAAAATGGGGTTACTTGTACCGGTGTTACCCTGATCAACATACACATAATAATATAACACATTTGTAATACAAACCATAACGACGAATAATTTTACATGTTTGTGTACTTTTCGCTTTTAGCTCTCACAAGAAATTTTTCGCCTCTCAAAATCGGTTGCCTTATAGATTCTAATTAATTAATTGTAGATTATAGACGCGTCGACAACTCAGGTCATTAGCGTTTTTAACACAACAAAAAACTCGGGTCGCAGTGCCAAAACCCTGCCGACAATATAGTGTATTTGCTAATACAGGCATTGTGGCATTATTATGTAAACTTAAGTTTGTTTTTTGACAAAATAAAAAATTTAACCCCTTAATACAGCCCTTAAAATAATTAAATTTTTCTAAATTTCAATATTAGACATGGATTTCATCAATACACCCAATTAAATACACCCTTCCATATCTAAGTAAATCCGTATCAACAAACTAGTGTTTTCATAAAATTTGAAAGTCCGGTCCTGTCGGGCCGATTTTATTAAAATTTTAGCAGCACATTTTAATCTTTACTAAAGAGTTAAATTTCAATTTTGAAACGATTCTGACAAATTTTTCGGTATTTTTGGGCCCAAAAACTTTTTGGAACCCCTAAATACAACCCTGAAAATGGTCCGATCGGGCCCATTTTAAATAGGCTTCTTGCGGTGATGGGTTCCAATGTGTGTACCAAATTTCGTTTCAATCGATTAAGTCTGTCGAGAGTTATCGTGTACACACATATATATATAAATATATATATAAATATATAAATATATAAATATATAAATATATAAATATATAAATATATAAATATATAAATATATATATATATATATATATACATACATATATATATAAACATTTTTAAAAATGGTGCCAAAGTGTTCAGGAGGCTATGAAACGTCGAGAAATTTTGGTCCGACCCCTAGGTCCCACCATCCGACCGACGCCAATAGTGTATGTGCCATATGGCAAATACACTAATAATCCATTTGTGTATTAGAATCCGCCAGCCGGCATACACAGACACTGGTCACTGAATGGTACGAGCTCAGGTCCCTGGGAGCGCTAATTCCCAAAGAAAATTGGAATGCAATTAGCGATAGCAACCACATTTCAATCTCCTCCCTGGAGGTTATAGATTCTAGTGTACGTGTCCTGTCAATTGGTAAATTGTGTCCTGCTTAAAAACAATAAATTATAATTTAAAAAAACTAAAAAACACGCTTTAATGAACTAAAAAGTAAAAAATAATTAATTTTATTGTAAAAAAGCGTGGGGTAGTATGAAAATATGATACAAAGCACCCCACGCTTTTTTACACTAAAATTAATTATTTTTTACTTTTTAGTTCATTAAAGCGTGTTTTTTAGTTTTTTTAAATTATAATTTATTTTTGCTTTTTAGTCCTGGAGATCCTGGTCAGGATAATGGGACAAACTTATGGAATTATTGTATTGTCGTCGGTCCTTAATAAGTGTGCAAAGTTTAAACTAAATCTGACCGTTCAAAGTTGGTCAAAATCAAGTTCAAAGAAGTCGGTTACAAACTGACAAACAAGCATACAGGTGAAGCTAATATAAGCGTGTTAAAAAGCCTTTCAATCTATCACAGGTGACCACACATATTTGAAAATAAAAATCTCCCGACATTTCCATTTTTTCCAGTACTAAAAACGCAATTTTTCCCTAACTGTTTTTCCTCTCGTTAAGTAGCAAGCAGTTTTAATAAAAATAAAAATATAACTAGTGTTACAGTATACCTACTCAGCTGCTAGAGCTCAGCGCGCGGTAAACTCGCTGCACGTTCGAATCAGAAAATACTAATTTTGACATTTCTTCTGACTTTGAATAATATTTCACGAATTTCCATGATTTCCCGGACGTAAAAAAATTCCACGACTTTTCCACGTTTTTCAGCTCTCTAACAACTCTGTGTTACTTATTTCATGAAAATTATTTAATAGAATTTAATTTTAAATTCTACAAGGTTCTTCTTATTATTCTATTCTATGTTGAAAATATGTTCAGTCCACTAAATTCGCAGAAACCGCATTATAAGCTCAAAGTGAACATAGATTTTTAACTTCCCATTGGAAGTTATTGTAATGGGTCCGAAAATCGAAATCAAAATGTATAACAAATTTTTATGTTTCAAGGTCACTACAATATTTTCAAACTACTTTTAGAAAGATGTCTGTGTGTGTGTGTACGTACGTATGTGTCCATTTCTTTCTAAGACGAAATATCGAGAATGAAAAATGATATCGACTACGTTAGGGTGCCAATCGACGCGTATTAACGTAAATATGATCTGAAAGAAATTTTTTCAAAATCGGTTCAGCCGTTCTTTTTTCTTAACCAAATAGACTCCAAAAAAGTAGATTTTACACAATATCTCGTGAATAAGAAATTGTATCGACTTCGTAAGGGTGTCAATTGAGGCGTGTTAATGTCATTTTGATCCGACATAAATTTTATAAAAATCGGTTCAGCCGTTTTTCTTAAAATTATTGTTAAAAATAAATAATAATTATGTTTTAATGATTAAAATGATTACTTTTCTGTGTAATATCTAATTTAATTATTATTATTAAATATTTATCAAACTGGGAAGTTCCTCGTGTGGACCTCAAGGGTCGCACTTTAGTCCTAATAAACGACCCACCTCACGGCTGGTTTTGTAATGTTTTCGTAAATCCAACATTATTCTTTTTCTAGGTTAGAAGAGACTCACTACAGTACGAAGCAAAACTATCAACAATTGACCCACATTCGGATACAAATGTTTTTGTTTTAAAAAAATATGTACGCATTAAATTTTTAATCTTCTCATATATGTACTATTTTAAATACAGTTAAATTTTTTGCAGGAAAACATAAAAAAACGATATTAATTTTTCTCACAACGTTACATAAATAGCAAATCCTTTCACAAGTAGAAAGCATATATAATATATTATACACACATAAGTATTACGTTATTTTAGTCACACCAAAGTGATATGCAAGTACCTAAAGAAACCCGTTATTTTTAACGGTAGTTTTGATTCCTTGATTTTTATTTTCTCGTTCATTTATTAAGTGTTCTTTTCGATACACTGTTCTTTAACAGCTCATCTAACCACAAAACATACCTGAGATTATCTTCAAATAATGTATTTTACATTATTACGAGAATTAAGATGGAGAGCGCTTTATGAAGAAACTTATATTAAGGATTTTTATATCAAATTGTTACACTCAAATTACTTATAAAAATTATAAGAAATTTTATTTACAATGTAAACACTTATATAAATAGCGTCAATAAAATCATTTAAAGTTATACTAATTCAAGGATCTCAGTCCCCAAGAGATTGAAATAGTTGTCTGTATACAGTATGTATTATTATAGAACCTATATTTTTCTGCGGTTCAAATCGCGCGGTCGCAATCGCGCGTATTCCGCTGTGTCTAAACTAGCCTTTATGCTGCTCCTAGATTTTACGAAGGCTTCATTATATATAAGGATGTTCCTTAATGATGTGCGAATATTTAAGGGTGTGATTCTACATGGAAAATTAATGGTAGTTTGCTTTATAAACTATGGTCCAAAAATGTTCCGTTACGAAAATACGGGGTGTTAAAATTTGCGAAAAAAAAATCAAATTAATTAATATTTTCGAAACCGCTTGAGATATTTCAGTGATATTTAGTACGTAGTGCCAGTTAATAAAGGCGCATATTTTTCCATACAAACGTAATTTTCAGCTTTAGCAGTGGCGTGCGTACCTACGAGCATTGACTTTGATATTTTTAAAGAAAAAAATGGTACGCCAATGATTTTTTCCCAAAAGAGACCTATTTGAAAATGTCAGATGAATCACGCAAGTGACATGTGCTCCAGGCCAACTAGATTTATTGCAAAATTGTATTCTCCAATAATTACATTAATTTTCTCGAACAATACAACGGTTTTTATTTTTTTCTATCAAAAACGGTGCATCGCAGGAAGAAAACTCAAAAGAGCTCTTATCTTTCAATTTGAATGTAGAATTCAAAAAAAAAAAATTATTTGGGAAAAAATTATTGGTGTACCATTTTTTTTTTTTATTAATATCAGAGTCAATGCTCGTACGAACGCCACTGCTAAAGCCGAAAATTATGCTTGCATGGAAAAATATGTGCCTTTATTAACTGGCACTACGTACTAAATATCACTGAAATATCTCAAGCGGTTTCGAAAATGTTAATCAATTTGATTTTATTTTCGCAAATTTTAACATCCCGTATTTTCATAACGGAACATTTTTGGACCATAGTTTATAAAGCAAACTACCATTAATTTTCCATGTAGAATTACACTCTTAAATATTCGCACATCATTAAGGAACACCCGTATATATCAAAAACGTTATGCAGATATATATCATCATGGACAACTATGCACCTCATTATTAACAATATATGTATAAAAAAGAGATGTGTAAAAATTCTGATTCGAATGCGATTACAGCTACATACAATCTCAAAAAATGTTGATATAGCTGACCAAGAAGGAATAAATAATAATAATAAAGCTCGTATCTAGAGTTTTACTATTTTTACTGTCCGCCAAAAAAGTCACTTTTGCGACAGATTGCCGTGGCCCGTGATATTTTATCGGGTCACTAAAAAAATTTACACATCAAAAAAGTACCTATCTACCCATTGTTCGAAGCTCAGTAAATAATTGTATCTGAATTGTCGTAAGAAATATTTTTATGTACCTAAATATGTTTATTTTTTCTTCAGAATTATGAAAGAGCAGCTTCTTTACATTAAAAATAATTTTAACGGGTTTACTAATTCCATAATTATTATTGAATGACAACTTACTAATCCGTATTTCCCTATCTTAAAATAGTCCAATGAAGTCGGAACTATAGGCATAAGTAATGCGTATACTTGGCTGAGTTCGAATGTTTGAAATATTATATTTATATAGATGTACATATTTAACAGGGTAAAGTCAAACACGCGGGTGGTATTATCTTAATGCATGCTTGGAGTTCAAAGCCCTCTAGAGCAAGGATGGCACAATGCATTCTCCCCAAACTACCGCTCAACTGGGGTGAACCGGATGTGCAGGGTTTAAATGAATTATCAAGTTGTTTTTTTTGTGAATGGACTACATGACTGCCTAATAAAGTTAGAGGGTTAGAGCACTGAAAATAACGGTCATAAAACAAACTTTCTTGTAAGTTTACATGTTATGTTTTGTGATTGCATGTTAACTGCAAGTTGCAGCTAGCAATTGCAGGTAAGATTAAAAGAAAATGTTAATAAGTTTGGTTAATTTTGCAAGATTCAAGATAATCCTCTTCACCTCAATCATAGGCACAAAGTAAAAATACAGATGAAGTATGAAAGAAGAACACTTTACTTTCTAGACTTATTCTTTATATCTAAACAAGTTTAAAACCTCTAAATATATTTAATTCGTTTAAAGTTTTGATAGATTGATCATTGATAGCAAGGCCATTTTGAGTACTAAACCTCTTATGAACATATTTATTTACTTACGGAGCTATGAGAGCGTACTGCGTAATACTAATGAAAATTTAAACTTTTGTAATAAAATAGGATTTCACATGAGATTTATTTTCGAAATAACCTTAAAAATCTTTCAACATTTCAAACAAATTGAAATAAAACTTTGCGAAATAATGAAGCAAAAATTTGGAATTTCAACAGCCTGTATCTTAGAAACTGTACGTTTGAGGACAAATGTTTATAAGAAGGTTTTTTTCATAATTAACCTCATCAGCCTCCGAAGTTATCAACGTTAAACCTGAATCATCACACTGTATAATATAGTTATGTGATTACATATTACTAAAAGTTAATACTGCTATCTAATAAAACCATAATTAATAAAATATTGCACAAAAACTTCACTGAATTAGCCTTTCTTAATTAATGCTTATAATAAACACAACTTCATACATCCCTACTCTAGATAGGTACTAACTGAAATGATTTCACATCTCGAATGCATGTGTGATGACTGCCTGCATAAATATATCCGAAGGGGTTCTCAAAATTAAAAAAAATATTAAAAGTTCAAAGCCCTTATAATACAATCCTTATCGCCAGTTACCCTCAAAGGTCATATATTTGTTTTAAAGATAGTTTATTTAATATGGAGTAGTAGAATATATAATATGTCTATTTACAGTTAGTGCTGGGTTGAATAATAAATTTTATCTGTTACGGGTAAAGCTGTAACAAACGAAAAAACTTAGATTTACTAGGTCTATAGGTTTACCCGAGGTAAAGTGCATATTACCCGTGGCAAGTGCAACAGCGTCCTCCCACTTATGAAAATTTGATAATTTTGAACAGTGCAAATTATTCCTCATGCACAAACAATTAATAATATAAACTAACTTTTTCGTCATCATATCCTTCCTCTTAATTGAAAACAAGAATCAAAGAAATATATATATTAACGTTGAGCATAATGTGGCATTATGATGACGTAGAAGACAGTCACACTTCTTTATCTATAGAAAGAAAAGTATACAAATTATCTGCTTTGTGGTTCGCTCTCAATTTGACAGATTAGTGGACGTGACACAGTAGATCTAATCGACTGCAATTACAGGCTGATTTGTATCTACGTCATTTCGGTATGTTTAAAATTCCATTGAAAACACACCGTTGAGAATTTTTTATTAAAGAAAAAGCTTCAGAAAAATTCTCAAAAAAATTGTTTCACAATCTTTTTGTAATGTAGATTAAAAAAAATTGTTTATTGCGTGCATTAACTTTATCTGCAATAAATCGATTACTTGTAAGTAACAATGTTTTTAATGCAATTAGCCTAGGTGACAGAGGAAAAAATTAACCATATTAACAGGATGGTCCTCTTACCAACATTCTAAAAATCTCATCCTTAATTTTTTTAAATTTTTTATTGGGGTGAAACTACCCCCAAAAATATATATGTTCTTTATCAAATTTTAAATTGAAAACACGTATTTCTACAAAGAAAGGAACGCTTAAAATCATGCTTTTTTTCCGTACCGATATCTTAAAAAAATCGGAAATTATAAACAATCGTAATTAATAATAATAGATTTTTAATGCAAATTTTACGGTTTTTTTTATTCGGTGTAGAAGGTACCCGTAACTTCTACATCGAATAAAAAAATCCGTTTAGAAATCCATAGAAAAAATATGCTCTAAACATTGCTTTTTGTCCGATCTCGATAGATTGAGAAATTTTTAAGTCGCATAAGAATTTAATATTCTAAGCGCCTTACACATAAAAGAGAGATTTAGGAGTTTTTTTACCCCTATAAAAAAGTTACCAGAAGGAGTGGAGAGTGGGATTTTTAGTATATTAGTAAGGGAACCACGCTCGATCATTTTCCGTAAAATCTTCTTCGTTAATACGTTTTTCCTCTATTTTTAGGATTTCGTATCTCTATAAGAAAACACGGAACTCGTTTGTCCGGCTGGCTGGGTGTCCGTCAGTCAAGACCCCTTTTCTCTGGAACAGATAGAGATATCTAGTTGAAATTTATATGAAATACTAAGGTCTGTGGTCCTTTGAAGTTGTAACAGAATTTAAGCTTCTAGGTCAAAATCAAAAGATACGGCCATTTTGTCATTTCATCAAAAATCTATAGGGTACTTCCCGTTGACCTAGAATCATGAAATTTGGAAAAAAGCAAGGTCTCGCAGCACAAGTAAAGGAAAAAATCCGAAAATCACAAAAAGTAAAAAATAAAGGGGGTCCTATACCTATTTTGATATTCGCAAAATCACTCATCAAAACCTATAGGGTACTTCCCGTTGACCTAGAATCATGAAATTTGGCAAAAAGCAAGGTCTCGCAGCAAAAGTAAAGGGAAAAATCCAAAAATCACAAAAAGTAAAAATTAAAGGGGTCCTCACACATAAAACGGAACAACCTTTTAAAGGCTGTATCAATGGAACCGTAACATGTAGCTGGTTGAAATTTTCACAGAATATGTCTAACTAATATAATTGTTGTAACGGTACGGAACCCTCGTAGCGCGAGTTCCACACGCACTTGACCGCTTTTTTTTCTAATTCGCCTAAACAAAATGGCAATTTTCCGATTTTTTTGTCAAAACAAAATGGCTTGTGCCTGTTTTCCTGTTTAATAATGATTTAGAGTTTAGAACTCCAGTATTCGTGTGCAGGAATATTTATAGTTTAATCGCAGAAATTTGGGATAATCTATAACTTAATCAGCAGGCGAAACAGGAAAATAATCTTGTTCGGCCAGATACTTTATAATAATATGAAGATGATTGTTTTGAACCTTAACTCGTTTAAAATAAATGACCGATCTACGTTGTAATTTTATTTCAGACTAGCGGTCCCGTTCGGGTTCGTCCAGATGCTATAAGAATTTATAATTTATACCCCCCCCCCCGCGAGAAATTCTCCCCCTGCGAAGCGAAGTCGGGCTGGTATTAGTAGGATTCCGCCAATACGCTAAAATTCAAAAGAATTTCTGTTACGTTTTGTTACTATCCCACAGGAATTATCCCCCCTCGCGTGAAATTTATCAAAATAAAATATAGCCTATATCACTCAAGGATAGTGTAGCTTTCTAATAGTGAAAGAATTTTTAGAATCAGTTCAGTAGTTCCAGAGATAAGAATTTATGAGTTATTATCCCCCTCGCGAGAAATTCTCCTCCTGCAACGCGAGAAATTTTCAAAATAAAATATAGCCTATAGCACTCAGGGATAGTGTAACTTTCTATTAGTGAAAGAATTTTTAGAATCGGTTCAGTAGTTCCAGAGATCACTCCCTACATACATAAATTTTACCTTTTTATAATATTCCCCCCTTGAGAAATTTTCAAAATAAAATATAGCCTATAGCACTCAGGAATAGTGTAGCTTTCTATTAGTGAAAGAATTTTTTTAATCGGTGCAGTAGTTCCAGAGATTACCCATAACATACAAACAAAGTCGTATTTATCTGGCGTTGCCTGGGAATAGCCCCCTGATATCTCGGTATTCGTGAAAACCGCATGAAAATTGATTGAATAGCTTCCGAGTTTATCACGTTTAGGCAAGCAAACAGCAGACAGACATTTCCTATAATATTTGACAAAAACGTAGCGAACAGAAAACCATGTATCATCGATTTTAAGAAGTTTGGCAGATAAAGTATAGGTATTTAAGAAAATAAAAATAAAGGTAAAATATTTATCTTTCAAACCGTTTTCAGATAAAGCTCTGATAAGGATAGTATCATATTTGAAATAAAATATATTGACTATTCTAAAGTCAAATTCGTAAAATAATTTTGTTTGTTAGAATTATATATTTTTTGTTTTTAACATATTACAAAATTTACTTCGGAACTAAATTGGACAAACCCCAAAGGTACTGATTGAAGGAAATTAATAGTTTAATTATTCCTTATAGTAACTGTGCGAATGGGCGCCAGCAGGGTTGATTGCAGGGGGACACAAAATATTTATGTCGTAAAATATAACCACTGCAGGCGAGTATTAATAATACTGAAAATTTCTATTATTTAAAGATATCAACCAAATGATTTTTTTGATGATATTTTTTCTATTTCCTCTTCCGGATTTTCTATTTTTCTCTTTAATCGCACCTCCTTGTAACCCCCTCGGGGCGGCAATGAATGTCCTAAATTATATTTTCGATCAATCTGTATTCTGTGTAAGATAACTCAGAAATAGTAATAGTATTTGTTAAATATGAGCATAAACACCTTCATCCATCCTTTACATAAAATTGACTAAAAGAAATATAGAAACTCTTGAATTTGTTTATTATTTTAATGCTTTTAATGGCACTTAAAGATTATTATATTATAAATTGTATATTAAAATACCTTATCGTTTAAGAGCGTTATAAAAAATAAACAAATTATAAGGAAGATATAATACACGATATAAATTTTTGTAAAGCCTTAACCCTATATTGTATTTTCATCTTATAATAAGGCCACTTTTGGCTTAATAAAATGATAATTTGAATCAGAAAATTTAAAACGAATTATATATTATCAAAAATTTCTGTTGAATGCATTCCGTTCGAAATATACTAGCAGAGATCGTATTTCATACTATATAATAATACATACCTATCAACGAAAATACAATAAATCGTCGATTATCTGAACCATATTGAACGAAAAACTATCGTTTACTATGGAATATGAAGAGAAGATTTGAGCCTTACGAAAGAAATAGAGTTAAAGGTTAAGTAAAGAAATAAAGGATTAATTAAAATGTTATTAAAGATAATTTGAAAATTAATATTTGAAAGAGGAATTGCTTTAATTGATGCAGATAATCGATTCTTTACTATATTAACATTAACTACATTATGTTTATGTCAGTAAAGTAGTACCGTATGTGAAATATTTTCCTATTAATAAATTAATAAAACTAAATTATCAGTTGTCGATAAGGGTAAATAAATAAAATATTTTTATTAAAGTCACGCATACATAAGTATGGGTATATGTTACGTATGTATGATTAGATTTTTATTTACACCAGTACACCCCCATATTTAGTAATATTTTATAGATAAGGGTTGAAAAGTACATAATGTCGATTTCTGTTTCTGTACAATATTAATAATTGAAGGTCTGGAAACGGAACTAAATAAGTTTCAATAATCTATATAAATTTCTTGTAAGTATAGCTTAGAAAAAAGATATTTTTCTTTTTTTACAAGCTTTTATTTAACTTGTAATGTATGTTAGTTAGTTTGTTTGTTTATTGTTTGTTTAGGTCAAAACTTGCAAGTCAATTTTGTACACATATCATTGTATTCCCGATGACAATACATGAATAAATCGTTTTTAGAAATTAATTCAATCCCTAAGGGGTTCAAACGGGGATGTAGGGTTTTTTTGACTAATCAACGCCCAGGCCAAATCGCTGAAACTAGAAACTTGAAATTTGGACAGTTGGTTCCTTTTCTGACGTAAGCAATAAGCATCCACTAAGAAAGGATTTTTCAAAATTCAACCCCTACGGGTGTCAAAGGGGGGTAAAATTTTGAAAGACTAAAATGAACAAAATAAAATATTAGTAAAAAAACTTTTTAGAGACAAGCTTTTATTGAAATGTACTATAAAAAGGAAAAAATAAGATTTAATAATTTAGGTTCATAATTATTATAAAAGCGGAGGTTGCGACTAATAAACTATCATAGAGTTTACAGCCCACGCTTTTATAATAATTATGAACCTAAATTATTAAATATTATTTTTTCCTTTTTAGTACATTTCAATAAAAGCTTGTCTCTAAAAAGTTTTTTTTACTAATATTTTATTAGTATGTACTTTATTAAGTCTAGGTTACTAAAAAATGGCAGAAATATTGGTTGCAAAATTCTTCCCGGACAATAACAACTATAAAGTAAACAATAATTGGAAAAGAATGAATCCTCACAAGATATAAAGTTCAGTAAGCAAATATAACAATTTATTTACCACTGCAACATGTTTCGACATAGATATGTCATCTTCAGGCAGAATCTTTTTCACCTACTTGTCATTTAGCTAAAAATTTAAACATTAAAATACATTTTAATTTCTACATTTTAATTTCTACATTTATTAACTCAATATGGCGCATACTATTCATAATTTCGTTCTGAAACTTTGTTGCTGGGATTTCAATTCTTCTTCTTTTGTGATCGTTTTTCATTAAATTTATGGCAATTAGACCTTATTTGCAACTTCAAAGGTAATATATTTCATAATTTTAATTATATTTTAATTTTTACCATATTTTACCATATTAACTTCAAAAACATAATGTAAAAATCAAAGTTTTTTTTTTGACAATGTTTTAACAAATTTTAATGTTTAAATTTTTAGCTAAATGACAAGTAGGTGAAAAAGATTCTGCCTGAAGATGACATATCTATGTCGAAACATGTTGCAGTGGTAAATAAATTGTTATATTTGCTTACTGAACTTTATATCTTGTGAGGATTCATTCTTTTCCAATTATTGTTTATTAAACACACAAGTGATTAGAAGTATATTCATCATCATCAACTATAAAGTAAGTTAAAAATAAAAGCGTTGTAATAAAAGTATAAACTATTAAATAAACTAATTTTTTCCTTAATCACCCACCTTTCCTATTTTTCTATTACCTATAAGTCAACGAATTTATTTCTCGTCGAACTATTTTATGTCTGTTCAGTAGAGGACTAGGGGGGGCGGAGGGGGCGGCCCGCCCCGGGCCTCTGATCCTGGGGGGCCTCCAAATCTCGAGAAGTCCTTCTTAATCAAATCCTAAACAAGGCCAAAATATGTTTAGTAAGTAAGAGGCAGATTGGAGTTGGAGGCCCTGTACGTATACAAAATATAAACGTATAGGTAGGTCGTTTATTATAAATATTTGATTTTTTTTGTGTCAGCCATTACATCTATATTATTCATTTTTTAAGAAATTTACACTACAAATACATCAATTTCTAAGCAGAACGGGGGCCTCATTTAGTTCTGCCGTCCCGGGCCTCCGACGGGCTTAGTCCGCCACTGTGTATACTCTGCGTTAATAAAAGTGACGCTGGCTGATAAACAGTAATTTATTGTTATATGAGCGTATGCGCCAGTGACAGCTTTTCATAAAAAAATTTTTTTTTTGTGAGAATTTGGAGGGAGGGGATTTTGTGGATATCTGAAGTGTAGTTACTGAAAATTGTGATTTTTTAGGGTAGTTGCTTTTCGAGTACTTTTATCTCATTTAGATTTAAGTAATTAGTAAGGGTCAAATTTTTTAATCCAATTGTGACCCACTCCCACATACGTATCCGATCGACTTGAAACTTAATTGCACATATACCTACGTAGTTCCGATGACAATGCAATATTTTCATAACTTCAGCCTGATGATGTCCGGAGAGCGAGTATCTATCGGAACCTCTTGATTGTGAATAGTAGGTAAAAGCTTGTTTTAAAATTTTATTTCCATAAAAAAACTTATTAGTGATTAGGTGATGTGCACCCCTTGCATTCCCGCTTCCCTAATTCCTATACTCATATACATGAAACGAAAAACTCTTCTATAAAATTATCTTAGCCTCGACTGACCTTAAATTTATATTCACTGCATCCGTTTGAGAAAAATGAAAAAAGAATAATAATAATAACACAAGAATAATGTATACCTACACATTTATATACGCGATTCCATGCAATGGTAGAAATGATGAGAAAGAAGTTAGTTATAAAAGTCTGCGGTTATTTAACGTTACCGTTGGCGAAGAAGAGAGGGCTTTGAACTCTTCCTCGCGAAGAGTTCAGATTGCGCCCCTCCGAAATTCGGCACGTAGAAAAAATATCAGATAAATTATGTTCAATGTAAAAGGAGATTGTTTATGTATAGATTATACCTATACCTTGGATCTAGTGTGTCTTCTAGCGCTGGTCATTCATTATAAACAATGTTTAACAGTCGACCAAATATGACCGTCTGAAGGCATATAATGCCAAAAATATTAACACAGTGTTGTATTCAACCAAAATATATTAAATTACAATATATTATTTTGAATAAAGAATGAGCCATTTTCCTGAAAGTAGTTCCTTCAATTATCCATGAGAGGCAGCACTTGTGGTAGGTACAAACATTATTTATTCCCCATTAGTGTCGTGTCATTTTAGTGGTATAACTTAATTATTTAATTAATTTAATAATAATAATAATTTAATAATTAAGTTATGCCACTAAAATGACACGACACTAATGGAGAAAAAATAATGTTTGTACCTACCACAAGTGCTGCCTCTCGTGGATAATTGAAGGAACTACTCTCAGGAAAATGGCTCATTGCATATTTTCACGGAAAAATTTACACTCTTGCATTTCACATATTGAAGCAGAAATAAAATCTAGCCACACTAACAACAACGCACTGTTTAATTATGTATCTACCTACGTTTCGCTTTTAATTTTTTTTTATTTTTGAAGCTTTGCTTTTTAACGCACGTTTGGGATGGGGACCTAACACAAAAAAGTGAAACATCACGAACGAACTGTAATGCGGCGATGCAACGCGTATTGTTGCCAGGCAGTTGTAATATTTATAATAATAAGAAAACAAAAAATATCCAATCCCGTTATATTATAATGTGTAAGAAGCTTAGCTTCTGTCGGATGTCCCACGACACCGCATGACTTTTTCATTTTAAAAACAGACTGAATGGTTAAATAATTTTTTTTCGACTTATTTTTTAGGACGTGGGGTCCATGCTCTACACATACGAACAGACTCGCTAAATCTCGCTTTTTCAGTTTTTAGGAAACATGGAAATTCGTCGAAATCTCTAATTCAATTTTTTTGCCATTAAAAAACTTTCTTCACTCTTATGGTCGCTCGGAAGTAAAAAAGGATTCTAGCTTTGTTGCATCTTATTCAGCGGACAAAACAAAATGAGTAATCTTGATTATATTTGATACATGTATAACTAGTTTTGAATCCAAACTTACCACTTTTTTATACGGAACATTAAGTTGAAAAATAAGAAAAGAAAACATTACTTATCTGTTCTCTATTGTAGCGGTAACATTTTATATTTCATGGTCAATTGCATAGAAATTGAAGGTCCGGGTTAACAATTCCCTATAATCTATAATATTGAATATAGATAAACACATTTTTTCAAGATATTATTCCGCCAAAATATTATTGCATTGGTTACATATTTAGTGAAAAAATTTAGATGGTGATTTTTACTGAATATCAAACAAAGTCGGTTAAGTATATTTTTTAATTGTTTTTTACGAATTTTTTTTATTATTTTAAACAGAGCGAATCAGCAGCTGCCACGCCATTATCGCTTTGAACAATTTTAATTTCACTTGAGAATAGCCTGAGATTGTTAAGGCGTTGTTATTTATATGCCAATATTATATTATTACAAACAGTTAATTCTCAGGTAATACAAACATCAATTAATTATTATTGTTAAAAAAATGTTAATCATTGTTTAATAGCTCTTTTTTTAGATACCTAATTGAATAGTATTGTTATAGAGTATAGAATATAGATTACAGCCTATTCAAATATGTATTATGTTCTCAAAGGATCTATGATGGTTTCATCTACGAATGTCAGATGGCACAGTATCTACTCTTTAAGATGAAACAGCATACTTACTGGTTTAATATTTGATATTAATTAATGTTTTTCCTATTGATGACAATGGTTTACAACTCAACGTTGCCAAAACTAAAACAATGCACTTTCGTACGAAGCAATCGCTGCAGCACACTTTACCAGCAGTGGTAATAGATGAGGCAATTGTAGAAAACAATGATGTATATCTTGGAGTTTTAGTGAACGAAAACTTAAATTGGTCTCATCATATTGATGCATGCTCTAAAAAAATCTGTAAAGGGCTATTTATTTTACGTAGGATGCATTCCACAGTAGGCTCAAAAACTTTAATCAGCATATATTACTCATATATATTTCCTTATCTAAATTATGGTTGCATAGTCTGGAGTAACTGTTCTGATGCGAAACGCTTATTTATACTCCAAAAAAGAGCTTTACGCATAGTCTTTGGACTTAAGCCACGAGAAACCTGCCGTTACATTTTCATCAATCACAATATTATGACTTTACCGTCAATTTATATTTATAAAGCTATAGCACAATTCTAACAAGTTTGAATTTCTTGGACATCAATATAATACAAGGAATAGGGACAATTTGAGTAGTATCAAGCCAAATTTAACTCTTTATTTGAAAAGTCCTATGTATTGTTGCACGAAGATATTCATTCTGGTTCTCAATGAAATAAAAAATATAGCGAGTTTTTCACTGTTTAAGAAAAAATTGAAGGCTTTCCTTATTGATAAATATTTTTTTGCTTAAATGATTATTTTAACATGTAACCATTTATGTTTCTGAATGTATATTATGTTTGTACATTAATTGTAATTGTATCTGACTTCTATGCAATTTTCTCTTTTGCCTATCTGCAGGAGTACGGTGGAGGTACGGTGTACACTTATTGACACAGAAAATTATAATAACAATTTCACAATACAATTCTCTTTTTTTTCTTGCGTAAGGATTTAATCCACAAACGCCAGCGTAGTGGCATATAGGATGATGGATTGCAATAAATATATTGTTAAATCAGATGAACAAATTTTACTTAATAATGTTGCCGTCTTGTTTAAAATCGATGAGAAATGGCTATTCTCGAATTTCAAGAACAGAAAAGTTGCAAATCTTTTCTCGTCTCGATAGCGAGAATTCTTGAAAAATCTCGTCTTGATAATTCAATAATAATATGTCATCTCTAAGTGAATCGGAAATAATGCTTCTGCAATAAGTTGTTAAAAAAGCTTACATTACATTTCACTAACTGCTAGGGTTATCTGAATTCGGAACACAGTACTAATACATTTTTCTGATTTATTATAATTTTTTAAAAATAAATTGAAAATTCAATTGATATTTTCACCCGTTTTCGTTTTACTATTGCATAAAGTAATAAAGAGTTATTGGCAATATAAATGATTTTATAATAATTATTTTGATAATCTACAATTTTGTCGAGATTTCTCGAAACTCATTTATCGTTTCGGCGAGATATCGACAATTAAATCTCGATTTCGTTTCGGAATTTGATAGGAAAAAAAACCGGTCAAGTGCGAATCAGATTCGCGCATCGAGGGTTCCGTACAAATCGTACATTAATAAAAATAAGGAGTTAGGTAGGGGTAAAAAATCAACAGATTTGTTTTAAAAAACTTGTCCTACTTATATTTCATTTTGTTCTTTATAGTGTTTCAAATTTTTTCAATAAATAAAGTATATTTTTAAAATAAAAAAAGTCAAGAGGTATCATGGGACACCCGACAGAAGCTATGCTTTTTACTTATTGTATATAAAACCGAATTTATCAAAGCTATAAACAATACAATTGAAAAGTTATTATTTGACCGCCATTTTGAAATCTGATGCAATTTTATTTTTTTGTGTCCTATAAAATTCTTCAATATCAATTTTCAAAAAGATCGGATAATTTTTACAAAAGTACATATGGCCGCCATTTTGAAATTTTGAAATTTAATTATCTATATACTAATACGTGAACACCGAAAATTGTGTTGACTACAGGCGAAACTAGTAATTATTATTTGCCAGGCTCCATGCTATAAAAACACAATATGTGAAAAATTCAACTAGCTCTTACCGTTTGTGAGATAGAGCGCTGTGACAGACGAATGGACACACGGACGGACAGACAGACATCGTAGGCAGAGTAATAGGGCTCCATACTGAGGTACGAAACCCTAAAAATGTTGAGCGCCTGTATAATCTAGCAAGCGAGATCGCTACGCTAATTACGCCTCTGAACAAAGCGCATTATTTGAAGTCCCGTTACTCGAACAGAGGAGATGGTACTGAGATTTGTAGGTTTTATGGTAAAAACTCACTTCGGCAGGAAATATTTCACCGTGTATTCATCCTTATACCTCTACCTACACATTATGATTATATATTAAGCTATGTAAAAATGCATGCCCACTTACGAATGATTTCAGAATATCTTTTTGTTCTAGAAAGTAATTGTCATAAATTATTATAGTTAAGTATAATTATTTTTCATTTATATTTTGCTGTCATATTGTATTCTAAAACAGGTACTTGTACTATATTTAAAAAACGGGTAGTATTTAATTGTTGCTATTTTTGCAAGTTTCAAAACTAGATTGAGCAATAAATCCGAAACAATAGAAAAATACGAAATGGCCAATATTTTATTTCATTTCATTTCATATTATGAAAGTAAACTGCCATTAAATATACCTATTAACTGAGTAATAGAATTTAGCTACAAAAAATAGTGTTTTAACAACGCCGCTATTAAAAATTCGATTTTCGGTACATGTTTAGAAGGTTGAGCCTGAGAGTTTTAACTCTAGGGATGAAACTATTCAGGTGTCGGTTTTCTCTGTTTTTTAACGTTGTTAAGAGAGAGATAGAGCGATTGAGTCGCGCTAACTTACAAACATAACTCTGAATTTCTTTTGCCCTTTTGCGTAGGTATTATAATAATATTATAAACACCACCAGCCCGATTTTGTTTCGTAGGGGGAGAATTTCTGGCGGGGGATAATAAATTAACAATATACTAAATATGCGTGCGCCCGGGTGGTATGAAATGATGATTTAATAGTGGGTCACCCATTGCTCCGCTCACATATATTTAGTATATTGTTAATTTGTTATCCCCCCGCGAGAATCTCTCCCCCTGGGTAGCTTTCTATTAGTGAAAGAATTTTTAGAATCGGTTTAGTAGTTCCAGAGATAAGAATTTATGATTTATAGCTCCCCTTCCCTCCGTGAGAATCAAAATAAAATATAGCCTATATCACTCAGGGATAGTGTAGCTTTCTATTAGTGAGAGAATTTTTAGAATAGGTTCAGTATAGTTCCAGAGATAAGAATTTATGATTTATTAACCCCCCCCCCTCTCCCTGCGAGAATCAAAATAAAATATTACCCATGTCACTCAGAGATAGTGTAGCTTTCTATTAGTGAAAGATTTTTTAGAATCGGTTCAGTAGTTCCAGAGATTACTTTTTTTACTCGGGCGAAGCCGGTTGTTTTCTAGACAAAAAGTAGCCCATGTTTTTCCTCAGGATGCAATCTATCTCCTTGCCAAATTTTATTTAAATCTGTTCAGCGGTTTAGGCGTGAAAAGGTAACAGACAGACAGACAGAGTGACAGAGTTACTTTCACATTAATAATTATAATATTAGTAAGGATTTTAGTCAGTGAAGTAGTACTTATGTATAATTTCTGACCTTTTTTCTTTCACACCCCAAATAGACACAGTGTCGGCTCGTGGTTGTCTAGCCGACACTGTGTGTTACGAAAATCTGACTAGGTACGTGTATGTATGTGCATTGTGCATATCTAATAATTCAGTTTTCTTATCAAGTTATCAGGTTTTATGGTTGTGGTTAAATTACTGTTTTCTTTTTGTAAAAGGACGTGATTCATTGTCCAATGTCCAGCGTCCATGAACGAACGATTATATAAAATTTTACCCATACCTTAAACTTATATACTATTGGGGTTCCGTACTGGAACCCTATTACTAAGCCTGCGCCGCGCCGTCTGTCTGTCTGTCTGTATCTTTTGAACCGTAACAGGTAGCCGGTTGAAATTGTCACAGAATATGTGTTATTATGGCGGATATCCTAACAAATAACAAAACATAAAAAAAGTAAAAAATAAGGAGAGTTCCCAATTCCCATGCAAAATACTTGTTTTTTCAACGTTCTTTTATTTTTGCTCTATCGTAAAAATGGTAACACATAGAAGCGTGAAACTTGGTGTGATTATAGTGCGAACTCTAAACTAAAACAACAAATAATAAAAACCGACCCAAAACTTGTTTTTTCAACGTTTTTTATTTTTTTTTTTGCTCTGAAATCAAACTGAGGATACGTGATTGTTTTTGTTTATAATGTAAACATTTTGGAATTTTTTACTTTAAAAATTAATTTAATTCAATTTGGTACGGAAAATTTTTGAAACACTTAAAAGAAGAAAATAAAATAAAAGTAAAAAAAAACTTTTTTTACTGTACGAAACCCTCGATACGCGAGTCTGACTCGCACTTGGCCGATTTTAAACTTGCATAGTTTTGTAATAAAAACTCCTAGAAGGAATCTGTTCTTTATTTCATCTTGCTCCGTTAATCCTTTCGTAATTCGTTTCGAATGGGGCCATTTTTGACCTTTTTGAATTTATTTGACATATTGGTATTATATTGTGAATAGACGCAACATTTGGTATTTTCCTCAGCACTGCTGCCATCAATTTTTAATCGTAGTCTAAAGTATGGGTATTATGAATAATAATTTGTATTAGATGTCAACATTCATCCCACTTTTGTGCACTTTTGTGGCATTTCCTGAATCTGAATAAATTGATTTAATATTTAAAAAAGTAACGGGAAACATAAAGTTCCTGACAAACCCGGCATTAATGCGAACGAAGATGCCGGTAACACTAACACCGTAACGTATAGTAATCCAGGGCGTATTTTAAACAATTTTCACTGGGCGGCACTAGAGTTCGAGAGTTAGGTTCACTAAAAAAATATTGCAAATCGTCAATGATAAATAAAAAATACGCAATTTTAAAGCATAGTATATTTTATTATAGCTATTTAATGATTAAAAAACTAAAAATTATAGTGTGGTGTCTTTCGTATCTTAATCTGCCTACCCCTCATACTGTAGTGTGCAGACTGCAGATACAATATATTATGCCGAAAAATGAAAATTCTAACTGTCACCAGGCGTCACAAACTCGTCACTAGGCGGTACTAGTGCCGCCTACTTTGTATGTTATTTTATAGTAACCACTAAATCGATGATTATCGTATTGTTTAGCATTGTACGTCATTTTTTCGTCGACAATATGGAAATCTCTCAAAGAAGGTCAAAAAAATTTGGTAATAACTGTATAACTCAAACTGTTTTTACTTTTTTAGTACTTGTGAATTCACCTGGATGTGTGTCCGTTCCTCTGTCACCGCGCCTTTTTTTCTCAAAGTCCGTTTGATATAGAAAATAAGTATAAGTGCCCAAATCCCAGACGTGAACAACGAAAAATTGATTTTCATATTTAGGAAACAGTTTTGCAGGGTGGAAGAGTGGGCAAAAAAAATGTTTTATTTTGGGATTATCCTGTTAAGAGCTTTATAAGAGTGTTAGTCCAAATATATATATTTATTTATTGTAAACATTTGTTAGCATTTTTTCTAAAAATAACTTAAAAATTGCTGTTCCCTTCACGATCTCATCAAATATCGCTTAGAAAAATCTGAAAAAAATAAAGAATAATGGTATATTATGGACGAAAATTATCAGCATAATAGCATTGCATTACATTAAATAGTTTTCGGTATATAAAAAAATTTAGAAAAATCTGATTGATACGGAACACTAATCATGCAAGTTTGACTCGCACTTGACCGATTTTTTTCCTACTATTTTTACGTACAATGTGGGCAGACACAGAAAATACTCAGATTTAAATTATGTTATAAAATTGTAAGTAATTTATTTCATGTTTATAAGTTGATAAGAATGCGTATTTGTGTGTGTGTGAGTATTGTTCGCGATATTTGTGTGTATCAACCTACATTACATTATAATATAAGGTGTAAAATTATAAAGAGTGCTTCCAATTAAGATACTTGAAGTCAAATGAAAAATCGTATAAACTTGATTAAAATAGTGTTCTCCAGGGACGTATTTAAATGGTAAGTTTCATTTTTAGGGTTTCATAATCCGTACTTCCGAACGGAATCCTATTACTTATTAGTCTATGATGTCCCTCCGTCTCCGTCTGTCACAAGGCTCTATCTCACAAACGATAAGAAATAGCTAGTTGATTTTAATAAATTAATGTTTTTATTTTACGCTCTGTGAGTTTATATAGCACAGTACAGCAGTACAGTTGGAGTAGCCCTACTGCTATACTGTGTAACTGTAACTAAAGACTCATAGTTCATCACCGTTCGATTGATTCAGTGGTAGAGCGTTCAACTGAAGATCTAAAGGCACCTGGTTCGATCCCGGGTTTCAAATCGCAATTTTTGTTATTTATCAATTAATATTGTGTTAATATCTATATTCTTTTTAGTTTAAAAATTAAATTAATTAAATTTGATACGAAAAAATTTTGAAACACTACAAAGAAAAAATATTATATACCTAACTAAAAAAAACTTTTTAAAAACAGACTTAAATAAATAAATCTGTTAAATTGTTACCCCTACCTAACTCCTTATTTTTATTACAGTATGGAAACCTCGGTGCGCGAGTCTGATTCGCACTTGTGGCAGGTTTTTTTTTTTTTTCAATTAACGTCAACTGCAAACTGCTATTTCTTCCAGTTCCACGACGCGACGCAAAAAGACATTTTTCTACGCTCAAATCTCACATGGCGGCGCGATGCGGCACAGCAACGGATGTGCTACTTTAGAAGAGTGACGACTGACGACTAGCTGACGACGAAGTTTTTGTATTGGCGGTTCTATTGCTCACAAATAATGACCGACCGAAGTTTCGGTTTCGGCCAGTTTCGGTTAAAAATGGTGGTTTCGGCCGCAGTTTCGGTTTCGGTTTCAACCAAAAATTGGCCGAAACTTCGGCTCGGCCGAAATTGGCGTTTGTGTCGGGCACTGTTGTAGGACAATAAATTTTAGTTTTATGGGTTTCTTTCTAAATAATTCTGTACCTGTATTGCATTCCAAAAATAAAGTGATTTCCTAATAAATTGAAGACTTTAAATTTTAATTAATCTAATCGAATAATCTGTCACAAAGCTAGGAAAAACACTAGATTTCACTTTCAGGGTATAATGAAGATTTTACTAAATTTTAACTTAACTACATATGTTTTGGTTTCGGTTTCGGTCGAAACTAGAATTGAGGAGCCGAATATTCGGTTACGGTTTCGGCTGAAAATTGTGTTTCGGTCGTACACTACTCACAAGGCGAAGGCAGCGCAGTGCGAAGCAGTATACAACGCTCTTCGAAGCGTTGAATTTAGTCGCTTCGTGCTGCTGTTGTGTCGAGTCGCTCTTGTGAGAATTGCTGCATTTGAAAACACGTACATTTTTGGAAGCAGTGCTTTGTCGCATCGCGCCGCGTCATGTCGCCATGTGGAAATAACTTTGGATGCATAGTCTTATGTCATACACAGGTTTTGCATACCGAGAAGGAAATGCATCTTAAATGATCGGAATATTGTAATGACTGAAAACAGTAATGCGCAGGAGGGCGGCTGAAAGTTATTTGGTAATTATGGAAAGCATGAATGCTTTAGAGAAAATCGTTCCACATAAAATGCAACATCCACTGACCCAAAACATATGCATCACTAACAATATTTGAATTTAAAAAATGTAAACGGGTCTTTCAGTAGTTGCCTATGATGTGTAACATCTAACCTTGGTAACGAGCAAAATTGTTGCTATATGCGTTGATTTTAATATTTGAATAGCGTGCGCTTCTTCTTACTTCCTGTTACGCATTTCCGTTGCATTCACGAAATTACTTCCAAATGTCGCATACCGATAACTAAAATGTTACACATCAAAAAATTTCTTTTTTCAAATGCTGTATGTTTTTGTGCAGTAGATTAAGTGAAACGACTTTCTCTCTAATGTATTAATGATTTCCATAACTACCAAATAAATAAAATTCATATTGAAAAACCCTTGTATTGATAAAAATAATGCTCGAGCCTCGGGGTCCTTGTATATACCTTTTATACCTTGCGTTGAAGCTCTAAGACAATGATACCTATGCAATATTTTTTTAGTTGCTTCTCCAGAGTATAATATTCACGTTCCCCAAACAAAGAGAAATAAAAATCTACCCCCTACTCTCAGCAACGACTGCAACACGTCTCCCATAGTTTTGCTCACCTCTGTTCTAAATGACTTGAAAACGTGCCTGCTTGTATATTAAAATCATTTAACAATTTTAACGTATTTGGAATCATTCGAGCTCGCCGGTCAAATCATTTTTGCGTATTTATAATTCTGAACACAATCCAACTAAAATATTTTGATATGTCGTTTAGCATTGTAATAATATTATCTTAAAGTAGCATCAATCTAACTTCGCTTGGACTTATTACGGTTAGGTATACTGCCGATACACACATGAGCTTTTCATCACGGAACTTTGATAATATTTTCAAATTGTGTGATGGTCGTTAATTATTTTTAACTGCAGCAGTTTTACCGGTTTAAATAATTAAGCAAGATGTGCATTGAAACAACTTGGTTCTGTTCGGGACGACATGGAGGAATCGGATTTATTCGAAATAACGATTCAGTACGCGGACTTTCGTCTATTCTTGTATTAATTTCTAAAACTACAGATTCTTTTGTGTTCAGCATTGTTAGAAAAGAACAATATGTTAATGTCTGGGGGCTTTTTAAATAAAGACACTTTTAACTTTACACCTTATATAAATATTATATACACAGGTACAGTGTACACCCAATGTTACAAGTGCAATGCGTTGTGTCCTCGGGCTGTATTCAATTATTTATATACATATTTATGTCTGCAAACTGGGACCACGGTAGTGGCCCTGCCAAGTTTAGCAAACGGCCGCCACCGGGAAACCTTTTCTCGAAGCAACACGAGGCACTTTTAAACCTTCTATATTTCTGTTACAAATGCAAGCAGAAGCCTGAAAATAACGTTAGAGATTGTACCTAACGTACTTAACTAAATCCCTAAATTACTAGTTTATAATAAATATAGGGTTGCCAGGCGTACCGATTAATCGGGATTGTCTTGATTTTGAGTCTTCAGTTAAGGTGTCCTGAATAAACTTTTCGGGACATCCAAATGTCCCGGTTTGGCCTATTTTGATCCAAAATCGAATCAAATCGAATCAAAAGTACAACTAGAATTAAAAATCCGTTTTGTATCTATGATATTTTCTAAGTTTTGTTCTCGGAATTAAAAGATTATTTTTGAGTTTTCTGTGCTTAAAGTTGTGATTTTAAAGTTTAGTTATGTTTTTTATACATTTTTTGACAAAATAATTTGTTTTTTTAAATAAATATTATTTACTATGCGATAATTCGATTTTTTTACGGAAATACTACTTTTCTGATTTTAGCATTTTTTGTTATAACCTAACCCAACCTAACCTGTCCCGATTTGACCATCAAGATATCTGGCAACCCTAAATAAATATAGTTAAGAAAATATCTGCTGTCAAAGTTTCGCTATTTCGTCACACACTCACTCAGACTCACTCACTCACCGATCATCAAAAATCTAGGGTACTTCCCGTTGTCCTAGAAAGCTGACATTTTGTATACAGGCTGGGTTTCGCGTACAATAACCGAAAAAATTCAAACATCTGTGATTTTTCCCTTCTATCCCCCTAAGTAGGGATATGCAGATTTCTATAGGTAAAAAATCTTTAGAGTACTTCTCGTTGTCCTAGAATGCTGAAATTTGGTATGCACGCTGGGTATCGCGTACAAGTAATATGAAAATTAAACAAATATGTGATTTCCCCCTCCAATCCCTAAAAGGGGGTGGTGCAGATTTCTATAGGTCTAGGTCCGTAGTCAGAGAAAGCTGAAATTTGGTATGCAGGCTGGGATTCGCGTACAAGTAACGAGAATATTAAAAAATCTCCGATTTCCCCCCTCTAATCCCTAAAGGATGGTGGTGCGGATTTCTATAGGTATATAAAAGGATAAAAGAAATCTGGCATGCCGACTAGATTTAGTGTATAAGCAACAGCATCCTACAAAAAGAATTGAAATCTCATCAAAAACGATTCTTATAAAATTTATGCCAAGCCTTGCGATCGCATAACAGCAAAAAGTTATGAGATCTAATAGAGCCAAGTTCATTTAATTGTAAGAGAAAAGTAGTGAAATTAAAAACTTGAGGAAGTTCAAAATTCGCTAGACAATAAAAAGCGCTAGGCCTTGCAGTGGAACTTTGAACTTAGCCAAGTTTCAAATTTCACTACTTTTCTCTTACAATTAATTGAACTTAGCTCTAATAGATCTAATAACTTTTTGATTCTATGCGATCGCGAGACTTGGCCTTATTTTTGCAAGAATTGTTTGTGATGGGATACAGGTACATAACTTTAGTGTGTGTGTATTGAGAAATGATTATTTATTTACTAATATAACCTAACCTGTCAGGGTTGCCAATAGAGGTATTATTTCCGAGTACACAGGGCTTGACCTAAAGAAAAATAGTTTAATTTTTGGAATTGGAAAAAAAAGATTAAAAATGTATTAGGATAGGTTGATGGCTATGTTTATAACTTTTACATACGTTTATTATTGAATAAATATTTGTAATAGTTTTAACTCAAACTATTCATGAAGATTATGAAGATATTTTACTATTTGTTAGAAAAAAATATGCATATATATTACATATACAGTATACAGTGTCCGTCAAAAAGTTCGCACCATATGGGAAAATTTTTTATTTTTGATTTTTTTTGAAATTTTTTTTGTTAAAAAATTTGTGCTTTTAAAAAGATTAAATTTGAGCACACTAGATCCATTGTGTGAATTTTGTTCCGGAGAAAATGGCGTAGGTACTATTGTTACTTATTTTAAGGGCGTTAGATTCGAAGTAAACAATTTTTGTGACTTAGTTGAATTTAAAAGTTAATTTATGTTTATTTATCATGAAATAGAAAATAAATTTGGACTTAAAAGATGAGTTTTTCGTGTCGAAAACGCTTTGCACCGAAAACATAGAAAAATTCGAAAATGACGCTGTTGTTATTGTTTTATTTTATTCTTGTTTATTTTTCCAATTAATATAAACAACACAAGGTAATATTGCAGTCAAAGTATTTTAAATTCAAAATTTCACCCAGAAAAATGACCAAAAAGTTGAAATTTCAAAAGTTGACTTTTTTTGGCCACCTGTATAAAAAAATACTTTTTCTTTCATAACTGACATTACACAATATGACGAATATCGAACGAATGCTACAAAAATTTCTGGCAAAACACTTTTAATTTTCGAAATATTGGATTTTTTGTAATTTTAAAGTTTAGATAAACGCCATTTTATCCGGAACAAAAATTCACACAATGAATCCAGTGTGCTCAAATTAAATCTTTTTAAAAGCACAAACTTTTTACCAAAAAAAATTTCAAAAAAAATCAAAAACAAAAATTTTTTCCATAAGGTGTAAACTTTTTAGCGGACACGTATAATTTAGTGAAGTTTCTTTTTCATAAAGCTGCTTTCTATAGTTCCAGCTCTTTTGACCTGGTTTTAATGGTTGAACTACGAATAATTAAAATCAAACTTTCTGTCGACAAATTCCCTCAAAAGGTGCGGTAATATGTTTTATCTGATTTGTTGACATTAAGTTGGCTTTAAAATTTCTAAAATTCAGTAAAAATATTTTTTGAACTACCTTCTATATAAAATTGTTGCTATTCATGCATGTAAGCCGGTCGTAAAATGATCAATTTCAGGCCGGTGACGATCCGGACGCTAAAGTAATTGTTACACAAGTGAAATGTCAAATATCTCTGATAAAATATAAAATGAGTGCTAAAAATATTGAAAATACTGGAAATGAAGACAAAATCCGCTGTTTTATAGGTTGTAGAACAAAAAAATACAGTGTGTATCAAGGGCGGAATTCGATTTTCATCCGTGTGATTGTTTGACTCGCTGCGTTCGTATAACACAACGTCACACCTTATCAAAAATCAACTTCAATACATCCTTGATACACAACCTTCTATTCTATAAACTAAAATCTAAAAAGTATGTTTCGATACGATTTTCATTTGCTGCCATTTTGGTTCTTCGTAAGTCTGACAGTTCTCATTTTACAGTTGTAAAGAGTGATCGTTGATAATTTATTGTGGAACATCTTAAGGCGCGGACACTAATATGCAAACATAATGTAGCAGCACATATGCTTGAATCAATGTCATGTTTTCACATTACACATGGAACATACAACTACCGCGCCGTCCACAATGCATTTAGTATACTTATTTGATTTTATTGTTGTCCATGAAGGTCAACTCGAAGGTCAATTTCGGTATTTGTGCAAAGTGGTTGTATATTTTCGAAATGAGCGATACGGACGATGAAATGATGTTGTTATGAATAGTTTAGTTAAAAAAAAAAATAAAAATAAAAATATAATCGCCGATATTGGGTCAGCGAAATTTTTAAAAATTTGAACGTCTGCGAAGTTCATTTTGAAAATAATTATTTTTCTTAAAAAAGCAACACCATTTTCAGTATCTCCATCGGATCAAACAATAAAAACATGAAAAATCCCGTCCAATAGTAGTCATAAATGTCTTTGATGTACCGCTCTTATAGCGATCACAAAATACGTAGATATATTGTGTGCGCTATGTGGTACTGTTTGTAAACATGTTTACCCTAACTCTGTTTTTCGTGTATGTAATGTATGTATTTGCGTTTGTTGCGTATCATGTTTGCATTCGATGTGTCTGCGGCTTTATATCTCAACGTGTTATTGTTAATCCTTTTATGAAAATTGATCGTCGACTGTGAATAACCGGAGAAAATTACGTGATTTTTTTGGTGCTCATGTGCCCAACAAGTCACCGTTCTGCACTGAGTTAAAGTAATAGAGAAGACATACCGTATACAAAGTTGAAGCTAGGTCTGACGTCACAGGGCCGAGTAAACATGGCGATAAAGCACGGGATGGATTGGGAACACTATTCTCTTCTTCTCAAATGTAAAATGAGGGCCGGGTAAAAATGGCGACTGGCTTCACTTTTATATGCTTGTAGCGCTTCCATAAACTTTTACCTCAGTGCTGTTCTGCGTATAGTTAAAAAAATGTTGGAAATATAAGTTAATAGCCGGTATTGGGGAATTGAAAATCCTCGACTGATCGATCAACGACCTCTGCACCTTCGTGAAGCAGTATCAAAATGTGATGCCAGTGACATAAATGTAGTTTCATTTAATTTTTATTCAATTTCAAAATGGTATCTCGACATTTATGACACCCTGTATATCCAAAAGTAGTTGTGTTCTTTAACAATTTTTACGTTCATGTGAACTATAAATTTAAAAGCTTTTATTTAACTTTACTTGTTGTATGTACAATGTTTGTGTCTGCAGTCTGTCTGTCTTTCTGCTACAAAACTTCGACTAGTGCTAATTGAGCTATAAGAGCTTTAAAATTTTGTACACGTGTATAAGTTTCTTGACAATGCAATAATCTAATATAGTTCTAAGTTTAATATGGCGGACGCCCCCAAGATAGTGGATTACCTTTTTCTTCACAACCCCCTTGATATGGGTATCAAATGAAAGGGCTTTACGAGTAGAATATTCAATACGATGAACTATGTGACATTATTCTTAACTCAATATGGCGGATTACCAGTTTTCCTTATAACCCCCTTGATATGGGTATCAAATGAAAGGGTTTGACGAGTAAAATACGATAAGCTATGTGACGTTATTCTAAAGATTAATGTAAAAAATAAAATTTAAAAAAAATTTATAAGAAAAGTTTTTATTTGAAAAAATGTACTAAAAAGTAAAAAATAATTTTCATACATCTAGAAACTAAAAGCTTTGGGTCGATTAATTGACTAAAGTAACTATTTTCTCTAAATCAGTTAGCAACCCTGACTACAAGATGAATAATAATATTCTAGACTACCGTGTCCGACAACTCATGTGTATACGATATCATGTTGCAATTCGTTGATTCGCGAATGCCGAATACGTGTTCTATTGTATAAAAAATTAAAACTAAAAACTTAAACACAGCAAAATTATTTGCAAGTTTATCAAATTACAAAATTGTTATCTAAACTTACAATTATTTATGTCGTGGAAATAGGCGGGATTGGAGGGGGGCAATTGGGAGATTTGACCCTATGTTAAAAGAAAACCTGAAAATGTGCGTATGTTAGTTTTTTTTATTGATAGAAAATTATCATTTGTTGAAATCTCGCCTATGATCGTGGATTGTTACGATTTGGATATAAACAAGGGAATCATTGGCAATGACTCAATGCACGACCCAAATTAGACAAAAAACATTTGGAGTATATCTACAAGTAATTCAAGAATTACAAGGCGCGGCTGTGTGTAAACGGTTTTACCGAATTTTATATAGGACTATATTATTTCAACTGGGTGCCTCTAGCTCTTCCTGAGAAGTCTTGACGAACGGACAGACAACAAAGTGATCCTATATAAACGTTCCGTTTTTTTTTTCATTCTGAGGTACGGAACCCTAAAAACACACTTATTTTATTTAAGATTTTAAATTTTACTTTTAGAATCCTCGCCTAAATCCAATTTTTATCGTGCATAATTCATGCGCGAATTCTAAATAGTATAAAACAAAGTCGCTCTCTGCCTCTGTCTGTTTCTCCGCTTACTTCTTCTAAACCACGCAACGGATTTTGAAACGGTTTTCACTAATAGAAAGAGCGATAAACGAGGAAAGTTTTGTATAAAATGGCTGAACTATGACGGTGTTTTGTCAAAAAAAACTGTTTTCGTACGCTTACATGGCTAACGCTGGCCAAATCTTTAGAGAATAGAGATACATCAAAACAATGTACGAAAAAATTGTAGGTCTTAAAAACCGCTATTAAATCATAATTTCATACAACCCGGGCGTATCAAATTGCCAATTTCTTTCCCGGACATTCTGTATCGGAGCAAATATCCCAGATACACGGCGAGCTTTGTGTACGGAAAGATCAGTGGAGTGCAGTGTTAGGAAATTAGTACATCCACGCATACATACGTTACGTACAATAATTAAAATAACCTTCGTATACCGTGTGTTCAAAATAACTTGTGTATACCGGGTGTCTAATCTATTGGTGAACTATTTTAATATTTACGCATATGTGCCTACTCTTATTATTTGATTTTCTTAAAATAGATCTAATTTGCGTTGTTGTATTTTTGCCCTCAATTTCGCTCATATAAAAGTTGATTAGATTAATAATGTATCGAAAGGACTAACTGGTACGAATAGATACAGTTAGAACCACAAAAATTCGGAAAAAGCTTTCTCTCGTCTTAAGACCACTAATTGTCATAATCAATTTATAATAATAAATTGAAAATTCAAATAGACACTGCAAAATATACATCTGCAGTTATCAGATTATAAATTGAAACTGGAGGTTTCTAATAGACAGACCCCCGTTAATTTACATGTTTTAATAAAAAAAAATGTTCAAATAGATTTTAATTACTTATATTGTGTCTTAATTTATTGTATATAATTAACTAATTTTTTCAATTTTAAATATTTTGTACTTGATTAATATAGATACAAATATGGAAGTGAATACCACACGAAACAATAAAGGAATAGAACCGGTACGCGACAACTAAGGCCGTCCAGTTCCTAGAACTTCAGTATCATGCACATAATATTTTACAAATTTGTAGCATACTCCTAGATTATAATACAGAATTGTACATAATATTATATGCATATAGTCATAACATATGCACCTACAAGTTACTGGCACATTAATGTGTAAAGAAATACACACAAAAAATGTAAAACGAGCGAACGTTTGTTTCAAATAATCATAATAAATATTAGAAATCGTGTCCATCGTGATTATAATAAAATTAAGAAAAATCGCAGGACAGTGGACAAAATATTTGATTAATCAAGATTAAGTATACTGAATGTTTCTATAAATCTGAATTTATACTAAAGCCAACCATAGATATATGTTCCGCTTCCACCTGCATATAATTCAAAACCGTCCGTGGATGTCAGGAGAATGCGTAGTGAAATTTTTATCCAACAGGCGTCTCATTAAATATTAGTCAGTTGTTCCAACAAAATTCTGAACAGTTTGTATACAATCAGAAAAAATTGCGGATAGTGCGCATTAATTCCTGCGGTCATGTCAAACTGTGGTCGTGCACATGACCCTGAATTGCAGTTGTTAGTAGTTAGAAATAATTGGTTAACTTTATGAAAAAAAAAAAAAATTACGGCTGAAAGAATTATGCATGCAATTATTTTTGAAAATTATATTAATGTTAATAAATCCTTTCCTAGTGCACCTCTACACCCTGTAAGAAACATAACTTCCAAATTTCATGCTTTCATCTTCAGTGGTTTAGGCTGTGCAATGCAATCTCTTAGGGGTTGAATTTCGCAAAACCCCTTCTTAGTGGGTGCTTACGTCATAAAATGAACCTACTGTCCCTACCAAATTTCAAGTTTTTTAGTTTCAGCGGTTTGACCTGGGCGTTGTCTGTCAGTCAGTAACGGAACTGTTTTATACAGGGTGTCCCAAAATTGCTGGGACACAGAGCTACCACGTGTAGTAGAGGTCAAAATAAGTCGATTGGACCCAATTTATTTATATACCAAAATGTACCGTTTGCCCGTGAGAAGAGTTCAAAATTTACATAAAATTTTGTATATAATGAATTGTAGATTATAGACGCTCGACAACAGAGGTCATTAGCGTCTATTTTGTATATAAAATCTTGTATTACAATTTTATTAAACTTGTACCTATCTACTAGGAATATCTGTTAGCATTATTTAAGAAAACATTTTTTTCCTTCGGAACTATGCGGAATACGAAATTTTTACAAGAGTTATAAAATGAAGATAAAATATCAGTCTTCTCGCTAAAAAAATTGAAAACTGTATTATCACCCCTAAGAAAGTTCTGAAAAAATATCAGGGGATTAGGGTGGTTTTAACCCTTCTACAATTTCTTTTGGGTTTCTTTGATAACCGAAAGGAGAGTGATCCTCTAAAATGCACTTTTGTCAAATTTCATTCAATTTGTTTCACTCATTTCTGAACAGCGTACAAAAATGTGTTTTTTTATGTAAACTTGGAACTCTTCTCACGGGCAAACGGCACATTTTGGTATATAAATAAATTGGGTCCAATCAACTTATTTTGATCTCTACTACACGTGGTAGCTCTGTGTCCTAGCAATTTTGGGACACCCTGTATATAAAGAGGATAGATAGATACAGATGAGATAGTATAAAGAATAAAACAAATATTCTTTACATTGCATTAAATTTTTAGACTGATTTGGCTCAAAAGTTATCAAAATCGTGATTTTTCGAACATTAAAAAAATCATATCTCTGAAAATATCGAATTTATCGCAAAAAGTCATAAGGCATTTTTTGTTCGTATTTAGTCAATGAATACCGAGATGAATACGAAAACAATTTGTTCCGTTCAAAAATTTCATTATCTTGCAATTGTTTAAATAATTCCGTTTTAAACAATATGCCACAATGTGCCTCGTGGCAACATGCATTTTTTTAATCAGTACTACATACTAACGAGAATCGCTCAAAAAAAATTGGCCGAATAGTTTTTTATACTCATGCGCCAGTCATGCTGCACTACAGTGGAAATTACATATTAAAACTTGTCAGTTCGAGCATCTCTCTTCACGCGTGAGAATTGATTACGCACATCATTATTCCGCTAAATTTATTATGTATTCCACATTTTATTGTTACACAACAATAATATTGTGTTATAGTCTTTGAATCCACGCGTGGCTTCGCTCGCGTTAATATTGATTTTGACAGAATAGGTACATACTTATCTTATCTGATCGTAGCCACAGTGGCGGACTAAGCCCGTCGGAGACCCGGGGCGGCAGAACTAAATGAGGCCCCTGGTCTGCTTAGAAACTGATGTATTTGTAGTGTAAATTTCGTAAAAAATGAATTATATAGATGTAATGGCTGACAAAAAAATCAAATATTTATAATAAACGTTGGTTATAGGTAGGTAACCTACCTACCTTTATATTTTGTATGCGTACGGGGCTCCAACTCCAAACTGCCTCTTACTTACTGAATATAATTTGGCCTTGTTTGGGATTTCATTCTCGAGATTTGGAGGCCCCCCGGAATCAGAGGCCGCCCCCTCCGCTCCCCTTAATCCGCAACTGCGTAGCCAGATAAAAATATAGGTTAAAATAGTTTGGATACCAGTAGGCAAAACAATAAACTTCAATTATGAAAAATATGTGGGCGATATCTCACTTCTAGTAATGCATACTAGTCGGGTTTTTTTTGTCTCTTTAATTCCTTTTTTAAGCTTTTTAGTTTTTCTATTGTGATCATTTTGTTACCCATTTTTTCCGATTTTGATTAACATTTGGTAACAACTTAAAATCTATAATTAACAACATAAAAGATTCCTGTGATACTCGGAAGATATTTGGGATCATTCTGGTACCTTGGTTCTGACGTTTAGTCTAGGATCAAATGCATTAGAGTGCAATAGCATTTCCCACTCACTGCACCAGAGGCGTAGCTAGGTAACCAAAGGCCTTCGTGCAAAAAAAAATTGAGCCCTCCCTAACTAAACTGTTTAGGTTTAGAAATATTTGGGAATGGGCCAAAACTACTTGTAGAAGGCTGACTAAAAAATTTGTCAATTTTGGGTAATTTTTGTTTACTATCTTCTCTTTCCTGGCGTTGTTTGCGCTTAAACGCACCAGTAGGTTTCTTTTTTTATCCATAATTTTAGTTCTCTAATTTATGCAAAATTAATCAATAGATGGCGGTAGCAAACCTATACTATAATATACTAAAGAATAGCATTTCTCAAGTAAAAATATCTTTCTTGTGTATACTGGAACTCGAATACATTTAATTATTTTTTCAAGTAACAGTTTACAGAAAAAAATTTTGAATTGAAAATAATATAAAGTTTTATATAAAAGGTTTTTGTTGCAATAAAGTTTTAATTTATTTAACGGATTATTTTTATAGACCGTTTTCTTATTGCCAACTCGCTAAATGTGACGGTGAATCTTTCAAGTTGGCATCACTGCACAAACAACAGAAAGAATACAAGGGAATTCCCCACAAGTTTCTGACAGAAGTCGGAACTTGTTGAGAATTCCCCTGTATTCTTTCAAATGAGTTGTCATGATTAAAGTCGTGTTGCAACCCATTTTATTTACATTCTGAAGATGGGAGAATTTTTCGCTAGTTCAATATGAGGTTTGATGGTCAGTGTCCGAGGGGCCCCTGAGCTTGGGGACCCCGGTGCACGGCGCCGTCTAGCTCTATGGTATCTACGACACTGCAATGCACTTTAATAAACTGAATGTATTTCCATCGTTTGTTATCGGGTGATGATAACGAAAGATAAATATGTATTCAGATCACAAAATTAGTGCAATGAGAGGTAAACGCTCTCAGAGATACTATTATATAAACAGTACGGCGAAGAACATTACTCTACTTGGCGTTTCCATAGTTCGGGCGAAGGCTCAATATTCACATACAACGACACTGGTCGTACGACGTCCGTACGAATGATACCGCAACAACTAGTGAAACATAAGTGTAATGTGATTATTCACACTAGAAGTCGTACGACTTTTATCGTATGACGTTCGGCGAGCGCAGCCGGACAAATCGATACGACGTGCGACAACCTTTCGATGATGCAATCCAATGACCAATTTTGTGAATCACACTACGCTGCTCGCTCCACACGGAACGCCTTATTGCACCAGTCATCTTGTACAGGTGGAATCCGACTCCACATTCTTGTATTTTGGCGTTGAATAGTCTTCTTCAGTAGTGCTAACAATTCAAACGATTAAATAGACATTCAAAGATAGTTATTAAATTTATTTCCCTCATCTCGCCTTTGATTGATGGTATACCTTATACACCCAATGCAGATTTTCATGTCGTCTTCACTTTTCCTTTCGGCATCAATGAAAATACCACAGGACACAGAGTGACACTGCTACTTCAGTAAAACTATGACTATCTATGACTGAGACCTCCAGCAAAATCGGATGCAGGTCGCTGTAATATGAACAGCAGTAATAATTGTAGATAGAAGAACAGTACAGTATTGATTGTCGTACAACCAGTGTTGTTGTGTGTGAACTAGCACTATGAAAAGGGAGTTTTCTTTTTCTTTTTGGTATAAAGTTCGGTCCTGATATTATTCCCATAACTGCTTCTCTAATAATAATAGATACAATAGTCTTTAAGCATGATATGAAAACATTCGCTTGGTTAAAGTTTACAGTGACAATGAATAATATTCCTACACGCCTGCATAATGTCTGTATAAAGTATGGTGCATGTAGGGGGTCAGCGGGTCATAATGAATAGGGAGATAAATGACTATTAATTTTGCTTGACCCGTTTCCTTGTAAATCAGCAATAAGTACCACACGCACACAAATATATCTACACCTAAAACATGTGTATGTGTGTGTTCTTGCTTGTTCTATTCATCTTCAAACAACTTACAAAATTTGGAAAGATTCCAAGTTTTAGAAACATTCAATTTTCCGACAATCAATTATAAAACACAAAACAGTTTTCTAAAGTCGTCGGAAACCAAAGTTTCACGCTCGTATTAAAAACCCTCGTAAATAAATTACTCTTCGATATTCGACAGAAATTTTATTGCAGTAATATTTTGATTTTTCAATTACTACTTTGTGGTTAAATCATATCCATTATCAAAGAGTCATTTTGTAATTAACGTGATTTTAACGATCTTTTCGCAGATGTCGACTCGTCTGAATCACTATAAATGTGAAACATAATTTTACAGACTCCCATTTAACTCCCATTTAACATCTTAGTAAATACATTAGACAACTCATAACGATTGTTGTCTTTTGTTTTTTTAAATATTAGATAGCTATTCACCTCTGATTTCTAAATAAGTGATATACGTTTTTTAGGTTTCATTAGGCTTCCCACAATGATTGAAGAAAGTAATTCACAACAAAATGCCATCTTTGCAAATTGCAGTCCAACAAATTAGTGCAAGGTTTGTATATTTTGCGCAAGCGAATACGAAACGTAGTTTTTGTGCCACTTGTTCGAAGCGATGTATGAGCCCTGTATTCGGAATACGATGACGTGATCATTCCCTAGAATCATCTATATATTCTATAGTCTATATATTAAGTAGAGATCATCGCTATTTAGTCCCGCGTGGTTTATCAATATGTTACCGTGAGGCGTGAAGAGTTGGCGGAAGTGTAGTTAGCAGATTAAATAATAATAATTACATAGATAATTAATCTGTGTAGTTTTTGAAGTGAAAACTTCTTTAGGCGCACTGTACACCGTGCCTACTTTTTCATGGGCAGTAAATATTCGTCAGGCTCCGAGGTGAAACCCTCATTCGGGTAAACTTGGGTGAGCCGAGTTAAGCCGAGCGAGGGAGAAACAGTCAGCTGTACGTCACTGCCGTGCCCGGCTGTGTTTTTTAACTATGGTAGTCAGAATAGCTTTGGAAGCGGTTAATGTTGATTTTTTGATACAGTACAATATATTATACAACGATGGTCATTATGCCATGTTTTGTTGAATTATTGAATACTGATTCAATAGAACAGATAGCCATTTAGTTTTCATTTGAGCCTACGGTTTCGAGCACACACAATTTTTTGGAGTTTACTCCTTAAGAATCGATTTTCATATAAGGCGCCCGCTATGGAAATTTTATGAGGGATAAAATTTACATAAGTGTTAACTAAAAAGCGTTACATTTTCTGCGCACCTTTCAATGTATATGTATACTTGTATACAGCGGACGTGTACAAGGTATGCTGCGCGACAGCTGACGCATGTAAGTATGTATGTTTGCCTACTTTAAGGACTAAACTCCAGTCGTGCGTCGGACTCGGAACTGACACACACACTTTTTTTTGCAAATATAAATCGATTTGGAAATGTAATATAAGTATTGTGATATTGTGTAGTTTACAGTATTTAAACTTTTTTCAACATCGTTTTTGTATTTTCATAAATAATTCCGTAAAGTCTTTGAAACGTGTGGAACATGTCAATTATTTTAAAAATAAACATAAAATTGCCACCACTGACATAATAAATTAGAAATGAAAAAAAGGAAAACGCTATCTAAAATACCCCCCCCCCCCTAACTTTACTGATATTTTTGAATGTTTTTTTCTGATATAAAATTTCTGAGAAATAATATAATCTGGCAAGGCAAGTGAACATCTTAGCAGAAGCCGTGGGGATATTATGTTTGAATGATATAGTCCATTGGTTCCTGGTTGAATAGCAATTTACTAAACAATTTTCTGCTTGCGCAATCACAATATTTGTCAAGCATCGACCTCTAAGTATGTCTTGATATTCATTAAGTATTTTCACATGTTTTTAGACAAGAAAATAATTGCGCAATTACGTTTGACTGTTTACGGGCCCCTTTAGAGATGTTATGTTGGTTTCAAGCAAATCGTAAGTAAAGGTATAGCAGCGTTCCATCTATGTTTTTACGGCTTTACAATATCTATGTTTTGACTTCGCTCGTTTCACAAACCGCGGCCAGTCAGCTAGAGTTACAATACCTCCTCCCATTCCTCCACATCCCTCTCTCAGTAAAAACGATATAAGTACGAAGTACTCAGTATACAGTACAAGTGCGTACAGATTATTTACGCACCGGACTGTACCAGTACCCACAATAACAACACGCATTCTTAAATTGTCGGAATAACTGCGTTCAAATAAAGTCGGTCGTAAAATAGTGAACGACATCTTGGACTTCTCTCTTTCTTTAAATGCGCTCTATTATATGAGTATGACAGGGATGGACAATATTTTTTAATTAACGTCGTCAACCGTAAACACTAGGTACGTCGTAAGTTAATTTTAAGTTAAATACAATTGAGTTTTTGATTTTGCATTAAATATGAAATCTTTTATTTGCGTTAAATGTTGACTCTTGTGATTTAGATGTTGATTCTTTATTTTGAATTAGATGTTGAATCCTTGGTTTTGAGTTAGATACTGATCCTTTATTTTAAATATATGTAATATTATGGATAGATACAATTGGGGTCAGGAAAAATTCCCGATGCGTTCAGGCCTGCAAGGACCCATTGTGCATCCCCGACAACTAAACTAGGTCTTGAACAGTTCTGGGCTCTCGTGAGAAGGCGCTCAGTTCATTTGTGATGGACCTGATGAATCTGTTGTTATACCCAAATGCTTGCGGATATTATCTAATTTACAGTGGGCCATGCGCATCAATTATTTAGTTTGTTTAATATTTGTTCGTAATTTGATATTTGGTTATATACAATACAAACTTCAGTTAGATAATTAGATAAGGTTACAATTAGATTTTAGAGCATACAATTTTTTACGGTAACTGGCTGTTGCTTTATATATATTATAAACGAGCATTCAAATAGGTAATATAATTAATCTTTCAAAGTATACTGATTACTGACAATAAATTATCTGAAACCATTAAAAAATCCTCAATTAAGATAACCGAGTAGAAGAAATCAATTTCCCAGCGAGAGGCAATAGGAAAAAGTGTTATGATATATATCCCTGAATCTCTTGAAGAGGGGTGGGTTCGTTGATATGAATACACTGAATATTAAAAAATAACTACAAAACACCAACAGTTTTTTCATCACAGTGACTCACATCGTGTAAGTCATAGTTTTTTTTTTACACTAATGACCTAAGTTGTCGACGCGTCTATAATTTACATTACCAACAGTTTTTATTATCTCCTGATTACGCTAACATGATTATCGAAACGTGCGCCAGGAAAAAGTATTAGAGTTTCGGTGTATTGTGACTATTTTTTAATATTCAATATCTACCCCCATGAAAACTAGAACCCATACACATAATAGACTACAGAAGTAATTTAAGTGCGAAATTTAAAATGGAGTCGAATGGCGTTCAAAAATGTATGGGGTTTAACAGAATATTCGTTATTATTCTCTTAAAACACATTTTTTTCCAAAACAATGGCTGTTTCATAAAAATAATTAAAAAATCCCGTCATTATTGGCTACAAAATTTTATTATTTCGTGTGAAATAATTTTTTATTTGAAATTCAAGATTTATAAAAAAACGAATGTCCTAACTTGATTCACTGATTCAGCCGAACTTCCTCGTTGACGTTTGTCGAGGTATAATTTAAGCAATTATAATTAGAAATTACGTTTGTTCTTTCCATTTGGAGTTGGAAAAATGTTTTGAAGTCGTCTGAGTTACGCTAGATCAAGCGAAGGTACGCTAAAAGTATAAAAAAAATGTTTTCACCAATTAGGTATTGGATATCTAAGTATTATTTTAGCTTTTTCTTCAGTCGGAAATGTAAACTTTTTGCAGTCATAATTTTCATTATAACTGCAGTCAGGTACAAAACACCACCCCATAACAAATTGTTTTAATTAATAACGACGACAACGTGTTTAAAAAAACGAGGTTATGTCAGTAGAATGAATGAAACTTGACAGTTGTCCTGCCAAGGCGACAAGAAAGACATTCAAATTCAATTCAGAACGTACGTTTCTAGTTAGAGGAAGACAGTTGCGACTCCGCCACGCCTTCCTTTCCTAATCTATTGCATTAATATAATATTGACGTACAAAGCTATCACTAAAATAATTTATGAGTATTGTAGTGGAATCAAGGAGTCGGACGGAAACCGAACATTTTGCTAGAGTTATAAGATCACCTGCCCCCACCGTTTTCGAAGGTGCTGAACACGATAAAAATAGTGGAAAAAGTTTGTACCTATTCGGTATACCCCTAAAACGGCTAAAAACCACCCCTTTTTGCTGTATTTCTGCACAGACTCCTGCGGTTGACGCCAAAATTCGTTTACTTTTCATCAGTTTGAGGTGAATGGTGAAGGTTGGCACCGGTTAAGACAACGTGATCACCCTCGGGGGTTGATTCTACCTTCCCAGAGGGTTGAAATTTTAACTTTCCCCTCTCACGCTAAAAGTTATGCACTCCCCCTTCCCACCGTAAATCGGGTTTTTTTTTGGCTGTTTGAGGGGGTAGGAAGGGTAGAACTCGGCTAATGGTATTTTTATTGTGACCAGAACCCTCGAAAACGGGAGAGTGCTTAACTTTTAGCGCGAGAGGAGAAAGTTGAAATTTCAACCCCCTGGGTGGATAGAATCAACCCCGATGTCCTACCCGGTGCCAACCTTCGCCACTCACTTCAAACTGATGAAAAGTAATAGAATTTTGGCGTTAACCCAGGCGTCTGTGCAGAAATACTGCAAAAAGGGATGGTTTTTGGCCATTTTAGAGATAGCGAATGGCTAAACACTTTTTCTACTATTTTTACCGTGTTCAGCACCCTCGAAAACTGTGGAGGTAGGTGCTCTTGTAACTCTAGTAAAATGTTCGGATTTTGAACCAAAATCCCGACTCCTTGATTCCGCTATAGTGTGAGTTAAGACTTTCTAAGATAAAATATTATGTATCTTCCATATTATAATATATATTTCCAAACATTGTTCATATTGTGGGCGATTTAACAATATCTCCTAAAATTACAAATTCTACAGTAGGTAATGACAAAAATGATTAGGCATTGCCGCATTATAGTAAAAGATTAATTGTATCAATAATGTTTTTGGCAGATAAGTTACCAATATTGTACATAACGAGTTAACTAGAATTTCATAGAAATTTGATATAACAAAGTCTGACTTCTGGCGATATGATACTTCTGTCTAATATATAACTAATATAGAAAATTAGCTAAATGTAGTTACGTACATGCATCATTACTCAATGCATCATATGCATGGCTTGTAAGTTTATAATATATGCGCTTATTTTCCAAATTGGCCATTCGGTCATAAATTATGATTTGTTTTTTAAAAAGCTGTTTTAAGTCCTTTGACTCCATTCTATCCTAACGAGAATACATACGTGGTACACCGTTTCTGAAAACCATATATGTATATATCCTTACGGGGATACATCTATGTATTCATTTGTGTCCTCTCTGGTGAATGCTAGGTTATAGGCGCAGAGTTGTTGTCAAGAGTTTGGGCTATACCAATTTTAAAATCATGAAAACTTAAAAGTTTTAAATTTCGTAATTTATTTTATTTGTTCTGCATTTTTGAGTTTATAAAATAAGAAAGTTTCTCTTATTGAATGTGTTTATTTTATTCTAAAAGAATACAATTTATAAAACTGCAGATAAAGTTCGTACGCGAAGGCCGCTGTACCCTATCTAAGCTGAGTTGCACGCGCAGCCAGCGCTAGTTTACCAGGAGCATGACGCGTACTGAATCGACTCGGTTCATCGCGGAATAGCACACAACAATAATTTGACACTTTTAGAATACACGATGATAAACGAAAACTTATTGCGTTGGATTGGTTCGTCGCATAGCCGATTCGATGCAGTGCAATTAGAGTTATCATCTATTCTTGTTTGTGACATTTTAGGCCGAACCAAGTAGATTTGGTATAGGCATTATAGCTTTGATTCGAAGCACACAAAATAAGAGTTTCTAAAAAATAACAAAATAATGACATAACTTTAAAGATGTATCACGTATCTTATCAATTCATGAAACACAAGCACGGCAGATTATAATATATGTCAATATTTTTTGGAATACCGGAAGTGGTGTACCGTTGGGTAAATTTCCGATTGAAAAGTTCGGAACTGCAACGTTATTATCACCCATCATCATCAGTAGATTCGTCACCTGCACCGTTAGCAACCGGTTTTAATTTTGAATAAATTATGCAGCACAAACTGCTAATTGCCAGCAATATTCATTTTGATTTTTTAGACGACATTTAGTGAAAACATTCTAGAGATATCTATACTTCAATTTTATAGACTAAATAATATTTACTAGTGAACCTTGTGCAAGAATAACCTTAAGGAAAAAATTAATAAACATCAATATTGTGGATTTTCGTGATTCTTGTGTCAAATTACAATTTGAGATTTATCTCAGATTTCTAATGTCACAGATTTACCTAAATTAAATATAGATATTTTGACATTTTCGTTCACAGTTTATTAGCAATTTTTTTACTGGGCTTAAAAATAGTCAAGATGTTGTTATTATATTATGGTGTTTTCATAGCATGTCTATTAAACTTCCAGCTCTCTGAGGGCCTGTGAAATACGCTCTTTGGACTTAGGACGGCGACATAGTGATAGCGTAGTGTTTTGTAATCAAAGAAGGATGATTCGTCACAGAAGATATAAATCAAGGCCACGTCTTTAATTGCTGGTAAAAGATTCCGCGATCAACATAAAAATAAACAATTTTGGCCAGCCCTTACGCAGAGCTCACGGACTTTAGTATAATAATAATATGTAGCTCGGATAAATTTATTGTCCCCGTTGGCCGCTTGTGTTTATAAACAAACAATGATACAATATACATACTAAAAACTATAAAATGTCACCCAAAACCGACTGAGATTGCTCTGCACCCATAACCATATCACCACAATAATACGAACACTCCAAAGTCTAAATCAGTGACTTTTTTTGTGAAACTTACGTCGTAAATGTTTAATACGTCAAATGCTTTAAATTTTTAAATAACAGCGAAACTTTTGTTACAGAGCTGGATTTATTTAATGCAGAACATTTTTAAAATATATTTTTATCTTAATTAGTTGAATATCCTTTGTTGGAAGAAGAATAGTAAAATATTATGTATAGATATTATGTAGTATTAGAAATACCTTGTATTTTTTGATGTCCGTCTTGTGACTTCCTGTCACAAGACGGACATCAAAAAATACAAGGTATTTCTAATACTTCATAGTATTCATATAGTGACTTGGAGACCCAACACTCTAAAAATGTATCATTATGTATAGGCATGGCAAATTGAAAATGAATTGGTAATGTTTTGTGGAAATTTAAAATTGTTTAAAGTGCTTTTAAGTTTCATTATATTTTCATGTAGTTCTGTACTTTTAAAGTATGTAACAGAAAACTTAATTTTCAGCCCCATTCAATTTAGTACCGAATTAATTATCGCAAAATCAATTATTCTAATTTTTAACAATCAACAATTCTGTAAAAAGCTTATATTGCACATGCAAGTAATACCTACTTACGAAATATTATACTATGTTTTAGATAAACATGCACGATGCACCGGTAAATGAACAATGCAATATATAAACGTATTTTCCTAGAAAATTACCAAATATATAAATATGTATACAAGTGTACCTATACATTATAGTTTAACAGATAAATATATATAAATTAACAAAAATTATTTTCCTCTAGAACAAGAAAAGATATATTATCTAATAGTTTAAACTTTAAAAATAGTCCTTTCAATAAAATTAAAAATTCAGGGACAAAGTATAAGTACGGTATAATTAATCTGTCCAAGTGTTTTAACAGTACACTGTACAAGGTGTCTTATTTTCAGAAAGCAGGATTAACCACGTACCTATATGTGTGTGTGTAGTTTGTTACCACTCAGTTCCGTAACGGCTGAACGGATTTCATGTATAATATACATGAAAATCCGTTCAGACACACATTTGAAGTCAAAATTTGAAGACGTGGAGCTAAATGATCTCTATAGAAAATACCTTGCCGAAGAAAAAAAAAATAAAACAAGCCGTGAGGTGGGTCGTTTATTAGGACTAAAGTGCGACCCTTGAGGTCCACACGACGAACTTCCCAGTTTGATAAATATTTAATAATAATAATTAAATTAGATATTACACAGAAAAGTAATCATTTTAATCATTAAAACATCAATAATTAAAAAAAAAAAAAAAAAAAAAAAAACGGCTGAACCGATTTTTATAAAATTTATGTCGGATCAAAATGACGTTAACACGCCTCGATTGACACCCTTACGAAGTCGATATAATTTTTTATTCGCGAGATATTGTGTAAAATCTACTTTTTTGGAGGTTATTTGGTTAAGAAAAAAGAACGGCTGAACCGATTTTAAAAAAATTCCTTTCAGATCATATTTACGTTAATACGCGTCGATTGGCACCCCAACGTAGTCGATATCATTTTTCGTTCTCGAGATTTCGTCTTAGAAAGAAATTGACACATACATACGTACGTACGTACGTACGTACGTACATACGTACACACACACACCACACACAGACATCTTTCTAAAAGTAGTGTAAAAATAGTGTAGTGACCTTGAAACATAAAATTTTTTTTTCCTTTTTGATTTCGATTTTCGGACCCATTACAATAACTTCCAATGGGAAGTTAATAAACCGTATCATTATTATTTTTTCACAACTACCTATTATATTAGGCCCGCGACTTCATTAATATCCCAAATTTTAGCCCGCAACTTTCCAAAGGTTGCCCATACCTGATGTTGAATTGATGTCGGACGAATGATTGCCCGTGAATTTTATCATTCTCGCGCATGAAATTTAAATAAAAATAAAAACAATAATAAGGGCGACCGCACACCAGAAGAGCAAACCTGTGTTAAAATGCCATCTGACGAAGAGGTTTCAGTTAGCACGTGGTATGCTTTACAAAATTTGGAAAATAAAGAAAAAAGAAATTATGGCTTCACCCATTAAATAAAAAACGGAACATTCATAACGTAATTGTATTTTTATTACATGAATTGTATTCAGACGAAAGTAAATTTAAAAATTAGACACGTCTAAATACCGAAACTTTTGATTTCATTGTGCAACAAATAGGATAAGAAACTAGAAAAAAAATATTTCTCCTGAAGAAAGGCTTCAATAATTTAAGTTGTCTAGTTGTGATTAATAAAAAATGGAGACACTTCAGACGGCATCAGTCATAACTAATGGTGACTAAAGCAAACAATAAGTTTTATTTTGTCGTGTGTTATTAGTGTGCGCGTGAAATGTAATTTCCTATGTTGCATTTTTTGCAAAATTGCTTTAAACTGTTTTAAGCTGTCTAACAATTTTTGCTCTTCTAGTGTGCGATCTCCCTCTATGCGTCTATATTACATTCTCCAAAATGTAAAGTTATGTAATAAAAGTAGATGATTAAACGAGATGAATATATAAAGAATTTCTTATAGAGATCCATGAAAAATGTAATTTATATACAGGACACAGATCAATGTGCTTAATTGATTTCTTTTATGGCATGCGTTTCTCTGATACAGTAGCCTGTTTGTTAAATTGTCGCTCATTAAGTCAGCCTACCGTCCCTTATTTCCTTTCCATCCTACACGTTACTGTTTTCAACCTTTGCAAGCCCCATAGTAAGACACTGTGTTAAGTTAAATCTCATTAGTTTGGCTTGGAGTTTGGACTAAGAAGAAATAAAGAGAAGGGGTTCATGTTTAGTTAGTGTTAAATCTTCCCCAACAGTCCCGTAGGCCGCAAAGAAAGTCTACTGTAAGTAATACCTAGTAACTTGTGAACTACGTTTAGAAAGTATTTTGAGTCTTTGGTAATGTTTGATTATATTTTATCTTTTCATCTAGTTTTGAAAATAATTTTGTATCCGAATCTTAAGACACATTCACACATTCTGCATAGTAGTGTTGTATATAGCAAAGTTATATAACATAATATGTTACAGAAATTTCGATTAAAATCAACAAAAGTGTGTTTTCGACCAGTTAAAGTAATATTTTGTCGGTTAAGTGACCGGTAAGATCAAAACATGTTATAGAATATCGTTTTATTAAATGCTACGGATATAATGTTTTAGGGGACCACTTCTCCCACATTTGAGGTAAAGCCGACTTTGTGATTTTACCTCAAGGCGTGACCGTCCTGAATATGTATTCAAAATTTGAGCAAAATCTATTCAGTGCTGTGAGTTCTATATAGGTGCGGCCACAGACAGACAATATCAACAGACACAATATATAGATGACAGAACTACATAAAAAGCACGTTTTTTGGGTTCAGAGGACTTGAAGATGTGTAAATTCACCAAAAACACAAAGTTCTATTTGGTATAATATACCATGGATAGATAAGGTCCAATAAAAAAAATTTGTCTGGGTTTGGGTTATCAACTTACATAATATATTATGTCAATTTCATTATTCGTATTTGTAATTTAGGAGCTAGAATGCTATGACAGGGAGACAGAATAATAAGAATAATAATAGGGTTCGACCCATTGGGTACCGAACTCTAAAAAACAGGTCAAAGGAAAAAAATAAGATTTTTCGACATAAGAATCAAAGAAAATAATTTGATCGTGTTAAAAGCGAAGTTTCTTTGCCACTCTTCAATATCGATTTTTCTTGAGGCATTAATATTCGTTAAAAAATATTGATGTCCAACAGTCAATTTCTGCGAGGCCCTATATATTTAGGGTTCTTGTACCGGAGGTAAAGTACATTCACATCTTGCTCAGGACGTCAGTATCACCATCGGTGGTATAACTCGCAGCTCAGAATTACTGGGCTCACTCGACCAGAATCTCTCGCTATTTCCATCGGTATTATGTTGTAATGATGTAGTCTTGAGTCAATCACATCTCAAACACAACACACCAGTCGCACATCCTCAGTTAAGTCACTCGTGAGTAGTGAGTACACACCACATTCCGCTACTCTTCCTTGTCACACAAGAACACAAATCCAACAGCAGAGATACCTATGCGTTGTACAGACGATTCACTAATAGATTTATCAACTTCAATCGAATTTAGAACAGATATTACAAATTCATTTTAGGGTTCCGTATCTCTGAATGGAGCCCTATTACTGAGCCTACGATGTCTGTCTATCCGTCCGCCCGTCTGTCACAAGGCTCTGTCTCACAAACGGTAAGAGATAACTAGTTGAAATTTTCACAGACTGTGAGTTGTTGTGGCATGAATCCTGGCAAATAATAATTAAAATTAAATAGTCAATTAATTTTAATAACTTAATGTTTCTTATTTTACTACAACACTAACTCCTGCCTTACTTATATACTGTTGTATAGAGCGTCTAACATCATCGTTCGACTGGACCAGTTTGGTAGAGCGTTCGACTGAAATTCTAAAGATACCTAGTTCGACCCCTGGTTTAATATGGAAAATTTTTTTACCCTAAGTACCTATCTAACTCATTTTTATTATTGCACGGTGCGCGAATCTGACTCGCACTAGACCGGTTTTTATACTTTTATGTAGATTTTATAAAACTGAAATTAATACAGCTGAATGTGTTACTTATAGTTAATTGACACTTCTTAAAGATAAAAATTCTGGATTATAAACGCTCAACAATTAAGGCTATAGTGTCTATAAATAGAGACACTTCTTAAAGATGTGTACATGCATCTCTCTTGAATTTTGCGTTCCGGTCATTATGCTCCTTTTGTGAATATTAAAATGTAGATTTTGACAGGAACCTTATTTTAACCAAATCGTAAAAACTAAGTTTGGATATTAATTATTTAGATAGAATCATAGAGGCAAATGTCATCAAAACTAGTCTAGCCGTTTTCAAGTGATGCTGATGAACAGACAAAGAAAATTTTAGAAACCTGTATTCTCATCTAGATATCATACAAAATACTAAAAAAAAGAAATTGGGAGGAAACGAAATTACAGAAATAATATGTCCCGTTATTATTTAATTCACTGGATTTTCAGAAGTACCCTCCTTACCTAAATTAAGTATACATAGATAGAAAATTTAGTGGAGAGTAAAAAATTTTTTTTTGCCGTACCCACTATAAAATAGCTATTTTACATGCATCGATGTATACATGGAATGGGTCAGTTAGCAGGCAGGTGTGTTGAAAGTATTTTCAAAACACACTATAGTGTGATAAGCAAACATTTTTCATAGTGATTTATATATTTATTTACTGTGCGTGGGCTCTGCGATAACTACTCATGGCCTACTAAAAAAGTGAATTTGGCGACGCAAATGAACTGCCTAAATTTTTTGAAAATTCTGAAAATGAAGTGAAAAGTAATTATTTTATAGTGGGATATATAAAAAAATATCATATTATTTTTCTCGTGCGTAATGATATTTATGATTCGTGTGGCTGTTAAAACTCGTTAAATCGCTCGTTTTAACATACTGTCACTTACTCGTCAGTAATATACCTCATTACGACACTAGAAATACAATCTAGTATTAAGGAACTAGTGTCTAGTTTGGTGTAGTTTATAGACTTTAGGAGATATATTGTGCCAACAAAAAGCCACGAATTTAACTTTTTGCACTAAACGGATTTACACAGCGGTCAGCAGGAAATACCATAATTAAGACAAATTCAAATTTTGTCTTTTAGTATACCTACGCTTATGTATTAATCCATTCTATCAATACAATAATTACTTATGTTAAATTTAAGCACTGAATTGTCAATCCATGGGTGACGAAATATGTAATAATAATTTATATTAGTAATCGTGTCCATCGTGATTATAATAAAATTAAGAAAAATCGCAGGATAGTGGACAAAATATTTGATTTATTAAATTAAATGTACGACGTTTCGTCTATAGATTTAGACTTTTTCAAGTACATACATAAAAATAACAATATTTATGAAAATTAATATTAATTACTAACCATAGCAGGTTAGTAATTAGTGTGGAAATCAGCTTAAAGCTGGTTTTCATTCGTCCGTTTACATTTTGAACATCATGTTTTAGTATTACTGATAACCAATTATAAGTGGTACGGCTTTGTGACAGATGTTCTAATAGTTTCAATTAAAATGCCATCGAATATAAACATAAAATCGAAGCGAAATGTTACAATTACCACAAAACACCAAACCATAACAAACACTCTTGACGTACGTTTCGCCAACCAAGTTGGCATCATCAGGAGATGATTAAATCATCTCCTGATGATGCCAACTTGGTTGGCGAAACGTACGTCGAGAGTGTTTGTTATGGTTTGGTGTTTTGTGGTAATTGTAACATTTCGTATCTTTACACCAAAGGTTCCACCATTTTTTATTGATAAAATCGAAGGATAGTCGTGGATTGTGAAAAACGATTGAAAAGTTATTGTATTTTAAACATTTTTCACATAAAATGTATGTGATTTCTTGCGCTTGAAAAGGCAAAAATATATGACTAGTATTTATGAGCAATTCTGTATACTGTGTAAGCCGTTGATCACAATGGCCGATGATGAAGAAGCGTCCTCATTATAAAAACGCTGCAGTTCATAATATACTGAGCCTATAGAAATAGATAGAATAGTTTTCTGTAGCGAGCGAGTATATTCTGACAAGTCGCGTTTATTTTTAAATTGTAGCCACTTCCTTCTGAACACATCCTGGTTCACTTTTGTTCGTGAATTTCTCTCAATTACTGTCGTTTCCATATTATTATGTATTAATTTACACATAATTATTCAGCAAAAGGAAACACAAAATCCAAGTTTCCACAAAGAGTTCTATTAATATTAATTCTGACCGGTTTCGTATGTCCTGCTGTGTGGTAAAAAAAATCGTCATATTTATGTCTAGACCTGAGTTTGAACGCCGACAAAACAAAATAGAATAAATTAAATGGATTTGTATGCGGAATGCTGAATTTAACAATTGCACATGGACATTCCCAATTCTTTTTTTATAAGCTCTATAGCTTTATAAAGGTAGTTTTGTGCTATCTGATACGGGTCGGCACCGCACCCACACACATTTTTAGTGTATTTATGTAATAGTCTGTGCTGATACAATCCGCTTAAAATAAACACGCCTTATACAAATAGTAAACAATTCATTACGGTGCCCCCGGTGTTTCAATGGTGAGTATTATTGACGTAATCGTCGTGAAAAACAAATGATCGATGGAATTTGCGTTCATGAAAGTGTTAATTAGTTTAGAATTAATGTAAGATTATATACCTAAAAATAATTTATCAAACGACCGGATGAGAACACAAATATGCAGATAGTTATTTCGAATTTTGTAAAAATAAGTTAACGCGATTTATGTTTTTTGAGCCTTTGGATTTTCTGTACCATCAGCATAACTAAAAGAGGCGGGCTGTGGCCTCGTCTGCACATAAAAGCGAATATTATGCAATAATATAGAAACGCATACCGATTGATAAAAATTGTTTTATCAACATTGAATTCAGTCATTTTCTGTTCTGATGTGAGTTCAAATTGCTTTTTGCCTGATCCAAAATTAATGCATACTTACTAATACCTACTACTCTAATAATACGAAAGCCACTAGCCAGTAATGATTTTCATACGTCATAGTGCTGATGCACCGTTTTGGGGGAACAGAAAGAGGATACCGATCACATAATGTAACTCTGGTCAGTCGGCTCTATAATTTTTTTTGTCCACTCTTGCGAAAAAAATATACGTCTTATGTGTGTTTATAAGACTTGAAATTTGGACAGCTTTTCTTTATCATTAGTAAAATCTAGAAAAAAACTGACAGACTGTTTGGACGGGGCTAACTCCCTGACAGACGAACATTGTCTGTCAGTCCCGTCCAAACAGTCTGTCAGTTTTTTTCTAGACTTTACTAATGATAAAGAAAAGCTGTCCAAATTTCAAGTCTTATAAACACACATAAGTATATTTTTTTCGCAAGAGTGAACAAAAAAATATATGGGGTGGTTTTATCCCGCGTTTGGAATGACAGACCCCTTGTAGAGATATATATGAAAGTCATCTTTTAAAAAAAGTTCCAAGTCTTATATAAACACATAAAAAAGTGTTATCAGCTCTTAGTCTATAACTTGATATACGATCATTAATATGAATTCAAATTTAAAATATGGGTTACTTATTAACCGGGTACGTTCGAGTGAAAACCGATTTAATGCGAACTAAACTGCGGGTAAATAAAATTTATAGATTTAAAAAAGAATATCTAGAAAAACCTTTTCATTCATTACGGTTGGTGTAATCCCTTCTCCTTTCTTTGTAGTACATACTAAAGTTCGTCATGGCGTGGTAATAATACAAAATGGATGTGCAAATTTCCTATTTTACTTGGAAAATATTAACAAAAAGAAACCTGGCAGTTGTCGCGGATAGGTGAGTTTAGACTTTTGGAAAGCCACCACAAAAATACAGCAACTAGGGTTGCCCAAATTTTGTAAATGAAATATACCAATCCAGAGGCGTAACAGTTTGGTTGCCAAATTTACGTTTTCAAAAAAATAACAAAACGAAATTAATTAAGTACAAGAGAATGAAGTTTTATAGTTTGATGAATTCATTGCTCAAGTGTTAATCGATGCCTCAAGATTGTGGATTGCCTTTTTCTTCACAACTCCTTTGATGTCACGTCATTTTAAACTCAATAATATATGGCGCACGCCCCAAGATTGCGGGTTGTCTTTTTCCTGACAACCCCCTTGATATGGGTATCAAGTGAAAGGGTTTGACGAGTAAAATACGATAAGCTTGATGAGACCAAAGGTTGAGCTCCCACAAAGAATCATTTGATCAGACTAAAATAAAATCGTGGGGCGCATTTTGTATAACAAACGATTTGACTACAATATTAACGTCAAAGAAGACAATCGAAAGTCCAAGCTCCAGCAAGTTTTATTTTAGTTTTATCAAAGCCCCATATTATAGTGACCCATTATTATTTTCTACCTTTTAGTATATCATCGATTGCAGATACAATAAAACTGTTTAACAAAAAAAAAAATAGCTTTTTTCGGTTTAGGAGATACGGAAGTTATTTTTTGGAAAATTAAAATTCTAAACTTTTAAAGCGAAAAGAAAAATTATTCGATCAATATTAACGAAACGGAAATAATATTATGTGAAAAAAATAAATACATTTTTATTCAATTTTATTTATTTTAACATTGACCATTTTTCCCTTTTTTGACATAGGTAGGTGTTTTTCACATATTTATTTCAACAAATCTTTTTTTCCGTATCTAAGGAATCTAAGGAAGTGTCGTGTACTTAGTGAAATCAAATACATTTATCATTGTGCCCTTTTTTTAAATCTGAGATCCGGAAGAAAACAGTTTTGGAATTACCCATCACTGTTTTATCAAAAATACGACAGCTCCTCGTCAGAAATGGCTACACGTGCGGGGCATCCCTAGCTACATCATATCCAGGCGGCACGAGGGCATCGAGCCTCCATAGGGTTCGTTGAACCCTCTCACATTGTACACAGTTTTATGTTATGTGCTCCTCCTTGACTGTTGAGAAATCAACCGCTATAATATGCCTGCTATACGACTTTAGATATCCTCTTCGGTCGCATCGTCGTCGTCAACGTTGTCATGATTTTAACACACTTCAGTGGTTACCAACTTTATTATTCTACCTACCTAAATTTTATCTGATAAATATTAATTAGTAGTGGATAGCGTCGTGCCTATCTAAATTTACGCCCTGAACCGACTGCTGTATTTGTTCCTTATCAAAATTCCAGCGTTACGCCCTGGACATTCGAGCTACCATTAGTTTTGCTCCTTCCTTCCCTCACGTTTTCCTTCATAAAAAATGATTATGGTCCTAGTTTCAAGACAGTAAAAAAAGTAAGAATTTAATTGCACCTTTAATGAGCCATTTTCCTGAGAGTAGTTCTTTCAATTATCCACGAGAGGCAGCACTTGTGGTAGGTACAAACATTATTTATTCCCCATTAGTGTCGTGTCATTTTAGTGGTATAACTTAATTATTTAATTAATTTAATAATAATAATAATTTAATAATTAAGTTATACCACTAAAATGACACGACACTAACGGGGAATAAATAATGTTTGTACACCACAAGGTGCTGCCTCTTGTGGATAATTGACAGAACTACTCTCAGGAAAATGGCTCATTGTAAATAACAATAAAAAAATTCACAGATTTCGCAATCCTTGCAACCATCGAGGACATTGGAAATGATAACAGCATATTATATGAAACATAATTAACTGTTTATTATACACACAATATTTATCAATGCACTGTTTAGTTTTGTCAGGAATAACCCTATTATTCTTCTGTTATATACGCGTTCACTTTTGCTTGATTACTTAACTTTTAAATTGATTTTTCTACAGTATTTATTAACAATTGTTCAAAAATAACACCGCAGATCATCGCAAATACCTCTCAATTAACTAGACATGATATAAAACACATTTCGAAAAAATTGCACTTGTTCAATTTTGCATGATTGCTCCTCACTTGATCGCGACACCGTTGTCTTTTGGCCTTGAACGAAAACTCGTAACTCTGCCCCCATATACGAACATAAACATTTCCAATGTTAAAACCAACAAAAGAAAAGATGCAAGGGAGGAGAAATGTTTTTTCATCTTTCATGTGAAGTTTGAAACGAAAAAACTTATTGCTTAGGATACTATAACCAGAATATCATTTGCTTTAACTATTACCTATGACATGATACATGCTATTTTTGCGTCTTCAAAAAATACGCCGGGGTCTAGCGTCCTGGCGTAGCTGCCTTTGTCTTCGCATGAGTCTGGGAGTGGATAATGCATCTTTAAGATCCTTGATCATTGTTTTTTGAAGACTAAATTCTTTTTGGATTGAAGCAAAAATGCTCATATATTATTTAATACCGCATGCTGACTTTGATAACAGAAACTGAGGAAGTTTTTTTTGTGCGTACAGCGGGTTCTTGTAAAGCTTTTAATTTTTTCTTGTATTGAAGCTTTTATTGTTATCTGCTACTGGCAATGTAAAACTGCCATTTTATTGGGGATTAGCTATGACAAAATTCATTTAGAATTTTACAAGAAACTCTTTCTTCATCTATCTATAAAACTGCAACGCAATCATTAATTTTTAGCTACATGATCGTTTAAAAAAAATGAATAGTTTTGAAATATGTATAATTCGCTAACTTATGTATAATTGACAAAAATTCTGATAGAATAACTGATCGCAATATGTAATATATTTTTAAAGTAAGTAACTGTAAATATAAAAGAATTTATTCCTTTTGAAAATTGACTTTAGTTCTTAAATTGTGTGTGTTTTAAATACCACCAACATCAAAGGTTATTTGGGCCTAGCACCAATTCATATTTTCAATTCATAATTTTTTTTTTTAATAATAAATTGAAAATCCAATTGACACTTTTACCAGCTCTAGGACCAGAACCCGGGAACTGGGGACTTGTAATAGAGGAACCATAGCAACGCCATGTAAACAACAGCTTTGCTACACGCTCGGCTATTCTCAAGTCCTTTAGTGCTTAAAGAATGCATACATTTTAATAAGTCACTTAACGTATGAGTAATTTTCAGTCGCCTATTTAACATCCCCTAAAGTATAATAACAAGCATTTAGCTATTGTAATGCTGATAATTGCTTTACACGGATGTAGCCTAGACAGACACAAAAACAACTTTCCCTTAGATTCAATGTTCGACTTATAACGATGTTATTTCTAAATTAAATGAATTATATACGATAATTTCCACTAATAGATATATAGTATTATGCAATAAAGAAAAATTAAATGGTACACCTCCATCGAACCGACTTTTGCGCAGTATCGCAGCATCGACCGTGCATTTTAGTTCACCATTTTGGATTTTTTCGAGTCAAATTACTGGAGATATATTGTAGGGTAATTAATATCATATCAGTTTATAAAATATGAACAAAATTGGAGCCGTTTTTGAAAAAATCGCAAATTTCGATTTTCGTTCAACTAACTATAAGTACTTGGGAGAGTCGAGGAAAAAAAATCCTAGGGAATCCACTCAAAATCCTAAATTTAAAATTTAGTTTTGACTTGTTAAACGGTGTGTCATCCAGACGGGCGGACATCTAAAGCTCTTTTTTTCAGTTTCGCATAGAAATTTATTTTCAATGAAAACTTATAAAATGTTAACTCTCGCATGTATAATGATTCGACTGTTTAATAGCTGTACTATGCTTTGCAGTTTATTTAAATAGTCGACTCTCGCATGTAGTGTGTTTTCAACGTGAAATTGCTATATATAAGAAGAGATCGGTTTCCACTCTCGGGCACTGTGGAGAAATCGGTAACTCACCTAGCCGGAAACTGGGGGTTTCGGGTTCAAGTCCCGACAGTGGTCATTTGATTTTTTCTTAGATATAGCTCAAAAATCATGGCAGCCTAGCTGTCTGAGATATTTATTATTTTCACCTCTAATTGTTATGTGAATAATATGGTGTGGATATAAAGGGTTTTAAATCGATTGATTTTATCATATACCAATTAATGAAAACCGTGGTTAATTTACAAAAAATCCAATCGCTAACCGGTTTTTCGGAAACAATCGACTATGTCAACTGTATTTTAACCTTATAGAATTTTTGCACATCCGTTTTGGAACGTACACTACATCAATTTAACTTTTTTATTAACATCAATCATACGGTATTGAATTGTTTGAGGGCTTCTTTTAAATACGTTACACGTCTGGTATCGCTGAAAAGATACTTAGGGCAAACAAATGTATAAAAATTGAGAATTTTTATATATTTATGAAATCAAAAAAACATAAAATGTATGTCTACATTCTTTTTAATTAATTATAGATATAAAAAAATAAATTATATTTCTTTAATTAGATAACGAGAGGCAATTTAATTTTTGCAATCAAATAACAAACCGTTAGGATATCCCTGTTGCAAAAACAAGTTAAAAAAATAGCTTAATATTTAACACGTATAAAAAAGCGAAACAAATAAGTGAGAAAAACATACCATTATGTTTTCCACATACAACCTTAATTTTGCCTTGTACTGTATAAACCAAAATAACGATGCACAATTTAGCCTGTACTAACAAACTTAATAATAATATGTTGTAGATGCAATCTATGAATATTCCCCCATTAATTATAAATAGTCACAGGTCGCAGACTTGGGGGAGAATCGGTCAAGCAAGCATTCTATAAGCATTCACTGCGCCAACATTATAATAATAATATGTAACTATGTGAACACTCATACACATTACACACATTATAATGTTCATATTATACAGGTTGATTCTATTTTGGTAATTTGGGGGTGAGTGAGCGGAGAACCTCCGAGCATTAATCTGTGCTGTTCGGAGTTGCGAGTCTAGGGTCATCAATAATATTGGATCACTTCAAATTCGGAAATGGTTTCGATATTTGGTTCTCAGTTCCGGAATTCCGGAACTAGTTCCGATATCGAGAAAGGTGTACGAAAATACTGCATGAATTTTTACAAACTTTTATTTGTTTAAGGCCAACGCATGCATACTACTTTTTGTATCAAAGACGCGTGATTTAGGCTATTACATCGCGATTTGACGATTACTCAGTTACTGGAAATTTCTCGTGGTCGTGATATATCAGTTCTGTATATCACAAGCGTTTAGGCCGTGCAGTCAGGGTCAATTTTGAATGGTCGAATACCCTATTTTGATGTAGTTTGACACACACAGACACACCTAAACGAACGTACCAACTAACTAATGAACTCTGTATACTAATATGCATAGTTGATAGCGATTAAAAAATGGGTTTTGTATGTAGAGATAATGTTCAAATACATATTTTTCAAGACAAGGCATTAATGTTCACAAAACTAGAATGAAGACTTCAGATAAGGCTTGTAATCTAATTCTTTCTCTAAAAGTCGATCAATTTTCTGACATTACAAAATAAAACTTAATTAAAATTCATTTTTCTATTCCAATTTCTCAAGAGCACTGTTATTGTATAAGTTTTGGACATCCTAATATCTCAAATAATAATAATAAATTAGGTTTTATTTTAAAATGTCAAAAAATTAATCGACTTTTATAGAAAGAATTAGATTACAAGCCTTACCTGAAGTTTTCATTCTAATTTTGTGAACATTATTGCCTGTCTTGAAGAATATATTATATTTGAATATTCTCGACATACAAAACCCATTTTTAATCGCTATCAACTATCCATATTAGTATACAGAGTTCACTAGTTAGTTGTTACGTTCGTTTAGGTGTGTATGTGTGTGTCAAACGACACCAAGATAGGGTATGCGACCAATCAGAATGGACCCTGACTGCACGGCCTAGTCGCTTGTCTGTATATTAGCCAACAGTGCCCTTAATTATGGTAGCGTGTAGGTAATCCAGAAATTTGTAAAGTTTTTGACTCTATTCATCTCGAGATATGTATAGATACGCATACGGCTGCTGGTTATAATATCACTCGAGTGACTTAAATCAAATACCTATGTACGGGTATCCGAATCGGGTACACTCGGTATATACGTATAATGTGTAGTAAAGTACAACGAGGGGGTTGGCTGCTTATAATATGTTGGTGTGCGTGCGTTTTGTCCATGTGAATGCGTTCAGAATAACTCATATCCTGCCAGTGAAACTGCACACATACATATAACATAATTTATACATGTAGACTGTAGTACTACCAGATACAGAGACGTACTAACCGATATTAAGAAATCTTCTGTAATTTTAAAGCATCGTAAGTCAGTATTTACAGTACTTAATACTAGCCTTTACCGGCGATTCGCTCGCGTTAATTCCAATTTTGACAGAACGTAGCGAGTGAGTATAACGTATTAGGTAATCTAATGATACTAATATGATATATATTATAGCTGAAGAGTTTTTCTGCGTGTATGTATGTTTAAACGCGCTAATCTCAGGAACTACCAGTCTGATTTCAAAAAAAAATGTTTTTGTTAGATAGCCCGTTTAATGAGGAAGGTTATAGGCTATTCCAGTTTCTTTAAATTCAACCCCAAAGGGGGTAAAACGGGGGTGTAGAATTTTTTGACTACAAACCGCTGAAGTTATTATATTAATACGCTTCGCAGGTTGAGAATTTCGCGCGGGGGGGGGGGATTATTCGAGCATTTTTTTAAATTCAACCCGAAAGGGGGTAAAACGGGTGTGTAGGATTTTTTGACTACAAACCGCTGAAGCTATTATGCTAATACGTTCCGCAAGGGAAGATTTTCTCGCGGGGGATAACAAATAATAAATACTTAGCATCCGGGCAAAGCCGGACGAGACCGTTAGTTAATTATAAATTCGAGCGAACAAACGAAACAAGTACGTAACGTGTTAATAAAACAAACAAACTAAGCGATTAATAATTATCCTTGAGATCTAGGAGCCACTGATTGAAGTACTATAATAATATATAATTAATTACTCATCCATGAATCATTTTATTGCTGTTTTTACAAACTTTTATTTAACTTGGTTTTCTGTCTGTCTGTCTGTCTGTCCGGGACAAATCTGGCATTCGAATTTTCGACCACTTCGACCCGATATGCAGTCATACTGAAATTTTGCACACACCTTTGGTTCTGAAGACAATACAACATAGTATATTTAATATTAGATTCAATATGGCGGCCACCACAAAATGGCGGATTAACTTATTCTTTACAACCCCCTCGACATGGGTTCCAAATAAAAGGGTATGTGACGTCATTCTAAATTCAATATGGCAGCCGACATAAAATGGCGGATTACCTATTCCTCATGATATGGATATCAAATAAAAGGGTATGACGAGTAGAATACAATAAGCAGTGTAACGTCATTATAATTCCAAAATGGCGGCCGAAAATTTTGGAAGACTAAAAAGAACAAAATAAAATATTAGTAAAAAAAACTTTTTAAAGACAAGCTTCTATTGAAATGGACAAAAATGGAAAAAATAATTTTTAATAATTTAGGTTCATAATAAATTATAAAAGCGTGGGTGGTAAGATCTATGATAGTTAATTAGTCACGACTCACGCTTTTATATAATTATGAACCTAAATTATTAAAAATTATTTTTTCCTTTTTAGTCCATTTCAATAAATTAGCTCGTCTTTAAAAAGTTTTTTTTACTAATATTTTTTAAATTGGTGCTAACAAAAGCCTTATCTGAACCCGATCGTAGCTGGATAAAAAATAGCTTATATATTTTTCGGAGATCTGAGCTTTGACACTGCATTTAAAAATACTGTATGCAATAACTGATATTAAAATAAAAATGTATACCTACTTTAGTTTTCTAAGAAAATTGTTATTGTAATAATGCGCTCCGCATGTAAGGGAACGTACCCATACTACGTGACCCATTTTTTACAATTTTTTACTCACCCTTCGATGACCACCCGTAGTATATGTCAAGACCTCCCCTCCCCCTCTAGTTTTCACGTAGTAATTCATAAATATGGTTTTAAATCATTTTTGCAAACAGAAAGTTAAATAAAAATTAATTTGCCTCATATTTGAATATAACTCGAAAAAGCGCGAGATTTCCCTAGAGGATATTGACTACGTGGCGAAAACCTAAGCCCCTCCCCACGTCCCTGTGATCAATTGTGGTATTTTAAGACCCCCCTCTCCCCTGAACGGGTCACGTAGTATGGGTACGTTCCTGTCCCCCTGTCCACAGAATTTACACATCCATAGTTTTTGGAAATGATAAAGTAGACAGTAGGTGCACCCTTTATTTTATGCGGGATGTCTTCAAATTAAAAGCTCGTTTCAAAATCTTTCTTTTTGTTGATTTTAAGTTTCTTTAGATATGTTTCGTGCATTCTTAAGACAATCCTGTAGTACATATAATTACGTGATTGTAGTAAGCAGCGGCACAACGCAAACGAATACTGTACACCATTGGTCTCTAATTAAAGGATCGCGAATGCAGCCATAGCGTGAAACTAACTTATTAGTTTCACGCCATGGCTGCATTCGCGGGCATAGGCGGGCTGTTTAATTTGACCCTTCAAAAGACCTCAAAAACAGTCGTCTAATTGATACTGTTGTGGTCGACAATCAAGGGTATTGATGTTGTCACAAAAGGACACAACAATGTCAGTATCTTATTATGAGGCGTTAATTACTATAAAATTTCAAGTTGAGCATAAAAATATTTCAGAGATATGCGGAAGATCAAACTGATAAAAAATCGTACACATAGCGCGCAGTAAGTGAAAATGATAATTAAACATTGAAAACACAAATATACAATTTTGAAAATTCCAATCAATTCGCGAAATTCAAAATGGCGTATCTACTAAGATTTTCAGAAACTGAATTTATTATTTATAGAAATTCCATACAATTATGTTAATAAAATATAAATTGATCTTTAACATTGAATTATCATCTGTGAAACCGTTTTTAGGCTCAACTTGAAATTTTTTTGTGATTAATGTTTCATCATAAGGTAGGTATCAATTAAGCCACAACTTAATCAAACATTTGCGGACCTCCAAACACAGGCTATTTCAGGGGTCACTCTTTTATAGTTATATATACTCCTATATAAGTAAGAGCACTAAAATATTATTCAAAGTATTTTTTGCCATACCCACTACAAAATATCTACTTTCGATGTATATGTATAGCTGCCATTAATGACCCATTTAACAGGAAGGTGTGCGGAAAATGGTTTACTTTCTGCATTCTAGCGCAGAAAATAACGGTTGCCATAGCAACTTCTGTTTATTCTCTCTATACGCCTGCGTTACGCTTGCGTGCGTCTGTCACGAACTTCGCGGCACACGGTGGAAGGAAAGATGGCGACGCAAATGAACTGTCAGAATTTTTTGAAAATGACGTGAAAAGTAGGTATTTTGTAGTGGGTATGGCAAAAAATACCATATATGTCTCGTACGTAACGGTATTACGGCTCGTGTGACTGTAAAAACTCGCCGTTATATGCCCTATTACGTATCATAGACATACAATTGTCATCCAAAATCCCTTCTTTCGCAGAATGTTTTGCCCAGGTTCTGCCGATTCTAAGAGGTTTTAGGCATTGTATATAAACTAGCAGACTATCTGCTATCCATTTATCAGAGATCAGTGGTGCATATCCTTGATCGTGGAACGCTCTGATGCCTACTGTTAACTATAGTATAATGGCACTGGACTGTACACCAAAAGCACTGCAGGTCTGCGTGATTCAACCCTTTATATTTAAATTCAGATACATCATCCGACCTACCAACGCGTTGTACGCTATGATGCATCCCACTTTATAAATCTCATGATTTTGTTTTGAACAGAAAGTTTTTACAATAGCAAAGTTTGTATAAACCGCAACTATGTATAATTTAAATAAATCTGTGATAATATGTGGACGCTATAATATAAAGAAATTAACTGTGACATACAGACAGACAGACAGACAATAAAGTCTCACTATAATGGTTCCGTTTTTTACCGTTTTAGTACGAAACTCTAAAAAGTCCTCGTTGTCGTAGAAAAATGATCGCAGGTGCTCTAACAAAAAATCTCAAACTCTGAATTTGAATAAAAATCCCAAATAGCTATAACTATTTCAAGATCATTCTTTCACCCGGGTTTATACTAGTTATGAAGTTAAGTTAATTCAGACGTCTGATTATATGATGATAAAAATGGGGCTAGAGTCTAGACTGCAGCTAGCCTGATCGGAATTTCAAAATGGTTTTCCAATTATTATAACACGACACGCAATTAGGGAAAGTTTGAACGGAAATCTGAATGGGAATGCCTTATGGTCTGGCTTTCAGCGTTGACTGAAGTAATATTCCTTCACTCAACGCTTTCAGTCTATAATGATTATTCTTAATCTGGACATACGCAGCTACGTTTGCTTGTAACTAGAGAACCACTTAACCGATTTATATTATGTTCGTATGTATGTGTAGCATTTTTTCAAACTTCTTTTAAACTACGTTTCGAGTTTATTTAGAATCGCAACGATCGTGTAGTAAGAAAGTGGCTCGGGCATGTGATCGACCTAGTGCTATATTTTTTCTAAATAAGTATAGGGAATTAACTGCGTGTTTCAATCGCCATTGTTCCTATTTAACCGCAAGTACAGCAGAAACGATTTTATCTTTTAGCCACAGATTTGTAGGTAGGTATACTTACTTATTCTTTAATCGTCTTTGAATAAACCAGAACTTATCATCAACGTCTGGGATTTTTGGCAGATTTTTCCCAGAAAATCAACAACATTCGAAAAATTAAAAAGAAATTCAAGGACTCTGAGTACAAACTATATAATAAACCAATGATAGATCAGAGGAGCATTATGCTCAAATTTGTAAACAATTGTAGATACATTTATTTTTATTTATTTGAGATTTCGTGTAAATTATAATATCTTAAAAAAAGGTTTTTTGTGCAATATAATTTAAATAGATGATTCTCCCTAACGGGAAATGAATCTATACAATGAACAATCTCCCTTGCCTTTGTTTTATAATAAAACAACAATTATTATTGGAATGTTGCCGTTTTGTAAAAAAAAAACACACTAGGTACAAATCGAGCCACAAAATTGCGTCGAAAGCATTTATTAAGTATGACAGGGGACAAAGTTTATATTCATTCTAACACGAAAATTTTTCAATTATAAAATACAAAATAACGCACTATGAACATTCAACATATAGTAGGATATAAATTTAGTATTGACTAGACTGACTTTCGCTCTATATTTCTGTTATATATTCCTAAATCGCATTTTTCCTATTTATTTTACATTAACCTCTAAATAAAACCAATTATACACTACAATTAAAATTACATTAAACTTTCCCCAGACACACATTTTCCCATTTGTGGAAAATCACCTAAATAACACTCAAGTATTTTATATTCGATTTCCTATATCTGAATATTACTGCAATATTATTAATTATTTGCATACTACATTTTACGCTATGTAGCTCATCGCAGGCCGCATTGGCTGTTGAGAATGTTTATGGTCGAGGAAAATATTTCTAAAATAGACCCCAGGCAGCTCAGCTTTTCATTTCGATCTGAACAGCTCTGCTACACTTTAACCACGTATATATAGATGGGAGCAAAGGTGTTATATGTATATACATTAATAATGTACAGTTCGAGTCATTTATCCTTTCCAATATGTCCAACGTTTCAATATTGCACTGCAGAACTAGCAAGAAAACAAAAAAAACTCGGGTCGCAGTGCCAAACCCTGCCGACAATATAGTGTATTTGCTAATACAGGCATTGTGGCTTTAATACGTGAATTTAGGTTTGTTTTTGGACAAAATAAAAAATTTAACCTCTTAATACATCCATTAAAATTAAATTTTTTTCTTAATTTCAATATTATTATCAATGCAACCTTTGTATCAAATTAAATACACCCTTTAGTAAGTAAAGCATTATCCGCAAACTAGTGTTTTCATAAAATCTGTAAGTCCGGTCCTGTCGGGCCGATTTCATTAAAATTTTAGCAGCACATTTTGATCTTTACTAAAAGGTTAAATTTCAATTTTAAAACAATTCTGAGAATTTTTTCGGTATTTTTGGGCCCAAAAACATTTTTAAACCTCTAAAAACCACCCTTAAAATGGTCCGATTGGGCCCATTTTAAATAGGTTCCGTGCGGTGATGGATTCCAACGTGTTTACCAAATTTCGTTCAAATCAATTAAGTCTTTCGAGAGTTATGCTGCGAACACATATATAAATATATATATAAACATTTCCAAAAATGGAGCCAAATTGTTCAGGAGGCTATGAAACGTCGAAAAATTTTGGTCCGACCCCTAGGTCCCGCCATCCGACCGACGCCAATAGTGTATGTACCATATGGCAAATACACTAAAAAAAGAGTGTGCAATCAAAACAATGCAAACTTTTAAGTAAGCGCTATATCTAAGACAATTTGTTGGAATAGAGGAAACGCCTTTCATTTTTATTTTTTACTGTCATCTGTTAACGAGGTAACTAATTCCTATTTGTACTAGTACCACGGTTGTACTCTTTTCTCCTTACCCCCACCACTACTTCAGTCTCGCTTTTTGCATATTCGATCAGATTCACTGACACTCCTATCTACCTGCGCAAAAGAAGTTTCTCTTCAGAAACAATATTTTCATGACATATTTTTAGAGTGTTAGGTCTCCAAGTCACTATATGAATATTATGAAGTATTAGAAATACCTTGTATTTTTTGATGTCCGTCTTGTGACTTCCTGTGTTTTAACACGACGCGTTTCAGCAACGAGTTGCTATCGTTAGATGTGGTTAATTTTTTTTTTAATTTACACAGTGGATTGTGGAGTACTCCACAATCCACTACATAATACGCATGTGCTTAATATTATAACGTGTTACGGATACTTAATGTGTAAATTAAAAAAAAAAATTAACCACACCTGAAGAAAGCAACTCGTTGCTGAAACGCGTCGTGTTAAAACACAGGAAGTCACAAAACGGACATAAAAAAATACAAGGTATTTCTAATACTTCATAATATTTTCATACTTTGTAGACAATTATTTCTTAAGAGAAAATAAAATTCAATTCATTTAGATCTAGAATTTGGCTATGGCAGGAACATTAAAAAGTTCTCTTGTTAAGCTAGAATTAAGGTTTATTACCTATGTAACTATATCTATCAAAAGAATGTAGGATTTCACGGCCGGCGTTAATAGAATTAAGATAAGAATCTTTCGGGCTTATGAGCCGTGGTCTACTGGAATGGCTTCTTCTTCTTCTTCCAGACGTTTCACTTGCAACTGCGGCAAGTATCTTCAGTGGTGTGTTCGACGTGGTCGTAGTGTTCTTCTCGGTGTCCTGCTATCGAGTGCACTCGACAGCATGACACACCACTGAAGATGCTTTCCGCAGTTGCAAGTGAAACGTCTGGAAAAAGAAGATGCCATTCCAGTAGACCACGGCTCATAAGCCCGAAAGATTCTTATCTTAATTCTATATGTATCACTATCATAGTAAGTTTAGTTGAATACTATAAAAGCAATATTAATAAAAATTCTTAGTTGTTGGCTCAATTTGATTCCTTGACCCAGGGCTTCCCATTAGTAGTTTGCGGAGAATTGTTGATTTATGGCGGCGCAATAGGTAGCGAAAAAGCAAACATTGTTTTCCAAAATAAGGGAGTATTTGGGTAGCAGACACACTAACGACTGATCTACCGCAGCAACAGAATTTACTGTAGAAAAATGGCAAACCCATGTATCTTCAATTATTATGAAGATGAAAATAGTAGCTACCAATAGCGTAAAGTCGCACACTCTTCGCTGAAATACACAACTGCAGATGTACATCACGAGAAATTTCCAGTAGCTGAGTAATCTCGTCAAATCGTGATGTAGTTAGGGAATGCAATCTCGAGCCGAGATTGGCAATTCGAAATCTCGCGAGACAAGTTTGGGTTCGAGATTGGATATTCGAGTTCTCGCGAGATTGTCTGGCGAGATCTCGATTAATCTCAACAATATCGAGATTTCGCCTACTTTTAAAAAGAACGTATTATTTTGTATCTAAAATACTTAAAAATTAAAACTACTTACTTGGGACAGAGTGACTGTGTCACTGTGTATGTGTGTAATTTATTGCGTAGTGTACTGTGCAGATGATTATTATTCATTACTTTCCTTAAATAAACGTTGATTTTTTTGTTTCAAGATTCAATTAATGTTTTGTTTTATTTTCAAAATATAACAGCAATACCCCAACTCACACAGCACACTTTATATGTCAATTAATTATTTTGGAAATAACTTCTTAGGAGTTAGGAAGCATAGGGTAAGTTACTATTAGTAACGTTCACCATTTGGTTTGAATTGTTCTTAGACATATTCAGTATTCACTTAACTTTGTAATTTGTTAGCCATCTAATGCGTGTTATAAGTTAAATAACTGTCATTTTCAGTCAAGAAAACAACAATTAAAACAAAATATGCAGAGAAACAAACAGAATCAATTAGCGCGACTGTCAAAAACTATTACGTATAAGTTATAAGTTTTTTTTTCAAGCGCGTTCGTTCTTGAAATCTCGTTCGAGATCTCAACCATATCGGGTCGAGATCTCGAACGAGATTTCAAAAACGAGATTGCCTGCCCACGAGATTAAATCTCGAAAAATGGCTCGGATCTCGCGAGATCGAGATTGCATTCCCTAGATGTAGTATTCTAAATCGCGCGTCGTTGATACAAAAAGTAGCATGCGGTGCGTTGGTCTTAAATCGTACGCTCTGTTGACGGCTGGTCAGTGCGACATGTTGCACAGAGAACAGATAGTTGCAGTCGCGAGTCGCGGCCGTCAACCGGTTCACTGAAACTTCCTAAACTATCAGCAGTCTTACAGGTTAAATTGATACATCTGTATTGTCTACTTAATGTAATCATTTACACAGATGTGCGATACGTGGTGCATTTTTAGAACAGGGTGTGGTACGAACAATATCAAGAGCCAGTTTTAAAACACGTGCTTTTTGGCAGGAAATTCACGGAACTATTTTAATCCTTTTTTTCCTGACGCGTATGCCATTAATTCTAACACTTTTAATTATTTATTATGTGTATGTCGCAGCCATCTGGCGTAATTGAACTATTCTTGAAATGTTTATAAAGTGTCTATATACATTTGATGAAATGACATCTGATCTAATTGAACATTTCATGAAATAGCCACCAGTTGACTGCGATATACGAATTCCCAAAATTATCATTCTAATATAACGATATATATCCGTTATTCTGGAATTAAAAAAATAATATTTTTAACTGTTATTCTCAAAAAAGTAGAACCATTTAAAATAATAAAAATATTCTTAAATCGTCAATTTTCAATCCTTTTTAACACTATAGTTTTGCAACTAGTTTTACTAATATACATTTCGTATAGCGAGACTCAAATTCCATTACCCTAGAATGTTTGGAATATCTTTCAAAACCATGTGAAGAAAAAAACCTGTTTCGGTATGTTTTCAAGCAATAATAGAAAAAAAAAACAATTTTCAGACAATTTTTAAATTTATTTTTGTATTAAAGTGAAAACAATAGTTCTCCTCTAAACAATTGAACAAGTATTTGAATCTTGTTTTATTATAACAAATGGTATATTTTGATCAGTAAATTCACTGAAGAGAGGCTAAAGCAAAACTAATAAAAGCTGGATAAGTAGGTACATACACCCCTTAATGTTGCTAATAGGACCAGTTAAATGTTATTTTTAGTTGGCATTTGGAAGTTTTAATGGGATATTTTAAATATTGCAGTTTATAGAGTCAATTAACACCCAATCATTTGGTTCTCTTATCCACAAAATGGCGACTCTGTTTAAAACCTACCAGTTTGTTGACCTTTGACTGTGCAGATGTGTGTGTTCATTAACAGCAGTGACTCGTTAGGGAGGTTTGTACAATATTTAATCAACTATTAAACGCATCGATTTTTTGTCTGTTGCGTTGCATATTAAAGCAATATTTCACCAGAATAGAGATTTTAATGAAAGTGTGTGGTGTTCAGAAGTACAAACCATTTGATTCTTGAAAATTTCATATTTTGAATTGAACGTTACCTATACATTAAGATAAATACCAAATAAACCAAAAAACCCTGTTGTACTTTCATTCTTAGTCATAAACTATTTAATGAACAATTGAAAGTAGCTTAATATTTTTATTAACTACATGAAAAGAAACAATGAGTCCGCGGTACCCACTCTGAAGAGATGTGATAACCTTCAGATTTGAATAAGATAAGTGATAACAGCTATATAATATACTACATAACCCCAAAAAATGTTGATATTGGTCTAAGGAGGGTAGGATATAGTTCACAGTGGAGATAAACGTTACTTACGTGACACACCACTTCAGTGACATGTCATGGAGTCACTCTGACAAGACATTTCGTCCCTCATCTCACGGAAAGCTGTCGTAAAGACGTAACTGACAAAAATTGAAAAAGTGAGATACGCCATCGAACAATCGCCCTTAAGCCTGACTTTCTTCTCACGAAGTAGTGTAACTCTGATGTAAATAACAGATACGTTTTTACGTGAGATGAGGGGCTATTTGTTCACTAAAGAATTTTCACATCAACAGCATTTTAGGCCAAAAAACATGTTTTTTGTTAACTGTCAGTGTGATCCATGTTTTTTTTTCATTTTTTCGAAATTTATGCTCTATGCTATTAAGAACAACTATATTAATAATTAATAAAAATTGTACTGGATACACTAATTGTCATTTGCACATTAATTAATTTTGTAATGTGATTTAAGAAATAAGATTTCTTTTACAAGTATTTATAATAATAGAGGACACAAGTCATATAAATCGATAAATTGTTATATTTTGCTAATTTCTTTTTAGCCACTTTCGCGGCTTTTTTACTTAAAAAAACATACATATTAAGTAAGTATTGATTTTGAGAGGTACTTTCAGTTATTTTTCAAACCTTTGCCTGCATTTTACAGCAAATAAAAAGTCGAATTTATTAAATAGATTTTGAATACAAACTGAAATATGACAAGACGTTTTAGCATATTTGACTCTGGTCCCACACAATATTTGAAGCGTCTAGTAAAACTAATATCTCCGCCATTGGTTACTGATCTATATATAGAGCAATGCACAAGGGTGGAATTGTTTCAGATAGTTATATCATTGCGTCGATTAGTGATGAAAATGTTTTCCTTAGAGACACGTTATTCCATCCGGTTTACCAAATTTATGTTCGTTCTAATTGCAATTAAAAAAAAATAATAAGAAACCTACGGTCTGCGTTTTAATTTAGACACAGAACAGTTATTTTTTAAACAATTATCAGAAAAATTAAAAAATCTTAACAATAATTACAAACTGATTTTTGAATTGTATATAATGTATAAATCGTATTTTTATGATGCACAAAAATATACGTAAAATCATTTATTAAAATATGAATAGATTAAAAAAGAAATCGTGTGATCACAAGACAGTATTTTTCAATAGTCTTTTTGTTGGTTTTTAGATAGTATAGGAGACAGACAGTTTGTAGATTATAGACGCTCGACAGCTGAGGTAATCAGCTCTTATGATAGTATAATAGCAGATAGCATAAACGCACACGCTCTCCATACTTGCCTCATGACGTCACGAGCAAAAACGCTTGAGCGGGGCTTACACAAATATTCAAAAATTTATTTTTGAGCTTATTATGAATCAAAATGAAGTGATTTAGGTGTAATTTTGCTCAGAATTTACTGCTCTAATGATACAGCACAAACAATCCATACTGTAGCAAACCCCAAGATGTTACGCCACTGTCTCCAATAGAAACGACGAGAAAGAAAGGTCACAGTAGTAAAGCGAGGAATGGTATCGAAGATACGAGTACCTTCCGGAAAGTTCTAGAGAACGCGAGAACGTACTAGGCTGGGCTGCGCGACCTATATAAGCGAAGTACGTGTGGGTCAGGGGGTCAGTCACCGGAGATCAGTCGACGGTAATCAGTCAGTGTAGATTGTACTGTGACAGTGTTGAACAACGAAATAAATCTGATATAAATACAGTGACTAAAATAATTACGAATAAATAATCCTCGTATATATAGTTAATTGTTACAAATTATTGAAAATAAATATTTATTCCGCCAACTCAGAAAACAGTTTTGTAACAATACATATATATCCTATAAACTGCATCCACTGATATTTATAATATTTATGAATATGATGTTTGTGCTTAAATGTTAATTAATACATGAAACTGTACCAGCATGACTTGAAAAGAGCTGGATCTAATTTTAATAAAACTTGATACATTATCAATTGGCATTCAAAGTTAAAGTACAAGGTACCTATACTTTAAAACTCGGATACGCTCGAGTTAAAACTGAATTAACGCGAGCTAACTTGCTTGAAAATCAACTTTAACGGGAGCAAATCTTAATTAAAATCATTTTGCATGTGTGAACAGTTTTTTTTATTATTTTTGATTTCTGTCACTAAATTATTATTTTTTTGCGAAATGACTTTAGATTATAACATATCTATTGTAATTAGATCAGTTCAAAAGAATATTTTTATTTCTTTCACCAAACGGTTCCGTGCACCTATACCTAGTTGATTTTATATTATCTGGTTCCTATTTTAAAGTGAATATAAAATTATATTTTCCTGTATCTAAATTATAAAACGAATGCCTATAATAATATTAGTTAGTGATCAATAATGCTGGGTTTCTGGTACGACCTTCAAAGATAAAAATACTTTTAACACTGAATTATCAATTACCATGGAAACCACAGTCAATTTCAATGCTAACTGTGCTTTAAAAGTAATTTTATGTTTGACAGTCGTACCAGAAATCCAGTATAAGAGTAGTATTAATTATCGAAGGTAGTTAGTTTCCTTTTTTTGATCAGAAAAAATCCTTCGATTATAAATCGTTAATATGAACAATAGAATTTATTCAGATACATGGTTGGCATTAAACTTGATTTTAAATAATTTATTAAAAGTGTAGCAAAAGATCAGTCAAGGCCGTCGTGTATGCTAAACATAATACCATGCATACATACATACATACATACTATGTACATCCATATAATAATGTTACATTGTTGTATAATAACACTGATTAATAAAACAAACAAATATGTGTTCTGTATGTTTACGTCACAGACCAGACATCGCTTTATTAAGCTTAATGCACAATCATGTCGTAACGGACACCGAAGTCCGAAACTAAATTAGTTTATGTTTCGTTTTGTACAACTGAAAAAATATTTAACTACGAACGTTCTTCTAAAAAAATTCCTTGCGAAGAAGACGATTTCATTATAACTATAAAAAAAAATCTGTAAATCGGTTGACCCTGCAGGCCATCCCTGGAACTTCCCGCTATTTTCAAGCGCTTTGAGTTCGAAGCACTTGATAATATACCCAAAAGTAGATTTTTGAGCTCGTCGAGCTCAAAAATCTGAAAATTGGTGATAACAACACTATTTTAATTTTTGAAAAGCTATAACATTTGAACGCGTTGTTCGATTTTGATCTTTAAAACGGCATTCGACGCAGTTTTTTAAGCTCTAAAAATATTGTAAGATGTACAAAATCGATTGGTTGAGAAATCTCGAAGTTATTTTGAAAAAACACTTTTTTCGAAATATGTTGACTACGTAATCTCTCGAACGGATTAACCGATTTTGATCCGCTTAGCGGCATTCGACGCAGTTTTCTGAAGAGAAGAGCTGATTAGATTATGAAATCAATCTGTACAATATTCTACAAGTTATTTTGAAAAAACAACGTTTTGACAACTTTTTTTTCGATTTTTTTGGAATTTCTCAAAATCTATTGAACCGAATCGATTAAAATTTTCAGGAAATCTAAGTTCAGTGGAACCCTTTCGAATGCCGCAAATCGCGATTCGATCAGTCAAGCCGTTCAAAAGTTATGAGAGGTTTACATACACACACACACACACACACACATACAGACATACTGACATCATCGTAAAAATAGTCAGAATAGCTTCCTAGGATCACAAAACGTCGAGATCTGATGAAAACTCGATTTTCGAAAATCGGGGTGAAATCAATAAATTCCCTATTTTTGAAAATTTTTAATTTTCTTAGCGGGAAGTTAAAAATTTTAAAAAACAGAAAACCCGACTTCGGCTTACATAAAATATGGAAAGCAGTCGCGTAAAAAATATTATTTTAATGCCATTTCACTATTAACAATTAGCATACTACTTTAATAATCTATATATTTAAAACACAAGCCCTATTTCTCTAGACAATCAGCCAGCAACCCCTGCTCAACCGATTGACATAATTTTTTTTTAAACTGAGGCCTTTAGTCCACAGATATGTTATCGTTTTTTTTTTTTTTGGTGAAATTTCTTTAAAAGGGGTGATTTCAAGCGATAATAGTAAAAATGACGAGGGGGGCAGTGGGGTGAAGAGAAACGTAAACAGAGAAAATCCATCGGCGTTCACGATACATGAGTGTGAGAGAAATGCAAATATGTACGCATGTCGTGGATAGGCTATGCAAACAATAAACAGTGAAACATCTTGACAGTTGTACATTTTAATTTTTAGAGCCCAGATTTTAATAGGGTTATATTGACAAAATGTCTAGAAGTATTTAAAATTAAACAATAAAGATGTATATGTACGTGCAAATTTTTTTTCTCTTTTAAATATAGTACTTAGTTTCTCAAATACCGACACTCATCGATTTTTTTCCGGATGATCATTCGTACGTAAGTATTACACTGATAGATACGTTCTATAGCTTCTAAAAAACTACTATTTTACGTACACTTTAAAGTTATGTTTGAATCAAAAATATTTATCAAAAATTATATTAAAAACATATCGTTAAAAGCTAGGTTATGTGTTTTACTCACGTGTTCGTATACACAATGATATTGAGAAAGCTTGAAATATATATTCCTTATTGTTTTCTTAATAAAGTGATTCATATTACAGATAAAAAAGGTTTGTGTTGGCAAACATTTTTTTTTGGCGATAGCCTTTACTAAACCATTGTTCTTTGAAGACAGTGTTAAGTCGTCGCAAAAAAGTTTTGCACGGGTACACTAGTTTTTAATTATTGTTCAAGTATTTTTCATAGTCGAAGTCAGGTTTTTGTTTTTTTTATTTAGTTCTGTTTAGAGAGATGGCGGCTGGTGTGCTCCAATACGGCAAATATGGATAGACTCAGGCACGTAGCCAGGGGGGTGGCTTAAGGGGCTGAAGCCCCCACTGAAATTTCGCAAATTCTGGCAAATTTGTGCTTTTCTATGAAAGTCTTTTTAAACACATTTCCGTTAGGTATAAGGGATGTGTTATTTATGACCATAATTTTTCATGCAACGAATGTAACAATTAAACTGTTGAAAGTTTGTGAGAGACTTTATTTACTTTTTGACTTTTAAGCTCCCCCGAAAAAATTCCTGGCTACGGGCCTGGCATTGACTATCTTATTCAGCCCGCCATCTAAGAACCTTACGAATATATTATTCGATAGATTATTTCATGACGAAGGTTTAGGTTAATACTACTAACTTTCCGGCCCGGCTTCTACCAAGTGCATATCGGATTGATTCCAAGATTGAAATCAAGTTTACGTCAAAAACGGTGCGAAATATAATATACCCAACTATAACAATAAGTCGTCGCTGGCAGTTAATTATAAATTTGAGCGAACGAGCGAAGCCAGTGAGTAATATATTGATTAATTATAGATTCTAGCGAACGAGCGAAACGCGTGAGCAATGTATTAATTATAAATTCGATCGAACGAGCGAAGCGAGTGAGTAATATATTGATTAATTATAAATTCTAGCGAACGAGCGAAACGCGTGAGCAATGTATTAATTATAAATTCGATCGAACGAGCGAAGCGAGTGAGTAATATATTGATTAATTATAAATTCTAGCGAACGAGCGAAACGCGTGAGCAATGTATTAATTATAAATTCGATCGAACGAGCGGGCGAGTGAGTAATGTATTGATTAATTATAAATTCTTGCGAACGAGCGAAACGAGTGAGCAATTTAAAAATTATAAATTCCGACGAACGAGCGAGCGAGTGAGTAACGTATTAATTGATATAAATTCGAGCGAATAACCGAATCTAGTGCACTCGGGCGAAGCGGGGCAGAGCATCTAATAAGAATATAATTTAATAGATAATTGTTTTTTTTTTCAGTTACGATCGATCGTTTACTAAGTGGGAAGTATATGACTGGCATCCCATAGTCGATTTTTTTTCATTTAGGTTTACAATCGACTGGGACACTAATGACCTCAGTTGTCGAACTTTATCTATTTTATGAAAATAGGATAACTGTGGTGAATAACAAGCCGTGAGGTGGGTCGTTTATTAGGACTAAAGTGCGACCTTGAGGTCCACACGACGAACTTCCCAGTTTGATAAATATTTAACAATAATAATTAAATTAGATATTACACAGAAAGTAATCATTTTAATCATTAAAACATAATTATTATTTATTTTTAACAATATTTTAAAAAAAAAAAAAAACGGCTAAACCGATTTTTATAAAATTTATGTCGGATCAAAATGACGTTAACACGCCTCGATTGACACCCTTACAAAGTCGATATAATTTTTTATTCACGAAATATTGTGTAAAATCTACTTTTTTGGAGTCTATTTGGTTAAGAAAAAAGAACGGCTGAACCGATTTTGAAAAAATTTCTTTCAGATCATATTTACGTTAATACGCGTCGATTGGCACCCTAACGTAGTCGATATCATTTTTCATTCTCGAGATTTCGTCTTAGAAAGAAATGGACACATACGTACGTACGTACGTACGTACATACGTACACACACACACACACAGTCATTTTTCTAAAAATAGTGTAAAAATAGTGTAGTGACCTTGAAACATAAAAATTTTTTCTCCGTTTTGATTTCGATTTTCGGACCCATTACAATGACTTCCAATGGGAAGTTAATAATTTATTTATTTTGTCAAACATCTGTGATTTACATCTCTTTGTCTCTACAATCGATTGAAAACTGTAACGGATCATATTGTAACATTCATTTAATGTGAATTAGCCTTTATAATCTGCATCATTGCTGAGTGTACATAGTTTCAATTTGCAACACGAGTCTTCTTACATAATAATGCTAAAAAAAACTAATTCCATCGATCTTGTATAGGTACCTAATGAATGTAAAATTTAATTTGTAGTAATGAATAATCATGAATACATTTTAAAATGCAAGTTATTATATAAGCTAAAATTATACCACTTTTTTATTTATTATAGAAATGACACTGTAGTTTGAAGTATCGAAAATTAGTCAACAAGCTCATAATTTAACTTGTCGCATTAAGAACAAGTGCATATGAATGAAGGCGGAGTCTTGTGGTCAGGAGTAGTTTGAAGCGTGCAGAGAAAATTGTTCCTGTCGTAATCATGATTATAGCAATTTATATGTGTCAATCACAAGAGCTTCAATTTCGTCACAAGAGATCGTGCCAATTTATGAAAAATTAATTAATTGTATTAATCACTATGTAAATTAAATAAAATTGATAAGTAAATTATTATTGTGGGATCTGCTACCACGGTCGCACTCCGTGGATAATAAATTAATAATAATTGTCGAGCGTCTATAATTTACAATTCATTCATTCATTCATTCATTCGATAATAAAAATAAGGAGATGTAACAATATTATGTAGGTAACACATGTGAAGGGAAGAACTAAAATTTTTTTGTGAATAAAATAGCCATCAATGCGTAATTTTCTCTTGTAAAAAAATGGAAACCAATATTGAGCGGATTGCGCTTATCGCTTATTTGCTGATAAAAATGTTTAACTCATACAGATAATCCAATCAAAGTTCAAAGGAATTAAGTGATAACATTCTGATTCTAATAACAAAATTAATACCGAATTTAATTTTATGAAAAGTTTAAGGTGCCCATTCACTAACAGTAATTTATCTGCATCGAGATCTGCATATGATATTCAAAAATCTATTGACTGCTTGCACCAACAGTTATCGAAGTTAAATTAATAAAATTTAAATACCTAAATGTATACGCAACATGGAAGTAGACCAAAACAGCACTTTTGATACTAATAAGTAATAGTTATATTTTTTTTGTCATTCAATAAATTCTAAAATTGAGGAAAATCAATAGATTTTGTCTCTTATAACTTTTTAGTATAGCTTATGATTTTCCTGAAAATCTATAAAAACCAAATGAGAACATATTTGATTTCCCTAGTAGGCTTACTAAACGCGTTTTAAGGAAAATCAAACATGTTCGTATTTAGTTTTTATCGATCTTCAGGAGAACTATAAGTCGTACTACAAGAGAAAAAATCTATTGATTTTAAGATTTCCTATATTACCATGCGTGCTCAATTTTAGAATTTAGTGAAAAACAAAAATATTGCACATTACTGTCATAAGTGCCGTGAATGGTCTATTTTCAGTATGCCGTTTTTCTCCAAATTTCGTAGGATTATAGCTTTTCATTAGTGACGAACGAGTTCCAAAACAGAAGGTAGGTTATCCAAAACGGTTCTCCCAATATGACGATGACAATGTGTAATTTGTGCAACTTGACACCCTGACAGACAGCGATAGCAACCGCTTTGGCATGGCAGACGGTTGTTTTTGTGATCTGCAGAGGTGAAACTTTCATTTGCAATTTAATTTTTTTATCAGCAATATGACGTTGGCAATGTGAAATTTTTGCAACTTTGATACACTGACAGACAGCGATAGCAACCGCTTTGGCATGGCAGACGGTTGTTTTTGTGATCTGCAAAGGTGAAACTTTCATTTGCAATTTAATTTTTTTATCAGCAATATGACGTCAGCAACCTGAAATTTTTGCAACTTTGACACCCTGACAGACGGCGATAGCGACCACTTAGAGCCAATTGACTAGAATTACATTATGTGCTCGGTATCCTCTATCTGTTCCCCTCAAACGGGGCATCGGCACTATGACGTATGAAAATCATAACTGGCTCCCGCACTATTAGACTCTAAAAAACATTTTACGACAGGTTTTACGAAATGTCAGGTCTGTCCACGTCGTCCGCGGTGTGTTCAAATCATCGATGTGCGTAATTTTTTTAACTACGGAATCTATCAAGTCCAACTTGATAGGACACCGTTCTGCCATGCCTAGAATGAAAATTCATAATTAAAAATTTTTGATCTCAAAGGACGTTATTTTCAAAAAACTTCATTTCTCAAAAAGAAGACGTGGGCTTGAAAATGCATTTAGAGAAAAAATTAATCGAAAAAAATTTATTTTAAAATTAGTTTTGATTTATAATACAATTTTAAATATAATATTTTTTATAGTTAAATAAAAAATATATTTTTTTTATTTTTAAATAGTTTTACTCTACTAGGCGGAAAATATAGGACTGACACTCCAGTTGAATTTTCTATTAGGTAGGTACCTAAGTGATAAAAAGTTCTGTGGAAATATTTCCAAAATTTTTTACTTTGGCGAAAATCAATTAGATATATGTATTTTTAAATTTTAAACCATGTTTTAAAAACCTGTAGTTACGCACATTGAAGTCTACTGGAATAAATGTCTGAAGACGGATTAATCTATATTTTTACATAATATTTATATAATATTTAGAATAAATTTTCGATTATAGACGCTCGAAAACTGAGGTCATTAGCGTTTAGATATTTAGAGTCAAATTCTGTTAACATGTTAATCGACACTGAAATGCGAGTGACTGTAAATCAGCACTAATATGTAAATTTGTAATGGGACCTCTGTCTGTAATTTTCGATTTATTGTGGTTTTTTACGTGTTTTGTATGACATATAGACGGGAAAACTTGATTCCAGAATTTCTGTTTGTCTATCTGTTTGTTTGTATCACCATCACTCGAAAACAGCTAGACCGATTTCGATCAAAACTTTGTATGCTTCTGGACAGGGCCGGATTTACCCAAAGTGCCGCCCTGGGGCACCGTGAAAAATGCCACCCCACACTGAAGTTTTTTTCACAATTTTGTAAATTGCAGTGTTCATAATTTTCCACACATTTTTAATAGGCAATGAGAAAAAGTATTTTATTTATTTTAATTTATAAATGTTTTCACACTCCAAATTTTGCCGCCCCCTGAAAATTTGCCGCCCTGGGCACTAGCCCCTAGTGCCCCTAGTGTAAATCCAGCGCTGCTTCTGGAACCCAAACTTAAAGTTGAGATTAGTTTTTTTATCTAGCCGATCGAAGCTACTGGAAAATTATCCTTAGCATCAAGGAGCCCCTCACTAAAGTAATAATACAGTCAGCTGCTAACTGACAAGGATAACTTAATGGTTTGGTTATTTGATAACACAACTTTAAAGATCGTCTGTCAAATATCGCTGCGATCAGATAATATTATCAATCAAAACCGACACTAACTCGAACATTTGCCCGGGTAAAAGTTATAATATCACTCATTCTAAACGATTATCAACAATATGTTGTGGCCATTGTTATAAGGATTATTCTTAGCAATGTGTTATTCTGTTAAGTCAGCTCAATTTTCTTTTATATTTCAAGGACTATTCAAGACCTAAAAATAAAACCTGTAAACTATTAAGACTAAATTGTTTATATTTACAGTTGTTGACCTTCATACTTATGTAATGGAATATAGATATACCTACTACCAAACAAATAAAATTGGTACACAAAACTGTTTTAAAATTAGGTTTTCACGTCCTTACTTACATTACACATAATCTGAGCACTTTGTAGATTTATTAATATAAGTTACTTATTAATTTATTAAATAATATAAATTTTTCAAAAGAATTAGGCGATCAACTATCAACAAATCAAAAGTCATCAATTTTCAAATTCATGTACCTTTACGGGGGGAAAATTGTAAATGTTTTCGAATACAGCATTTTGACGGGAAAAGCCTCGCAGCTTTCAGTCCCTGGCATTCAAATTCCGTATAAAGACGTATCTATGCGTCGTTGCACCACTTCCAAGCGGATTGCAAAAAATTGTCAGCTTTGAGTGCACCCACAGACGTGCAAAATTGTTTTTAGAAATTTTCATCGTTACAGCGTGAAAGATTAAAGTCTCAGCTTTCAGTCAAGACCAAGAGTCGAGTTACGATTTTTTGACTCAAAGACACGGAGATTTGACAAAAAGCTTACATTTCAGGCAAATTTGCATCGTATACCGTTCGTCAAATTAATTTTTAAATCTATACTATAATATTATAAAGCTGAAGAGTTTGTTTGTTTGTTTGTTTGTTTGTTAGTTTGGTTGAACGCGCTAATATCAGGAACTACTGGTTCGAATTGAAAAATTATTTTTGTGTTGGATAGTCCATTTATCGAGGAAGCTAGGCTATAGGCTATATAATATCACGCTACGATCAATAGGAGCGGAGCATCAATGAAAAATGTTGCAAAAACGGGAAAAATTATTCCTTTTGAGAGCTTCCGTTGCGTGCGCTGCGTAAACGGTTAAAGTTACGCAGAAATCATGTATGACGGAATTGTTCCTGGAAGGTTTATATATATATATAGCGAACGAGCGAAGCGAGTGAGTAATGTAATTCCTAAACCACGCAACGGATTTTGATGCGATTTTCACCATCAGTTAGATAATTTTTCACGGAAGGTTTATATATATAGCGAACGAGCGAAGCGAGTGAGTAGTGTATTGCAGCCGGGTTTTCATAGCACCCGGGCGAAACCGGACGCCCCGCTAGTGCTTAAATAAAACAGACTTTTACATAATATTTAGCTATAATAATATAATAATTAATATAATATTTAGCTATAATCCCACTTAAAGAAGATAAACCACGCATCTACGCATAACAACCATGGACATAGGAATCTATAGGGACAAAGTATAAGGTAACACTTTAGACGAGGGGGCAAGCCATTCAGCGGAGGTTGCATGCCTGTTTTATGAACATGTCCGTGCTATGCATGTGCCCACGTTTTATTGGTCGCGTCTTTGCGCATGCTCAATTCCGCTAGATGCAGTCGTCCGCGTCTTTGCACATGCTCAATTGCTCGTACAGTGTTTACGCAACTGAAGCAACCAATAGAATGTGGGCACACTTGCTTCCTTACCGGCCCCCCCTTAACAGCAACCACCCCACTCGCTTGTAAATTGTACTACGTCCTTAGATTTCTATGTCTATGATAACAACATAATAACGTTGCAGCAAATTTACAATAAGTAATAACTTATTGCTCTTCCCAGATTGTACTGCGTTTTTAACACGTTTACATTAGTTCACTTGTATGTTGTAAAATCGTATGCATGAAAAAAAAATTTGTAAATCGATTTTCACCCTCTTCCAAATATTGACGTGAAACTTTTCAGTTGTATGTAGTTTTGATGACAATACAGTCTGATATTTTAGCTATAATAATATTTATATAACAAGTTAAAAAAAATAATATAGAAATAAAAACATGTGGTGGAAGTGACGGTGTTGATGGTGGGAAAACGCGTCTCGAGTCGTTTACAATTTAAATATAATACCTATTATGACTAAAAAATTGAAAAATAAAAAAATATATTTTAAAAAAATAAACAGCTTTTTTATCAACGTGCCAAAAAGAAAAAAATAAATTTCTTCTTCCTCTTCTATAACGTTTAGAAGCGTGGGACACTCACTGTGCCTACATTTCATTTAATTTATCGAGTTCCCTACGCTTTTAAATGTTGTATAAAAGAAAGAAATTAATTTTCTACTTTTTGTTGCGTTGATATAAACGTGCTTTTTATTTTTTTTAAACCATAGATGGTAGTGCGAACCAAACGCGTTGTGTAGTTCATAAATAGTGTGTCATAGTAGTTAATTGTGCTCTATCTTTTTCTTTCTTAATCTATCAATATCTATCATGTCGCTTTTTCGTTTCACTTCAAAAATCTATCTATCGATTTTGTCTTGTCGCCACAGATATATTATGTCATAATGTTCCGCAACGTTATGATTGTGGACCAATTTTAGATGCACTTGACACAGCAACTTACACAACACTATAATAATATCTACTGTATATATAAAACTTGTTATCCACACCTCAGCTCAGGTTTAGTAGGTCAAACCTGACATCGATTATAGTTTTTAAGAATGTGTAACTGCAAATTATTATCGTGTACATCTATTTTTGTCATATTATAGCCCAGGAAATGAAAGGAAAAAAACACCCGATGTCGCAAATAATTCCAAAGGAGCTGGATTTTTCACAGATGGTAGAACACCTTTAGACATGTATTTTTACAAAAGTCCCCGGTTATCCCCCTTGTGCTTCCCCCGCCACCCCCTTTTGAATATAATTTTGCAAGCCTTACGGAAAACGCTAATATCTCCTTAACCAATGTCTGAAATCAGACGACTTTTTTTTTGTTTTATTCCTAATTAGTTACTCTAAAAAATTTCCCATCTTCAGTTTTCCGATAAAATCAATATATGCTTTGCAATTTATTAATAAAGAGAAAATATCAGTTTTTAAAACAATATTTCACAAAATATTTCCATATAACTTTTTGCTAAGCCTGTTAGGGTAAAAGTTGTTCAAGTAAAATTTGTAGACAATATTTGTAGCTTTAAAATGATGTATATATTGATAGACTTTAGTTAATTATAGGGCAAGTGGGCTGTTAATAATGAGCGCAGCGGTCGGACGCATAGCGATAAAATTAAAAAAACTTTTGGATTGTATTTATTTATTTGTAATAAAATTATTTATCTAACATTGAAGCGTTTTTAGGGTTCCGTAGCCAAATGGAAAAAAGGGAACCCTTATAATTTCATCCTGTTCGTCTGTCCGTCCGTATGTCACAGTCATTTTACTCGGAAACTATTGGCACATTATAGATGAAATTTGGAAGGTAGGTGTTTTCTATGAACTGCTATACAATGGTTAAGTGAAATTACGAAAAAAATAGTGGTGACACACCATACATGTACAACTGAGGGATAAAAAAATTCCAGTGCACATAAGCGTGTGGGGTATCATTAGATAGGCCTTCAAAAATGATGTAGAAGTTTCAAAATGACTTTTTTATTTAAGTCAACAGTTGGTATGTAAATGAAGTAGAATTTATAAAATACTTCCAACGAAAATCGGTTTGAATAAGAAATGTTGTGTAGTTTTTGAGATACATTGTACCTTGCAAAAGGTGAGGTATAAGATATTTTTTGCCATACCCACTACAAAATAGCTACTTACGATATATGTATAGCGGCCTTTAATGAGTCATTTCACGGGCAGGAGTACGGAAAGTGTTTTACTTTCCGCACTAGTGCGGGAAGTAAACGGTTGCCATATGAACTTCTGTTTATTCGCTCTAAACGCCTGCGTGCGTCTGCCATTACTTTCTCACGATTTTCACGGCATACTGTAGAAGTAAAGATGGCAACGTAAATGAACTGTCAAATTTTTTTGAAAATTGAGTGAAAAGTAGGTATTTTGTAGTGGGTATGGCAAAAAATTCCATATATATTATATCTCGTGTGTAATGGTATTACGGCTCGTGTGACTGTAAAAACTCGCTATCACTCGTTCTTACATACTGTCATCACTCGCCGTAATAGTCCATTACACATCTAGATATACAATCTACTATTTGTTTGTATATATTCGTGCCAACATGACACCGGGACAACTTTTGGCAGCCAAAAAACCACGAAATTTTAACATTGTTTTTGTTTTTTCGAAATATCTCAGAAACGGTCGACTTAAGCGATTCTTTCGTTATGTAATGTTTTAAATAGAATTACATTTCCTACAATTTTCATCCCCACAAATTTTCCGTGGTAAGAATAGTAAGCGCGCTACAACTTCTTGAAAATCACGCGCTTTTTGTAGCCTTAGAAACCAATTGGTCCTTTTCAATAGCTTTATTTATAGTGTTCTTCATCGAATTTTAAATTGAAAATACACATGTCCATAAAGCAAAGAACACTCTAAATTATGATTTTTGTCCCATATCGATATCTTCAAAAATTTAGAAGCTATAGTCTGTCAAAGCTGAAATCATCATAGAGCCTTACATTTTTTTTGACACGCGTTACGAGTACTTTCTATACCGAATAAAAAAATGTCCGTCTAGGAACCTATAGAAAATTTAATGCCATAAACAATTATTTACGTCCAATCTCACTAACTTGCGAAATTTTCAAGTTATAAGCATTTATGTACATGTTTTTACCTTTTGACATAAAATTGAAACACTTGTTGCGAAAAGCTCTGTAGAGTACCACTTTCAAATTTTTAAAATTTTTTTACTCACTTAGATAACCCATGAATAGGTCTACAGCTTCTATATGTAAACTTAATATTTCTCGAACACTCTTCTTAGTAGAGCACTTCGCGTCAAGTGTTTTAATTTTATGTCAAAAAGTAAAAACATGAACATTAATGCTTATAACTTGAAAATTTTTCAAGCTAGTGAGATTGGACCTTAAATTTTTTATAGGTTACTAGACGGACATTTTTTTATTCGGTATGGAAAGTCCTCGTAACACGTGTCAAAAAAAAAAAGTAAGGCTCTATGATGATTTCAACTTTGACTGTCTATAGCTTCTAAATTTTTAACGATATCGATATGGGACAAAAATCACCATTTAGAGCGTGTTTTGCTTTATGAACATGTGTATTTTCAATTTAAAATTCGATGAAGAACACAATAAATAAAGCTATTGAAAAGGACATTACGTTTTAACATTTGGTTTCCAAGGCTACAAAAAGCGCATGCGATTTTCAAGAAGCTGTAGCGCGCTTATTATTTGTACCACAGAAAATTTGTAGGAATGAAAATTGTAGGAAATGTAATCCTATTTAAAATGAAAGCATCGTTTTTGAGATATTTCGTAACAGGCTCATCAAAAAGTTATATGCAAATATTTTGTGAAATATTCTTTTAAAAACTGATATTTTCTCTTTATTAATAAATTGCAAAGCATATATTGATTTTATCACAAAATTGAAGAGGAGAAATTTTTTAGAGTAACTAATTAGGAACAAAACAAAAAAAAAGTCGTCTGATTTCAGATATTGGTTAAGGAGATATTAGCGTTTTCCGTAAGGCTTGCAAAATTATATTCAAAAGGGGGTGGCGGGGGAAGCACAAGGGGGATTACCGGGGACTTTTGTAAAAATACATGTCTAAAGGTGTTCTACCATCTGTGAAAAATCCAACTCCTTTGGAATTATTTGCGACCTAAAACCTTTATTTCCCGGGCTATTAGATACAATATCAACAGCCAACTATCCTATACCGGTGGTTCTGGATACAAAGGTGTCAAATTATTATCATATCTCATTTCTTTAAGCATTTGTGTGTTTGTTCGGAGTTTTAAATATTCTGATTTTTGACAAAACTTTTTAGTCCCTCAGATTTACCTAATTTAAATTCGTCGTGTTGTAAAACTAAAAGGTTATATTTCAACTCGGTCTGTACAGCTGCAATATGATGGGTTCTGCCCTAGCACTGGCGTTGCCAAGTTGGGTAGGGAACATTGTTATCTATTATAATATATATAAATGATAATATGACACAAAATACTAATTATGTACTTATATCAAAAAAAAGTTAAATTAATAAATAAATAAATGCTGCTTTTTGTACGCACATTTCAATTTCTTTACCGACTTTAAAAAATGAAATTTAGCAACATTGTTAAAATGTAACGAGTAATTCTCTAATAAATGTAACGATTTCTTATTGATATTAATTTAAAATAATCTAACAGATAGAAATAGTCATAAATGCTTTCAGATAAAAATGCTTTTTCAAATCTTTTTACTACAAAGAAGGCAGTTAACGTTTTTCTACTGTTCGTTAACTTACCAACAAATAATTATTTCTACTAACAAAATATTTTAATCATGTCCATCTTTCCACCCTTCAGTTATAAAATAATTGTAAGCAAAAAATCTTTCATTTTCGATGGTACAGTTGACTCAATACAATCAGTAGATAATAACAAAAATAGTTCGATGAAACAGTTTTTTGTGATTTATTTTCGAACTTTTATTGAATGTAGTAATGTGCGCAGTGTTGATAATCAAAAAAATTTAAAAATCCCTAAAATCTTGTCGCTATAATTAATTTTTTGCCATACCCACTATAAAATAGATACTTTACATGCATGTATGTATGCATGAAATAGGTCAGTTAACAGGTAGGTGTGTTGAAAGTGTTTTTAAAACACACTAGTGTGGAAAATAAACAGTTTCCATAGTGATTTATGTTTATTCGCTCTGTTCCCCCGCTGTTACCTACTCATGGCCTGCTATAAATGTGAAGTTGGCGACGCAAATAAACTGTCAAAATTGAAGTGAAAAGTAACTATTTTATAGTGGGTATGGCAAAAAATACCATATATATCTCGTGCGTAATGATATTATGACTCGTGTGACTTAAAACTGACTGTCACTACTCGTTAGAAATATACCTCATTACGCATCTAGACATACAATCTATTATGTTGTTTTCTATACATATTATATTATAGCAATAGATTATTGTTTTCAAATAAATAATGCATTTTAGAAATGCCGAAGAAATATTTTTTTTCTTAAATTTTCTGTTATGAGTTATGGATTCGAATTTTTTGTAGCAAATTAAAATAACGAATTATGATGCGGTTTTCGCTTGTTCAAAAAGTTTAAAAAAACATTTTTTTACTTCACCGGCGCTACAGCCACTAAAAATTTGCTACACGTAGAAAAATTTCGCTACAAATAGCGACATTAAATATGGGTATCTATATTTAATGTCGCTATTTGTAGCGAAATTTTAGTAAATTAGTAAATCTTAGTAAATTAATTTTGTCACATACATCATTTGGGACGCAAAATGAATTCCTTATTTCAAGATTATAACTTTTCTGTATTCTTATTCAAGACCATGTTTAGAAAAGAAATTGTAATGTTTTGGGGGCAAAAATTCAGAAAGTATTTAAAAACATTGACAAAATAAAACCAGATCAACTTTTTCGAAACATTAAGTTTTATGAGACCTTCTGGAATCTAGACTCTAGTGTAATTTTTTAACAAGGAGCCTCCAAGTATATAGTATAGGTCTCATCAAATCTAAATCCGAAACGGTTTCAATGATATCAAGGACTAGAAAACAATGATGCGACATTTTTGCCATTTCAGTTCATGATGTGAAAGTGAAACCCAGAAATCAGAATACGGCTTATTTATTTGTGACTTTTTATTTATAAATACATAAATATTATTAATTCTGAGGAATTTTCTGTTATTTTTCAGCTTGTTCTGTGTTCTTCATGAAACAGAAAAAATATATTTTTGAAGTTATAACTTATACTTCTTTTGGCGCGTTATGGAAAAATGATGAGAGTAAATTTTTACGATGCGCGCGCATCGCGTCACGAAAATTTAACACCATGAAGTTAGTCGGAAGTTCATGATTTAATACCCTATTATCACCAGTCGCAATGTGACAAGAGCGTTTTCAGTTTTGAATAACATTAATAAAAGTTATTGCTATACAAACGCTCGTTTATGCCGCTTTCGTTAAATATGAGTTCATATTCCAACATCTGTACTGTTTACACTAGTCTTTTTCATGATTATAATAGCCTATAGGTCCTGGGTTCGATTCTCAACACAAACATGCTTTTTTTATAAATAATTAGATATAAGTATGATAAATAAATATATTTAATAAATTAATAATTTAATAATTTATTAAATTAATAATTTATTAAATTAAATTAATTTATTTAATATCTTTATTTTATTATTTTATCGTCTTTTTACAAACGTTTAGTACTGCGGCACGCGGGGTAAAATTTTTGGAGTTATTTTTGTTTTGTTACGCCATAAGTACACACACACTTTTTTTTTATTTGAATAAGACAAGGTGTTTTGGCATATTTGATTATTATTAACCCTATCTTAAACTTTTTGAAAAGTAGATATGTGCGTACTGTAAAACAAACTAACTGACCAACTGACCACACGAAAGGGTAAAACCACGATTAAATATTACTTATACATACGTACCGTGATATGTACCAACCAAAAAGAAGCAAATAAGAATAATCGTGGAAAATAATTCATTATCTTTGATCTTTCCACCCTCCTGTTAACGTACCTGTATACTACATACAGGTGTCCAATATTAAACAAATTGTCCTTCTGAAGTGAAAAAAGAAGCTTTTAGGTGTTTTTTATTTCAAATATAATGTTATCTATCTATACGATATACCTATAACAATAAATTAAAAAAAAATTTTTTTTAAACAATGGGTTTCTTTTAAATCAAAATACAGTAAAAAGTGTTTTTTTTTTCAGTTAAAAAGAAAACTATCGGGCAAAAATGTATAGACAAAGTAATATTTTATGAGCGCCCAATGGTTTTCTTGTTAACAGAAAAAAATATTTTCTACTTTTTAGTGCATTTTGATTTAGGTAAAAGAAAACCATTGTTTTTAAAAAGTTTTTTTTTTAATTTATTTATTTTTTACTTTTTAGTTTTTATTAATTATTTTAATTTCATACAATTGAAAATATATTGATTTTTATATAATTTAAAAAGACAAAATCTAAGTCCTAAATCTTGAGTTTTGTAATAGGGAGTCCGCCATATTTTGCATTTAGAATGAAAATTTCTAAATATTCCATATAATGTTCCATTTTTTAATATAAACAAATTTTCGCAACATGAAGTAGTGGCAGATCATGTACAGAAACATCATTTGTACGCAGGGTTGAGGGTTCATATCTGCACATAATCTTCACTATAAGTAGCGTAACTTACACTACGTTAAATTCAATCAGGAAGTGATTTGGATCGAATTCAAGTGGTCTGAGCTTGTTCTGTTGACAAATTTTGCTAACGTTGTTTCTTCTCTTTGTGATCTATCTGAACTCTGAAGTGATCTATGTTTTAAAACCCAGTAAGTAAGTATAATAAGTAAGCGTTTTAACTTGACTGTTTAGCGTTTCATTCTGTTTGTTTGCATGGTTTGTTCTACAATTTCGCTGGATCAGTTTTTTAACGAAATATGACAGGATTCTTTGAACCTAGACTTAGCGACGTGTATAAATGTATTTTCGATCAAAGGATCACAAAATTCTCAAAAATATGAGAAAACAAGCAAATTACTTTTAATATGTTGTCAAAATTCCAAAGTTGAATAGATAGATTGTGGATTATAGATGCTCGATAACTGAGTTGACTAGCGTCATTTCAAAGTTGGGTTAATAATTAGGCTAAACAGTTGACAAAACTGTTAAAATGAGATTCGTTGGGACAAGCTTCCACCCATCATTCCCTACTCTTTGATTGATATATTATATAGTTACCTATTGTTGTGAATAATTGGAGCGCCGGCTTCTATGACATTAAAAATTCATAATTTATAAACATTGAGGGATCGTTACTAATTACTGTTCATAGTTATAATATAGGTAATAATAAATTTTTATTAAGACTAGAAAGGCTCATGCTGTATTGCATAATTGTCAAGGGTGACAGCCCTTAAGTAGTACTCCCTATTTTACATGTTGTATACAAGAAAGGAGTTAAGGTGTCCGAGAGAGTTCTAACGTTCCCACACAAATCCAGTTTTAACACATGAGATGACCACCACTGACCAGCTGGCACGGCTCACCTATGTAATTCTAATGTTTTTATAAACATCGCGGGCGACCCGCTCCTAGTTTCACCCGTCTTTCCCCTCACCGTCACTTGTCTACCAAGCATCACATATAATGTAGTGTTCAGCGGTAATAATTTACTAGTTTTGTACGCTTGACCACACACCGGGGTGGTTATGATTTTTTTTAATACCATCAGCTCTTCCAACGAGTACTCTTGCTCGCAAAGATACGTCTTCTCAATTTCATCTTTCTCTTACGACGTTCTCTCAGTTCTTTCAATCTATTTAAGGACCACAAGTAAGGGAAGTACAGTAACCCTGACTATATAGGGTGCTGAATTGCTTTGCGGGTAATATAGGGATTTAACCCGTAAAATCAAACTTTTGCGATTTCCTGCTTCCCTAATTATTTTAGGAAGAATATCTTTGAATAAAAGTTTTAGAACATAAAATTCTGCATCTAAATCATTAAACAAAATTAATTTTGCGTGCTTTGTAACGGCAGAAATTTGATATGAAAATGTCAAAATTACCTCAAAAACAGATAGCGATAGCCATGGAACTTTTGATGGGAAGCCTAGATTAAACAGTACGTTATACATACTTTAGAGTTTAGGTTTAAGAATCATTAAACAGATAAAATTAGACTATTTTTTATTTATTTTACAATGTTCCATTGAAATGTACTGGGTATGTTTATGGATTAAATCAAAATATGCATAAAATTCTACCTTTTGAATATGGAAGCCCCATACTACAGTCAACAAGCACCAAATTTTACTAAAAATCAGTTCAGTCATTTGTTGATTTTGTGTAAAAAACACTTTTATTTTTATGGGAGCCCTACCAAGTAGCCTAGACTTATATGCATGAACCAAATTTCTTGAAATCGGATTAGGGCCCATTAGGGGTTTAATAGTTATGGTAAAATAGACAGGCAGACAAACAAATAGAAAAAATTCTGAAAATGATCAATAATATCATGTAAAATGTCTAGAAAAAGATGACATTTCTTTAAAAAAGTAACTTATAGGAATACCGACCCCTTTACATTTTTATTATTAGTATTTTGATATACGACGGTCCTGTAAAATAAATATGTCTCAACTCTCAAGGTACCTATATGTGACCAGTAGCAGTGCCTCTTTCCAGTGCGACGAAAAATAGACACGTAAATCTGGATTCTAATACATTCGACCACTGGAGGCCTAATTTTTTTTTCGCTACAATAATACAAAAAAAAACTCGGGTCGCAGTGCCAAAACCCTGCCGACAATATAGTGTATTTGCTAATACAGGCATTGTGCTGTTATTATGTGAACATAAGTTGGTTTTTGGACAAAATAAAAAATTTAACCCCTTAATACATCCCTTAAAATAATATTTTTTTTCTTAATTTCAATATTATTATCAATGCAACCTCTGTACCAAATTAAATACACCCTTCAGTAAGTAAATCACTATCCGCAAACTAGTGTTTTCATAAAATTTGTAAGTCCGGACCTGTCGGGGCGATTTTATTAAAATTTTAGCAGCACATTTTAATCTTCACTAAAGGGTTAAATTTCAATTTTGAAACAATTCTGAGAATTTTTTCGGTATTTTTGGGCCCAAAAACATTTTTCAACCCCTAAAAACCACCCTTAAAATGGTTCGATTGGGCCCATTTTAAATAGGCTTCGTGCGGTTATGGATGGCAACGTGCCTACCCAATTTCGTCAAAATCAATTAACTCTTTCAAAAGTTATAGCCCGTACACATATATATATAAATATATAAATATATATATATATACATATATATATATATATACATATATAAATAGACATTTCCAAAAATGGTGCCAAAATGTTCAGGAGGCTATGAAACGTCGAGAAATTTTGGTCCGACCCCTAGGTCCCGCCATCCGACCGACGCCAATAGTGTATGTGCCATATGGCAAATACACTAAAAACTCGGGTCGCAGTGCCAAAACCCTGCCGACAATATTCTGTATTTGCTAATACAGGCATTGTGCTGTTATTATGTGAACATAAGTTGGTTTTTGGACAAAATAAAAAATTTAACCCCTTAATACATCCTTTAAAATAATATTTTTTTTCCGAATTTCAATATTATTATCAATGCAACCTCTGTACCAAATTAAATACACTCGTCAGCAATTAAGTCACTATCCGTAAACTAGTGTTTTCATAAAATTTGTAAGTCCGGTCCTGTCGTGCCGATTTTGTTAAAATTTTAGCAACACATTTTAATCTCTACTAAAGGGTTAAATTCCAATTTTGAAACAATTCTGAGACTTTTTTCGGTATTTTTGGGCCCAAAAACTTTTTTCAACCCCTAAAAACTACCCTTAAAATGGTCCGATTGGGCCCATTTTAAATAGGTTCCGTGCGGTGATGGATTCCAAATTTCGTTTAAATCAATTAAGTCTTTCGAGAGTTATGCCGCGAACACACACACACACACACACATATATATATATAAACATTTCCAAAAATGGTGCCAAATTGTTCAGGAGGTTATGAAACGTCGAGAAATTTTGGTCCGACCCCTAGGTCCCGCCATCCGACCGACGTCAATAGTGTCTGTGCCATATTCTATGGCAAATACACTAATAATATTATTGTATAAAATTGCCCAGGGTTGTGAAGAAATCAGAGAATACCATGTCTATATAAAGCATGTATATAAAGGTGTGTGTAAAACAATTTACTGTGGGTATATTTAATTATTTTTATTACACATATGAATAATTAATTTATGAAGAATAAATTAATAAATTAACATTTTTATGATACATTGCTATTAAAATTGTACAGAATAGTTCTCCCGCGCATAATTCGTCTTGATTATGAAATGAGAATAAAATTAACTTTGAAGCATTAGAAGCAAATACGCCTGTGAAAAAATTTATCAATAAATCTGGGAACTGAACCCGCGGGGTACTTATGTTTTTGTTACTTTTACAAACTTTCGAGGGTTAGTCACTTTCAACTGTTGTATGTAATTATTGGTTTATTTTAAACCATGGTTTAATAAAAAAAAATTGACTGATGGCCAGTCCTATACTTCCCACCTAGTAAATATTTGCAAAAAATAAACACTCTTTTTTAACTTCCCACTGGAAGTTATTGTAATGGGTCCGAAAATCGAAATCAAAAAGGAAAAAAAATTTTTATGTTTCAACGTCACTACACTATTTTTACACTACTTTTAGAAAGATGTCTGTGTGTGTGTGTGTGTGTGTGTGTACGTACGTACGTACGTACGTATGTATGTGTCCATTTCTTTCTAAGACGAAATCTCGAGAATGAAAAATGATATCGACTACGTTAGGGTGCCAATCGACGCGTATTAACGTAAATATGATCTGAAAGAAATTTTTTCAAAATCGGTTCATCCGTTCTTTTTTCTTAACCAAATAACCTCCAAAAAAGTAGATTTTACACAATATCTCGCGAATAAAAAATTATATCGACTTCGTAAGGGTGTCAATCGAGGCGTGTTAACGTCATTTTGATCCGACATAAATTTTATAAAAATCGGTTCAGCCGTTTTTTTTTTTTTTTTTTTTAATTATTGATGTTTTAATGATTAAAATGATTACTTTTCTGTGTAATATCTAATTTAATTATTATTATTAATTATATTTATATTTATCAAACTGGGAAGTTCGTCGTGTGGACCTCAAGGGTCGCACTTTAGTCCTAATAAACGACGCACCTCACGGCTTGTTTTTTTTATTCTTTGACTAGGCCCAAATAACCTTAGCTGTTGGTGGTCTTTAAAACACAATTTAATTTTTATTCTTTGAAAAAAGCATGGCCCTCTTTTTTGTTTGGTGATCTACTGATGGCTAACTTAATATAGCAAAAATCATGGTTACATTGATTTACGTACAATTTTTATTTTTTTTAGTAAAATATTTTTTTCTCGAAAACTATACATTTTAGAGAAAAAAAATATTTACATTTTTTTCATATTATAACATATAGAATTCACTTATATTTTTTTTACCTATGTTAATACGTGACATTGAGGACGTTTTTTTGAATATATCAGGATCCACTGAACCGATTTGACTCAAAATCTAATCAGATCTAAGTTAAAGGCTGATAAACACAATAGAACAATCGGCATGCCCGTATGTTGTTCCGTTCTTAAGATATCGAAGGCGAAAAATTGACCACATACACACATACACACACACACACATACACACACATACACACACACACATACACACACATACACACTCACACACACACACACACACACACACACACACACACACACACAGACATCAGTCATAAAATGATCTTAAACGATTGCTAGGGTCTCAAAACGTGAAAATCTGTTAGAATCTCGAAATATTTTTTTCGGACTAAATCCATTCCTTCCCTACCATAGTAGAGGTGGGAAGTAATAAATCAAAATGTACCAGTACAGAATATATGAATCTTTCGACAGAAAACAGTCTACTTTTATTTTACAAATCATAATAATGAAATAACGGATTACCTCTCTTCAGATAAATTTCTAATGAACAAAAAAGAACATTTTCGTTTATGTGAGCTTTTTTGTAGATAAAAAACCGTAAATTTCTCTGAAATATGTATTTGAACTAGGTATGTAACTTAAAAAGACATTTTTCCAAAGCAGTCCTTAATAAGACATGTTTACAGAAAACGCGTACACCGAATATAGACCGAGTAACGGTGCAGTCGATGTTGATTCATTTCAAGCGATAATCGTCCTTATTAATTATTATCCCACAACATTCGATTTTTGTGCAGACGAATTTACGAAACCACACCCTGGTCTCTTCCAGTTTCAGTACTTCTCCGTAAGTATTATTGGCGAATCGACATTGTCTTGTAGGCCTTATCAAAGCCAACTTTCAGATATTCATGTCGTCTGAGAAGCTGAGACCGCTGCAATTGTAAAACATGCTTACTTTATCGGTCATCACAAAAAGACAAAGTCCACTCGATAACGAAGTCGTTGTCGACTATCAGTTTACGGCAGGATATGACTTCAGGAGAGGAGTGCCACAGCACAACAGTACTTAAACTACAACGTCAGACCAGGCCCTGGTGGGTTATTCTGTTCCAAAATAATATCAAAAAAATAGGATATTTTATAGCACGAAAATAGTAGATTGAATATCTAGTGAATGAGGTATATTACTGACGAGTAGTGACAGTATGTTAAAATGAGCGCCGGCGAGTTTTAACAGTCACACGAGTTATAATATCATTGCGCGCAAGATATATAATATGGTATTTTTTGTCCTACACTCTATGAAATAGCTGCGTTTGTCTTCATTTTCAGTATTTTCAAAAATGAAGTTTCAGTTATGTAATGACTAACTAACATGCATAGTGCTAAAGCAATCCTTGTAATCAGAAGGATCGAATTCTACACGACTGTTGGTTGATATTTTTTCACCATTTTTCTTAATCATTTCAGACAAATTTCGAACGTATCCTCTAAATTCCCCAAGTCCTAGCAGTTATCTTAAAAAAAAAAATTATAACGCCGACTCTGCGTAGCCATTGTACAGTGCATTAACAGTCAGTCATTCCGCGAGCAGTAAAGTGCCCCCGCCCTGCTCGGCCCTGCCTGGCCCGGCCTCGTACCGCTATATCCTTATGACGAGCGACACGATTTCCACGCCGCGCTCTCCGCTAATCCTAAAGGGCTGGCCAAATAAACACTCACATAAAAAGTAAGCCGATTTGTATCAGCTAGTTTCATGCAAGTATTAGTATTTTACTATTTTTCTTATTTAAAAGAATTCAAATTCATACATTTTTATTTATTGTAGATTATAGACGCGTCGACAACTTAGGTCATTAGCGTCTTAAATTACATTAAATAACAACTAACTGGTACCAAGTACACTATCCACTAGGCTACACTGCCCTCCAAATTCATACATCTCAACACAAACCTTCGTATCTCATTTTCGTAAAATTTTCAACATTTGAAAGTTTTCTGTAAGCAAAAATGTATCCGAGTTAGATAATTCACATAACTAGGTATCACGGATCCATGGCCATGGTTGCGTTCCACCAACTGCCGATTGTCCAGACGTATAGTATAGTAAAATAATAAAAATAAAAAAATGTAAAAGATATTTTCATTAGTTATCGTTTTATTATTTTATAAACTAATATATATTATGTAGAGTAACACGTATTTTTTCGATATTCCACAATTTTGTCGAGATTTTTCAAAGCTCGTTTCTCGTCTCGACTACACCAAACTGGTTTTTAACTTCAGTTTTTTCAATCTTCAGTGCTTTGGACATTTGAAAATATGAGTCTGAACTATTATTTTTATAGTTATTATTCATAGGGTTCCATAAATGTTCTTCATTTCGAAATAATTCTATTAATAATAAAACTTTTCTATCTGTCCATACTGGGCGTCAACAATATCCTCTTGACTATTCTCCGCATCCATATCTTGGCTAACCATTAATAATGTCCTGGCTATCCACTGTATCAAAAAACAATTACCACAAAATCACTATTGTAGAGCGTACTTCATTCTCAATCACACAGTCTTGACTGAATGAACATGCAGCTCACGCAGTTTGCCCAGTTTGGTGAAACCCCGTCTTTAGGTAACAATTAAGTTAAACAATACTTTCCAAAAAAAACTTCGCATAATATTTTTTCAATAATGAATATCTGGTAACTGGGGGCTTGAACTGGAGAAGCTATGAAAACGCCACACAAACAACGGTATATAGCTAGTCGCTACCCGCTCGGCTATTCTCAAGCCCAAAGTCAAATAATTGATACGCAGGTATACGGACGAAGTGTCACATTGTAAATATATTATTTAGGTCAATGTTTGAAAAATACATCATTTTTGAACAACATACGGGGTTGTAAAGTGTATGGCCATCCCTATACAGTATCTACCGTGTAAAGCGGGCATAAGCGCTCAAATACAACATTGTATAATGTATAAATATAAAACATACATATACAATCAAATCCTTGTATAATAATAATATATAAATGTATACAATTGTATTTAAACTCTCTCGAAAGGATGAGGAAACTCATACTCAGCAGAACGAAACGTTTTATTAACTTGACAGAGGCGTACCAAAAAATAAATATTTGATTATTTTCGTTTTATTTAATCTTATATTTACATTTTAATATTTTACATTGCACTTAAAAATTTTAGCATTTTCTAGAGCACGGGTATTAAATAAAGGAATGACGAAACCGTCAATTTTTTGGACTGAAGTACTCAAACCGATTAAGCGGTTTTACCCGAAAACCGACAATTAACCAGTAACAATCATACATTTATTATGTCATTTCAAGTAATTATTCCTGACAACAGAATGAAGAACAATTATTATAAAAATAATGCCCATTTTTTCGTGAAGTTTTGTTTAGTCTATTCGATCTTTAACTAACTACAACTCGTTTAAGAACAGTTGTCATACGTACCTGATGAATAGTATTAATTGATGTTCTGTATAATGGTCTGTTAGTATATTAATACTTTTAATTTATCTCCTTATAAATTATAAATTTTAATGTTTATTTTAATTTTAATGTCAATTTTAATTATTTTAATAATTGTTACATTATATGTTTAATAATTGTTATATCATATGTTTATTAACGGTTATATTATATGTACCTTGTAATTTTTGAAAGGGGCAACACACATAGCCTTTCTGGCTTTGTTGCACCCTAAATAAAGTTATATTCTATTCTATTCTATTCTAATCACTATATTATACAATTTAATTAATATTGGAGCGATATGCAACATTTAATTATATAACGAAATTTGTGGACGCCTCGGGCCGGCTGTGACCTCTATCGTACCTCCTAAAATCCAACCCTGCTAACAGAATACGCATTATCCAACCATCGCACGCGTTAAATTACTGATATTTTACGATAGCAGCGCTGCACACCATAGTACCTAATATAGTAATTATAATTATGTTTATGGTTATCTAAATGCCCGTCTTCTGAAAGAAAATAGACCGGTCTAAACACAAATTCCTTTGTGCGCATGGTGACGTCAATGTATATCTCTGAATGTCACCTATAGTTATCATTAATAAAATTATAATAATAACAGTATCGGTACCGCCGTGAAGTTACCTATACCAAGTATTGTATGTGTTACGAATTAAATGTGAATTATAATTATTTCAAGTCGATTCAAAAACAAAAACCCATTTTAACTGTGCGTAAAATAATCCGTGCTCCATAAAAACTATTATTTATTTAGATCACCAACTGCCAAGCTTATCTGGAACTAGTATCTACCAATTCAATCACTTTTCATTTTTAATATAAAACTGAAAATACAATTGAAACTTCCATCAGTTCTCAGATAATAATCCAGGAATTAGTGGTTTTTTGTATCAGACGTGCATGATAACTCCATATAATTGCATCTTCTCAAGGAGACGACACTGTCTGTAAACCATTCCAATGGAACGGAATCGTCAACGGACGCATATGATCCATCCTTTCGAATCAACATCGTCTTCGATGGGGTTGTGGGGTTGACGACCTGAGTTGCGCTAGATCGCAGCCCGCCAGTATAAGGACTTGGAGTCGGCCCGCATGGCCACAGCTCTGTACCCAGAGAGCCAACGAGATGGCCGCCGTGACCGAGTTTCGAAAGTGTTAGACTGTGAGAGCGCTTTATACGCGGAAGTTGATGCAGATGTTTCCATACAAGTCAATTAATGAATATTCCTTATAGAGGTTTGTTAATTTGCCCCACTTTAAGTTGGCAGACTCACCTGAATATTTATAATATTGCAAATTACCATTTCAAAAAAGGTTCTCTGAAGAGTCTGTGCAGACGAGAAATGATACAAAACATTGTCGTGTGACGTGGAAAGAAAGAAGCATGTCTGAGATTGATCTATAATATTTAAGCTTTGTTTCCACAATAATAAAAACTCGGGTCGCAGTGCCAAACCGTGACGAAAAATAATAAGTTGACAACCGACTGCAGAGCATTTAGAAAACATCTGATCTATATTTGTGTAGCGCACCAACCAATAGCGCATGCAAAATGCATTTATATGTCATTAACATGATGCAGCGTATGTGGCGTGTGGACAAATGTGTTTCAAATAAAAATATAGTTCCTTGATTCAAAATAACGCGCTGTTTTCACCATACCATACGAACAAGAGTTGCAACTACATATTTGGTAGGTATTCTGATTATTCGGCAATGTTTTTATTATTCGGCCGAGTACCGAATAGAAATAGAAATATGTATTTATTTGTTCCCAAAAGTTTTGACCAATATTACTTATTGGCTTTAACCAGCCACTCCTTAAAAAAATCATTAAGTATATGCGGAGACCGCAAGGCGTGGTACATTGAGGAAGAATCGACATTTCATATAATATAAATTGCGATTTTTAAGTTTTGAGGGAAAGCGTTCACTCAACGGGGAAAGTCAATTTCATTGTAGATAGTATAGTTGAACGTGGAAAAACCACAAAATAGGTGGATCCCTCGAGAACTACTGAGTCGACCGGAATAAAAAGTAGCAGCCTATGTATTGACCTGGATCATAAATTACCTGCATCCAGATCCGTTACGCGGCCACGCGTTGAGGCGTGATTGAGTAACAAACATAATAATATATAAGTACATTATACAAACAGATTTTCACATTTTTAAGTTAGAAATATTTAAAAAAATCGATTGGTTGCGAAATCTCGAAGTTATTTTGAAAAAACACTTTTTTTGAAATCTGTTGACTACGTAATCTTTCGAACGGATTAACCGGATTTGATCCGCTTAGCGGCATTCGACGCAGTTTTCTGAGGAGAAGAGCTGACTATGAAATCAATCGGTACAATATTCTAGACGTTATTTTGAAAAAACATCGTTTTAACAACTTTTATTTCGGTTTTTTTGGAATTTCTCAAAATCTATTGGGCCGAATCGGTTCAAATTTTCAGGAAATCTAAGTTCAGTGGAACCCTTTCGAATGCCACAAATCGTGATTCGATTGGTCAAGCCGTTGAAAAGTTATGGGAGGTTTACATACACACACACACATACTGACATCATCGTAAAAATAGCTTCCTAGGATCACAAAACGTCGAGATCTGTGAAAACTCGATTTTCGAAAATTGGGGTGAAATCAATAACTTCCCTATTTTTGAAAATTTTCAATCTTCTTAGCGGGAAGTTAAAAAGTAGCCAGAGGAATGCACTGCTCGTAAGTAGTTATATAATATAGGGGAACTATGGATTAGTTTGACCTTGATTATTATGAGTATTATTTGGGATTTTTCCGACAATTTCTGAATTCTCTGGTTTGCTATAGACTTTATAATAAACCATATCTAGAAATTGGTTGCAGAAAAATCCTAAATTATTTTAATGCGTATAAAACATACTGTACAAATCGTAGTTGGGAAATTAAAATATTCGGTTTGGTGTCGAACTCAAATACGAACGCATAGTGCATTGTATCAAAAGCAGTGTACGCCCCTATAAAATATAATTTAGCAGTCAGATTACATACAGACAGGACTTCAGACTTGTAAGATTGTTCGAACTTCTGAGAGTAACATAATATGGGTCCATGAGATACAATGGGGTCTCGTCCAAGCATCAAAATTTTGAACAGTGCATGTTATTTCTTATACATAAACAAATAATGTAAACCTTAACCAACTGTTTCGTTCCTATTGGGATCCGTCAGATAGGTGGAGTTTAAAAAACATGGCGCAGAGGGGGGGAAATTTCATATACGGGGTATACTTTGCGTGTAATTTTATGATTTTCAAAGTGATAAGAAATGATAAAATATATAAGTGCAATTTGTGATTGGGCCGGTACGAATCCTAAACAAAGGAATTTCGTTGAAGGAAACAGATTCTCAAAGCCGAACATATTATCAAATGTCGGAAATATAACGAGAAAAATACATGAAAAATGAACTGTCAAAAGTAGTAATCTTTACGGCATATTGCTTAAAAACATCAAAATAAAAAGAAAATCTCCACGAAATTAATTATCCGTTCAATGCTCCTTTAAGGCTGTGTTAGGTGAATAATGTAAACACATAACTGCAACATAATATGTTATATTGTAATAAGTAGGTAAGTTACTAACCTCAAAATATTTGTATACACATAATTAGTCCTAATTTTGTCAATATTCAGAGATTTAACTATTGTAGTACAGTATGATAATGAGTACATCTTATTATTAATATAAAATATTTTTTTAATTCATAAATACAGTTTTTCCACATTTCATTAAAAAAGAATTCGCTGTAAAGTAAGTTTTACAAGGCAATAACTGACAGTGTTTAATGCCATGATATTAGAAAACGTCGCAAATTCCATTTTCGATAAACTTTTTGTTTATTTTACTTGTTTTATTCTTGTAATAACATATTTAACGATAAATTTCCACTGTTAGCATGTAAAATTTTCCCCCGTTTTGATACAATTTTCTGTCACCAGATGTCATATGCTCATTTGACGGGTCCCAATATCCTTCCTTTTAATTGCAAACCGAGGTGTAAACTAAAAACATATTATGATTGATGACGTAGAAGACTAGTCACACTTCTTTATCTATAGAAAGAAATGTATTTTATATCTGCATAGTAAAGAAATACACACTTTTAGGAATTTTTTAATTGTAGAAAAGGTTCCCGAAAAATTCTCAAAAGATTTGGTTTATAATCTATTTGTAATATCGATTCCAATCCTTAAAAAAGTGTGGGACGATCCCATCACTATTATGCAATATATGCATCGATTCAATATATAAAACCTCGGCACGTGGGATTTTTAAACGGAGGAACATTTTTAGGGTTCCGTACTCCGTATTACCCTGCCTACGATGACTGTTTGTCTGTCTGTCCTTCCGTTCGTCCGTCTGTCACAGGGCTCTTATCTTACAAACGGTAAGAGGTAGCTAGTTGAAATTTTCACAGATTGTGTATTGTTATGGCATGAATCCTGGCAAATAATAATTAGAATTAGATAATCAAGTAATTAATTTATTAAATTAATGTTTTTATTTAACGCATTTCTATACTGTGTATACCATAATATGCGTATTGTATAGAGCTGTTCCAAGTGTATACAAATATATTATCATTGTTTCTGCCGTGGTACAATAGGGTCGACCGTAGAGTAACGGTAAGAAGCGAAGAACCGGGTTCAAATCCAACTAACGATAAGTACGTGTTTGGTTGTTTTTTTATAATGTTAACATTTTGAAATTTTTGGAGTTTACTCCTTAAGAATCGATTTTCATATAAGGCCCCCGGTATGGAAATTTTATGAGGAGTAAAATTTATACAAGCGTTAACTAAAAAGCGTTACGTTTTTCTGCGCAACGTACCTTGCGCAACTTTCAATGTATGTGTATACTTGTATACAGCCGACGTGTACAGGGTATGCTGCGCGACAGTTGACGCAAGTAAGTATGTATGTTTACCTACTGCATAGTCAAAGACAATCGTACTTAAGGAGGAAACTCTAGTCGTGCGTCGGAGCTGACACACGCACTTTTTTATTTTTAAATTTTGAAACACAAAGAGAACAAAATAAAATATAAAAAAAAAACTTTTTTAAAATCAAGCTTAAAAAAATAAATCTGTTAATTTTTTACCCCTACCTAACTCCTTATTTTTATTATTGTACGGAACCCTCGATGCGCGAGCTGACTCGCACTTGGCCAGTTTTTCCGGAGAATTTTCCATCCTAATACCAACTAATCTCCTAACACGAATAGGAATATATAACACTATATTGTCCCCGCCCTCCGGAAATGGAATCTGTGCTCCAGATTATTATAATAATACTAATGTCTGTTCCCTGCTAATAACTAGATAGCAGAACGTTATTGTAATTATTAAATCAAACAATGATCCTTTTCCATGATACATTCACGTAACACATAGGTCAGGGGTTCCCAAACTTTTTTGATCATAACCCTAATTTAAAATTGCAACAGCCTTCGCGACCGTTAAACATTTTTTCTCTACAATGTACAAAAGAGTATAAAAAAGATTTTTCAGGAAAAAATGCAGCAATTCAAATTTAAGTCGTTTATTCAAGAATTTAAGTATAAAAAAGTACAGTAAAAGTAATATAGAAATTGATCACGAGAGTTATAAAATCTACTAGCGGCCCCGTCCGACTGCTAAGAAAGCCCGGGTGCAATACACTACTCACTCGCTTCGCTCGTTCGCTTGAATATTATAATTACATTGCTCACTCGCTTCGCTCGTTCGCTATATATATAAACCTTCCGGGAACAATTCCGTCATACATGATTTTTGCGTAACTTTAACCGTTTACGCAGCGCACGCAACGGAAGCTCTCAAAAGGAATAATTTTTCCCGTTTTTGCCACATTTTTCATTGATGCTCTGCTCCTATTGGTCGTAGCGTGATATTATATAGCCTATAGCCTTCCTCGATAAATAGGCTATCTAACAAAAAATTTTTTTTTCAAATCGGACTGGTAGTTCCTGAGATTAGCGCGTTCAACCAAACAAATAGATATAGATAGATTAAAATTTGAAAAAAATTATGAAAACGGAAAATTCGCTCTTCTAGTCCTTTATAATTACAGACTATGTTACGATTTAGTTTATTTTTATTAAAGTTATTAACTTCTGTATAAATCATTAAAAACATGACTCTCTCATGATGTGGACTTTGTAGGCGCGTTACTATATATACGATCACATCGATCGATACCAAGTAGTGCTTCTATTGTACAAAGTGCAGCATTTACCAATTTTATAATATTAGTTTAGATTAGATTAGATAATCACGGAAACAGTCCGTGACCGTAAAAATCAGTCCGCGACCCCGACTTTGGGAACCCCTGACATAGGTAGTGAATAATTTTATTTTTTAACAATATCAATCAACAGATTATGCCATCATGATAAGTTTAATTTATTATTATATTGTTGTCCATATCTAACTCAAAATATTGCGTTAATATATAGAACGTTATTGGTTACAATTATTACCTATTACATGCATTTAATTATTTTTACATTTAACGCATTTTACATTTATTGATTTTAACACATTAATTAAACTTTAAAGTAACAGAAAACTACATTTTTTAGAAATCTATAAAACATATTTCAAAGCCGAACCTGCATTTCGCGTTTTTGTTGTAACTTGTAAGAATTCCGAAATCTACTATTATCTTTACAGTCGATGTACCTGTTACCTGTAATATATACTTCTAACTCTAAGTAAAAAAATATCTAGAAAAATTCAAGCGTACATTGTATATCATGCGTTGTACAAAATATAAAAGTATGACGGAGACCTCCCTTAGTGAGCCCCCTACTAATCTCTTACCTCCCCTTTATCCCCGCGAGGGCGGTAGACGAACTGCCCTTGAGTCTTGACTGCAACTAGAGAATGGCTAAAAATAATCCTTCACATTCAAGTTACACGCTAGAGAATATACGCGTCGCTGTTGCTAAGTCACTATAGTTTTATTCCTGCTGAGCTCTCAGTCAGTCTTACGCAATTGTAGCTCTTGCAGGCCGAGCGCTGTGTGTGTTAGCTGCCGTGTTCGACGTTCGTACTTCGTAACAACACAAAATTTCCCAACGCCTACCCCACTTTCCTCCAATCCACCCCACTTTCCTCTAAAGTTCTTAAGTCAAGAGATGCGCCTTATCCAATTTACAATGACGTATATGCAACTCAAACTAGTAGAGTACCTATATTCTGTATGTCGAGATACCTACCATCGAAGTCTACGATTGCTTTCTGCAAGCAAGGAAAATAAGGTTTGCTTGGTAGTTGGGTTGCTATTTGCCTACCGGCCCGTTTCTAGATCACTTTTAGTCACTGAGGTTAAAGCTATAGAGGAAGTATAAGCATTTAGAAGTGAAGCCAATCGCCATTATAATTCGGCCCTCGTTTTATATGTGAGAAGAAGAAGGAGAGAATAATATCCATGTTTGATCGGTCCTGTGGCGTCAAACCTGGTTTCAATTTTGTGTAAGCAGTTGTATACGGTATGCATCCTCCATAGATTTTACCTCAGTGCTTTTAGTAGTGTCCCGCATAATGTGCGTGTGAGACGCTAATTGTCCCGTTTATAAAAACTTGAAAATTATTTAAATGGGTTTATAAAAACTTTTCCCCGTAAGTTTTTGCATGCCTAATACCCTAAAATCTATATCATTGGATAGTTTATTTGCGAGATGGTTTTTAGCCATGTTTGATTGAAATCGGTTCAGCCGTTTTTAACAATTTATATCTCTCACAAAAGAAGAATATGGTAGACTGCTGATTATATTTCGCTCAAATAAAGTTCCGCCTTTGTAAGTTACCTCATTACAATGAAGTGCACTTTATTAATAGGTATGTACATAATTAATATAAGAACAAGATGTTTTTTATTATTAGTATTTTTGTTTTTGTAAAGACATATTTTGTACTAAATTTTATTTTTGAAGCTATGCCTCTTAACGCACGTTTAGCATAAGAAACCTATCATATTAAAAAACGTCACTAACGCGGTATTGGAACGCGGCGATACAACGCACCTCATTGGCTGGAAAGCGCGTTTTGTCGCTATAGTTTCTATAGCTTTTATATGTAAATAAATTCGATTTTATTTATAATGCGTAAGAAGCATAGCTTCTGTCGGGTGTCCCACGACACCTCATGACTTTTGTTGTTGTTTATCTATCTATATACGTAAGATTTTGTTGAGTCCCGCTTTTTAGACCGGTGTTCCGCATTGGAATTATCTTTTTCCCGCAAAGTCGTTTTTTGGAGTTGGCTAACCTACTTGGTAGGGTCTTTACAGGTACAACAAATCTATGGTGCTATTTCTGCGTCAGCATTCAAAAATTAACAGTACAGACTACAATTTAGACTTGCCTTAGTCACCGCCTACGGAACTTTTGTGTAGAAAATGCTGATTTCATGGGAGCGCTATCTCTTTATTTCTTCTTGGTCAAAACTCCAAACTAAAAACCATTACCAACTACGACATCCAAGAGTGGGGAGTTAAAAGTGTTAAAACGATTGAAAACTATAGGTACAGGAAGAAAAGGGTGATAAACGCTGATTTAACGAGAAACGACACCGTTGTGTGTTTTAAAGACCACCAACAGCTAAGGTTATTTGGGCCCAGCACCAATTCATATTTTCAATTATTATTCTTTTTTTTAATAACAAATTGAAAATCCAATTGACACTTTTACCAGCTCTCGGGCTAGAACCCGGGAACTGGGGACTTGTAATAGTGGAACCATAGCAACACCATGTAAACAACAGCATTGCTACACGCTCGGCTATTCTCAAGCCCAACGACAGTGTATATATTATTATAGGCAGTTGTTACTTTTCATTTTTTCACTTGCATTTCGGCTGATTTAATGCTTCTGTCTTATTTTAAATGCGCTGCTTCAGATTTTTTAAACACTACTAACTACATTATTTTCATTCAAGAAATTTTTCTTTTAAAGTGGCTTAACTGAAAACTTTAAAAATATGCAAAAAAAAGGTTTTTGTTTTCATGAAATCTCAAGAGTCTATGAAGCTATTTTACTGAAACAAAAAAAAACACTCTTCCTCAAACTGGAACTATGGCAACTAAGTTTTTCTTACTTATTTTAGTGAATTTTTCCCTAATCTTTGAATCCTTCTTTTACACCCTGTGGTTCTGTATACAGATTGTATCAAATTAAACCTGTGCATAGGGCATTCTGTGTGTAAGACAGAGATCGATACATAAAGCAATAATTTCAATTATTTGCGAGAAAATTACTTACAGTATCTTATTTAGTTAACAATTAGATTAACAATCAATATTGTTATTACTTCCTATACTGTACAAATTCACTATTTTAGTGAAATTAACATAAGGACATCAGACGATATTAATCCCGGCGGTGCATTTAAATTTTTCTTATGTAGCCTTTCTACAATAATTAATAAGGGCATGTTATGTCGATTAATATCGTCTGATGTCCTTATGTTAATTTCACTAAAATAGTGAATTTGTACAGTATAGGAAGTAATAACAATATTGATTGTTAATCTAATTGTTAACTAATAAAGCAATAAGTAAGAATGAGATAAATGATCGCTATGATGTTACGTGGTTACTGTAAATAAATAATATTTATACAACCTAATAGCGTCATCTTTGTTTTTTCGCTCCTTCTATGCTGTAAAAATGTAAATCTTTTATCAGTTTAATTTACAGTAACCACGTAACATTCTATTAGCGATCATTTATCTCATTTTTACTTATTGCTTTATGTATCAATCTCTGTCTTACACACAGAATGCCCTATGGCACAGGTTTAATTTGATACAATCTGTATCTGGAAAACTATTAATTATGTAAGTCAGTCTATAGATAAGTGAGTTTGGAATCTTTGCTTCATGAGGTCGTTGAAGTGGGATTACACTATTCTTGTAAACATTCTCAGCTATTCAGGACGTGACCCGTGTATTCTTTGTCTCTATCTTACTTTTTGAATTAATTAGATATTAGATAATGACAAACTGTGCGTGTGAGATATTACAACACCGTATTATATTATTGCATGATTTAAAGAGCCATTTTTTTACAGATTAGTAAAAATATTTTACAATTTGGAATCAGTTACATGTTTAATTAATTATAACCACTATAAGTATTATACCTGACGAGATTTTTTCATTTTTATTAAACATAATTTTGATAACGTTACGTTAGAGAAACAAATACAAATACTATTTCACCATCCAAAATATACTTATTAAACTTTTAAAAGTCATTGTGGGTATTCTCACAATATTCATCAATAAATTAATGCGTTTCCTGCGAGAAAAAGCAGGAAATTACGTTCACGAAACATTGACGGCAATGAAATTATTTCTTATATAGGGCTTGAGAATAGCCGAACGTGTAGCAATGCTGTTGTTTGCATGGCGTTGCTATGGTTCCTCTATTACAAGTCCCCAGTTCCCGGGTTCTAGCCCGAGAGCTGGTAAAAGTATCAATTGAATTTTCAATTTATTATTTAAAAAAAAAATAAATGAATTGAAAATATGTATTGATGCTAGGCCCAAATAACCTTAGCTGTTGGTGGTCTTTAAAACACAATTTAATTTTTATTTCTTATATAATTATGAGTTTCTTTATATTACAAAAGAACGAACGAACTGCACATTTTTAGCGCATTTTTATTTTCTTTGAGGAACATAAAAAATATAGAACATAAAGAATATTTCTGAGAGTGCATTTTGAAGTTACAGAAAATTTATGGGAGTTCTGTACTAGTGATGTAACGAGTATTCGCATTCGCAAAAAGTTTTTTTCTTAATCCTTTTTTAAAAAATAATTTAAGTTTTTTCGCTAAGATAACCTTGCAATTATATCTTTTATCAGCCTTTACTTTAACATTAGGTTATAAAGCTTTAGACTTAAGTATTATAAATAATTGACTTTAATTTAAACAAACAAAAACATTGAAAACTAAATATTCGCATTCGCTAATATCGGCGACAGATAATGCCTAAATATTGATATTCGTTACATCATTACTCTGTACTCACAAAAAATCTCATGTGTGGCTCGGGCTCCAAAACATCCACACAGTTTTAGTCGGCGTCTACGATAATAATAATGATGTCGACATGAAGTCTCAAGCCCGACATAGATTGTGTTGACTTTTTGGAAAGAAATTATTTACTAGCATTACATTAATAAAATCCTCATGTAATAAAAGTTAGTTGCGTAGATACGGAGGGTTGAGAGGGTTCGAATCCTCCAAGAACCCTGTTGCGTATTATCTATACACTATTGCCAATAAAAAATGGTGGACCCTTTGGTGTAAAGATACGAAATGTTACAATTACCACAAAACACCAAACCATAACAAACACTCTCGACGTACGTTTCGCCAACCAAGTTGGCATCATCAGGAGATTATACACTATTGCACAATATTCTTTTGAAGCCAAGTACCTATACCTATACCTATCTATTCTAGATGTTATTAGTACCTAGTCGTTTTGAAATTGACTGGCAAAATGGATGGACTCCTCCGGTGCAAAAATCTATTGCCTTGATTACACGTAACGAGTGCAGTGCCGAGTGGGCGAGAGGGTGGGCACTCGATCTAATAAATAGAATAGGGTCCGAGTGACTGTCTCGACTCTCGCTCTATTACTCAGTCCCACTCGATGATGTGTTAATACATACCGAGCACTCGGCCGAGAGCACTATCTCGCCCCTGTACTCGTTTACGTGTAATCAAGGCATATCTATGCTACTGGTAAAGATTACTCACAAAGGGGGGTCTCAAAGCGTTCTGAACATAACACGAGGGTCACATTTTTTTATACAGCAAATTTATAATATTTGCCGATAGTGTTATATTTATATAAAAATACTTTATTGTTTGTTCAAGCGTCATGAAAAAAATATAGGATTTTCGAAAACCTTGCAATATATCTTCAGGTCTGACAGAATTTAGATTTAGGATTTCAAATTTTTCAATCGAAAGTGGATGTAGTAAAATATATTTTCATTAAATTTATTGAAAATCAATTTTCGATATCTGCACAAAAGACGCATAATATATTGTAGTGTACAATAAACGTATGATTTATGACCTTCTTTTACGTTTGAGAATTAAGTGTTCGTGACTGCAAATTATATTATAGAAGCACACACGATTTCTTAACCCTTCAGTCGGTCAGTCAATAATCTACTTTTTTTACTGCACTGACAACAAAGCATAACATTACTGATTGTTGCTTGACGCTATCTTCCCGTTACGCCATCGTCTTAAATGACACGTCGAACGAAATATACTCATAAACGCAAGTTTTAACGCTTAGAAGTCCACGAGGCTTCGTACAATGTATAAAAAAAATTACCGGCCAACGTGCCCTTAACTTTCACGAAATATCATAAGCCCCAAATCATCAGCTAAGTCTAAAAATGCTGAGACTTTCTCGTAACGTTTCGGGTTTCCTAAAATTTTAAATGTACTTCGCTAAATTAATTTACCTCGACCTGTGACTAACAGTTTCTTTTCGATGCAATGAAAAATTAAATACTGATTACTTAGAATCCACGCGTCCAATAGAGGGTTAAGCATGAGTATTGTATATATTAATAATTGTACTAGGACATAACATTACAGGTACATTGTCTGGGAATGAGAATTGAGCAGTACCAACCCTAAAGGAAAAACACGAAACCACCTGTTGCCGCGTTGTCACGCATACCTTGTATTAAAACAGATTGGGGTGATGGTCTTATTCACTGAACAAGTGAACGGTGACCCTTCAATTGTGTGTTGCCCCTTTTGTTAAATACAAATCATTTAAATGAAAAAAGAATTCTTTATGAATATTTATTACAGAAATTACTCATATAGTCCGTTTAAATTGGTTAAGAGGGCTTGGTACAGTGAAACTTTCCAAAGACGGAAACTAGAACTCTCATGCTCGGTTGCATAAAGCGTGGTCAAAAAATTTGATTTGACAGTGACTTTAGATTGTGAAAATATAGTTACAGTTTTTATACAAGCAAGAGCAGTCTATAATGTCGTTCTGAAACTCCCTGTCATGTAGAACATATTAGATTGTACTTACACAAAAACAAATGATTGATCTAGATAGAAAAAGATCGCTTTTCTAGCTAAATTTCGATCAAAATGCGCAGAAAAATGTTGTTTCGAAGTGGAAATTGTACAAAAAACTATGTTAAATACATGTACACACAGTTTAAAAAAAATATCGTTTTAATCGACCAATTATTTTTCGAACAGGATCGATTTGAAATTCTACAATGCTTTCCTAATAATATTATGTGTAGTCACAATCTTAGGTCATTGTCAAATCAAATTTTTTGAAAACGCTTTCTGCAACTGAGCAACAAGGTTCCATTTAATGAAAGTTGGAACCTTGAGAGTATGGAAATATGAAATGTCCTAGAATAAAAATAGAAATTTATTAATCCATAATACTTCCTAGGGCATTAATAAAATCGGTTAACATCATTATGCCACACAATTAAATAGTTTAGTGGTCAGAGCACTAGATTAGGTTCGAATCCCGGTGGGAGCAGATGTGACTAGGACTTTTTCCTACGGCTTCCAGCCGAGAAACGGTATTTCAGGTATCGGCCATTTTACTGAGGTTTTCCATGGTTTCCGTCGCTGCCTCTTATAGACTATTGGGACCCGTCAAATGAGCATATGACATCTGGTGGCACAAAATTGTACTCAAAACGAGGGAAAATTTTACATGCTAACAGTGCAAATTTATCATGAAATTGTTTATTACAAATATAAAACAAGTAAAATAAACAAAAAGTTTATCGAAAATGAAATTCGCGACGTTTTCTAATATCATGGCATTAAACACTGTCAGTTATTGCCTTGTAAAACTTACTTTACAGCGAATTATTTTCTAATGAAATGTGGAAAAACTGTATTTATGAATTAAAAAGATATTTTATATTAATAATAAGATGTACTTATTATCATAGTAAAATCATTTGATGATTAACAAATTTATAGGACTAACTTTGTATACAAATATTTTGAGGTTAGTAACTTACCTACTTATTACAATATAACATATTATGTTGCAGTTATGTGTTTACATTATTCACCTAACCCTGCCTTAAAGAAGCATTGAACGGATGATTAATTTCGTGGAGATTTTCTTTTAATTTTGATGGCAATATGCCGTAAAGATTACTACTTTTGACAGCTTGTTTTTTTCACACATTTGATAATATGTCCAGCTTTGAGAATCCGTTCTCCTTCAACGAAATTCCTTTGTTTAGGATTCGTACCGGCCCAATTGCAAATTGCATTTATATTTATGATTTCTTATCACTTTGAAAATCACAAAATTACACGCAAAAGTATACTCCGTATATAAAATTTCCTCCCCTTTGCGCCATGTTTTTTAAGCTCCACCCATTTGACGGATCCCAATAATCTTTAAATTACATTTTCCCTATTATTTTACATTATAAAATTTTTATTTTGTCAATTGTATGTACAGTGCAAGTGACAGAATAGTATCTAGTAATTATTATGTTAAAGAAGACATTTTTGTGAACACAGGACATTTTCTTATGATCGGCATATTTTTCAAATTTTTGTACCTAAACAGTAAACAGACTTTCACAATAAGTAGTTGGAAATACCTATATGGAATGAGAGTGTCAGATAAGGTGTACTTAATGTGATAAAATGTATTCACCAATTTTGATCACGAATCGATGTCAAACGATTTTTAACAAAAACTAAGCATAATTCAACAATCCCCAAATTTAGGGTAAAATTAAAGACGAAAATATTTTTGTAGGGATGTCTTTATTTTATTACAATTAGAACAAAAAGCAAACATTCTGGAAAAGTGTTTTCCTGTCTATAGGTGTTAGATACAAAATGCTAAGACGCGCCAAAAACCAGCTGAAAAACGAAATTGTAGATAGCATGATGTTACAATATTCTGCATCCAATTGGTCGCTATCTTGAATCAGAGGTTCTAAAAACTGATTTTTGTGACCTTTGATCCTAGATGAAGATGGCGGCGGATCGGCATTTAATTTTCATAAGAACTTTTTGTATGTTTTTTATCAATCCGTAATTTCGTTTTCTTGTGGTTTTTTCGGAGTTTTTGGATATTTTGCATAACTAGACGGAAAAACGCGTTTCCAGAATTTTTATCTGTCCGTTTGTAGTTGTACCAGTATCACTCGAGAACGGCTGCTCCGGTGAATGTATAACACTGTCTGTAGTGGTATCTGAACTTAATGTATAGGGTCTTTTTGTCCGGCTACGAATGGGTAAAGATAAGCCATAAGGTTTCTATCAAAATCAACATTATAACTCGAGCAAGGGCGTACATAGAATTTTGTTCATGGAAGGGCAAGATTATAGAGTATAAACATGGAAATCCTGTTATCATCTGCAATTCGGTCATAAACGATAGTCCAAATGTTTCTAAGTGCTATTCGGGGACTTTTCGGGCGCCAAAATTCAATAAAGAGAATTTAAAGCGATTAGTATGAAGTAAGCTTAATGAATTTTCATAGTTTATTTCAGATTCCAAGGGGGGCAGTCACCCTCCCATGTTTTCCCTTGCATATGCCTGCATGATCGCGAGGGAGAAACCGCGGGTAACGGCTATAATACTAAAATAAATATAAGCCCCGGAAAAAGTGTCTTTTTTTTCCTTATTTTATACAGTGTGATGGCCGGCTGTGGAACGCTGTGAATAAAAAAATTCCTGAAGATATGTGTTAAAATGCTTGGACACGTCAACCTTAGTTTTGTACGCGCATCTTTCCTTGTAGTTGTAATTTGTTTTTACTCCCACCCTTCTGTGCAATGACGTTATCGACGTTTTTTTAAATGGCAACCCCAATTTTTTTTACGGAATCTGAATCTACTCGCAATTCTGGATTCAGCAATATTAATGAATCCAGAATTTAGAGTATAGAATCAGATTACGTTAAAAAAAATTTGGGTTGCCATTAAAAAAAAATGTCGATGACGTCATTGCACAGAAGGGTGGGGGTAAAAACAAATTACAACTACAAGGAAAGATGCGCGTTCAAAAACTAAGGTTGACGGGTCCAAGTATTTTTAACACATAACTTCAGGAAATTTTTTATTCACAGCGTTCCACAGCCGGCGATCACACTATACAATCCTTTGATAATTTTTTTTATTATCAATAAAGTCATTATTATTTTTATTATTAGGTATCTAAGTGAGATGTAATTTAGATAATATGAGGTAACTATAAATATTGAAAAAAAATTGTTAGGATGCCCCTAACTAAAATTGAAAAGAGTTTGTGTTTTTACAGTCACGTCCTTATAAGGAGCTAGTACAGGCCTGTCCAAAAGTAGCGCGATGACCTTACTTCCCCTATAAGTCCATCTATGTATGTGTGTTTACGGTGTGCTGTGTGTATGTCCAGTCAGCAACTCCGTGATCGGTGATACCGGTGTCATCCCACCCCTGTACCCCTGCGCCTCTCGGACCGTGCCTCGCGGGCCGCGGCCGACCTGTTACACAATCATATATACACACAGTGCAACCAACATTCGAATACATTAGCATACCTTAATGACTTCCGCCCTTCATATCCTGCTGTTATATAGCACTAACTGCGCTAACCACCAGTTTAAACTATTAAATACTAATAAAATACATATACAGGTATTGTGTTTGAATATAACCCTCCTTTGATTTCAAAAATTTCCTATGCACCTTCCCTTCGTAGCTATTGTTATTTTTTTACAGTGTGCGTCAAAAGTCTAAACTGAGTCAACTGACCCTCTCTATTAAACTTTTAACAGCATTACTAAAACTAGAACTAAACACTATACGTTTCAGCGTCATCTTGGTCAAACATTTTTTAACCGACTTCAAAAAAAGGAGGTGGTTCTCAATTTGGTTGTATTTTTTTTATGTTTGTTACCTCATAACTCAGTCATTTATAAACCGATTTTGAAAATTTTATTTGAAAGGATACCCTTTCAGATTGGTCCCATAGAAATTTCATCAAAATCGGTTCAGTAGTTCGGCTGATTTTAATAAAAGTGAGTAACGGCGTGTGATTCTTTTAAGGTAAATGTCACTTTTTGACACTAAAAAGTAAAAAATAAAAACTTTTTAACAAAAAAAAAACCTCCTTCAAAAAACCACTAAAAAGAGGAAAATAATGAAATTCTGACGTCTGTGCCAATTTAATAAAATATGAAGTTGGTTAAAAAGAAGATATTAATCACTATACTATACTTTTTAACCGACTTCATATTTTATTAAATTGGCACAGACCTCAAAATTTCATTATTTTCCTTTTTTTAGTGGTTTTTTGAAGGAGGTTTTTTTTTTTGTTATAAATGATACATAGGATCATGACGTGACGGTTCATGACAAAGGTATTTTTTTAAATATGTAATAAAAAATAGCAGAACTTTAATCGAAACGTATGAAGTTCTCCCGACGCTATTCTTAAAGCTAAAGGGTTCAGGTAAACGCCAAATGAACCACCGAGAATCACATTACAGATCCTACAGGCGAATTTTTTGAAAAAGAGTTTTGGCTACGTGTGAATTTGTGAAAGATTATGTAACTTATATATATTTTTTTAAAAGTAATGTTGTAAGTTTTTCCAAGCAATTTTTTTTCAATTTTTCGTCTGTAGGATCTGTAGTGTGATTCTCGGTCGTTCATTTGGTGTTTACCCGAACCCTTTAGCTTTGAAAATAGCATCGGGAAAGCGGGAACCGTTTTTAGGCGAGGGGAAAGGATTCGAGATGAAGAGTGCAGGGGGTAACTTTGAATACTTTTAAGAGCTTTTGTCCGGTCACTGCCCATTGTTTTGTAGCATAGATTTTTGTGATTTCACTAGTTGCAGAATTTTCCGTAATTTAACCTTCATTTACCAATATTGTGTAAATTGCGTAAAATATACGATGTTAAGCAATTACCTCGATTTTCAATAAAAAAATAAAATGCTATTATGCTAGATTAACAAATTATCAAAGTGCGACTTCTAGACTGTACGGCGAACTTTTCTCCACACATTAAAAAAATATCGTGTTATTGGAAAATGAAGATTATACAACAAATTCTCTAACTCACAAAACCATAAAAATTCATGTTCAGATAAACGGTAAATGGAAAAATTGCTCTTCATAATAAAATGTAAAGAAATATAGATATTTGTAACATTTACATTACACATTATAAGAAGTAGTAACTAGTATGTAGGTATATGTATCAAAAGATATATATGTATTTCAATTTGCAGAACAAAATGTCGGTATTAACCCCCTTGCAGAACGATATAAACACCTAGGCGAGCAAGTTTCCCTCTAAAAGAGGGGGCTAGTACCGACATTCTGTTCTGCAAATTGAAATATATGCTTAAAACAGTCGCCATAACAACATATAAAAATTTGAACTTTGAACTAATAATATAAATTTCGTTGGGTACATGACACGTTTAGGGTGATTTGCCACCCTTTTAATACTGACGAATTGATCTGTAAATATTATAATGGCAATATTGGGTCACCGACAAGCTATACAAATAATTTCAGCCTTGAAGTAACAATAATTGTGACCATTTTTTTTTGTTACAAGTTGGAGGCGATCTGCATTCCTCGCATACCGCTATCTAGCAAAATCCCTTACTCAGGGCACTTTAATATGCCTCCCTCAACATCTTCACAAAAATAAGGCCTTGAATAAATAACACCAAAAAATTGTCACTCGCTCTCGGTCTATAAGAATGTCCAAGCGAAAACCTACCTTTATATCCAATCTTTTCTTGCTCAATCAATAATTTTCTAGGACAAGCCGAGAGACAATAAAACATGAAAACATTTAATTCAAACTGAACAGGTGTAGCTAAAGCCTGATTATCTCCGTGGGGATACAGACATATGTTCAAATGTAAACATACAGTTTTAAATACAATTTAAATGCCACATAACAAACTTATAGAAGTTAGAACACGTGCACGTAAGTTAAGGAATGAGGATTGTGTACAAGAAATGCTGTCAATAATAATTTAAATTTAATGTAACCCTTAAAACTATGGATAAAGATCACCTGTTTGGATTTTGTTTTGAGAACAGCTTGGTGTAATGGCCAGCGTGCTTGTCTTTGGAGCAAGGTGTCGTGGGTTCGAATCCCACCTCGCTTATGGATGTTTTGTGAGGTCATTTAATTTTAAGTGATATATTATTTGATGTATTTAAGACGCTAATGACCTAAGTTGTCGACGCGTCTATAATCTACAATAAATAAAACGATTTTTTCTAATAAAAACTCTCTATTCTATCCAAAAAGATTATTTTTAGTGCCAAATAACAATGATACCCACATTAAAAAAACATACGGAAAACTCGATTTCTACACTTGAAAATCTTTTGGTAGTGTAAATTGAAAATTCCCACTAATTCTTACATTTATATTGGCAACACTGCACCAACGACTTCTGTACCTATATTCTATTCATTTCCAGGATAGAGTCATTTGAAAAAATACAATCCAACAGTGTCACTTACTTACTGCAGCTTACAACAAAATAAATAGGTAAACACGGTCCAGTTACCCATTACATTTGAAAAATTTGAAATTCTCCCGACCGACTAATCACAACTCAAGAAACCAAGTGACACACGAACTGATCACGTTCACAGGTCACTCTATCTTGAAAATGAATAGACTGTCACTCTTACTATAGTATAAAAAATTGCCAGGTGATGACAATAGTATAAAAACTATTCTCTTTACGTATAGTAACATATTATTTGGTTAACATTTTTGTGAAATCTTTATGTTAAATATTCTATTGTGTTTTAAATCATGTTCATAAAACCTCCACTTTTTCCTATTCAAAGGGATAAAGATTAAGTTTAATTGTATGCATATTATTTTTTAAATTGGCCTTCATCGTCGTACAACTAATAAAAGCCTTGTGTAACAATATAATATGTAACATCACTTATGGTGACTTTCTGGGGACCTGTTACTTATAGATTAAACTAATGAAGGACGAAGGCATAAGAAGCGTTCTTATATATTATCAGAAACATGTTCTAATAATTTAAGCCGCTATTTAACCAAAATGCGACGATATCCAAATGAAAACTATTGGATACCAAACAAACACTCAAAGTAAGGCCCCCTCACATTTCGGTGCTACTGAGACCAAAAATCTAAATAAGAATTAATATTAATAATCAGGTGATTTAAGTTTCGAGTGTCTGTACCTCAGAGGGACATGAAATAAGTTCTGTTTGAAACAATGTGTAGAGACCTCTGTAATCGCGGTGGCGCCGTACTCCCATTTAACTGGTGGATTTTGGCGGATCATTATACATGCGCAAAAAGTGCATGTTTGATAAAATATACACGGTTCGGACTTCGGCTGTACTGCACTTAATATCTCGCTTAACATCGACCGCGGATTTTTATTCATCAGTAAATTAGGTGTCCTTTCTGGATTTTTTTTATTTAAATAAACCGTGCGCAGCTGCGAGGATATATGCACAGCGACAGTACAGGGATAAGTGTGAGTTCCTGAGTGACGGTAAGTAAGCATTTGTTATTGTTCATTAAATCACACTTTCTGGATTTTTGAAACAAACCAATAATGGCATATTGTTGGACCATTAATGACATTCATTTATAAAATATGAACAAATCGTTGGAGCCGCTTTTGAGAAAATTACAATTTCCGACATTCGTTCATCAGTTAACTAGCCTTATTAGGGGGAATGGGTTGAAAATAAAAAAAGAGAAGAATCCTCTAAAAACAGTTTACAATATTAGGTTTTGATCTGTTGAGCTGTGTGTTAGTCAGGCATTTGCATATACACACGGACGGACGGACAACTAAAACTTGCTCTTTCGATAGGTATGCAGAGACCACGAAACGTCTAAATCCATCGAAATATCCAATTCGATTCTTTCATCCAAGACTTTTATCACTCTTGCGGTCCGTCTAAAATAAAAATATAAAGAAATATCCAGGAAAGTTGCGCTTTGGAGCCCTCCAAATGCTTTTTTCGCCACTGATGCCTAACCTTTTTCGTATGTGATACTTAAATTACCTCCTAATTTTCTACTTTTTGTTTCAAAAAATGCTGCAACGTTTATATTAAAAAAAAGATTTATCAGTAGACAAATAATGCTAATAAGCATAAATCTTTTTTGTCATCCCGGTAATATTAAATAAACAGCTGTTAAATTATTATTGTTCACAAAAAACGGCGAAAAAATTATAAATCAGAGATAAATAAATTATGTCGTCGCTTTTTGTATTGGTGAAACAGAAATTGTTTGAATTAAAAATTGGAATTGCTTAAAAGGAGCTTGTTTGTATAAAAAATAATCTTACAGAGTTAAAACGCATCTTAGGAGCGTGAAAATATTTGACCGTAAACAGTTCCGTGTAGATTAGTAGTTTCACACGCCTAGACAATGATGGGGGTCTTTTTAAAAGAAACTGTTTATTTGTATTATTTATTCACGGTACAGCGATGCCGGTGGGAAATTAAAACAGTTTTAATTAGCTGAGTTCGTATATTCACCGAGATCACCGAGATTGAGCTCTGTTCGATGCGATGTTTGACACCGGATGCAAATTATGAATTGCAATTTATTTGTTTTTTTAATGATGCCGTAGTATCTCTTTTTTATTGACAAAATATAATTTGATCTTATGCGGTGTTTTTTGACAAATTGTTCATATCTTAAAAATCGTTAAGGTGCAGAAAGAGGTATTGAATTCAATTCTTTAAAAATAAGCAAACCCAGATTCGAGCATTTTTTTAAATTCAACCCCTAAGGGGGTAAAACGGGGGTGTAGTGTTTTTTGACTTATCAATGCCCAGGCCAAACCGCAGAAGCTACAAACTTGAAATTTGGACAGTAGGTTCCTTCTGTGACGAAAGAATCCACTAAGAAAGGATTATTCGAATTTCAAACCCTAAGGGGGTCAAAAGGGGGTGTATTGTTTTTTTGACAAATTGTTCATACAGGCCTAGCCAATAGGTAGGAATGGTTTTCAGTAGGCGATGAAATACAAAACAAGTGACACAGAAATGTCATCAGTCAAAAAAATGCTCAATAGTGTATGCATTTTTTGAAGTAAGGGCGGGTTTTCCTTTAGACCAACGAATTTTCGTAGTAAAGGCATATTTCGAAAATCACAACATTTCAAGTCGGAAGGCATGGGAACATATCTACAAGAAACACAATTTTCTCAGATCTAGGGTATACAAGAATAGGCCTCAAACACTTCAAGAACTGAAGCTTAATGCCATTGAACAACTATAGGGAACATTAATCGCGATGTATTGCAGCGTGTTGCAGCTAAATATTATTTGCCATATTTCAAGTTAATAAATATCATTAATAAACGACGCTAATGATCTCATTTGTCGAGCGTCTATAATTTACAATTTAATTCATTAATAAACATGCCAAAGATTTCCTTTTGTCAAAAAATAAATTAAATTGTGTTTTAAAGACCACGAACAGCTAAGGTTATTTGGGCCTAGCACCAATTCATATTTTCAATTCATTATTTTTTTTTTAATAATAAATTGAAAATCCACTTCACACTTTTACCAGCTCTCGGGCTAGAACCCGGGAACTGGGGACTTGTAATAGAGAAACCATAGCAACGCCATGGTATAGTTACTCTGTTACATATTATTATTCCTCTATTACGATTCAATCCAAAACTTATTGGCTAATCCAGTATTATCTCAAAAATAGTTAGTGTGAGGTATTGAATTCAACATACGAACTCTTCAATAAAAATTAGCAAATACATGTTCGATCGATCGTTTTTTTTTTAATAAACCCTTAAGGGTGTGAAAAGGGGAAGTATAAAAATAGTATTTTTCCGAAACTGCTCCTCTAGTTAGAAACACGAAATTTGACATAAGTATTCTTTGTTAAAATCGAAGAGATCGGTGTTTGATAAATTATCGAAATCCGTATCCTAAGGGGTGGACACGGGGGTGGAAACCTTCTTGAAGTACACGCTGTATCTCTGAAATTGCTTAAGCTAAAAATGTTCAACTAATTATAAATTCATAGCATCCTGGCGAAGCCTGACCGAATCGCTAGTGAGTCTATAAACGACTTTTTATCGTTGGAATGAGCTCCGTCTAACTTAAATAATGTCGTTGGATTTTTGTCTTGCACTTAAAATGGCTTCACAATAAATTTTTGAAGTTGGTTAAAACCACACTTCGAGCGGCTGACGTCATTTACGCATTATCTATCTCATTCTGGCCGTGCGAGATCAGTGTACAGGAAATTATTTCATTAAATTAATAAAATTTAATAACTTTATTACTTATCAGACGCTATTAGTTTATAGACAATTTTTTGGGATCAAATGTCGTGGGATCAATTGTCGTTGGGATCAAATGTCGTTGGGATCAATTGTCGTGGGATCAAATGTCGTGGTATCAAATTGCTGGAATCAAATGTCATGGAACCCTTTTGCAGTTATACAGTATACACCTTTTGCAGTGAGCAAACTAAATATGTATAAGTTTTTTCAAAAATTTGGAAGTCCGTCATGTTTGGCTGATTTTATGGGCACATTTTTATGTTTATCATAGGTTTAAATTTCGATTTTGGAGCAATTTCGAGAAAAAATTCGGTGTTGTCGGACACTAAAAAATGTCATCTAAATGCAATCCTTAAAATGATCCGAATACGCTCATGAGATGCGAATTTATTTTATTTAAATAGACTTCGTGTGGTAATTGAATCCAATGCGTGTACATTCTACAATCTGTGTACTACCAAATTTCAAATTATCGCGCGAACACGTACACACGCACACACACACAATATAGTTGTAGCTGTATAATCTATAGTTAATAATTTCGAAGAATGCTGTCCAGTTGTTCCAAATGATGTAAAACATCGAGGTTTCATGGTCTAAGGCCTAAGCCCTATAGGTTCCGCCATCCGACTACTACCAATAGTGTATGTACTACTTGCCTATACTGTGCAGTGTACAATCATAGGCAAATACAGTAATAATCTTCTTCTTGGTATATGAAAAAGGAAATTTACATTATACACTTACACATTTATTCAGACGAGACAGTAGTTTAAATAATAACATAAGATACATTTACAATTATTTACAATCGTTACATTCACATCACATATCACACTATTAACACTAACACCACACATAGGGGCTGCATCAATACACTTCATTGTGTTACAGGAATAACATAAACATACATTATAATATCAAGTACAAGTGATAAAACGTTTACAGTTATTTATAATATACAGGCACGTTGCATAATAATTGTCCTTAACAAGTATGAAGTAACACGTCTCGGTAATAAGGTCATATTTTTTCAGATAGCGACACGACGCAGCGTGACAAAATGTTGCTTCCAAAAATGTTATGCTTGCTTTCAAAGCGACGCAGCAAAATTTAGCGCACATCGCTATGTGATAATGGGGTCGTCCCACGCATCAAAGTTTGGTAATTTTTGAACAGTGCATGTTATTTCTCATAGCATGAATAAATAATGTAAACCAACTTTTTCGTTCTTAAGGCCCGTTGACACTATACTAGTTGACTAGCACCAGCTGATTAGCGCTAGTCGACTAGCACTACTAGTGCTGTTTACATATTGGTACCAGCAAATTAATACATTTTACTGTTAATTTGGAAGTTTAGTGAAAATAAGTAATGTACCGGATTTGTTATTTTTTTTAAATTTTACTTTTCTCCAAGCTGTATGTGTCTCTTTAGATTCAATTTTTTTCTTTACCATATTTACTGTCAAATTTTTCATTTTCATTTCACGTTGTATGTATTCGAATGCACTATTCCGCTTATCACGATTTTTGTAATTTTCATCGCGAACATTCCACAAAATTTCGCACTCTTTTACAAAGTAATAAATTTTAAGGTATCACGTTCAGTCCATCTGTTAGTTGGCGCCATTTTGAAATCGCACGACTAGCAGCAAAAGTAGAAATGCTTTTAACTTTACTGGTACTACTCGCACGGTACTAGCGCTAGTAACCTGTTTACATTATACCAGTAACATGCTAGTCGACTAGCGCTAGTCAACTAGCATAGTGTCAACAGGGTATTATATCCTTCTTCTTAATTGCAAACAAGAAGTGAGGAAATATATATTTTTAAGCGCTGAGCATAAACCGCCATATGATGACGTAGAAAACTGGTCCCACTTCTTTATCTATAGAAAGAGATTTACATATATAAATTATCTTCATCGGGATTTGCTTTGAATTTGACAGAACAGTCATGGTGACACAGTAGATCTAGTCAGCCAATCACAGGGTTTAAAATTACATTGAGAAATATGCATTTTTGAGTATTTTTTTTATTGTAGAAAAAGCTTCCGAAAAATTAATTGTAACCTAATTCCAACCCTCAAAAAAAAGTGAGGGATCAATTTTCACCATGCAACAACAAGACACTACACTACACTCGTATTATGTGCTCCCTTTAAAGACGGGTAAAAGTTAATAAAATCGTGTTTCTTAAAGATCAAACTACAACGTTAGCAAAAAATTATTGTTTAACATTTATTTTTATGCAGATTTCTTGGAAACTGGATGAAGTATGTTATATAGGTACTTAAATAATTTTATCTTCTTAAATAAATGAATAAAATCGAAATTTAAATCACTTTTCGCCTATATGCACAATGCACATGAGACCTTAGGGTGTTGATTTTTAATTAATTGTGTTTTAAAGACCACCAACAGCTAAGGTTATTTGGGCCTAGCACCAATTCATATTTTCAATTCATTATTTTTTTTTTTAATAATAAATTGAAAATCCAGTTGACACTTTTACCAGTCTCGGGCTAGAACCCGAGAACTGGGCAAGGTTATTAGAGTACTCTACTAACCTTGAGAACTGGGGACTTGTAATAGAGGAACCATAGCAACGCCATGTAAACAACAGCGCCGTTACACTCTCGGCTATTCTCAAGCCCGTGTGTTGATTTTTATTTGGCAATAATAATAAAAATTTGTCAAATTTCTTAAATTTGAAATATTTCTTACATTTTCTATATTATGCTTCTACAACACTCGTTGTGATCCATATTGTCTCAGTGAAAGTGTAGGTACATATTTTTTAGCCAAGAGATAAATATGTATGTAAGCCCCTCCCGCTAACAAGTGGTTTTGATTGTGACGTCATGATACATGCAAGTATAGAGGACGTGCCTTTATATTATCTAATAATACTATCTAAAAACCATATATGTAATACCCCTATATTGCTAGCCGGGGTCTGGAGTCGGACGAAAAGCCTACGGTACAGAATGTCTGTCTCTCTCGCAAGACGTCGAGTCTTATGCGCATGAACAATTTATAATATTAATTGATCTATGATAATAACAAGGTTCGTAGTGATAATAATATTTCCGAAATTGCTATGGAAACAATGTGAATCGAATGTTGCAACGCTTGCGCACAACGAGATGGATTTCTCGACAAAGATAGGAAAAGTCATATTTTGCTGTCTCACTTGCGGCCTGATACTTCCACTCTCGGGCGCAAGCAATATAATAGGAGTATTATATGCTAAAAACCAAGAAACAAACTGTTGAAAAATGTGTTTTCTACCTATGTAAACATGATGTAAACAAGTTTCTATGGCAACGGTAACTCGATATGCACGCTGACGTCACACACTGTTTTTGATTTTTAGAAAGTTATTCATATTTCAATAAACTATTGCATTTCAACGAATCATTCAATGTTTCTCAGATTTTAAAGTTGTGTTCAAATTGACGTATATTTTCGTGCTACGATATAAAAATGAGATAAAAAAAATTATGCTCGGTTTCTGATACGCTAAATCTGCATTGAAAGTCGTATCAGAAATAGAATATTTATGTAATTTTTCAGTGAAGTTTATTAACTGAATTTTTTCAAGGTGTGTCGTTTACGGCACCAGTGCCTCTATGAATTGCTCAAGACCAGTTCAAAATTTGTTTTTTCATACAGAAGGATTTTATGGGTTTTATACAGGTTTTGAACTACGAAGTCAATTACATCAAAATAAAATATTATAGAGTAATACGGAGTTCGTTAATAAGAACAAGATCCGGGCTTGAGAATAGCCGAGAGTGTAGCGGCGCTGTTGTTTACATGGCGTTGCTATGGTTCCTCTATTACAAGTCCCCAGTTCCCGAGTTCTAACCCGAGAGCTGGTAAAAGTGTCAATTGGATTTTCAATTTATTATTAAAAAAAAAAAAAAATAATGAATTGAAAATATGAATTGGTGCTAGGCCCAAATAACCTTAGCTGTTGGTGGTCTTTAAAATACAATTACAATTACAAGAACAAGATCCACGATTTCGTATCAAATCTTGACATCTTTATGAAAACCAATATTGGCTTATAGCGTAAGTATAATGTTATTATGCATGTCTAGAAACTACAAAAAATATTATGTTTTCTATTCCTTACTTGTAAATTTAACTGTTGGAGCAATAAAATATGCTCTTTTCAAGTATATTAAAATGGGATTATAATATTTATACATAGAGTAATAAAATTCAAATATAAAGATTTCGATTTGTTTATCTGGTTTCATTTCCTAGTTGTACAGGTGTCCTGAAATGCATAATATTATAATATTATATGAATGGATTTTTAGCATCATTGCATATTGTTTTGTTTTGTTTAGTTTTAAAGCTATCATTCGTCAGTATTATCGGGGCCTAGTACAAATTCAAAATTTCAGTTTATTAAAAGCTACCTGCACTTCACCCATTTCAAAAGATGGCGCCAACATATGTAATTTAACCCAACCTTTCTCACAACATAGCAGCTTTTATATTGAAATTACAGTCAATTTGTGTGATCAGTAAGATTTTATAGATGATATTCTTGGTATTAAACATTTTTGGGTTCATGTATTGAAATTAATAAAAGTAGGAATTGAGATTGAAGTTGAAATTGGAAGACATCAAATGAATATGCTGAAGTTCCAGACGAAATTGTTAGTAATACAGTGTAACCTTAATAAAACGAGCCTCAATATAACGATTTCCTCGATTTAACAAATTTTTAGAAATCCCCTAGAACTGCCCGTAAGAGCTAATGCAAAATATACCTTTAAATTACGAATACATTTGTCAAAAACCTCTTTATAACGAATTTTCAATCATTGCAAAATATAAATAGAAAGTATTATTTACCTCTATATAACCTTTACATAACGTATCCTATCAATTATTCACACTCAATTCCACAATAATTCATGTATCGACAGGTTCAGGCACATTAAATTTTTCGTAAGATAATCATTGTTGTTGGATGCTAAGTAATGTTAACATTGTTGTTTGTCACTGTTGTTAGTTTTAAAGTTGCAATGACTGAGAAACGAAACCTTGTTAAAACGAATCGTAGTCCAACCTAACCTCTATAATATAACAAACCTCATTGTAACAAATTACTTGGTATAACGAATATTTTCTAATTCCCTTCAGTTTTGTAATATCGAGGTTGCACTGTAACAGCAGAATGTTGAATAATATTTCACTCGTGAGAGATACTGTAACTGCTGCTATCAATATCTAAAAAAGTGTAGCTATTATCTAAGAGAGAGCGCTACTTTCGTTTTGTTTACATCGGTATAAATGTCAGTTTTGATTTTCGTGTTCAGTTTCGCATTTTTCAAAGGTTTTGTGATTGATAGTGTTTCAAACATCGATGTTCTAAAGTCGATGCGGTAAAGTTAAGTGTGGGGTGACGTCAGACGTGCATTGACTTATTGTTCGTTTAGAGTCCTCTATATGCTAGTAGTTGAATTACTCAAAATATTTCAAAAAATTGAACTGTTAAAAATAATATTACATTTATAACGACGACAGCGCCTCTAATGGGTTTTAACAGCAACTTGAAGTGCAGACTCCTTTTAATAATAAATGGAGCATTGATATGTTAACCAGTTCTCGAATAAGACCCTGGAAACTGTGGGTTTGATCAACGAGCCATGGAAAGTGGAAACACCATATAAACTGCAACATCTCTACGAACGAGCTCACCTTTTTTCAAACCCTGCATATTATTATTTGTTTTTAAACTATTTAGATTTTAAAACTGCAGTCTTCTGCATTTTAATCGTTTAAATCATCTATTCTCAACTGTGGGTGACGATTACCAGGGGGGTCACGAAAATAAAAATAATTAATATACAAAAATAAAAGTGAATAAAAGAAATTGAACAAATATTCTGAGAATAACGCACATGTATATTTTTGGCAAATTTAAGTACAAGTTATTGTTATCAGCAAGAGATTAAGTTTTTGTAGGGAGGTTACAAAGTGTTATTTTTTACTCTTTTTACGTTTTGAGGGGTTGCAGGACTAAAAAGGTTGAGAAACGCTGGTTTAATTAATTTATATATTTTTGGGTGTTTTGCGTAACACTCGGCGTAACATTTAAGGGCCGCCACTGCACCGTTATGAAAATATCAATATTTATTTTGTAAATAAAGATATATAGGTATTATGTATTTCGTGATCTTGTTTTCCTCAGAATGTTTGGGGGAAAGTTTCTTATCACCGTGGGAATTTTTCCACTTGAAAATTAAAAAAAAAAATAGGTTTACACACACTCGTAGGTAACATTAAATAAAATTTAAAAGAACTCCAACGTAAAAAAGCAAACCTTTAAAAAGTGAGAAATAATTATTAATATCTAATCTGGCCGGATTAGTCTATTTCTTCGTTTAGATGAAATATTTAATTCATAAATGCGTCGGGACCGCTGAGACATTTGTATTTTTGTCATTTTACAGTGGTCCCCAACGTATTTATGAATTAAATATTTCATCTAAACGGAGACGGTGCATCGGGCCAGATATAGTAGTTATCACTTTTTAAAGGTTTGTTTTTTGTGTCGGGGTTTTTTTTTAAATTTTTAATTTAATTTTTATTTCATACTTTTTCAAAACTGAATATTTGAGCTCAAAATCGAAGTTTCTTATAGCTGTAATACTGACCGAGATTTCTATGCAAACTGTGATTAGAGCTGAAGATCTTGGAAACAGCTGAAACGATTTTAATCAAACAAGGCTAAGAACCATCTGGCAAATACCAGCTTTCAAATAAACAAAACCGCATTGAAATAGGTCCATCCGTTTGGGAGCTATAATGCCACAGACAGATTATGAATTGTGATGAGAGCTCAAGATCTTGGAAACGGCTGAACCGATTTCTGTCAAACATGGCTAAGAACCATCTCGCAAATACCAGCTTTCAAACAAAGAAAACCGCATTGAAATCGGTCCATCCGTTTGAGACCTACAATGCCACAGACAGATTACAAACTGTGATGAGAGCTAAAGATATTGGAAACGGCTGAACCGATTTCAATCAAACGTAGCTAACAACCATCTCGCAAATACCAGATTTCAAACAAACAAAACCGCATTGAAATCGGTCCATCCGTTTGAGAGCTACAATGCCACAAACAGATACACACACAGAGTGAGAGAGAGAGACAGGCAAAGGTCTTAAACTTATAACATCCCTCTTTTTTCGTCGAGGGTTAAAAAGGAGAAAATTCGCAAATTCGGTATAGGAGGTACGCGTAAAAAAAAACATGGAAAACTCTATGATGTTTTAAACTTTGACTGCCTATATAACTTCTCAATTTTTAAAGATATCGATATGGGACCAAACACACGATTTCGGGCGATCTTTGCTTTATGAGCATGTGTATTTTCAGCTTAAAATACGATAGAGAACATAATAGTTTAAGAGCCAGTGGCCGGCAGACAGAAAGTATTTTACCAAAGTTTAAATTTTTCTCAGCGACTCTCCTATAGCTACTATACATGAGATGGGGAGTCACTAAGCCGAGCGAAGGTAGCGATGACGTCACTCACGTAAGATAGGTACAAAAATCAGACCAACTTCAAAAGTATTTTACCAAAGCTGCCGCTTGGATATTTTAAAGAATACAACTATTGTTATTAAAAAATGCAATGGCAGACAATTTGGCCGGTTATAACCTCATGGCAGACGTCATTGAAAATTTGAAAAAAAAAAAAAATTCAAAAGTATTTTACCAAATCTGATTTTTATATATGTTGTTTATAATAATATTAAAAGTTTAAATTTAAGACGGCAGACGTTTTCTCCGGTTGTAACTTCCCCGCAGACGGTAAAATCTTACCTATAGTGCGAGTATAAGTACCTACTGTAATCTCTCTTACTTCTATAATATCTGCATGCAAATGGATAATTAAGTAAAAATGAATAATAAACTATGAAAATTATAAAAAAATACTTACTATTTTAGAGTAATAAGTAGAAAAGATGGGTCGCTTATAAAATAACAATAATTATAACAATATAATGACAATAATGGAAATATGATCAAAGTTTTTAATGATACTATTTTTTTGTTTACATTTTCGTTTATAATTCGTCAACTTCATGTTCGGAATCATTTTCAACATGATACGACTCATCATTTTGCTCATCATCGACTGGATCATTATCTGTAAAAATGCAATTAAAATTTGTAAATTGAATCAAGAAAATTTAAAATAGATTTTATTATAATAAAATTACCGGATATATCCTGGATAAAATCGCTAAAATAGTATCATTAAAAACTTTGATCATATTTCCATTATTGTCTTTATATTGTTATAATTATTGTTATTTTATAAGTGACCCATCTTCCCTACTTATTACTCTAAAATAGTAAGTATTTTTTTATAATTTTCATAGTTTATTATTCATTTTTACTTGATTATCCATTTGCATGCAGATATTATACAAGTAAGAGAGATTACAGTAGGTACTTATACTCGCACTATAGGTAAGATTTTACCGTCTGCCGGGAAGTTACAACCGGAGAAAACGTCTGCCGTCTTAAATTTAAACTTTTAATATTATTATAAACAACATATATAAAAATCAGATTTGGTAAAATACTTTTGAATTTTTTTTTTTTTCAAATTTTCAATGACGTCTGCCATGAGGTTATAACCGGCCAAATTGTCTGCCATTGCATTTTTTAATAACAATAGTTGTATTCTTTAAAATATCCAAGCGGCAGCTTTGGTAAAATACTTTTGAAGTTGGTCTGATTTTTATACCTATCTTACCTGAGTGACGTCATCGCTACCTTCGCTCGGCTTAGTGACTCCCCACCTCATGTATAGTAGGTATAGGAGAGTCACTGAGAAAAATTTAATCTTTGGTAAAATACTTTCTGTCTGCCGGCCACTGGCTCTTAGGCTATAATAAATAAAGTTGTTTAAAATAACAGTGCGTTTTAGCCATTGGTTTCCAGGGCGACAAAAGCACTCGACTTTCGGGCCCTTTTTCTGGCCATATCTTTCCCTATACACGAAAATATGCGAGAACCAAATATTTAGATATCAAACTATGGAAAATTTTTTGTTTGAAACTTTTTTTTGTATATCTAATACTTTATGAGATTTTTTCAAAAATACATCTACGGGGATTGTTTTAGCCCACCAAAAATCAGGGTGTGGGGAGCGTCAATTTTTAACCTATAAAGGTTTTAATATTTTGTATAATTATGACATTTCAAAAAAAAAATTATTCAAATCGGACGAGTTATTATGGGTTTCGAACTTTGTGAAATTAAATATGATTTCACTAATCTGTAATAAAGTGAAAACACATCTCGATAATCTAATTTGCACCTACATTTTAAAACCTAAAATAGTACAGGTAAAAATATCGCAAACCTTAAAAGTAAAAACTCGGGTCGCAGTGCCAAACCCTGCCGACAATATAGTGTATTTGCAAATACAGGCCTTGTGGCTTTAATACGCGAACTTAAGTTTGTTTTTGGACAAAATAAAAAATTTAACCCCTTAATACATCCCTTAAAATAATATTTTTTTCTTAATTTCAATATTATTATCAATGCAACCTCTGTACCACATTAAATACACCCTTTCATAAGTAAATCCGTATCAACAAACCAGTGTTTTCATAAAATTTGAAAGTCCGGTCCTGTCGGGCCGATTTTATTAAAATTTTAGCAGCACGTTTTAATCTTTACTAAAGAGTTAAATTTCAATTTTGAAACGATTCTGACAAATTTTTCGGTATTTTTGGGCCCCAAAACTTTTTGGAACCCCTAAATACAACCCTGAAAATGGTCCGATCGGGCTCATTTTAAATAGGCTTCTTGCGGTGATGGGTTCCAATGTGTGTACCAAATTTCGTTTCAATCCATTAAGTCTGTCGAGAGTTATCGTGTACACACATATATATATATAAATATATATATATAAAATATATATATATATATATATAAATATATACATACATATATATATAAACATTTGCAAAAATGGTGCCAAATTGTTCAGGAGGCTATGAAACGTCGAGAAATTTTGGTCCGACCCCTAGGTCCCGCCATCCGACCGACGCCAATAGTGTATGTGCCATATTATGGCAAATACACTAAAAAATTCCTCCACTCATGGAATTTTGGTTATATGTCCTTTTTGGCATAAGAATCAAGAATCCGGAGAGTCCATAAAATTACAAGGTGGGGAAAAGTATTTTTAGGGAGAAGAGCGAGAGACCCAAACCAAATTTGCACCATTAGATCAATTGGGGTGTCGTTATCTATGTTTTGTTAGGATGCTGAATCGAAAAAAAACAATACTAAGGCGATAGAACCTACCCTTATCTATGAAAAATTAAGTTTAGCTCTAGTGGAGTTCAAACTCAAAAAATCAAAACTCGGAACCAAGCTATAGTGAATGAATTTTCATGATTTTTTTTGCATTGAGTTTCTAATAGATATAGTGAATGTAAAAAAGTTTACCCTTCAAAAATTAATTTTTTTTTTTGAAAACAAAACAAAAATAATTAAACTCTTCACGATAAACGTTCTATTATAAAGTGTGTTAAAAAATATTAAATTATCACATCGGGGGTATAGACCTATTGATGGACTATCTAGCATCGTCAAAAAAATTAGGAAAATCCAAACCGCCTATCCTACAGAAGCAATTTTATCAAAATAGACCTTTTGAGAAAAAATGAAAACACTTGACGCGACGTGCTCTAGTAAGAAGGCTGTTCAATAAATATCGAACTGCCATATGCAAGGATTATAGACCTATCTATGGGCTATCTAAATGTGTCTAAAAATTTGGAAAATTTGTTCGCGGCCACCCTACAGAAGTAATTTGTTTAAGATAGTACTTTTAGACTAAAAATCGAAACCCTTGACGCGGAGTGCTCTATTAAGAAGTGGTGTTAGATAAATATTAATTTCCCATACGGACATTATAGATTCAGTCGAAAAGTTTTGAAAATTTGGAAGCAATCACCCTTCTGAAGCAATTTTTTCGAGATCGTATTTTTAAGGTAAAAAAAAAGATCTCTGAAAATTACTTTTTTAGGGTTACTGCTTCCAGGTTTTAGAATTTTTTTAACTCATATAGATAGCCCATGTATAGGTCTAGAAACCATATACCTACGGGAATATAAGATTTTTCGAACATCCTTCTTACTAGAGCACTTCACGTTAAGTGTCCTAATTTTAAATAAAAAAGTACTAACTTTGAAAAATTGCGTCTGTATGGTGGTCGCTTCCAGATTTTTCTAATTTTTCGGCACATTTAGGTAGCCCATGGATAGATCTGTAGTCCCTACATGGGAATATAATATTTATCGAACACCCCTTCTTACTAGAGCACTCCGCATTAAGGGTTTCCATTTTTAGTCGAAAAGTACTATCTTGAACAAATTACTTCTGTAAACAAATTTTCCAAATTTTTAAACACATTTAGATAGCTCATGGATAGATATATAATCACTATATTATATGAAAATTCAATATTTATTAGACAGCCTTCTTACTAGAGCACTCCGCGTCACATATTTCCATTTTTAGTCAAAAGATACTATTTTGATAAAATTGCTTCTGTAGGATAGCCGCTTTGAATTTTCCTAATTCTTTTGACGAAATTAGATGGTCCATCAATAGGTCTATAACCCTGATGTAAGAAGTTAATACTTTTTAACTCTTCATACTAGATCATTTCGCGTGAAAAGTTTATATAGGTACGTATTTGTTCTATTAAAAAAAATGCATTTTCGAAAAACGTCAATTTTTAAAGGGTAAACTTTTTTATACTTACTATTAGAAACTCAATGGAAAAAAATCATGAAAATCCATCCATTATAACTGGCTTCCGAGATTTTTTTTAGTTTAATTGGACTCCACTACAGCTAAATTTAATTTTTTATGTATAGGGGTAGATACGATCGCCTTAGTATTGCTTTCATTCGATTTGGCATCCAAAAAAACATAGATAACGACACCCCACTTGACAAAATGATGCAATTTTGGTTTGGGTTTCTCCCCCCCCCCCAAAACTTTTCCCCATCTTGTATTTTTATGGACTCTTCGGATTCTTCATTCATGAAAGGAGTAATGTTTTTCTGTCCAGACCTTATTTTACCTGTACTAAAAACCAACAAATTAAAAATATACAAAAATATTATTAGAAGTATCGCTTATTTGCAGTTGTTCATTTGCACCCCAAAAGCATACTGTGTTCTTATCATCGTGAGAAATGTTAATATTTGAAATGCAAGAATCACTTTTATAACATAAAAATGGCATTATTTTCTTAGTTTTTCATCATAGGTATTTTTGAATTAAGAAAAAAAATCATAATGTTTATTGTATTTGTTTATTTTGTCAATAAAATATACTTACATCAGCATATTATTTAGTAATGTTCATACAACTATAATATATAAATAAATAAAAATCATTTATGTAACATTTAAAAGTTTAAAACAAATTTTTCTATTGCATAGGTAAGTTCAACGAAATAAAAAAAATCACAAATTAGTTACATTTTTGTAATCCACATTATTTATGAACATGACTGCAAATACCTACCGAAGATTTTTGTATAAATGCTGAGGTGTTTACCTATTTATATAATTTTGAAAACCCCAGCAAAATAAAATATAAAAAGTATTACTGGATAAGTTTTATTTTAGAAATTATTGAATTAAAATGAAATCGGTGTGTATTTCCTTCTCTCGAATGAAAACGAACGAGTTCTTTTAAGTTCTTCAAAAAATATCAGCAAGCATGAATCTAATGCAATTTGTATATTTACAAACGATGCAGCTAACTCATCCAGGGATTTATTCAGCGATAGTAATTTTAAAAGATATTCCACCTAAACAGTAAACAGACCAAGGCGTGGTGTAGTTGATGACTTGCACGCATGGCCCCCACATCCTGTAGTGGGCCCCCAGACCAGAATCTTTGGCGGGTCCCACTACTTATCGCTTCGATTTTTGTCTTCTGTTCATCTCTTAGTTGGTCGACCCGCCACGGCGGGCCTAACCTAATCCCGGGCCTCAGGCCAGAGCCCTAGTGGGAGCTGTGCTTGCACAACGCAGAATAGGGATTTCAATGGTAAATTCTTAATATATATAATAATATTTACTTCCCTAATTATGTTGATTGTTGGAGCTAAAGTGTATTTAAGTTTTTTGTACAGAAAAAAATACTGCACCTTTTTTGTTTTCTGGAATCGTAAAATTTGACAAAATTAAAAATTCCCTTTTCATAAAAATCAGTGATGTCACGGAATTAATTCTATGATATCATTGATTTTTATGTTTTCGGGAAATGGAAATCGAAATAAACTTTAGCTCTAACATAATTAGAAAAGCAACTTTAAAAATTTACCATTGAAATCCTTATTAGGAAAGGAAAAACAAAACAACTTCATATCAAATTAAGTTTGAAAAAGAAAATAATTATTGGTAATAGAAATTAAATATTAAGGCAATAGGAAAAAAATAATTTTATTTCTCCCCTGCGACTTAATGAATAAAATAAACCTCGCCTCTTGTATCTTTCGGATCTTACAAAGGGGTCTCTAGTTATAGTTCCAAAGAAAAACGCACGACGAAGGGCGAGTGACTGTTTATCATGTTATTGATTGAAATTTAAAATTCGAAACATAGGGCTACCATTTTTGGAGAGTCTAAAGGTACCTTACCTCTTTAGCCACACCAATCCTATATCACCAATAAGCACTAAAAATACAAATAGGTAGAAATGTGTACCTAAATAAATTGTGCCTCTGCATAAATTTTATGGCAACGATTTGCTCGCTTTAAAATTTATAAATATTTTTCTACATATTTTTTCGTAACGCCAGTAGCTTCTAGGACATATTATGATAGCACTCGTGATAGCATAAAGAACTAATTTACAGAATAGGTAGCCATTTCAACAAAATTAGTAAATAAACATATAACAATACTAAAATAACAGAAAAAAACTCAGACTGTTTCACCTTGAAAGACTAAAAATTCATATTCCGCGTAAATGTTAAAAATTAATTTCAATGAAAGTATTTGCATAATAATATATCATGTTTAATCAGAATTTAACGTAAATATCAATATTAATTTTATCAGCCTTCGATTTACCAAAATGAAAGAAAAACTTAAAAATCCATTCAAAAACTATTTACATACTTGGCAATGATGATGAGTGATGACTATAAATTATAATTATAATATATAGTCTTGTAATATTTTAATTAGGGATAGAAAATGGGATATTTTTTTATTTATGAAATATTTAGACACATTTTAAAGAACGTATAACTGCTAAAGACAAAATGAAAATGAGTCTAATTTTTGCTCACAAATCATTTCAAAAAATAAGTATTCATGATTTTTGACAAATTATTTTTGTTAGGCACCTTTCTTATAATTTATGTATATATATAATTTTGTATAAATTGAAGGCTGCATTAATTTACTGTTAATTGTTAATCAATAACGTAACAGTGCATTACGACAGTAAGGGACACTTGTATGGTACACCATCTTTGCAGCAGTATTCACGGCCCGCTGACAGATTAGTGTTAATCCAGGTCGTGTTGCAGTTCTGGATGAACAGGTAAGCGCGCTCTTTGTGACAATCGCGCTCAATAGAGCCACACAAAATGGTCGGACTGTTTGGCAGATGCTTCACGATCTAATTACCAAATACAATAAATTAAAAAAATACATATATTTAACAATATCACTGCGATTATTAAATGTAAATGATTTCTTGTACCACAACAACTGACAGTTGTACAAAACGAGAAAAAGTAAACAAAGCAAGCGGACGATGCAAATTTGTCCGATATATGTAAGCTTTTTTTAGGGTGAATTATCATCTAATTCTATCATTTTTTATGGTGGACTTAAAATTTTATAGTAACTATTACCATTGAATACGTAATTTGATATATGCTATTACCCACCTATCCTATAATATATTTTATATAACACATGCACGCTTTTAGTGTTTTTTCGTATCTGATTTGCGAACCTTAAATAGCCGTTTATTGACTAGTGACCATTATGTAACGCTTTTCAGTGCTATAATGGTTCATTATGTAACTAGTTACATAATGAACCATTATGTAACTGTTTTTTTTTAATTCAATTAAATTCTAAAACCATGCATGTGTTATATAAAGTATAGTGTGCAACGCGTGTGCTAAATCTTTATGCGTCAGGCGCGATATTTTCAGCACTCGTATTCGGCTCGCGATGCTCACTCGCCAAGGCTCGTGAGCGCTCTCCTACTACTCGTGCTGAAAATATCGCGCCTGACGTATAAAGATGTATTTAGCACACTAGTTACACAATATACCTACTATTATATAACACATGCACGCTTTTAGTGTTTTTTCGTATCAGTTTTGCCGACCTTAAATGACCGTTTATTGACAAGTGACGTCATGATCCATTATGAAACGCTTTTCGATGAATAATGGAAAAACATTTGAAAAACCCGTTATCTAATAAACTATGGTAGTTTTCCAATTACATCGTATAATGTGACTCAGTGGCGCACAATGCCGAGGTGTGTTAATGCTTAATTGGAACGTGCATAGTTTTCATGTATCCAATACGCGCATCACCCCAAAGCAGTACTTTTCAAAGTGCTCGATTGTGCGAAGCATTGCTGTAGTTGAAACATCACCGTTGAGCACTATGCCGCATAATGCGCTTTAATGCTGTAATTGGAAAACTACCTATATGTACCTCTTTTCGGTGTTATAAATGAAATATGGTTACTATGGTAACAAAGTGAATAAATATTGTATCGAGCCCAATGTTTTTATTATGAGATGTACTTCTGTCAGTGACATTAAATTATTCAATTAAAGTCTAAAACCATGCATGTGTTATATAAAGTATAGTGTGCAACACGTGTGCTAAATATTTATTCGTATTCGGCTCGCAATGCTCACTCGCCAAGGCTCGTGAGCGCTCTCCTACTACTCGTGCTGAAAACATCGCGCCTGACACATAAAGTTGTATTTCACGCAAAACAAAACCCTTATGTGATCACTCTGTCACTTTGTTCATTCGTTCGTACGTCTGTCACAGTCGGCATTTGAACACTTAATTCTTACATTTTAGGAAATTTGAATGCACTGAACATTGTAACAGATTATGCCTCATATTTTGAATACTTACAATGTCTAAACATTTGTTTGTGCATTGTTTGTTTCCAAACACATTGCAAGCAAATGGAGTTTCCTGTTCCTGAAGAAGAGCTGGATTTCCTCTCGGAGGATCAGATGATCCTTTAGTGAACTGTCCAGAGAGGAACACACCGCATGTGCAAGGCACAGGTCCGGTACGTGGTGGTTCGGTTGCAGTTATTTCATTGTCAGTTTCATCAGCGAAAACAAATGCAATCGCGAAGAGAACTAAGGTTACTTGCAAAATAGTCTTCATTTTGATATCTCTAAAAATATGTACGCAATTTCAATTATCTCTCTAAAAATTGGAGCATCGTTCCGATGGGAACAAGACTTTCTTGACTCCTAGTCTTCTATAGTCGCTCGAAAGTAAAAAAAATGGCAACCGATCATGGTTTGTCAAAATCAACTGCTTAGACCTTAGTTGATCTTGAAGAGCCACGGTTTTACTTTTTTTTTTACTTTTTACTAACATGCAAACTGCTAAGTGCACGTGAAGATTGCCAAACGACAACGACTATTAATTACATTAAATATTATAGACAATCTAACTTTGGGGAAAAAATCGTCAGCATTTTTCGATTACAGCATTTTGACATGAAAAGTCTCAGCTTTAAGTCCTTGACATTTAATTTCCTTGATGATGTTTCTGTGCGTCGCTACACCACTTCCAAGCGAACCCGGCAAAAATTGCTAAAAACTGTCAACTTTGAGTGCACCCGCGGTCGTGCCAACATTTTTTTATCAACTTTTATCTTCACAGCGTGAAAGAATAAAGTATCATTTTTCAATCCAAAGTAGAGCTACCCTTTTTTGACTCGAAGATACGACGATTTGAAAAAAAAGCTCACCGTGTGACACTACAAACTGAGCAAAAACCACTCGAATAGCAATATAACGCTTGGAGAAAAGTAGTGTTGCCGTCTAGACAAGACAAGACTTTTAAAGTCTTGAAATATCAAGACAAGATTTCCCTTAAGTCTTGTCTTGAAATATCAAGACTTCACTAAGTCTAAGTCTAGATTAAAAAAAACTCTTGTCTTGTCTAATATCAAGACTCTAGATTATTTTCAAGTGTTTAGACTCTAGATTAACCGAGTGGTTTACTTTACCTACAACTACCTACTTAGTTTATCTAAGACTCTTGAAAATTGTCTAGAGTTTTGGCAAGAGTCTTGATCTAGATAAAGCAAGTCTTGTCTTGTCTTGAACATTTGTAGACAAGACTTTTGCAAGTCTTGTCTTGAAAATCTAGACAAGACAAGAGTCTAGAAAGTCTAGATCTAGACGGCAACACTAGAGAAAAGTAACAATTCGCATTGTTTGTGATTCCGGAAACTTCTCTGAGATTTCAAAAACAAATTTGTTTGTGTTTTAAAGCGTGTTGTTAAGTGCACTTGAAACAAACGAAAACAAAACGAGAAAAAGTAAACAAAGCGAGTGGTATGATCCCAATTTGCCCGATATGTAAGCTTTTTTCATATCGCCATATTAATTGGAGTCAAAAATTCGTATAGATCAGCTTTCAGTAGCTGAATTGAAAGCTGAGACTTAAAATTACACGCAGTATGTTAATGAAAGTTGCGAAAAAAAATTTTGCACGCCTAGTGGGTGCATTTAAAGTTGACAATTTTTTGTAATGGGGTCATCCCACGTATTAAAATTTAATAATTTTGAACAGTGCATGTTATTTCTCATACCTACATATTAAGCAAATAATGTAAACCAACTTTTTCGTTCTTATATTTTCCACTTAATTGCAAACAAGAATTAAATAAATATATATACTTATATTTTTTGCCATGCTCACTATAAAATAGCTACTTTACATGCGTGTATGTAGGTATGCATGGAATGGGTCAGTTAACAGATAGGTATGTTGAAAGTGTTTTCAAAACACACTAGTGTAGAAAATAAACAGTTTCCATAGTGATTTATGTTCATTCGCTCTGATCCGCCCGCTATTACCTACTCACGGCCTGTTATAAATATGAAGCTGGCGACGCAAATATACTGTCAAATTTTTTGAAAATATTGAAAATGAAGTGAAAAGTAGCTATTTTAAAATGGGTATGGCAAAAAATACCATAATATACATCTCGTGCGTAGTGATATTATGACTCATTATGCATCTAGACATACAATCTATTATTTAACGCTGAGCATAAACCGCCATATGATGAAGTAGACAACTGGGAACACTTCTGTATCCATAGAAAGAGATGTACTTATATAAATTATGTTCCTTGTGGTTCTCACAGATCAGTGGTAACACAATAGATCCAGTCAGCCAATTCCAAGCTGATAAATTATTATCTACGTCATTTCGCTTATCGGTAGAGGCACAACTCTATGTTTAAAATTCCATTGAAAAACATACTTTTGGGAATTTTCCGAAAAATTCTCAAAAAAATTGTTTCATAATCTACTGATAATGTAGATTCTAACAAAAAAGTGGGACGACCAATTTTTTCTAGGTCTGTTTGGAAGTGCTGCAATGACGGGACGCGCAGAAATTGAATATGACGACTGAATCTGAGGCTTTTCCCGTCAAAATTCTGTATTCGAAAAAAATGTGCATTTTTTTCGCAGTTAAGTAGGTACATGAGTTTGAAAATTTGTGATTTTTGACTTCGTGATAAATGCCTTGATTCTTTTGAGAAATTTATTAAATTTTACTAAAACTCATAATATTTAACAGTAGGTATCAGTATTGATTTTTATAAAACGAATTTAAAGAACTGATGTCATTATACATTTTTAATCTAATTAGAGAAAGCTTCAAGATTGTTGACACGAATATGCAAGTATGTCACCTGATGCACTAAAGTCGAGTTTCGATTATCCGATATAATTAATGGGACAAACGAAAATATCTGATAATATGGAAATAGCGTATACGGGAGATGAAATTTGCGTGAATTTTGACAGTACCTACAATATAAGTTTGATTTCTCTTAGCCCAGTATTTTAAAGCTTTCAAATTTCTGTTGAACTGAAAGAACTATTATTTTCTCTTTTTACTTCCTATTTTTTGTTAACAAAGAGTCGGATAATCGGAACTCTACTGTATTATGAAATACAAGAAAAATAAAAGAACATAGATAAGTTTGGCACGCCGTTTTGCTGTTTAATAACATAAAAAAATGTAGCTATCAAACGAAAAAGACTCAAAAAACAATATTGTTCATAGGAAAATTAAAGTTTATAAAAATATGCTGAATAATAACGTGTACACATAATAATTCAGCACAGGTACCTACCTACTTTTATAAACTTTAATTTTCCTATGAATTGTACTTATCGAAAACTTAAAAAATTATTAGAGTTAAATATTGCTTAATTTTGTTGTAATGCATTTAAAAATTACTGTTAACAAAAATAAGTTTCTGCAGAACGTAGGTAGGTATATTTTTTTATATGAATCTTTATTACAACCAGTAAAAAGTAAACTAAACAAATAATTTTTAGAAAAATTCAAAAGCAAGCAAATACTTAATATTATAGTCTGTTCTTAAAAGCAATGCTTAGTAGTTATAATTTTAAAAATTTTCAAAATAATATTACATAGGTAGGTACTTGTAACTCACCTTAGAAATAATTTCACCTTTCGAATTTTCAAACGCAACTGAACAAAAAAATAGTTTCACCACCATAATTAACTATTCCGAGCGTTAGTTATGACCTAATTGTAACCATTTTGTTTTGATGAAAATCACAACAAACATTAAGGAAGACATTTAAAAACAAAACAATATCACAGAAACAATTGCAAGGAAATATGAACACTTATTCAAAACAGACATTACGATTTTCGCGAACGAAAGCAATAATAATAAATTAAAATTATTATTGTTTAATTAATACAAAACATTTATTTCGAAATATAAATATATTTTCTTGGTATTAATACAGTAAAATGTATAGTTTATAATATTACAAAATTTCATACATACTTTTTTAATAAAAAAATAACAAAACATCTAACATCTCATTACATACAAAATTAATAGGTAAGAAAAAATGAAAAAATTAAATAACAGGAACAGAAAAATTAAAATGTTCAATTCAACTTCAACAATGACTGATTTCGAAAAATTCTTGAAAACAGAACAATAACACGTCAAAAGATAATTTATAATTTTTCAGCCAAATTTTATTTTTAACACAACCCCAATTTAAAGCAATGTACTGGCAGTATTTTAAGACATAATTTATCAAATATTTATTTTATTTAGCATTGCTGTCTACATATTTTATTTATCCCTGTAGGTAATAAATAGTAAACAATTAAAAAAATAGACCGTCGAAATTCCGTCATTTTTTCGTTATCCTTATATAACTACTTAACATTAAGACAACAATGCAAAATCGTAAAATAATGGCACATGTAGGCGAGCAGTATAAAACTAAAACTCTTTTTTCGATAATGAAAACCCTCCCATAAATAAGAACACCTTAGAGCTCCAATTTGTATTCCCGTGACATATGACAAATTTCAATAAGGTGTTAGGGACACTGACATGGAATTTGATAGTGGGGGTCGAAGTTACAAATAATGATGAGGGGGAGCTACCAACAGCTGTCAGTGTTAATAAAGAAAATAAATTACAATCGTTTCACTTCTGTTCATGCCTACTTTTTTAGCTCATCGCTCCTGACATTGCTAATTTTAAGATATGTTTTTTCAATATTCTAAATATCGCAAATACGTGAATTTTTACGTTTTGAAATATTAACAAGTCAATATACTTATATAACGGAAAAATATGTAGATTTGTAAGTTTGAGGCAAAAATTCAATAACAGACTAGAATATTTGTATAGGTAATATATTATAACTTCAGTACTTGCCTCTAAAACTAGATTAAAATATTCTAAAAAGGAATTCTAAGGGATAACTCAATTTTGCTTTATTAAAAAAAAAAAACTACTCAAAAAATACCCTATAAAACTGAAAAGTCAGTCTAACATCTAGCGGAAAAGAGAGTGGACATTAATTTTCATAGATTTTATAGAAGTCGCGGACATTAGGCTGTTTGATTTTTGCGAACAGCCCGCACTACTTGCAAGTAATGACAGTTGTCGCCATTTAGGCGTGAACGAAACTTTTAACAATTTTTTTTCCGCAGTAATAATTCTTTTTCCTATTAATAATTTTAATCACAATTAAAGCTCATTGAAAAAATTCTAATGTTTGTTTTGAGAACATATTCAAACTACGAGAATTATTATTTATTGCGTAAGTACTTTTACAGAAATTTGAAGTCTACCTATTAAGCATTAGACGTCATAAATTTCAATTTTGCTTCACCATCTAGAACTATTTTATTTTGATTTTCAACGATGCACCAAAATTTAACTTTCATTATTTTTCTATTTTCAACTAATTCAACTGTAACTGTAACAAATTCATCGACAAAGCATTTATTTGGGAAGAATAAGGTCTGTGAAATAACCAGTGTGCCGGGACCCGGTAACTGAGATCCTATAACTCCTGAAACTAAACCGTTTAATAACGCACCGTGAACAACGGGTTTGTCGGACTGAAAATGAATAGGATTTGTATCTCCCGTTATTTCGGTGAATAAATGAACGTCTTCCTGAGTAATTTTTTTCGTAACGGACGCCGTATCACCTTCTTTAAAATTATTTGCGTACACAATTTTATTTGAAAATTTATAAACAGAAGAAGTATTTTTCGGGGAAAGTATTCTTGTAAATTTCGTAAAATATTGGTACATGATAAACAAATTCAATATTTTTTATTACCAGCTATCCAAAATAAATTGTATTACAAAACTATGTCAATTTATCTGTTTTACCACTTTCTGTACCTTTATAAAAATCTTCCAAAAATATAGTGGCCAAATTTTTTATTCTAATATTGTCGGATTCTTGCAGTTCTAACATACGATGTATAATTTCATCAGAGGTAAGTTGATCTTTAAATTCTGGAGAGTCTAAATTCATTAATATTGTAATGGTATTTAAAATAATTTCTTCTTTTTCCCTAGACAAAAAATCTGAAACTATTTTTATTCCGTTGCGTCGCAAAATATACTGCTTATTTTTTGGATCTGTAAAAAATAAGTTGATATAAATAAAATATTTTCAGATTAAATTAACATAATATTTTATAACTTTTCAAAATATCTAAAATGCTATTATTAATATTATATTAACTTATTATTTAATATAAGTACACGGAAAATACTTAGTTATTTATTAACAAATTAAAACAGAACTTACTTACCCAAGGAAAGATTACAAATTCCAGCAAGTGCAAATTCTGTCAATGCGTCGTCACTTTCTGCTGTTTGCTCCAAAAATAAATCTATAATTTGAAGACGGCGGATATATTCGTAATTTATGGGATCGTACGCAAAATTACTTAAGTTTGCTAAAACTTGCTTTTTAGCTTCTAAAAAGTAAAAAAAGTCCAAGGCATAATTTTAATACACAAACAATAAAACCTAACCTAACCATTAGCATCTTATAAGCATTATATGCTTATAAGGCATTTAAAATTTGTTCAGCACAAAAACAATCATTAATAATACACAATATAATACGCGTTTAAAAAGATTACAAACCTCTGGACTTTGTTTCTTTGAATTCTTTAACCAGCATACGTAAAAAATCAAATCTGCCAATACCGTCTTCACCGGTCTTTTGTAATAATTTTTCTTTAGTACTAAACATAACCTATTTTTACAACCGTGTATACTGTATCGGGCTTCGGTGGATTAGATATTACATTTGGTTAATCTAAGTTAATTTAATTAATTTTTTTTAAATTCCTTATCAGTCACAAACATGGCATGTGATCGATCTGTCAAATAATTTACAAAAGCCTCAGTTCTAGACGTGGTCGTTATTTCACGTCACTAGTTACAATAACTAGCTACGCGGTATGTAACCGAATCACTAGTTTCGAGTTACATTACAAGTAGTGATTTTTGCAAATGCGTTACTAAGCGAGAGCGGGTGACAGTGACACGAATGAATCCGAAGTAACCCGAACACGCACAGTGTATAGCTACAAACACTTAAGATAGTGATTTAATGTATTTTAGTTTCGTCTCGTTTCGTGTGTAACTGTATAGTTGGTAACTGGTGGAGATATTTATGCAAGCAATCACAGTAGCTGAATAAAAATAACTAGTTACAAAAATCACTAGTTTTGAAACAGGTGACGCCGACCAAGTCACTGGTTTCGTTACGTTTCTTGAAAATAACGTAACGACCCACGTCTACTCAGTTCAATTATTGTAACCTCCATAGTTCAACAATTCGAAAATGATTTTAGCTGGCTGGAAATAGCAATTAAATATTGAACAAAGCTATGTTTCTTTTTTAACCATTTTAGTCTTCAAGCAGTAATTTTATAATTGGAACCCTTATAATTTTTATGTATCAATTAGTTTGGTTCATAATAATATTCTCTATTATTTTATGTCCTAATTTTAACAAGTCAATGGATTTCTCTACCTGCTGACCTTTGACGATACAACTATGGATTGGCAACGCGAAGTGCGAACTTCAATCTTACTCCGCGTTTTGACAGAACTAGTGTTGCAAAATTTTCGGAAATAATTATTAGGAAACATTTCAAGAAATTTCACAACAACCAGGTTCTTCACAATTAAAATTTGACAAAAATTGATTTTCTTTGCTACTCATAGTAGAGAACGGAGTCTCCATCCTGCTTTGACCGGACCTTGACATTTGTTTGACGTTACTATCATGGGAAAAGGTGTAACTAGCTATCCATTTCTATATCTATAGTCTAAGGCTCTGAATTGTTGAGAAAAAAATATTAAAAATTCTTTTTTTGAGAAATTGGCCTAATTTTTGTAAGACGTCATATTAGAATGGCACAAACATGAAATTTGTCTATATTATGATAAAAAATTCAAATGTTTTTCATTTTTCCATTCCATGTTTACTATAAACAACGCGAATTTAACCTACTTTTTTGTTCAAGACGCACGAATGATGCAAAAGAGTCCCATCAGACTCGGGACACACTTGCGTCGTCTCGCTGCCTCTCAAAAATGTCTTGTGTGTTATAAATTGATGCATGCAGACAGATTGAGATTAGGGATGGCGATCTGAGATCGATTAATCGAAGAATCGATTTTTTCGACCAGTAAAATCGATTTTTTTAATCGATATTAAGCAATCAATCGATCCAGTAAATCGATCTTAGACACTGGAAAATCGAGACTCGATTTTTTTTGTTTCGATAACAATGCTACCGTGATATTATTTACAATAAGTTGAACGTACCCATACCAAACGCATGTAAAGAAATTACATTTTTTTCACTTAATTAATCATAAATTCGATAGATGGCTGTATGGCCTTACTTCCCTTTGCCTTTTACAACTTTAATAAAGTTAAAAACGATAAAAGTTTGATTATTGTAGTGTCTTTTTTATTTTTCATATAAATAAAAGCTCAAATAAAACACATAAAAAAAGATTGATTTCTTAGAAATCGATCTTTTAGACCTCGATTTTTTTGTGAAACGATTCTTTCGACTTCGATTCAGTTCGATTTAAAAATCGATCTTTTTCGAGACGAATCGCATCCCTAATTGAGATTGTCTCTGAGACATGCCTCTCACTGCGCATGCATCAAGATGTACGACTTTAGCATATGCGGAGGAATCACTGAGTTAAAGGTGTAGAGGCGCTACAGGCATTTAAAAGTGAAGCCAGTCGCCATATTTATTCAGCTCTCATTTTGTACGTAAGAAGAAGCACACAGGGCCGAGTAAACGTAGCGGCATAACACGGTATTGATTGGGAATATTATTCGCTTCTTCTTCTACTTCTCACATATAAAATGAAGGCCGAGTTACAATGGCGACTGGCTTTACTTTTAAATGCTTATATTTCCTCTATAAGTTTCACATACTTCGTAAGTAACGAGCCACCCCCCTTTTGAAGGTCAGATTTGACCGTCGCATCTGTTAGCAGAATTCAAAAGCTTGAAATATGTAAGTATGTGTGAGTTATATGTAGTTGATTCAAAACATAAAAGTGGTTTTGATCCTACACCCTTAAAACAATCTCAATTCTATTAAAATGTATATGTCGCTTTAGTCGTGGGATATGTACCTACACTACGGCACAGATGAGTAGTAGAGACAGAGAATATTATATGATCCAGTGTTGCCAGTGTCAGTACAAAAGTGTACTGCTGATTTCAATATGGTCATCTGTGATATATGCAACTGTATTTTATTTAAAAAATTTTGACCATGCCTTTAATTAATTTTGTTGACGCATCATTTTATTAGTTACCATTTTTGCCAGTTGGTGCCAGGAATGGATATTATCGATAAATATCAACGTTTAGTACTTTATTTTGTTTATGTTTTAGTTCCATAAAATGACACAAATCATTCAATAAAGGCGCTCATAAGTGTCGTTTTCTCTCGTAAGGCAAGAATCCTCTGCTATTACTATAGGCTTTTAACTTTAACCTCAGTGGGTAAAACAAGCCTATCCACTATCCATTATATTTTCATATCAGTGCAAATATTTAACCCAGAGACATAATATTCAACCCATTATGTGACCGCGCTGTTTTGTAAGCCTATCAAATCTCTAAAGTGCTTTATTACTGCGCCAAGAGGAAAATTATGTAATTGAGGAACTAACAGTCAAAACGTGATTTGTCACGCAGATATTAAAAAGAGGAACACAAAAAAAATCATTTTCAACATAAATAAGACAGTTTGAAGCTGTTTTTTAAAGTGGTAGTTAAATCTATTTAAATATCTGTAAATTTTTTCTTATAGATAAATTGTTGCGTAATTATTTTTAATTAATATTTTAAAAATGGACATGACACGTTATGAATAATATTTATGGACAAAACATGTTTTGATTGTATCGGACTTATTACAATTTGAATGAAAATTAAAAAACAGTTTAAATAAGTTTATTTTGCTATCCATAAAATAAAAAATATGGTGAAACAAAAATACAATTCTCTTTGAAACAATAACAGAAAATAAATAAAAAAAATATTCTTCTTATATAATACTACAAACAAACAGGAACGAAAATCAAATTCTTAAATTTTCAGACTCAACCATTTCAATGGTCGGAATATTGAAATGAACTTTTTTGTACCACTTGAAACGATCATAATACAGGCCACAGGTGTCCAAAACTTGCGTTGTCGGCCGATATATTGATTTTGGGTGAAGATAGAAAAAAAGTTTAAATAAATTTTAATGGTGTATAACCTAAAAATATTTTCAATTATACAGCCTGTGTCTCATTTAAGCGTGATAGACCAAATTTATGTTTTTTTTAACCTAGCACCCTGTTTTTATTTGTTTTTTCAATTATGCACCTAAATGTGAATAGAAATTGTAAGGGAAGCCATGCTCGAAAATTCAGTAATTTTTGAGTTATTCAAGTTTTTTTAGAAATTTTTGACACGTGCAAAAATTCGACGTAACCAAAACCGAAACCTTGCTACGTCACTGCTCTACCAACTGAGCCAGTTGAACGATGGCGTTAGACGCTATATTGAGTCTACAGTACAGTGTATAAGTACGTCAGCAGTCAGTATTGTAGTAAAAATAAAACACATTAGTTGATTATTTAATTCAAATTACTATTTGCTAGGATTCATGCCACAACAATACACAATCTGTGAAAATTCCAACTAGCTACCTACCTCTTACCGTTTGTGAATTACAGCGTTGTGACAGACGGACGGACAGACATCGTAGGCTCAATAATAGAGTCCCGTTCGGAGGTACGGAACCTTAAAAAGTACATTGTTTACAAATAAAATTATTTTTTAAAAAAAGTCCATTCTGTCTTAACTATTTGTTTTCCTATTCACATTTTGTATGGTTATTCGCTTAACTAAATTGTAAATTAACAATTAATAGTAGGTACTCAAAAATACTTATACTCCAGTAATTTTAGACATAAAAACAACCCATCTGCAGAATAATTCCCAGTTAGCTGATTTTTTTTTATTTACCTTCGTTATGGTGTTTTAAAAAACGTGTAAAAAGTCCCCATCGATATCATGCCGGCGTTGCCTGACATTCGAGGTTCAAGTTCACGATAGACGGTTTTTTGCGAATTTCTCGGTTCCGTTCCATTTTTTGTAAAAAATGGTTATTATCAATCTTGTAGAGGACGAAATTATCTACAACTTTTGTATAAACATTTTTTGTCTACGATTTATAGTTTTTCTAATGAAAGTACCCGCGGCTTCGTCCCCCTCGATTTTACATAATGGGATTATGCTGCTTCCCGAGGACCTAACAAAATGATTTGTAGATTTATTTTAAGTTGAACTTTAAGCTAACGATTAACTATAATTTTTATTGAAATTATTGCAGTAGTTCTCTTTTATAAGCAACCAAACATACAAATCGACAGCGCTCAAACAGACAGACAGACAATTTTTTTTCGAAAATACGATATTTATACTTGACATCAATTATAAAGACCATTCGTAAAGTAATTTTGTAAAAAAAATTACAAGGGTTGAGAGAGTGCGGATTAAGTACGAGTATGCATTTGCATACCGTATAACGCACTGTAGTAATAGTAGCCACATTTTTAATTTTTTTTACAACATTCCTTTACGAATAGTCTTTTTAACAATTATATTGAGTATTCGTAAAGGAATTTTGAAAAAAAAATAATAAAAGTATGGCTACTCCGAGCTATTCTTATAGTGGGGCCGCCAAGCGACGAATCCAACTTCAACCTTGCACTTTATGATAGAGAGATGCCACTCGGTACGAATGTTGGTCGGACCCATATCTTCACTTTAAGACGTGAAGGCATTTTGGGCCCCGCGACAGGGCCCCTAGACAGGGTGGTTGCGTAACTTTCAGGGGCAAAACGCCGGTAACTTAGCAACCGTTCCTCGCACAGCCCTGGGGGTAGTCTCATTGGATTCAGCGCACTCAATTTCATACGAGACGGCCCTCAGACTAACTCCGAAACCTCCACCAGCCCGCGTATAGGGATGAAATACAAGTAGTCCATTGAATGTTAAATTTTTTTAGGCTACGTTTGCATTTTGGCTAGGACAAGGTTTTTTCTTTCGTTGCGTGTGAGGGGGCGACATAAGTTTAAAAATGAGTTTTCGGGGTCGACGGCCACCGCATTTGTCCGCCACCTTGAAAAGGGGGTGTAGTGGGGTCGTTAAGGGTTTAAACCATGCACGACGTGATAGAGAGATGCCATTCGGTACGAATGTTGGTTGGACCCATATCTTCACTTTAAGATGTGGAGGCATTTTGAGCCCCGCGACCGGGCCCCTAGACAGATGATATCTTAAAGTAAAGATATGGGTCCGACCAACATTCGTACCGAGTGGAATATCTCTATCACAAAGTGCAATACTAAGCGCTTAACGGCCCTAACCATCACCTGTCTAGGGGTCCGTTCGCGGGGCACAAAATCTTTCCACATCTTAAAGTGAAGATAACCTTGTCCTACCCAAAATGCAAACGTAGTCTAAAAAATGTAACATTTCAATGGACTACTTGTATTTCACCCCTATACGCGGGCTGGTGGAGGTTTTGGAGTTAGTCTGAGGGCTGTCTTGTATGAAATTGAGTGCGCTGAATCCAATGAGACTACCCCCAGGGCTGTGCGAGGAACTGTTGCCGAGTTACAGGCGTTTTGCCTCAGAAAGTTATGCAAACAATTTGTCTATGGGCCCAGTCGCGGAGCCCAAAGTGGCCCCACTTCTTAAAGTGAAGATATGAGTCTAACCAACATTCGTACCGAGTGGCATCTCTCTATCACGTCGTGCAAGATTAGGCGCTTAACGACCCCAACCATCACCTGTATAAGGGCCCGGTTGCGGGGCCCAAAATGCCTCCACATCTTAAAGTGAAGATATGGGTTCGACCAACATTCGTACCGAGTGGCATCTCTCTATCACGTCATGCATGGTTTAAACACTTAATTGCCCCACTACACCCCCTTTTCAAGGTGGCGGCCAAATGGGGTGGCCGTCGACCCCGAAAACTCATTTTTAAACTTATGCCGCCCCCTCCCACGCAACGAGAGAAAAAACCTTGTCCTACCCAAAATGCAAACGTAGCCTAAAAAAATTTAAAATTTCAATGGACTACTTGTATTTCATCCCTATACGCGGGCTGGTGGAGGTTTCGGAGTTAGTCTGAGGGCTGTCTCGTATGAAATTGAGTGCGCTGAATCCATTGAGACTACCCCCAGGGCTGTGCGAGGAACGGTTGCTAAGTTACAGGCGTTTTGCCCCTGAAAGTTACGCAACCACCCTGTCTAGGGGCCCTGTCGTGGGGCCCAAAATGCCCTCACGTCTTAAAGTGAAGATATGGGTCCGACCAACATTCGTACCGAGTGGCATCTCTCTATCACAAAGTGCAAGGTTGAAACGCTTAACGGCCCCACTATTAGTAGAGTGCGTTATAAGGTATGAGAATGCATATCCATACTTAAACCGCACTCTCTGAATCCTTGTAATTTTTTTTTACAAAATTACTTTACGAATGACCTTTATAATTGATGTCAAGTATAAATATCGTATTTTCCAAAAAAAAATATCTGTCTGTCTGTTTCACTGCTGTCGATTTGTATGTTTGGTTGCTTATAACTAGAGAGCTACTGCATTAATTTCGATAAAATTATAATTCGTTAGCTTTAAGTTCAACTTAAAATAATGGTACAAATCATTATGTTAGGCCCTCGGGAAGCAGCATAATCCCGTTATGTAAAATCGAGGGGGAGGAAGCCGCGGGTACTTTAATAAGAAAAACTATAAATCGTAGACAAAAAATGTTTATACGAAAGTTGTAGATAATTTTGTCCTCTACAAGGTTGATAATAACCATTTTTTACAAAAAATGGAACGAAACCGAGAAATTCGCTAAAAACCGTCTATCGTGAACTTGAACCTCGAATATCTGGCAACGCCGGCACGATATCGATGGGGACTTTTTACACGTTTTTTTAAAACACCATAACGAGGGTAAATAAAAAAAAAATCAGCTAACTGGGAATTTTTCTGCAATGGAAATCTAAAATTACTGGACTATTAGGTATAATTTATAAGTAAAATAAAACGGCGAATAAGGAAAACTAAATCCCATTATCATGTTATTTTATCGATATTTAATCTATCATTTAAGTTTACACAGATTGTATACTACCTAATTAATACCTATAATACAAGAGGCAGTTCAAGTTTCAAAGTTTATAATTTAGAATCCTTTAAGTAGGTACCTATATTATGATTAGTGTAGATACATGTTTGAATTTAAAAAACAATGAAAAAATAATAGAAAGATTATTATAACCTTCAAAAACTGACATCGAAATGTTTTCAGTTATAGTTCGTTCAGAATTTAAAGATTATTCACAAACACAGAAATACATCTTAAAAACGAAAAATGATTAATTAATACTAATACCTAATAATAATATTATTATGAACATATATCATAAAAAAAAACTCGGGTCGCAGTGCCAAACCCTGCCGACAATATAGTGTAGGTATTTGCTAATACAGGCATTGTGGCATTATTATGTAAACAAGTTTGTTTTTTGAAAAAATAAAAAATTTAACCCCTTAATACATCCCTTAAAATAATTAAATTTTTCTAAATTTCAATATTAGACATGGATTTTATCAGTACACCCAATTAAATACACCCTTCCATAAGTAAATCCGTATCAACAAACTAGTGTTTTCATAAAATTTGAAAGTCCGGTCCTGTCGGGCCGATTTTATTAAAATTTTAGCAGCACATTTTAATCTTTACTAAAGAGTTAAATTTCAATTTTGAAACTATTCTGACAAGTTTTTCGGTATTTTTGGGCCCAAAAACTTTTTGGAACCCCTAAATACAACCCTGAAAATGGTCCGATCGGGCCCATTTTAAATAGGCTTCTTGCGGTGATGGGTTCCAATGTGTGTACCAAATTTCGTTTCAATCGATTAAGTCTGTCGAGAGTTATCGTGTACACACATATATATATATATATAAATATATATATAAATATATAAATATATATATATATATATAAATATATACATACATATATATATAAACATTTTTAAAAATGGTGCCAAAGTGTTCAGGAGGCTATGAAACGTCGAGAAATTTTGGTCCGACCCCTAGGTCCCGCCATCCGACCGACGCCAATAGTGTATGTGCCATAATATGGCAAATACACTAATAATAATGGGCCGTCTGTCTATATTTATTTTTACGGGTTTTTCGAAGTTTTCGAGTACTTAGACGGGATACCGCGTTTCCAATTTTTTGTCTTTCTGTCTATGCGTCTGCTTGTCTACCTTATTTATAACGGAATCATTTGAAAATTACTGGACCGATTTTGATGACACTTGGTACCTAGGTATACTTCAATGGGTAGATATATGCAAACTTGATGCGTATCTAATTTAAAGCAAAATTTCTTACTTCTTTATTTGCGACACTTTTTAAAAGAATTAATTTATTTGCAAATCTAATTATCTAGGCACTAATTGTTAAGACGTGTGATTGAGTTTTTAGGCGCGATCTTAGCGAAGCTAGAAGCGCCTATATACACTCGCTTTGTCTGTACGTCTGTGAATCTGTGAATCTGTGAATCTGTCAATCTGTAACGGATTTTTTGTATCAGTCGTACAGCCCAAACGGGTTAACCGATTTTAAAAAACTTTTTTTTGTTCGATTCCTCTCGGGGTCTATTTGATCCTAACGTCGCCCGATTTTTGAATTTTGGCCCCAGAGGGGAGCAAATTAGAAAAAACGGTGTTTTTTGCTTATAGTTTGCTCAATTTAAGTCAGATCGATTCGAACCTGTCTTAAACGAAAGAGCAGAAAATTTTAGATAGATTTCATGTATAATATTGTGTCAAAACAGTTTTTTTATACAGATTTATATGATTATTAAACTAAATAAATGCGACTTTATCTAATAAATCGCGAACTTGTTTCGGTTGTCCTTGTCTGTTGCACAGTGTGATATGGATATTGGAAAATAGCGTATGCTCTGTCTTATATTGCATTATTTCAATATAGTTATTCAATTTTTTGACTGCTGATGTTTGAATTTAAGTTTAAAAACCCTGGCCTACTGAGTTAAAATGACGTGTAACTAATTATTGACGTCGATCGGATCGGACCAAAATTTCTCGACGTTCATCATACCTTCCCGAACAATTTGACTTTCTCTGTCTCTATGTCCCTTTGTACGCTTATAACTCGAGAACCACTGATCCGATTTACATGATTTTTTTTTCAAGTAAATAACTTCTTATGCGACTGCGAGTTTTAAAATATTCTGGCATCACGCAAAAGCAACCGAACTGATTCTCAAATAAAAACGTATGTTCTGGCATCACGCAAAAATAAGTAGGTAGTAGATGCTTTGTTTTTTAAACGGTGGTTTTATTTAACTTGATCCCGTATATTTGTTACAAATCTTGCGATCGATTGAGTTGAAATTTTGCACACATGTGTAGCTCCGGTGACAATACAATATTATGGTAACTAGCTGACCGGCCCGGCTTTCGTCCGGGTGTAAATCGTACTTCTGAATTTTCACCCACTTCCCGTGATCCGATTGAGTTGAAATTTTGCACACATATGTAGCTCCGGTAATAATACAATATTATGGCAACTAGCTGACCGGCCCGGCTTTCGTCCGGGTGTAAATCGTACTTTTGAATTTTCACCCACTTCCTATGATCCGATTGAGTTGAAATTTTGCACACATGTGTAGCTCCGGTGACAATACAATATTATGGTAACTAGCTGACCGGCCCGGCTTTCGTCCGGGTGTAAATCGTACTTTTGAATTTTTACCCACTTCCCATGATCCGATTGAGTTGAAATTTTGCACACATGTGTAGCTCCGGTGACAATACAATATTATGGTAACCAGCTGACCGGCCCGAATTTCGTCCGGGTGCAAATCGTACTTTTGAATTTTCACAGGCAAAAGGTCTTTCTCCGGTAACGTTTCGGATAAATGTAATAAAATCAGACTAAGGAAATAAAGCACACTAAAAATTATTAGATCCTTTTGAAAATTAATATTTGAGAGTTTTATAGGACACAAAAAAATAAAATGACGTCAGATTTCAAAATGGCGGCCGTATGTACTTTTTTGTAAAAAATATCCGATCATTTTGAAAATTGATATTTGAGAGTTTCATAGGTCACAAAAAAATAAAATGACGTCAGATTTCAAAATGGCGGCCATATATACTTTTTTGTAAAAATTATCCGATCATTTTGAAAATTGATATTTGAGAGTTTCATAGGTCACAAAAAAATAAAATGACGTCAGATTTCAAAATGGCGGCCATATATACTTTTTTGTAAAAATTATCCGATCCTTTTGAAAATCAGTATTTGAAAGTTTCATAGGACATAAAAAAATAAAATGGCGTCAGATTTCAAAATGGCGGCCATAATATGTACTTTTTTGTAAAAATTATCCGATCCCTTTGAAAATTGATATATGCGAGTTTTATAGGACACAAAAAATAAAATGACGTCATATTTCAAAATGGCGGAAATATGTAGTACTCCTTTGTAAAAATTATCCGATCCTTTTGAAAATTGATATTTGAGAGTTTCATAAGACACAAAAAAATAAAATGACGTCAGATTTCAAAATGGCGGCCATATGTACTTTTTTGTAAAAATTATCCGATCTTTTTGAAAATTAATATTTGCAAGTTTTATAGGACACAAAAAAATAAAATGATGTCATATTTCAAAATGGCGGTCATAGGTATTTATTTCTTTGTAAAAATTATCCGATCCTTTTGAAAATTGATATTTGAGAATTTAATAAGACACAAAAAAATAAAATGGCGTCAGATTTCAAAATGGCGATCAAATAATAACTTTTTTTTGTATTATTTATATCTTTGATAAATTCGGTTTTATATACAATGCGTAAAAAGCATAGCTTCTGTCGGGTGTCTTACGAGACATCATGACTTTTTTATTTAGCCGGTTCCGAGTAACGCTTAATAGTCAACCGTTGCTATGGAAAATTGTTTAAAAAATTCACTGTACTATTTTTTCTATGTAATCCAATACATATTTATATTAGGTGTTATGGCTCATAGCCTACTACAAAATTATAAATCTTCTCAGTGTTATTTTCCCCATGTTCAATAAAACCGTTTACACACAGTACCTACATGAATATCGCGCCTTGTAATTCTTGAATTACTTGTATGCTCCAAAATTTTTTATACTCTAAATGTAGTCTAGTATCATGAAGTTTGTCAATGCGACCTCCAAAATCTTCAAAGAGATTGCGACACGAGGTTATAGTTAGGTATTAGGTATAGGGTTTCCGTCAAAAGCGACATTAATGCGAATACATTAGCAAAATTTACGCGAGTGAAGCAGCCGAGAAAAGCTAATAAGTAGTAGTAAGATTATTATAATTATAGACGCTCGCCAACTAAAGTCATTATAGCGCCGTTACTCGTTAGTAATAGATATATCTAATCATATTATAAGAAATATGACATTAAATTTTTTTATCTAAATTTTTTAAGTAAGATTAAAGGGATTAATTAGCATTTAAAAAAAACAATAGGCATTGCGCGGCATCGTTCTATTGTTTTGAATTAAAATCCCTTATTATACAGATTTAAAAATTAAATTACCGTACTTACCTAACTATAAAAAATATTTTGTACGGCAAAATCAACTTTTTAAAATAAGAGCAAACACGTTTACAAAATCATTAACGGTACATCCCTAGATTATAAAAGATATTTAGAAATATTTGAATTTTTCAATTTTGAAATAACATTTCATACAGAAAAACACGTGCAACACATTAACCCTTAGACCCTCCTTTTAACTTCGCCGTAAGTCGAGTTAAAACACAGTAATTAGGTAGTACATGTCTTTCATACTAATAACTTTGTAAGTTAATTATTTGCAAGGGCCTGCGAGGGCCTGTGGCGAGAAAAAGGGTTGGTGTTCCTAATCCCAGTCCGTGTGTCACTTCTTAATAAGGGTTGTTTGGTACATGGGGAATAATTTCTCCATATTGAATATTACGAGGAAAATACAACAAAAACATTTCCTTATGGAATAAGCAATGGACTCAGATCAGGCCCGCCGCTAGCTGTTTCGTCGCCCGCGTGCAATACCGATTATGCCGCCCTACGACTACTTACTCTGAGTTTTGTCAAAAAAAGGATAATTAATGTTTTCTCATGTTCTGAGTTTTGTCAAAAAAAGGATAATTAATGTTTTCTCATTATGGTGGGGAAAAAAACAACTTAACGAAGATAAAACATTTATTTTAAAACTAAGATTCTTAGTTTTAACGGATGCCAATAGATGGCGGTTTTAACGTCATTCGGTCGGATTTTTTTCTATGCTATGACATATTTTCTTATCCCCTCAACGGGCACGCCTCGCGCGCTCCAAGGAGTCCTTGGAGCGCGCTAGGCGCCCCAAGTTGGTATCCTATGCGCGCCCTCTGCGTAGGAGTCGACCGGCCAGGGGTACAATGACTTGAATTAGGTATGAGTCGCTCGATTTGCCGCCCCCTGGGCGTGCCGCCCGTGTGCGGTGCACGCTTTGCACGCCCGCTTACGGCGGCCCTGACTCAGATGGCTATAAAAAATTGAGTGTGAAAGTTACGACATGGTAGATGAATGAGGCAAAATTGAACAACTAATTAATTGTGTTTTAAAGACCACCAACAGCTAAGGTTATTTGAGCCTAGCACCAATTCATATTTTCAATTCATTTTTTTTTTTTTAATAATAAATTGAAAATCCAATTGACACTTTTACCAGCTCTCGGGCTAGAACCCGGGAACTGGGGACTTGTAATAGAGGAACCATAGCAACGCCATGTAAACAACAGCATCGCTAAACGCTCGGCTATTCTCAAGCCCAAATTGAACAACTGCCATCAATTGTACTGCAACTCAGTTTAGATAACAATTAAAAATATTTGTCTAGTCCAGCTACTGAAACAAGCGTTAAAAACTACACAGCTAATTAATAATTATATTATATGTTTTTGAAACGGAATCACAAGTAACATATTACACAGAAAGACGCTTTTTTAACTTCCCACTGGAAGTTATTGTAATGGGTCCGAAAATCGAAATCAAAAAGGAAAAAAAATTTTTATGTTTCAAGGTCACTACACTATTTTTACACTACTTTTAGAAAGATGTCTGTGTGTGTGTGTGTGTGTGTACGTACGTACGTACGTACGTACGTACGTATGTGTACATTTCTTTCAAAGACGAAATCTCGAGAACGAAAAATGATATCGACTACGTTAGGGTGCCAATCGACGCGTATTAACGTAAATATGATCTGAAAGAAATTTTTTCAAAATCGGTTCAGCCGTTCTTTTTTCTTAGCCAAATAACCTCCAAACAAGCCGTGAGGTGGGTCGTTTATTAGGACTAAAGTGCGACCCTTGAGGTCCACACGACGAACTTCCCAGTTTGATAAATATTTAATAATAATAATTAAATTAGATATTACACAGAAAAGTAATCATTTCAATCATTAAAACATCAATAATTAAAAAAAAAAAAAAAAAAAAAAAAAACGGCTGAACCGATTTTTATAAAATTTATGTCGGATTAAAATGACGTTAACACGCCTCGATTGACACCCTTACGAAGTCGATATAATTTTTTATTCGCGAGATATTGTGTAAAATCTACTTTTTTGGAGGTTATTTGGTTAAGAAAAAAGAACGGCTGAACCGATTTTGAAAAAATTTCTTTCAGATCATATTTACGTTAATACGCGTCGATTGGCACCCTAACGTAGTCGATATCATTTTTCGTTCTCGAGATTTCGTCTTTGAAAGAAATGTACACATACGTACGTACGTACGTACGTACGTACACACACACACACACACACACACACACACAGACATCTTTCTAAAAGTAGTGTAAAAATAGTGTAGTGACCTTGAAACATAAAAATTTTTTTTCCTTTTTGATTTCGATTTTCGGACCCATTACAATAACTTCCAGTGGGAAGTTAAAAAGTAGATTTTACACAATATCTCGCGAATAAAAAATTATATCGACTTCGTAAGGGTGTCAATCGAGGCGTGTTAACGTCATTTTGATCCGACATAAATTTTATAAAAATCGGTTCAGCCGTTTTTTTTTTTTTTTTTTTTTTTTTTAAATTATTGATGTTTTAATGATTGAAATGATTACTTTTCTGTGTAATATCTAATTTAATTATTATTATTAAATATTTATCAAACTGGGAAGTTCGTCGTGTGGACCTCAAGGGTCGCACTTTAGTCCTAATAAACGACCCACCTCACGGCTTGTTTAAATTTAATCCCTAAGGGGTCAAAAGTATAGACCACTGAAGATAGAAACGTGAAATTTGGAAGTTATGTTCCTTACAGGGTGTAGAGGCGTACTAAGAAATGATTTTTCGGAAATCAATCCTTAAGGGGTGAATTTAAACATTTTCACCCAGTTTCATCCCCTAAGGATTGATTTCCGAAAAATCCTTTCTTAGTACGCCTCTACATAAAAAGTAGCACGTGTATGCCTAAATCATGGATGTATTATACTCACTGGATACACGACTGCTTATGTTCAATAGGTCACAAAAATGAAGCAGGTCTGTTTTTGCCCTTTTCAAACATGGCTGACATTGGAAAGGCCAAAACCATGGCAAAAACATAATTTTTATACCAAGAAAAATACCTATTGTTATCATTTATCCTTTTTTCAAACTTAATTTCACAACATATACCTTGTGATCGCGTTCAGCTTGTCCCCTCAGCTGTTACCTGCCGGAACGCCTGACGGTGATTTGAACAACCGTGTTGGCGTCTTATCAACTTACCCCTTGGGCCCGGCAGCACGCCACTGCAGTGAAATTACGGTCGTGTTCGACCGGACATGGGCTTTCACCACACCTCTAATTGATTGATTTCGGGATGCCAGGACAATTAAGTGTCCACTTATTGCTACTTTTACTCACTTATTCTTACTTTTACTCACTTCGCTAATTGTGGGGCGTACAGTGTCGTTGTGGTGAATGGTGTCGTGTTAGATAGCAAACGGAATCTGTACCTTCGCTTGATTGCTCAGAGCCAAGGGTCAAGATCCCATTTACTACCCCTAATTGGTTGTGTATGAGTGTAACCCACCAGACACAAGGCCGGAACTATGATCCAGATGGATTACAATCGTGTGAAGTGTACTAGATGTGTGCCGGATTACTGGACTGCCACACCAAAATGGTTGCTCAGTATTGGCGAACCGCCCAGCAATTCGGATGTGGGAAAGTGTAGTATGTGTTGGCGTAATGTAAGGTGTGAGTTTGTGCGGCTGAAATAAGTAAAGCTACTCATCAAAACAAGTAAGTCAATTCAAACAACTTCTAATATAATTTATTCAGTATCAAAACGAATTTTACAGTTATCGTATAATTGTCAATTTATACCTGAATGGAAAAGGTTCATGAACTAAATAACTATAGTATAAAAAACTACCCGGTTCGATAAGTTTTGAATTTAAGTTTCTAATAAACGTTTAACCTATAATCAACATTTTATCTCTAGCTAGTTTAAAACCGCTGATTTGAATTAGATTTTCTAATTCAAACTTATTGAAATTATCATATTAATATTATTTATTTATTTATTCAATCAATATTTAGCGTACCTTTATTTAATCTGTATTATCATACTTTTAAGCGCTTTGGCTTTTATTTTGATTTATTATTATTATAATGCCATTATTATCGTTGCTAAATCAACATAGATTCATTTACATTTCGTGATGCCTAAATCAATTTCATTGCATTCCATTATTGGAGATAATTTTATTGACTGATAAAATTATTATCTTAATTTAAAAATACCACATACTTTATAAGCTGAATCGCCGTACGGGGATTAGTCCGGTACTCTGTATTTAGAGTTGTTTATATTTTAATTTTCCAGGATCTAATGACTAAAAATGAGCGTGTTTGCCCTTTTTATAGGGTCGGTTTTCCCGGCAATTTGACTAGCCAAATCACGTGACGTCGAGTCAGCTAGTGTACGTCGCGTCGAAGCGACGTAGCGCTACTTTCCAACCCTATATCAGCCCGTTCATTGTGACTGTTATTTACCTACGTTCAAACATTTAATATTTCAACCCTATTGTGTGCTGATGGCCGTACAATACAACAGACTGAGTTACTTGTCATGATTGTCAATTGACTTGTCTGAAATTATTTACATATCGAAAATTACCTATCGGTCTTGTATAATCTCACGGTGTCTGTCTATTGTTGATGTCGAGTCAAGCGATTTTCGTCCGTCAGGAGCTACCGTTTGTCCCCCCCTCAACATCTTTATCTACACTTCTCTCCTGCCGTTGACATATCTATGTTTTGTTACTAAGCCAACATCTGATTTTATTCGGCTGATGACCTTGTCCTATTTTATTTACAAATTTAAACAATGCTTCCCTATTGTCGATACGCCGGTTCAATGGCCTTTATTTAAATTAGGTACCGTATTGTCGTTACTTCATTACTATATTTTTTATTACGATGACTACACGAAGGAATGTATATGACTCAAATAATCCGTGAATAGGTCGTCTCTGCACAGCACCCCCACCTCGAAACTGGATGTGCTTTGGAGTATAATTACGACAAAAACAACCAGAGATTCATATGACGTTAGAAGTGACGAACCTTACTGGGCATTTGTTCAAATAACATTTCTTCGTTGAGTACTATTTAAAATTCAAAATTCCTTACCGGATCTATTGATCCTTCTAAACGAAAAATAATAAAAGTGTATCAAAATTAATTACTGAAATAGCTTTTTAGCAAAAACCAACTATAACTAAGAGTTACTATTTTAATAGTCTGGAAGACGTACGATTTCGGAATTTTCCCTTGCCAATATTATTCGACTGCTCATCAAACCTAAAATTCTAATTTAAATAATTTAACAAATAAAACCATGACTATGCCAGTCGGCTTAAAATGACTATTTGTGAATCATATCTCGCAAGGGTAACTTCTATAGTTCGAAAGACTCCCAGATCTCATAAACTGAATTTTCTTTTAAACAAAGTTTCTCCTTTTCAAATTAAAGTTTAAACATAACAAATCAATAAAAACAAATGTCACCGTCACTTGACCGCGCACAAACACTACACCTTTACACTATTGTTGGTTGATGGAGTGGGTGCGGACGTGGTCGAACACCCGTCGACGCACCCGCCGTCCGTCGATCGTTACCCAACGGCGCACCTTCTTCATCATTGGCCTTGGTGGTTCGGGCGTAGTTTTTAGCCAGCTCGGCGGTTCTCCCTCATCTACTACTATTACTTGCTGCCTAGCGGATGGCCAGGGGGTTCCGCTATGGTCAAAAATTTTTGGGGTCGTTCCCAGCGGTGGTCGTCTATCCCGTCGCTGGACTGGCGGCAAATCTAAACGAACAAGCCGGTATGGCCCATTATATCGCTGGTTGTTCGGAGAAGGTTCACGTCTCCGCTTCTTTGGCGGTGTTCGTTGCATCACACCGGCAGCTATTAACTCTTCTTTGTTGGTCACGGCCCTGCTGGGGTCGTCCTGGTACGCTACCCTTTTACTTTGCAGATTCGGCAAAGGGTCGCAAAACTCCCACTCTCGAATATCGTCGAAAAAAATTTCTAGGATGTCTTCCATCTACGACAAAATATACATGGTCTGATGGTGTAGGATAATTACATATCAGATTATATTTGTTGGATTGCCATTTCCTTAGTTCAATTGTTGTCTTTCGGCGTGATTATTAGGTACTTAAGACCTTTTGTTGATTTTAAGTGTCATGATTACATACTTAAAGTTTGCCTTTGTCGGCCTCCTTTTTTTTTTTTTAAAAGGGTTATTATTACCTATTTATGTCAATATAATATTATTATCATTTATCGCACTAAGTTAAATAATTATTAGATTGTTTATTCAGTTCTTTATATTAACGATAATTTGACACTATTTTAGTCATCAAACCTAGTCAATCGTTAATTAAATCCCGTTTAACACTTCTGGTATTATTAACTCGATTTTTCTTCTTGGCGAACAAAATTGATTATTGTTTTTTTTTTTTATTAATTACTATTATTTAATTTAACTCGCGTTGTCTCGTTTATCAGTTTCGATTATCCATTGTTCATAGCCACGTTATCACTATTTTTTAATTCGACCGGTCTAGTCATTGTTTACTTTTTTATCCGGTGGTTATTGTTCCGGGCGCTTAAATTATATTTTTTTAAGTGGATAACGTTTCTGGTGCTGTGATACTCGTTCGTATCCGGGTGCACCAGTTCGTACGCGTTCACATTGTGTATTTTCTGGATCCGATAGGGTCCTTCATACAATAGGAAAAACTTCTTTATGGTTTTATCCAGCGCTGACGATCGGTAGTGGACTTGTTCTAAAACTAAGTCGCCTACCTGGAACTGTATGAACGGAACTTTGTCGTGTCGTTTTTTCCGAGCTGCGGCTCTTTTTCGTAATCGTTCTCTCACGGATAATATTTTTTGCTCTGGGTCTTCACTAGATCGAGCTGGAAACTCTATTAACCTTTGAATTATCGTATCCGGTTTTTTATGAAAAATGATCTCGTATGGCGTTGCTCCTGTAGAGTCGTGTTCAGTACAGTTAATCCATTGTTCGATATAATCTATATATTGTACCCAATTGGTATGCTTCTCGTGACAATAGGTCCGAAAATACCGCCCAAGTTCCCTCATGACCCTTTCGACCATGTTTGTTTGGGGGTGGTAAATGGAACTGTAGCGAACTTGGATACCGGCGTCCTTAAGGGTATCCTTCCATTTCTTGCCGATAAACTGTGGGCCTTGGTCGGTCAACACCGTTTCCGGTTTCCCGAATTGGGGGATGAAATCGTCTAAAATTTTTCTTGCTAGCGTCCGCGCGTTAGCATGCCGTATCGGGTATAACCTCACGTATTTAGAAAACGCGTCCATCACCACGAAAATGTATTCGAGGCCGCCTCGACCTCTCGGTAACGGACCGTACAAATCGCAACTTAACAACGTCATTGGATTTTCAGGAATGACATGTTGCATGGGCCCCTTCCCGGCCTGCTGAGTCACCTTGGTTTTCTGGCATAAATCGCACTCGGTCACTGTCTGTCGCACGCGTCGGTACAAGTTATTGAAATGACAAACATCTTTGATCACCTTGTATATTTTCTGTGTACCCAAGTGTCCGTAGCGAAGATGAAAATCTTCTATCATTAAATTAACCATTGCGGCGGGTACTACTAGTCGCCAATTGTCGGATTCAGGATGTGCCCGAAAAAATAATACGCCTTTATGTAGCATATAAAACATTCGTGTACGCTCGCCGATTTCGGTGTCGGTGGCTAAATGTTGCAACGTTCTTTGAATGTGTTCATCCGTTTCTTGATATTTTACTATTCTATTTATGCGCTGTCGGAATTCTTTGTCGGTAGAAATATGCAAACTATAGACATGCAATATGTTTTCCGTTTTGTTGTCACCGTCCTGGGTCGGTTTGACGGCGTATCGTGACAAACAATCTGCGATTATGTTTTCTTTTCCTGGTCGGTATCTTATTTCAATCTGATATTCCTGAAGATACAAAATCCAGCGCATCAGTCTATTGTTGATTGGTCGTGTCAACTTAAAAAATACTAGGGCTTGGTGATCGCTCATCACGATTGTCGGATAGCCCAGTATGTAAGTTCTAAACTTTTTACACGCAAAAACAACCGCTAACAATTCCAATTCAGAAATTGTATATCTTTGTTCTGTTGACAAGAGCACTCGGCTCGCAAAAGCGATCGTTTGATGTCGTCCGTCTTTATCTATTTGGTATAAATGAGCCGCTATAGCTGCTTTAGATGCATCGGTCTCCAGATAAAACTCTTGGTTAAAATCCGGATGTCGAAGCTTGATGGCGTTCAAAAATTCCAATTTTAATTGTTCAAAAACCACGTCGTCGTTATTGGACCAATTCCACCACTGATTACCTCGAAGTAAATGTGCAAATTTGTCTACATGTTCAGACATGTTTGGGATAAATTTGCGATAAAAATTGCACATCCCTAAAAATGATTGTAGTGCTTTCTTATTGTGCGGTGCGGGAAACTGCTGAATTGTTTCAGTTTTCTCCGGATCGATTTGTAAACCTTCAGTCGAGACGATGTGTCCGAGAAATTTGACCTGTTTTTTACAGAACTCTGATTTGCTAAATTTAACTGTTATGCCTGCATTCTGCAGCTTTCTTAAAATTATTTTAATATGGTTCATATGATCTGTGAAAGTTTCGGACGTAATTAGGATGTCGTCTACATAAATTTGCGTAAACGCATCGACGTCATTACCTAAAACTTGTCGCAAACATTTATTGAAAATCGATATTGAGACGTTTAGTCCAAAAGGCAACACCTTAAATTGATAGTTTTGCCCGTTGTGCAAAAAGGCGGTAAATTTTCTTGATTCTTTATTTAACGGTATTTGCCAGTAACCATTCGTCAAATCGATACTGGAAAAATATTTGGCGCCTTGGAATTTCGCGAGTATTTCTTCCATCGGTGGCATCGTTTCACGGTCTGGTATTATGTGTTGGTTCAGGTGGCGCGCGTCGAGACATAATCGCACCGAAGCATCTTTTTTGATAACAACCGTCAGTGGATTAGAATATTGCGATATTGATGGTTCGATGATATCCCAATTTAACATACGCGTTATTTCTTCCTTCACCGCGTCGCGTTTACTGAATGGAATAGGGTACGTTTTCCTACACCACGTTTTTCCGATTTCGATATTTAAATTAGCCGCTACTCCTTTAATTCTACCGGGCTTAACTGAAAATACGTCTTTGAATTTCCATATTACGTCGGTCAACATAGCTTTTTCCTCATCCTTTAGCACGTCGTTTGTTTGTAGAGTTTTACGCAATTCTTCTATTGTTAAGTTTTCTTGATTGTTTACATTATTAGTGATCACTGATATGAAGCGGGTTAAGGGGTCGCTTGGTGGACAGAAAACCGCTTTTCGAATGTTATTTGTTAATTTAATCGATTCAATTCTAGTATCGCGAACGTGTTCATAAAACGGCACTTTAATTAACTCGTCATTATGATAGAACGCGATTTCCTGGTTTCGAAAATCAATATTGGCTGATCCCTGTTGAAGCCAATCTACGCCCAAAATAATGTTACATTGTAGGTCGTCCATAATGTACGCCATAATGTCGCATTCTTGTTCTTGAATCTTCGCTTTGATTAATGTCAATTTTTTAATCGGTTTACACTTTTTCCGTTAGCCGTGTACGCTACTAAATGTGTTGTAGGCAACAAGGGTAGCGGGTGTAAGTCGTCATGATTAATTTTTTCAAAAAACTCGGTGGAAATCACAGTAACGTCCGATCCACTGTCTATGAGGGCTAATTCTGTAAATTGTCGAATTGTCATGAGTACGTGCGGTCGCAATTTTCCGCTGGGTTCCGGGTCGTTTTCGATTAGTAAATCGGCCGTCGGATTATTATTGTATAATTGTAATTCGTCGATTTCAAGTCTCCGGGAAGTGGGGTTGTCACGCTTATAGCCCGGAGGTTCTAATGGCGTGCGTTTTCGTTTCCCGTCTGATGTTGTCGCGATGTACTAGGCTCGGCTTCATTACGGTTCTCGTGTTGCCTCACCTCTCGGTTGTGGTTACGGTCATTATTATCCCGGTGATAATTTCGCGAACTATTGTTATTGCGTTCCGTGTACTGATTTTTCTGGTAATTTTTATAATTATTATTCGTCGTGTTTTGTTGCGGATTCGCGTGATTGCGATCTCCATTCTGGGCCTTATTTATATTGGCACTGTTGTCGATTTGACTTAATATTTCCAAGGCTTCACTGACGTTTTGCGGGTTTGTTAGCAACAATTGGTTATACCAAGGATGCGGAAAATGTTTAAATATCTGTTTAATTATTGTTGTTTCCTTTATTGGTATATCCAGGTATTTGACCCGTTTGAACCAACTCAAAAAATGTTCTGAGAAGGATCCGCTTCGCGCTTGATAGCTATGAGGCGTTATCAGGCTCCGGTATATTTGTTCTTGCAGATCGGTGCCCCAGAAATATTTCAAAAATTCAGTTTTGAATTGTTCCCAGTTATTTAACCTGGTTTCCATGGCGTCAAACCATTCTCTAGCACTGTTTTCTAAATAATTACAAATGAACATTTTGAATTCTTGATTTTCTAATATTCGGAATTCATTTAGTAATTGTACCTCAATCGATTTTATAAAATCTACGGGATGTTGATTATCTGACATACCCCTGAAATTTTTTATTTGACTCTTTACCGGCTCCCGGTTTGCTAATTGTTGCAAACCTGTCACGGTATTGGTCCGAATCGCTACTTCTACTTGGTGTAGACGGCTATCTAATACTCGGACTTCTTCGTCCGATTGCGTTACTTTCGTGGATATCGCTTCCAATTTTTTCTCATGCACCGGTACTTGCTCTAGAACGTACTCTTCCACATGATCTAATTTGACCTTGAAGTCATCTTGTTTACTCTCGATTTGTTTAATTTTGCCACTATGCTGGTTTTGTGTGACTTGCAATTGTTGATTGGTTTCGCTTAATTGACTAATAGTGTCATCGAATCTCGCCAACGTTTCGTTTCGGGACTGTTCTATGGCGCTCTGATTTTGTCTGACCTCATTTTGTGTCTGTTTGACGGCGTTTTGTGTTTGTGTCATTTCTTCCTTTAGCTCTTCCTTTAGCTGTTTGAGCATAGCTATGATTAAATTGGAGGCTGCAGGAACTTCTTCAGATTCTGCGGGCGATGACGTCTTTGGCGGGTCTTCCTCAAAATCTGTCTTAAAGTCGATTTCGGTTTCCGTCGGAGACGATGTTTCTTCGGGGTTTTGTTGCTCCATTTTTAATCGTTTTACGTATTTCAATTTTACGCGAATACTTTATTTAATATGTTAATTTCTTTATTGAAATCTTTATTTAAATTTTTCAATTATCATAAACTGTTTAATTGTTAACGTGTGATTTTTTAATTGTTATTCGTTCGTTATTTTTTTTTTTAAATTAAACCAGGTGTGCGGCTTTATTTAAATTTACTTTATTTAAATTTTTTTATTATTATTGTTTAAAAAAACTTATCGACCTAACCTTTTACGTTTTTGATTTCTTGACTCTAATTATTAAATATTCGTTTTGTAACTGATTTTTTTATGATTGTTGAACTTTCTGCCTTTTTTAACTGTACAGTCGCAGTTGAAATTATCCTACTCCTTTTTTTTAAACTTTCTTTACTTCTAATCCAAAGGAATGCTAATTGTGAATTATTTCTAAATCTGATCTGATCTGATTGTTGTTAACGTGTGGACTATTGTTGACTCTATTCAATAATTCAAAAGTTTCTACACAATAAACGCTACGGTTTAGTTTCAAACAGACCTCACAAGTGTTGACTGTGTTGTTTTCACAAAAAATGTTTTACAAGTGCTACTGTTTTTTCAAAAAGTTCTCCCACGGGATGATGCTAATTGTGATTTTTTTTTTTTTTCAACAAAATATTCCATTAAAGTGATACTAACTGTGGCTTTTTTCCTTCAAAAAAAATTCCATATAAGGGCTACTGTTTTTTCAAAAAAATGTCCCCACAAGTGTTGCCAACTGTGGCTTTTTTTTTTTTTTCAAAAAAAAAATCCCATACAAGGGATGCCAACTGTGATCGCGTTCAGCTTGTCCCCTCAGCTGTTACCTGCCGGAACGCCTGACGGTGATTTGAACAACCGTGTTGGCGTCTTATCAACTTACCCCTTGGGCCCGGCAGCACGCCACTGCAGTGAAATTACGGTCGTGTTCGACCGGACATGGGCTTTCACCACACCTCTAATTGATTGATTTCGGGATGCCAGGACAATTAAGTGTCCACTTATTGCTACTTTTACTCACTTATTCTTACTTTTACTCACTTCGCTAATTGTGGGGCGTACAGTGTCGTTGTGGTGAATGGTGTCGTGTTAGATAGCAAACGGAATCTGTACCTTCGCTTGATTGCTCAGAGCCAAGGGTCAAGATCCCATTTACTACCCCTAATTGGTTGTGTATGAGTGTAACCCACCAGACACAAGGCCGGAACTATGATCCAGATGGATTACAATCGTGTGAAGTGTACTAGATGTGTGCCGGATTACTGGACTGCCACACCAAAATGGTTGCTCAGTATTGGCGAACCGCCCAGCAATTCGGATGTGGGAAAGTGTAGTATGTGTTGGCGTAATGTAAGGTGTGAGTTTGTGCGGCTGAAATAAGTAAAGCTACTCATCAAAACAAGTAAGTCAATTCAAACAACTTCTAATATAATTTATTCAGTATCAAAACGAATTTTACAGTTATCGTATAATTGTCAATTTATACCTGAATGGAAAAGGTTCATGAACTAAATAACTATAGTATAAAAAACTACCCGGTTCGATAAGTTTTGAATTTAAGTTTCTAATAAACGTTTAACCTATAATCAACATTTTATCTCTAGCTAGTTTAAAACCGCTGATTTGAATTAGATTTTCTAATTCAAACTTATTGAAATTATCATATTAATATTATTTATTTATTTATTCAATCAATATTTAGCGTACCTTTATTTAATCTGTATTATCATACTTTTAAGCGCTTTGGCTTTTATTTTGATTTATTATTATTATAATGCCATTATTATCGTTGCTAAATCAACATAGATTCATTTACATTTCGTGATGCCTAAATCAATTTCATTGCATTCCATTATTGGAGATAATTTTATTGACTGATAAAATTATTATCTTAATTTAAAAATACCACATACTTTATAAGCTGAATCGCCGTACGGGGATTAGTCCGGTACTCTGTATTTAGAGTTGTTTATATTTTAATTTTCCAGGATCTAATGACTAAAAATGAGCGTGTTTGCCCTTTTTATAGGGTCGGTTTTCCCGGCAATTTGACTAGCCAAATCACGTGACGTCGAGTCAGCTAGTGTACGTCGCGTCGAAGCGACGTAGCGCTACTTTCCAACCCTATATCAGCCCGTTCATTGTGACTGTTATTTACCTACGTTCAAACATTTAATATTTCAACCCTATTGTGTGCTGATGGCCGTACAATACAACAGACTGAGTTACTTGTCATGATTGTCAATTGACTTGTCTGAAATTATTTACATATCGAAAATTACCTATCGGTCTTGTATAATCTCACGGTGTCTGTCTATTGTTGATGTCGAGTCAAGCGATTTTCGTCCGTCAGGAGCTACCGTTTGTCCCCCCCTCAACATCTTTATCTACACTTCTCTCCTGCCGTTGACATATCTATGTTTTGTTACTAAGCCAACATCTGATTTTATTCGGCTGATGACCTTGTCCTATTTTATTTACAAATTTAAACAATGCTTCCCTATTGTCGATACGCCGGTTCAATGGCCTTTATTTAAATTAGGTACCGTATTGTCGTTACTTCATTACTATATTTTTTATTACGATGACTACACGAAGGAATGTATATGACTCAAATAATCCGTGAATAGGTCGTCTCTGCACAACCTACAAATTATTATTTTCTTTATAAACTTCAAAATGCACAATCAAAAAAAAATTTATTTAATACATCCATGGCCTAAATAAATTTTACTCGACTACGAAAAAAAGCAGGGTTATGATTTTAACAGTCTATGTATGTAAGTATATAATGTATATATTATGTATGTTAGTTTGTTACCTCGTAGGGCCAAATCTACTGAACCGATTTTCATAATCGATGTGTCATTCGATTTGTCTTAATCTTATTTATGTTATAGGCTATAAAATATTTTTGTGAATTCAAAATGGCGGCCGTAAAGTGGAAAAAATCTTGGTCAAAAAAAAAAATTTTAGGCCAAATCGACAAGTGGGGCATCAAATGAAAGAGAATTTTGTTGAGATTCCAAAAATGTATACTTTTTATGATTCATAATAAATAGGTTATATAAACAAGCCGTGAGGTGGGTCGTTTATTAGGACTAAAGTGCGACCCTTGAGGTCCACACGACGAACTTCCCAGTTTGATAAATATTTAATAATAATAATTAAATTAGATATTACACAGAAAAGTAATCATTTCAATCATTAAAACATCAATAAATAAAAAAAAAAAAAAAAAAACGGCTGAACCGATTTTTATAAAATTTATGTCGGATCAAAATGACGTTAACACGCCTCGATTGACACCCTTACGAAGTCGATATAATTTTTTATTCGCGAGATATTGTGTAAAATCTACTTTTTTGGAGGTTATTTGGTTAAGAAAAAAGAACGGCTGAACCGATTTTGAAAAAATTTCTTTCAGATCATATTTACGTTAATACGCGTCGATTGGCACCCTAACGTAGTCGATATCATTTTTCGTTCTCGAGATTTCGTCTTTGAAAGAAATGTACACATACGTACGTACGTACGTACGTACACACACACACACACACACACAGACATCTTTCTAAAAGTAGTGTAAAAATAGTGTAGTGACCTTGAAACATAAAAATTTTTTTTCCTTTTTGATTTCGATTTTCGGACCCATTACAATAACTTCCAGTGGGAAGTTAAAAAAACTAAAAGAAGACAAAAAATTAATAGTATGCGCGTTTGTTACCACGTAGGGCCAAATCTACTGGGCCGATTTTCATAATCAAGGTGTCATTCGATTTGCCTAAATCACGTGAGTGTATAGACTTTATGTTAAAAAGCTCTATAATATAGAAATAATATGGTGATCCGTAGATATGATTGAAATTAGGAGAGGAAAAAAGAAAAAAAGGCCAAAGGAACAAACAAATAGCAATACTGAAATTTAGAATTGCATATTTTCGCTAACGTTTCGGTGCTCTTTACACCATCTTCAGAGCTTCAATGCTGTCAGAAAATCAGTATATTGTACACTATAGAAATAATAAAGCATCATGAATTTTGTGATTTTATTAGAAAAAAAATTTGTAAAAAAGTCTTAAGATTAAATATTAAATTGACCCTCTTTCTAAAGAACGGTTATTAAAACTTTATATAATTATTTTTATGGAAAAAATATTGTTTAAACATTTTTTCTCGTTCAAATCGATCGAGTGGGGTATCAAACAAAAGAAAATTTTGTGGCGATTCCAAAAATATTTTTTATGATTTATAATAAATAGATTACATAAAAAAAAAACTAAAAAAGGCTGAAAAGTAGTCGAGTAAAAAGATATTATACCTGAAGTTTAAGTATGCAGGCAATGAGACGACTCTAAACAAATATCTTTTTGCCCGACCACTTTTCATACTGGATTAGATGCTAATGACCATAGTTATCGAACGTCTATAATACACAATAACTAACTAATTTTCATATTGAAAGCTTGTTTACTTATTTTGTTACGTGTAGTCGGGTTTTATTTTTTTTTAACTTTATTTTTATTTCGTTAATTACTAAGTAGGTACATAATATTATGAATCTTGTAATCAAATATAAAGCGTGTATACTTAAGTACTATCAATAAATTGTGATTTTTATTGTCCGAGATTCTTTTAAAATCTTATTATGATAAATTATAATTATCAGTTATTGCAATTAAGTAGCTAAGCATAAGCTAAGTATAAATTATTGAAATAATTAAAATGTAAATCGTAATTGGTTAAAAATATCGATTAATTCAGTAAGAAATTAGATTGTTATCAAAAAATCAGGCTATTATTTTCTTTGCATTGATTTTACACGTGAAAAATACATAAAAAATAATAAATAAATCCAGCATCTTACGTAGAAAACAATATAAATTATTTCAAAGAGCTCATAAAATAATCAATTGTTTTACACAATCTTATCACCATTCACAGTGGCAGCCGTCTTCGCTTATGATCTCAAACATCGATTGTAATCATAAACGATGTTAAAAATAATATTTATGAAGAATGAATTATTCCAATGCAAGATTAAATTAGGCTCCATCTACAAGTCATGTGCAAACGGGTTTAGTGACTATAGAGCAATTATACCTACTTGTTTAAAAATTCGATTGGGGAGCTAGTCCTATTCTTCCCACCTAGTAAACAATCACTCGTAAGTCGTAACTGAAAATTTTCCCAACAAAACTATTTTCTTTTCATATTCTTAATACAAAAACCTGTAAATCGGTTGACCCTGCAGACCATCCCTGGAACTTCCCGATATTTTCAAACGCTTTGAGTTCGAAGCACTTGATAATATACCCAAAAGTGGATTGTTGAGCTCTTCGAGCTCAAAAATTTGAAAATTGCTGATAACAACACTATTTTAATTTTTGAATAGCTATAACTTTTGAACGCGTTGTTCGATTTTGATCTTTAAAACGGCGCAGTTTGAGAAATTCCAAAAAAAACGAAAAAAAAGTTGTTAAAACGATGTTTTTTCAAAACAACTTCTAGAATATTGTACCGATTGATTTCATAATCTAATCAACTCTTCTCCCCGGAAAACTGCGTCGAATGTCGCTAAGTGGATCAAAATCGGTTAATCCGTTCGAGAGATATCATAGTCAACAGATTTCGAAAAAAGTGTTTTTTCAAGATAACTTCGAGGTTTCTCAACTAATCGATTTTGTACCTCTTACAATATTTTTAGAGCTTAAAAAACTGCGTCGAATGCCGTTTTAAAGATCAAAATCGAACAACGCGTTCAAAAGTTATATAGATTTCTAAAAATTAAAATAGTGTTGTTATCAGCAATTTTCATTTTTGGGTATATTATCAAGTGCTTCGAACTCAAAGCGCTTGAAAATAGCGGGAAGTTCCAGGGACTTGCTCCAGTCACTAAACCCGTGTGCACAAAGCATTAGGTCTTACCATCCGAGAGGACAGCTTGGTGTAACGGTTAGCGTGCTGGCCTTTAGATCAAACTGTCGTGGGTTCAAATCCAACCTCCGCTCATGGATGTTTTGTCGTATAATTTAATTTTATGTAATTAGACGCTAATGATCTTAGTTGCCGAGCGTCTATAATCTACAATCAATAAATCTTACTATTCGACTAACACCAATGATGTATCTATACGAAAAAAAAGAAAATGTTGGAAAATTTATTTCGTTTAGATTAAAGGCGATTCGCTTGCTCAGCAAGTCCAGAGAAAGGGACATTTTTTAGTGTTCCGTATTATCAATAATAATAGTAATAAAAATAATATTTCTTTGTTCCTTTTTTACATCCAAATGCTTGGATACGTCAGCATATTAAATACAACTGCAAATTACAATTTTCGTTTAAATACGCTATCAGAAGTTCATATAAGTAGGTAGGTAATATAGGAAAGAAGGATAATACATTGAACTAGGTATCGTTGAGAAAATATGAGTTCCACATGCGGTAAAACATATTATAAGATCGATAAAAAAATCTTTCAGAAGTTTAGAACATTTAAAATCATGCACAAAATCAAAAATACGTACCTAGATACGCCGCCTATGCTTATAATCCATAAATCAAAATGACGTTAATTGTTGATTTTGGATTAAATAGTTTTAATTATAGGTACAGATCAATTTTTACAGAGATTATGTTTTTTCCAAATGATAATAATATTGACAGGTGTTCATCCTATTGAACACAAATATTATTAAGAATTTTTTCGCGATAAAATTCCTGTTTTTAAGTGGGAGTATATAATAAGTAGGAATGTTTCGAGAAATTTAATTAGTTTTCCAGTGATTTTTCAAAATGAAAATAGTATTCGGTGTAATTTTGTTGTTTGGTTTCGCTTTTTGCGAATCTAACATAGCTATCAGGTAGGTAACTTTGAATAAATAATATAATTACAGTTTTTTCATTTTTGCATAGTATACATTTTTAAAAATTAGAGAACAATAAACTTAAACGCGACTTTACACGAAATTACAAACAGCTCCCGACTCTCTAACCTTAATAATATCAAATTTTTAGAAACCAATAGAAGATCAAGGGGGAATGGTGTTTTTCCGTACATTTTAAGCTATATCTTTATAACCAATTCACCAAAAAATTTGAAAAAAATATGCTTGGAATCCATAAAAGTAGCTCTTTCCAATGATATCCCACATGATACAATAAATTCAACTTTTTTTAAAATCTGATATATGTCCACATTTCGGCTTTTTTGTGGTAATTGTCGCATTTAGGCATTGTATGGTGAACAGCGATAATGATTTTCACAAAGCACCATACAGTAACTTAAACAAAACAAGCTTAAAAGCGTTTGAAAGTGATAAAAATACAGGTATTAATCTATAATATTTATAAATTTATACTGAATTTAAAAAAAGTATTTATTTTATTTATTGTAGATTATAGACGCGTCGACAACTTAGGTCATTAGCGTCTTAAAAAAAGTACATATTTTTATAAAATTTAACATTTTTATCAATTTTCATTACAGAGATGAACAAATTGATAATTCTGATCATAATAACTATGGTCCTTTGGACATAAACATAAACCTTATAGTCGACAAATTTTTGGATGATATTGGCATTTTCCTTCAACAAAATGGTCTAGATCCACTGGATTTGCCCGATGTGAAAACTGGATTTGAAATAGTAAGTTAAGAGAGATCTAGCAATTTCTAATATAAAAAGAAGCGAGAGGTTAAAAATAGATAGGTATTGTTTTTGTTATATTCGTAGAATATAGTTAATAATAATTTTAAATAGGTATTGTTAATTGCTATTATCTTTATACAAATAAATAAAACACAACAAAATTTAATTTAAACGAAAATAAAAACTGTGTCTGAATACAAAGAGACTCTATTGAATTATTGATTTCTCTTGTTTATTTCACGAAACCAAAACAAAAATATGTTGTGACGATAATGTAGACTGAAGAGTATTTAATGTTGAAGCAAGAAAGCACAACAAGAGGATTTACAATTTACAAAATTTCATCAAATAAGTATCGTTGATTCTGTTTGTTTAAGAGACCTTTATTGATCACATACCACGGAGAACTAACCTTAACCAGAGGATATCTGCAAGATCTTCGCACAATATACCGCGCTGGTGATGCAACTTGCAGGCCGATTCTCCAGAAATGGAGAGTTAAATTACCTATTGGATTTACCAGAATCGAGGTAAATAATTAAATTAAAACGCGAAAACAATCCAAAAATTCTAAAAATGGGATTGTCTTAAAATTTTGTTCAAAAAATGTATTTGTGATGAAGTACAAAATAATAAGAATAAGTGACTTTCATTTATTCTTTTCTCAATTTTTAAGTATATTCTATAATTTGCTCAAATCGATGGCGTTTAAACGCTAATACTTATAAAAGGGATCCCAATATCACACTCAAACTATAAATTTGCACAAAAAAACACAAAATTCAGCATTGACAATCCATCCATTTTTTTCTTATACATACAGATAGACTTTATTTCGTCCCATTAGGCCAATGAATTCGTTAAACCAACAAATATTGCAAAGTAATTCTTGCACGAGATCTAATAATAAGTTAGTAAAATGGATTTTGAGAATAGTTGAAATTGTTAAATATGTAGTTTACTCTTTGGTAATACCACAGATTACATATACTAGTAATAGCAAGAATCAAGACCTATTACATACAGGGCCGCACATTATAATAAATCTTAAAATTTCCTGAGCACATTTTCATAACACGTGTCCATGAAATTTCATTTCATCCCAGATTTTACTTCTTTTTCTCCAAATAATTTTTTGCTGGTATTCCCCTTTTACTTTTACATTCCTTCTTAGTGGATATCAAAATTTGGCAAGTGCAAAATAATTCATTGGAAATGACTCCAAATAAACGTCTAGGTATTAAAAACTGTAGTGTAAAACATTTTTTTTTTCAGTTTGCGTACGATTACAAAGCCAAATTCATGCATGTTGGACCTAAAGGAGGGATAGTTGGACACCTAGACGGATTGGAAATTTACGTTGAAGTTATGGCCAATGCAGTAAAACGAACACTTGATTTAATAGATTTTCAAGTGACTGACATGGGGTAAGTACAATAAAGATAAAAAATTCAAATAAGTACCTCAATTCCAAGTGAATAGACGCTGAAAACGAAATTGGCAAACACAATTGCTTAAGGGACAGTAACTAAAGAGGCCCAGGTTCAACTTCCGGATCATAAAAGTATTTTTTACATACAGGTGGCTGATTTTTCATTGTCCAGCTTATATCTGCTGAAATATTAAAGATACAAGAAAAAGTTAAATAAGAGACTTGTGTAACTAAATCTGATCTTAAAATGGCCCAAACAATTTTTTTCCATAGCCTACTTATTTTCAGAAAAAATATCTAACTTTGGTTTTTTGAGTAGGACGCTCTGTATATTTTTCCGGAATAAGATTCTAAATAAATTTCTCTTTACAACGAAGTATAAAAAGTAGGGTTTTGCCTTTAAATTACGCCTAATAAGTTTATGATACTCCTTCCCAAAATGTGCAGGAACTTAGAAATAAAATCACTGCAGTTTGCTTGTTAATTACACCTGAAATGCTGCGAAACGCTAGCTGGTTCAAAAATGTTTAGAATTTAATGGCCGACAATTTGAACATTTATTATAAAACACACTGTGTATTATTCAATTTTGTTAATTTGTAGTTAAATAAATGTTGTTATAATTTTGTTAATCATAGAAAAAATACTAGTACCTAATCACAGCCGACTCTCATAATTTTCTTTTTTTTTTTTATTAGGCGTAATTTAAAGGCAAAACCCTATTTTTTATACTTCGTTGTAAAGAGAAATTTATTTAAAATCTTATTCCGGAAAAATATACAGAGCGTCCTACTTAAAAAACCAAACTTGGATATTTTTCCGGAAAATAGGTAGACCATGGAAAAAAATTGTTTAAGCTGGACAATGAAAAATCAGCCACCTGTATAAACATCAGTGGTTGTTTACAACTTTACACAATATAAAATATAGGAAATCTCAAAAAACAACAGCTAAATTCAGTACTACCAACTACAATCATAAAGAAAGAAACAAACTTAGTCGGTTAAAAATATAATATTTTTATACTTCAATCAGACACTTATGACCTCAGTTGTCGAGCGTCTATAATTTAACTTCAATTTATACTTCAAAAAAACCTGTATCCTATATGCGTTTCACATGGATATTACTTACTTACTTTCTTGTACCGTCATAGAACAACAAAATATTATGTATACTAAAATTTTCAGCTACACCCAAGTGTTCTTAAGTAAGTTTGATCTTGATCCGCCATTTTGTTTCAAAATGGTGCCAATTTAAATGTTAAACAAGCCGTGAGGTGGGTCGTTTATTAGGACTAAAGTGCGACCCTTGAGGTCCACACGACGAACTTCCCAGTTTGATAAATATTTAATAATAATAATTAAATTAGATATTACACAGAAAAGTAATCATTTTAATCATTAAAACATCAATAATTAAAAAAAAAAAAAAAAAAAAAAACGGCTGAACCGATTTTTATAAAATTTATGTCGGATCAAAATGACGTTAACACGCCTCGATTGACACCCTTACGAAGTCGATATAATTTTTTATTCGCGAGATATTGTGTAAAATCTACTTTTTTGGAGGTTATTTGGTTAAGAAAAAAGAACGGCTGAACCGATTTTAAAAAAATTCCTTTCAGATCATATCTACGTTAATACGCGTCGATTGGCACCCCAACGTAGTCGATATCATTTTTCGTTCTCGAGATTTCGTCTTAGAAAGAAATTGACACATACATACGTACGTACGTACGTACGTACGTACGTACATACGTACACACACACACACACACACACAGACATCTTTCTAAAAGTAGTGTAAAAATAGTGTAGTGACCTTGAAACATAAAAATTTTTTTTCCTTTTTGATTTCGATTTTCGGACCCATTACAATAACTTCCAATGGGAAGTTAAAAAATCATAACTTCTGTTCTAGGCATCATAAAACAGTGAAATTTAATTTACATAATTTAATTTAATATATACATAGACGTTCACCATACCCGCTTTTTTAATAGTCGCGCAGCAGTTAGGTACCTAGGCTATATGAAATTCTTTCGTAAGAACTAAAAATTAATAATTTTTGTAACATATTATTGCAGTAAAATAAAAGTGAAATTTACTGGCAATCCACTCACAGACTTCTGGGCAAGCGCTTTCGCTGATGTCGTAACCTCAATTTGCCACGGAATAATTGTAGATGTCGTCGAAAGTAGTGTAAAAGCTGTTTTAAATTCGACATTTGATCAAATCAACAACAAGAGCTGGGATAAATTCGAACAAGTTCAATTACAAATAGAGAATGAGATTAATAAATCTGGATATAATTAAACAGTACCTATCTATATATATTGACATATTGTATTATTAAAAAAATGTATGTATAATAAATATATTAGCGCCGTTTTAGGCGTAATCAGGATAATTTGTAATGTAAGTAATTGTGTACTTACCTACAGTTAATAAATAAATTTTTACTAAAAAAAATTTTTAAATTTTTTTTTTATTAATTTTGAGTTTTAACAGTCAAATGGTTTTACGGCCAAAAGAACCATTTTAAAGTTTGTGCGTTTGGGGTTGAAAATTGGAGTCCGAACGTCTGTAAACAAATGTTAGTTCACATAATTAATGATAGGTATCTTTAAATAATGCGCAAGAGGTAGTACTTAATACAATATATAGTTATTTTGTTTGTAAGATTTGGCACTTCTACCAGTTTTTTTTCATTAACCGTTACATATCTAAAGATTATTAGGTACTAAATATTGAAATTAAGGTTTGTTTCATTATTGCAAAATAACAATACAACGATGGACGTCTACTTATGTACCTAACTGCACTCTCCATAGCAACGCTGTTTTATATCAAAATGAACGTTTATCAAGCAAACAATCATTATTATATTGAAATCTAAAGTTTACAATTCAAAAATATTATTTGTGAGTTCCATATTGTTAGCGTTATTTCCATCAAGACAGGTAATTTGGATTATTTTATATTAATTAATCATTTTGTTTCTTATAGTTTACTATGAATAAGAAATAATGAAAACAATCGATAATTATGGGTAGGTAGGCATTTATAGGTGCTGGACTCGTCCAAAAATATTTCTTCCTTATATACCGATTAAAAAACTTTCCGATATTGGTTTTAAAATTGAAAGAAATACAAAAAAATTGCATGTGATTATATTAATATGTTTACAGATGAACGAGTCTTTTTTTATAATTTATATAGTTAGTCAATAGTCTAAATAGAAACAGAAGCTGTTCAATTACTTTTATAAAATATGAATGTGTGACAAATTCAAGCTAATAATCAAAAAACTTCTTCAAAAGAAATCATGATTTTTTTCAAACAAATCCCAGTAGTGTTACACTCAAATTTTTTTTACGATTTTTTTAGTACGGACTACAAACCGTGTAGTATAATTTATAAATAGTAGACGTGCCCGATGCGTCAAACCTATGTAATAAGTAAATGACGTGAAACCTTTTTTGCTTGACTCGTTTCATCTTTAAAACCCCTAAATGCTCCTTCTGCCGGTTTTTGCTTCCCCGGAGTATTAATAAAAAAATTTACCCAAACGACATGAAATTAATGTCGTAGGTATGTGTAATGTAAAGGCAATCAAAAACGTGTTGAGCGCATGGTGTGCTCACTCTTATAGAAAAGCTCAGACCATGTTAGTTCTGACTGCAAAAACCGAAGTTATTGGCGCTGCTAACTTTTGAATATTAATGATCACAATATCTTAGGTAACGCAGTATATTATTAAATTAATGCATAATGACTGCGGCATCATAACATAGCTGACTACAGCATTATGTTACGTCATTGTCAAAATGGGTGTTTCATTGTATACTGATGCAGTCATTATATTCGTGTTTTGTAAAAGTGAAAAAAATGGTTTTTAAGTGCTGTGTACCGAATTGCAATAATGCTAATAGTGGGAAGATTACATTTTATTCATTTCCTAAGGAAACTGAGGTAAGAATAATTTATTTATCTATGACTATGACATGAGTAAGATATTATAACTTAAAAATCATATAATCACGTTGTTATATTTTGTTTGAATTAAGTAATAATATTTACAGATGTTTAAAATATTAAAAATCTGGGATTGACAAGTGTTTAAAATACTTTAAATAATGTTTTAATTACAGAGATTTCATCAGTGAATTTTTGCGATCAATCGTAGGGATTTCCTTGATAGTCCTATGAATCGAGTCCGAAAAAATGGCCGAGTGTGTGAAGCTTATTTCTCTGAAGATTGCAAATATGAAGGCGTGAAAATCAATATTAATATTATGAAACAATTCTGAAAACTATATTATTAATATTTTATTGTATTATTTTATATTTACATGACTTGATAATATTATAATAATTTAGTTTAGTGACTTATTTTGTATTCAAATGTTATTTTTTTAATGTTAATATAGTTTGTTATTATGAAAAATTGTAATAAAACTGGAAAAAAAACATTTCTTTTATTTTTTAATTAACCTTTTCAATTTGTACGTCATTTCTAGGAAAATTAAATTTAAAGATACGAGTAAAATATTTGAAATTACCGCTTCTTTCATTGTTGCACACTAGCGCCATACTCCATAGTGGCAGTAATCAGTACTAAAAGGATAGAGTGGGATATCTATACTACTCTATCTATGGTTGCACACTAGCGCCATAAGTTTTTGCAGTCAGTACTAAAAGGGTCAGAGCATTCATGATGGAGTGGGCTATCTATATAACTCTCTTATCTATGGTTGAGCGTTTAACTAACTATTTTATTCTGGTCAAATTATCTTACAAATTATTATAGTGTTTTACAATTATTATTATATAATTTCCAGCCCCTTGTATAATGCTTATACAGGGCTGTCCATTATATTACATCTCCCTTTTTTAATAAATTCAAAATAAAATTAAAATTCTATAATGCACGTAATATAACAACATTATTTGTGTATTTACTAACTAAAAGTTAATTCCTGAAAAATAAATTTAAACAAAATATAATTTCAATAATAGGTTAACCTATCGGGAGGCTTTATTTTTCTGCCCCACGAACTATATTGTACAGAGTTTTGATCAACGTTATTATTTAAAACATTTTCGGTTCTTATTTTTTCATTATTTTCGGGTTGTATATCTGGATCGAAATATGCATGTAAAAATGTTCTATTTCTGTTCATAATCTCACCACTTTCCATTTTTATGTTATAATTTCTTTCTCTGTTTTTCTGAATGACTTCTCCTGTTCTTGTATTGCTATTTGGTGTTTTTACAAATACTTTCTGGTTGATGTCAAGTGGTTTCAATTTTCTAGCACCTCTATTATTTTCTTGTTGTAGTTGCCTATTTCTCAAATGTTTTATAATTACGTTTTCGTTAGATTTTTTCGGCTTTAAATTATTTTGTATAATTGGTAACAAACTTCTTGGTTTGCGATTCATAAGCAACTCTGCTGGTGATTTTAAATTACTGTCTAGCGGTGTCGCACGATATTGCAATAAAGCTTTGTATACATCGGATTTATCATCTGAGCTTTTTTGTAATAGTAACTTGATCGTTTTAATGTGCCTTTCCGCTAGGCCATTTGATCTAGCGTAATATGCAGAGGAAATTGTATGTTTAAAATCCCATTCCTCCGCAAATCTTTTGAACTCGTTTGAGACAAATTGCGGTCCTCCATCTGAGTTTACCTCGAATGGTATACCGTGTCTTGCAAAAATGCTTTTTAAGTGTTTTATTACATTCGCGCTAGTTGAATTATTATGAAGAATACTGATTTCCACAAACTTTGAGAAATAGTCAACAACTAAGAGGTAGTTCATTTTATTAAATTGAAATAAATCTAAACCTAGCTTATACCAAGGGCCAATAGGAACCGCATGTGGAATCATAGGTTCTTTGCGATGTACGTCTAATTTATTGCAGATATTGCACGATTTGACAACATTTTCAATGTCTGCATTTATAGACGGCCAATATACGCATTCTCTCGCCAGAAGTTTGCATTTTACAGACCCCTGATGAGCGAAATGTATTTTTTCTAAAATTTGTTTTCTCAATTTCACTGGTATAATTATTTTTTTATTTTTTAATAACATACCCTTTGAATATGAGATGTCTTCTCTAATTTTATAATAATCTAGAATTTCTTTAGTTATATGTTTTTTAATGGGCCATCCTTCATTTATGTACTTTTTAATTAGTTGTCATACTTCGTCTTTTTTAGTTGCTTCAATAATTTCTTTGTTTTTGTTATCAGTCATATGTTCTTTTAGTTTTTCATGTACTAAACATATATGGGCTTCAATTTCTAAATCATCTTTTTCGTTAAGTGTGTCTTTATTTATGGTACAAGTTCTCGAGAGAGTGTCGGCTAAATACATTTCTTTTCCAGGTTTATAGACTAATTCAAAATCATATTTTTGTAATGCCAACAGCATGCGTTGAAGCCTTGCTGGACATAAAAACAACGGTTTTTTAACGATCGAAATTAATGGCTTATGATCTGTTTCAATTACTACACGTTTACCATATATGTATTGATAGTACCGCTTACATCCAAATACGACAGCTAATAGCGCTTTCTCAATTTGAGCGTATTGCTGTTGTGTTTGGTTTAGTGCCTTGGAAGCGTATGCGATGGGCTGTCCCTCCTGAAGGAGTACGGCCCCAAGTGCAACTGAAGAACTATCTACGGAAACAACTGTAGGTTTGCTAACGTCATAGAACTTTAACGTTGGTGCTTTAGAAATTACGTTTTTAAGTTTCAGAAAAGCCTCTTCTTGCATACTCTCCCAATGCCATTCTACATCATTTTTGAGCAATATCCTTAAGGGATGTGTTAGCTCTGACGCACTAGGAATATGTCTAGATAGATAGGTAATCATTCCTAAAAACCTTTCTATATCTTTTTTATTTTCTGGTTTTTTCATATCAATAATTGCTTGTACTTTCGTTTTATCTGGTTCAATACCCTCTCTCGAAAATTTGTGACCTAGGAAGTTTAAATGATCGACATTAAATTTGCATTTTTTCAAATTAAATTTTAAATTATTCGTCTTCGCTATTTCCAAGACGTTTTGCAAAGCTGTATCATGTTGTTCTTTTGTGCAACCATATACAATAATGTCGTCCATATAAATTTCCACATTCTGAATATCAAATAAATTTTTCATACGCTTTTGAAATACTTCAGGCGCCGACCGAATACCAAATGGAAGTTTTAAAAACCGATATCTTCCAAAGATAGTCCCTATTGTACATAGATTACTACTATAATTATCTAACGGTATTTGATAAAATCCTTGCTCGGCATCAAGGCTTGAAAAATATTTTGCATTTGCCAATTTGGCAGAAATCTCTTCAAAAGAAGGTAGTTTGTAATGTTCCCGTTTAATTGCCTTATTTAGATGTTTTGGGTCGATACAAATACGTAAATCGCCGGATTGTTTTCGGACGATTACTACCGGATTGACCCAATCAGTTGGATAATCTACTTTTTTAATTATGTTATTTTTTTCCATTTCGTCTAATTTTACTTTAAGCTTTTCATGTAAAGAAAATGGCACTTTACGTGGGGGTTCAATTATTGGACTAACATTTGAATCAACTTCCATATGGTACGGTTCGTTTAAGGTGCCTATCAACTTCATAATTGTTTTTTATTAATTCGTCTACAGTCTCTATACTATCTACTATATTTATTATGCTCATTTGAGTACAGGTTTCTAAGCCCAAAACAGACGGTGAATCTGTTTTTACGACGTAAAATTTCAAATTATATAACCGACCTTTATAACTACATTTTAGTGTACATATTCCAATTAACGGTATATTAACTTTAGAATAGTTGTATAATTTTACATTTGACTTGAATATTTCAGTCGTTAAATTCAATTTCTTATACGTGTTCCAGGAGATAACATTTACCATTGAACCAGTATCCACTTTGAAAGGAATTGGTTTATTATTTTCAACTATTATATTGACAAGCCATTCTAATTTATTTTTATTGGTTGTTACTTCTCCAATAAATAGAGAATCAACCTCATAGTCTTGGCAAATGTTATCTTCTGAATCCTGTACACTTGACTGACTTTCTGCCTGATCTATCGCGTTAACTAATTTGGATTTAGTGCTACCACTTATATTTTCCGACGTTTGCTGCGACGTTTCCATTGCCTTACATATTTTCTCTGCATCCGCAAGAGAGAGATCATCATCTTCTAATAATCTTTCTCTTAATCGAGTATTTTGAACTCCGCATGTTATAATACTCTTGGTAATACTATCTTCTAGCTCACCGAATTGACATTGTGTAGCTTGATTTTTTAATGTAGTGATGAATGAATCAATCGTTTCCCCTGGCTGCTGTCTTCTCGTGAAAAATTTAAATCTTTCGTAAGAGACACTGCATTTAGGTTTGAAGTAGGCATCAAATTTGAGAATTAAATCGTCCAATTTTAGATTCGCTTCCTGTTCTGGTGTTAGTTTGAAAGATTGATAAATGCGGAATCCATAATCTCCAATATATTCTAGTAATTGAGCACATTTAATATTTTCGTGTTTTTTTGTGATTTCGTGAGCCACGATGTAATTTAAAAATCTTTTTTTCCAATAAACCCAGTGTTCATGGATATTTCCTTCTGTCTCCATCGCCGGAAAACCAGTATTTACGATAGGCATTTTGCCTTATTTTTTATTTTAACTATTTAATTTTAATATTATAATATCACGACTGCGCCATGTAATGTAAAGGCAATCAAAAACGTGTTGAGCGTTTAACTAACTATTTTATTCTGGTCAAATTATCTTACAAATTATTATAGTGTTTTACAATTATTATTATATAATTTCCAGCCCCTTGTATAATGCTTATACAGGGCTGTCCATTATATTACAGTATGGAGCGATGAGTCATAACGTAATATACGCTTCTGCCGATTTTCTCCCCATCGGAAATGGCGGCAGAAGCGGATTACTTGACATCTTTTTTGGTGGTTCGCGGTATCCACAACCAAACGACTTCAAATAAGACTTACTTTTTCAGAAAAAAGTTAGTATGCCTGCAATCTGCCGCCCGAAAGGCACTTCTACCGACATCTTTTTTATCGCCGTCCGCGGTCGCTACTTGTTTTTCGCAGCTCGTGAATCGAACCTCGCCGGGCGCGAGGTTAGAATCCCGAATTATATATAGCACTCTAAATGTACATTTTTTACATTGTTTTTCATTTTTCATGGTAATTTTTACTTTTACAGTAATTTCCATGAACTTTCATGAAAAATATTTTTTTTTTCTAATTTTGTGCTTCAATTTTAAAACCGTAACTACGTACAAGCAATTGAATACAGGGGAAAACGTTTTTTTTTTGAACTCGTAAACTTATCAATGGTACTAAACCGAACCAATAGAGATGGGCACTGCCAAACTTGCTTTTTTAAAAATTTTTCGACGATATCTCTTAAACGAATCGACCGATTGAGATCGCGGGTTTGCGGCATTCGACGCAGTTCTTTGGGAAATAGAGCTGAGTAGATTTTGGAAGCGATCGGTAAAGTATTTTAAAAGTTTAAAAAAAAAACATTTAAACAAAATATTTTTGAGATTTATCAAAACCCAATTGACCGATTAAATTTAAATTTTTAGGAAATCTAAATTGAGTAAAATTTTTGCGAATACCGCAAACCCGATCTCAATTGGTCGATCCGTTCAAAAGTTATTCAAGGTTTACATACGTAATTACGTACACACATCCATACATAAATGTATTGCATACATACATGCATACATTCGTCATACATACATAGGTACATACATACAGACATCCACTTGGAAATAATTAGAACGTCGAGATCTGTTGAAAACTCGATTTTCGAAAATCGGACTGATATCAATAACTTTCGAATTTTTGAAAATTTATATAATTTTCTTAGCGGGAAGTTAAAAAAAACAAATACATATTATTATTATTAAAAAGTAATGTATAAAATGTACATTTAGAGTGCCATAATTCGGGATTCGAACCTCGCACTCGTTTAGTGTGGGTACCGCGAACTACCAAAAAAAGATATCAAATAATCCGCTTCTGCCGCTAAATCCGGTTGGGAGAAAGTCGGCAGAAGCGTATATTACGTTATGACTCATCGCTCCCTACCTACGACATTAATACATGTCGTTTAGGTAAAATTTTAAATTGTTGAAAAAAAAAAACCCGAAAGAGCCTTTTTTTATAAATAATCCGGGGAAACAAAAACCGGCAGAAGGAGCATTTAGGATTTTTAAAGATGAAACGGGCCCAAATAACCTTAGCTGTTGGTGGTCTTTAAAATACAATTATAAAGATGAAACGAGTCAAGTAAAAAAGGACTCACGTCATATGCTTATCATCTAGGTTTGGCGCATCGGGCTCTTGGACTAAAATGCGAGTATTATTAAAATTTGTTAGTGTGGCCGAATGTTCGGATTTAATGGATGAATCATGGCAACGCCATATTTTATGCTTATCATCTAGGTTTGGCGCATCGGGCTTTTGGACTAAAATGCGAGTATTATTAAAATTTGTTAGTGTGGCCGAATGTTCGGATTTAATGGATGAATCATGGCAACGCCATATTAATTAAACATGGTAACCATAAAAACCATTGATAAATTTAATTTGAATAATTTTGTTAAGAATAGAATTATTTTTATAACGTTTATCGGTACATTTTCCCTTGTGATGTAATATCAGGAAAATTATAATTTTATTTAGAATAGGGGAGGGTAGTTATAAGGAAATTTTCGCGGAATACTAAAATTTCTGTGTGATTTCGTTTTGTTGAATTTAACGAGAAATTGCAATTATGAGTGCCAAAAATGACAGAATCTCATCACTTTACATGTCGCGGGCAGTGGATCCCTCAATAATGACGGTATTTTCAACTGAAAATCCGAACAGATTGACAATCGCCTACAGTATGGTTCAACCTCAAGGTCTTCGCAACGACTTTTTATCAGATTCTAGAGACAGCGTAAATATTGGATGGCAATATCATCTTCCTCAACTAGAACGGGTACGAGTAATCTTTTGATGTACCTACTAATTACTATTCCAGGGACCAGGACTATCATTGTAAGAAATGAACCAGTAGCTTGACATATGATGTCATTAATAAAAGAATTGAACTAATGGTCTTTCTGTATATGGACAATTTTGCTTTTAAATCGGTTGATCCGTCTGGGAGCTACGATGCCACAGACAGACACACAGATACACACTTTAAACTTATAACACCACTTTTTTTGTCGGGGGTTAAAAATAAAAGGAATCGTTCGTTTACGACACAGCATACAGGGGTGATTCATGACGTCGGGGAAAAATTTCACTTGATGATTCCTATGCTTTCCAACTGAACTGTAGCTCCTCAAAGTTTCTTACAAGTTGAATGTGTATTGTGTACAACAGGATTGATTGATTTTATATGTAATAATTTGAGGTACTACAGTTCCGTTAGAAAGCATTTTCGGATACATGTTTATTTAAATTACTCATAGGAATCACCTTGTGAAGTTTTTCTCCGACGTCACGAATCATTCTAGTATAGCGTAAGAAGTCGTTCATGGTGAACGAGAACGACACTTTACTACCACCACCTTAGTGACTTATTTTGCGCTAAATTTCAAAAACTAATGAAAATCTGACACTTTCTCTGTAATATTCCTCTTTATATCCAAATTTTTTCAAGATTTTGTACTAATTAATACTTTTGGATATAAGTGGGCAATTTCTTTCATTTTTATAAAATAGCATAAAAAATTCATCAATTAACGCAATAAGACACTTTGTAGTGCCTATCTTCAAATGAGCCCTTTCTAACATGTCGTCACGTACATCATTTTTTTTTTAATTATAACTTTATTAGCCGCAGCCCGCAGAAGACACAAATTTATTGGTAAAATACTCCTGATATATCTGCGGACCCCAATACTGTAATTTCGTGTTTCTAATGTTCGAACAAGTTAAAGGCCTGTGGTCGACTTACAGAGGAACGGTTAGACGAATAGACAGATAGATAGGTAGATTATAGACGCTCGACAGTTGAGGTCATCAGCGTTTTAGGATGGATGGACAACGGAGTCTCGGTATAAGGATTCCAGTTTTTTATCATTTTGGAACGGAACCCTAAAAGTCATTTTTCTTTCTGATCAACGAAGTAATATCTAATATAAAAAATTATTACCTTTTAACAGCTTGACTGCCGATACAAATTTCAAAAAAAGGTCCATGGGACCGAATATACTTTTAAATAATTAATCGCTTCTAAAACATATTTGTAATAATGGTTTTCGAAAAAAAAATATTTTTTGAGATTTCTAAGATTTTCGGTTAGATACCGGTCCCATGGGATCTCACGGCGTTAACACATAAGTACTCATTGAAACGTAGCGCCGGCCCAGTCTACACACGGCGGCCCGCTTATTTGATGTTACAGCAAAATCAAAAAACATGACATGCAAAATGTTCAGCCGCCTCGGTCGGTCCACTGCTGTCGATATAATGGACCCAGTGGTGGACTAAGGCCGTCGGAGGCCCCCGGTCTGCTTAGAAATTAATGTATTTGTAGTGTAAATTTCGTAAAAAATGAATAATATATGTAGATGTAATAGCTGACAAAAAAAATCAAATATTTATAATAAACGACCTACCTACGTTTATATTTTGTATACGTACGGGGCCTCCAACTCCAAGCTGCCTCTTACTTACTAAACATATTTTGGCCTTGTTTGGGATTTGATTAAGAAGCACTTCTCGAGATTTGGAGGCCCCCAGGATCAGAGGCCCGAGGTAAGCCGCCCCTTCCGCCACCCCCCTTAGTCCGTCACTGAATGGACTGGTGGCGCATGAAGTTTATTAGCCCCATGGAACCGATATGGCAGTCAGGGTGTTAATATAATGTAATATATTATTAATAATAATTATTTGTTCAAATTATTATTAATATTTGCAGGCAATTATTATTTGTGTACTTGAAGATTGTTTGGATCAAATGAGTGTTATAAACAGTATAGGTGAAAAGTGCTTGACAGCAGAATTCAAATACAAAAGTTTGCATCAACGCATTAAAGAAAGCAAAGCGAGATCTCAGTTATTTAATGAAGAAACAATTGAACCCACTGAAAGTTTAAAAAAGAAAGAAAGACCGAGAAAGCATCAACAAACTAAGTAAGTACCTATACCTATAATCAGTGTTGGGACTTATCTAGATAATTAATTTTTATCTTTTATCTATATACATTTTATCAGGTACTATTATATTTTATCTGTATCTAAATAAGAAAATTAGTGCTAGATAAATTTAGATAAAGAGATAAAAATTATTATAATAACTCAATTTATTTCATTTTTTATTTAAAATTTTTTGGTACCTACCTAACTATAAAATGTTGGGAATTTTATTTGTGCCGTTGGCACTGCTGGAATTAAAGGGGGATAAATAATATATTTACTTTTAATTTATTATTTTATCTGTAGATGGTTTTTTAACTTTCATCTTTTATCTAGATAAAAAATTTAGAATATAAGTATCTATTATCTGTATCTAGATAATTTATCTAGTCACAACACTAAATAATGTTAACAAATATAAAAATTTACAGTAAATTCTAAACTTTGATTTTTTTCTAGAATGTACATTGAGCGATGTTTATCTAGAACAACCAAAGAACTGAAAGAAAAATCGTCATACAGCTATTTTGTGGAAAAAGTAACTGAAATAGAAGTAATGAAGTTAGAAGAAAATAGCTTATTTCTGGAGGAGGCTGAAAATTTTGAAAAAATCAAAGGATTACGTGAACAATTACGAAAAGAGCATTATGAAAAGTATTCAATTATTCGGGAACATAATAATAAGATAGCAGAATTTCGGGATAAACTTGAGGTATTTTTTTTTTGTTTGTAGTTTCAAAAAGTTTATTTTTGAAGTGGGAACATCTTTAGCGATGGTAGTGAGTCTGAATTTGAACTCGACATGGATTTCAAACATGAAACGCTGAGAAATCAAACACGAAAAACGCTGAGGGGGTGAAAGCGTACCCATACTATAACAACGCAAATAAAATGAAAAATTTATATACATAGTGTTCACGCGAGGCTAAAATAAATAGGTATTCCAATGCACTGCATCACGGGAATTGTGTGAAATTGTGAAGCTATAATTAGTGCGTCAAACAAACCAAAAATAGTTAATAGTGGCGCCGCGGCGCTATGGTTAATATACTAAACTAATGAACTATAAATCTAAAATAATACAGAGTTAATTATTAAAAATATGTTTCAGAAATTAAAATAGATGTATTTTGATTCAAGAAATTAATAATAATAGTTTCAAATGTATACCATGGCGCAGCGCCACTATTGACTATGTTTAGTTTTCTTGACACACTAATGATGGCGCCACAACGATTGGAATTAGTACTTACCTTAATTTTTAAAATTAAGAAATAACAATTTTTCGCGTTTTAGTTTGCGCATCTGGTTTGGTGGAAAAAAAATTAATTGGCAATCAAACCGAAATATTTAATGCTTGCAGTGTTTTAAAAACCGGTCAAGTGCGAGTCGGACACGCGTGGAGAGGGTTCCGTACTATTCCTTTTCCCATGGGAATTTAAAGACTTAGGATTTTCTTTTAGGTTTTCCTATATATTCCCAATTTTTTTCAAAATTTTAGGCTCAGTAGTTTCGGAGATAAGGGAGGGAATTTTCCTTAGTAACTTTTAAACTATGCATTTTAAAATTATAAAAAAATATATACAGGGTGGCACATCTTAAACAATGCAGTGAAATATCTCGTAAACGGTGCAAACCATATAAAAATATTTTGTACAAAAGTTATAGAGTGTCAAGGGGGACAGAAGACTGTGATATCAGATTTAACATAGGTGGTGCTGTGAAGGTCAGCTTCGATTTTTTAATTGTAACAGTGCTTTTTATTCCAGAATACGGCACAGTATTTAATAGTGAACAGTAAATTATTAAGGTACATATCAGCTAAAGTTAATAAATATTGAGATATTTACAAATTAAATAACGGCCAAAATGAACGACAATTAGATAAATTATGACATAGCAGATAGCCATGATATTACGCACCGGCTTCCTTGGGTTGAATTCAATTAATAAAAGAACCGAATTGACAAATTAAATTTGCTATTTAATTTGTAAATTTCTCAATATTTATTAACTTTAGCTCATATGTACCTTAATAATCTACTGTTCACTATTAAATACTGTATAGTGTTCTGGAATAAAAATGCACTGTTACAATTAAAAAATCAAAGCTGACCTTCGCCCGACCTTCACAGCACCACCTATGTTAAATCTGATATCACAGTCTTCTGTCCCCCTTGATACTCTATAACTTTTGCACAAAATATTGTTTTATGGTTTGTACCGTTTACGAGATATTTCACTGCTTTGTTTAAGATGTGCCACCCTGTATATTTGTATTTCTCACAACAAGCTCTTTCATTTGACACGTCACATGGATGCACTTAAAAGTTTTTTTTTTAATTTTCTAATTTGCCCCCCAAAATCAGAATTGGGTCACCTAACTCTATATATTATGTACCCAATTTCAACTTTTTTCGTCCAGTAGAGTCGGAGAAAATAAGCTGTGACAGACGGACATACAGACAGACAGACAGACACGAGAGCGATCCTATAAAGGTTCCGTTTTTTCATCAGATCTACAGACCCTTAAAAAGAGCGCAACACATAAATTAATGGTTTTTCAAAACACAGAACGACAAAAAATTAATAGCTTATTCTTTAACTATAATTTTACAGGATATGGTAATAGACACTACAGTGAAATTACACTTTATCAAAAGATGGGAAAATGCACGTAAAGAACAAAATACATTACGATGTGAAGTATTGGAAAACGATATAAATAACGCACTTAACAAAAAGAAACAAGACATTGATCAAGAAATGAGAGTTCACGCGGAAATAGAAGCACACATTTTACAGACTCAACAGGTTCGTATTTTTTTTGTCAAGTCCTTAGAAATGCTTCCTTTAACTCTCACACTTAAATGTTATATTGACCAATTTAATAATCCAAATTGATGACGTTCAAAGTCAAGTATAACCACAGTTTAAGCGTATACAAGCAGTTTCTCCACTAGGCAATATTTCTATCCTAAGAAATTCAGTGCGCATGCTTCGTCCTGGTATAATTTTGAAGGCAGGACCGGCATATTATATTTATGTACAGTGTGCCAACTGTGATTTGTCTATGGCCTATGCACAATACACGGGCTAATGTGTCTACAGCACTGAATCAGGTCCTGTTCTATAGAAATTCAGCCACAAAGCGTTGGCTTCTCATTGGCTGTTAACGCGCATGTCCGTCGCTGGTATAAAGTAAAAAAAAAAAACAAAACTTGGGGACAGAACATCAAAGGTGCCGACGATAAGTGGACTCACTGTAAAGCTTTGACACTGTGGTATTACCGTAGAATTCGCCTTTAAGATGTAATTAACGTATCTCGTCAGATCTCACGTAATTTCACACCAACATGGCCGTCGCTAGGGGGGGGGGCATTAAGGGGCAATGCCCTACCTTAAAACATCCAGTGCCCTACTTTAAGGAATTATAAATAAGCCGCAAAGACTGTCACGACAGAATGACAGACTTGATCTATCTGACATTTGGAAAAACAAGATTAAATTCGTTGGATCTAAATGAAGTTCTTCGGAAATTTGATAACATGGCAAGTTCTGAATTTTTTTTTTTTGATTAAATTGTCATTCACCGTTTTTTTTGTTTTTGTAATTTGATATCATCAGATGAGGTGGGCAATCCTGTTAATAAATTGTAGTCTTTTGCTTCAGTCCTACTTTAAACTTTCAGTGCCCTATCTTGAATTCAGCTCTAGCTACGGCCCTGCACACCACCTGCACTGGTTAAGAACTCTTTATATTAAAATATAATTGATCATTTTCATAAAATTATTTGTTTATAGGACATGGAAGACAGCATACAGAAATGGATGGACAAATACGACGCAGACATGGAAGATTATGAATTGAAAATGATATCAATAAAAGCTAAACGAGAGGACTTATTTCACAAATTATCAATTATTTCTGATGAGGTAATATAAAAAATTAAATTAAAACGCTTTTTTAACAGTCTGGACAAAAACGCGATATAAACGGGATAGCGTAATAAACGTGAAATAAAATATACTAATTGTTACAACAATTACAACAAAACAGTACCTAAGCAAAGTAACCAGATCTCTTGATTTCAAATAGATTTGGTTTTCAGTATACAAACACAGTGTTATCGAACATAGGGAAAATAACATTTACAATTTTGTAGTAGGCTGTGGGCCAGAGACCTAATGTAAATATGTAAGAAAAAATAGTACAGTGAATTTTTTAAACAATTTTCCATAGCAACAGTTGACTATAAAGAGTAACCCGGAACCTTCTAAATAAAAAGAAAAAAAAAACATCAGCTGTTACATATTTACATAAGATCTTATAGCCCATAGCCTACTACAAAATTGTAAATGTTCTCAATGTTATTTGCCCTATGTTCGGTAAAACCGTTTACACGCTGTATAATTAGCGCATAGGCGTCGGATTCTTGACACGTCAGTGGGGGCAGAATACTTACTAAAAAAAATTATATTCAATGATTGTTTTTTCATTAAGTATAAATTATTATTGCAAGATTTTATATTTAGTAATTTTAAACAATCGATCATTTTGCTTTTTAAAAATGAAGCAAATACTTACATTGACTGTTAAAAAAAGAGGACTGGACATCAATAATGGCCTAAGTGCCAAAAAGTTGATTTTGAATTATTCAATTATTTGTGTTTTGTAAATTTTTTTTGAATTCCCTTCCTCTTATGAATGAAAAATAATATTTTATTCAAAAAAACGTAGAACGTGCTAAGTGCCATATCTTTTATCGACAAAAACGAGATAAGTGCCAATGAAAGAAGTTTTAAGCTCGGTGGCACTTAGCTCGTTATAGCTTTACTAACGCGGTGGCACTTAGCCCGTTTAGCTGTACCAGCGGCCCGGCACATACCTCTAACGCCATATGTCGGACCCTGTGTGCACTACTATCATGGTTATAACACTTAGCCCGCTTTATAGATTATTGGCGGTGGCACTTAGCTTGGTTTTGCGAGTCTAACTTTTTTTTTTGTTTTTGGCACTTAGCCCGTTGTTGATGTCCCAGTCTTCAAATACAAAAAGTCATTCCGAAATTGACAACATAACAGGTGATTGCGTGCCGTGACAGAGATTTTTTTAATATGTTAAATACTATGACAGATCGGTACTGCCATAATGTATGGGGTAACGCTATAATCGGGAGCATCAGTACTCGTTTTGACAAGCAGTAGTCACGCAAAAAACTAACACAAATTTCCATTTACATATATGTTTCTCTCGTGTGCGTAGGTACAGTTCAATTTACATTTTGTATGTTTAGTTCCAGTTGCATACTAAAGAAATCGAAGACTATTTAATAGTACGAGAGAAACGTAGACAAGAGGCAGCAATATTAGCTCATAGACATGCTGCAGCAACCCTAATTTCTGCATGGTGGAAAGGTACAATGGTTCGTAGAGGCATAATATCAGGACAACAAAAGACGCAAGGGAAAGTTGTTAAAGACGCAAAGAAATCTGCAAAGGGCAAAAAATAAGTTGTATATTTTCAATATTTTATAAAAGAAAATTTTAATTTTGCATAAATAGTTTGTTACAATTATTAAAATATCTTTCTAAAAAAGTTTCAATTAGGAAGTTTACCTTTTTATTTTTTTAGTCTAAACTCTAAATCATAATTCTAAAAATTACAAAATTAATGGCAAAAGAATTTTTGAAATATCTTTAAAAACAGTCATGCTACTTTAAAGTTTGAATTTGATAATTCTCCGAGCAATGCCGTTCTCAGTGCGGGTGACATCACACGGCACAATATATTTTACAGTTTTTTTCAGTTTGTATGTGTGGTAATTTTATAGAGATATTGCAAGGTAATTTCCGATATATCTCTTTCTTTAAACTCGTAAAAACAAACCAGTTGATGACGGAAAATATTAACATATCTAAATTTTTGACAGTTAATTTTAATTTAATATAAATGAAAAAGTCTCTATTACAACAAAATAGTTACTAAGTAACTAGGTTCTAACATCGAGTTATTACATATTAATGCGAGATCCGGTCAGGGATGTGAAAAAATAATCGATTTTTATATTAATCGATTATTTTTTTCTTATAATCGATTTTTAACAATCGATTTTTTTAATAATAATAATCGATTTTTTATAAATCGATTAATTTGTTAATAATAATAATCGATTTTTTATAAATCGATTATATAAATTACACTTTTTTTTATTTTTTTTTATTAATATTAAGAAAGAATATAGGCTTTGGGAAACCCATATGCAGCCAACATTTATAAATTACACGTTTTAACACGTTGAGTGCGATACATACCCCCGGGGGTATGTTGGATCAATTTCTCTCAGACGGCGGCTAATTTCGTAAGAATTGCGTAACTTACGATTGTTCTCCAATCCATATTTTTCAGTGTATTAAAATTTTATCAATAGCTTTTGAATGGCACTTTGAATGCCCATCAATTGGAATACCAAATTAAGTACAGGTCCTCAGAGATATGTCCCGTCCAGAACTTATGCAGTTTTATTATTATGCGATACATATCGCCGGCGACTAGTAAGAATTTGTTATTATTTACATGTATGAACATGTGTGAACTTGTATGTGCTTGATTAGTGTTGTATTGTAACTTTCGTTACATAGTCAGATGATTGTTGAGTAGTGTTTCCAGTAGAGTTTTACCTTTTGTGACGTAAATTCGTTTTTCAAATATGTCAGCTCGTGCTAAAAAAATTCTGGAATTAGTATCGAAAAATACACGTGACCTATGTGTAGCTATAAACGAAACAATAAGTAGTGACCATGCATCAGGGAACCGGGAAGTTGATACTGCCCGGGAAGTTGATACTGCCCGGGAAGTTGATACTGCCCGGGAAGTTGATACTGCAGATAACAACGAAGCAATAATTGACTGCGATATTATCAATGATAGAAATGATGAGGGCACTGATTACAGTGACTTTAGCGATCCATACAGTAGTGATGATTCTGTGAAGGATAAAAATTACGAGGTTTCTTCAAATTCATCAGAAAATTGTTCTGAACAAGAAAGTGAAGGAGATGATTTCAGTGACTTATTGCTCAACGATCCTGTTATGCCTATCGTAACAGAAATACCCAGCACTACTGCAGACTGGGAAGATATTTCCGATAATTTAAATTTGGGATTTAATCTCCAACAAGAAAATTGTATGTTACGACCGGACTTAAACGAAACAAATATTGTCAAGCCAATCGACATTTTTAATTCTTTCATAACAGAAGAGATTCTGGACATCATAACTTTAGAAACAAACAATTATGCTCAACAGCAATTGAACAAACGCCATTCTAATAAATCTCGTATGAAATCGTGGGTAAACACTAATAATGATGAGATAAAGGCCTTCTTAGGCGTCACTTTAGCCATGGGTTTATCCCAAGTACCTTCCTTAAATTTGTACTGGTCTAAGGATAAGCTATTTCATAACGAATTCATTTCTTCAGTAATGAGCAGAGATAGATATTTTCTGTTGTTGAAATTTCTTCATTTTGAAGATAACACTTCAGCAGACACCACAAATCGTTTATACAAGATACAGAATGTACTATCAAAGCTCCTAGAAAATTTTCAAGATGTACTGAAACCAGGCAGAACATTGGTAATTGACGAATCCATGGTTCCTTTTAGGGGGAGACTTTTGTTTCGACAATACATTCCAAATAAAAGTCACAAATATGGTGTCAAACTATATAAGTTATGCACTCCTGAGGGATATACATATAATGTTCGTGTTTATGCTGGTAAAGGAGATACAGATGTTTCTTTAGGGCACTCCCAATCGATTGTGCTCAAGCTTTTAGAGCCAGTTACTCCGAAAGAAGGGAGAGTTTTATTTGCTGACAATTTTTATTCAAGTCCACCCTTAGTTCAAAATCTATATGAGCAGGGAATTGTATATTGCGGAACGCTGCGATCCAATAGAAGAGGAATACCCAAAATGGATTCCAAATTGAAAAGGGGAGAAATAAGGGGAAAAGAGAAGAAACCCATGAGAGTAATTCAATGGATGGACAAACGTTCGGTGTTAATGATAACTAGTGATCCATCTCACGACACAACTTTGTTAGAAACGGGGAAAAAAAATAGAAAAAATGAAAATATCATGAAACCCAAATGTGTCCTTGACTACAACAGAGCAAAAAAAGGTGTAGACTTCAGTGACCAAATGTCATCCTACCATTCCGTACTACGTAGAAGCGTTAAATGGTACAGGTAAGATCACACAAAATCAAAAATTTGCACTACCCAACTGCTTGCTCAAAATTTGTTTGAGTTTAATATATTACTTTTTTTTAGAAAACTTATGTTTGAGTTACTGCTTGGAACAACAGTGGTCAACTCGTGGCTTGTCTATAATATGATATGCAATACCAAAATGGGAATAACGCAATTTAGACGACAGTTAGCTGAAAATTTAGTAAATCATTCTGAAACAACAACTAAAGGTACGAAAAAGCGAATACATACTTTCAGAAAACCGGATGGTCCTGGAAGAAAAAAAAGAAAACCATGCCGTGGATGCTACAAAACTCTTAGAGAAACTATGGGAAGTAGAGCAGCAGATAAGAAAGTTAAGAAAATTACCAGCTATTGCGAGGACTGCCCTAACCAACCAGGCTTTTGCTTACCTTGTTTCAATATAATGCATGACTGAAATGTTTCAGTACGACTGAAATGTTTCAGGTACCTACTGAAACATTTCAGTCATGCATTATTATATATCATTTTTTTTGTAAGCTACTTATTTTTCGATTTTAATTTTGAATTTTGTATAAGTTACTTATTTTTCGATTTTATTTTAAATTTTGTATAAGATCTAATAAAACATTTAAAAAAAATTTATTTTTAACTATTTGTTTGTATCAACGTAATAAATATTTTTTTGATTTTTATAACAATGGTTTTAGTATAGAATTCAAACAAATTATTTATTACATTGATACAAAAAAAACAATTATATTTTGACGGTTACTGTAATAAAACCATTGAATAAAACCATTGAAAACATGCATTTTATTATTTATTACTTGTATGCGATACAAACCGCCGGAGACCTGTCCTATTGGAACAGAACCTTATTACAGTGTCCCTCTACGTAATTCACACAATAATAGCTTTAATTTATACATTCTGACGGTAGATGGGAGTCTTAAAATGACGAGCGTATACATATCGCCGGAGGTATGTGCCGTTTCAGGGAAAAAACGCCTTACATACCTCTGGAGATATGTAAACCCAAATCAGTAATATGCTTAATTTTTGATAACGCACTCAACGTGTTAATCGATTTTTGTAAACAACGCCATCTGTGCGACGGATGAAAAAACGTAAAATAAGCTCACTAAACGTAAACTAATCAGTCGGAAAACGGCGCCATCTGTATGACTGTTTTCGAATAATAGAAAAAATCGATTTTTCCACAAAAATCGATTATTTCTTCAAAAATCGATTTTTTACAAATCGATTTATATTGAAAAGAGAAAAATCGATTATCAAATAATCGATTTATATTGAAAAGAGAAAAATCGATTACTAAATAATCGATTTTTTTTACTCAATGTCACATCCCTAGATCCGGTATCTGTTATTTAATGATGATAAAGATTTAAAATATGCTAGATAATAGACCAAGAGCCGGGCGTAAGTATATGAAGCTCATTTGTGACAGGATGAAATTTTCAGGGAAGGTAGTATTAATTATGACAAAGAAAAAGCGCTAGGGTTGCCTAGTCAAATCCTAGTGCGACGGCCGGGATAAGCCACTTCCGGTTCAAAATATCAATTTTTATATGTATATGTATAAATTGAAACAGCTCAAAATTACAAAGTGGCCCTTAGTCCAACATGGTAACCATAGTTTTTAAGAAAATGACATTTCGAAAATTATAAATTGTTAATAACTCCTCAAAATTGGATAAAATATAATAGTTAAATCCTGTATAAAAATTGACATTTTGCACCGGAAGTGGCTTATCCCGACCGTCGCACCAGGATTTGAGTAGGCAACCCTAGCGCTTTTTCTTTGTCATAATTAATACTACCTTCCCTGAAAATTTCATCCTGTCACAAATGAGCTATATATATTTACGCCTGGCTCTCAACCTATAATATTATATACATTGATACATCGCAAATAGGTTGCCTAGCTAAATCGCGTACCGATGATGTTAAATAATAAAAATAAAAATACACATGTGAAAAATTTCAAATACGGTATCTAATAATTATTAACAATGAGATAAACAATCAATATGATTGAATCCATAGTTACGGTCTAGGAAATTAATCATATTGATTGTTTATCTCAATGTTAATAATTATTAGATACCGTATTTGAAATTTCTCACATGTGTATTTTTATTATTTAACATCATTGGTACGCGATTTAGCTAGGCAACCTATTTGCGATGTATCAATGTATATATTATCTAGCATATAATCTTTATCATCATTAAATAACAGATGAGGGTATATATTTCTTATACCGGATCTTAGACTATATGGAGTGCTAGTCTGCTACTGCGCATTTAAATGCGCTGGATAGAGAAGGCATGAATACGTGGAAATCATCTATCTCTCTCTGACTTTATTTTGTTAGTTGTTATCTGGTCGCTATGGTTATACTCAAGTTGCGACGTGGACAGTGCCTGTTTTCAAAATTTGCACGGCGCACTTTGTAGAGCCTAATGAGCGTGACAAAGACAGAACATTTTCACAGATTCGGAATTTTCTTTCTAACGGAAAATGGTATCTGGTCGCTATGGTTATAATCAAGTTACGACGCGAGCAGTGCCTGTTTTCAAAATTTGCACGGCACAGTTTGTAGGGCCTAATAAGAGTGACAAAGACAGAACATTTCCACGGATTCGGAATTTTCTTTCTAACGGAAATTCGCTCGCGCAGCTCAGACTAGCTGTCTATTTATGGGTTCTAATTACTCATAAGGCTAAAAAATAGCATACTTGTACCGTGTGACGTCATAATCATAAATCAGTTTCGTTTACGGCCTCACGTACAAGAAATTGAATATTTCCATTGAATTTAAAGATATCAAAATAATTCTTTCAGAATGTTTAAAGTTATCTTTATCATAATGATGTGATAATATCATTACTAGTATTTTCGTCAAATGGAAACTTCCTAATTAGAAGGCCATAAAACCATTTGTAAGCGGCAGCACTGTGCCGAGACATTACTTGACAGATGGGAATTTGAAGTCATGTGACAACAGCCAATTGTGAAAAAGTGTCTGCATTAGATCATGCATTTATCGTTGGCTGCCTTCATTACAAAAAATATAAATACCTATTACAATTCCCAAATTTGTTTCACATTATTTAATACCTCATTTCCATTACTATGTTTGTGAAACATGAAATAGCCTTGTACTTGAGCGGGACTAACTGGCTTTTTGAATCCTATGACTTGTTCGGCGAATTGTTTCGCTTGGTTGGCGGATTCCTCTCCTTTATAAAACCGAAGAAACATCATTTCTAACTGAAATTGAGAGCACCAACCAATATATTCTTTTAAGTCAACTCGGCCTGGTCTTATAAGCGCTGGATCTAATCTAAATAAAAAAAAAAATTAATTTAATGACACAATCAACTGTCTTTATTGAATTTTAAATTACAATAACAATATATTAGATTGATTAAGTACTTAATATGATGTACGCTTTTTCACTTTTACGAAAATTCTTTTGATTTATTTAAACCCCAATTTCATTGATTTAAGTTTATGTATTTTTTTAAAGTGAAAAAGTGTATATTTACTGACAAATTGGGATCCGTCAGATGGGTGGAGCTTGAAAAACATGGCGCAGAGGGGGGAAATTTCATATACGGGGTATACTTTTGCGTGTAATTTTGTGATTTTTAATGTGATAAGAAATGATAAAATATATAAGTGTAATTTGTGATTGGGCTGGTACGAATCCTAAACAAAGAAATTTCGTTGAAGGAGAACGGATTTTCAAAGCCGAACATATTATCAAATGCCGGAAATATAACGAGAAAAATGAACCGTCAAAAGTAGTAACCTTTACGGCATATTGCTTAAAAACATCAAAATTAAAAGAAAATCTCCACGAAATTAATGATCCGTTCAATGCTCCTTTAAGGCTGGGTTAGGTGAATAATGTAAACACATAACTGCAACATAATATGTTATATTGTAACTAGCGGCCCTGTCCGGCTTCGCCCGGGTGCTAAGAAATCCCGGGTGCAATACACTACTCACTCGCTCCGCTCGTTCGCTATATATATAAACCTTCCGTGAAAAATTATCTAACTGATGGTGAAAACCGCATCAAAATCCGTTGCGTGAATTCGGAATTATATTACTCACTTGCTTCGCTCGTTCGCTGTATATATAAACCTTCCGTGAAAAATTATCTAACTGATGGTGAAAACCGCATCAAAATCCATTGCGTGGTTTAGGAGGAGTTAGCGGTTATACAGACAGACGCGAAAAGCGACTTCATTTTATACTATGTAGAGATACGTAGGTAAGTTACTAACCTCAAAATATTTGTATACACATAATTAGTCCTAATTTTGTCAATTATCAGTGATTTAACTATTGAAGTACAGTATGATAATGAGTACATCTTATTATTAATATAAAATATTTTTTTAATTCATAAATACAGTTTTTCCACATTTCATTAGAAAATAATTCGCTGTAAAGTAAATTTTACAAGGCAATAACTGATAGTGTTTAATGCCATGATAGTAGAAAACGTCGCGAATTCCATTTTCGATAAACGTTTTGTTTATTTTACTTGTTTTATTTTTGTAATAAACAATTTCATGATAAATTTGCACTGTTAGAATAAAATTTTCCCTCGTTTTGAGTACAATTTTCTGGCACCAGATGTCATATGCTTATTTGACGGATCCCAATATGAACACATTTTAATCAACTTGCTAGTCGACTTTGGTGTAAGTAGCTATTAAAAAAAATTTTTACCTTTCTAAGTAATTAGTTGTCATAAATACTATACGAGCTTCTGTACTAGCGACACCATCTAAACAATTGAGTAATCCACTAAATGTAACTCTGTTTAGCCCTTCATAGGCAGATTTCTGCTGTTGTGTGTCTTCTCGGCTAACAAATGCAGCATCAATATCTTCAAGCAAAATTATTGTCTGTTGAGGTGCAACAGATAAAAGATGATTTAATCGATCATCGGTTAATCCTCTTTCAGACAAATTTAAAACGCAAATACCAAATTCTAACTCTCCGGCCAATGCAGTAATATATGATGACTTTCCGCAGCCCGGCGGTCCGTGAAGAAGATAACCTATGAAAATAATACAAAAAATAAAAAATCGTCGGTAATACTGCAAAATTACTAAATGTCACAATACCATGTACTATTTTGTTGTAACACGCCGTAAATTTTGAAATCGAAATTTTGCCATAGATATCATAGATAGAGTAGGGAAGCCACCTAAAAATGTGTCGACGCAGAAGATAGAGATGGGAGAATAGACGTGTTGTTTGTCTTTTTCTATCACGCTTTAGTGGCATCAATAGAAACAAAGAAAATACAACTCTTATTCGTTTTCTATCTCTCTTTTCCAAGGTGACACTGTCACTTACAGTTGTGCCTATGGCTCCCTTACTCTATCTATGATATCTTTGTGAATTTTGCACCGCGCAAATAAATATTCGAGTGAACTCCATGCGCGATACTGCATCGTACGATTTTAAAGCTCCCTAACTGGTTAATTCAAATGTGCGTCGATTCATTGTGCGCCAATGTGATCATAGATCACGTCTGTATAAAATCTCAAATTCGCTACTTCAAACAGTTATGCAGAATTACAGATGATATTATGCAGAGAGATGTTCAGCGAATTTGCAGTATCACTGACGAAATGCTTCTAACTCAGACGGCATATACCAGGAGGAATTTTATCAAAAAAACCTATACTAAATAATATTAAAGAAAATATATTTGTCAACCAAACTCAATAAAAATATGATTCAAATTTTTAATGTATAGCTTTTAAGAAAATTGTTATTGGAAGAACAGCCAATTATATAATTGATTCCTGTAAATATCGGAAAAAATCATTTTAACAACCATAGTCACAGTCAGGAATCTAACCTGAACTTTTATCGGAAAAATTCATTTTAACAACCATAGTCACAGTCAGGAATCTAACCTGAACTTTTCCACTATCGCGGCGGAATGAGCTTGCAATACTCAACCGTGACATGATTACCAATCTAACATTTTCCATATATGCAAAGGAATCAATTGATTTCCACTGTATGCGAGTGTTATTAATTATAGCTATGTTGTATATGTGAATCATTGTAATAGCGATAGCTATTTATGTAGGTATTTGCAGGAATCAATTATGTAATTGGCTGCTCTTCCAACAAAAATTTTCAAATGCAAAACAGCTGTATACATTTATGTAATATAGTTTTTAATTTTACTGATATTTTGTAAGAAATAAATATGAAATTAATGCCAACTGATTAAAGAAATAAATAAGAAAATTTGACATAAAAAGCTGCATTTAACATTTAAGATGGAATTGTTTTTACAAATAAATACTATGAAAAAACACACTTATATGTGGCATTAATAAGGCGGAATATTTCAGTGTACTCTTAAAACTGCTTACCTCTTCGATATGGTATTCCTCTATCACTATACCACGATGGATTTGAAATAAATTCCTCACAATCTTTCAATATCCGTTCTCCAACACCAACATCTAAAATTACTGATTCTATCGGACGTCTTTTTCTCGGATGGCCAAACGGTCGCCATTCACTTCCAAGTGCTGCATACATTATTGTCTTTCCTTCGTGTTGTTTCAAAGCCATTTGTCTAGCTGACAAAATTAAACACTGATGAAAATCTGTAGCGTATTATTTACATTTCACAAACAATGGAAGTAGCGATTTTCCTGTAAACCTACCTTCTTCTAGGATATTAAAATAAACGGTTTTGTCGCGACCAAATGCTGTAAGTGTAACCGTTTCCCATGGAACCCCCATATGCAGGTCTAACGTATGTTGTTCTCTTGTACGCTCTACTCTGATCCAAGTACTGCCATAACTAAAATTAAACATGTTATCGATGTTGAAAATTTTAAAATAATAATAAAAAATGAATAGGTCTAATTTATATTAGGTCCATTTTCAATTGATTCAGATAATCTCATTTCACTACCTACAACTCATGCGTGCAGACCACTGAGTTAAAAGGTAATAGAAGCGCTATACCGTATACAACTGCTTATACAAAGTTGAACCCAGGTTTGACATCACAGGTTTTCATCATTATTCCATAACAAAAGCTATTTAGATTGGGTTTTCACTATTAGCTTAATAAGAATTGTTTGAATATTTCTAGAAAATTCTTTTGTTTCTAACTTTTTAAACACGCAATGAATCCGTTAAATTCAACTTCCGTTAACATAAGTCCGTTAACCATTACTTAGGCACTACGATGCACAATTAGAATTTTTTGCTAGCCCCCGGTTTCAGAACCTCTGAAATGTCTATATGACTTTGATAATGACAAAACCTTATTTACAAAACTTTTGTGGGAATAGAAGTTAAGTATAGTTTACATATTTTCTAAAAATGTTATTCTCTAACAAATTTTGCACATTAAGCATATTCTTTAAAATATACAATAAATATTACTCACGAACAAAAAGTTGTTGTATGTTTTTTTTATGTACCTTCCCTACCCAGCCAACCCTACCTTCCTACCTAGCAGTAGTAACTATACTATAATATCAGAGCTGATAAGTAATAATACTAGGTACCCTACGTTATAATAATAAACTATTGCTTGGTTCTCATTTATTTAAGATAAAAAAAATTATTCGATAGACGTAACGGTTAACTTAAACTGCGTTACATTTTCAACAAACTAACGCTTATAAAACGCGATTCCCACTATACGTAACGTCACCGTCACCGTCACCGTCACGATAAATATTCTTACGTTGCAAGCAATGAACATAATCACACCATCAGTCACGTCCACTTCCCGTCGCCGTCACCTCCATCGGCGATTGCAGCGAGAGAATATTTTACGTGTCGGTGCGTAGACTGTACTTTCGTAGTGCGTATATGTGCATTGGCTGCGTTGTCTGTTTATGTACGTTTGATATTTAAAGTTTGGAAATATCTGCTTGTTTGTAAAATTAATTAACTATGAGTGATGAAAAAAGCCTTGACCAAAACGAACTTTTAATAGAAGAAATAAAAAAATATGAAGATCTATATAACATGGCCTCAAAAAATTATTGTAACAACATCTATAAGGAAAAAATATGAAGGAAGATTGGAGAAAAAAAAGAGATAGAAGAACTGCTGTTTAGACATTCTAAAATATTTATAAAATTTTAATTCATCATCTTCTAATGCCGAAAACAATGTGTGATATTCGCCCTCGTCCTTCCTTTTAAGAAATATATCATGCATCCATATTTGCCTTTTCTTCTTTACTTTAAACTACGGGCAGAGAAAACTGACTGCTGCTTGCCGGCTAGTATGAATTTAGGTCATATTTTCGGTTCGATGACGGTGCGGAGACGTGCCGGTGACGTTACGTATAGTAAGAATCGCGCCTAAACGATAACGAAGTTAAATTTTTGAGTAACGGAATAACGATTAACGAAGTTAAATTTTAGATTAACTTTGCCCACCTATGACTAAATAAAGAAATGCTTGTTCAATCATTTAGTCTATTTTTGCAATTAAGAGATTATTATTATCGTATACATACTATATATATTATGTCTATTTTAAATACTGTACCTAAAGAAATGTGTCCCAATGCTAGGAATAAAATCATATTTAGTTTTAACATAGCCTGTATCCTTCTGTTCAAAGCTGGTTTCCACACTCAAATGTTGGGTTTTTCGTGCACCCTTATGTGTTATCCATTGCAGTAACCACTGATAAGACTTATCTCTACAAGGAATCTCAAGTGTCATCATATAATGTCTTCTAAATAATATTAAAGATGCTTGAAACCCTTTTCTCAGAACGGCAGCACCGGCTCCAAGTCCAAACAATCCAAAACCGGCACCAAAATATGGATTGTCTGATAGCGTTGATATATATTCCATAAAAGTCATTGTAAGGATAAGTATCTACTCAGCTTTTATAAAATAATTTGTTATACATAACCTTACTAATTGCAAATTTGTTTGACACATTTGACATTTAGAAAGCCGTTTTTACACTACAAAAACAAACTGGAACTTCCTCATATTGTGATAGAATCACTGATGTCTATAATGGATGGATTGTGAATGACCTCTCCAAACTCCTTTAATATGTTTATACTCCATCATTCCCACACTGGTGCCTTTTTTTGAAAAACATAGATTTGTTAATTTTCTTGTTACTTGTACGCATAACCTAGCCTGCATATCAAATTTCAGTTTTCTCTGACTACAGACCTATAGAAATCTGCACCACCCCCTTTGCCGTTTGGAGAGAGAAAATCAGACATTTTTTTAATTTTCATGTTACTTGCACGCGATACCCAGCCTGCATATCAAATTTCAGCATTCTAGGATTATGGGAAGTACCTACCTACCCTAAAGATTTTTGACCTATAAAAATCTGCACATCCCAACTTTGGGGGGTTGGAAGGGAAAAATCACAGATGTTTAAATTTTCTTGTTACTTGTACGCGGAACCCAGCCTGTATACCAAATTTCAGCTTTCTTAGACTACGGGAAGTAGTATATTATGTTTGATGATCGGTGAGTGAGTGAGTCAGTGATTGACATTGAGTGTGTGACGAATTTGACGAAATTGCGAAACTTTGAAGGCAGATATTTTCTGAACTATATTTATTAGAAACTAGTAATTTGGGGATTTAGTTAAGTACGATAGATTCAATCTCTAACGTAATTTTCAGGCTTAACAGAAGAAAGTTCAAAAGTGTCGCGAGTTCCTTCTAGTAATGGGTTCCCGGTGGCGGCCGTTTGCTCGACTTGGCAGGGCCACAACCGTGGCCCTAGATAAAGCGGAAGAGTTTGTGTTTGTTCGTGCTAATCTCAGGAACTACCAATCCGATTTGAATTTTTTTTTCTTAGATAGCCCGTTTATTGAGGAAGGTTATAGGCTATTCGAGTTTTTTTAAATTCAACCCCAAAGGGGATAAGACGGGGGTGTAGGATTTTTGACTATCTATGTTAATATATTATACTAATATTATAAACTGTAGGCAAGTACGCGAAGCGAGAACAACGACAGGCGACTTCGCTTCGCAGACTACAAATCTAATATCAGATAAAAGAAATTTACCTACAATAACGTATATTTTACGTAGTTTTAATTAAATAATTTTTTAATTTAATTAGTTAATTTATTTTTCTTCAGCTTCTGTTGTGCATTCTTCGAGGTCTACAACTTCTACTATTTCTGATGGATTATCCGTAATATCCTCCACTTGTGGAGTATCAGAACAATCCACTCAACTGCAATTTAAACAGGCATTACTGCAGTAAAGACCTTTTCCGGCAGCCACAGTTGCTCTCGCAGTTGCATTTACAGCTGCAAAACAAATTTTGTAGCAATTTTTCTGAAGCCGGTGGATCAGTCATACTCACTGGGTAGAGGACATCTTTTTTCATACATGCCCATTCATTTGGTAATCATTCATTACCCAATCATGTCTGAATTTGGAGACAGACTCTTTTAATGTGTTGCATTGCCGCATTGCTTGATGGGAGTAAATATGCAAGAGACATTTTTCTTCTCTTGGAAACACCTCTTACGAAACATTTGTAGCGATAATTATTTATATCCTTTTCTGATTTTGAAACACCATATAAAGCTAATATATACACTCAGCACCAGCTTGGATATGCGTGATCGAAACAATGAAAACTTCAATAATTAATTTCCAATCTGAAACATCAGAGTACTGACTTCGCTCCGCCTGCTACTTTTTTTCAAATTATTGTTCAACAAATAATAATAAATATCTGGGTGACCGAGCTTTGCTCGGACGAGTTCAATAAAAAGTACTTAATATGCTGTGAAATATTGATTTATTTTCTCAGAATATTATTTTATATTTTTTTTTAAATGATAAAACCGATAGGAAAACGAATTTTTCCAGGGATGAGACCTAGCTAGATCGATTTTTTGTCCCCCGAAACCCCTTTTCGGTAAATTTGATCAAAATCGTTACTTATAGCCGTTTTCGAGAAATAATTTACATATATACAGGGTGTCCAAGACTTGAGTTGTCGGCCGATATATTGATTTTGGGTTTAGTAAATTGGGGGGAGATGGTGAATAAAACTTTAAGTGACTGTAGTTTCTTATCGAAATTTAATTAAAGCAAAATAAATGTTACATGGTCTTACTTATATATGAATAAGACAAACGAATTTTAACTTGGAAAAACAAAATCTTTTTTAAACAAACTGAATATTACATTTCAAAAAAATGTATGATTCGTCATCTCATCCCACTATGGGTTAGTTGGTGAATGGTAATTCTTAATATGCAACACAAGTTTTTTCTCGTTTTCGATGCCTAACACTGATAACGGACCAAGATGTTTTTTTTCCGGGCATTTGTTTGTATTTCGTCGCTTCAGCTGTGCGGGTGCGTGGCCGCGCACTAATTTTTCGAAAGTTGCGCAGCCGTTTTAGTATTCTGCGCACAATGGGCTTGTTCACCATTTTTTAAAATTTCATTTTATAGAAGAATTGCATCTAAAAATGGCAAAAATCCAAATTTCACAAAAAAAGTAAAATTTAGAGGATAAAATTTTTTTTTGATACGGCCTTTGACATTTAAACGTCAAACGAAATCTGTTTGTTGTTTGAATTTTGCGTACAGTACAGCGTGCGTGGTTGCAGTATTAATTATTAAAACAAATTTTTGACTTCAAACACAGGCACAGAACCCCCCCCCCCACTTGCACACTTTTACATGCGTTTTGAACATTTTTGCTCCGTTATACTTTTGTACCGCGCAGTCAGCGAAAAAATTAGAGGGAACATTGGTCACAAAACGTGAGAATCCCGCATGTTAGCATTGTTAGCAAGAGTATACCTAATAAAATACATATCTAAATATCTACTACCACATATCACAACATATTGTATGTATAATATAAATATGCCCTATACAAGCACACACCATTGTTTAGCATCCCGAGACAGGAGTCACAGGCGTGAAACTGCGGGTACCGTAATTATGGGGATGTAAAGAGACGCGCCAACGCGATGTTATGGTTCCCATACGACCCCGGTTTAGCTGGGACAGTCTCGATTTTAAACTTACCTCAAGATGTCCCCAGCCTGGTTTAACAAACCTCAACAACTTTCCTTAAATAAGATTTTCAAAAAAAAAAGAAGATACAAGGTATCTCCGTAAACACATCCTTGGGGAATTAGAGCCATAAAAATTGAGTCGCCGGAAATTGGATTTTAAATGTTACCTAATACCTATCGATTAACAGCTTTTTTGTTAATTAATAAAATTTGGTATACTATTTAAAATCTGTTTATATGACGTTGCTATGGCTCCTCTATTACAAGCTCCCAGTTCCCAGGTTCTAGCTCGAAAGCTGATAAAATTGTCAATTGGATTTTTTATTTATTGTTAAAAATAATAAATTAAAAATATGAATTGACGCTAGGCCCAAATAACCCTAGTTGTTGGGGGCCACAAAAAAACTATTTAAAATCAATAGACTAACGGTAATCACAGGCCAAATTAAGAATCGAATTACGACCTTTTGAGAAATTTGGCCTCTTCAAAAATTTACGCAGGAGTTCTCAAAATCTAAGATGGCGGCAAAAATTTCAATTTTATTTGTTTATTATAGACAGATTTGACATATTTTCAGTTTGGAGATGCATTTCCAGGTGCTGACTACGAACTCGAGGTTAAAATTAGCATATTGCAATCAGAAACCACTAAAACCGGGAGGGCAGACAAAAACTACAATTTTGTTATTTATTGTCGGATTTGATCGATTTTTGGTTTGTACACGCATATGACAGAGTTACTGAGTTTCATTTTGAGTTCGAAATTAAATTTATTTGAGTTTTATTGCCCATATTATTGACAAAGGTGGAAAAAGCATTGTCTAAAAAATCATCGTATGTGTTTATTTAAAACACCCATAAATATACAAATAAAAAAATTAGACTTCTTTAACGAACAAATTTTAAAATATTGTCTTCAAAGTTTTATATGTACCTAATGTAAAATGTTTAACATTCTTCGTCACACCGTTGAGTGAAGGAAACGGTCACACCCACACGATCCAGTCCCCGGAATTTTAAAACACTACACTTTTTTCAGTAATATAGGCAAACAAAATTTAATATTGACCTCAAAACGGCACTCAGTATAGCTCAATTTACTTGTGCAAATCGAAAATCATTAAAATCTGACAACTACAAAACAAAATTCGAATTCTTGGCCACCATATTGGTTTTTAATATTTTTTGTTTCAAAATGGTTATTTTAACCTTGAATTCGTATTTAGCACCTAAAAATAACTGCATAAACTGAATATCATTCAAACCAGCGCATTATAATTAAAGAACATTAAAATATTGGTCGCCATCTTGGATTTTAAGGGCCTCTGAGTAAATTCTAAAGTGGCCCAATATCTTAAAATGATCTTTATCGTATGCTCATTCAACATTCCAAATTTCATGCTTTTATACAAAAGTGACAACTTTTTTTTTCGAGCTTAGCCGCTATTAGCCGCTTAGCCGCTATTACAGTTATTTCGCAATTAACTTATACTTTGTTAATTAAAATCATTGTTTTCTTGCGAACTACGCCTTATAAAAAAATTCATGCAGTCAACCTATTCAGTGCATATACATCTAAACTGTATTAAGTAGGTACCTATATATAATAATTATTATGTATAAGTATAGCTAGCGCAGCACGGGTTTTGGCATAAGGGTGACTGGGGGTAGCTGTCGCGTGCCGCAGAATGACAGCCCTTACCGTGGCATGTGCCGACGTCAATGTTTAGTAACGCATGATGGTACTTTAAAGGTATTAAAAAGTTACCTACATAATTGAACCCAAATTATACACCGTAAAATAATTACCCATATTTTGCTTACATACTGGGACATAGCTGCTATATGTCTAACAAAACTAATCACTGAAAAAACAAATTTAAAATGGTTCTGCAGAATATGCACTGATGCTTTATCAAACATATGGGAAGTGATTAGAAATTTGGATAATAAATTTAATCAATGTTTTGATTTTATTCAAAAGCAAAGTGAATTATTCGCGAATCGATCTGAATCTATAAAAAAATCAACAGAAATGACTAATTTAGAAATGGTTAATGGTTAATACTGAAAAGTTAAATGAAAAACTGTCAGTGTCAGGAGAAGAGTGAGACGAAATAATCGAACAACCCCGAAAATTAGCCAAGTTACTGAACAACGATATTAGAGAAAAGACCCAACGAGAACCAAACACTGAAGATGAAAACTCTGATTATAGCAGGTCAGAGACTGATATGGAATGGAAAGAACACGCAAGCTTTGAATTTTGCAGCTGCTTTACGAAGAGTTTGGTTCAGCGTAAAAAAAGTGGCAATAGGGACGGAACCTGATCATATTGAAGAGTGCTTCTAAAAAGAAATTTACAAGTAACAATTTTATTGCTGAAAAACTGCTCAAACGGGAAGAGGTTGTGATTTTTCATTAAAAGAAGAATTGGAAAAAGAAAAAACATGGCCGAAAGGACTAGTTATCAAAAGGTTCGAGTTTTTTCGAAAATCTAGAAGCTCGAGTTAATAAAAAACTTGTAATTGGTCAAAGATGTAGCCTACTCCATCAAAACGTGCAAAGTAGGTACCTATTTCTAAGAAAATTGAACAGCTGGAACTTGGTGCACTCCAATCTAATTGATTTTCTCTGCATTTCTGAGCACTGGCGCACTATCGATCAGTTAAAAACAATTCGAATACAAAATAATTTATACTCATTTTATCCCATTGCAGATGGTATGCATGGCGGAGTTGCAACTTGCAATTTTCAGCTCTAATAAAATTGAACAGGGTAAACCTACTGATGATAAGTAACGAAAAACGTACTTATAAAATTTGCATTTCTACGTTTGTAGGTAATATTACGAAAATTTATTTTCCTTATTAGCACGTACTATACAGTGTCTTCAGCAAGAAAATCTTGTAATGGTGAAAAAGTCGAATTCCAGATTTCAACGGATTTAGACGTTTCACGGTTCCTACATACCGAACAAGCGAATTTGGAATAACCGTCCATATGCGCAGAGGCCTGACTGACACACCGTTCAACAGATCCAAACCAAATTTTAAACTTAGGGTTTTTTAGGAGATTCCTCAGGATTTTTATTTTCTTCCGATTCTCAAAATAAGGGTGGTTTAAGTACTGATGAGTCCAGTCAGAGGCCCGGGGCGGCAGAACTAAATGAGGCCCCCGGTCTGCTTAGAAATTGATGTATTTGTAGTTTAAATTTCGTAAAAAATGAATAATATAGATGTAATGTCTGACAAAAAAATTAAATATTTATAATAAACGACCTACCTATACGCTTATATTTTGTATACGTACGGGGCCTCCAGCTCCAAACTGCCTCTAACTTATTAAACAGAGGCCCGGGGCGGACCGCCCCCCCCCCCCTTAGTTCGCCACTGAATGAATCTGATGAACGAAAACTAGCGGTCGATGCAGTTGAGTGAGAAATTAATGCGGTAGAGCCGTGTACCATTTGTTAAAGAGTTTTAGGGAGAAATTCTTAACTTTAATAACTTACAGTTGGTTCGATTGGAGATTTTAATACATTTTAAAATTGATTCAATAATCGTTTGTCTAAAAACAATTGTCTTGTAATGCAACCTAATGAAAGGTCGGAAACTAGTTAATAGATAGAGACAGACTGTAGATTATAAACGCTCGACAGCTAAGGTCATCAGCATATTATATAAAAAAAGTTTTACAAAGAAAAATATTTTTATCATAACGTTTAGAGTAGGTACTATGGTTGGTAAAATGATTTCTTCCAATATGTTTGGAATCAATTATATAATTTGCTACTTTCCAACGAAAATTTTCAACTGCAAATTCAGCCGTATAAATCTATTAATTTATCGTAGGTACTTATAGTTTTCGTTTTTCTGAAAATTTTAGGCATACCTAAGTACTTTGAAAATGTATTGGTCCGAATTTTAAATGCAGGTAACTGATTATTCGCAAGTTACCCAATATTTTCCCACGAATATGTATACCAATATTTTTGTGAAACCCACACATTTTCAAACGTCAGCAACAAGGAGATGTTACATTACAGATTTCACTCGGCGTGTCTGTGAACCTATTTTATACGGGCTTATTGGCGGCGTCCCTTCAACTATGATACGACGTACAGTAAAACCTCTATAACATAGTGACGAGCTAGCATTACGATTATTATTACCGTGCTGAAAAATCTGGGGAATTTGTGTTTTATGAAAAAAAAATTTTATTTTATTATTTTTGACAGCTAATAGTAAAAAAAAAACATATTTATAATAATTTAATAAATATTATTGTACAGGTTATAGTAGAACAACTAAGTGCTACCCTGCTATACCATAAAAGTAGCTAAACATCCGTTGAGCTCCTGGAGTAATAGAAGGCTGTTGCTTAGTACGGACAAGTTCGCCGGTTCGATCCCGGCCGATATCATAACTTTTTTTTTACATCTATTCCATATTATTATTCCACTTGATATTTATTTATTTATTTATATTTATGTTTTTTCATTTTTTTAATTTCTTTTGAATCTTTTTTTTAATTTATTAGATAGGTAGGTACCTACCTAATGTTTTTTCGAGTTTTTTTAATATTTTTTTTCTTCATTATTTTATCATACAGTGGAAAAATTAACTGAATGTGCACTTTATTTATTAATTTTTATTTAAATTGTTACCGTTATTTTAGATTTTTGAACTTTCACTTTGTTAATTAATACCACGGCGCAAGTAGAATAACGATAGGAATAATAATTAAGACATTATTATTTAACGCCTTAGATGCTAATGACCTCTGTTGTCGAGCGTCTATAATCTACAATTCATTCATTAAACGCCTTTATTAGTCAAAGTGCTCTTATGCATACCTTAGCTTTTGTAATTACATAGAAACATTCACGATTTAAATTTAAAGTAACAATAAGAAAAAAATCACAGTTAGGTATAATAACTGGAAACATCTCGAGTCTCGACCCTACCTGGAATTATTGAGAGAAATGAAAAAAATCCTAGATGGCCGGGGCAGAAGAGAGTGAGAGAAAGAGAGAGGGGGGAGAGAGATTGTAGATTATAGACACTCGATAACTGAGATCATTAGCAGTCGGTACACAAATTATCATTTATCAGTGACAGCAGTAGTAAAAAATCGCTCAAATTTGCGCAGGGATACAAACCCAGTACCGTCTGTACGTAAATATATACAGGGTGAGTTCGACCACCCGTATCAGTCGTTTTTTTCAAAAACGGTTAGTCGTAGAGAGTTGTGTCAAAAATTTGTATTATAAAAGCCCTAATAAAGAATCAAATGGTGATATTTTTTTTCCGGGAAGGTCGGCTTCCCTATTAGTTTGCTCCAGAATGTCCAGAACTCCGGAATTAACAAGTTTTGTAGGAAAAATTATTTAATTACTGTCACCTCTGTTAAGTAACAATCGTTTGAAATTATTAAATCAACATTTCATAATAACGATCGAAGACGGCATTAAAAATCTAGCAACCTTAGATATTGTCACAAGTGTTCAAACTGTCTTCCATTTACTCTTTAATACATAATACTGAGCTCTTCTGGTTATACTGCGAGTGTACTTCTTCAGTGTTTATGATCGATAGATAGGTAAATAAATTTTAAATGCGGACTTTTAAAAAGTTCGTTATTATGACATTTTTATTTAGTATTTTCAAACAAATATTACTTAACAGGGGTGGCAGTAATAAAAAAAAATCCGTACAAAACTTGCTAATTTTTTAAATATCTTTTCAACAATACCACTTTCGATCTATCGTTACATTTATAATTCCGGAGTTCTGGACATTCTGGAGCAAACTAATAGGGAAGCCGACCTTCCCGAAAAAAAATATCACCATTCGATTCTTTATTAGGGCTTTTATAATACAAACTTTTGACACAACTCTCTACGACTAACCGTTTTCGAAAAAAACGACTGATACGGGTGGTCGAACTCACCCTGTATATAAATCAATAATGATCTTTACTATGATATAATATCATTGATTATATCATATTATCTTAATCAATGATAATATTATATGATTTAAAAAATGGGTAAATAATATAAAATTTTCATATTGAGTCATTGACAAGTTTTGAAAGAAATGTAGGTACTTCACCAAAGAAAAAAATTATCGATGTTCCACTGTAAATACATGCTATAATTGATTGGTGTAGATTCTTTTGTAAAATTTTTATCAATTATTTCCAATCTCTATACATATATATCAATCGATAACCAAATGTTAAATTTAATTCAACATTTCCCGTTCTCAAAAATCTTAAGAGGCAATATTTTAACTTTCAAATTTGAAAATGCGTTACTACTATAATATGTTACTATAATATTATAAATTACTGTTGTTCCTAGGGTTGCTTCGTCAGATTAAACAAAAATGTTTTAAATGAATTTTTCAAAATGAAATATGCGTTCATAAACAATTAGTTACACAGTGTGTCTGTATCGCGGGCACAGACAGATGAGTGAATACCGTTAAACAGAAATAATTGTATTCGTTGTATATAGACAGAAATATATTTACCTACTTTTATTTTATCTTATAAAATCAAATGTTCATAAAATATAATAATTAAAATAATTGTAATTTTACTTTTTAAATTGTTATCCAATATCTATACAGGGTGGCACATCTTAAATAATGCAGTGAAATATCTCGTAACCGGTACAAACCATAAAAAATGTTTTATACAAAAGTTATAGAGTATCAAGGGGACAGAAGACTGTGATATCAGATTTAACATAGGTGGTGTTAAGGTCAGGCGAAGGTCAGCTTCGATTTTTTAATTGCAACAGTGCATTTTTATTCCAGTATACGATACAGTATTTAATAGTGGACAGTAAATTATTAAGATACATATCAGCTAAAGTTAATAAATATTGAGATATTTAGAAATTAAATAACGGCCAAAATGAACGACAATTAGATAAAATATGGCATAGCAGATAGCCATGATATTACGTACCGTCCTTCTTGGCTTGAATTCAATTCATAAAAGAACCGAATTGACAAATTAAATTTGCTATTTAATTTGTAAATATCTCATTGTTTATTACCTTAAGCTAATATGCATACCTTAAAAATTTACTGCCCAATTTACTGTACCGTATTCTGGAATAAAAATGCACTGTTGCAATTAAAAAATCGAAGCTGACCTTCGTCTGACCTTCACAGCACCACTTATGTTAAATCTGATATCACAGTCTTCTGTCCCCCTTGACACTCTTTAACTTTCGTATAAAACATTTTTTTAATGGTTTGTACCGTTTACGAGATATTTCACTGCATTGTTTAAAATGTGCCACCCTGAATACTTATGTATTTTCATTATAAAAAAATAAAAATAATAAAGGTCTACGGGATTGGAACCTGGGCTTGGTGTTTGTATCTGTCGGTAGACCGCAAAGCCAGGGCTTAATACTGTATCTGAGACCTTAACATAGCATACATGCTGTATTGTTTCGCATGTCAACCACTTCCGACTATTTCGGTTACATCTAAAATTTGTAAAATGTCATCCCAATATAAGACAATAGACGTTATTCATGTCAAGAAAATACAATTTTGGGTTTATGATAATGGGGTCGATTTGTGCAAACCCAATTTTTTTTATACTTATGTGTGATCCGCCCAAAAATAAAATATAAGTAATAGTTAGTAATTACGGAATTTCTATCTAACATATAAACCGGACAAGTGCAAGCAGAACTTGCATGATATGATGATATCAGTATAATAAATAAATTATATATTTTTAGACTCGCTGCACTCTTTCAATTCATATCCAACACGATGACCCTGAAAAAGTGTTTTTTTGTTTTTTCAAATTTTTTTTTAGGTGATGTAATGCTGATAATTTTCCTTCATTACTAATTTTGATTTTTTCAGATTTTTGCTCTCAAATTCAGATTTTTACTTTCACAAAGGCTTGTTTAGTGTTTCTATTTATGTATTTTTTTCATAATACTGACATAAAAGGATCCACAATATCATTCCAAAATACGACCAATAATTGCACTGAAATCGCGAAAAAAATTAATACTACATATAAATATTAAGGCTCCCAACGCAAAAGCGGCGCGTGAGAAAATTATAATATGACGAAATGCGTTAGCATTAATTACTCAAGAGATATCCCAGTTCCGCCATATAATATTATCCCGCACGCACCGCTTCCGTTCCCGCAGTCCCGCGTTAATAAATGGGAAGGTAGTTTTTATTTTCCTATAGGTTTTATTGACATGGGTTCCGAGGCCTCCTTTGGTCGGGGGCTCCATGGACTCGCAGTTGTAAAGACGTTCCCGACTGTTCCCTTCATAGAAGGGGTTGGTTTCTTATACAGAGGGTAATTTTAAATGATTTAATGAGGTAGAAAAAATTAAATGCCATTTCCCGATTTGGATAAATGTATTATTCATTTTGAGAAGAAATTGAAATTTATACAGTTCGGAAACATTTCACATAAATATAGGTACCTACTCGTTTTAGGGTTCCGTAGCTAAACGAAAAAAAAGTAGGTACCTGTCCTACTCTCATGGTGGACTCTATTGTCCGTTCCTCCGTCAGTCTAGTCTATAACTTCTAAATTTAAATGTTTAGCCGTAGAAAGTTTTTGACATGCAGATAGAATGATGCATTCCGCCGATATTCCATCAGGGGTCGTTTAATAAAAAAAATGTGTCAGTTTCCTATCGTTGGAATGGGCTTATTTTGGACATACGTAGTAAAAGTATTTTTTTTAATTTTTTTGATAACTTTTTTATAGTTGGAGAACTAAACCATAAAAAATTCATCAAAAAAATTAAAAAAAAATATTTTCAGTATCCCCAAATATCCTAAAGTATTATTGTAAAATTTAAAAAAAAAAACAGGCGTATAAAGAGGCTGGTAAAGATCACAGCTAAACTATAGTGAAGGCCAGAAGTTACATTAGTTTGTGAAATTTAGCTCAAAATATATTTAATTTCGATAGGTACAGGACTATTCTTTGAATCATTTCATGTATATAATGAGGCGTGTGATTACTTGAGGAAAATCACAGAACAATAAATGTTATTTTTCCATGAGGAAAACTAAATGAATGGAGTACAGAGGCTACCGAGCCCTCGGGGCATAAAGTACATTTATGTTTAACCAGTTTTTTTGTAATCGTACAAAAATGCCACAAGTGATTATGACGGGTGTCAGGTTTCACACAGTTCCGTATAGTATGTATATTATGTGATTCTAAATTTAAAAATAACAAATTATTACACACATTTTGTCTGTCTGTTTTTTAACCTGTTTGCTTACATGCAGCAGCGTACTAATACGCTGCTTTCGTCATTTCCTAATTAGCGCACTGTGTCTGATGTGACGCGACATTCGGATAACAATAGTGGGTCAGTTTATACACTGACTTAGCGACCCGGACCGGAAATAGTTATAGAATTTTTAGATTATGGCCAAACTATGCAGAAAAACCAAATTAGAGTTTGGTTTTCCATTCAAAACAAAACACATACATTTACATAATATAGCTCTTTCAAATATGTAACGCGCTAAACCAACTGAAGAATCCATACTTTCATAGAATTTCGACAGGATTACGGAATGGTTATTTATGTTATATCACACTCTGAGTCTTGCGGAAAATTCAGGGAATTGCGAATAATCTGCTAAAAGAAAAATATAAAAAATACTGATTTTTAATTTTCTAAGCACATTTTACATTTAATTATCTACTATTCTTTATTATGTACCCCCTTAACTATAAATACTATTCGAAAAATATAAATTACGTTTTGTCATTTTTTTTCTTTAGACAATTGTGTGTCACTGATATTTAAATTGATGGTTCACAAATAGAAAAAGGTTACGCGTTGCTTCTGTAAACGTTAAGCTTTTTGCTCGAAATAACCGCCCCAATCATCTTTTTAATACGCTTAGGTATATTTTAACTTGTATGTTATATATAATTATGTAAAAAAATCTTGCAACTCAGTTTTCACCCTCTTCCAGGTGTCTAAAATTGATGTGAAACTTGGCAGTCACAGTATGTAGTTTTGATGGCATTAAAATATTTTGATATTTTGGCTAAAATAATATTCATATAGGTAACAAAATAAAAAATTGAAATAAAAAACTTGTGGTGGAAGTGACGGTGCTGATGGTGGGAAAGCGGGTCTCCAGACGTTCAAAATCACGACTAAAAATTTGAAAATAAAAAATATATTAAAACGCACAAAATTAGAAAATAAATTTCTTTCTCTTCTGTAACGTTTAAAAGCATGGGACACTGCTTTTAAACGTTATAGAAGAGAAAGAAATTTATTCTACTTTTCTATTTATTCTACTTTTTAGCGCGCTGATATAAGCGGGTTTTTTTATTAATATAGGTATTGTTTTAAATCATGCGTTGATACGTTTCTCTTACCACATTTCAACGAATATTTTAAAATTTTGAACTCCTACCTGCATCAAATCAATTTGTTTATCAATATCTAATTATTAATAATAAATAATATTAGACATGATTAGCGTCCATATAATTCAATGAAGAATAGTAGCAGATATTTGGACCAAAATAAGAAGATGTTAAATTAACTTCTGTATAACGTTTCGTCAAATGTATTTTGACTTCTTCAAGTACTCAGTGAAAAACATCATCTGTCATAAATCAAGTAAAAACAGTATAATAACAACACCGAAATGTTCAACAATCATTTTGTAATAAATAATATATTTTGCACTGTGTGATAATTTATTTTTTGGACTTAGATTGTTATTATTATTAATTACAAAATGATTGTTGAACATTTAGGTATTGTTATTATATTGTTTTTACCTGATTTATGACAGATGATGTTTTTCACTGAGTAATTGAAGAAGTCAAAATATATTTGACGAAACGTTATACAGAAGTTAATTTAACATCTTCTTATTTTGGTCCAAATACCTGCTACTATTCTTAATTAATAATAAATATAAACAAATTATAAAGATAAAAAATAGCGTTTATTTTTTAGATTTTTTAGCTATATTTTCATAATAAATTAATATATGATTAGTTTTCTGAAATCATACCTATTACCTACCAATATGTCAATAAACCCATACATTAGAACTTTACTATACGTCATACTGAAATGTAAATATACAGTTATTAATATTCATAACGTTGTAATTAATATATTATCATGACTTTTATCCTTCGCTAAGAATTTATTTTTGGAATTATTATAAAAACCTCTCTATACAGGAAGACATAAACTGGAAATAATTTTCTCATAAACAACATGACTATTATAGTGCAGGGGCATTAAGTAAATATTTTCTAGTCAGTAGGATTTTGAATTAAGGAATAGAGTGACTATGTGTGATGAATAGCTCATGAGTCACACAATTAGATACTACCAGGTGTTTTTCCCAATTTTTTGGCGGACATATGACAAAAATCTTTTTTTTGTTTCTGTAACTCGTTTGCGATTGGTTCTAGGCAAATTTTGTTAAAGACCTTTTTTATTGTAAATAAAATAAGGAACAAAAAATGTTTTAACAATTGTTTTGATATCTGTTACCGTTTCGGAGATACACATAATCATGTATACAGGATGTTTCCAAAATAGGGGGCCGAATTTCTACAGCGTGTAGTATTTATATAAACATATGGCCTAAGATGCATCCTTAGGGAGACATAGGCACTTAAAGGGGTTCAGATGAAATTGTTTTTTTCTATTTGATATATTTTGAAGAACGGTAAAAGATAAATAGTTAAATTTCGTAGAATCTGCTTAATTTTTCATGCTAATTCATTTAAAAAAAAAACAAAATTGACCGTGTCCCAGCATTTTTCTCAAAAAGTTTCAGCAAAAATTTAAATCGCACGTATCCACACTTTGCGTGCTCACTGTACCTATAATCCTCAGATAAATAAAATTCAAATAAAAAATATTTCAAATCTAATTTTTCATAATATAGATCCAAGACAAGTTAAGAGTCACGTTCATTTATACACTATTGCAGATATTTTACAAGCTCTGTTGGCTTCAAATTCATACTATTCTTCTTCGCAACCGGTAGTGTTACTTATCATAACTTTATGACTGGTGACTATGGTAACAGTACCTGTATCGTCGCGAAATTACGTACCTGTCGTGGATTATAGATGGTCGACAACAGCGGTCATTAGAAAAATCATTATGAAATAAATTACTAATGTGTCCAAAAATTAATCAATAGGTACAAAGATGTATAGTACTCTATAAGAGTAGATATTTATAAGCAACACTTTTCATATTCCGTATCTTCTGTGACGATTGATTTTACTATATTATAATATATTTATAACGTCTTTTTTCTTTATCTCGGATACTAGATTTTGTTAAAGAAGTTTGGGGTTAATCTTTTCGTTAAATCATCATATAAATTTCCGTTGAATTATTATTATTGCTAAATTTTGATTTTCTTCTAAAACAATATTTGAAATGGCTTTTTTATTGGAATCTTTACAGATATACAACTGTGACGCGGAGTGCAGACAGAGATCTTTACACGTTAGTTACCGTTTAACCCACTGCGTAGCCCCATAATTTGATGATTAAAGTCCCTACGTACCAACATAATATTATTGTACATACTTGGAAGTGTGTATAAGTGTGATACACATCTTTCATGTAAGTACACTCCAATCCAAGTACAGCTTAAATAAGTTATACAATAGCTCTGAAATATGCGTTCCTCATGCGAGATAGGTCGTCACCATACAAATTTGACTTAAGTTCTGAGTTGAATCAATCTTTCGTGAAAATCGATTGGACCATATTTTCTAATTGAAGCCTGAACAAACAGACAATGACAATTTTATTTTTAACCGACTTCAAAAAGAGATTACCTATCAATTCGTCGTGTAACAATTAATGCTATCTGTTATTGCGCTACGACATAAAGGGGATGAGCAGTGAGCGAAAAATGTAAAGCTTGTATATATATGTCCGTGACTACCTCAGGAACTACTGTTCCAATTTCGATGAAACTTTTACCATATTGCTTAAAATTATATGTGGAAGGTTCTTAGATTAATATTGCACTATCTAGTTTTATCGAGATATTAAGAATTAGGATTTTAAAAGTGCCAAAAAAAAAAGGTGTGTGTGCGATTCACACACGATAGAAGTGAATACGCGCACGAAACTCGCATACAGTGTACGCAGTAGTATTAGCTCACGTACTTTTCACATATTATACTAACACACGTTAAATGCTCAAATACAAGCAAGTATTAAACAGTGTGCAATATACATACACACCGACATTTGCTCTCTCGCTCTGGCTCACTAATTACAGGCGACTATGCTTAGAAGACGGGAGTGGGGATGCTACGAAGCATGGCACAAAGAGGAGAGACCGATAATATAAAATAGTATGTATATTTCTGTCTCATTCTTTGCCGGCTTCATCCTACACATTTTTGTATTTGTGTCTCTTACCTGTCGTTTTTTCCGTTGCATCCGGTTTGAAATCACAACGATTCTAAAGAAGTATTCACTTCAAAAATTATTTTTAAAAAACTGAACCGACTTCAAAAAAGAAATCAAAATATCTCTTAAAATGACAAAATATTTTTCCTTCGTTTCACAATAACCTTCCCTATACATAGACTCAATTAGAAGTCGGCGTAAATAAACCACTATGACTACCTACCTATAATAATATTAACTTCCTGCTAATAAAAATTTTCAAAAAACGGGAGGTTACTGGTTTCGGTCCGATTTTCGAAAATCGAGTTTTCACCATATCTCGACGTTTTGGGCTCTTAGGAAGCTATTCTGACTATTGTTGGATGGACCGCCCGTGTGTGTTTGTGTGTATGTGTGTAATCAAATTTTTATCGTACGGTATCTTTAGAACGAATCAACCGATTGAGATTGGGTTTGCGACATTCGAAAGGGTTTATTGAGACTTAGATCTGATTAGATTTTGGAGTCAATCGGACCTTTGTTAAGGGCGGTTTTTAGGGGTTGAAATATGTCTTTGGGCTCAAAGATACCGAAAAAAATTTCAGAATCATTTCAAAATTGAAATTTTACTCTTTGATAACGATTAAAATGTGCTGCTAAAATTTAAAAAAAAAATCGGCCCTACAGGACCGGACATACAATTTTTTGACTAGTTTGCGGATAAGGATTTACTTACTGAAGGGTGTATTTAATTTGGTGCAGATGTTGGATTGATAATAATACTGAAATTTAGAAAAAAAAACATTATTATAAGGGGTGTATAAAGGGGTTAAATTTTTTGCCCAGCTCTGGTTTTAGATTAAACGTTGTCGAGTTTAAACTATCCGAGTGTAGTATCAAATACGCGAAAACAATAATCAGGTTATCAAGATACGCTCAGACATTCCCGATATCCCATAGTGAGGGTGCATTCGTGGAGGGATTTATATTGTTACAGTATCTATTATTTTTTTAGATTCTCACTTCGATTTACGGATTCGGCGTTCTTCCTAATTTCCAATTAACGCCTCAACACAATAGTATCGATTTATTGTAACGTACTTAACACATGCGGGAAGTTTTAGGGTTGATCCATATCTCAACCGCTTTTCACAATTTTTTTCTTTTTCTACTACCAGCGATTCTTCGAAAACAAAAAAAAACATCTTCTCAATGGAGTGTACCTACAGCATACCGTCAGACTGTAACAGTCAGTAAATTCCTGCTGTATATGTACATATATAATATAGTATGACATTCAACCCCAGCGTTTAGAACCAATTGAGCTAGTTAAGATCAATTAAATATGATGTGAAATAAATTGGCCGGAATTGGTAGTGATGAAATAATAACAGCATGAACAATTGCGAAGACCTGCATAAAGCTTCAAAGCTTCTACATACGCGCTTTCAGCAGCCACAACACTTGTACAGTGAAACCTATTGATTACGGAATCTAGGGATTAAGAATAGTCAATATCGCCCCGACGCCCTTGTTTATACGGCTTTATTATTATAAACCTCTAATTTTTTAGTTCTTATTTGACAAATGTCAAATAGTATCATTATTAAAATAATAATATAATGAACAAAAACAAAAAACGCTATTAAATAGTTGCATTCGTTTTGGAGCTACTATGCCACAAACGGACAGACAGACAGACAAAAGTTTCAAACTTATAACACCCAATATTTTTTGCGACGGGGGTTAAAAATTGGTACAAAGTCTAGATAGCTCTAGGTGGTTTTAAAATAGATAAAAAGAAGTAGATTCTCTCAAGAATTTTAACCTAATCGGTAATCACCTGCACAAGCATTTCGTTTGTTGTCAAACAATGAAATAGTGGAAAAGTAGTAAGGTATATAGAATTAGTTATTAGTTATTAACTTATTAGTAATTTATATATTATCTTAATGTACACTCTTTACGGTTGTTATCCCATTCCAATGTCTTTTTTCCACACTTTTTAGTGTATTTGCCATATGGCACATACACTATTGGCGTCGGTCGGATGGCGGGACTTAGGGGTCGGACCAAAATTTCTCGACGTTTCATAGCCTCCTGAACATTTTGGCACCATTTTTGGAAATGTCTGTTTATATATGTATATATATATTTATATATTTATATATATATATATATATATATGTACGGGCTATAACTTTCGAAAGAGTTAATTGATTTTGACGAAATTGGGTAGGCACGTTGCAATCCATCACCGCACGAAGCCTATTTAAAATGGGCCCAATCGGACTATTTTAAGGGTAGTTTTTAGGGGTTGAAAAATGTTTTTGGGCCCGAAAATGCCGAAAAAATTTTCAGAATCGTTTCAAAATTGAAATTTACCCTTTCAGTAACGATTAAAATATGCTGCTAAAATTTTAATAAAATCGGCCCGACAGGACCGGACTTACAAATTTTATGAAAACACTAGTTTGCAGATAGTGCTTTACTTACTGAAGGGTGTATTTAATTTGGTACCGAGGTTGCATTGATAAAAATATTGAAATTAAGAAAAAAAAATATTATTTTAAGGGATGTATTAAGGGGTTAAATTTTTTATTTTGTTCAAAAACAAACTTAAGTTCACATAATAAAGCCACAATGCCAGTATTAGCAAATACACTATATTGTCGGCAGGGTTTTGGCACTGCGACCCGAGTTTTTTATTGTTGTAGCCCTCTGAACTTCATGACCGTACCTCAATCACGTCTGCAGCTTCATCTACGAGGTCGACTTTCTTATGCTATTCCTTCAAAAATTCTAGTGAGTTGTGGGCCATCAACTTTCCGATCAAGATTATTTCTTTCAGTGCTTCCATCCCAGGGTTTCTTATATTGTCTTGTCTGATAAGTTCAGTATTTCTATTTCTATACCTTCTAAATATAATCTTTTCCAAAAATTCATAGCAACTGCTTCTATAAGTGAAATCCATTTTAGTTCACAGTTAATTTTAACTTTGAATTTCCTCAACGCCTGTTTCACTAACAATGTTATCATAGTAGAAACTGAGTAAACAGTTTCACATGCAAAATGGTGAAAACATTTTTGCTATACCTACAGTAAATATAGTATAAGTATAATATAAGTAAACCATTTACCGCTTTTCTAGCATCATTTTTTAAAGTAAATCTTCTTAGCACAGATTTTTTTCGTTCGGTTACGCATGTCGATCGTCACGTCACGTCCAACACTGATCCCATAATATAGTATATAATATATTCTATACAGCAACTAGATATGAACAGTCACACATAAAAACGGCTATAAATAGCTCAGTGGTATAACGTTTGCTGCTTACGCAGAAAGTCGCAGGTTCCGAGTTCGATTCCCGTCGGTACCATTACTGTTTTTGTTTTTTAAACTATTACATAATATTCCACGTAATACTTATTTATATATTTTTTCAATTTTTTTTGTACATTGTCTTTATTTATTTTTTTAATAAAGACATGATAAACATATTTAACTGTACAGAAAAGACAAGTCTTTGTAGTCGGGCGTCTATAATTTACAATTCATACAAGTCTTTGTATAATATGTGTTCTCAAAAAAAATGACAAAAACTAAATATACCAAAAGGAGGCATTTATAAAAATTAAAGAGTTCTTAACGAATTTTTTTTGTAAATTGTTCGAAGATTTGAATTCGAAACGATGCCGACGCATATCGAAGCTTGGTGTAAACAAGTTCTACGAAAATACGTCAGAATGGTCGCAAAGAATTTGCACAAATGACCAAGCAGAATGACCTTTAAGGAGAAATCCCCCTATATTATTAAACGAGTAAATCTTGTATATACCTACCTATCTATGTTTCTATGTATCTATATAAATATTTTCTCGAAAACGGCTCTAACGATTTTGATCAAATTTACCAAAAAGGGGTTTCGGGGGGCAAAAAATCGATTTAGCTAGGTCTCATCCCTGGAAAAATTCGTTTTCCTATCGATTTTATCATTTTTAAAAACGGTTTTTTGACCTGTCAAAACATTGTAATATCGTGAGTAGGCTTTGGAGAAAACAAACTACTTTCATTATTTATATGTCAAAATTATCTGACAGAATTTTTAACTTATTAAAATAATCCGTGAACTATTTGTATAGTAAAAAATAACAGAAATAAAAACTAAGCATTATTATGTAAGTAGTTTTAACTAATATTTAAATAAATAGGTACCTAAGTATGTTATTTTTATATTACCTATATAAAATATGTATATTATGTACGTTAAATATAGTATGACGTATAATCTTACCTAGACTTTTTTTTCTCAAAAACGAATAACGATTTTGATGAAATTTACAGAATGGGGATTTTTCGGGGCGAGAAATCGATCTAGGTAGAAATCTTGGTCCCAGAGGGGAGCAATTAAAAAAAAGGGTTTTTTTATTTATAACTCGGTCAATTGTCAGATCGATTCGAAGCCTATTTCTACATAGATTTTGTATAATATATCACAAGGGTTAAAACTGTAAATGAACACTAATATAAGAAGTGTCTTGCACAATATGTAAACAATGACAAACAGGCGGCCCGAAGGGCCGCACTTCTGGCACCGCGGGTCTGTGTAAAAACACATCGATTTTTGAAAACTATTTTTAAGATACATACAAAAAAGTTTTGTTTAAAAATTTGCACGGCGGCCCGAAGGGCCGCACTTCTACCGACGCAGGCATGCAGTATATCAAAACACATCGATTTTTAAAAACTATGGTGAAGATGCATGTAAAAATGTTTTGCGCTGCAGGTTTATAGTCTGACGTTTGTTATTAAAAGATATAATATGAATTCTATTTCTTCGAAAATCGATTTTTGTGAGTTTTTCAGTAGGTACCTTCTATGCAAAAAAAATATTTGAAATTTACTGGAAGTTGCTAAGATGATATCACAGAGAAAAAGTACTTCGATAAAGTTGATATTTGGCATCAATGTTTAAAAACGGATTATTGAAACGGCAACGGGCAAGCAGAATTTCATCTGATTCGAACATTTTTACAAGATCTATGAAAATCGGTTTTTGCGAGTTCTTCAGTCAACAAAACAATAACGGCGGTAGATTTGAAAATGGCGACCTAAGTAATATTTACAGGAAAAAATGCTTAATTCAAGTTGATACTTAGTTTTTACGCTTAAAAATACACATAGGTATTTAAAATATTTAACAGAAACAATTATTTAAATTATGTTTCAGAAATAAATTCGTTTCGGAATAATATTCTGAGAAAATAATATCTCACAGCATACAAGTACTATTTTTTTGAACTCATCCGAGCAAAGCTCGGCACCCAGATATTAATTTATTAAGTCGAATAGACAGCCATAAAAGCAAATACGCAATAAGAATAAATTTTTAAAAATGTGGCACTCATTAATTATTGATTAATTCAGCACATTTTCCCTGTTCAGAATATTATATTAGGTATCCCACATCATTAAAATTATAGTTTTCGTGATCGTACCCTAATTTTGTATCATTTAGGAGAATGGCATTTCACGCTTAAAAAAATCCATTTTCTAAATTTATGTCAACTAAGAAATTATTACTGAAATAATATTAGGTATGAATCAACAAAAATGGCATTTTCATTAACTTCAAGAAAAATCTCTACCAATTACCTATATAAATAAAAAATTAAGTTTGTTATATCATTATGAATATATTTTATTATATTTTTCTCTAGTTGACATCACTTTTTTACTTGTGTTATGTTCATATTGATTTAATGATACCTACTGAGTCCCAATCAGAATGTGTTTTATGTCAAGTTAAAGTAATCTTCTATCTCATTTAATCATCAAGACAATTAAAGAAAAACATATTCCTAGACGATTCCATGAACGTAGCTTAAACACCAATATTTTTATCCACAATATTATTGTAAACATCCATGTAAATTGTAATCAAACTAACGATTTGACACTTCATAGTCGAACAACGATTAAAAATCACATCACAGTTAATTTAAACAATTTTTGATTAAGTAATTTAACAATATTCTGAACACAATAAAAATTTACATCACACCAGATTTGACCAACGATGAGGCGATGTAAAACAAAACAAGAGAACGCATATAATATTATTGTGTCAAATATTTTAACGGTGGTCTGTTATGGATGTGTATTAAACTAAAGTAGCAACAATTGAACAATATTGAGTTGAATTGCATTAGTGAATCAAAACGTTTAAACTAAATAGCAGAACATATGTGTGTATGCACTAATAGGCATTATGAACAACGTACACCAGTCTTTGTACTAATAGACAAAAATTGAGTAAATTGATAAATTTAGTTATACTTTATTGAATGAATTGCACGAGCCGCTAACCAATTACTCCACCATTTAATGATATAAATGATCTCGCTTAGGGTTAAACGATGTTGCTGTAATTTTTGTTAAAACCGCTTGTACCCGACATTGTTTAATTACTCAGATTAAATAGTTGTACACCGGAAGTTTAAAAACGCTTATGTATTTCGATAGAAAAGATTAAAGTAGTAAATTCACAGGTAATGTGGACAGTAAATAATAAAACAGACAGTTTTTTTAAAAGTACGACGTTTCGTTTATTGATTTAAATCAATCATATATAAAACATATATCTAATGTGTATACTGGATAAAATAACAGGTTTTTCCTAAAAATGTTAGCGCAGTTCAGTTAGAAAGACTTCTTTACAACTTAGTTGTATTGTAGAAAAGATGCTAACCTCCCTGAAATAAATTTTCTCCTAATTAAATAACTATACTTATACATCCAATAAAACAAATCAAGCAATGAACACATTTTGATAGAAAAAAAACATTTTCTATACCCAATGAGACAGATGAAAATATTTTAAAGAATTAATTCACACGGATATTAAAATCAATGTTTGAATAGGTTGACGGGAATGAAGCCAGTGTAATACTTTTTTTAAAAAATGTTCTTTATTAAAAAGTCGACAGTTTCGTAAGAATTTCTTACATCCTCAGGACCTGAGTTAAATAATAAATGAATACAATTTGTTAAGAAAACAGAAAAACAAGAATGAAGTTAAATGATGCTTACCCTTAATGTGAACAGAATTACGATTAAGAACAAATACATTGTTGTTACAAATTAATTATAATATTAAAATTGATACAATGGTACATACAATGGTCTCATCTATAGTGATATATTGAACAGTCCTCAGATAAATGAAAAAATTTATTTGAAAAAACAATTAAGAGATTGAAATATTATGTAAGTAAGAAATGCATTTTATATAATGGTTGTGGCAGGACAGATAGGACAGACAAACTTAAATTTAAATGAATATTGATGCAAAAAAAAAAATATATAAATTTGTAAAAATTTTTAATATTTAAAATTTTTAATGACAATCAATCGTCAAATAGTTTATAATAAATTTGACTTAAGTTCGAAATGTCAGTTCTGAAATTTACCGAATTTGTGTTATTTTTAATATAACACATTTCCAAGAATAATCGTTTACTGAGATTACATTCAGTATGTAAAATAATAGTATTATCAAAATCAAACTGATGAAACTATTTGACGATTGATTGTCATTAAATATTTTAAATATTAAAAATTTTTACAAATTTATATATTTTTTTTTTTTTGCATCAATATTCTTTTAAATTTAAGTTTGTCTGTCCTGCCACAACCATTATATAAAATGCATATTTTCTTACTTACATAATATTTCAATCTCTTAATTGTTTTTTCAAATAAATTTTTTCATTTATCTGAGGACTGTTCAATATATCACTATAGATGAGACCATTGTATGTACCATTGTATCAATTTTAATATTATAATTAATTTGTAACAACAATGTATTTGTTCATAATCGTAATTCTGTTCACATTAAGGGTAAGCATCATTTAACTTCATTCTTGTTTTTCTGTTTTCTTAACAAATTGTATTCATTTATTATTTAACTCAGGTCCTAAGGATGTAAGAAATTCTTACGAAACTGTCGACTTTTTAATAAAGAACATTTTTTAAAAAAAGTATTACACTGGCTTCATTCCCGTCAACCTATTCAAACGTTAATCAAAACAAGCCGTCATCTTAAACATGATTAAAATCAATGTTAATGGGCATTGCCATTGAATATAGGTATCTAAAATAGCAAGCGAGGGCAGTACAGCCTAGTAGTTAGCGTGCTTGGCACCGCAGCCTCTAGACTGGACTGCCGTGGGTTCGAATCTCACCTGCGCTCATGGATGTTTTGTGATGTTATTTAGTTTTAAGTTAGTTGTTATTTAGTGTAGTTGAAAGACGCTAATGACCTGAGATGTCGACGCGTCTATAATCTACGATCAATAAATAAATAAAATAGCAAGTGTTAGAAATTATAGCTTGAACAAAATTTGACGCAGAACCATTTTAATCACCGTTTTTAATTTGAAACAGCGGTTATTTTTCAAGAAAAGTGTGTCTATATTAGTGTTGCCAGATGTCCCGAATTTCCCGAGACGTCCCGTATTTCAGGCATAATTTTAAATGTCCCGCCGGAACAGGCTCGGTCCCGTATTTCACCCTCGATTATTATTGCGAAATTGACCCTAACATTTTTCACGTCATATAGTTCATCTTTAGTATCCCTAGTTCCAACTGCTTCGTAGAAAGGGTTTTTTCACAGATGGTATTAAAATGGACTGATGTACGGAATAAATGTACCCCGAATTTGATAAAAAGTGAATTAGGTAATGACTATTTTCAACTATGATTAGGTATATAACTGCATTGATTTTTTTAAATATGTAAAATCAAACAAAAAGTTAAAACTTACACAAACTTCATTAAAATATAATAAAGAGCAATAAATCACAAAAAATAATTTTTTTTTTTCATTTGTCCCGGGTAAAAAAATGAAATCCCGTTTTTTTGCCCAATTGAGCATTTATCCCTTACAGGCTAAAAAAAATCTGGCAACACTAGTCTATATGCAAGTAAACTGCAGTATAGTTACAATATATAGTTAATCAGACATCGATCAAATGAGATATAATATTATAATCAATGCTAACGGTTGTCGAAATAATTTTAAACTTCATTGCTTAAGGAAAAGTATCTCTATTGTCCTGCATTTTGGTGATAGAAATATCCTGAATCATTCTTATTACACAAAAAGACTGATATTTTTCTAGTCTAATAGCCATTTTCTGAAAGGGCAGATACTTAACTTTGCGACGGTATAACGATGACGTTACCATAGTTTTATGAATGCAACTATGGTAATAACACCGGCATCTACTATCGCGAAGTTATCCGTACCCGTAATTTGAGAAACGAACATGGCATTAATATTATATATATATTTATATATAAAATGTACATTAAAAGATCAAGTAATTAGTTTATATTATAATTTCTTCACATTGCTGGAAGTACGACGATTATAGCTAGTAAAATTTTTATACCAGTGTTTTGTAAAAGATGATCTTCATAACGCTACTATTAAATAAAATTTTTTGCAGTATTTAATGAAAATGTTTCATTTAGTTCAACAACAAAGTCTGAGAAAGGTTTAACAACAATATTGTCTCTACGACTCTAGAGTCTAGAGGAATATATTATTATGAATTTATTGTGAAACAAAATGTTCATATAAAAAAAAAATTGAAAACTCCTGCTCCCAAATGAAATGCAAGTAAGGATTGAACCCGAAATTCTAATTCAACCTTAAGAAGTATCGTAATTTCATAAAAATCGGTTCATTCGTTTTTTACGTGACGCTAACAATTAACAACCATGGAATTGTCGCACCCTTTAGAAGACACTAATTTGTTGGTTCTTTTTATCTAGATACAAAATTCACTCTGCCACCCACTTAATACGTATTTCATGAAAGCGTTTTATTCCGGCATTCATCATAAATACCCACATAAGTACAAATGTGCTACAGTTTTTACTCAAGTGTGTCCACCACATTCAGCGTCGGACACGTGACCCCTATTTATTAATGCCCTGCGATCAAACGGGGCGCGGGGTCGCGAGATGGACGCAGAGATAGATTCTCCCGCAGCATCTGTCCTGTTGGCGAGACGTCTCTTTTGATTGGCGAGTTCCCCTCCTGGATATAACATTGTTATAATTCTATTGGTTAACTAATCGGGATTAAACCCTCAAACACCCCTTAACTCAATTCCTCATTGGTAACAGTTACACTGAAAAGGTTGTCACTTTTTTAACATAGTTAAAATATAAATTGACAAAGTCTAATAATGTCACAAGTCAGTGTTATTTAGTGAGTTGACGCTACATTAGATGAGTGATAATTTGTTAAAATTGAGTTTTATTAAATGTTTAACTCCAGTTAAAACATTGATTAGAGTTTATTGGATAAAATTGTACAATTAATTTTTCGCATTAAATTGATTTGAATTAATAAATGACTATTATTTAATTGTTGGAGGAGAAATATGATCTTATTAAGTGTGTAATAAATCGAATTTAATTTAAATTTATGACTTAAAATATTTTTTTTCTATTTTCAAATACAACGATTGGAATTTTTAACTTAACTGTAATTCTTCTAAAAATAAGTGCCAAATAGAATAAATTTCATGTGATTTAAAAATAATATACGAGTAATAATTTTTACAACGAATTCAAATGCCATATATTTGCATTTTTCATCATTCAATAGTAGGTACCTAATAATAAATTTAAGTAAATTCTAAGACACAAAATGGAAAACGTTAACGGATCTTTCGATGATTCCATTTTCACTGATTTTTCTAATCAGAATTTATCGGGTCTTAACAGTGATTCACCAGGTTTAGTGACTTCAAAAGGCGATAGCAGAAATAATGTACATTCGATACAAGTAATGTTGGGTCTTCAGCATTCCGACATGTTCCCTAACATGGGCTCACCTCAGAACAAAATGGCCGACACTTCTGTGAGCTGTCATTCGGCCAGTCTTCACCACGACCTTGGACCATTATTTCAGCAAACAGCAGTGGAGGGGGTCAACAATAACGGCATCAATAATGGAGTGAAAAGAAAGACCCCTGAAGACATCGGCTTGATGCAAGGACAACAAAGTGTCGCGACTACTCAACAGGGTGGTGTCATTGAACAACAGTCTATCACAACGAGTGTTGTGAAAAAAAGTGACAACAAAAGCAAGAAAAATGATAATAATGGGATTAAAAAGAAGAAAACGAGGTAAATATTATGTTTATATAAAACAAATAAAATAATTATCTGTATAAAATACTTACATCAGACCGAAATTATGCTATGTTCAATCACAGAAATTATTATGTAATTATTTTTGTTTATAAGTAGAATTATTAAAACAAAACATTGTAACAGCAACAGGGCGTACCGCGTATTGTACACATAAATGATACCATTAACGTGCGCGCGTAAAGGTGTATAAAAATAAGTAGAACAAATCAATCATCGCAAGGCAAAGAGTGGTTTATGTTTGATTTTCGGTATTTTTTTTTTAGTAGATTTTTCTACCCCCAGACAGTAGCGAAACAATGTACAGTCAGAGACTTAATACAGTTTACACCTGTATCGTCTAGTTACCGTTTCTTTTTTAATTTTTGCATATTATTGTAATTTGGATTATGATAGTAGGTACCTAATGTATAAATTACTAGGCTTACATCTTAAAAAAACAATAAAAAAGTTATTATCAAAACACCTTAATTGTTTATAATACAATCCAAATTCAATTAAAACATAAAAAGATTTGATAATATTTGACACCTACTAGCAAATTCCCTCCTCCAATCTTGCAGTTGTCGACGCGTCTATATAATCTACAATAAATAAAAATAAATCCAATCTTGCAATAATTCTTCTTTTTTGTTCATCGTTTTAATAATTCGAGGCATTTAAATATTATTTCTTTTAATTTTTGGCATTTACCTATCAAAATCTAAATTTGTTGCTAAGTTACTGAGTTTTTGTGAACATACACTGAAAAACTCAAGTGTAAACTTTATGAATTAAGTCCGCGACTGTACATTTTACAGGCGTAAGAAGCGCTTATTTAGGGCATCAGCATTGCAAGTTACGCTTGGGGAACTCCAAATAAAAATCGACATTTTGAAACGACGTTGCGTAACTCTTCTTTACAGTGTTTTACCAAAAATTCAACATAAGAAATTTTGCACTTCAGTTGAATTTTTTGAACAGAATTTCAACATACCATACCGCATTAAGACGTTTTTTTATAGCTAATAAATTTAAATATGTAAATTAATTTGCTGTTTATTGATCATTATTACTGTGGTGTAATTTAAATCAAATTTATTTCAAATCAATCCAGAATCCTGCGTGCATAAAAATTTTATAAAAAAAAATTGTATTTTAGATAATAACTTCATTATTCAGTGATGATTTCCAATAACTGCACTAAATTTCTTTTAATTCGATTGAGATTTTTGAGAGTAATGGTGCAAAAACACATACTACACTATACCTACATTATACAGTGTCATATCCAATGTAGGGAAATGTTCTCTACCACAAAATAAGCAAGAAAGCTGATATAAACATATGTCTCAAAGTACGATGCTACATTCAACAAAACGGAGACAACAATTACTACGATGTTGTATGTTAAAAAGTATCTTTACGTATCAATATCTCGGTGATAAAATCAATTTGAGACATACATTAATATGAACTTTTTTGCTTATTTTGTGGTGGAGAACACATCCATAAAATGGTGTGCAAATTTTAAAACACCTTTATACAGGGTGTCCAAGTTGACGTTGGCTAACATGGGTAACTTTGTTATTAGTGGAGATAGAAAGTCGGTTAAATGGGCAAAGTAGTGCAGAATTATGTGCTCATTAACGTCCCGTCGAAAAAACAATTGAATTTTGACACACTATGGATTTATTTAGAAAATAGTGAAAATTGCCGTTTTTGAAAACTGGCCATAACTTTTTTATTTATGAAAATATCTGAAAATTTCTTTAACCATTTTTTGATAACTTTTTATGATCTTTTCAGCGGCGTAGATTTAATTTTTTTATATCCACTACATAATGAGATATTGACATGAACTTTGGTTTTTCTTATGGACGCCATTTTGAATTTTTAGATATTCGAATTCTGTTTATTTTTCTGATTAATTTGGTGTATCACATGCCACATTTAAAAAATTTGCAATGAACGTCCCATATAAGAGACATTAAAAACAACTGACAATCAAGTTATAATTAAGTAGTGCGAACATTTTAAGTGTAAAATTAATAATAAATCGTAGTTTGGCAGAACTGAAATATAATTTGACTGTCAGTTGTTTTTATAGTGCCTCTAATATGGGACGTTAATTGCATTTTTTTTAAATGTAGCATATGATACACCAAATTAATCAGAAAAATAAGCAGAATTCGAATATCTAAAAATCCAAAATGGCGTCCATAAGAAAAACCAAAGTTCATGTCAATATCTCATTATGTAGTGGATATAAAAAAATTAAACCTACGCCACTGAAAAGATCATAAAAAGTTATTAAAAAATGGTTAAAGAAATTTTCAGATATCTTCATAAATAAAAAAGTTATGGCCAGTTTTCAAAAACGGCAATTTTCACTATTTTCTAAATAAATCCATAGTGTGTCAAAATTCAATTGTTTTTTCGACGGGACGTTAATGAGCACATAATTCTGCACTACTTTGCCCATTTAACCGACTTTCTATTTCCACTAATAACAAAGTTACCCATGTTAGCCAAAGTCAACTTGGACACCCTGTATATAAACCTTTTAAAAAATGATGTCAATGTTTTTCAAAATTATTTGAAACGTTGAGAAATTTTGGTCCGACCCCTAGGTCCCGCCATCCGACCGACGCCAGTAGTATATGTACCGTATTATACTATGTATATAAGGCAAATACGCGAATAATTAGATAGAGCACAATAGTCAATACAACCCCCATATTCTAAACCCAGTGTTTATCATGTATTCCATCTATACCTGATTAATTATATAAAAACAACTGTTATCTCACGCTTTAATTTATTTTTAAATTGCTCGATAAAAATAGCTATGCATATTGTACAGGCACGTGCCCATATGGTGTGAAAAATTCAAAGTGCCAACACTATTGTTAATCGAGTGGTTAGGGTACCATCATACCATATGACATGACGACGCAACAACTGCGACAAAATATGATTTTTATTAAATAAAATTTTATATATTTAATAAATGTAGGTTACATCCTATAAGTTATTTGACAATGCCCAATGAATATTTTGGAAACGAAAATTTAAAATTTCAATTTTCAATCTAAAGCCCGCCACAAACGTATGTAGGTACATATCTTAAGACAAGTATTTTTTACATCAATCAAAATTGCGCATTCATCAACGTTCGGTATGTGTATAATGAATGTGAACATGAAACTTCGTCGAACATATACGCGCGTGCATCTGACTTACCGTGTGTGAAAAAATTTGGTCATTTTCATGGAGATAATCATTTTTTATGAATGGGCGGTTCTCAATGACATTTTTGACTTAAGTACGTGTGCCTCTGGCAGAACAATTTTTTACTTTTTTTTTAACTTCCAATGCGAAAAAAGGAATGCTATTATAAGTTTGAAGCCTTTATCTGTTTGTCTGTCTGTGGCATCTTAGCTCCAAAACGGATGAACCGATTACAATGCAGGTTCTTGTTTGATTCTGGTTCTTGCTAGATTATTCTTAGCCATATTTGATGGAAATCGGTTCAGCTCTCATCACAGTTTGTATAGTAACAGCTCGGCCACTATTACAGCTGGAAACATCGAGTTTGAGCTCAAATATTTAGTTGTTGATTAGTAAAAAAAAATTAATTTTAAAAAACTCCGACGCAAAAAAGCAAACTTTAGAAAAGTAGGTAATTAATATTTCATCCGGAAATATAGTTGGTGCGTCGGGCCAGAAATAGTAGGAATTAATTATTTGTTACTTTTTAAAGGTTTGCTTTTTTGCGTCGGGTGTGTATTAAATTTTTAATTTAATTTTTTTCACTTTATCTCATTTTAACAGTCTTCGTCTCAATTCGTGAGACAATTGCAGGTATTACTATTCATTTAACAATCTTAAATATTGTTTTGAAAATAGCTGAGATCGTTAAGATATCGTTATTACGTCTCATTTTTACAAAATATTACAAATTTTCCGCGTTAAATTTTCCGTGAATTCGGAACATTAGTTAAAAATACGAATTAAATTTTCAGTTTGGTACCTATCCGAAATAATAATAAATTAAAAATATAAACTGATACTAGGTCCAGATTATATTGATAGTTGGTGCTCTTAAACATAAATCTAATCTCAAATGTTTGTTTACAGGACGACATTTACAGCCTACCAACTTGAAGAACTCGAGCGCGCGTTCGAACGTGCGCCGTACCCCGACGTGTTTGCGCGCGAGGAACTCGCCCTTAAGCTGAACTTAAGTGAATCAAGGGTTCAAGTTTGGTTTCAAAATCGACGCGCCAAATGGCGGAAACGTGAACCACCTCGAAAGACTGGCTACATCAGTTCAAATTCGCCGAGTTCAACGACAAATTTTAACAATACGTTGAGCCCATTTACTCAAACCAATACTTTGAATTCCACAACACCAGTTGATACGTGGAGTTATCAATCAGCGTATGATTTGAGTCCGCATTTAAACTTACTAAGCCCATCTGCAAGTCCGTATCCAAGTTTTGGATCGCCCCAGAATGGACCGTATTCTTATACAATGTTAAATACCCATGATGCAAACGCACAGTTGTTTCCGGCGCCAATGAGAGCCCACGAATACGGTGGGCCTTTGACGAACCAAAGTCCGCCGTTAACAAGAGAATACTCAATGCTTCAATCGCATTCACCTCCAACTCATTTGAATTCATTGTCGAACGATGAAAACAAAATTGAATATGCTAATCATTTATCACCTGAAAAATATTCCAACATGTCGCCAGAAAAGTATGAACATGAAATAATCGTTCACGACCCAAATAAAAACGGACAGGATCCATATGGATCACCAGGAAGAATTAAAGAACAAATTAAAACCGAAAATTCAACAAATCAAAATTATGTTACATTGCCCCCTTTTTTGAATTAGCTAGAATGATACGCAATAAGCATTTGGTTGAAAATTCCACAAATGTTCATGAATCAAATTTGACAAATAATCAAACTGATTTAAATTCGTTTCCTGTTCAACAAAGTTCGTTTCTACCCAGTCAGTTTGTGTATCATGATAGCTATTTATATAATTGGAACAGTTCGAATTTCGAACAAAATTACATAGAAAACATACAGTATGACGAAAGCCTAATAAATTTAAGTAGTTATAATTTCAGTCAACGTAAATAGTATGTTAAAAGTTTTGTTTTTCTTTTTTTTTATAAATATTTTTAAGTGTCTCATTAGGTACATTTCGTATTTGTATTTTTTTTCTCAAAGAATCATTTGTAATATTTTGTGAAAGAGGAATTGTCGTGCCGTGCCATAATCTTGCCAAAGCCGAAAACTAATTCCAGTAGGTCACCTGTACCACTTGTAAATAGTGAAACCTAAGACTAAGATGATATCGTTAATGATAATAATTAAAAAGCTTTGTGTTATCGTGGGTTCTCCAGGAAAAGCAGCTGTTGCGTTGGTACAAACGGCCATGAAACTATTGGCTATACAGGTTATATTTCTTTGTTTTTGTTCAATCCGCTTTACTAAATTTAAAAAAAAACAAGGATTAGTCCTCGGATTAGTATTAATACACGCGTTTGTGAAACCTACCATGAGGGGCCGGTTCTCTCTGATTAAAGCATCAAATCAATCATTAAATATGCAAGTAAATTGGAAATTATTTAAAAAATACAAAAACGAATTGTACGAGATTATACTGTTTAGTGGTTTGACTTGACCTAAGAACTGATCCTTTTTCAGTAAATTGAATTCGCAGTGCCATTATATGTACAATATATCAAATATTTACCAAATATAAACAATATTTTTTATATACGAATTTTTTAATAAATGTAGGGATTACTTTGTACATATTATATTTTTTCTTTTTATGAATAAATTTAAAAGATTTTATTAGATCTGTTTTTTTTACCCGACTACAAAAAAGAAAGGGTTATGCTTTCAGCAGTCTATGTATGTATGTATGCATGCATGTATGTATGTATGTATGTATGTATGAAAGTTCATTACCTCGTAGTTTTATTATTTGAGTTGTGATCAAACTGAGGATAAATTATTTTGTCAGACAATTTTTTACTTCCCACCTCTACTATGGTAGGGAAGTAATGGATTTAGTCCGAAAAAAATATTTCGAGATTTTAACAGATTTTCACGTTTTAAGACCCTAGTAATCGTTTAAGGTCATTTTCTGACTGATGTCTGTATGTCAGTGTGTGTGTGTGTGTGTATGTGGTCAATTTTTCGCCTTCGATATCTTAAGAACGGAACAACATACGGCCATGCCGATTATTCTATTGTGTTTATCAGCCTTTAACTTAGATCTGATTAGATTTTGAGTCAAATCGGTTCAGTGGATCCTGAGATATTCAAAAAAACGTTCTCAATGTCACGTATTAACATAGGTAAAAAAAAGATATAAATGAATTTAGATGTTATAATATGAAAAATACCTCAATTCTTTTCTCTAAAATGTATAGTTTTCTAGAAAAAAAAATATTTTACTAAAAAGAAAATTGTACCTAAATCAAGGTAACCATGATTTTTGCTATATATTAAGCTAGCCATCAGTAGATAACCAAACAAAAAAGAGGGCCATGCTTTTTTCAAAGAATAAAAATTAAATTGTGTTTTAAAGACCATCAACAGCTAAGGTTATTTGGGCCTAGTCAAAGAATAAAAAAAAAAGAATGTTTATTTTTTGCAAATATTTACTAGGTGGGAAGTATAGGACTGGTCATCAGTCGATTTTTTTTTAAATCAAATTACCTTTGAGAAATTTACATAGGTATATTTTTACTTCCCACTTCTACTATGGTAGGGAAGTAATGGATTTAGTCCGAAAAAAATATTTCGAGATTTTAACAGATCTTCACGTTTTGATACCCTAGAAATCGCTTAAGAACATTTTCTGATTGATGTCTCTAGGTGTGTGTGTGTGTGTGTGTGTGGTCAATTTTTCGCCTGCGATATCGTAAAAACGGAACAACATACGGCCATGCAGTTTTTTCTGTTGTATTTATCAGCCTTTAACTTAGATCTGATTAGATTTTGAGCCAAATCGGTTCAGTGGATCCTGAGATACTAAAAAAAACGTTCTCAATGTCACGTATTAACATAGGTAAAAAAAAGATATAAATGAATTTAGATGTTATAATATGAAAAATACCTCAATTTTTTTCTCTAAAATGTATAGTTTTCTAGAAAAAAAAAATATTTTACTAAAAAGAAAATTGTACCTAAATCAAGGTAACCATGATTTTTGCTACAAGCTAGGCATCAGTAGATCAATAAACAAATAAGATGGCCATGCTTTTTTCAAAGAATAAAAAAAGAGTGTTTATTTCTTGCAAATAATATATGCTGTGTATATTTCCTGTATACTTGTCGCGCACGGCCAGAATGAAATAGACAATACACAAATTTGAACGTTGAGGTACTTGAAGGTCATTGTATTCGTTACCACGGTAATTTTTAGTTAATTATTGTTTACTAGGTGGGAAGTATAGGACTGGTCATCATTTGAATTTTTTAATCAACAATCAATACTATAGATTCCTTATACCGTAACCGAATTCACCTAGTGAATTACATAAGAAAATATATCAGACTACATAATCGACGCGAAATTGGGAGTTTCGGGTTCGAGTTCCGACGGTGCATTTAATTTTTCATATATAGCTTACTTTAATAAAATATATCAGGACGATAATGTAGTCTGATATTTCTCATGTAATTCACTAACGTGAATAAGGTTACGGTATTGAATCTATCATATTGATTGTTGAATTTTTTTTTAGTACGGATGGCGGAAAATAAGAGAACGGGTTGTTATAATTTTAAAGAATGTATTTTAAAATTTTCAATCAATTTCAAAATGGAATTATGTAATGTAATTTATGGAGATTTTTTAAGTTATTTGGTGTGAAATACCATTTCTTCCAAATGTCCTCCATTTTTGTCTCGCAACTTCAAAGTCTTGCTCTCTCTAGATTCTAGAGCGTTAAAACATCTAGAGTTAGTTAGAATGTTTTATGTTATCCTTTAAATGATGGATGGTCATTAACATAAACCCTCTCATTTAGATGTTCCTAAAGGTATAAATTCAGTTAATTGCCGAATTTCTGGATCACAATCGTTCGCCAAAAATCTCCCTTAAAAATTGAGTGGTCAGTCTTGTGCAGTGGATCCACTTTGCTAAAATCAATTCGTCGCATTGTTAGCAAGAGTGGGTATCAAAAAACAAAATAGACCTACTGCTTAAGACTGACCATGAAACTTTTAATAAAGATTTTTGGCGAACGATTGATTTCCAGAAATTCGACAATTAACTGGCATCCTCGTTCGTCAGAGTTAACGGGCCTTTAGGACCTTTATTTTTTGACAATTGTTTCGTCAACACAGTGACTTCTTCAGAAGAAGTCACTATGTTGACGAAACAATTGTCAAAAAATAAAGTAATAGTGTAAATTTAAAAAACTTAGTGTTTTATTATTATTCAAAATGTCAAATACTAGTTATTATTCCGAAAATTAAAATTATCCTTTGAATTCCCTAAATTTAATATGACGTAAAAAATGGTTAAACCCGTAGGTAGGTGTTTGTCAACACTCTTGCATATTGTGTTTATTTGCAAATGATTCTGAAATAATATGTATAGGTTCTTGCTAAATTAGTATTTGTCAAAATACTGGGAATAGTTTACTAAGTGGAAAAAATTAACATTACTATATTATTGACTACGAATTAATGAAACTCGTGTTCGATAACAATCACCGACTGTTCGTCTTTTTATTGTCACCTTTGAACTGTAGAAGTTCATTCATAAAAATTAATTTAGTGATTCGATTAGCAATTCCTTTTCCATCCAAAACGCCAACGCCAACCCCAATAAAGCAAATTCACTGTTCACATACCGATAGTTTTTTTTTTTTTATTTTATTTCGAAAAAAAACGAAAAGAAAATAATATATTGTGCTTCAATCATGCGATATCGATAGTTATTACCCGTTTATGATAACTCTAACGTAAATAATAAAAACTAACTCTAAAAACGAATATCTATAGTAAAAATAATTTGCACTATGATCTATTATTAATTTATTACATAGAAAAATAACAATTACGGTGTCAAGTTGCCATTTCAAATTCAATGATTACAAAAACTAATGCATGCATTTTACAAGTAAGATAATTATTTAATTAATTATCACAGTCAATTGAAAGTTAAATAAACAAAATCCCCCCATATCATAGTTTAATACAAATTGAAGCCCCGAAAAAATGACCCCCACTCCAATTATTTAATTTCTGAACGACAATTGTAAAGAAAACTAACCCATATATTTTATCATAGGCACAATATATTCAGCTAGTATTTTTGATCTTACACTTTTATTAGTGTATTTGCCATATGGCACATACACTATTGGCGTCGGTCGGATGGCGGGACCTAGGGGTTGGACCAAAATTTCTCGACGTTTCATAGCCTCCTGAACAATTTGGCACCATTTTTGGAAATGTCTGTTTATATATTTTATATATATATATATATATATATATGTGTGCGGGCAATAACTTTCGAAAGAGTTAATTGATTTTGACGAAATTTGGTAGGCAGGTTGGAATCCATCACCGCACGAAGCCTATTTAAAATGGGCCCAATCGGACCTTTTTAAGGGTGGTTTTTAGGGGATAAAAAATGTTTTTGGGCCCAAAAATACCGAAAAAATTTTCCGAATTATTTCAAAATTGAAATTTAACACTTTAGTTACGATTAAAATGTGCTATTAAAATTTTAATAAAATCTGCCCGGCAGGACCGGACTTACAAATTTTATGAAAACACTAGTTTGCGGATAGTGATTTACTTACTGAAGGATGCATTTAACTTGGTACAGACTCACTACAGAGGTTGCATTGATAATAATATTGAAATTAAGAAAAAAAAATATTATTTTAAGGAGTGTATTAAGGGGTTGAATTTTTTATTTTGTCCAAAAACAAACTAAGTTCACGTATTAAAGCCACAAGGCCTGTACTAGCAAATACACTATATTGTCGGCAGAGTTTTGGCACTGCGACCCGAGTTTTTTTTTATTATCTTTACTAAAAGTAAGTAAAATAACCGGTTACAAATGTTTACCCGACTACGAAAAAAGGAGGGTTATGATTTTAACAGTCTATGTATGTAAGTATACAGTGTGTCCACAGACTCATCCTCAACATGGGGATCTCCGTTGTTATGGGAGATAGAGATTTGGTTAAATGAGACAAAATGTGTAGAATCTCCAATACTACTACCCTGCGTAGTCAAACTTTCCATATTCTGCTTGGTTCGCGACCGACAGTTGAAAAACGAGATTTACCCATTTTCGTTTTTTGTTTATAACGCGCTTATTAAGTAAGTTAGAAAAAAAATATGTTCACTTTCTTAAGGCCCTTTTTTATGAAGATTTCAAATCTCTTTTCATATTTTTATTTACTTTTATAGTTTTAGAGATACTTGTATTAACTTTGTTTTTTTAAATACACGTCAAAGATGGCCACGACATCATTCGAAAGAGATTTTTTTTCTCTTTAATTTGATATGATATTAAAAGTAACATCAGCAGACATGTTTCTTGTATTTTAATTTAAATTTTAATATTTTTGTATTTTTATGGTATTTTATCAAAATGTTTTAATGATGTACGTGCTTATTATTGTATATTTATATGTTTTTTAGGACAAGATGAAAACGGCTTCGGCCATTCTTGCACCTATAATAAAGATCATTATTATTATTATTATTATTATTATTATATGAGGGTTGATGGATTTATTTTCAAAAATAACAGAGTTATACGTAAAACACTGATTTTTAATAGTAGGCTATGCTAAATTAATTGATAAAACAACAGAAGGCTTAGCAAACAGTTGAAATTCGCGTTGGCTTAGTAAACGGCTGTTTTGTTTTAGCTGTCAAAGTGTAGTTTGTTGCTAATTTGTCAGTTTACTAAGTGATTTATTAAATTTACTTTTGTTATCATGGAACCATTTTGTAACAATGAAAAATTTGATATGTTATCTTGTTACATTCTACCAGTTAGATTCGACCAGAGCTGCAGAAATGTACTTCGATCAGTATCCAGAACGAAGACAACCTCATTCGTCTATTTACAGAAACTTACGAGTAAATTTAATAAACTATGGATCGTTTAAAAAGCCGTTTACTAAGTCAACGCGAATAACTGAAGAAGACAAAACTACTGTTTTACGATCAATTGTTGAAAATCCCTTATTTTCCATTGTTACAAAATGGTTCCATGATAACAAAAGTAAATTTAATAAATCACTTAGTAAACTGACTAATTAGCAACAAACTACACTTTGACAGCTAAAACAAAACAGCCGTTTACTAAGCCAACGCGAATTTCAACTGTTTGCTAAGCCTTCTGTTGTTTTATCAATTAATTTAGCATAGCCTACTATTAAAAATCAGTGTTTTACGTATAACTCTGTTATTTTTGAAAATAAATCCATCAACCCTCATATCAAATTAAAGAGAAAAAAAATCTCTTTCGAATGGTGTCATGGTCATCTTTGACGTGTATTTAAAAAAACAAAGTTAATACAAGTATCTATAAAACTATAAAAGTAAATAAAATTATGAAAAGAGATTTGAAATCTTCATAAAAAAGGGCCTTAAGAAAGTGAAAATATTTTTTTTCTAACTTACTTAATAAGCGAGTTATAAACAAAAAACGAAAATGGGTAAATCTCGTTTTTCAACTGTCGGTCGCAAACCAAGCAAAATATGGAAAGTTTGACTACGCAGGGTAGTAGTATTAGAGATTCTGCACATTTTGTCTAATTTAACCAAATCTCTAATAACAACGGAGATCCCCATGTTGAGGATGAGTCTGTGGACACACTGTATAATGTATATGTATGTATGTTAGTTTGTAACCTCGTAGGGCCAAATCTACAGAACCGATTTTCATTATCGAGGTGTCATTCGATTTGTCTTATTCTTAATTGTGTTATAGGCTATAAAATATTTTTGTGGATTCAAAATAGCGGCCGTAAGATGGAAAAAATGTTGGTCAAAAAATTTTTTTTCGGCCATCGATCAAGTAAGGCATCAAATGAAAGAAAATTGTGTAAAGATTCCAAAAACATATACTTTTTATGATTTATAATAAATAGGTTACATAAAAAACTAAAAAAGGCTGAAATAACATAAAAGTTAAAAAAATTAAAACCCGACTACGTAAAAGATGTAAACAAGCTTCCAGTATTAAAATTAGTTAGTTAGCTATTGTACATTTTAGCCGTTCGATAACTATGGTTATTAGCGTCTAATTCAATATGAAAAGTAGTCAGGCAAAAAGATATTTGGTTAGAGTCCATTGCTAGCATACTTAAGTTTCATTTCCAACAATTCTTAAAAACTGTTTTCAAGGATCAAATTGCTCTATTTAAATATAGCAACTTCGAATTCAGCATACTTAAACTTCAGGTAATATCTTTTTGCCCGACTACTTTTCATATTGGATTAGATGCTGATGACCATAGTTATCTTAATTTATTTATTTATTTATTGTAGATTATAGACGCGTCGACATCTAAGGTCATTAGCGTCTTTCAACTACACTAAATAACAACTAACTTAAAACTAAATAACATCACAAAACATCCATGAGCGCAGGTGGGATTCGAACCCACGGCAGTCCAGTCTAGAGGTTGCGGCGCCAAGCACGCTACCATCTAGGCTATACTGCCCTCACCATAGTTATTGAACATCTATTATGTACAATAACTAACTTTAATATTGGAAGCTTGTTTACATCTTTTATGTAGTCGAGTTTTAGTTTTTTTTAACTTTTATTTTATAAGTGTTATGATTGTGGTCGAATAAACAAGTTTGGACGTAAAAATGAATATGTTTATTGAAAGGAATAATGAGCTGGAGTCACAGGATAGTATAAAAATTCATGAATATTAATCACTGTGCCTTCTAGAGGAGGTAAATTGAATTAACCCACATAATCCTTTCATAACTTCAGCGATTTCTTCTTTTTTTGGCAACAGATATTTATTATTTTTCATAATTTTATATTCCAATTCGTTTTTCTAGTTTCTTGACATTTATCTCATTTATCTCGTGTCGACGAGAATTGCCTTTTTCGTTCTCGTCTTGCAACTATTATATATATATAAAAGATTTATTGTCATCAAATAAAAAACATAATACAATACATAATATTTTTGACATGGCGGTTCCAGTTTTAACTTTAACCCGCGCTCTTCTCTTTTTTTTTTGACAATAACGGGTGTTATGCATAGCGACTTTATTATTTAATTAGGAAAAAAAGCACTTTAAAAACCTATTCATTAAAACAAGAGATAGCAGGTGGCTAAACTGGATGTTTTACTATAATATGTGTTTGATCATTTTATGTTTATGTTTATTATTGTTTTGATAATTACCTATTGATGATATCAAAATATTATCAGCCAGTTCAATTTTCGAGAAAAATTTCTTAGTTAAGTACTTTATAAATGATTCGATATATTCTATATTTAATTCTTGATGTAATTTGGGAATGGGTGTCCATCTAGGATAGTCACCTGCTATTCTCAAGCACTTGTTCTGTATAATTTGCAAACTTTTTATATTAGATTTACTGGTGTAACTCCAGACAAGTGCTGCGTAAGTTAATAAAGATCTAATTACTAATTTATATATGAGCATTTTATTGTTTATACCTACTTAGTTTAGATCTATTGTTAATAAGTGAGAAAAGGTTTGACATGGTACCTAGGGCTTTATTTACTGTATTTCTGGTATGGTAAGTGAAGGTCAGTCCACTGTCCAAATGCAATCCCAAGTATCTTACTTGTCGAGACCATTCGATATCAGTATTATTTATTTTTATTTTATTATTTATATTTGGTCTTCTTTTAGTGAAGATAATTGCATTTGTTTTGGCAATGTTAGGTTTAATCTTCCATTTGTGGAAATATTTAAATATTTTTGTTGTGGCCTTTTCTAGTTTATTTGTTACGGTATCTATGCGATAATAACACGTATAGATTGCCGTGTCGTCAGCAAATAAAGATAGGTTAGTATCTGTCAGTTTTGGCATATCGTTTATATATATATTAGAAAAGAATTGGACCGAGAATGGATCCTTGTGGGACACCGGCAGAAGCAATTCTGGACGTGTATACTTTATCATTAATCGTAATTTGAAAGGTTCTATTACGCAGATATGATTTTGTTAGACATATGAGATATTTAGGAATGTTAAAATGTATCATCTTGTATATTAGCGCGTTATGCCACACCGTATCAAATGCTTTTTCAATGTCTAACAAAACCATACCTGTATGTTTTTTTGCGTTAAAGTTTCTAATTATATGATCAACTACTCTAGCCAGCTGACTTGTGCAAGAATGATTTTGTCGGAATCCAAACTGCTCGTTGATTAATATATTGTTATCTTTTAAAAATGTAACTAATCTAATTGCGATAACTTTTTCTGCTATTTTGCTAAGCGCGCTAAGTAAACTTATACGTCGGTAATTTTCAAGGGACTCCGGATTTTTTCCTTGTTTGGAAACAGCAATTATTTTTGCTCATTTCCAGGACTCTGGGAGTTGCAACTATTGTTTCGTTACTTTCCTAATGGTGCTTTTCTCGTCTCCATAGTTCAGTAGTATACCACTAATGATAATTATCTCGATTTCGTCTCAAGGGGTTGGCCAGTCGGGCTGTAACCAGAGACCCCGATACGAGAGAGAGTCCGCGCCCGGCTGCAATTTTTTTAATTAGGTACTGAAGTACTCGACATTTATTACCGTGGGGGCCTAAGTTGTGGGCAGGGAAACCATCTGAGAATGTGGAAGCCGTGAACTCTAGGTTCTTAGCTACTAAGTGATCGATGTTTAACTTTACATTATGATTGTATTCATATATTTAATGAGATATTATACCAACAATACATAAGTGAATTGTACAAAACAACCGATGTCGGTGGGATATCCCATGCCTTGAAACATCCAGTTATCTACTTCAATATTAATTATGTATTTAAAACTACACATCAACACATGGACGTCAGTGCATTTGCTTGTTTGCTTGGTGTAACATAAATAAGTCTTACTAACAGTTTTTAGTTAAATAATAGATGAGGAAGCTTTTTGATTAATTATAAATTTTCAAAATCTTATCATTTATTACCAGTGATACATACCTATAGGTAAGTATTTTCACTATATCCGTAATTGTTTTTGTTTAATTAAACGCAACAAACCATAACAATGCGTTTTATTGTTTATTAAGCGTTAATTCTATTTATACATGAAAACATTATAAATTTTTCAAAAACGAAAATATGCTAATGAAATCTAGATCGAATTTCATTAGACTTATCTTACGGCCGATTCCACTCGGGACTTAGAATACTTATCATATTATAATAATTTATTTTAATAATTTAGCAGACTGACATAAATTAACTAAAAATATAGGTATTGAATAAAGTCACATAAGAAACTAAGCACGTTTTGCTATCCATTTTTTTTTTTAGTAATAAACAATGCATGCCAGTGCACTAATTACGCCAATTGCAACAGTTCTCCTGGTAATTTCTGGATCAGCGGCGCAATGTTTAACAGAAAACGACGCGAGAATATCAAACAACTTTAAAATCAGTAAAAAACTGTACAATGGTCAACAAGAATTTTCCATAGCGCTATTAAAGGAAATCAACAATGTCTACCCTCAAGAAAGCATTTTCTTCTCACCTCATAGTACATACCACGTTTTATTGTTAGCATATTTCATTGCTAAAAGTCAAACGGAAGATTCGCTGAAGTCAACTTTACGGATACCTGAAACTTCGGTAATTAGTCGCAGGCAACTTGCAGGGATTTTTTCTGCTGTAGTACCTAATAGTACAAAATAACACCTCCATTCTGATTTCTAATAAATTAAGCTCAAAAATAAATTGCACACGCCTTTAGCGGAATTGTGTTGTATTATTGATTTGCATGCCAGAGCTGAGTTTTACTCATACAAGTATAGTTATATCTAGATTATTTCACAAGAAATTCATTTAAATTGTAGCTTTTCGAAAAGGGAAGATTCTGTTTTATAAAACGAAACCATTTTAGATTAATTCATGGTTAAAATAAATTCTAAATTTGTAATTGAAAATCGCGAACAGCAGTTGTCGGTTGATCGGAAGCTATACGTAGGTTTGTACGTCCGTGCTCTACAGGTTGCAATTTTTGACGGATCGACTTGGTTTATCTTTTATTCCCTTTGTTTATTATCAGAATAGAACTCTACTGAAACATTGAAATGCGTTTAGTAGTTTAAATTATTGTTAAACAAATGTTGAAAAAAGTTATTTTTAATATGCAGTGGCAAACTTAGCGGGGTGTGCACTTTTGGCTTTTCCCACGATTTTGATATTTAAACTTTGAGGTTATTTTGAATAAAGTAGTTCACTACATGTGCATGCAATGATTTACTTAGTTTCCCATAATTTCGAAGTTTATTAACATACGTTAGGTACTGAAATTTTAACTGTATAATAGAAGTCCTGCAAATCAAAATTTAAATGTAATTCCAGAAATAATGCTACAGGCCAAAAAGTATTAGGCAAATTGCGTAGAAAAGGTGATGTTTACCTCGACTTTCAATTAATAATTAATAAAATGTTAGATCGAAAAGTTATTAAGATGATTTATAGTGCGATTTTTTCTTTACCCATTAAAAAAAGGTCGTGAAGAAATATTGGGAAATGCGGGTGAAACAGCAAATTTATAACTCGCGAAATCACAAGAATCAATGCTATAATAAATGGGAAGATGGCACTTAAATGACTTTTCTTTAAAACGATCATTAATAAAATAACGTAAATTGTAATTATTAAAATTCAACCACCATATTTTTTCTTCAATACAAACAACATTTCATCATAAGTATTAATGAATATTAAATATTAAACATACATACTTGATTGGCAATGACCCAAGGTCATATTAAAATCAGATAGAAAACAACAAGCTACAAAAAATTTTACTGTTTACATGATATTTATATCATCTCACTGAAGTTAACAAAAAAATTAACAAGTAATAATTAATAATTATTACTTGTTAATTTTTTGTTAACTAGAATATACCTATTAATTATTAATATTATATTCTAGTATGATTGAAAGAAAAGATCAGTTGTGTCGTGTTCACACTCGGTAAAAGTGAAACTTCTTATTTAATACAATTTTATTATTTGTAGATGTATACCATGATACCGATGTCGTACCCAAGTTGGGATATAGGATTTTTACATACTATAGGGTTATAATATTTTGTTTTAATATTTGTCCCCCTCCCCTGTTAAACGTTTTTGTTATTTTTTACGGACTGGTTCTAAATATACTTAGTAATGATTTTGTAAATTTATTTTTAAAAAAATCGCTTTAAAAATCAAAAAATTATATTTTTAAAACATAAAATTATAACTATACTTTGTGTACCAGTTTTAAAAGCATCAATTAAGAAGAGTTTTTAGCTCAGCTCGTTAGCTTCCCAGGTTAAAATCTCGAATTATACATATATTTTTTTGTTTCTTTTTTTTATAATAACAATATTTTGGATAACAATTTATAACCTAAAGAATACAAATTATTACAATTAATAATGCATACAGGGTGTTTCAGAACAGAATAAGGTTGCGATACTTGAGAATCTTACGCCTCGGATGATTTTAAGAAAAAAAGTTCATAATAAACTACGGTCCGCAACTGCTTCATTTCTGAGATACAGGTGTTTAAATTTAAAAGAAAAATTTTGGTAGATATTGAAATTTGAAACACATTTTTTTCAACAAAAATATTAGTAAAATTGATTTTTTTAATTTCCACACCAAGAATCTCAAAAATAAAGCGGTTATGGACCATAACTTTTTTTCTTAAAGTCATCTAAGGAATAAGATCCTCAAGTTGTCTGAAACATTCTGTATTATTTGAAAATAAAAACTAGCGAATTCTGTAATATAAAATGTTAATTCAGTTTTTGAAATTATTTTCTAAATTAATTTTTTTTATCTAAAATTTCCAAAATATTTACATTATAAAAACAATAAAAATTAAAAACGTGTCAGCAATCGATTTCGAATCCGGTTCTTGAGGTTAAACGGCCGATGTCATACCCACTGATCAATCGATTTTGTACATAGCAACCATCACGGTACATAGCACATAAAATAATTATAAAATATAATACTATACTGACTAAGTGACTTTCATGGATGAAACGTGCGCGTTGGTCACTTCTTTGCCCACATTTCCTGACAGAAATTCTGCGTTACTGCGAGCTAAAAAGTTTCACTTTAAAAACACAGTTTCCAGGTAGTTGTAAACAAGAACATCTTAGTTACTCAATACACCTTTTGATAACATGATTAGTAAAGTTTCAAATACCTAGTTATAGACTATATTTGCTCCAAATTACTCATAATAAAAACATAGTCTAAGACCTAAGTTGTGAAACTGCACAGTGCACAAAGTCAAGATTTATAGATGTGCAATTTCAGAGTATTCTAAGGGCCACATGTAGGACATAATTTTGTATAAATTACCCTGTATTTACATAACTACACTCTAATTATAATTATATTTTATGAATTGTTGTCGCACCCTCACCTTTTTCTCGAATTAAGAATCTATAATCTATATTTAGAACTGGTAGGTACTTCATGATATCTGTTTGCTATCTATATTTTGTCAGATGTCTCAAAACAGTCATTTCAAAAACGGATTAATTGCATTACATCTAATTAATGACATTAACAACTCCAAATCATTGCGATTTATTCATTTTTGACATAGTTCTCAGACAAATATATAAAATAATCATTAAGAAACCAACATTTTCCGGTTTATATTTTTATCGTTATCGTACGTATTTATTTCATTCTTTCAATTTGATTGTTTTATGGTTTTAGGATAAGCTCGACGTATTCCAAGCATATAGATTAGAAAAACTAACACAGTTTTCGCTGGAAGTGGCAAATGATAGCTATGAATTCAATTTAGCAAACAGGATCTACATAGCACCGGATACTGGTGTACGCGAATGTATGAACGAATATTTTGAACAGGAAATTGGGAAATTAGATTTCAGGGCAGATCCAGATGCTGCTAGAGCTGTTATTAATCACTGGGTAGAAAATGTTACAAAAGATCAAATAAAAGAGTTTTTGCCCGAAGGTTTAATCCACGAAGGCACTAATCTAGTGCTTGTCAACGCAGCATATTTTAAAGGAATTTGGGTAACCGAATTTGTACAGACTAACAAAGAGGATTTTTTCGTCAAACCAAATGAAAAAATTTCTGTTGACATGATGGCACAAGAAAGCATATTCAATCACGGTAAGCAGATTAAAGTTTATTATAGGCTTTTGAGAGAGAAAAAAGAAGGCAGTGTAGCCTAATAGATAGCGTATTTGGTTCCGCAACCTCTAGACTAGACTGTCGTGGGTTCGAATCCCACCTGCGCTCATGGATGTTTTGTGTTGTTATTTAGATTTAAGAAAGTTGTTATTTAGTGTAGTTGACTTGAGATGTCGACGTGTCTATAATCTACAATAAAATAAATAAGACAGAAAAAAACCGGTCAAGCTTCAACGTACTTCATGTGTCGAGGATTCCGTACATCAATCTCTATAGTCCTCTTAAAATTTTCGACCTAATACTTTTAAAAATAAAGGGGGGGGACATACTTTTTTGATATATTTTTATAAACTATAGCCACTCATCAAAAAATTAAAAAAAATATATTATGTTTAGTATCTTCAAAGTGAACCCTTTCCAACAATATACCGCTTGCTAAATAAAAAAATTTTACACGTCATTGGTCACCGAGGATGCAAATATGTTTGTGGTAAAACTACTCCTAATATATTAGTAGGATGCATCACTCTATCAACCTATCTGCACGCCAAATGTCAACTTCCTATGACTATAACCACTTAAAAGTAACAAGCTTGTGATAAACTGATAAACCAAACAGACGGATGAACAAGAGTTCAATTTTTACAATTTTTGTACGGAAACCTAAAAAAATGTTAGCAAGTCTACACCGGTGGTGTTCAACCTAAACTTTACTGAGTGCCAAAATTTACACATGTATCACCTATTAAGCATCACTGGTGTGTATACTAAAAACTTAAAAGCCATTTTTCGTCTGAACTTTCATAATAATAAAAATAAAATTTTAAGACTCCAGGAGACCGAGACTTTCTCCTTCTCATCTCGACAAAAGGAGATGAGAAGACGAAACTTGTCTAACAATATCTAATCGATAATAAGACGAGACCATAGATCACTTAGGTGTTTTTAGGACGAGACCAAGACGAGATGTCCATTAATGAGACGATACTGAGTCTGAAACGATACTGCTTTTTCTTTATCAACTTGTCGTTTAAACAATAGCTAACACATTTTCATTTCTATGTGAGTAATAAATATTCTTTTCACAGCATCATCAGAAGAGCTAGGTGCCGACATTTTAGAATTACCATACAAGGGTAACGATATTAGCATGTTTATATTCCTGCCTCGAGTTCCCAGCGAAACTGCCGTTGAAGATTTATTGACAAAACTAAACGGAACTGTTTTAAGAGAATCAATAAGAAAAGGAAGTCTCTTACCAAAAGAAGTGCAAGTCAAATTACCGAAATTTTCCCATGAACGAAAAATTGAAGATATGGCTCAGGTATGTGTCAGATTTTTACAGTTTTTTTATTGTTTACGTTAATTTCACTACATGCGTCCGCATGTTTTGCTTTGCTATATATAGGTGTGTATATGGGAAACATAGTGATGTCTTACTAATTGTGCCACTTTAGGGCAGGGGTTCCCAAAGTCGGGGTCACGACCGCAAGTGGGGTCGCAGGCTGATTATTTAGGGTCACGGTCTGTTTCCGTGATTATAGAATTTGGGAACCCCTGCTTTAGGGTAATAATTTGATAACTCATCCAGTGCGAAACTGGGTGCGAAACAACGGTGACATGTTGAAATTAATAACAAATTTTTCTTATACAGGTGTCCAAATAGTGCGTTCTCGGCCGATAAATTGACTTCGGGTAAGATAGAAAAAAAGTTTAAATACAAAAGTTGTATGAATTTTAATGGTGTATAACCTAAAAATATTTTTGTCTATAAAGTGTGTTCCAGAAAAGTGGTTTTGTGTACAACTTTGTTATTTTAAGTGGAACATCCTGTATATTATTGAATTGATAAGTTTATCCTTTAGGTACATAGATATCTTTTATTCATGACTTTTTTTTTTGACAACATAATATTATGTAGGTACCTAAAAATGTAATTTTTTAGACAAAACGACAAATATCTGAAAAACTGTTATAGGTTTAGGTGTAGATAATGATGCATAAAAAATATGTAAACTTGTCAATACAATCCAAAAATTCAATAATGTACAGGGTGTTCTAAAAATAACAAATTTGTACACAATATCACTTTTATCTGGAACACTGTATAAAAAAGTATTTTTAGGTTATACTAATTATACACCATTAAAATTATAATACTTTTGTATTTAAACTTTTTTTTATCACTCAAAATCAATATATCAGCCGAGAACGCACTATTTGGAAGTTAAGACAATATTGGGTATTGTGAATGCGTATTGTGGTTAAAATAAGGGTGTTATTATTAATGTATTGATTATTAACCACTATACATCTATAATAATTCTTGTATTATAATTTAATTTCAGATATTAAAACATTTAGGAGTCGGTGATTTATTTGAAGGCTCGAGCGATCTTTCTGGACTAACTGGCCAAAATAATCTAAAGATTGGAGAAGCAATTCATCAAGCTAAAATTCAGTTAGATGAAAAAGGAACAGTGGCCGCAGCCGCCTCCGCTTTGGTAACGGGTCGTTCAGGACGCGGCCATGAAACTACTACATTTATTTGCAATCATCCATTTATATATTTCATTTATAGTAGTTCTAGTGAAAATACACTTTTCGCTGGAATTTTCAGAAAACCTTAAAAATATGTGTGAATCATAATTACTTATGTTTGAAAATAGTGTTGTCGTCGAGGCGAATTTTTTTTGTTTGGTCTCATCTCGAATTCTGAAACTATATCAAAATTAAATTATCGAGATTTCGTCGAGAGGAGAAACGAGCTTTGAGAAATCTTAAGAAAACTAAAATACCAAAATTATTATAGAATCAATATGTTCAATTGGTGTTCCTAAGTTCCTTATCTGTTCTATAAATAATAAAGCTGAAGCGTTTGTTTATTTGTGTGTTTGAACGAGCTAATCTCAGGAACTACCAGTCCGATTTGAAAAAAAATTTGTTTGCTAGATAACCCGTTTATTGAGGAAGGTTATAGGCTATTCGAGTTTTTTAAATTCAACCCCAAAGGGAGTAAAACGGGGATGTAGGAATTTTTGACTACAAACCGCCAAAGCAAGAGGGGGACTTCTCGTGGGGGAATTATTCGAGCATTTTTTTTAATTCAACTCCAACAGGGGTGTAGAATTTTTTGACTAATCAACGCCCCAGGCCAAACCGCTGAAAGTATTATATACGAATACGCTTCATAGGGGGAAAATTTCACGCGGGGGGGACAATAAATCATAAATTCCTAGCACCCGGACGAAGCCAAACAGGACCGCTATTAATTTATAAAATAATAAAACGAGAGCTAGTGAACGTATCAACGTTATTTTCAATTATTATTAAAAATGATAATAAAACGAAAATATGAAACCATCTCTTATTATAACTCCGGTAAATTGAATGCACTGGATCCGCGGTATTAGCTAAGTGAAATTCTCGAACTCTGATGAATTGTTTGCGACGCTACGTTTTAACTGCACTTTTAACCACCGCAGAAACATAATTTTCGCTACACTATTAAAGATAACATACTGAATTATTGAGACGAGATTTTTCGAGAATCTACGTTGTCGGGACGAGAAAAGTACCCTGAGAGAGCAACAAAGCGAGAATTGCAAAATTTTTCGTCTCGACATATGAGACGGGAACGAAAATGGTCATTTCTCGTCAAGACAAGTTTGGTACGACAACACTAGTTTATTATAAATATATGATGAAAATAAAATTCTTGTTAATTATGGTTTTTTTATATTTCCGAATCTCTTTTATTTTCCCTAAAAAAACTGAAAGAACAAAGCGTGGCTTCAAAAAATATAGTAGTTAACCAATCAAATACGTCGAATTATTAACAGGTGATAACAGACTAGAGGTTGCGTAACAATGACCTCGGCACAACTTTGGAGTTCAATCCTATATTTTGAGTAGATGGTACACAGAACTAACTATAGCTTCGTTATAATTAATGTAGTTTAACGTAAGAATTTATGTTCTTGTAGGTCAATGTTTTGTGTTGTTTTTATTATTTTTTTTTAAATTCACCATGTGACCATTAACATTATCGGTCAAATATAAAATATTATAATTATTTTGTAAAGAAATAAATAACTAAAAACAGTTAAAACAATTTATAACAATAAAATAGACGCTTTTTTTTGATGTTTGGATGCCTCTGTGATCACGCTAATCTCCACAATGGCTAAACCAATTTGGATGTGGTTTTCAGTGATGATTGAGATAAGCTTGGGCTAGCATTAAGTGTTTGTTTCATTCAAATCGGTTAACAAATTAAAAAAGATATGTCAATTTTAAAGTGCGTCTCGCGCGCGTTGCGACACAGTTAATGCAAAATAATGTCAAAACGTAGGGTTAAGCATATAAATGGGTTGGGTTGACTGTTTATTTTTGTGACACCGTTAATGCTAACTAATTCCAAGTGATTTTAAGGGGATAATAAATCATACTTCGCTTCGCAGGAGTAGAATTTCTCACGAGGGGGTAATAAATTAACAATATACTATTATACGTGAGCGGAGCTACGGGTAGCCGCTATATAGAATAAAAATCTATTATTTTAATATTATTCAAAAATGAGAAGTTTCACTTCGTTCGTGTGTCCCGCGACACATGCCTTTTTTATGTTATTTTATTATGTCTGAGATCTTTTAATGCAATACACTTGCAAACAATACAGATATTACTGACCTAGTTTCTTGAACAGTTATCTTCGTAGAAAGTGATCAGGTCATTCAAGGTAAGTATACCTGGACAATAGGACAATGGCAAATTCAAAATTTTGTCGAACACGTCATGTGCTTAATTGTTCTGTCAGTAACATGCTACCGAACTTAGGGTTGCCACACAAATGTTTTCAAGACTAGAATGTATAGGTCAAAAAACCCCGGACATTATACGCTTGCAGCCCCGGACAACAAATTTCCTTTTTTTAGTCGACTAGTGCCGGGTTTATTGTACGTTAATTAACACTCTGTTTTGTTAATTCGTTGTTATTTCAATGGTTACTTCATATGTTTTATGTGTTATTCGGTGTAAAAATTTAACAGAGATTAACAAATCATCGTGTTAAATATACGATAAACCCGACACAAATCTAGTTTTCCCAGACTCCTAGGAAAATGCGTGAAGAGACTAGATTAAACAATAGAATAATAGATGTGAATTCCGGAATTTCTTTATATCCTTAAGTCTCGAACATACATCGGACACATTCGAAAAATCCCCCCAGATGCCCTAAAAAGAGAACGGTGTCCGGGGAAAAAAGGACGGATGGCAATTCAATACGCGATGAACAAGGGAATTTCCCGTGATAACAAAATTATATAAGTACAATAAAAATAATTAACTCACCGGTACTTTTAATGACCAGTGATAATTCTTTTAACTTTCATTTAGTCATTTACAGTTCATGCGTTCAAAATGACCTCACTTACGAACGTTTTTTAATTAATCTATAGTAAAACAGTTAGTGAATCATACACTAAAATGCGACATTTCATATCAAAGAAAAATTTAACCCACTACCTACTTCTAGTCTAAAAGGCAGCAACAGATTTTCTTAAGTATATAAGGCAAAATAATCTCACCAATCCCTGTACATTGTATAAGTGCTCCCCATTTGAGAATCTGTAAGTCTGCAAGACTTTCTTGCATTTTAGGTGGCAGGTAGAAATTAGACAAATTTTTCATGTAATAATATAACACTATTTTTTAATTATTAAATTGTATTGTTGAGTCAATGTTGTAATTTTTAAATAATGTCGTCTTCACGGTACCTACCATCTAAATTTCGTTTGTTATATTTTTTATTATTAGAAATAGTGGATTTTCAATAAATTTTTTCGAAGCGTTCGCATCAACATTTTGACATTTTGGTCGGAAAATTTAGAATTACAATATACAGAGTGAGTCAGACCACCCGTATCAGTCGTTTTTTTTTCGAAAACGGTTAGTCGTTGAGAGTTGTGTCAAAAGTTTGTATTATAAAATCCCAAATGAAGAATCGAATGGTGATAATTTTTTTCCGGAAAGGTTGGCTTCCCTATTAGTTTGCTCCAGAATGTCCAGAACTCCGGAATTATAAATGTAACGATAGTTCGAAAGTGGTATTGTTGACAAGATCTTTAAAAAATAAGCAAGTTTTGTAGGGATTTTTTTTATGAATGCCACCCCTATTAATTAATATTTGTTTGAAATTACTGAATTAAAATGTCATATAATAACGAACTTAATTTTTAAAATCAGCATTTAAAATCTAGTTACCTATCTATCGATCATTAAGCACTGAAGAAGTACTTAGATACACTTACAGTATAACCAGAAGAGCTCAGTAGTATGTATTAAAAACTCGGGTCGCAGTGCCAAAACCCTGCCGACAATATAGTGTATTTGCTAATACAGGCCTTGTGGCTTTATTATGTGAACTTAAGTTTGTTTTTGAACAAAATAAAAAATTTAACCCCTTAATACATCCCTTAAAATAATATTTTTTTTCTTAATTTCAATATTTTTATTAATGCAACCTCGGTACCAAATTAAATACTCCCTTCAGTAAGTAAAGCACTTTCCGCAAACTAGTGTTTTCATAAAATTTGTAAGTCCGGTCCTGTCGGGCCGATTTTATTAAAATTTTATCAGCACATTTTAATCGTTACTAAAGGGTTAAATTTCAATTTTGAAACAATTCTGAAAATTTTTTCGGCATTTTTGGGCCCAAAAACATTTTTCAACCCCTAAAAACCACCCTTAAAATGGTCCGATTGGACCCATTTTAAATAGGCTTCGTGCGGTGATGGATTCCAACGTGCCTACCAAATTTCGTCAAAATCAATTAACTCTTTCGAAAGTTATAGCCCGTACACAAATATATATATATATATATATATATAAATATATATATACATATATAAATAGACATTTCCAAAAATGGTGCCAAAGTGTTCAGGAGGTTATGAAACGTCGAGAAATTTTGGTCCGACCCCTAGGTCCCGTCATCCGACCGACGCCAATAGTGTATGTGCCATATGGCAAATACACTAAAAAGTAAATGGAAGACTGTTTGAACACTTGTAACAATGTCAAAGGTTGATAGATTTTGAATGCCGACTTCGATCGTTATTATAAAATTTTAATTTAATAATTTCAAACGATTGTTACTTAACAGGGGTGGCAGTAATTAAATAATTTTTCCTACAAAACTTGCCTATTTTTTAAAGAGCTTTTCAACAGCACCACTTTCAACCTATCGTGCTATCTAAAATTCCGGAGTTTTGAACATATAATAATTTATATTTATACTTATAGAAAATTACAGGGGTGGCAGTAATAAAAAAAAATTTCCTACAAAACTTGCTTATTTTTTAAAGATCTTTTTAACAATACCACTTTCGACCTATCGTTACATTTATAATTCCGGAGTTCTGGACATTTTGGAGCAAACTAATAGGGAAGCCGACCTTCCCGGAAAAAAAAATTATCACCATTCGATTCTTTATTAGGGCTTTTATCATACAAATTTTTAACACAATTCTCTACAACTAACCGTTTACGAAAAAAACGACTGATATACGGGTAGTCGAACTCACCCTGTATAATATATGTCACCCTTTATGTAAAAAAATATGCCAGACCTTACGTAAATACATGAAAAAAAATTTTTAATTATAAATAAGTCTAACGACATGATAAGAATGACCAATCGAGCAGGCAATGTTAATTAATGTAAGTATTCTAAATTATTGCTCATTAATATAGAATAAAAAAAGTGTAACATCATTAGATAAATGGAAAATTTACCTGACTAATTTCTACCTGTCACCTAAAACGCAAGGGAGAAAGGCTGCCAGACTTACAGATTGTCAAATGGGGAACAGACATTTTTAATATTATTTTGCCGTACGTAGACACTTGAGAAAAAACGTCGCTAGCTCTCCGTCTATTCTTTCCGACAGTGTCATAGGGTACCTACCTATGGCGTATTATCCCACGAATGTTTAATTTTAATTAAATTGCACACTATTTTAAAAAGTACCTAATGTTAAAATACATACTAATTTATTATACTATTTAATTTTAATTATAATATTTGTTCCTATAATCCTACATATGTTAAAATACGTTTTACACATATTTTTTCGTGAGTCCTCCATGCTATCCTTTTCCTTAACATTATATCACTCTGAAGGATCACACCCCCCCTCAGGTTGTGAACCACTGATTGAAAATAAGATTATAAAATTAGGTCCTATCCTTACGTAGCTACGCGACATGCAAGCGACACAATAAAAAATTGCATCAATAAGACTTTATTCATACGACGCGAAGATCTCTTTTATATATTTTATATATTTCTATTTGAGAAATCGGCGATAAAGAAAAAAACTCGGGTCGCTGTGCCAAACCCTGCCGACAATATAGTGTATTTGCTAGTACAGGCATTGTGACTTTATTATGTAAACTCAAGTTTGTTTTTGTACAAAATCAAAAATGTAACCCCTTAATACATCCCTTAAAATAATATTTTTTTTCTTAATTTCAATAATATTATCAATGCAACCTTTGTACCAAATTAAATACACCCTTCAGTAAGTAAATCACTATCCGCAAACCAGTGTTTTCATAAAATTTTTGTAAGTCCGGTCCTGTCGGGCCGATTTTATTAAAATTTTAACAGCGCATTTTAATCTTTACTAAAGGGTTAAATTTCAATTTTGAAACGATTCTGAGAATTTTTTCGGTATTTTTGGGCCCAAAAACTTTTTTCAACCCCTAAATACTACCCTTAAAATGATCCGATCAGGTCCATTTTAAATAGGCTTCGTGCGGTAATGGGTTCCAATGTGTGTACCAAATTTCGTTTAAATCGATTAAGTCTGTCGAGAGTTATCGTGTACACATATATATATAAACATTTTCAAAAATGGTGGCAAACTGTTCAGGAGGGTATGAAACGTCGAGAAATTTTGGTCCGACCCCTAGGTCCCACCATCCGACCGACGCCAATAGTGTATGTGCCATATGGCAAATACACTAAAAATATTGGGTGCAATCATACTTATTTTAGGTAAATTAAAAAACAGAAAACGAAGACTATTTATGGCAGTGAAAGAATTAAGGCAAAGTGATAGAAAGTTCCAGTGCTTTTACACGATGAACAAAGAAAGCTTTATTTCATGTTCATCAGCCATTTTCACACATGTTTAAAAAAAGAGAACGCGACAATTAATGCTGATCGGCGACTGAACAGGTTGACTCGCAACATAATATGTCCCACGTATCGTACCCCGTTTATGTCGTACCTCGTCGTGTGAATGGTCACTGGTCAGCACTAAATACACGGTCGCAATCGAGGCGACATCGCTTACATGTTATATTTTGATGTCGTGCAGAGATCATATAGTTTTTTCTCATTTCATTAAGAACATTAAAAACACCCTATCTATAGAAATTTTTCGCCAAGAAGTTATATTATTGATTTTACAATCGCCTATCAAGTATACCAGGATCTATTTGAATAGATGCGAATCGTGACCGAAAACAATAATGTAATAAATAACAATTTTGAGGAATTAATAAATGACGTTACTTAAGAAATGTGACAAACGGGAAATTTAAAGTAGATTTCTATCTGGGGTTTACCGCTCTTTTGTTACTTAGGCATTATGCAATTAAACCAATGTCCATATACGATATAATATCATTTCAAAGACGATATGCGAATATAATGAAAAATTCAAGGCAATACAATTTTTGTATCTGAATCACTAGTAGGCCATGAACTATGAGCTCCGGTTGCAAATACCTTGCCGCACTTACTTTTTTTGAATTTGTCAACTCTATCAAAATAAAGTAAATCAATTTAAACCACTTAATTAACTTAATATTTTCTTCTTTTTTCGTTTCAAACACTGTTGAACCGATTTTCATTTTTCACACTTAGAACTGTATTGGTAGTAAATTAATGGGGGGGGGGATTCTTCCAGAGTAAAGAATGGATATTTCAGCTTAAAGTGAATTTACACTTTGCACTCTGGATACAGTAATAGAAGTATATCTAGAACGAGTATCTATTTTAACCCGACTACGAAAAAAAGAAAGTTTTTGAAGAATCAAATGGATGATTCAGCAGTAACAACTAAAGCTAATATTTATTACACCTGTGCACATGGACGTACGCAAGGGAGGGGGAGGGCTGTCCACTCCAGGATCTGGAATGATGGAATAAAGTGTGAAAATTCATGAACCTGACTTCATATTAATCCCTTTTATTTCCCGTTGTCGAACTTTGAACTTTATGCAGTATGGTAACCAAATGTACATTTTTACGATCATATTTCTTTTCCCACCCCACTGAACAAAATTCTTTGATGCCTTTGCCTGTACAACCTGCAGTGATAAGTACCTACACGGTTTTGAGCTCGTAAATTTTTTACAATTTAACTAAAGTTTGTGAATTTGTGACGGAATATGGCTTTTTAGTAGAAAAGCGATCATATACAACAATTTTTGGAAATATATATAAATTATGATGCCATTGGATCAATAAGTTTGAGAACTATCAGAAAACTAACATCCACGATATTTTCCGACATTCTTTAATCTTGTGCAAGAGTTAGACTCACAGATCAGAATATTGTTCTGTGACTATAGACTTAGGTATTAACTCGATGCCGACTCACTATTTCGACCGACAACATTTGGAGACGAATTCAACCACTTGAATGGTGTTAATTGCTCTGCCTTGCATCTTTCACGTCACTGAGGATAATTAATCCACGATGTACATCCAAAGTGCAAAGTGTAAATTCGCCTTAAGTAATAATATATTATTCAACAATAAAGTAATAAATTCTTTAAAAATGGCATAATTTGCTAAATAGATACTTAATTGCTTTCTGAAAAGTGAGTAAGTATAGAAACATAATATGAGTTTCAAATTTCTAACAAACCCATAGTATGAATAAATTTATGGGGAAACCTGATTAAAAGATATCAATTATCAGTAATAAAAACAAGCAATCGCGAGAACCATATACATATTACCCTATACTGCTGATAGATCAAAAATCGTGAAGCCAACATACGTGCGGGGATATATTTTTTTTATGGGGGCTCAACTGGCAGGTTCCTAATTGGCTACTTCCATAGACAAAGACAGCATTTTTAAAAGAGAGCAGGTATACTATTGACCACTGGGGCACTGAGGTTTTACGTCAATGGCATCCATGACATATTTCTTTGTCTTTATATATTACGTTTCAAGTGTTGTTCATACTTCAGTTCATGGAATACTTCAGTTGATACTTGATAGTGATATTATTATGCCCAAAAAGATCCGAAACCTGTGTTTACTTCTTATATCACTATGAATTTCAAGGACTTCTCCTATGCAAATTTTCTTTTGCCGCTGCAGGAGTAATAAACAATTTGAATTTGAATTTGAATTTCAAGGAATATGAGTAAAAGAACTGTTTTTAACAAAATTAAACTAGGTTACGTTATAATGACAACAGCTGTGAAGCGTTTTGTTTACATTTTGTTCGAAATTAAAGATATCTTTATTTCAACATTTTGTTCAGATGGAACGTCCGTACATCGACCAATGATCATCGGAATAAACGCGGAATTACTTCGTCAAAAGAGATACAGATATATTTTTGCTCTCTTTGTGGACTTCACTCACCGCACATTGAGTAAATGGACAATGCGTGGTATATAATTTTAAAGTATATGGTGAGAACAATCAATCAGATCCAATTTTCATATCCGGCTAAATTTTAAATAAAATAAATAAAAAAATCTTTTTAAGTAAAGCACTTTTATTTTCATTAGTCTTGCATAAATGTACAAAAAAGAAAAAAAAATATTTAATTTAAATTCCTATATAAGGGTAATCAACCTATTCATACTCCATGAACTATCTATAATATACTAACTGCGAAAAAAGAACTTGCAAACTCGGAAAATCTAGAAGCGTTTACCCTACAGCAGTGACGTAACTAGAGGGGGGCTGACGGGGCTTGTGTCCTGGGCGCAGGTTTTTAGGGGCGCCAAAATGGCAATTGTTGTACACTATGTAAATGTAACTATTAATTTATGTATTTGTATTGATTGCGTGATTTCAGTATCTATTAAATTAACTTTGTACCTTCTAATCGAGCATTTACTTACCACTTACCCAAGTTAATTATGAAAAGTATAGTAGATAAATGATTGGTAACAATCTCAGGAGTGTTGTTTAGGAGGGTTTTCGTTTCATTGGTCATGGTTGGCCATTCTTCGTTTAAGTTTAAGGGGGGTGGGGCGCCAAAGTGAGGTATTGCCCCGGGTGATATTTAGCCTAGTTACGTCCCTGCCCTACAGAAGCAATTTTTCCGATATTGTAGTTTAAGATAAATTAAGAGCTCAGAAAAATTGCTTATGTAGGGTAACCATGCTTCCAAATTTACCGAGTTTACGAGTTTTAAATCGATAGATAGATTGTGGATAATAGACGCTCGACAACTGAGGTCATTAGCGTATATTTTATGCGTTATTTTTAACCGATTTCAAAAAAAGAGGAGTTTCTTAATTTGATGAGTTTTTTAAGTATTAAAAAAACCAAAAATATAAGTGTTATTCTTCGTAGCATTTGTCTAGTAAATGTATAATTTATTAATATACAGGGTGGTGAACGTAACTGCTGCACATAGGGATTTAACCCGTAAAATCAAACTGCTTCCCTAACTATTTTAGGAAAAATATCTTCAAATAATAGTTTTAGAACATAAAATTCTGCATTTAAATCATTAAACAAAATTAATTTTGCATGGTTTGTAACGACATAAATTTGATATGAAAATGTCAAAATTACCTCAAAAATAGATAGTGATAGCCATGGAACTTGAACAAAATGATTAGAAATTATTCTGGCAGCTAAAACGTCATCATTTTGTTCAAGTTGATCCATGGCTATCGCTATCTGTTTTTGAGGTAATTTTGACATTTTCATATCAAATTTCTGCCGTTACAAACCATGCAAAATTAATTTTGTTTAATGATTTAGATGCAGAATTTTATGTTCTAAAACTTTTATTTGAAGATATTTTTTCTAAAATAATTAGGGAAGCAGGAAATCGCGAAAGTTTGATTTTACGGATTAAATCCCTATGTGCAGCAGTTACCGTTCACCACCCTGTAGATACTTCAGTGTACATAATATTTCATTTGATGCATGCACAATGTCAAGTTCAAAGTATAATGAGTTAATAACGATTTAAACTTTGACAATTTACGGAATTTCCTATATGGGTAAATAAAAAATTCCTCAAAGACGACCAACTGACTTTTCATATGCAATGAAAGGATTAGTTATCACTTATAATAATTATTGATTTTCCACTGAATAATATAAGACTAGCGTCATAATAACAATCGATTTGATTTATATTACTAGTTCCGTGAGCATTAGACATCGCTCGCGGCTCGACCCTTCATGTTTTTAATTAGTTAAGAAATTTTAAAGTAGTTTTCGTAGATCTACTCACCAACATGCCACACGAACTGTCATTCCACTTTGGCTATCGACTACTTCACTCGTTTGGTAAAATCTGGATGCACAGTAGTGCACCCGCCAAAGCGAGCAGTAGCCTGCCTTTTCTCGAAGCGATTCGGCGCATTTTTGAACCCTCGTAAATTCGGTCTGGGTAACCCTTCAGGTTTCAAATTTTTAGGATAGAGTAGGGTCACCAAGCTTATGTGATGTGCCAAATTCATTTTTATAGCCATGTTACTTTAGATTTTATTAATACGCAAAGTCCATTGATTTCGTCACTCATGACTCACTCACTGATGATCATCAAAAACCTAGTATTTCCCATAGTCTTAGAAAGCTGAAATTTGGTATGCAGACTGGATTTTGCGTACAGGGAACGAGAAAATTAAAACAACTGTTATTTCCCCCCTCCAACCCCTCAAAGTAGGGGGTGCATATTTCTAGAGGAAAAACCTTTAGGGTACTTCTCGTAGTACTTATAGAAAACTGAAATTTGGTATGCAATACGCATGCTGGGTTACGCGTAAAAGTAACGGGAAAATTAAAAAATCTGATTTTCTCCCTCCACCCCTCAAAGGGGGGGATGCAGATTTCCAAGGGCGTAGTCAAGGGGGGGGCAGGGGAGAGCACGTGCCCCCCTGGCATGAGCAAAAATCCAAGATAAAGAGAAAATTCTTTCACGATTCAATAAAAAAATTATAATCAAAACACCTCTCTTGTTTTATACATTTACATTATACAATCCAAATTACTCATATCAATATTATACAATTAAAAACATATTTGATACTAGAAAATTCATTCCTCTAATCTTACAATAATTATTCTTTTTTGTTCATCGTTTTTGTAATTTTGAGGCATTTAAACGACAATTATATTTCTTTTAATTTTTGACATTTATATTTACCTATCAAACTAAATTTGTTGCTGACTTTTTATGAACTTACACTGAAAAACTCAAGTGTAAACTTTTTTAAGTCCGTGCTGTATCTAACATTTCAAATTAAATTTTTTTAATAGGTACCTATACGTAATTTCATCATTTCATTTCCCATGTTCAAATCATCTTTATTTGTATGTTATACTTTATACTTCTAAGTATTACAGTCAATTAACTCAGGGGGGCCTTTGAGGCACCAAGCCTCCCAGATTAAAAAAAATCGTCTGCAGCGCTAACCACGGGAGCTGCGCGGTGCGTGCCTGGGGGTCCAGGCATTCTCTCCTCCTCCCCCCGTCACCTCGCTTCCCCCCCCCCCGCTCAAAATTCTGGTGATTTCTATAGGCTCATTTCATAGTCACAGAAAGATGAAATTTGGTATGCAGGCTGGGTTTCGCGTACAAATAAAGAGGAAATTAAAAAATCTGTGATTATAATGTAAGTATATGTAATAAAACAGGATCTGTAAATTGAAATCTAAGTGGAAATTTGGCAGGCTGGCTAAATTTATAAGCAACATCTGACCAAAAATTTCAAATCCCACCAAAAATTCAAGTCTTGCGATCGCGTAGCAGTAAAAAGCTGGGAGATCTAATAGAGCCAAGCCAAATCCAATAATAAATTATTGTAAGTGAAAAATAGTGAGATCTAAAACTTGGCTAACTTCAAAATTTGCTAAGAAAATAAAAGACGAATCACTAAAAAAGAGCTTGAGTTATTTTTTTAGCGCAGCATAGAATTAAAAAACAAGGGTTAAAAATGGAACATTGCTCTTATACAGAGATTGTTTAGCATAGTTAAAAGAATATGTAAAGAATAGTAGCCGATCAAAAATATATTTTAACGTACTTTTAAGGAGTTGGAAATAGGTAAATTCACGCATTTTCAGATTTTAAAAAATGTATTACTCGGAAACTGTTAACTTTACAATACAAAGTCGAAACATTTTTTGTTGTAATTGGACTAAAGAATATAAAAACAAATTTTTGAAGTAAAAAAAATCAATGTTGCTCGATTGTTTAAACAATGTCGATTCAAATACTACCGCACTAGGTTACCAGTCAACAACATGCATTGTTATGATGAGTGTTTATCCTGAACACGATTCTGTAAAAAAAATCAATGCAAAAAAAAATTCAAACGCGGGCGGTGATTCCGCCTTTATGCCTACTGTACATTTCCAAGATAAATAGTCTTTTGATGCAACCATTGAAATTCAGAAACACCTGCTGTTTCTGACTTACCCTCAACCCTGAAGTACCTAAAATATGGCACAAATTACTCAACCTCAACAGTTGTCTCATGAAGACAAGACCCCCCGCTCTGTATGAATTTAAATCAGTAATAATTAATCAGTACATGGCAAAACACAATCGGTTAAAAATCCTTTTACTATTTACGCGACTAATCAATTCAAGAAATTATAAATCACGTGGCATTCCGCGTTAGTTTAATCAATGGATCGTGAAGATCTGCCCGCTTGTGTCGGTTACAATTACTATCAACATACTAGGCTTGTATAACACACAACTATATTGGGTTAACAATAATTCCAAAGTGTAGCCTATAGACCGAGAGCTAGTGACAATTTTTTGGTGTTATTTATTCAAGGCCTTATTTTTATTAAGATGTTGAGGGAGGCATATTAAAGTGCCCTGAGTAAGGGATTTTGCTAGTTTAATTATAGCCCAGTAATTTAAACATAAAAATTTTGGAGCATACTAAGTTTTTCAAGAATTACAAGGCGCGAGATTCATTTATAATCGCGTACTGTATAACGCACTCTACTATTAGTAGCCATTTTTTTATATTATTTTTTAGAAAATTCCTTTACGAATAGACTTTATAATTGATGTCAAGTAGAAATATTTATTTTCGAAAAAATGTCTGTCTGTCTGTCTATTTGACTGCTGCCAGTTTGTTTATTTGGTTACTTATAACTAGAGAACTACTGCATTAATTTCGATAAAATTTATAATTAAAATTAATCGTTAGCTTAAAGTTCAACTTAAATTAAAGATACAAAGGCCGTCAGGAAGCAGCATTGTTTACTTAAATGAAACGAAACCGAGAAATTCGCAAAAAATCGTTTTTCGTGACATTGAACCTCGAATATCTGGTAACGCCGGCACGATATCGATGGGGACTGTTTACACGTTTTTTAAAACACATTATGAATGTGCACGTATACAAAAATTCAGCTAACTGGGAATTCCAAGTCTTCATGGTTTCCGGGCTTGTAGGCAGTGGTCCGGTGGTATTTCTACCTGACGTTTCGTCTACAACTGCGGTAGACATTCTCAAAGGCGATGTACCACGGACCACGGCCTACAAGCCCGGAAACCATGAAGACTTGGAACAATGCCGGCCGTGAAAGCTTGCACACTTGGATAACTGGGAATTATTTCGCAGTGGAAGTCTAAAATGACTGGGCTATTATATTTTAATCGACAAATTGGTTTCTTGTACCATTTAGCGATCAGGCAGGAATTCCCAAACCAAATATATTATGTCGAATTTTCCAAGAATATTTAGTTTGATTTTATGACCTGACCTATCGAATTAATTATTTATGACGGTAGCATGGCAGTTTTATACTTAAATGACGGTAGCATGCGTTTTTCCTAATTATTTTACTTACAACGGTAGCTTTGGGTTTGGGCGGAGGTCACTCTGCGAATATAGCCACAGCCTCGAGGTTTCTGAATGGTTCTCACGAAAGTACCTACCTGACAAGAACCGAGTCGACATCGATACTGAAATGAAAGCGTAAGGGTTGAGGGACAGTAGGTGGTTTGTACTAATTTTGTATCTACTTGGACTTCGAGGTTATAGATTTATCGCCGAATTAATTGCTATCGTAAGAAACAGATTGGATGTACATTCTAAGTTATATCTTGAGTTTCATCTTTGTTAAATTGATTTCGAGTATTATCATATAGTGTTTTGGTATATTGATCACTCTTACTAATTAGCTAACACGTGGTTAGATTCGCGGACACTGGTTAAGATTGTAAGAACGCTAATCAGCGGTTGGTTTTATCATATATACTCTGTAAATTTGATAAGTGATGGAAAGTCGACAAACGTACATAGCACCGCGAACATAATGTCTGGCGCTTTGTCTAATTCGCGATTTCCAATATATGTTACCTACCTCATATCTCCTGAATTTGCGAGGCGATTTTGATGATTCTTTTTCTGTTTAATAGGGCATACCTTCAGGGTGGTCCCACATAAATTTTACTTAAACGGTTCTGTAGTTTTTTGTTAGTTTTAATAACGTGCAAGCTACGTATTGCAGTCACTAAAAAGTAAGAAATAGAAAAAAATTTATAAAAAATAGAACCTCATTCAAAAAAGTCACTAAAAAGAGAAAAATAATAACATTTTGAGGTCGGTGCCAATTTGATAAAATGAAAGTTAATATAATAAAAGTTTTAGTAATTAAATTGGCGCCAACCTCAAAATTTTAGTATTTTACTCATTTTAGAGGCTTTTTTTTGATGGAGGTTCTATTTTTTATAAATTTTTTTTCCTCCAAACGCTTCCGAGAATACTACCGTTTTTCTGGATCGCTTGAGAGCCCCCAGAGGGGGTGGTATTGGCTATTGCCCACTTTGAGAAACATTGCTCTACGTCAATGGTTGAACATGCCTATGGTAGACACACATAATATACATACGTATAATATGAATAATTATTTTACCGGTGTACGTATATATAAAACGTTGTGGCAATACCTTGAAAACGCTAGTCAGTGGGGCGACGACGTATTGGTCAAAGTGAAACCTGTGAAACACATTGTAAACATCATCAACTCAGTCTCAGTTAGTGTGTTGAGTCTATTTGGAACAATGATGTACAACAAAATATAATCTACAGAATAAAAACATCGTATTAATAAGTAATTATAATATTGTTACAGAATAAAAAGAAGTTTATTAATTTATTGACTTAACTGTGATAGTGATTGTATATTTAATATTCGCCGTAGTTCACTGCAATTTTCAAAGTAAGTTTCCAAAAGTATTATTGTTTTCTTGGTATTCATTATTTTCCGAAACTTTCACTTAAGTAGGCGTGAATTGGTGACGATTTTAATTCAACTTTCATTCTAAACATGCATATCTGATCATCATTTGATAAATTTTATTACTGAATTACATTATTAAGACTCATGTTCTTTATTATTATCAAAATATTCTATTTTAAGTTTTGGAAATATAAATACCGGATTATGTTAAAAATCTTTCAGTAAAGATAAAACAAAATAGTGCGTTTAAAATTTCACATTTTGAATTCTGATTGCTTGGACGTGCCATTGAATGTAACTATCTCAAAAAGACTAAGATTTATGTGTTCTGGGGGGCTGTTGACAAGCACGTATTTAGGGGGAGAGTTCAGAGGGTCTGGAGACCGGAATTACTTTGAACTTACACTAGATAAAAGTTCGAACTTAGATAAAACGATTTTTCTTAGGAAGCAGTTCATAAAAAAAATGGATGCGTGTACTTTGTACGCGCGTTAGAAGCTATACTTCTTTGGCGTGATTAAGAACTAATTTTTAATTTGCATGCAAATAATATTGGAACTATGGAAATCATTAATGCTGCAACTTCATCCTGTTAAATTTTCGTGACGCGCGCGCATCGTAAAAATTCACTCTCATCATTTTTTCATAACGCGCCAAAAGAGGTATAACTTCAATAATGAAAACGAAAAACAGAAGACAGATAAAATGAACCACGAGAGACTGAGCTCCTTTGCCGTACTTTCCATTCACTGGGACATTAGATGTTAGTGAAAATTTTTCGTTGGAAATATAATTGATTCGAAACATATTGGAAACAATCATTTTACTTTCGCGGTGAAATGAGCTTACAGTACTCAACCGTGACATGATTACCAAACTAATATTTTCCTTATATGCTTCGGAATCAATAGATTTTCACTACACCCCGCGAGAAATTTTCTCCCTTTGAAAGTATTGAAACAGCAATACACAGATGTTTACACACATACACACACACGTAACATAGCGAATATTTTGTATTTATTTCAGGGAGGGTTCAAAATTCTTTGTTCCTGAGTAGGTAGTACAAATAGATATGAAAATAAGAACCACGCAAAGTATATTAATAATGTTCTAAAAAAAATTACAAACTTTTACATAGCCAATCGATTGATTTTTTTATCCTCCGCCTAAAACTGAGGATTGAATCGACACTAACATCTAATATAAATTAATAAGATTTATACGGCTGAATTGCAATTGAAAATTTTTCGTTGGAAAGCAGCCAATTATATAATTGATTCGAAACATGTTGGAAAAAATCATTTTACCAACCATAGTCACAGTCAGGATTCTAACCTGAACCTTTCCATTTTCGCGGCGGAATGAGCTTACAGTACTCAACCGTGACATGATTACCAAACTAATATTTTCCTTATATGCTTCGGAATCAATAGATTTTCACTACATGTAGTGAAAATCTATTGATTTCAATTGCAATTCAGCCGTATAAATCTTATTAATTTATATTAGATGTTAGTGTCGATTCAATCCTCAGTTTTAGGCGGAGGATAAAAAAATCAATCGATTGGCTATGTAAAAGTTTGTAATTTTTTTTAGAACATTAGGTATTAATATACTTTCCGTGGTTCTTATTTTCATATCTATTTGTACTACCTACTCAGGAACAAAGAATTTTGGACCCTCCCTGAAATAAATACAAAATATTCGCTATGTTACGTGTGTGTGTATGTGTGTAAACATCTGTGTATTGCTGTTTCAATACTTTCAAAGGGAGAAAATTTCTCGCGGGGCGGGAGGGTAATAAATCATAAATTCTTATCTCTGGAACTACTGAACCGATTTTAAAAATTCTTTCACTAATTATCTTCGCAGGGGGAGAACTTCTCGCGGGGGTGGGGTTATAAACCATAAATTCTTATCTCTGGAACTACTGAACCGGTTCTAAAAATTCTTTTACTAATTGTCTTCGCAGGGGGAGAGCTATGAAAATGTTTCACATCTGCCAGGCATCCCACGACGGCTCACATTTTTTTAAAGAATTTTTTCACCTTGAGGACGCCATTTGGGGAGGTTCTTCCGCAAAGTAATTTTGATCCAGCGTTACATTTTAATACTCTTTCGGTAACTTAAACGAGTTATGATACAATATATCTCGCGCTTGTTGGTTCTGTGAAAAAATACATTTGAGCATGGTTATTGGTTTGAGCTGCAGGCCTACCACACCGTTAAAAGTTCAGCCTTACACAATGACATCATAGAAATGAAAGTGACGTCACGTGAATTATGACAAGGTATTCAAAGTTGTCTAAAAGTCATACTGGTTTTTAAATCCATTAAATTGTTTACCACTTTTAACACTTACGTTTACAATCTTTGTTTCCAGCTACGATTGCATACCTACTATATGTAAGCCATTTAAAAAATCATGCAATTTATTATATGTTCCATTTGTTGAGCTGCTTAGGGCCCCCAATTGTTCAAATCTACCACTGAAACCTGGTACGTCCTGTCCTAAATTAGTCTCATTTTGCAAGGTTGTCTGTTTTCGTTATTTTTCCTATAGTATAAATAAGTGATTTTCGATTTATGAATATTCTCAAATTGCATTACAAAAGGTTTTCAAGAAACGAATCATGATTCATGAAGGATAAGAGTCACTAAAAATTGGAAGCTGAAAATCTGGAAGAGGTAAACTGTAAACGTATAATTTCGGGACATCCGTATTCCGTGTACATAGTACTATGATGACCGATGCATTTCAAATTCATATAGGGTATACCTAAATAATACGCCACAAAAAACGTCCTTCATTTTATTTTCAAAGAAATATAAGTGTAGGTCATAAAAATGCATATTTTAACGATTAGTATTTCTTATCATATGGCCATAATTTCAATCTTTTAAAGCAAAACGATAAAACACTGTTCGCCGACAAAATAGTGTAGGTAATACATCCATTGTGATTTGTGGCATTTAAATGTATTGTGTATATCAATATGTGAACTTGAAACTGTTTTTTGACAAACAAAAAAATACCTCTTAATAGATCCCTTAAAATAGTTTAACTTTTTTCAGTTTTAATATTCGGCAAGAATCTGGTTCATCCAATATGTGTAGTGTGTACCAATTAATAATATACTTAGATATACAGTTTACACGTCCTTCATAGTAAAAAATTCGACTGATGACCAGTCCTATACTTCCCACCTAGTAAATATTTGTAAAAAATAAACACTCTTTTTTTTATTCTTTGACTAGGCCCAAATAACCTTAGCTGTTGGTAGTCTTTAAAACACAATTTAATTTTTATTCTTTGAAAAAAGCATGGTCCTCTTTTTTGTTTGGTGATCTACTGATGGCTAACTTAATATAGCAAAAATCATGGTTACCTTGATTTACGTACAATTTTTATTTTTTTTAGTAAAATATTTTTTTTCTCGAAAACTATACATTTTAGAGAAAAAAAATATTTACATTTTTTTCATATTATAACATCTATAATTCATTTATATTTTTTTTTACCTATGTTAATACGTGACATTTAGGACATTTTTTTGAATATCTCAGGATCCACTGAACCGATTTGACTCAAAATCTAATCAGATCTAAATTAAAGGCTGATAAACACAATGGAACAATCGGCATGCCCGTATGTTGTTCCGTTCTTAAGATATCGAAGGCGAAAAATTGACCCCACACACACACACACACACACACACACATACAGACATCAGTCAGAAAATGATCTTAAACGATTGCTAGGGTCTCAAAACGTGAAAATCTGTTAAAATCTCGAAATATTTTTTTCGGACTAAATCCATTACTTCCCTACCATAGTAGAGGTGGGAAGTAATAATTCCCCATCGACAAACTAGTGTTGTCATATAAATTTTGTCTGGCGGATTTTGTAAACATTTTTGGCACACCGTTTAATCTTTCTTAGAGGGCAAAATTTCTATTTTCAAAATAATTCCGGACTCCGGTAATTTTTCGATATTTTCGGGTACATTTTTTTCAACTCCTAAAATATAACCCTTAAAATAATCTGATTACGCTCATTTTAAATAGGTTTCGTGCGGTGATAGATTGTGCCCACTGGCTAGACTACCGGATCTATTATTTACTAATAGAAATTAAGTTTGCTACTCAAGTGAACTGTCAAAATTTTTGAAAATACTAAAAATGAAGACAAAAGCAGCTGTTTTATAGAGAGTAGGACAAACAATACAGTCTATATCTAGGCGCAATGATATTTTGACTCGTTTTAACATACTGTCATTTACTCGTCAATAATATACAATCTTCTATTATGTACACATAAAAGTTTTCAAAAATAACACCAAGTTGTTCAGAATGATATGAAACGTCGAGATAGATCCCTAGGTCTCACCATCCAACCGATGCCAATGGTGTATATAATGTGCTATATAGTATATACTATGCAGATTACCTATAGGCAAATACACTAATAAACGTGACGAAGTAACACACGATCGATAATCTAATTAACACAGAAATTAAACTGCGTTGGTTTTACTGAACAACAAAATGAAAAAATGCACGGGTGTTTTTCATATTTCGTGACATTTTAAGGCTAATTTTTTTATTTTTTTAGATTAAAAATCGATTTTTTTTTATTTTTCACTTAATTTATTATTATTAATGAGAAGGAAAAATTCTTCATAAGCACCCTAAACTTCGGGTTCATCACCGCCACACAAGGGATACTTGCGCATCAAGTTGAAACTATAATCTCGTTTCAAACCATGAAATGTGCGATTACAATGAGTTTGGGTCGTGCACACGGAGTACACGGAGCACCCAAATTGGGTCAAAAGACTGTGCTTATTAGGTCACCCAATAAGCACAGCCTTTTGAATGCGGCAGACTAGTAACTTAGCATTGCGCTGACATGCCAGTATAGCTTTTGTATTTGCTAACAGGGACGGTTTGGCTCCTCCAGGAACACCAATTATAAGGACAATTAATTAACAGAAATACTCTGGGTACTGATTCCTGGGCTCAAAAAGAAGGTCTTGATATTTTGTCCGCTTCTCAGTCTCCTTCGTGACAATGTTCGTTTTAGCAGAAGCTGAGAACTCGATGACATACATAAATCGCGTAGTTTTATCAAGGAGAATTATATTTATGAAAATCGAAATTGTTTTTGAGTATCCGTACTTTTAGTCTCATGGCAAAAGGTCAGAATCAATCTTTTCCCATGGAACTAAAAGTACGGGCTCTTAAAAACAATTTCGAATTCCGCAAGTTAGAAAAATGTGAGTGCTACTAGAACTAATAGATTTTTTATTTTCTAAATTTTTCAAATTTTTGAATAGGTATGTTCGATTATTATTAATAAATTCTGGTAATTTTTTCAATAATCATTTCGCAAAAAGGTTTTTTACTTCTCACCTCTACTATGGTAGGGAAGTAATGGATTTAGTCTTAAGAACGGAAAAACATACGGACATGCCGATTGTTCTATTGTGTTTATCAGCCTTTAACTTAGATCTGATTAGATTTTGAGTCAAATCGGTTCAGTGGATCCTGAGATATTCATAAAAACGTTCTCAATGTCACGTTTTAACATAGGTAAAAAAAATATAAATGAATTCTAGATGTTATAATATGAAAAAAATGTAAATATTTTTTTTCTCTAAAATGTACAGTTTTCGAGAAAAAAAATATTTTACTAAAAAAAATAAAAATTGTACGTAAATCAAGGTAACCATGATTTTTGCTATATTAAGCTAGCCATCAGTACATCACTAAACAAAAAAGAGGGCTATGTTTTTTTTCAAAGAATAAAAATTAAATTGTGTTTTAAAGACCACCAACAGCTAAAGTTATTTGGGCCCAGTCAAAGAATAAAAAAAAAAGAGTGTTTATTTTTTGCAAATATTTACTAGGTGGGAAGTATAGGACTGGTCATCAGTCGAATTTTTTTTAATTTCATTGGTTTCGACGAGAATTTTTTTCGATTTTTTATTTTTATATTTCTTGATATCTCATAAGATTTGTGATGCTAGAATAGTTTTATATTTTTTGATTTTTTCCTATACATTTTTTTTGTATTGTTGTTAATGTTTGATTTTAAAGTAATATCAACTTTTTCGACTTATATTCACGGAACTTTTTTTTTTAATTTCAATAATAATTAATAACTGACAAGGATATTTTTATCAGTTTTAAAATATTTAGGTACCTACTTCTACTTAAAAACATGAATGCCTTCTATTTTTATTGAATAAAACGAAATAAGTACCTACGATTATAATAAAAAATCCAGATGTCCTTCAACTTATGGAGCTACGTTATAGAAATAGCAATATAATTTAATTTAAGCGACTTTAATGGAAAATACCTTAATTAACCTGTCCAGAGAATTTGTATTGTGTTCGTATATAATATTTTTTTAATTCGGCATATTTGACTTTAAAACTAAGTCAATTAAAAACGAAGTTTTTATAAAATATTCGAAATAAAATTTTTGAAAAACGTTTATTATCGATACATTATTAAAACAGAAGCTACCAAACTGTACAGACATAATTAGTCCAATTAAATAGTCGAAAAAATAGGTCTGAAATTGCGTTAATTAGAAGTTTAATGAAATTTTAATGGTAGATAGGGGTGTGCCACTAGAACATTCGAGCCAAGTTTCCCTCCTCGGATTCCGCAAGGGGTGGCTGCCATCTTGAATTTAAGGGATTAAATCATAGAATCTTGGTAAATACTGCTTGTACGTGAAAAATTACTATTACAAAAATTATTAAGGAGGATGTATCCAACAACTTTTGTTCGGAAAATTTTTTGAAATGACAAAAGTTGTAGCTTTTGAGTTTCTGTACAATATACATGTGTTCAATATTTTTTTTCTTGCGTGCTACGAATATAGAGGGCGCCAAAAGTCCGCCATTTTGGATCTGCCATTTGTTTTTTAAAAATCCGATAACGGATTCTTAATCAGCGATCTCGATAACCCCCTAATGATGAATTTGGTGAGAATGTTATTAATTTAAATAGAAGACGCCCGCCATATTGGATCCGCCATTTTGTTTTTTGAAAATTTGATGAAAGATTCTTAATCAGTGACCCCGAAAACCCCCTAATCGTGTATTTGGTGAAAATGCGATGACTTGAATTAATTTATGTACAAAATTCAAAAATTTTCAAAAATATTGGCGCCCTTTATATTCTTACCAAGCAAGCAACAAAAATGTTGATCGCATGTATATTATAGAGGAACTCAAAAGCTACAACTTTTGTCATAACCATTTTTCGCCCCCGATTGACCGTTTTGTTCTAAAATCGAAAAATCCGTTTCCACCCCCAACAGTATCATTTTTGAGAATTTATAACTTTTGAATAATTAGAAATTTCAAAAAAATTTCCAACAAAAGTTGTTGGATACATTCTCTTTAACAATTTTTGTAATAATAATTTTTCACGTACAAGCAGTATTTACCAAGATACATGATTAATTCATCCCTTAAATTCAAGATGGCGGCCACCTCTTGCGGAATCCGAGGGGAAAACTTGACTGGAGTGTTCTAGTGACACCCCCTATCTACCATTAAAATTTAATCAAAGTTCTAATTAACGCAATTTAAAAATACCATTTGACTGGATTATATATTATAGTGAAAATATTTGTTTTGTACGTTATTCTTAATAATATTTTAACCTAGAAAAATAAAAAAACTACCTAGTAACTTTCGAGCAATTATCGGAGTGACGAAGTCTTAAAACTTGCAAAAAAATGTATGTCCGTTCGTACGTCTCTGCGCGTATACGTTCAGACTTCAGAGTGGATGGCCACGCTGTTCAACGGATAAAAACTAAATTTTTAAACTTGGATTGAGGGAATTACTTCAAATAAGGGTAGGCCGATAAACGAAAATCAAGTTGCGATTATTTGTCGATATGTCATTAATGTCCCTACAATATGCCATCGTTCATTGTCTCGTAAAATACGGAAAGGGTACTTTCTAATAAACAGAAACCTGCGGCAGTTGAGCGAGATAGAGCCGTAACGTTTATTTTTATTTCAAAGAAGTACTTATGTAATTGCATTTAAATATTTAAGATCGTGCTTGCTAAATAACAAGCTACCACTTCATCAAAAAATTTTAGTTTCGCATTTTTTCTAGCTAGAACAACAGGTCTATATCTGTTTTTTTATGATCCTATAATAATTAAACACTAAAGAAATATTTCATTTTTTTTTAATGTTTAATGTTTATTTAAAAAATGAGTATATACAGACTAAAGCCCTAGCAACTCACAAAAGGTACACATTAAAATATTTTTTTCAAATTTCTTAATGAAATATTCAAAATATCGATACTATTTTCATTAACTAGATTGCACATAACATGTAAAGGTGAGTTTGCCATTCTCACAGTCTTAGCAGTATCCAAATAAAACGTTGACACAGTTCTAGTCCTACTAGTACGACTATCAAAAGGTATCTGACTTAGAAATGTTGGATCATCTATCATATTGTGTAAAATTTTATACAAATATAAAACAGAATTATAATTACGACGACTAGCTAAGGATTTGTAATTAAATTCATCTAATAATAAGGCATGTTCATAACCTTGATGAGGATAAGAGCCATGTTTTCTAAAGTAGAGATATTTTAAAAACTTTCTTTGCACAGCTTCTAAATTACAGATGTGTACATTATATACTGGACGCCAGACCACTGAAGCATATTCTAAAATTGGCAAAAGTAAAGCTTTGAATAGTAAGGAAATAGTTTCAATATTTTGAAAGTCTTTCGTATTTCTTATAATAAAACCAAGAACTTTGTGCGCTTTGACACTAATATTTTTTATATGCTCCGTAAATTCAAGTTTTTTGTCTAACAATACACCTAAGTCCCTGATTTCATTTTTATATTCTAAATAAGAGTGATTCATTTTGTAACCAAAATTGACATTATCATTCCTACGTGAAAAACACATGACATTACATTTTTTTATATTGAAGTGCAATTTATTCTGCAGGCTCCACTCATATATATTGTCAATATCCCTTTGTAATTGCTTACAGTCAACTATACTGGACACTCGCTTAAACAGTTTTAAGTCATCTGCATATAATAATATTTCTGAGTATTTTACCACATCCGCTATGTCATTTATGAATATAAGAAATAAAAGAGGCCCAAGATTTGATCCTTGGGGCACTCCTGACGCCGCACTGTAGGTTCTTGATAAAGCACCATTACATTTCACCATTAAGCACCTATTCGTTAAATATGATTTAAGGAGCATTAACAAATTTTTACATACCCCAGAACTTGAGATTTTTTGCAATAATATTTCGTGACTCACTCGGTCAAAAGCTTTTTCAAAGTCTGTAAATATGACATCTGTTTGAAAACCTTCTTCCATATTATTTAATACCGGTTGTACGAAATTAATTAAGTTTGATACGGTAGAACGATGAGGCATGAAACCATGTTGACATACTGTGACTGCACTACTCACATGATTGAACAGTTGCTTGTACAAAATATGTTCAAAAACCTTTGATAGAACCGATATTAGTGCTACAGGCCTATAATTTCTTACTTCATTTTTTTCGCCACTCTTGTAGATAGGACAAATATATGAAATTTTCCATTTTTCCGGGAATTCGCAGTTTTTAATTATTAAGTTATTTATGTATGTAAGTGGTTTAATAAAGAAATCCTTACAACCTTTGATGACATATGAAGGTATACCATCCGGTCCAACAGCTTTGTTGACTTTCAAGTGATCAATAGCGGCATGAACATCCTGCTCCAAAACTGAATCGAGATTTAAAGAGGTAATCTGCTGACTTTGATACATATCTTCGATTTCAAAAGTATCACTTGGAATATAAACAGTCCCAAAATATTGTGCAAACAGATTGGCACAGTCCTGTGCTCCTTCCGATGTTAGATCATTAAAAAACATTTTATTGGGTATATCATTCATTTGTTTCTTGCTTTTTACAAACGCCCAGAATTGTTTAGGATTCATATGGATATTAGATGTGCATTTATCAATGTAGTTTTTATATTCAGATCTAATGTCACTTTTTAACTCAGAACGCAATTTTTGATATTCATTATAAGTACACTGATTATTCATTTTTTTATATTTTTTATGCAGTTTATTTTTCAATTTTATTTTTTGAATAATATTTTTAGTATACCAACAGGGATAAATTTTTCTTGTCAAGGTAGTTTTTGGGACACACTTTTCAAATACTGCAGTCACTAAATCATAGAAGCGATTTACACACTCATTAACATTATCTAATAAAGTCAGCTCCGTCCAGTCACATTCCTTGAGCAAATCATACATATGTCGAAAATTAGCCCTTTTGAAATTAAATATTCTTGTTGTAGTTGGCTTAAATTTGTTATTTATGTTAGAGCAAAATGGAACATTTATATCTAATGGAGGATGATAGCGTTCATCAATTTTGCTTAGAGGATCAACTGACAAAGTAACTTCAATATTCAAAATATCACTTACAACAATATCAAGTATTCTATTGTCCATATTGACAACTTTATTGAATTGACAAAGATAATTAAGTTTTAAAAAATTATAAAATTCCAAAGCAGACATATCTTGCATTCTATCTGGTAGAAAAGTGATTGATGGTGAATTCAAATCTCCTAATATTAGAACACGATCATTTTCATGGAATGTGTCCGTAACTTGGTTAAATATTTCATAAAAATTCATATAATCCTGTATACTAGCATTAGGATCAAAATAAACATTAAGCAAATATATAGCACTATTTAAATAATTAACATTAATTTTGACGCATAATAATTCACAATGTACACCAATCGCCTTATCAAATAATTCAATACGTTTGCAATCCCACACGTATGGTTTTTTCTTTATTGCTAGAAGTACACCACCTCCACGTTTACGTCCAGACACAATTGAGTCTCTATCATATCGAAATACTTCATAGCGTTTATCACATATTTCACAATTGTTAACACCGTTTTTTAACCAAGTTTCAGAAAGTCCAATAATGTCATAGTCAGTCATTGAAATATTATTTAATAAATTTGGCAATTTTGTATTCAATCCTCTAACATTTTGGTAATAAACATTGAAACTACAGTTCATATGTTTTAACGTGGGAGATTTTGTTGTGGAAGTGATGGGAAAAAAACCCTGTTTTTAAATGTTTTTCTTATATTTATAAATTCATGCACTGCAATATTTTCTGGCCAAAAAGCATCATTACATACATTTTCAAAAACAGATTCACGAACACCAATTTTAAAAGATAAAAAGTCTGCCTCTTTAGAAGTAGTTAATATCTCACATTTAATATCATCGGAATCAATTTTAGTAGCAACGTAGTTCTTAACAGTCTCCTCAGTTGTCGCCAGATTTAATCGCCCAACATAAATCCACTTGCGAATTTCAACAGGTACGATATTTTCATCAGCTGGACCAGTTCCTAGTTTTAACTGTCGTTGCTTTTTATTAACACTAACTTTATTTGTATCAGAGATTGGATCAGTTTCATTGGTAGGATTAACAATGCCATTTTGATTTTGTTTTAAGATTTTAATTTCATTTTGATTATTTTTTATAGCCCCACAAAACTCATAAATGTTGACGGATTTACAACGTAGAAATAGATATTCGATAAGGCGTTTATTTCATAACTGGAAAAAATAAGGCTTCCAAACATTCATACCACATTATCATATGGTAAAATTCACTGCTAAAAATACTTTCGAAATATTTTTATCTTTAAAAGTCGTACAAGAAATCAAACCGTAATTTATTATATAAAGTTGCGTCTGTCTGTATGTTCGCGATTTACTTGAAAACCGCTGAACCTATTTAAATTTGGTTCTCACGGTTGTATAGAGCGTTAGGCTATACAGATTGTATCAAATTAAACCTGTGCATAGGGCATTCTGTGTGTAAGACAGAGATTGATACATAAAGCAATAAGTAAGAATGAAATAAATGATCGCTAATAGAATGTTACGTGGTTACTGTAAATAAATAATATTTATACAACCTAATAGCGTCATGTTTGTTTTTTCGCTCCTTGTATGCTCGCACAAATCATTATTTCCAGCATTTCTCTATTACCATCAATTTGTACACGTAGCTGTTTTTTATGATTTTTCGGTGATAGGCAACCATTTGATACAAATTCTGCTATGACATTACGAATTGTTGTGGCAGAAGGAGACGATCTATTTTCAAAGGCAGCTACAAATAATTTTATTATGTCGGCGGTTGAATTAACACCATAAAACCATTTAATTATTTGAATTTTTTCCCGAACAGTGTAAATTGCCATTTATCAATAATTTCAGTAGTGACTATTTTTACTGTAGAAAACAAAGATGACAGTTGTTCGGTATTACATAATATTTATTTACAGTAACCACGTAACATCCTATTAGCGATCATTTATCTCATTCTTACTTAATGCTTTATGTATCAATCTCTGTCTTACACACAGAATGCCCTATGCACAGGTTTAATTTGATACAATCTGTATATCATCACGCATGTCATCGGGTACGGGTAACGATGGGCTTAACAGCTAGTATTGTATAAAGTCAAATTCCAAAATGCAGACCTTATATCATTATAAGGAAATGAAGCTTATATGAGACTTTTGATCAAGTCACGATTTAATTATTCAGTTAATTTATTGATCCAATTCTCCATTTTTCGTCGATCAAATATTTTCGACACCAAGATGTTTTCGTATAAGTAATACCTAGTTGTTAAAAATTATTTAAAAATGAAAAAAACCTATAAAAAGTGATAATAAATTTATAAAAAAGCAAACATTTTTAAACTATACTAATATATGCGCAATAACAACTAGCTTATTAATATAAATTTTGAACTTATATTTAGCTCGACACGCAAATTATAACAAGTTTAATAGAAGGAAAAATAAGTAAACAAATAAATAAATAAACAACTCGTAACAATTAAGATGAACAATAATATTAAACTTCTGCATATTTATTTTTTCTCGCCACGCTATTATAATTTATAAATATTACATAAATATAAAGTTGCGGAAATTTACACAAATGAGAGGAATTGCGGTAGATTAATGATTATAGTATTAGAAACGTAATAATTATTCATAAACCACAAAAACAAAGCATTAATATTCTAATGCTCGTTACATTAATTAAAATTAAAAAATGTCTAATTAAGTAACCTGTTCAGTAATAGAATCGATCAAGTACCAATTCCTTAATTTGTACACAGAGACAGAAGGTTCCGTACTAACGATATACGTATGTATTTATCATCTATATTCTATACATATCATTTTCGATATCAAAGTCGGAAAAAGCGCATTGAAAATACGTGCAACTTGTTGATGGAAGCGTCATTCACCATCTTGGCGCAAGAGAGTCCTATACGTTTCCCCTTGATAAAACTACGCGATTTATGGATGTCATCGAGTAATAATATTTTTATTTAAGTAAAAAAATTTAAATTAAATTTCATGACATCAGGAATGCATTATTTTTATGTTGAATGGCAATTCATTAAATAAGCGGGTCGCCATAGGCAGAGGACAATTTTTTATGCCTTTAAGCCGACTAAAAGAATATTTTGTACTTATAATAATTATATCGTCTAAACTCAGGATTGTATAAGGGCTTTCTGGCAAATTCTACTGACATTTTTTATATTAACAATGATTTTGAAAGATGTTCTCCATGTAGTGAGGTAGCTTAGAGCTGTATTTCAAGATTACCGTTACCTGGCGGATAAAAGCACCAAATTTAGTATGAAGGTACTTTAGGGTATACTAATAAATGTTAGCCTAGGAGCCCTCTGGAATTTCTAAAAAACAACTTGTGGCGGCTGAAACACCACGAAATTTTACACTTTTTTGCTTTTTTCGAAATATCTCAGAAACGGTCGACTTACGCGGTTCTTCCACTACCTATGTAATGTTTTAAAGAGGATTATATTTCCTACAATTTTCATTCCAACAACTTTCCTGTGGACCTAATAGTTAACGCTACAGTTATATTATATACTTCTATGTGGACATTCAAATTTGTTTTCTTTTGCTTATTTATACACTAAGATAGTTAAAAAATCTTTTAGTGGGTCACAAAGGGGGTCGCATAAAAATAACCGGATCAGGGCAAAAAAAGTTTGGGAAACGCTGCGAAAGCAAAAACGGTATAATTTCACTAACGTCTCACTAATGGCGATATTTTAATAAGTTTAAGCAGGAAACGTAATAAATCGACTTGGTTCCGCTTTGATCTATCGGCATTAAAAACAAGGATATACGACCGCAATAACCCGACCATTGTGATCCCCTCCCCCTCCTCGGAAGGAAGGTGGGCAGTGGATACGTAAGTACAATTTACAACCAACATAATATTATATAGTCACGTTTTCAAAAACATACATTAGACCGTGTCAAAAAAAAAAAAGTACCTTGAAAGCAAAGAATAATTTAGACATAAACGAAGCCTATTTTTGTAAGATGTATATTTTTAAATCAGTGTCATTAATTTATCAAGAAATTTACATACAATACTTAATTTCGAATTGTCTCTTAATTCAAGGTTAAGATTAAACAATGTTTTACACACCCTCTTGATTAAAGCCCTTGAGCAATCGATCAACAAATTAATCTGAATAAGGTGCGATATTTTGGAATCAACAATCAACACTAATCATAAACTTAAAAATAAGCAAAAAAGTTCTTTTATATTCATTGTCTAAAGTCTAAACAATAATACAATTCCGTAATTTTGTAATATTATTAGTGCAATCTATGGATAAATTAATTTTATTTTTAACAAAAATGTTTGACAAAATATATGTGGTTACCGCAATAAAATATGCAAATAAACTAAATTATGAATCGTTATCATTATGAGTTAGTTACCTACTTTTTAAATTTATTTTGTAAGTAAACAGGGTACTACACTATAATCTATAGTCTATACTCTATATAGTCTATACTCTATATAGTCTATACTATATATAGTCTATACTCTATATCTAATATATAAAATTCTCGTGTCACGGTGTTTGTTGCCAAACTCCTTCCGAAACGGCTGGACCGATTTTGATGAAATTTTGTGTGCTTATCGGGTAGGTCTGAGAATCGGCCAACATCTATTTTTCATACCCCTAAATGTTAAGGGTGGTCCACCCCAAATTTTTTTTTTTATTTTTTGGACAGAATTTCTTGTTTTTATTTTTTCATGATTTAGCATTGAAAAATACATACAATTCTAAATTTTCACCCTTATACGATCAACCCCTGATTTTTAATCGCGATTTTTATATTAATAAATAAATATATAGCGAACGAGCGAAGCGAGCGAGTACTGTACTTATAATATTCAAGAGAACGAGCGAAGCGAGTGAGTAGTGTATTAACAAAATTCAAACGAACGAGCGAAGCGAGTGAGTAATGTAATTATAATATTCAAGCGAACGAGCGAAGCGAGTTAGTAGTGTATCGCAGTCTGGGCGAAGCCGGACGGGGCAGCTAGTAGTCTATACTAATCTTAGAATCTATACTAATATACAGGTGTTAGTTAAGTATGTGCACAAACTTTAAGGAATTAATTTATGATTGATTTTAAGACAAAACCTACATATAACTATGGGTCCGCAACGACTCTATTTTCCAGATACAGGCTGTTAAAATTTGAAAAAAATAAGATTTTTTTATCAACCATGGGCGTAGATGTGGGTAGTCTTCTTAGGATTTTCAATAAAAAATGGCACGCCACTGACTTCTTTAAAATATGAAAGCTTTGTCGGTTGAGGCAAGTAAAAATACACAAAAAGTGTCTCTTGGTAATTTTTGATAGAATGAACCGATTTCGAGACAATTTCCAAATTTTTAAACTTTGTTGGGAAATTATTCATTTACAGACTATAATACATGTACGCGTTAAAAACATAAATCCCTTGTTAGAGAAGTGTGAAAAAAACTATACTACGCCCATGGTTGAATTAAAAACAATTTAATATTTGCGAAATGCAACTCTCTGACTATCTAGTGTGTGCAAAGTTTTAAAGTGTAGCTGGCACTATTCAAAAATTTTTAAAAAATCTTAATTTTTTTTCAAATTTTAACACCCTCCTGTATCTGGATAACAGAGCCGTTTCGGACCCTTACTTATATGAAGATTTTGTCTTAAAATCAATCATAGATTAATTCCTTAAAGTTTGTGCACATACTTAATTAACATCTGTATAAAGAGCAAAAGTTTGTGACTTTCTGATTTTGTTTATAATATGTAGATTGTAGAGGAATCTCTGGGATTACTGAACCGATTCTAAAAATTCTTTCACTGATAGAAAGCTACAACATATTTTATTTTGATAAATTTATTGCGGGGGGATAATTCCTGTGGGTCGTGGAATAGTAACAAAACGTAACTCTGAATTAATTCTTTTGCATTTTAGCGTATTGGAGAAATCCTACTAATAGGTATTATAAACACCACCAGCCCTTCTTCGCTTCGCAAGGAGAGAATTTCTCGCGAGGAGGATAATAAATCTTATATTCTTAGCACCCGGGCAAAGCCGGACGGGACCGCTAGTATAATATAAACACCTATATACTGTAACTGCGTACAATTTAAGCTGGAGGTCAACAGAAAGGACGCCATAGTTATTATAAATTAATTATGGCTATTATATTATAAATTTTGTCAAAATTATACTTATTGGTCAAAAAATTGTCGACAGTTACGAAGGACTACTACTGTAACTATTTTTATCATGTGCATCGTTATCGTCCCATCTCAACCGATACAAAACTGCGTAATTGTCACGATTTTTAATAAACACTTGATTAGATTAATTTATAAATAACTAATAACTGTAAATATAACCGATTTACACTTTAATATCATATAATATGAAAAACTATCTAGCACAACCACAATAGTTTTTTAAGAAAACCCTTTCTCCATTTCGTGCTGATAGCCCAATCATTTTAGATTTTTTCAAAAGATTAACTGTCGGATTAAAACTTTTGACGCAGTTAGGTGTCCCCCGCAAAGTAGATGAAGAAATCATATTTTGGCCCATTAATTAATTATCGGAACTGTCCGCCATCTTGGATTTTGTGTTTTTGTCGATTTGCACGCGTATTTTGCATTTCTCGATAAAAAAGGTAAGTAACAAATTTGTAGACAATTTAATTCTCTAGAATCCTCATATAGTCAATACTTTAAAAAAAATATTTATTGCTAATAATAATTGTCTACAAATTTGTTATACTTACCTTTTTTATCGAGAAATGCAAAATACACGTGCAAATCCACAAAAACATAAAATCCAAGATGGCGGACAGTTCCCATAATTAATTAATGGGCCAAAATATGATTTCTTCATCTACTTTGCGGGGGACACCTAACTGCGTCAAAAGTTTTAATCAGACAGTTTTCTTGCTTCTTATATCGAATTTGATCTAAAATGATTGGGCTATGATATAATTAAAAAAACGTTATATTTCTTTGACGTGTTTAAAAACTATTTTTTTTTTTTGCAATTTGCATGCAAGTAATTTTTTGCCATACCCACTACAAAATAGCTACATAAACGTGTCATGTACCCGACGAAATTTATATTAAGTTGAGTTCAAGGTTCATATCTTAATATGTTGTTACGTCGACCATTTTAAGCATATTGCAGTATCAATTTGCAGAACAAAATGTCGGTGTTAACGTCCTCTCTTAGAGGGAAACTTGCTCGTCGTGTTTATATCCTTCTGCAAGGGGGTTAATACCGACATTTTGTTCTGCAAATTGAAATATATCCTTAAAACAGTCGCCGTAACAACATATTAAAATTTGAACCTTGAACTAATAATATAAATTTCGTCGGGTATATGACACGTTTGGGGTGATCTGCCACCCGTTTATTACTGACCAATCGATCTGCAAATAATATAATGGCATTATTGGGTTACCGACAAGCTATACAAACAATTTCAGCCTTGAAGCAATAATAATTGTGACCATTTTTTTTGTTACATGTTGGGGGCGGCCTGCATCCCTCCCATACCGCTATCTATAAGCAAAATCCCTTACTCAGGGCACTTTAATATGCCTCCCTCAACATCTTCACAAAAATAAGGTCTTGAATAAATAACACCAAACAATTCTCACTAGCTCTCGGTCTATAAGGAGGTATAACTTCAAAAAATTATATTACAAAATTATTAGTCGTATCATTTTTTATTTGGTAATTTAAAACTATGATCTAACGTCTTGTGAAATATATGCGTACTGTTTCTTTGTTTCGACATATATTTTGTAACAAGCAAAATTACAAATTAAAACTTATTAAAAACCAAATCTGGTTACTTTGTTAACTTTATTTTTATTTATTGTGGATTGACGCGTCGACAACTTAGGTCATTAGCGTCTTAAAGGCAACAAATATCATAACATATTATCACTTAAAACTAAATAACATCACAAAACATCCATGAGCAGAGGTGGGATTCGAACCCACGACAGTCTAATTCAGAGGCTGCGACGCTACCAACTGAGCCATACTGTCCTCTACTTTACTTTGTTAACTGTTTTGTTGTAACAATTACTTTTAGTATAAGTATAAGTACTTACCTTTTTATGATAAATAATAGTTTTATACGGCTGAAAATGCAATTGAAAATTTTTTTCGTTGGAGAGCAGCCAGTTATATAATTGTTTCGAAACATATTGGAAAAAATCATTTTACCAACCAGTGGTCACAGTAAGCTCATTCCGACGCGAAATTGGAAAGTTTCAGGTTAGAATCCTGACTGTGACCACTGGTTGGTAAAATGATTTTTTCCAATATGTTTCGAAACAAATATATAATTGGCTGCTCTCCAACGAAAAAATTTTTTACCTTTTTATGTTTTGTAGAAGTCAGTAGATGTGGAACACTAACATAATATTATAATTCATAGTCATCTACCAAAATTGAATTAATTTATTTCACTCACGAACATTTAAAACATCGTCACGTATTAAAAAATAACAATGATATTCGTTAAATTAAATGGTACAGACAACAATGTTATCGTTCACGAAAATGTTATAGGTAAAATATGTTCCGAACAGTTCTGCAACAAAAACTATCCTAGTTCACAGACCACTGTAAAAATTAATAAATCAATACAAAAAGTACTAACGCTGAATTATAACATCATTTAAAAAAAAACTTTTCGTGAGAGGACTTGTCAAGTATATCACATGACGTTACCTTATGAATAAAATTAAACGCACAATTTATTTTACAATTTTGATTGCATAATTTGTTTTTAACTATTTGACCGATCCGTTTTCAATGTTGAAATAGTCTTACATAATAATTAACAGTAAAGCCGTATTCACACAACTGGAACTATGAAAGAGTTATTTTTTATAATAAATTTCGATTAAATTTTTGTATTAATATTCAATAGTAGGTCTGTGAATCAAAACTAGGCATTAGTTGAAACAAAATTCTTGTATTATTAATTAAATTACTTTTGGTAATTTAATTGCTTTGCTCAGATTACTATAGCACAAGGTAATTTAATAATTAGTGTTTTAAATTGATTATAAGTGTGCTTGGTATTTTAAAAACTATTGAAATACCCGGACATACTGCCGAAAATTCAAAAACTTTATAAGTAAATGTAATTCAATTACTTATCCGGGTATTTCAATTACTAAAAACGTATTGAAATTAGCATTTATAAGTGAAGTATGATGCGGGTATAAATTCTATTTTCTTTCATGTTTTTGAAAATATTTATGTTTTTAAACCATATAAATTCCATGTCAATTTCGTTAAAATTGATCCAAAATTTTGGCCGTAATATTATAGTCTTATACATAACCAAAGGTCAACCTCAAACGCTAATGACCTCAGTTGTCAAGCGTCTATAATTTACAATTCTTCTTCTTCGCCTTCTTCTTTTTCTTCAAAAGTCAACCGACCGATTTCAAATCGTACCTCACTCGCTTCACTTACTCAGTATTATTATGACATTATAATATAAATTTTCATTCTAAAAATGTATTGAAAAGTTCAACATTTGATTTGTCTTTACATATACCTATATTTCTTCTGTACAAGCGTTTGTGACTCTATTCCTCCTAAACGGTTTCAGTCACAAAGACTTTGTGGTATTAATAAAATTCGACCGAACGAGCAAAGCGAGTGAGTAATGTAATTATAATATTCAAGCGAATGAGCGAAGCGAGTGAGTAGTATATTAATAAAATTCAAGCGAACGAGCGAAGCGAGTTAGTAATGTAATTATAATATTCAAGCGAACGAGCGAAGCGAGTGAGTAGTGTATCAATAAAATTCGAGCGAACGAGCGAAGCAAGTGAGTAATGTAATTATAAAATTCAAGCGAACGAGCGAAACGAGTGAGTAGTGTATTGCACCTAGGGCATGCAAATATTCGGATGTTTCAGGTATTCGAATATTCGCTCAAATTTTAGCCAATATTCGAATATATTCGAATAATTGGTAAAAATAATAAAAACACTGGAACTTCAATAAATGACTTTTAATTATTTAAAATCAACACGCCTGCTGCACGTCCATAAATCCAATCAATATTTTAACAACAAAAGCAGCTTACTTCTAATTAAAAAGAGATCAAATAATCATTTTTACTTTACTTAGTTACGTAAAAATTCAGATCAAATCAACTAAATATTAGAGCGCACATAGCTTCCGAGAACCATAGATCAAATGAACATATTTAAGTAATCAAAAAAATTCAAAATTCTTTCTTTCTGTTTTTCCTATTCAAACAAAAATATTAAATGAGCATCTAAGACGCATTTTTATTAATTAGTACCACAAAAGTGTGGGATATTGCTCCCCTATAAAAAAAATTCGACTGATGACCAGTCCTATACTTCCCACCTAGTAAATATTTGCAAAAAATAAACACTCTTTTTTTTTATTCTTTGACTAGGCCCAAATAACCTTAGCTGTTGGTGGTCTTTAAAACACAATTTAATTTTTATTCTTTGAAAAAAGCATGGCCCTCTTTTTTGTTTGGTGATCTATTGATGGCTAGCTTAATATAGCAAAAATCATGGTTACCTTGATTTACGTACAATTTTTATTTTTTTTAGTAAAATATTTTTTTCTCGAAAACTATACATTTTAGAGAAAAAAAATATTTACATTTTTTTCATATTATAACATCTAGAATTCATTTATATTTTTTTTACCTATGTTAATACGTGACATTGAGGACGTTTTTTTGAATATCTCAGGATCCACTGAACCGATTTGACTCAAAATCTAATCAGATCTAAGTTAAAGGCTGATAAACACAATAGAACAATCGGCATGCCCGTATGTTGTTCCGTTCTTAAGATATCGAAGGCGAAAAATTGACCACATACACACACACACACATACACACATACACACACATACAGACATCAGTCAGAAAATGATCTTAAACGATTGCTAGGGTCTCAAAACGTGAAAATCTGTTAAAATCTCGAAATATTGTTTTCGGACTGAATCCATTACTTCCCTACCATAGTAGAGGTGGGAAGTAAAAATACTTCACAAATAAATATACGTCTATTAGCACGTGCGAAGAGCAAATCAAGCAATTAAGTACACGTACGTAACGTAACGTAAGTAAATAGTTATATCAAATAAACATGCAATAATTAACAAAAAAAAACTTTCCTCGCCCCGTTTCGATTCCCCTCCCACGCCCTAGCGCGAACTTAGAGCTAGTGTAGCGTTTGTAAGATGTTTTAGCGCCGCCGTAAACCGTTTTTAAACAATTTTAATTCTTAACAAATAATTCGAATATATTCGAATAATAGGAATTACTATTCGAATAATAAATGCAGCCGAATATTCGCTTTATTCGAATATTCGAATTGCATGCCCTAATTGCACCCGGGAAATTCCTAGCACCTGGGCTTTCTTAGCACCCGGGCGAAGCCGGACCGAGTCCGCTAGTATGTTATATATTTTTAAATTAGTCTGAAAAATGTTCAAAAATAATTTAGAAATAAAAAGAAGATAAAAAATATAAGATACGAAATAGATATTTTACTAGTAATCAACAACATTATTCTAATAATTATGCTATTACCTACCTGTATTCTAAACAGACAGACAGATAAAAATTCTAGAAATACTTTTTCCCATCTAAGTTTTATACAAAGTACAAAAAAATCTGCAAGCAAACGAAAATACAAACGGGGGTACCCGTAGGTACCGTTGAAATTTTATATATTAGTATTGATTGTTTTCTGTTCAATTCGACACATACATTTTTATATTAACACTATTTTATTCGGATAGTAATACATGTAGTATAATAGGTAGTAGACAAAAACGCATATGAAGCGTGAATTAATTGTTATAAAATAATAAAAAGCATATCTGTCTATTTTTATATCATTGTTGAATTAATGTGCTAACCTGCTTTTGACGTAATTAATAATTATACATGGGATTTCCGTCTCATATTTGATTGTCATGTGTGCTGGCATGAACCTATTTTATAACAGGTATTCACGTTTCACAGCAAAACTTTCTCATTCAACTTGAAATAATCACATTTCAATGAATCACTTTTGTCTCAATCACCAACAGAATAAATAAATTATAGTGAACTTGAAATTAGGTTTTTCCACTGCAATTTGAAAATATTCAAATATTTTGTGGTAACAAACCTTATCGAAAATATTGAGAGGATGGTGCAATTCAAGAAGTACATGACGTAGGTACCTATAGTTTAATCTTCAAAAGATGCTTTGAAAATATTATACCTACTTAAATCCTGTGGCGTAACTACAAATTTGAGGTCCTTGGCACATTTTTATGGAGAGCCCTCTAACATATTCAAATGGGCTAATTCAGAATAGGCGAGTTCGTATAAACGATGGTTTATGTAGCGTTTCCAGACCCTAATTTAAGAACTGCTGAAAGTATTATCAATCGAATTTTAAATTTATTATTAAGAATAATAACAAATTAAAAATGCGAATAGGTCGACTAGATAAATCAGGCAGCTTTAAATAATCAGTTAAAATAAATAAAAAAAACCTCTGTAATATTCATTTGTATACTATACCTAGATTATAATTAAGTTAATTCGTTATAAGTATAGTGTTAAATGCATGTAATTGATCAACGATCATCATTCATCATAACAGATATTTATGCAACAAGTGGCTTAAGTGACGAATTATATGACAGTTGCATTTATACCAGAACGAGTGTGAGTTTACCGCGCGAGCGCGGTAATCACACGAGTTCTGGTATAAATGCAACATAACCAAAATGGCAGCTTTCAGAATCGACACTGTAGACACGCGTTACATACAATATTTTTTATAACTCCTGCTTCTAAAGTTCAATATTCGAGCACTGTGAGGCGGGCGTAAAGAGGCGTATTTTAGTCACCGTGCGTGAAAGTCCAAAGCGTGCGTAAAAGTACCGTCACAGTGCGTAAAAATCCAAATCGTGCGTAAAAGTACCGTCACAGTGCATAAAAGTCCAAATCGTGCGTAAAAGTACAATGTCTACATCTTATAAACTCGAAATTAATTTTCGCACTTTGTACAATACAAGCACTTAGTGGCTATCGATCGATGTGTTCCTATATATAGTATCGCGCATACAAAGTCCACATCATGAGAGAGTCATGTTTTTAATGATTTATATAGAAGTTAATAACTTTAATAAAAATAAACTAAATTGTAACTTAGTCTCTAATTGTAAAGTTCTAAGAACTAGAAGAGCGAATTTTCCGTTTTCATAATTTTTTTTCTCTCTATTAAACCTTAGAAGCAGTCGTTATAAAAAATTATGTTCGATACGTCCGCTTAAAGTGAGATATCTAGTAGGCTTAAATTGAAAGCCTACTAGAATACCTCACTTTACGCACACATATCGAAAATAACTATTTAGTAATTTATCTAAAGCTTTAAAAAAAATTTTCTTTTCGTTTTTCAATATTATTTACGTTAAATTATTAAAAAAATAAAAAATTAATAGTTTTTTTTTAATTTAAATACCTAAGTCGTCACTTAAGCCACTTGTTGCATAAATATCTATTTTTATTTAAAAACAATTTTATAAAATTAGAAACACTTCTTTGTTCTTAAAATAATATAATTTCTGTTGTACCGTAATTTTTTAGTTTCAATACCTATATCTTTATCTATAAAGTGTAGCTTTAAATTTGACTTGATGCGTTAATTTCCTAATTTTATTACAGATGAAACTGTATAACACAATAATGATTGTGTTACCAATTCTCATGCTAGTCAGTAATGTAGCATCACAGTGTCTGACCGAAAACGACGCAAGGTCAACAGATACGTCAAAAGTCAAAGAAGATTTATATGTTGGTCAGCAAGAATTTTCGTTGGCATTATTGAAAGAAATCAACAAAGCAAATGTCGGTACAAATGTTTTTTTCTCGCCACATAGCACTTATCATGCTTTACTTATGGCGTATTTCATCGCCAAAAATCAAACGGAAAAATCATTGAAGGCAACTTTAAGAATACCAGACGCCTCCGTACGTATTTTTTTCACATATTTTAATTTTATGTATACGTCGCCTAATTTCTTAATCATCCAAGTCATTCTAGAGCTAATTACATAGCCAGTTTGAGACGAATTTGGTGGCATAATTCTCTATTTTATTGCAAGCGGTATCTGAATTTTGAACCTTTTGGCAAAAGCGAAAAAATCAATTTAACAGAAGATTTTAAACTTATACAGGTTTTGACGGTTTTCCCAATTTATATATTCCGTTTCCTTCGAATTTCTTTCATCGAAGACCAGGGCCCTCGTAAGGCCTCACGCCGCCCGCGTGCGGATTCATAATTGACGCCCCTTATTGGGGATACCGGATAAACTCACTAGACGATATGTCAAATTGGAAAACGTTAAATTGGAATTAACTTGCAATTTTTTCCGTACTACACTGTAACACTCACATGAGGGAAAGAATATATTATCAATTATATTATTCAGGTGCACAAGTCTTACTGTCTTACGTAAAAAGTATTTGTTGATCGAAAAATACTTTACTTCACTCGCACTCTTGCAGGAATCGATTGGAAAATTCAAGATATAAACATACGCGGGAGTCTCTCGAATAGGGGCGCCCTGTCTACGCGCTGATGTGAATTAACAATCGATTCAAAAACTGCGCGCGAGATATTTCGAATTCGAATTTGAATTTTATTAAAAAAGAAATAACTACTCGTAAGAGTTTTCACGTAGGCTTGAGTATACAAAAAAAATTGATATAATATCAGTTGTATATTTTTTCTATACAGTACAAAAAACATAACTCAACTAGGCCATTTGCCGCCCCTTGGATGAGCCGCCCGCGTGCATCGCACTCAGGGGCGCGAGGGCCCTGTCGAAGACTTTGTTCGTGATCACTTCTATAACTTTGCCTTGATATCCCTGTCTTTCTTCTGCTATTTAGAATATATAGCGTTTTCAACTTATTGTACTTTTATGCACTTCATAGTTTGCTATCAGTCACCGGCTGATAAAGGTGCACAAAAGTGTACTGAGAGGAAAACGCTATTAGTTTCGCTCATTTTCCCGAGATTACTATTTAGCACTGCAATCTCTTCTATTCAATGACTTCCTCTATAATATTATCCATTTCTTGACGGAATACTGAAATAGGTAGGACTTTCAAAAGACGATATACTGATACAGGGGCGGCGGGTTTTGCATTTTCCGTGAGGTGCAACGTGGGGATTTTAATAATTGATAACCTATCTTACCTACATATTTTTATAACTGGCATAAATTTGCCTTAGGTGTTTAAATGTTGCTTCAATTTATGATTCTAGGATAAAATAGATGTGCTGCAAGCTTACAGAGTTGAAAAATACATCCGATCCATGAGTTTACAAGCGGCCAATGATAGTTACGAATTTGACCTAGCCAACCGAATTTACGTATCAACAAAAACTGGTGTACGCTCATGCATGCAAGACTACTTTACGGAAGAGATAAAAAAATTGAATTTTGAGGAAGATCCGGCCAACGCAAGATCAATGATTAATAAATGGGTTGAAAGCGTTACAAAAAATCAAATACAAGATTTTTTACCGCCAGATGCTATCGAAGAAGCCACTAATCTCGTTCTCGTGAACGCGGCTTATTTCAAAGGACTGTGGGCATCGGAATTTGACCCAGATATGACGCAGAAGAGCGTATTTTACATTTCATCAAATGAAAAAACATTGGTCGATATGATGTCCCAAGAAGGAACTTTCAATTATGGTAAGAGTCATATCATGCAATAATCATCAATTTCAGTTAAGAAACATTTTTTGGCAGATAAGGAGAAGTCGACGGTATGCATATTCCCAGTGGCGAACTAACACTAACTGCGGCCCGATGCGACTTTCGTGACCTCAAATTAGTCCCCGGAAGCCCTTATACTAGATATAATACGTCAACTAGTGTTACCAGTTATATTTTTAATAAATTTTAGTACGTTTATTTAGTTTTTTGTTGAGATCAAAATGGCACGGCAATATAAATATATGCCATGAAAGAAGCTCAACCGAGCAGGCCTGAGCGAACCCCCTCCTCCCCCGTTAGTCCGCCACTGCATATGCCGATCGTGTATGTAATAATAAACACATATCTGTAATCTAATAAGTAGTAGATATTTCGATTTCGATAAAAACTTATAGAAATGGGAGTATTACCCAATCGCCTTGATATATTTAATTCTATTTTTTTAATTGATAAATGTCTATAAAATCTCACATTTGTCACTAAACTTACGCTCATAATATTTATGATAATTGCACAAACGCCTGATTAACTTGTAAGTATTATTTGGTTATAGAAAAAATATTTATCTACGTTGTAATTATCAATTTTCAGAGGCGTCAGAAACTCTTGGTGCCCACGTTTTAGAACTTCCCTATAAAGGAAATGACATCAGTATGTTTATCTTTTTGCCACCATTCTCAACTAATACAGGTGTTGAAAATGTCTTGGACAAATTGAATGGAACGGCATTTAAACAATTAGTTAAAAACGGGATGTTGCCAAGAAAAGTATTTGTATCAATACCGAAATTTTCCATTGAACAAACAATTAAACTCGTCCCGGTAAGTATTTTTAGTTTTGTAACAAATAATGCATAATATTTTAGTAGGTACTTACTTTAGTACTTAGTAGTTAACAAAAAATCGTAATAATTAACAGTTTAAAATGTTCGCTTGATATTAATAAATCAGCTTTTATTTAAAAATGTTAACTAATTAACTGCATGCTGACAGATGTTGGAAAAGCTGGGTGTTGGAAATTTATTTTGGAACAATGCTGACTTCTCGGCATTAACTAAAAGCAACGCATACTTTGGAGATGCGATCCATAAAGCTAAGCTTGTCATCACAGAAGAAGGATCTGAAGCCGCTGCAGCTTCCAGCTTTTTGTCATCACGAATTATGTCACAAGAATTTATGTTTATATGTAATCGTCCTTTTGTGTATATGATATACCATAAGAAAATAGAATCGATTCTATTTGCTGGCATATTTAAAATAAACGAAGATGTCTCATATTTAAATAATATTGTATAACAGCTTAAAAAACGTTTTTTTAAAGAGATTGCTTTTTACATACAAATTTCTGCACAACCAATCATCTGCCTGTTTTTTGATCCATTCAAATTGTCGTGGGTTCTCTTCTCAAATTATTTCAAAAAGCAAACTGTGTGCCAGCATAGGCAAACCTGTTAGAATGTATAAAATTTCTTCAATTTCTGATACCTTAAAAGATATATTAATCCAAAGCGACTATAGATACCCACGGCCACATCGGAGAGTAATATTAATAAAAACATAATGACTATGCGATAACTGTGATAATATGAGAAGCTTGAAGATCACATTAAACAGTGGCGTTACTAACTGCGAAATGCGCTGATTCTCGGTCTTTGAATTTCTATATTCGCGGTATAATAGCTAATAGCTATGGCGGTCCTAGCGTCCGAGGGGATGTTTAAGGTTGGGCCAAAATAGTTTGTCACAAAACTTCCTAAAAACTCGATTGAAGTTTGATTTTGAAATGAATTTCATAAAAGTCACTTTTGTGGGCTCTATGTTATAGTCTTAATCATTCGGAAGAAAGCATAAAATTCTTGCAATAAAGTAGGTATAATAGCCAGTAGCCACAGCCCCCGCGTTTAACAGGGAGTTTCCATTTGTGACACAAACGCTACATTTATGTTGTGTGTCAAGTTGTAAGGCCCAACTTACATTTTTTCAACTTTTTCAACGCCAATCGTTTGTTCTACGTTTGCTCCGGACGCCTACAAAATTTCAGCGTTTGTTCCGAAAAAATAAAAAAGGTATTAGAATAATATGTGGCCAGCCAACTTGACGTCAAGTTGTATGGACCACGTTTGAGAATTTTGATTATCCCAATCGTTTGTTCTCAGTTTGTTCCGGACGTCTACAGAATTTCAGCGTTTGTTCCGAAAAAACAAAAAAGTTATTAGCAAAAATAGGTGACCAACCATCAGTACATGTACACTACTGGACATAAGTAAAGCGACAAAGTTCTATAATCAAATTGTACAGACCGTTATAGAGTATTTTAATTATGCCAATCGTTTGTTCCGGACACTTATAAAATTTCAGCTTTTATTCAGAAAAATTAAAAAAATAATAGGCGTCAGGTTGTATGGACCACGTCTTAATAACATTTTTGTTGACAATAATGATTATACCTATCGTTTGTTGCGAACGTCTTTTTTCACAAAAATGAAACTTAACCAGAGGGTTGAAAGTTGAAACATTTGTTCCAACTGAGGCTTAGGTGTACACTCTATACCAGGGGTTCTCAAGCTTTTTGAATGTTGTACCACTTAAATAAACTGCTAAAGATTCATGTACCACCCAGTGAGTGCAATCTCCCTCCCAAGTTTTTAAACAAAGTTATATGGCGCCTCTAAGAAAATGGCTTTTTAGAGGTCCTACGTAAGGTTAGAGGTATAGGTGGAATAAATTAATAAATATAAAAGTATGCGCGTCTTTGGTTACATCTCTGTGTACCACCTTGAACAAGGTAATGTACCACCAGTGGTACATGTACCACATATTGAGAATCCCTGCTCTATACTATGATTATATTATAATATTCTATAGTCTATACCAGGAATTCTCAATCTGTGGTACATGTACCACTAGTGGTACATTACGTTGTTCCAGGTGGTACACAGAGATGTAACCAAAGACAAGATTGTTTATTTTTATTCTGTTTGTGACCTTATCCATAATAAACCATACGCGCATACTTTTATATTTATTAACTTATTCCACCTATACCTCTAACCTTACGTAGTACCTCTAAAAACCATTTTATTAGAGGCGCCATATAACTTTGTTTAAAAAAAATCGCCTGCGGCGCACTTGGAGAAGAGGAGATTGCGCTCACTGGTTGGTACATGGATCTTTAGTAGTTTATTTAAGTGGTACAACATTCGAAAAGTTTGAGAACCCCTGGTCTATACTGTAGACTATAGAATATTTCTCAGTCTATCTCTATACTATGGTATAATTATCTATTATCTAAAGACGTAAAAATATAGTAACGTCTTTGGTATAACCTCATAGCTTTGATTATTCTTAATTTGTACTTTGTAATACCTATTATGTTTATTAATTAAACCTATTTTTATTCAAAAAATATGAAAAGTTATCTTTGATGTTATTTCCAACCGAACATCAAATAACAATTATTTCGCATTAATGCATGTTGTTTTGTGCTTCCATTGTTACGTTTTTGCATGAATTAAGTTAAGTAGCATGTTTCACTTACAATTTTTTTTTTTTTGATAAACGCTTAAATATTTAAACATCTTTCATTTTTAGATATTGAAAAACATTGGAGTTGGCGATCTTTTTGATTCAACCAGTGATCTTTCTGAATTAACTGGCCAAAATAACTTGAAGTTGGGTGACGCACTACACAAAGCCAAAATCGATTTAGACGAGAAAGGAACGGTTGCAGCTGCTGCTACGGCTTTCTTTACATTTAGATCGAGTCGGCCAATTGAACCGGCCAGTTTCATATGCAATCATCCGTTCATATACACAATATATAGTCGTTCGAGCGATACTATAATTTTTGCTGGGATACTTAGAAATCCTGCTACGATTTAATAGCGTGTTGTCTACGAAAAATGTTTGTTTTTTTGTACGTAAATGAAGTCGATGTCATTTTAGCATGTTAATTAGTTTATAAAGGAACAAAATAATTTTTTTTAATTACCCGCATATTTATTTGAGAGCGCATATTTTTTTTAAATTTCTAATAAATTATTTATACATATTATTCAATTGTTTTATTTAGATAGATAGATGTCTTTATTTGATTAGTACAAATATACATAAATAGCGTCAATTGTCAAACAGAAAAAAAATTATAAAAACTCGTTCAATTTGTAGTGAGCTTTAGATAATAAATATTTTTTTAAATTATTCCTAAACTGTTGATTGGAATTTGCAGTTTTGATCTCCGTAGGTATATTATTGCAGTGTATTCGTATCATAGCGTTGCGGACACCCTGTGAGTCACCGCAAGTGTAAAATTAGTAGTTTTTAAATTATTTTTGTATCTTGTAGTGTATTCGTGATTATTCTGATTTTCATTAAACAAAGATGGATAAAATTGTACAAAATTTGCACAATTTAGGATATAAAGATCTATTAGTGTTAGGATGTTGTACTGAATAAATAAATTTTTACAATGCTCTCTAGGTGCCACACCCGCTATGATACGAATACATTTTTTTTTGTATTAGAAAAAATTTTTGTGCCCAGACCGAATTGCCCCAAAAGATTATTCCATATTGAATAATAGATTGGAAAAATGCATAGTAGACACTAAGCAAAATATCGGTACTAACATATTTTTTTAAATAAATAAGAACAAATTTAGCTCTATTTAACTTGGGCAAAATGTAGTCAATATATGTTGCTTCCAGTCAAGATTATTATCTATGTATATACCGAGGAATTTAACAGATTCTTTATTATATGACAAAATATCTATGTTTAGTAATTGTGGAATATTAAAGTAATTCCCAAACTTAATAATGTCTGTTTTGGTGTTATTTATTTTAAGACTGTTATTTGTAAACCATTTGCTTAGGTCTTCCATGCAACTTTCCAATCCACTTTTTAAAAGCGCCTGATCTCTTCCCTCACATATGACAGCAGTATCATCAGCAAACAAGAAGATCTTACTGTTAGTAGCCAACGGAAGGTCGTTTATAAATAATATAAATAACAGAGGTCCTAAAATGCTACCTTGAGGTACATCTCTCGTATTTGGTTTCCAGTCTGACATACTTTCATTAATACCTGAGTTAGTATTTATTTTAACTTCTACGCTTTGTGTTCTGTCTGTTAAAATAATAATCCACATTCCTAACAAAACTATGAAAATTGTCAGAAAACCCTTATTTGATGTTAGATAGCACGTATCCAAAACATGGGCATCAAAATCAATAAGCCTGGAGTCCTTACCGAGACAAACAAAAAAATCGTTCAAACGTGCATTTTTGCAACACTTCGGACACAATTTTTCGACCCTATCAATTATCATATTTCTAAAGCATAGATAAGACTAGATTTCTAAAGCCTAAAGGCACATGAAATTAAAAACTGCTTGAACAATTTGATATAGGTATTATCGTACATTTTATTCAAGATGTTTTTTACATCACATTGTTAAATTTTGACAGCTACGTGTTCATTGGTTGCTGCGTTTTGTTACCATAGCAACCCGTCATTTAACAGTGTGATTAAAATGTATTATAAACCGGTCATTAGTGTTGATGAAAATAGGAAAAAAACAATATTTCGAACTCTAGGTCGCAACAAGGGCTTAGCTTTTATATCACCATCCATAAACAAACTAATATCTGGGTGCCGAGCTTTGCTCGGATGAGTTCAATAAAAATAGTACTTGTATGCTGTGAGATATTATTTTCTCAGAATATTATTCCGAAACGAATTTATTTCTGAAACGTAATTTAAAATAATTGTTTCTGTTGAATATTTTAACTACCTATGTGTATTTTTAAGCGTAAAAACTAAGTATCAACTTGAATCAAGCATTTTTTCCTGTAAATATTATTTAGGTCGCCATTTTCAAATCTACCGCCGTTATTGTTTTGTTGACTGAAGAACTCGCAAAAACCGATTTTCATAGATTGAATATCTTGTAAAAATATTCGAATCAGATGAAATTTTGCTCGCCCGTTGCCATTTTAACAATCCAATTTTAAGCATTGATACCAAATATCAACTTTATCGAAGTACTTTTTCTCTGTGATGTCATCTTAACAACTTCCAGTAAATTTCAAATATTTTTTTTGCATAGGTACCTACTGAAAAACTCACAAAAATCGATTCTTTTAATAACAAACGTCAGACTATAACCTGCGCAAAACTTTTTTTGCATGTATCTTCACCATAGTTTTTAAAAATCGATGTGTTTTTACACAGACCCGCGGCGCCAGAAGTGCGGCCCTTTGGGCCGCCGTTTTGTTATTATTTACATATTGTGCAAGACACTTCTTATATTAGTGTTCAATTACAATTTTAACACTTGTGATATATTATATAAAATCTATATGTAGAAATAGACTTCGAATCAATCTGACTTTATTTGAGCGAGTTATAATAAATAAAAAACACCTTTTTTTTAATTGCTCCCTTCTGGAACCAAAATTCCTACCTAGATCGATTTCTCGCCCCAAAAAATCCCCATTCTGTAAATTTCATCAGAATCGTTAGTCGTTTTTGAGAAAAAAAGGTCTAGGTAAGATTATACGTCATACTACATTTAACGTACATACCTATACATATTTTATATAGGTAATATAAAAATAACATACCTATTTATTTAAATTTTATCTAAAACTACTTACATAATTATGTTTAGATTTTATTGTTGCTATTTTTTTACTTTTCAAATAATTACTGATTATTTTAATAAGTTAAAGATTGACTGTCAGAGTAATTTTGACATAAATAATGAAAATAGTTTGTTTTTTCCAAAGCCTACTCACAATACGACACGGTTTTATGACGTTAAAAAAACTGTTTTTTAAAATGATAAAATCGATAAGAAAACGAATTTTTCCAGGGATGAGACCTAGCTAAATCGATTTTTTGCCCCCCGAAACCCCTTTTCGGTAAATTTGATCAAAATCGTTAGAGCCGTTTTCGAGAAAATATTTATATAGATACATAGAAACATATATACAAGATTTACTCGTTTAATAATATACGGATTCACGTGAATCATTCAATAGGATCATCTGCATTTTTTTATTGCCGATTTTAAAATTTTATTTACAATAGAAGTTAAAAAAACTAAAACCAGACTAAAATATAAAAAAAGAAAACAAGCAAATCAAAACGTGACAGTATTTTTTGCAGTAGCTGGGAATATGAAGAAAAAATTCGGGTAATAGAGTCCCCAACTACTGATAAAAAAAAACTGTCTCACGTTTTGATTTGCTTTTCTTCTTCTACGTAATCGGGTTTAAGTCTTTTTTTACTTTTGTTTCATTCAATAGGATCATCTGCATTTTTCTATTGCAGATTCTAAAATTTTAATTACAATAGAAGTTAAAAAAACTAAAACCTGACTACATAAAAGAAGAAAACAAGCGAATCAAAATGTGACAGTATTTTTTATCAGTAGTTACAAAGTTGGGATGTGTCAAGTTGTATGGACCTCAATTTGTATGGACCAACTTAAATTTTTTAACTTTTTCAACGCCACTCGTTTGTTCCGGACGCCTACAAAATTTCAGCGTTTGTTCCGAAAAAATAAAAGTTATTAGCAAAAATAGGTGACATGCCACTAGCATATTTACACTATGGATGTAGTTGTTCGTTTTACTTTTGGCCAGTAGTGTACATATACTAGTTGTTAGTCACCTATTTTTGCTAATAACTTCTTTATTTTTTCGGAACAAACACTGAAATTTTGTAGACGTCCGGAACAAACAGAGAACAAACGATTGGCATAACCAAAATTCTCAAAATGTTGTTATTAAGACGTAGTCCATACAACTTGACGTCAAGTTGGCTGGCCACCTATTATTGCTAATAACTTTTTTAATTTTTCGGAACAAACGCTGAAATTTTGTAGGCGTCCGGAACAAACGATTTGCGTTGAAAAATTTGACAAAATGTAAGTTGGTCCATACAACTTGACACACATGAAAAAATTCGGGTAATTGAGTCCCCGATTACTGATAAAAAAATACTGTCCCACGTTTTCATTTGCTTTTTTTCTTCTATGTAGGTGGTCGGGTTTTAGTTTTTTTTTTAAATTTATTTGTTATAGATAAGTAATTTCTACATAAAAATGTTCAATAATTACTTTCTAGATAATACGGCGGTTAGTGGACGCCATGTTGAATTTTGAGTCTTGACATTGAGACAAATCCGATACCTCATTACTCAAAATCTGTTCACTAATTTTGCTCTCTAGGACGGAACATCTATTACTAAGGATGTTACGGAGATTCGACTCCAAAATATCGAAACCTCCGGTTCTTAATTATTATTATACTTTTGAATACGATAATATCAAAAAGCAGATTTAGCGGAACAGACCGCTGACAAATCTTGCTATACGCACATTGACCAGAAAAACTGCTAAGATTTAAGAAAATAATTTTTCAATTTATAATTTGGCGTTGCCAGAAAGAGGGATAACTAAATTTTATGTTACTATAGTTCGTTAAAAAACTTTTTCAGTAAAAATAGATACCCAACTCTCTTTTAGTGCACAAGCCAACAATACTTAACCGTTCATTGTAAGGCATCAGAGCTGAACCTCATTCCTAATATTACAAGCAATTAGTGAATTTAATTAAAAAGTATGTTGGAATCAAACTTTCAAAATTCAGTCCTAATAATCATAGGGTGTTTAAAAAAATGATTTTTTTTTCATCTTTTTTATTCAGTAACCAAAGTGAACAAATAATACAATGTCAAATTATAAAATAAATGTCGTATCTTTGGTAACTGGATTGAAAAGAGTTCAAGTTACTCGTTGTCATCGTCATCATCATCATCCTGGGAATTGATCTGGAAGTACCTAAGTTCATATGTGTCTTTGCCTGCAGCCACCACTCGAAGCCAATCTCGTAGATTGTTCTTTTTAAGGTACTTCTTTGTAAGGTATTTCAAATACCTTTTACTAAATGGGACCTGCAAAAAAAAGTGTAAATCTAAATTAACATAAATTATAACTGGAATTCCTTATAAAAACCGGTTAAATGTTCCGATAACATACTGGCACAGACCGATTATGAATAGATACGTAATAATAATCATTTTTTGAATAAATTTCAAGTTTTCGAACTTGCGGTAAAAATACATTTGATAAAACGCATGCAAGAAACTATTCTAAAAATCTTTCAGCAGCACGCTATAAAAATCTACACATTCTGCATTGTGTAAAACAATGCATTAAATTTGTTTGAAGCACAGGCAAATCGGAATTGATCTTTGAAGTTTGTAGTTTTTTTATTGTAGATTACAGACGCGTCGACAACTTAGGTCATTAGCGTCTTAAATTACATTAAATAACAATTAACTTAAAACTAAAAAAACATCACAAAACATCCATGACCGCAGGTGGGATTCAAACCCACGACAGTCTAGTCTAGAGGCTGGTACCAAGTACGCTATCTACTAGGCTACACTGCTCGGCATGTCACTATCCTCCATAGTTTGTAGTAATAAGTACACCACACCTAGGCAATAAAACCACCATTCTGAAGTAAGACTATTAAACTAGCAAAAATAAGACAATTGCGATCCTGATGTAAGATTTTAGAAATAATTTACCATCCAGAAAATACTTCGGAAGTACTTTTAAAATGGTAGAAAGAAAATAATCTTACCTCACTGTTCACGGACAATTTTGTCTTATGCCTTTCCAAAGTCACATGGCTACCAAGATTGTTGGTTTTTCCGTTGATTTTAATGCGTTCCAGAAGATATTTTTCCTAAAATAATCAACGTCATAAGCCAATATTCCAATAAAACATTGCATTAATTACGGTGGCGCTCTATACTCTGCTACTTGACATAAGAACATTGTCGATACGTGTTAAACAACACACTATTAAATTACTGCACATCCCCAGTTCACATCTAAGAACTTGTGAAAGTGCTCACTATATTTTGAATTTAGGTATCAAAAACAAAATATACGAAAATCGCCAATGTTCTTGTCTGTGCGACAACAATAACTTACGAAGTTTGCGACATCTAAAATACTGTCTTCTACTGGATGTGTGCAATCAACAGTGAACTTCAATGAAATCTTCTTTTTCTTCTGGCCTTTACCGCGGAGGGCATTTTTGACGTTCTTGTTTTTTACTGTCTGGAATCCACAAAATGTGTTTTAGCCAGACATTTAAATAAAAACTAAATCTTGTTCTAAAAGAACGTGTGGAATTCTTGTAAACTGTAAAAAATACTCTATAAAATACACATAACTGCGAATACACATTTAACACATATTCGCTATATGAAATGTAATAGTTTTAACAAGCAATAAGGCATGTTTCATTTTTGAAAACCAAAGAATAATCAGCATGTATTTTATCCATCTCTATAAGATTATTTAGGTTAGGCAATTTACAGTCAAACACCATATATACTGCAACGAATATAATTAATATTTTTGGAAAAACAATTTTATTAAACTTACCATTTTCGCCATTTTTGGACAACGTGCCAAAAATTTACGTCTTTAAAATCTGATGGCAGCGGCTAACGAAAGAAACTCGAATGAGAAAACGACAACACATGCGCAACGTGACGAGAATAGATGGCGACACTAAATAAAAGAATATCAACTACTGATTATTTTCGACAGCTAGCCAATGAACAAAGTCAATGGTCGTGTTTCGAGCACTGATCTGTACATACGTGGATAGTAGATAGGCTCTACAAATGCGTAATATTATATTACTAGCCGTTACCCGTGACTTCGCCCACGTATTTTTCGATTTATGACTTATTATCAAAAAGCCACTAAGACGAGGAAAATAATAAAATTTTGAGGTCGGCGCCAATTTAATTACTAAAACTTTTTATATATTATGTCATCATGGCAGAGCTGGGTTCGGATACTGGTAAAAGTATCCGGATATCGGCTACAGATACCGGCAATAGCGTCCAGATACCGGATGCAAGTTACGAATACTTTTAGTTGTAAAATGTATTCTAAATACATGTATCCAGATACTTTTTCTATTGAATATTTCAAATATTTCATATTTTCTGTGGATAACTTAATTAATTAATAAATTAATTAATTAATTTATCCACTGAAAGTACGAAATATCTGAAATTTGAATTCGCATTACTTATGTATTGTATTTTAAAGACCACCAACAGCTAAGGTTATTTGGGCCTAGCACCAATTCATATTTTCAATTCATTGCATTACTTATGATTCCACTTTTTTTTGTCACACTTTTTTTATTTCTCCATGCAGTTGAAGGTAAAGACTACAAAAAAGCTATGGAAAAGACAGATTGAGGGAAATATTTTTCGGAGAAAATAAAGAATTAGCCTTCTTCATACATTTTCTTTAGAATGCTTTTTGCGGGGTTTTAATATGCTTCGAATCAACTGCTCAATCAATTAGAAAGTGAAGCAACATACCTATCTGCACTTTGCACTAGACACCCTCAATCAGTTGTTAGTATATTTGGGAATGTTCATTTTTGTGCGCATTCAGTTCATCAGCGCATTTTTCCCTCTTCTACTGTTACACTAGGAACGCCGCAAGATTCTATCTAGTAGATAGTATCTACTGTCTCGCTCGCGCTACACGGGAAAGATTGATGAATTGTATCCATGGACAGATGAAAAGTATCCAGATACTTTAATAATTACCCGGCGGATACGGATAACGGATACACTTTTGCCAAAGGATTCGGATACAGCCTTCGCAGATACACAAATCTATCCGAATACTGTATCCAGATACCGAAATATCCTAATGCCAAAGTATCCGGATACGGTGTGCCGTCAGTTGATCCCAGTAATTTGATACCACGACATTTGATCCCACGACAACTGATCCCAACGACATTTGATCCCAACGACAATTGATCCCACGACATTTGATCCACAAAACACCCACCTATAGAAGGTTAACTTATATAGGCCAACAGTGTCCACTCAAGAATGTGGGCTCTACTCCGGCAGAAGTGAGGGGAATGTAGTAAAATTATTTATTCATGTTGGTAGTGTCAAGTTACTATGGTTTATGTTAACAATTAAAGTTTGAACTGATCGTGTAGTCATAAAGTGATATTCTATTTTTGTTTTTAAATTAACGAGCTTTGTTCTAATTATAAATACATCAAGGTAAGTGTGTTCAATAAAATATTAGTGTTAATTTATTATTTAGTACCTATACTATCTTTATTCTTTGTAATGATAATAGGTATATACCGATATAATCATTATAATTACAATATGATTAATTTTGTTAATTATATATTATGCTTTGATAATGACATGTACATTTTTTTTCAGTATTATTTATTAAGATGATTCCGTGCGTAGTGTGCCATAATACTGACGCCACCATTCCAAAATTTCGTTTTCCCAACCCGAAGTTTACTGAACGGCATGCGATAATGGAACAATGGATTATATTTGCGAAAAGAGAGACGTTGAAAACGATGTCATATCAAGACATTTATGAAAAAATGCGCATCTGCAGTCGTCATTTTCAAACTGAAGATATTGTGCGAGACTTCTCAATTTTATAACCGTAATTGCGTTTTGTTTGAATTCTTCAGCCACTGAATTGGGTGTCCATGAGGATTTCCCCTCCTCAGCAAATTAAAATAAAAATTATACAAATTATTTCTTATTCGCCAACGCAGGCGTCTATAATTTAGACTTCCTGGGGGCTTTATAAATGAAAATCAGAAAAAATGGAAATTTATCTACTCGATGTAAAAGAAGTGCGAAAAAAAACTGATCGTTAATTTTATTTCAATTCGGATAGGAAAACATCAATGTTTTTGTAAGGAATCATTTTTAAGTCAGTAAAACGTTGGGGTGGAATAAATGATAAAAAAACAGACAATTTTCTTTGAATATAATGTGCTATTCTCAAAAAAATATAAAAAAAAATATTTTTAAAATATTGATGTCACAAAAAATGGGTGCCGTTTACTCGTGAAAAAGCGCTTTCTGATAAATGGAAATTTTATCGATGTACCACAACCTTCAATGTTTTGGGTTTCGAAATAACTGAACAGTTTAGTCGGGCTGAAATCGCAACACGTACACAACTCCACTAAACTGTTTAGTTGTGAAGCAATTGTATGCATCCGCCCGGCCTAATTGTAATGATTTGTGATTTTCATTTATTGAGCCTTCAGGAAGTCTAAAATATAGACGAAAAGTTGGCGAAAATTTCTGTTGTTTAACTTAAATATATGTATGTATAATCCAATGGACTTTTTATTATTACAAAATATAAAACCAGGGGCCCTGCAATCAACTTCGCACATGAATTACTCAATTGCTTTTTACGCCACTGTTACCAACATTTTTTCATTTTTTTACTGACTATAAGTAATTATGCCACATTATACAGATATTTCATGTATTATTTCAAATTCAAATTACAAAATACAAAATACTATAAGTATTTATATAATAAACTTGTACGTTATGACTTAGGATACAATTTTTTGTTTTATATAAGTTACATATATTTTCATGCAATAAAATAGTAATAGTTAATTTTCATTGTTTATTTTATTAAATCCAACAATCATTGAAAGAAAAAGAAAGAAAAGAATAAAATATTACATATATGCAACCCGCTTAGCTAACCTATTCCTCGCTCTTTTCGGAGTACCCCTCTTGCCTACAGTTGAATTTAGGAGGTTCAAAAGTTTGTACGGGAGTGAACATTCTATATGTAGGTGTTTTGTGATTTGATCCCAAAAAATTGTCTATAAACCGACAGAGCCTGATAAGTAATAAAGTTATTAAATTTTATTAATTTAATGAAATAATTTAATCGATTATTCTCTTTGTCGGGAAATTTGTTTGAATTAAATTTGTATACGTTGTGATATATTTGTAATTACATTGTTATTAGAATTCTAACGGATGTAATAGTATAATGTGTTTATTATTATTTTAATAATTCTTTAGAGATTATGTAATGATCAAGTTGAATAATTCACTTTTATTTATCATTGCCCGGGATACGTCGTAATTTTGTCAAATATTGTATTTTATGAATTATTAACAAATTATCACGCTGACTTTTCATAAACTTTAATTAGTCCAGTCACGTTTGGTGCAGCAAATGATTTTATTTTTTTGTGTCCTCAAGCATGTTTAGGAGATGTCAAATTCAAGTTTGCGACCTCTAAAACAGGGCAGGGGAGTTTTGGTGGGCTAAAAACCACGATTTTTTTGCACTTTTTTCGATTTCTTGCTTATAATATGGAAACAGCTGGTCCTATCGAAAAATTAAAGGGCACAAAATTTACTTCAAAATGCACTAGTCAAATATGTTTATGTTCCCATTTTTACCGGCTCTACAGAACTTAGAAAATTGCCAAAATTTACCAAAATGAAAAAAAAGCATTTTTTCAAGCTTTTAACTATTGAAAAACTCGAATAGCCTATAACCTTCCTTAATAAACGAGATATCTAACAAAAAAAAAATTTTCAAATCGGACTGGTAGTTCCTGAGATTAGCGCGTTCAAACAAAAAAAAATAAATTCTTTTTTTGTTTGAACGCGCTAATCTCAGGAACTACAAATCCGATTAAAAAAAATTTTTTTGTTAGATAGCCCGTTTATTAAGGAAGGTTTTAGGCAAATTCGAGTTTTTTTAAATTCAATCCCAAAGGGGGTAAAACGGGGGTGTAAGATTTTTTGTTATTACAAAAAATCTTACTCCCACGTTTTACCCCCTTCGGGGTTAAATTTAAAATAAACTCGTATATCCTATAACCTTCCTCAATAAACGGGCTATCTAACAAATTTTTTTTTTTTAAATCGGACTTGTAGTTCCTGATATTAGCGCGTTCAAACCAGAGTTTATTTTTTTTTGTTTGAACGCGCTAATCTCAGGAACTACCAGTCCGATTTGAAAAAAATTCGACTGATGACCAGTCCTATACTTCCCACCTAGTAAATATTTGCAAAAAATAAACACTCTTTTTTTTTTATTCTTTGACTAGGCCCAAATAACCTTAGCTGTTGGTGGTCTTTAAAACACAATTTAATTTTTATTCTTTGAAAAAAGCATGGCCCTCTTTTTTGTTTGGTGATCTTAACTTAATATAGCAAAAATCATGGTTACCTTGATTTACGTACAGTTTTTATTTTTTTTAGTAAAATATTTTTTTTCTCGAAAACTATACATTTTAGAGAAAAAAAATATTTACATTTTTTTCATATTATAACATCTAGAATTCATTTATATTTTTTTTTACCTATGTTAATACGTGACATTGAGGACGTTTTTTTGAATATCTCAGGATCCACTGAACCGATTTGACTCAAAATCTAATCAGATCTAAGTTAAAGGCTGATAAACACAATAGAACAATCGGCACGCCCGTATGTTGTTCCGTTCTTAAGATATCGAAGGCGAAAAATTGACCACATACACACACACATACACACACACATACACACACACACACACACATACAGACATCAGTCAGAAAATGATCTTAAACGATTACTAGGGTCTCAAAACGTGAAAATCTGTTAAAATCTCGAAATATTGTTTTCGGACTGAATCCATTACTTCCCTACCATAGTAGAGGTGGGAAGTAAAAAATTTTTTTTGTTAGATAGCCCGTTTATTAAGGAAGGCTATAGGCTATTCGATTATTTTTTTTAATTCAATCCCACAGGGAGTAAAACGTGGATGTAGGATTTTTTGTTATTACAATAAATCCTACACTCCCGTTTTCACTCTTTGGGATTGAATTTTTAAAAAACTCGTATAGGGTCTCATTGATTAGTACTTTGCTTCTTTTACAGACTGGTAGTTTCTGAGATTAGCGCCTTCAAACAAAAAAAGAGTTTATTTTTTTTTTTTCCTAAGTTCTGTAGAGTCGGTAAAATCGGAACAAAAACATATTTGACTAGTGCATTTTGAAGTAAATTTCGTGCTCTTTAATTTTGAATAGAACCATTTTTTCGATAGGACAAGCCGTTTTTATGTTATAAGCAAAAAACGTAAAAAAATGCAAAAAAAACATGGTTTTTAGCCCACCAAAACTACACCGCTCTGTTTTAGAGGTCGCAAACTTGGATTTGACATCTCCTAAACATGCTTGAGGACACAAAAAAATAAAATCATTTGCTGCGCAAAACGCAAGGTGGACCTACCTTTTTAAGCTCTCGTGACTGGACTAAATGGCATATTTAACAATTCGTTATAATGTGAAAAGCACGAAAGACCAAATTGACTGCACACCTGACGTTTCAAAGTTTCTATGTACAATAATTTTTCAACAAAATTTATAAAAAAACAATATTTGACAAAATTACGACGTATCCCGGGCAATGATAAATAAAAGTGAATTATTCAACTTGATCATTACATAATCTCTAAAGGATTATTAACTCATAAACACATTATACTATTACATTCGTTAGAATTCTAATAACAATGTAATTACCAATATATCACAACGTCTACAAATTTAATTCAAACAAATTTCCCGACAAAGAGAATAATGGATTAAATTATTTCATTAAATTAATAAAATTTAATAACTTTATTACTTATCAGGCTCTGTTAGTTTATAGACAATTTTTTGGGATCAAATGTCGTGGGATCAATTGTCGTTGGGATCAAATGTCGTTGGGATCAATTGTCGTGGGATCAAATGTCGTGGGATCAAATGTCATGCAACCTCCGGATACTAACCAGCTCTGGATCATGTCCATGTTTACTCTCCTAACCCTTGACGTGCGTTTTATGATATTTTAAAAATAATAAAAAAAAGTGTGAAAGCTTGTTTTTTATTAATCAATCTTAATAAATATAGATAAATTATACAAAAAAAATCTACTATACACAGAATGAAAATAAATTTTCGATAGCTTTTAGAGATGTGAAAATATTAAAATTTTCCTTTAGTTTTTTTTTTAGTAGGTACAGTTTGTTCTTTTAAATCTCATTTAAAAAATTATCACACAATCCTACAGGCTGGCATTCATGAAATAAACTTCATGTTCTTAAATAATCATGTTACTACATTGTAACATTGCAATAAATAGGATAACTATAACTTGCATGAAAATTGTTTTTGTGCTTATTAATAGAGCAGTAAATTCTGAACAAAATGACATCTAAAACACTTCATTCTGATTTATAATCAGCTGAAAAATAAATTTTGGAATATTTATGGAAGGCCTGCCTGCTAAAAAGCGTTTTTGCTCATGACATCACATCTCATATAAATATCGAGGAGGTGCGTTTATAATATACAGGGGTGCGGCAGAATGAAGTCCCACATTTGACTAAGAGACTGACAATTCCACTGCGCATTTAGAGCGGCGGGGAAGGTGCCATTCGTTCGAGCGGGCGATAAAGTTTGTCAGTAGACTGTAGATATACCTTGGTCAGCTGAACAATGGTAATAGTTAATCAAAGCGTTTTTTCAAAAACGCCGAATCCGCGATCGCGACAAAGCATTTTGTACGCGCTTCCGTATAAATCCAAACGTGGCCATTCCAGATCGGAAAACGATACTGAAATGGCAACTGGAGAGCTTCACCAAAGAACTCTTCACAGTCCGAAAGTCACTGTGTCGTGCACGGTGTCCAGTTTGGGCGCTTGGGGCCCTATTTTTTTTGAAGAGGGTGATGTTACTGTACTGCTGCAGAACTTTTTGCAGCCCCAATTGGCAGAATTTCAAGAAAATGATATAGAGCACTTCTGGTTTCAATAGAATGGGACTACGTCCCACACTACTCGTCGCTCCCGTTCTATTTTGGAACAAATGTTTCCGGGACATCTCATTTCGCTACAGGGTGATATTGAACGGTCGGTTCGCTCCTCTGATCTAAGCTCCCGCGATTTTTTTATGGGGCTACAAACGTCGGCCTCAAACTCTCGAGCAACAAGGCGGCCATAAGGGAATAAATCGTCGTTATTCCTGGAGATATGCTAGAAAGGCTAGAAAGAGTGATCCAACATTTCAGTCAGGGAAGTACCTCGGATGTATATCGTCCATGACGCCCGCCGTTAGAGGATATAATTTTTAAAACCTAGGCAAATGAAACTTTATTACATGTACTTTTCAGAAATAAAAGTTTTTTTTCGTATCTTTTACCGTTTCTTTTTTTTAACCTTTTAAATGTGGGACTCATTTCTACCGCACCCTGTACTATCTAAAAACTAAGAAAAATTGAAAATACTGTTTACCAATGTAAACTTAAAATTTGTGTTTTAAAGACCACCAACAGCTAAGGTTATTTGGGTCTAGCACCAATTCATATTTTCAATTCATTATTTTTTTTTTAATAATAAATTGAAAATCCAATTAACACTTTTATCAGCTCTCGGGCTAGAACCCGGGAACTGGGGAATTGTAATAGAGGAACCAAAGCAACGCCATGTAAACAACAGCACTGCTACACGCTTGGCCATTCTCAAGCCATCAATGTAAACTACTTAAGCTAAGTTTTGTTCAAATTGGCGTATATTTTTGTTCTGAATAATAAAAATACAATGAAAAATTCTATGCAATTCTCAGTCAACGATGCAAGTTACCTATTGTATCGCTTCAAATCATTAAAACCGCGCATAACGAAACAATGTGACTGAACAACAATAAGTAGGTTACTTATTATTTTTAATACGACACTGCCGCCCTAAGCTTATCGATTATCATCAGTTTATGCAGACACATGTATTTTCCATATTACTTCGTACCCAGTTCAAATATTTGCTGACTCTGGTGTAAACACCCGGATATCCGGGTCTTCCGCATCCCACTCCCCAAGACACTATACCTAAAAACAATAACGAACTGAAAATATTTCGAAAAGTATCTTAGAAATAAAAGAAATAATTTTAATTGTTTATAAGAAACAATTCTCAACGCTTATAATAAACAATTCTCAATGCTCCTTTTTAACATGCTTGGTTACTTTCTTTCGGCATCGCAGAGGGATTAGATTATGTATATTCATTTGCTCGCTTTGAACTTCTCCGAGCAATTCCGATGAAATCTGATTCATACAAAGCATGTATAAGAAGAAGAATTTAGAATTGTTTGTTTACAATAATACAAACAATAATTAATAATAAAAAGAAAAATAGTGATGATCTGTGAACAAAACGCTTCAATAAAAAAAAATGTAAATCGGTTGAGATATCGGTCCAGATAACCCTGACAGTTATAAGCAAACTTTCTGAAATCACCATTTCTCATTTACTGGCATTATTTTTTTAACATCTTCAACATTTAATAATGAAGCGTCAAGACATTCTATAATTAACAAATGGCCCACTGAAACGTGTTAATAATAATTTAAAAAAACTCGGGTCGCAGTGCCAAACCCTGCCGACAATATAGTGTATTTGCTAATACAGGCCTTGTGGCTTTAATACGTGAACTTAAGTTTGTTTTTGGACAAAATAAAAAATTTAACCCCTTAATACATCCCTTAAAATAATATTTTTTTCTTAATTTCAATATTATTATCAATGCAACTTCTGTACCACATTAAATTTCCATAAGTAAATCCGTATCAACAAACTAGTGTTTTCATAAAATTTGAAAGTCCGGTCCTGTCGGGCCGATTTTATTAAAATTTTAGCAGCACGTTTTAATCTTTACTAAAGAGTTAAATTTCAATTTTGAAACGATTCTGACCAATTTTTCGGTATTTTTGGGCCCAAAAACTTTTTGGAACCCCTAAATACAACCCTGAAAATGGTCCGATCGGGCCCATTTTAAATAGGCTTCTTGCGGTGATGGGTTCCAATGTGTGTACCAAATTTCGTTTCAATCGATTAAGTCTGTCGAGAGTTATCGTGTACACACATATATATATAAATAAATAAATAAATATATATATATATATATATATATAAATATACATACATATATATATAAACATTTTCAAAAATGGTGCCAAATTGTTCAGGAGGCTATGAAACGTCGAGAAATTTTGGTCCGACCCCTAGGTCCCGCCATCCGACCGACGCCAATAGTGTATGTGCCATATTATGGCAAATACACTAATAATAATAATAATTTAAATCTTATTCAAATACAGATAACTGTGAGAAATTAACAATCAATATGATTAGACTTTCTAAGTCTAATCATATTGATTGTTAATTCAATATTTTATCTTACCAGCGATTTCATATTTATCACCGTTTTGTACCAAGAGTGGTCCTCCACTGTCTCCTTGACAAGAGTCGTGTTTTTCTCTTCCAGCACACAACATATACGTTGTAATACGTGAAGCCCGATATTTCATTGCACGACATTGAGCCAAACTCAATATGGGCACTTTGACTTCCTGGACAACAGCTGGTAATGTCCCTCCTTCGGTAGTGCGACCCCAGCCGACAACAGTACCTTTAAACAAATAGAATTTATTTTAACATAACTCTCTCCTACGACTTAACTTTGAAAAACGGATGAGGTTTCTATCGATAATTCCACTTTTCGACCACACTTTAAATCCATTCATTCCACTAATATTATAATATTGCGAAAGTTTGGATGTTTGGATTGATATTCGTTACTCAATCACGCCAGGCAACTTTTCATTGTTTTCATTGCGCAATTATTCGGTCGACCGATCGGCGGTCAATGCGCACAGACCCAACTAATAATTCACAAACTATTTAACAATTGCACTATTGCAGCCTGCAGGTGAGCGCATGTTTATAAGAACGCTAGGTAGTCACTTATATAACTAAAAAATCGGCCGACTAAAAATGGCCTGCCAGCACCAGACCTAGACAAAGAAATCTCTGGTCTATTTTTTACAGTTCTGGAACAAGTAAACTAAACCATGGTCCATTATTAAACTGAACTACACTACAGTGGTACAGTTAGTAGGACCCAGTAGTTGGCACAGTTTAAGAATTAATTATTAGTTTAGCATTTTAATTCCAGCAATAATTCCAAATCATCCCTCAGTTTTTTACAGAAGCTGGTGAATCGAACAGACTTGCATTCAATTACAATTTACAATACATGTTTGTTTACAAGCCATAAATAAAATGAGAAAAATATATTACCTTCTTTACCAGCTGGATCTATTCCCGATGGAGGTAAGCATATTGGACGAATTGTGTTACTGAATTCAACAGGTTTCCGCAATTTGAGTAAAGCTATATCGTGATTATACGAGTTAATATCGAAATTTCTGTGTTTTATTATTGTTGAGACAGCTCTCATCTTTGCAGGAATATCCGATGTAGTAAATTGATCATGGTCGCCCAAAATTACGCGTATTCGTGATTTTTTCAATCTGTGAATACAATAGTCAATAATATTGTTAAAAAAAGAACAGATTCTGCGAATGAATTAAAACTCTCTAACGATGAGTACGTCATCTATTCTATGTGTTTATATTACCAATAATACATATAATAGTGATATCTTGATTAATAATTAATTGGACAAGCAGATATAGAAATTCTTCAATCGTAAGCGCGACATCTTTAGCTCGATTATTCAAATAGCAATAGCGCTCACATAGTATTTTACAATAATATGGTGAATTTTCAGGCAACAAAGCGGGCGAGGACTGGCCAAGGGCGCTAGAGTGTCCCGGGCCCTCGGAATTATAGAAGGCCCGGGCACTCCCATTTCTCAGTCCCAACAAATAACGAATTACTCAACTCGGGCCCCTACAAATGTTAGCTTCCCTGAACAAATATAGCCAGTCCGCGCCTGCAACAAAGCAACATGTAAATAATATCCTTTTAAAGTAAAAAAAAAGTTTTTACTGGCAATGGATGCGCCTTTCAATTGATGATCTATTATACAGGGTGAGTTCGACCACCCGTATCAGTCGTTTTTTTTCGAAAACGGTTAGTCGTAGAGAGTTGTGTCAAAAATTTGTATTATAAAAGCCCTAATAAAGAATCGAATGGTGATAATTTTTTTTTCGGGAAGGTCGGCTTCCCTATTAGTTTGCTCCAGAATGTCCAGAACTCCGGAATTATAAATGTAACGATAGGTCGAAAGTGGTATTGTTGAAAAGATCTTTAAAAAATAAGCAAGTTTTGTAGGAAAATTTTTTTTATTACTGCCACCCCTGTTAAGTAATATTTGTTTGAAATTACTAAATTAAAATGTCATAATAACGAATTTTTTAAAAGTCCGCATTTAAAATCTAGTTACCTATCTATCGATCATTAAACACTGAAGAAGTACACTCACAGTATAACCAGAAGAGCTCAGTAGTATGTATTAAAGAGTAAATGGACGACAGTTTGAACACTTATGACAATTTCTAAGGTTGCTAGATTTTTAATGCCGGCTTCGATCGTTATTATGAAATTTTGATTTAATAATTTCAAACGATTGTTACTTAACAGGGGTGGCAGTAATTAAATAATTTTTCCTACAAAACTTGCCTATTTTTTAAAGAGCTTTTCAACAATACCACTTTCAACCTATAGTGCTTTCTAAAATTCCGGAGTTTTGAACATATAATAATTTATATTTATACTTACAGAAATTTACAGGGGTGGCAGTAATAAAAAAAATTTTCCTACAAAACTTGCTTATTTTTTAAAGACCTTTTCAACAATACCACTTTCGACCTATCGTTACATTTATAATTCCGGAGTTCTGGACATTCTGGAGCAAACTAATAGGGAAGCCGACCTTCCCGGAAAAGAAAGTTATCACCATTCGATTCTTTATTAGGGCTTTTATAATACAAATTTTTGACACAACTCTCTACGACTAACCGTTTTCGAAAAAAACGACTGATACGGGTGGTCGAACTCACCCTAGGGATGCGCCTTTCAATTGATGATCTATTATACAGGGTGAGTTCGAGCACCCGTATCAGTCGTTTCTTTCGAAAACGGTTAGTCGTAGAGAGTTGTGTCAAAAATTTGTATTATAAAAGCCCTAATAAAGAATCGAATGGTGATAATTTTTTTTTCCAGGAAGGTCGGCTTCCCTATTAGTTTGCTCCAGAATGTCCAGAACTCCGGAATTATAAATGTAACGATAGGTCGAAAGTGGTATTGTTGAAAAGATCTTTAAAAAATAAGCAAGTTTGGTAGGAAAATTTTTTTTATTACTGCCACCCCTGTAAATTTCTATAAGTATAAATATAAATTATTATATGTTCAAAACTCCGGAATTTTAGAAAGCACGATAGGTTGAAAGTGGTGCTGTTGAAAAGCTCTTTAAAAAATAGGCAAGTTTTGTAGGAAAAATTATTTAATTACTGCCACCCCTGTTAAGTAACAATGGTTTGAAATTATTAAATCAAAATTTTATAATAACGTTCGAAGTCGCACGCTAAGAAATAATTCGCTCTGGCAGTTAAACTATTTAGTACAAATAGGGACACTTAAGGAAATTTACTAAAGAAGTGAACATTTTTCAACTACAAAATTTCATCAAAACAGTGAATGACGATCACTGTATTAAATAAATTTACTTCATTATTATAACAAATAAGTCGTTCACTGCTCTAGTAAAAATAAAATTTGTCATAAGTTAGAATCTTATAACAACTGGCGTAAAATGAAAATACTGACCGAGTCAAAATGTTTAACTAACTCTGTAGAAATAGAAACACTGTATTAGTGATACTTTCCTACTGGAATAAAAATACATTATTAATTCACACAGTGAATTTTAATCACTGGATTTAGTATTTATTTTAACTGTTCCATTTAATATAACTTACTGTAGCGGATCAGCCTATACTAAAAACTTCTACTGCTGATTCTACAAGCCATTTTTTAGAAATAATTTTATATGAAACATGTATCTAATATCAATTTTTTGTATTTTCAAAAATGTTATGATTAATTATTAATCATGACATTTTTGAAAATACAAAAAATTGATATTACATGTTTCATATAAAATTATTTCTATAAAATGACTTGATAGAATCATCAGTAGAAGTTTTTAATAGGCTAATCCGCTACAGTAAGTTATATTAAATGCCGATGTGCTTTCTTTCTGTACAATTATTGTACAGAAAGAAAGCAAATCGGCTTCTTTACAGTTCTGTAATGCAAGACTGCAGCTGATAAATATAATTCCACATAAAATTTTAATAAAACAACTTTTCCAATTATTTATAAAAATTTTTAATACTAGTTATCAATCATAATAATATAATATAATTTTCAATAAAAACTGAAAATAACAGCAGACAATTGGCAGGGGTTGTAACGTGAGGCTTAACTTTTGCAATGTTTCTTGGCTTGCGGCGATCCTTTTATTCAATGAACTGCTATCCTAAAAAATAAACAAGAAATAGTAAAATATTCTTGCCTCTTGGAAAATAAGACATATTATGTATAATAGCTAATAATTTAATTTACCGTTAAATGAAGCAGGAAACTCTCCTGTACTTCTAATTTGGACCGTCACCAGTTTTTTTTTAATTGATTTTTGTTATACATAGGTTTCGCACGTACTAGTTCCTATAAAAATCCAACGACATTGACAGCATCTACAAAAATAAAATTACATTGGATTTGAAAAAGGAATTATAATTAAGAATTAAATGAAACAATTTTTTTGTCGAAAATGTTTTTTCCAGCTTGCACAATTATAATCAAGTAATGAATTATGCTCATCGTTTGCTTCTAAATTTTTATTTAGCTTTTTTTTATAACTTGTACCATTTTTTTTATCATATTGCTGTAAAAACAGGCCATTCCGAAAATAATGTTAACTCTTTCCCTGGGTATAAGTAATTAAAACCCTTGAGTAACTGAAAAATATAAATTATCGTTGTCTGTCGTTACCTGTTTCCATTTTTTTATTATAAATATATAGTCTACAACTGATACGTAAGAAAAAAACATTTTCGATATTACTTTATTATAGTACCCCTATTACAAGTTGTAAACATAATATTATGCGTACTTACCAAAACAAAACACCTTTATTTATCTCACAGAATATTAATCTGTTAATATTATTAATTTCAATACCCGCTCTATCAGTTTAACACTAACATCGGATTAATAATGTCGGCAGTTGAATGGCGTCTGTAAAATTTATAATTTATATTGCGCAATGTCATGTAAACTAATAAATGATTCCATCGAGAAGCAATTTTTCTCAGTTTCTCTTAAAGCGATTTATATGACACTATCCTTTTCTTCAATCTTTTAATAAAAATAATCGGGTAAGTACAGTTTTACTAGAATAATCAACACTATTCACTAAACCGACGGATCTCCAGTGAATAAATTTAACAAAAGTAATACAATTAGAACGTTTTAACTGGGTTGTTAAACAATGTTTTAATTTTCACTGAAAATACTTAACAAAAACGAAACAAACGAAAAAAATCAACTATTCGAGTTAAAACAAAATCGACTAGCAGAGTATTTCTTGTTTCTCTATCTAACTCAAAGACCAATTCGGTAGTATAGTAATTAAATGTAACTGATCTAGCTAACGACGTCAGTTATTTTTTCTTCACTGTAGGTTTAAATCGTCATTAACTAAGTTGTTAACATTTTATCTAGAGGAGTTAATTTTTCAGCTATTCTAGTTAACATTTTGCAGTTAAAATAATTTCGTTCTGAAAGCGAATGCTTTTCTTAGCGTGCGGCATTAAAAATCTAGCAACCTTAGACATTGTCACAAGTGTTCAAACTGTCTTCCATTTACTCTTTAATACATACTACTGAGCTCTTCTGGTTATACTGTGAGTGTACTTCTTCAGTGTTTAATGATCGATAGATAGGTAACTAGATTTTAAATGCGGACTTTTAAAAAGTTCGTTATTATGACATTTTAATTTAGTAATTTCAAACAAATATTACTTAACAGGGGTGGCAGTAATAAAAAAAAATTTCCTACAAAACTTGCTTATTTTTTAAAGATCTTTTCAACAATACCACTTTCGACCTATCGTTACATTTATAATTCCGGAGTTCTGGACATTCTGGAGCAAACTAATAGGGAAGCCGACCTTCCTGGAAAAAAAAATTATCACCATTCGATTCTTTATTAGGGCTTTTATAATACAAATTTTTGACACAACTCTCTACGACTAACCGTTTTCGAAAGAAACGACTGATACGGGTGGTCGAACTCACCCTGTATATTTTTTCTATAAACATTTAATAATATTTAATCATAAACAACTGACCGTCTGACACAATGAGCTGCAGTTAAAACATAATCGGCAGTTAACAACGACGCACCACAATGAAATGTTCCATCATAAACTAAACGGGCGACCCACGGATATTTGTTCATTGCAGCGGGTTGACCTCCCACAATACGATTCTCTTGATGTGAAATGCCACATTCTAAAAAAAGATATTATTTATTAATTTATTACTATAGACACTAGACAGTGCAGAAAGCCATATTTAATATAACGAACGTCTGGTACGAAAAACGAGAACGCAACAATGAGATTCTGATGAACGTCTATATACAGAAATATTCTAATTATTGCGTGTAAAAGATAATTAGATTCACTGTGGACTCTGGTATTTAATATTTATGAATTTTACCTACATATTAAAACTACCCTTTACGAGCGTCTTCAACCGCGTTAATGTCGTTTTATGGATTATATCGGAATCGTATTTAAAATGTTGGTCTCATTTTGATATAATTATTGAATTTTCACGTTTATTCAGAAAAACAAAATCAAGACACGTCCTGACTGATAAAAAACACTATTATGCGGTACGTAAATGTACAGAAAAACAATATTCATGCGCGGGAAAAGAAGTATCTACGCGCAGCGGGCGGCATCGAAGTTTAGCTTCCGTTTGGATATCCGTTATAATTATTGCTGATACGGATTATTGGATACGAAATCGGATGTGTGACCAAGTATCGGATTTTCCGCAGTTTCGGAATACGAACTCCGTATAACATTCTTGGCTTTTAGGGTTCTGTCCTTCAAAAGGAAAAAAACTAAACCCTTACTCGTTTGCCCATACGTCTGTCACAGCCGAATTTCTCAATTCTCTGAACTAAATAAAGCTATCAAGCTGAAATTTGGTAGTTATAATGCTAACTAATACGCTTATACTCCAAGTCAGAACCTAAAAAATATTTTCTCGTATAAATTTAGGGGGAGCAAACAAAGTTTGACACCAACAAAAATTTGTCATCGGTCATTGTATGATATCAATTGAAAGTACTTTTATTAAGAAGCTCTTTTTTTTTTAATTTTATATGTCATAGTTTTCGACATTTTCTTGAAAACGCATCTCAAAAACTGATTCCTCATCTATTCCCAAAACTAGTGGTGTTAAGAGGTATATAACGTATACTTTAGAAGAAAACTATTACAAAAAAATCGGTCAAGCTAATACAATAGGTACAGACAAAAAAAACAGCACAAGAAAACAAAACTGCAGACAGTAGTCCCGTAACAACAGTCTAGAGTCTAGACTCTAATGTCTAGACACACAGTTCTAGACACACAAGTTCGGCAAACACTGACCACACGAACCATTTCGAGCTACTTTCGACCCCCCCATAACTCAAAAAATATTAAACCTACACACTTGCAATTTTGCATGTCTAATAAGGCCCTCTTGAACACCTAGATTCCCAAATTTCGTTAATAAACCTATTATAGTTCTTGAGTTATTAAGATCTGAAAAGTACCACTCACTGAATGACTCAACATCAAAAACCTAGACCACTTCTAGGTAACTTAAAAACTTGAAATTTGGCATCAAGGTAGATCAGTAGGCGTATACAAAGGCAAAAATCTGAAAACTACAAATTATCAAATATTCAAGTTTCACGGGGGGGGGGGTATAAATCATAAATTCTTGTCTCTGGAGCTACTGAAGCGATTCTAAAAATTCTTTCACTAATAGAAAGCTACACTATCCCTGAGTGATGTAGGCTATATTTTATTTTGAAAAATTTCTCGCGGGGGTGGGGGGGTTATTCCTGTGGGATAGTAACAAAACGTAACTCTGCAATTCTTTTGCATTTTAGCTTATATGAGGAATCTTACTATTTTAACAGCGTCGTAGCAAGGGCCTGGCGCCAAGGGCGCTAACCCCGGAGAGAGCGCAATCAGCGATGCGAAATGTGATTATTTTCAAGCAAAGAGCGCGAAATCAGAATCTTGCCCTGAGTGTCGACGATCCTAGTTACGATGCTGCCTACTAATATTATAAACATCACAAGCCCAACTTCGCTTCGCAGGGGGAGAATTTCTCGCGGGGGAGGGAGATAATAAATCATAAATTTTTAGCACCCGGGTGAAACCGGATGGGGACTGCTAGTAACTACATATACATGTGTCTAGATAATATTTAAGTAGAATGTAACTTTACAAAAAGTGTTGATATCCCACCAAAAACATAAATGTGAAAAATGGACCAAGTTTGGTACAAAGAACAGCTACTTCGCCGAAGAAAGAATTGAGTTCTAAGTGGGTGCCAAGTTTTCACTAGGCAAATTTTCATGTTTTATATTATAAATAAATGAATCGTGTGTGAAAACTTGCCAAGTGAAAACTTGGCACCAGCGCCCGCTCTAGCGGTTACGTTGCCCCGGACAAAAAGACAAATTGCCGCCCCTTAAGAATATATATATTTTTTAAATAAACTTTACTAGATTTTTGTAAGTTTTGTAAATTTTCTATTAAGTAATTGGGTATTTAACGCATCAATATTTTTCTCACACTTACAGCCAAAATGCCGCCACCAAATTTTGGCGCTCCGGACAAATGTCCGGGTTGTCCGCCCCTATAGAGCTAGCACTGTTGGCACCCACTTAGATTTAAATTCTTTTTTCGGCGAAGCTGTTCTTTGTATACCTCGAGCTTGGCCCCTCTTTCACATTAATGTTTTTGGTGGGATTTAATGCTACAAAGATATTTTATTTTGACTTATTAAATTTCAAAATTAAAGTTTTCGTATTTAAAAGGCTGAATAAAATAAAGTAGTTTTCCAGTTTCCTTAGGTTACATGTCACAATTAATGTTTTCGCTTATCGTGACATTTTGCTGGCTTACTGCAATGAACGGGGTATTCCAATGCAAAAATGTAATAATATGTGTTTAATAATTTGTTACATTGTAACATAAATACCTACTGCAAAAAAATAAGAATTGCATGTATTTATCACTTTCACAAAATACCGTTACTTATTGGAATAAATGCAAAATGTGGGCTGGAGATTTCCCAAGTATACAGTTTTTACCCGACTGTGAAGAAAAGGAAGGTATTGTCTTTAACAGTCTATGTAGGTATGTATGTATGTTTGTTCCTTTGTGGTACTCTAGAGACCAAACGCGTGGGCCGATTTTGATAATTTTTACGTCAATCGATTTTTCTTAACTGTCCGAATGTCACTAAAGACATGACAGTAATCAAAACTTTAAAAAAATTTAAAAACCCGACTGCGTAAAAAAAACTAATAAGAAAAAAATAAAACATAAACTAAAAAATCAAAAAACCCGACTGCGTAAAAAAAACCAAAAAGAAAAAAACAAGTTCAGTACTACAAAAATAAATTCTAATGTGGAACATATAGCGATTTTAAACAGTCAGGACCCATTATTGAGAAGATTTGCGTCGATCTAGATTTCTTATGAGTCCCGACTGTTTAAAATCGCTATGTTCCACATTAGAATTTATTTTTTTAGTACTGAACTTGTTTTTTACTTTTTAGTTTTTTAAACCTGGAAATAACAAATTATTAGTTTTTCTGTTTTGCTAATAAAGGTATGTAAAAATTTAAAATTGAGAAAAAATTCAAAATATAACGCATTGACGAACCCCTTTAGTAGTCTTTGCGAAGCGCGGTAAACGGGCTGTGTTTTCTACACGACCGCGGATGTTTTGGGCGTAAATACGTCAAAACTACTGAGCCGATTGAGGTAAAATGTATGTGAGACCACCCTGAAGGTATGTCTTATTGATTAGAAAAAATGAGCGAGTCTTGTATATTCTCAACAAAAACTGATTAGACACTGGGACCCGGCCCGACCCCAGCTTCAAATCCATATGACGCAAATGATAATATATGTCTGTACGTTCGCGATAAACTTGAAAACCGCTAGACCGATTTCAATTTGGTATAGACTATATGGGAGTGCTTTAGGCTATATTATATCAAAACAAATATCTGTCAAATACGTAATGGGCACGAACGACACTGGGCTTAACAGCTATATCTATAATAAATAATAAAATAATTTACCGCAAGTACAATTCTTGACCTTGACACTGTCGTCATCATCGAGATCAATTACTGGTTCGAGACCAAAAATTAAATCGAAGAGGAATCTTCCATTGCCAATTCTGTTATTTACATTAGTTAAATTTCTACTGTTGTTGCTCTGAAAATGAAAAAAAAATCATTCAAAAATATGTATTTATCTCTTTTTCAGCCACTAAAAAAGAGATTTAAGGAAAGTAATGCACCATTCTGAGCACCTAACTCCTTCATTTCTACTAAATATTATGTTTTCTATAATGGGATATCTAGGTACCTACTTGCATTTTTATTATGCAGAACGAAAATGTACGTCAATTTGAACGAAACTCTAAAATCTGAGAAACACTGAACAAGTCGTTGAAGTACAATAATTTATTAAGTTTGTTTTTTATTTAATTAATGATATTTGACGTCAGTAATAAGTATAAAAGGTTATAATTTTTAATAATAACTATAACCTAGTTATTACTGTGCTTATTATTGACGTCACATATCATTTAAATAGCAAGCAGCTTTAATAAATTATTGTTCTTGAACGAATCGTTCAATGTTTCTCAAATTTTACTGTTTGGTTCTAATTGAGATATATTTTCGTTCTGCATAATGAAAATAATCCATTCAAGTTCCCTGTTGCCTAATATACAGAGATTTAAAAACCCGTAAAATTTTTGACAATCGTCACCGAACACAACGTATTTGGTATTGTGAAAATTATTTTTAACAGAAATCTATATAACGGAAGAAGATTGTAGATTATAGACGCTCTTCTGAGAACGGAACTTGAAGATCAATGAAAATATTCTTTAGAATGAAATCATTGCCAATTTATTATTCTTTATAATACTTTCATCTGCAGATGATTTTTTAATTGTGTAATTTTAAAAATCAACTCAACGAAAACTTCGTAATTTTGCTGACAAGTTGAAAAACCAGTTACTAATATAAAATCAAATATTATAACATCATTTTAAATTTTGGGTCACGAGACAAATTAAAATATATCAAGTGATTCATAAAATACTCTACTGTAGAAGTCAATTTTATTCTGTATTATATTTTTCTAGCATGCTGCACTGAGCAAAATATGTCGACTGAGTATCAAGAATGTCAAGTATCATCAATGAATATTATCTGATATGGCCTTGCTTATATAACAGTCTGCTAATAATTTTATATGAGGTGTGCAAGCTTTCACGGCCGGAATTGTTCCAAGTCTTTATGGTTTCCGGGCTTGTAGGCCGTGGTCCGGTGGTATTTCTACCTGTCGTTTCGTCTACCGCAGTTGTAGACGAATCGTCAGGTAGAAATACCACCGGACCACAGTCTACAAACCCGGAAACCATGAAGACTTGGAATTTTATATGAATCAATGTAATTAGTAATAACTCACTGGAGTTAAATTGTTTACGGATAAACAAAATCGAAATAGATATATATTATATACTTTTGTTTATAAAAAAAATCTTCAAATAATAATACATATATAAATAATGTACCATGAAGTATGAGACTATGCTTTTGTCCTGCTTATAAAAACTAGAAAACCAAAATCAGAAAACAAGAATTCACAAATATGTTACTCTTCTTAGTTCCTTATAATTTTCCAAAGTTAAAATTAAATTGAATAAATATACCATTTAAATGGTACTATCTATTAGCTCCAGCGCACACATATGCTACTTTTTGTACCTAGATTGTGCGATTAATCAAGTCGCTTGTAGATCGTCAGATGCAGCTACCAACAGCGTTAGAGCGCACACTATTCGCTGGAATACACAACTAATATATCACGAATCCGCGATTATCGAAAAAACGCAGCACGCTTAGTCGTAGATTCGCGTTAGGTCATGCCATGCATGGACCCTATGAATGTAAGTACTCTTCATTCGCAGGCGCGCAAATGTGAAACAAACGCATCGATCACTAGATCTACGGCGAAAGTGCGGTTTAGTCTCCATACTGTTGGCAAATCGCGCGACTGAACGAGACATTTTGAGAGAACAGTGTGGTCTACTGGTTGGCGTCGCGGCCTCTGGATCAGACTGTCGTGGGTTCGATTCCCGCCTCCGCTCATGGATGTTTTATTTATTTATTGTAGATTATAGACGCGTCGACAACTTAGGTCATTAGCGTCTCATGGATGTTTTGTGATGTCATTTAGTTTTAAGTGTGTTATTATTTAATGTAATCAAGACGCTAATGACCTAAGTTGTCGACGCGTCTATAACTTACGATAAATAAATAAATAAAAGAGAAATTTTTAGTAGCTGAGTAATCGTCAAATCGCGATGCAGTTGCTAATTCGCACGTTTTCGATACAAAAAGTACTATAATATATGTGCTGGCCATTATAAATATAGGGCGTATCGAATTTTTCAAGCTCTAAAAATAGCTTTCATATTACGGTAGCCTGTTTATCTACACTTCAGTGTAAATTAAAAATACCAGATATTCCTGATCCACCTTGTATATACGTATCTTCACGCACAATTGACCCAATATTATCCAAGTGCACCTTGGTCATAGATAGGTATAAATAAATAAACGAACGTCGCGTGGATGGGTCATGGCCGAGATGTGCATCGACTTCTAAACTGTTGTACATCGTGACGACACAGCGGTCACTTTCTCTTGTTTGTCGTCAAACGCTCTGAATTACTTTACAAACTGACATTAATTTTTGTGTCTCCCACTCAACAATAATGAGTAAAAAATTTTAACAGTAACGACAAATTTCCATTTTTCACTTAAAAATGATGCTCCAGTTTGAATTTTTAAATGTGTCAATCATATTATATAGTAAAATAAACAGAAAGCATCTCAAGCAGGGCTGCCGTAGCGGGCGTGCCCGGCACGCGGGCGGCAATCAGGGGGGTGGCAAATCATAATCAAAATGAACGCTGGCTGAAACAATAATAAGGCCAAGGAGCTCGGAGATATATGGTCATTGGTCAACTTCAACCCATGAAAACAGCGCTATAGCAATGACCATAGCGAGTTTCAAGAGCGTTATTATATAATATGGCGATTATCTATATTCTATACTATTATTATAAACAGGTAAAATTTGGTTGTATATTTGTTTGTATGTATGTAGGGGGTAATCTCTGGAACTACTGAACCGATTCTAAACATTTTTTCACTAATAGAAAGCTACACTATACCAGGCATTAAAGATGACAGCTATACATAGATATTGTTGAATTTTAGCAATAATTTCATTTTATGGAATTGTTGTAAATTTTTATTATTTTCGCGGTCGGGTGTCACTTCCAAACGGGTGGCACCCGGTGAGCCCCCCCCCCCTAACTACGCTACTGCTAATGGCGATATTAACTCCAGATCAATTTCATTCGACGCATAATTGCATGATGAACACCTGATAAGGTTAGCAAAAAATTTGAATTGGCGGTTTTTTTTATAACAAAAAAACTACTATGTAAAATGGTTGTAAAATGTTAACCTGTATTATACAAATAGTTTCTCTGCGGTACACTGGTCTCTAATACCCACACACCAAGCCTCTTTTTTTATAGTTTTCGTGGGGGGATAGTTCCTGTGGGGTATAGTAACAAAACTTAATTGCAATTTTTTGCATTTTAGCGTATCGTCGAACTCCTGCCCGGCTTCGCTTCGCAGGGGGAGAATTTCTCGCGGGAAGATAATAAATCATAAATTCTTAGCACCTCAGCGAAGCCGAACGGAATCGCTAGTATGGTAAAAAATTTAAATCACGTTATGTAACAGCGTTAAACGAATCGCATTGTAACGAGGGATTACTGCATAAAAGTGTATTAGGAAAAAAATAGTACTTATGCAAATTATTTATATAAGAAATTGATTTTTCCTGTCTCATTCACTGTACAAAAAGATCGTAAGAAGGCAAGGTAATTTGTTGAAATATAAAAATTATGTACGTAAAATTTGCAAATAAAAGAAACGCGTGAAAGTAATTTATTTGCAGATTTAAAAATGAAGTAACGATTTTTAATAAATCATTGTACCTATGTATTCCATAATATAGTCAAATATAACTGGATAACTGTATAATAAATTTTTTGCTCATGAAAATATGCCTTTGATATATGTAAAAGTGAATTATTGTTCAAACGTGCATAAAATTATAGTTAAGTAGCACTTAGGTACATGTAATAATCTAATGTTATGATATATTTTTTAATAATTTTAAAATTATTATTAATTTGTCGCTATTGTTTATATTACAATAGCATTTTGACGTAAAAAACCATTTATGACCTCTTTTGTCGAACGTCTATAATTTACAATATCTATATCAGCTGCATTCTGACTTGGCTATAGATTTTGATACATTTTTAGAGTGTTGGGTCTCCAAGTCACTATATGAATATTACGGACATCAAAAAATACAAGGTATTTCTAATACTTCATAATATTTCTATAGATTTTAATGAGCTTTATCTAAGTGTATTCGTATTATACATTATTTCAAAGTTTCAGTGCCTGAATAAAAATTTTGAGTTACGGTTGCAGTAGAAATTTATTAAAAAATTATGTGACAAATAAATTTATAAAATTAGTAAGTACCTATTCTCTGCACAAAAAATATATTCAACTTTCTATATTTTGAATGTTAAAAAATGCGCTCTAATTTTTTCTCCTAAAATTGGAACTTGTAGCTTTGAAAACTCATTTTTTTCGGTAACTACTTAAGTCTTCAAGTTTCAGATAATCCATAAATACCTTCATAATTATTAAATTAGACTTTAATTTCTCCACTATCAGAGGTACGTAAATTATTGAACGATCAATATCTAATTAATTTAAATTATTCTTTAAATAAGTAAATTTTATAACCAATATAGCCCTTTTTGCTTCTGCAAAATCAATATTTTGTAACAAATGATGTACTTATTTCACATTCTCCAGAAAATATACCTACACCTCTGCAAAAGAGATAAATTCAAAGCTCAGTAACAATGAAAAAAAACAAAACACTCACTTCTGTCAATACCGTATTTTGTCCGGTAACATTGTTATTCACTTCACTTAAAACAAAAGATAAAAACAAAACTACGAGTACATGTTTATTAATCACTGCCATTTCTGTTATAAAAATACCATTCCGTTAATAAAATTCATTCAATAAACAATATGCCACAATTACGTAACATTTACATTGTTAAATATTAATAAATAGATACATTCTCATTATGTACTTTTTTATATAAAAACAAACCCGCGACATCGACATCAAGAGCCATGATCTTGACACTGAATCTAGTATGCTGCATACCGTGTGTCCGAGCTGTAAATGTACAGGAAAACAGATAACAACATACCTTCTTTTTGTTGCTTTCACCTCAGTTTAAAATGACAACCATGCCGTTTGGACACCGAGTTACGTGCTAGTTTAAAATCTCTAACTATTCAAACTATCAATACGGATATCGCAGAGCCGAATTTGAGCGCATACGAAACAGGTCCGTAATAGTGTTGCGCCGAAACGAGAAATATCGAGACGAAATTCACAATTTTTCTGATCTCGAATTTCGAGACAAGATCGAGCTCTCATCTAAACGAGAAATGAGCTTCGAGAAATCTCTACAAAATTGTAAAATATCAAAATAATATTTTAATTTTTTTTCCAAAGCAAGCTGGCCAAAAAGCGAATTTTGGCTGCTAAAGTGGCGGCTTGAGCGCAAGTCACAACTTTCTGTTTTGGCAAATTATATAATTTCAATCAGAAAATGAGAGAGAATATTATGTCTACAAATTACCTTGCTCGTATGAATTTTTTTAGAAATATCTAAAATAACTACTCTGTAATATGATCAAAACAAATGTGGTGATTAAGTGTTTATATTTCTTTATAAAATAATAAAACGCTAACTAGTGAAAGTATCAATCGGTTTTTATTTTATTATCAAAAATAATAATAAATCGAAAAATGAATTAGTACCAGGCCCAGATAACCATGGAAATTGAAGACAAATATCGCGATTATCTCGCAAAATAATTGGTATTAGGCTTTATAGTCCCAGAGCCGAGTGCCGACCGTGTGAAACCCCTCGGTATAACATAACGAGTTGAGTGTGCCATATCAAATGAAAGGTTGTTAGTAGCCTAAAGCCTTACAAGCTTACCTTGGCCACCCTTTTGAAAATCGGATTTTTTGACAATAACGACACCTACCTGGCAGCGAGTTGAAACTGCGTCAAATTGTAGTTTACAATATATTTTCAACAAATAATATGGGTTGCCAGGGAAAAAGTTGGCGGATCGACGCTACAAGCACCCCGTAGCGCGATAGATCGCTGCATATTCGCCTCAATGTGCCTGAATTTTGGAACGCATTTGCCCTTCACGAATTGTATATATTTTATCAAATTGCTAGCCCGTTTATCAGGCTTGTATCCTGCTTTTCCTGGTATCAGTGGCGGATTAATCCCGGGGCGGCAGAACTAAATGAGGCCTCCAGTCTGCTTAGAAATTGATGTACCTATTTGTAGTGTAAATTTCGTAAAAAATATTTATAATAAACGTTGGTAGATATAGGTAACCTACCTACGTTTATATTTTCCATACGTACGGGGCCTCCAACTCCAAACTGCCTCTTACTTACTGAAGATATTTTGGCCTTGTTTGGGATTTGATTAAGAAGGACTTCTTGAGATTTGGAGGCACCCCAGGATCAGAGGCCCAGGCGAGTCAATATCAATTAACAGTCTACAATACCTACAAACGGAAAAAATTAGAAAACACGTTGACCTGGCTAGGTATCATACAAAGTCAAAATACCCGAAAAACCCTAAAGAAAACAAAATGACAATTTAATAGAGGTTCCCGTTACAAAAATATATTGCCTAGAGATGCAACGGATAGTGATTTGGCCGGATACCGGATACCGAATATTCGGTCAGCACCTTGGCCGGATATTCGATATATATTCAATTGCATTTTTTGGAAGTGTTTTAATGAAATTGACAATTACAACGATGAATATGAAGCTCCAGAAAAAAGTGCCATTGCAAACGAGTTAGAATATTACCTACCTACTTGAAAAGTGTTCGAACTGATCGAAATGGTGATCCTTATGCATGGTGGTCAGGTAATGCAAACAGAACCCAATTTTAACAAAATTCGTTAAAATTTCTCATCCCCTTGCAGCCTTAGTATTTACAGCGTGAGGCTTTTTTGTGAGGCCGGAAACGTGTAATATGTAAATAAGAGTACCTAATAGTTTACTTTTAACAAATGCTGAGAAGCTCGTTTTCATTCATCATAATTTGCCTCCAGTTAACTATAATATAAGTACCCATTGAGTTCTTCATTCATTTAATTAATATGTAATTAATTTCTGTAGATCACTGAAGCCTCTTGTTTATTTTTTTAAAATTCAGATCACAATATTATGTAACATGTCTTAATTAAGAAATTTCATAATTAAAATGCCTCTTCTTATTTATTTATATACAATGCCAAAACAATCGGGCCTTTACCGAATATTAAGTGAATATCCGACTGGATACCGAATTGCGAAAAAGTTAACCGGATATTCGTTGCATCTCAAATTTTTCCGATACATATAGGTATTTCAGATTCTCTGTTCACCGGTATCACTTGAAAACGAATGGATCGATTTTACTGAAACTTGGTACAATATCAATAATAATTAGTAACTAATTATAGGTAAAGGATGCTTTTTATCTGATTAATTTCCATTAAAACCAACAAAGACGTGCAAAAATCGAAAATGCGAGCAACTTCGCATACAAAATCTATAGCAATTTAATTGTTCTTGTTAACGAAGTTTATATTATGGATTTTATAACTTTCATATTGAAAAAATAATTATTTACAAAATTTATCACCACAAAACACTTTAACCGATCGTCGTATGCATTCCTCAAAAATTGGAAAGGTTTTGTGATTTTAGTAAACGGTACCTACTGTGCAACAATAATACCTGTATAGTATGTTACCCAACTCACATCGCTTAAGATAGGTACATCAACCGTGAATCATAATATCAACGTTTGATTGAATAATTTTTTTTCCTATCAACATTCTACCGTCAACGACATCAATAATCAATATAATGCAACATTTATCATAGCAACATCTTGCAGACGACCTTTAAAGCAGTATTAATATAACTAGCATTAAATTATCCTTGGCAGACACTGATTTTAACTTAGTTATTGTCAAGGATAACTTTTCAGCGGTTTTGATAACGTTAATATTTGGTTTTGAGTTTGACAAAAGCCTTATCTTAACCCCATCATAACCAGAAAAAAGTAGCCTTGTGGTAGTTCATTTATAGGCCCCACTACACAACCAAGTGTGAATTACATAGATAATAATTAACACTTTTGTGGTTTATTTATTTTCGTGTCTGGGCCCTCGCCTCGATAGATACCTGGGCCCCGGGCAGTTACCCTAGCAGCTGACTCCCTCTCATTGATGCCTATAGTTTACACGGACTTAGTTTTAATCATTAGTACTCGCTAATCGCACTTTCGATAAGTAAATATGATGGGTATCTAAACGTATTCACTCTCACTCGCAATATTTTACTAATGCTTAGCACTAATTTGGCCTGTTTACACATGATGGTATTAATGCGAGTCACGAGTACTAATAATTAGATATAAGCCCGTGCAGTGATCGAAATGGGATTATATACCAACTGGAACGCAACAAACAAAATTAGCAGTTAGGAGTATTTAGGTATATGATATCACCTCTTATTTTCTAAAAGTACCGGTGGAAAATTTCAAAGAAATTGTCAACTTTGAGTGCACCGCTGCACCTACGGCGTTCAAATTTTTTTTCGAGACTTTCATCATAGTGAGAAAGATTGAAGTCTTAGCTTTCAATACAGCTATTAAAAGTTGAGATACGAATTTTTTTAACTCGAAGATACGGCGATTTAAAAAAAAAGATTACATTTCAGGAAAATTTACAATGTACCCCGCCCGCCTTGTTTACTTTTTCTCGCTTTGATTTCGTTTGTCTTATGTGTAGTTAACAACACGCTTTAAAAATACTATCAAATTTGTTTTTGAAAGATCAGAAAAGTTTCCATATCGCAAGCAATGTGAATATGTGCTAATTCGAGTAGGCATTGCTCGATTTGTAATGAAGCTTTTCTTCAAATCACCGAATTTTCGAGTAAAAAATGGTAGTTCGATTTTCACTAGCTGGATAGAAAGTTAAGACTTTAATCTTTTACGCTGTGATGATGAAAGTTCCGAAAACAAATTTTGCACGCCCGTGGGTGCACTCATAGTCGACATTTTTTGTTATTTTTTTCCCGGTCTGCTTGGAAGTGGTGAAGCGAGGCAGAGAAACGTTATATTATCAGAGAAATTGAATGTCGGGAGCTGAAAGCTGAGGCTTTTCTCGTCAAAACAAGGACGTAGCCCGAACTTTGGGCAGGGGGGGGGGCAATGCGAGATGACAGGGGGGAGAGAATGTCTGGACCCCCGGAGCAGCACCGCGCAGTTCCCGTGGTTAGTGTTGCAGACGATTTTTTTTAATTTGGGAGGCTTGGACCTCCTGAAGCTCCCCTGAGATATAGTAACCACTGACTGTAATACTTAGAAGTATTATTAGTATTACAATATACATATGAAGATGAAATGATCACTCATGTATATTTAAAAAAAAATAATATGAAATTTATGTAGGTACATAATGTACATTTAATGGATTTTTGCTCATGCCAGGGGGACACATGCAAGAAAACAAAATTACAGACAGACGGGCGACGGCCTGTTACAATTATTTAATATTGAAATCAAAAATACAAAAAGTATTATTTTGCACAAGAGTTTCGGCTTGAAAAATACCTAATTTCTGTTTTTATTAATCAGATAAAAAATATGCATTTAATATAAGTACATCTAACGGAAAATTACTGGCGATTGTACAACAAATTTTAGTTCAGAACAATTAATAATTTAGTATTAGGTACTGTTTCGAAATTTTCAGTTTATCCTTCAGGCCTCAGGTTATGGTGAAGACTAAAGAATGCATTAAAATACAAATAATATATTCCGTATTCTTCACAAGCCCTGAACAAGGATTTCCTATCATTGCTACCATTTAACCATTTGAAACTGTAATATGTGTTGCCAATCACCCTATTTTTATCTGAGTTGCGATTTCATAAAATGTCGACTTTTCACATAATTTTTTAATTTATTTAATAATAATTAATTTACAGTACAAAACAGTCTTACAATTATTAATACTATTAATTAGATAATGGTAATACTGAACAATTCATTAACAAATCCACACACAAAGCTTACATGACTATAAGATTTTAGAATAGTAAGGCCTGAAATAGAGGAGCATATATAACACGCCGTGCGTCAAACTACCAAATATTTATAATGTAAGTATATTATCTAATTCTAGCACAACATAAAAAAACACAAGCGTTGAATACGTTTGCGTCTTTTTTTTAAGGCCTGCACCAATTCATATTTTCAATTCATTATTTTTCAATAATAAATTGAAAATCCAATTCAGGCTTTTATCAGTTCTGGGAGTGAGATTTGAACCTGGGAACTTGTAATAGAGGAGCCATGGCAATGTCATATAAACAACGGCATTGCTACGCTTGGCTATTCTCATATTTCAAGCCCACGCTCGCGTCGGTACTTACTTACATTGTTGATATTTGTGCGACGCCTGTATGCTGTAGCGCCGTGTTATAAACTTAATCATATTTGACAGGCACTATACTATTACAAAGATGTCACTTTAAAAATTAATAGATTTCAACAGAAAATTGCACTGCAAAAAAACAAAACGAGTAGGTATTGCATTAGAAAAAGTAAATACAGTAAAACTCTATTAAGATGTATGCATTCTGGAACCAGATGAAGTGCCTTTGACTTCAAGTTGGCCATCTAGCTTGGACACATTTTTTGTGGTGGGTACTAACTATACTGAGATGGCCAACATGCAATGATTTTAGTTTTCTCAAAGCACAACGGTTTCGAAAAAAATAGTTCACATTATTAAATTCTTTAATAGAGTCAATTATATTAAATCAATAAATAAATAGGTATTCTGTGGTATTTGATAATTGATAATAATTTCCTTAAAGTAAATAATCATATTATATTATTTATATCGTAATGATTCTTTGTTAAAAGTGACAAGTGTTAAAACATATTTTTTCTAAATGCCCTTTGTTTAATTCCATTCATAAAAACTACCTACTTATGTATAAAACATTGAATTATATTTTTTTTTTCCAGATTTTATCATTTTACGCTCTAAAATTATAAAATACCTTTCGTTTAAATAACTGGAAGTTCGACTTAAAAACTATAAAAATATATTATGCAATAAAAATTAAATAACAGAATATATTCTATTGAATTCTATACACAAGTATTTACTACAAAGGGTTCGTCATTTTTATAATCAAAAACACAAATGAGTAGCTTATTAACATAAAAAAATTTGCATGTAGGTACACGTAAATTGCCATAATAATTAATAACGACACTAATGTGAAAGATTTAGCTTATTTTCTTAATTGGGATATTCATTAATCCATTCGGAAGGAGTTAAACAGTATGGGCATTCTTTAAAATCGAAAAGGTACACCACCTGCAAATAAATATAATCGTTTATTACGTAATTAAAGCAATCATGACTGCAAAATTAGTAAGTACCTATTACAGGAATTAGTAAAACAACTCACCGCTGGATGAGAAGGACAAGTACGATAAGAACGTCCCTTTGTCATAAAACCACAACCCGCGCATAAAATTACACACGGGGTACGATAACAAATGCATGTTTTTTTATGCGTAAAATACATGCTGTCAAAGGCTCCCTTTCCGTTCCTTTCTTCCAATGACGACATTTTAATTTAAATAAATAACTTTAAAACTCATTCACAGATTCTTCTCAATTTTTTACAAAAACAATTTTTGACTTAAGCGCTAGGTGAATCATTTGTTTAGACTGAACCACAGTCGATAATCAATTACATTTCCAGCGGAGCTGCTGAGATCGCACATTTTTCAGTTATTTAATTTTTCGACAATCACGTGACCTTTTGTTTCATAATATCAGCTGTTTGCTATTTCATTATGAAATAGAGATTTTCTTTCATAAATAGGTAGCGCATTTTCATTATTAGTTAACTAGCAGTTACCCGTGGCTCAGCTCACGTGTATTTAGATTTTTTATGCCTTTCCATACAAACTTCAACACCCCGTTGCACCCTCCCTTAGGGGTTGTCTTAAAAAATCCTAAAATACGTGCAGGGGCGGACTGGCGTATCGGGCGCAGCTCGATCGGCCGGTAAGCTGATGGGCCGGTTGACTGATCGACGTTTTTCCTTTTAAACATTTTTTTTGTATTTCTATTTTCTCTTAACTTACCTACTGAAAATTAAACTTTTTAATTATGTAAATACTCTGTTATATTCTGTTATATTTTTTTATTTGCCAGACTGTTGTAAAAAGGTTAAAAATAATAAACAGACAGAAAGACAGAAACAGACAAAAATGATAAAAATGACTAATTCGATTGTGGCATCTCATATACAGTTATACTGTCCATTTTGATCAAAATTTTATTAAAACTTACAATTACAAAATATATTATGTATAGGTAATCTTGAAAAAAAGACTGGAAAATTAGTTAATATGCCACCGGCCGCCTTTAGCCCGGGCCGAAATTGAGTTCCAGTCCGCTCCAGAATACGTGTTTTATTATTTGTATTGAAGAGTATTTATACCAAATTTCAAGTTGATACACGCAGAGAATACGATTTTCTAGACAAACATTTTCACCCCATTTCACTCCCTTCGGGGTTGAATTTCGAAAAATCCTTTCTTAGCGGATGCTATGTTTGTAATCTTCATAGTTCCTAAAATTTCGTGATGAATCAGTCAATCAATAATCACTCAGTCAGGACATTTCTTTTTATTATATTAAGAAGAAGATAAATAATTAATAGTTTGACAAGAGCGCAAACAATGAAATTCAGAAATAACCACAATCGTGTCAACGAAACATCAAACAATCCTTTGTTATCGCTCATTTGTTGCTTCTCAACAAAAATAAAAATATTTCTCTGTACATTTTAAACAAAGTCAAGGGAGGGATTGTTTGGAAATTCAAATAAAGTCCCTAAGTTTAAAATATGGACGCTATCAACGCGCATGCCCCGTTTTTTTATCGGCGCACATGGAAGTTGGAACGATTTCAAAATCGTTTACTGGGGTCAGAATTCACTATTCAGAAAAATATGAATTTCGTAGAAATGGCACCGCATCAAAAGAAACGCTGAAAAATACTGGGTGCATCCAGTGATAAGTGCTCAACTAATGAAGGGATAATTTTTTCATTCCTACACCCTCAGAAGTTTTTCAACTACACTAGAATGTCAATCAACAGTTTTGATACCTATGTCAGTTGCACTAATTTCATCCCATATACATATCAGCAGTGTATCTCAAGTATGAAAGGCTATAACTTTTTATTATAAAGTGCGAGATGAGCTTCAACCAAAGAAATTAATTTTTCAGAGTCAATGTCCATTTGGGCGCAACTCAGATTGTCGCTCTCGAGTTCACTCGGTCAATAAATTATCGAAACCATGCGCGGTCGCACGTACACAAGCATAGGCATAACACCCTCAGTCAATTGAAATCGGATGATTTTGCATTTGTTCATGCGCGTTTCTTCATGCAACATCTCTCTCATTACTATCCGATAGTTCAATCGATTTATCATTCATACACGTCTAACCTAATCTGACTTGAGTAGTTGCCCGTTTCTTTTACATTATAGATTTTTGGCCTTACCAAATAGTTGCGCATATTGTACGCAAAAAACTACATATACTTTCAAAATCATTGATCCAATTGGTGCCAAAATCAATAGGTCTAGGGTCCTTACTGAGACAAACATTAAAAATAAACATTCAAATTTGTGCATTTTTGCAGACGTTTTCAAATGAAAGAAAATATCACATACATATTGTGAACTTCTTTTTTTATTTTGAGGGTAATACAATCAGAATCTATGTATCTCAGATACGATTTTTCAACTCTATTACCATGCTTCCATTTCCTTGCGGAACACGGAAGTAAAAAAACAAATGTATGTACATAAAACTGTTTATTTAAATAAAATCAACACTTTTCCATTATCATCTAAGTGCACAGAAGTAAAAAATAATGAAAAAAAAGGAAACTACCTAAACATCTTATATAATAATATTGCAAATAAATAAAATAAATTGTGAAATCTATTCATAATTACATCTATTAAGTTTATTTTAAATAATATAATATTTAATTTCGACAGCAGTATGACAGTTGCTTACTGTTATCACAAACAATATTTCAACAAAAATGTTATGCATTAAAAATATTTTAAAAGCAAAATCAATAATTTAAAAATACATTTATTATAATAATCTGTATTTATTTACTCTGCACTAGTAACACATCTAATTAATGAGATTTAACAATAGAATAATACATAGCTAAAAGTTAATCTTAACGATAATAAATAGGAATCGTAATTAGTAAAATCTGTTGTACACAATTTGTTAAATAGCTAATACATCAAACACTGATTTTGGTAATATTACATAATTTAATCCAATTTAGCTGTATTAATTTAAATCAACTCTCCACTTCAATGCCGCTAGTGAAGCCAGCGTAAGATTATTTACAAGGATGTTACGGAGCTCCGATTCCGAAACTATGGATAATCTGATAGTTTTTCACATCCCATTCCGTATTTGGAATAATTTAACGGATGTTAAACGCCGATGGCGTCGGTAGTGCTTACGATGAATCCCTCGCAAGCATGACTATTGGTTTTCTGTACACTCACACACCATGTAATCATGTTTTTTTATGAGTCGAGTCGTGTTTTGTTTTTGTTTTAGGGAGTAAATATGATAATTTAATAATTGTATCAAACTGAGCCCAACATTTTAAATCTAATTCTGTATCCAATATAATCCATAAAAAAGCTCCGATCCCGATATAAGACATCCATAACATCTCTTATTGTTTAATAACATATTGCAGATGTTTGTGGTTCTGCCAGTGGCGAAACCATGAAAGGTTTCTTCATAGTGGATGACAAGTTTTAAAACTGAGTAGTAGGTACTTTTGAAAGGAAATGACACATCTAATTTCGTCAATAACTATTTCATAGCGTACTGTTATCAAAATTTAATTAAAAAAAAAAAGCTGAGAGTGACTCGGTACACACGAGAATTGATGTGTAAACATGTGAGCTCGTATCAGTTTGGTTTCATATGTACAAATGTCATCCGAAAACAGCTACCGCGTGCAGCGTGAACGAGAACACTTCACACACACACTTGCGCAGGCACATTAACGAGACTTATGGTTTGACGTCTGCCAATCTAACGTCCTATTTCTCATGCAACCTCTATCATGTACCGAGAGCTAAGATGTTTACACATTAAAAAATTCAATTTAACTTAATCGGAATTAAATGTACCATGCCACCAAAGCAATCGTATGATGTATTCGTTACTTGAAAATATGTCTTAATAATAATACATTATGATACTGATATAAATTACAAGCAATATTTGTTATAGGGACTTTTCAGCGTTGAAAATCTTTGTCTAACGACAACAATGAGATCTGGTATTTTGTGCAAACATTTAAATGTACAATATTTTAGTTAATTACTTAACATATACAACCAGGGTTTCCAAACTCATTGCAACAATACGACCAGCGGCAAACTTCAGTGAATAACAGTAGCTTAATTATTTGGTTTCAATAATAATTGACTAAAATATAATATGTAACAACTTTACCGAAATATTATCTAAAATCGTTTCAAACATAATATTTACTTCATCTTTAGGGCCAAAGGAGAATATAAAAATATTATATTCTTTGTCGGCCTTCACTCTTATGGCTCAATTGATTCCTAAATAGTAATTAGCCAAGTCATAATAAATAAAATCCTACTATAATTTGAGTTTCTGGAAAGAGAAAGCACAATCAACAACTGACGCACTATTTATGAATTACACAATGCGTTTGGTTGGCACTGCCATCTATGGTTGAGTACGCAAAGTAGTCAAGAAGTTTCACTACCAACATGTGGTCTTAAGAAATTACTATCTTTTATTATTTTAAGAGACGTAAATCGAGAATTAACAGTAAATTATATATTTCTATTTAAAGGTTGTTTTCCGCCACTGCCGGAAGTAGCTCAGAACTGTTGAGTGTGCTCGTTCCTTTCATTAAAGTGTGTAGTGTTCACAAATCACTTTTTGTAGTCTTCTTTCCATTTTGGCAGGATACTGTAAGTTTACACAACACAACAGTCTCTAACTCTGAGGTTCTGTGTATCACTATTTCATTTTAAGAAGAACTCGGGAGTCTAGGTCAGATGCTTAAGCACTATAATGGGCATCAATCTGAGGTTAGGCTGCGTATACACGGATACACCTATTGAACAAACGGAAACATACAAATGCGAGCACAAACTAACATAAACGGGTAAACGCACGGAATAAACTAGTGATGGGCGATTGTAAGATGTTTTTACAATCGAAACAATTGCAATCATTCATAATAACAATCAAGTCCACAATCGACTCAGAGTTTGATTTTACAATCGAAATGTTCGATTGTTCAAGTCGATTATTTACCAGTGAATGAGAATACATATAATCGCGATTCAAGGTTATATGCTAGTCGGCTGACGTTCACGCGACTCGTTCATCGTTGATTGTTCACATTGTTCAGTCGGTACTCTGCCTGAGCACTCGATTACTGCACAATCAACCATCAACTCGACCACAGTTGTTGAGTGATGAACGTTTGTATATTATGTGGCTCTCGACAGTCGACAGTGTACATTATCTGTACGATTCAGTACTATGCGACTCGGTCAACTATGAAACAACAACAATCGAGTTCAAGTAAAAACCATCGAAAGTCATCGAGATGTTTGAACAATCGAGACAATCGACTAAATTATCTCACAATCGCCCATCACTAGAATAAACAAAAACGAACAACCAAGAGCGAAGTTTAGTGTTCGTTGGTGTTGCGCCCGTCAATCATATTTTCATCATCAAAGTATGAAATCATAGTATTATATTTGGTGCCTAAGCTTAACCACGCGTCATTTTTCTTGTATGCTATTTTGTAGGAGGCATGAAAAGGATTCCAGAGCACAAGAACATTTCCTATATCACTGATATATAACATTGTTTGACTTCTCGATGTCAACGCAAGCGCGCAACTCTTGCTTTTAACACTGAAGAAAAAAAAAACATAAAATTTGCCGCGCACAATTGAACACGAAGCAGGTGTGCGATGTTATTGTTTTTGTTTATGATTGTTGTCGCGTCCATACTCTCATTTATTCGTTCGAGTATGCTGTATGTTTGTGTTTATTTCACTTCATTCATTAGGTGTATATGTGGTTTAAAACAATAATAGTAACTGTTAAACCTACTGCCAGAACGCGTTTTTACTAAATAACCTGACGCCGGTCCTATTATTGCTTATGAGCTTGAAAACACCGAACATAACATATAATTACTCAATATCATTAACTTTTGTGAAAGAAGCACCTAATATTATTTATTATGGATGACTTTAAAATCACTTTTAAATTTACTAACGCATAAATCATTTTAACCGTAACAAAACACAATCTATACAGTAGTGTTAATTTGATATGATTTAGTACTTGTGCAGTTTAAATAAATACAGTAATTCATTTGTATAACATTGAAATAATTTATATTGGCGATACCGTTCATCGAGCGTCCTTAGCTGTTAGTTTTTCAATCAGTTCTTGTAGGGGCGCCAATTCTCTTCGATCTATCAAACTGAATTCCTGAAAATATAAAATTCCGTAATCAGTATAGTTTTTGCATTGTCAGACTATGCATAAGTATATCTTGTGTACCAATCTCATGTCAACATTAACTATTTTTATCAAGGAAATGAAATGTCTCAATTACTGTTACTTAAAACTTATTATTGAAAAGTTTTTGTCTTATTTCCTTGTTCATTGTAAAAGGAAACATTTCAGTGTCAAAAAATAAAACAGCTTATGTTGAATCTTTCCCTGCTACATGTGTTATTATTTATATTATTATAAAAAAATAACTCTTTTTTAACATGCTTGTGTATGAATTGCTCGGCACTGCTCGGAGAAGTCCAAAGCGAGAAATTGAATAATATACTTACATGTATGAATCGGGTTCATCTAACCACTCGGCAGAGCCGATTAATTAATTAATTGTAGATTATAGACGCGTCGACAACTCAGGTCATTAGCGTCTTCAACACAACAAATAATCCATTTGTGTATTAGAATCCGCCAGCCGACATACACAAACCGACTAGTACGAGCTCGGGACCCTGGGAGCGCTAATTCCCAAAGAACATTGGAATGCAATTTACGATAGCAACCACACTCCAATGTCCCCCCTGGGGGGACGGCAGAGCCGAAAGCAAGCATCCAAGCATATTGAAAAGGAGCCTCAGACTGTTTCTTTATAATAATATAATATATGATTAGAATTATTTTTAAGATACTTTTCGAAATATTCTAACTTTGTCGAACTTTGATAGGGTCAGTTGTTTTTATTTGTATCTTCAGAGATTTTTTTTACCAGGGGTGTGTAAGTCTCAGCAATGCAAAGCACTGTTTATCAGATGACTCCATGGACTTTTCTATCACAGAAACGCCCAATACTAACGAAAACACTCATCAACGCGCATTTAAATTCTTTTTATACTCGCACAAATAATAATGGCTTCGTAATGCCTTCCTAGACGTTTCAAGTTTAAGTATTTAAATTTAAAATGTATGTTGATGAATTAGAGCGAAACTACACGAGCGGATTGGCATTGCACGTCCAAATCAAAACCGTGCCTACAAACGAGTGAAACCAGACGAACGGAATATACATTTGTCTAATAAAAAACAGAATTAACCACAAACACCGAACCATAGTAATTTTATACTCGACGTACGTTTCGCCAACCAAGTTGGCATCATCTCCTGATGATGCCAACTTGGTTGGCGAAACGTACGTCGAGTATTAAATTACTATGGTTTGGTGTTTGTGGTTAATTCTGTTTTTTATTATATTCACACCAAAGGTTCCAGCAGCATTCTTGGATACATTTGTCTAGTTTCACTCGTTTGTAGGCACGGTTTTTAGCTGGACGTGCAATCCGCCGCGTTAAAAACGCCATGGAAAATCCGCCCGTGTAGTTTCACTCTTAATGTCGTTCGTATGGTACAATTCATGAAAATACAATAAGATGTGTTCTGACACAATATTTGATTATAAACTCACATTGAAAGTTACCCAATAAGAGATAAAAAAAAAACAGAACTTACTTGTACAAAAAATATGAAATGTTTGAAAGAAGTATTGAGATGAGCCTCTTCACCGAGTTGAACGACTTCGCTGAAATGTTGATGATATATGTGTGCGTAAACACGAAACAATCGTTTCAAAATAGTTTTTGCAATTGATAAGAAATTCTTTGGAAATGGTACACCTGATACAAAAAAAAATAATTAAAAAATATTTGATAAATTTAATTCATTAATTTAGTGTGCGCGTGAATTACTTTTCAAAATCTATTTTTCGCTGTTGAAAAATTTGGCTCAAAATAAGCTATATTTACGTCAAACATAAAATATAATCAACTATGCTGAGGTTACACCTAACAGCTTTGTTCCAACCTCTCTGAAAACCGTAATACTTCCATTATGCCCGTGCCCAGTAGATAGAACGCGTTCCAACCAAGGTATAGACGGTTGTTGAACGATTTTTTAAGCGTTCCAACCGAATTTGTGATCGTTTGTGAACGGTTTCCGAACAATCATTTCGGTACATAGCCTAGGCTGTTAGACATGAAACCAAAATGAAACTGTGAAACGGAAATACGCATTAAGCACTTTGTTACGTTTGTCTCTGTTCAATACATAAAAAATTATTGACCAGATTGATTAAATTTGAATTTTACTTTTGGTACCTATACCTTATTCCTTAATCTAGAATTTAATCATTACTGGTAAAGTTCATAACATTTTCATTTGTAATTTCTTTGGTTTTTGATCTGTCTCTATTGAATACCTCTTTATTCTTCATTTGTGATTTGTTTTATTTTGGTTTGTTTTGCAAAATTATTAATTTAAATATTTATTTTTGATAGTTAATTAAATTGAATTACATAATATATTCGTGTAAATCTAATAATTTAAAATAAGTAAATGTTAGACAAACAATACAATTTTTAACAAACGCTCAAAAACATCACGACTACAGATTAATAATTTGCATATTTTTTATTTACAAGTGTGCAAGTTCGAAATTTCCAAATAGAAAATTAGCTAACATTTATCAAAAAATTTACGTTTATTTATTTATTTTATTCCTACGACTTGCCATCAAATAAGTTATCCATTTTTAAATTGTTTTTAACAACAAAAAAAAAAAAGATTATAATTCTCAGCCTGGGAATTTACATTCCAACCAATATCTACGTTTGTATTGTCACAGAACTGTGCAAGGTCGACGCATGTGCACAAAATCGATACAAATAGTTTCGTTACCGTTTTACAACGATCCATTTACAGTATGTTGGAACAAAGCTATTAATATTGAGGCTCGCTAACTAAAGTTTTATAGCTCCCTCATTGAGACGCACTAGACTAGATCACTATTGTAATTCACACACACAACAGGTTAAAATGAATTTTTATTTTACCTATTTTCGAGGGAAATAACGTTTCATCGTCAAGCTGATCTTGCACCCATGTCATTAGGTAATCTATATATTTAGGTGCGGAACACTTGATTGGTTTTTTGACAGTATGGCCGTCTGCCCAATGATATTCATATTTTGGTCCGGCGCTCATTATAGGGCAGCTATCTTCCGTACAAAACTCTGTGATCGTTCCATACAGCATATTTATTTGATTGAAAAAATCTACAGCTATTAGAAAACGTACATGTGAATTTGCAGATAATAATATATAAGATTGCAGACTTGAACGTCATTATTCTTTCTTTTTAAACTTACTGTTAACAGCAACCCATTCGTTAAGATCTTCTCCTTCCGGTAACATGACGGCTAAACGTAAGTTGCCTGAACCTAAAGTAGCAGCAGCATGTTTCATCAGCTCATACTGATGAGTCCCTTCGGGTATATTCTTTTTGGGTTTAAAAGTTTTTGATGACCGGCCTCCACTAAACAAATTTACAAAATGAAGTTTCTGATTCTACATATTTCTCATTAGGTTACATAAAAAATTATTGACCAAATTGATTAAATTTGAATTTTACTCTTGGTACCTATACATTATTCTTTAGTCTAGAATTTAATTATTACGGGTTAAGTTTACAACATTTTTACATACTGATTTGCATTCGGATATTCGTCTTTTTACTTTTATAAAAGAATATTAACTTTAATTTTGACGCTTTTTACATATAATATTTTACTAAGGTAAAAGTTAAGTCATGCATCACTGATTTAGAACATGACTCATAGAAAAAGTGTAATGTTAAAAGAAAACTGAGTTATTTTAGTACTTTATTAACACTAATAACATATCTGTAGCTGACTTATTATAAACAAATATTATGACATGTTTCAAATGTCAAGTCTGACAATGAAATACACAAAATTTTCCAAATATAAATCAGTAAATAATGAACGACAACACAAGACAGTTCATTAGAAATATTACAGTCTTTTAATGGTCGCTGAACTATTAATCGCAATATTGAACATTTACTTATCTTCTATTAAAAAACTACATTAATTGAAATGTCAAAGTCAAAAAAAGATACATTTTTTTTGTTGTACTTACAATTTTAGGAAGCTCATTTTTGTAGTTTTAACAAATTTACAACGGAATCTTTGGACAACAACTATGAAAACGAATAAATAACTTGAAATGCAACAATATTTACAGGCTCATCAAATGAAATGGGCCCCAAAAATCATTAACAAAAGTATTCACAGCAGACATTAATCTCGATTTTTTTCCTTGATGGTCTAATAATTTGGTTTTCACCCTAGTTCTGTATTAATAAGGTTGGTAATAATAAATCACTAATCTCAAAATTGAAAAATGTTTTAAATTTTACTAAATCAATGCAATAATTCAAAACATTATTAAGTTTTTATTAATAAAAATAAAATTTTAACTCAGTAAATGAGTTTAATGACTGGAAATTACTATAAAATTGATATCATTTTAAGAAAAAATGAAAGTGATGGAGTCATAGGGAAAATATCAATACTGCCAACATGTTTATTACAAAATACAAACTGACACCGCGTAACTTTGACAGTTGTTACTTGTTTGATGTTTCTTTTTTATATTAATATTGTGATGTGATAAAGTTCTGATTATTAATTAATATTTCTCACTAAAATACAATGGAATCTTTTTATGGTGATAATCAGCCACGTCGGCTTCCACAACCGACATCCTTAATACGTGTAAGTAAAAAATTAAAAATTATTTGGCTTTAGTAAAATTACAATTAATAACTACCGAAACTAAAAAAAAATTATATAGGACGTAATACAACCAACTGTACCAGAAGTATCACTTCTTTTTAATAAACAACCCAGCTGTCAAGCGGAACAATTAAATCCACAAAAAATGCCAGGTACAACTGTTCCATCTTCATATAATGCTTGGAGAGTGCGTAGCAATATTAATCCTGTAAGTCCGTCAGATTTTAATACAATGCCTGACAAAGAAAACTACCACAGATATGTAGATAACTCAAACCAAAAAAACGACGAGAACGTTTTTAAAAAACAAGTTCGTTTCGAGAACAATTACGCACAAAAGAATTTGTGTGAACAAGAAATTTATCAATCAGTTCCCACATCGTCTGGTAGAACACAAATAAATAACAATTATAATCGATCGCATTATCCAATCAGACCATCGCAGCAAATTGTAGCGTCAAATTTAACCAATATAGTTCCGTCAATAAATACAAGAACAGAATTAGATTTAAGCCTTTTGGAACCAAGGCCACCTCTTGTGAATAAAAGTAATTTTGCAAATTTAAAATCAACAGATAATACAACTGAAACTTATATGCATAACTTTAATAGCGGTTCTATAAATTATAATCAGCAGCTTCCTAACCTAAGTAAGACTAATAGATCTACGCAAAATTATTTTAATGATCCTGAATACAAATCATCAAATGTGAATTACAAACAACCCCAGACATACCAGGACTGGGCTCAGAAAAACATCACCTATTCAATAAACAGCCCTCATACTGTAGAAAACAATCTGACATCGGATTTCAACATTCAAATGTCAATGAGAAAGTCTGGATCGGATCAAAACAGTGTAGAACCAACCGTTTCCGATTTATATCGAATAGTTCAGGTTCAGAATGAACAACTCAAAGCTTTACAGGCGCAAGTTGAATTGTTGCTGAAAGTCAGTAACTTAAATAATAGAGAGCAAGTAGAAGATTGTCGAACAAAATCGACAGCATGTGTACAAACAGATGAAATTTTTGAAGTAACAAAAAGTAATAAAGTATCTATTGGGCTTATGACCAGCTTTGAAAAAAAAGATATTAAGAACCAAGCTCTGGGGAATGAGCGACCTGCTACTAATCAAAATAGTGACAGTGATTGTCAAGTCTTCGGAACAGAGCGGGTCACTTTTGATTTAGATAAAAATTGCAATACAAACGATGTATTCGGTTTGCCTAACAATGATGATAAATGCCCAATTGATAACAGATGTGAACCGAATTTAATAGAAACCTCAAGGATTGGTAATGATGTCACTGAAAACGAAAACATCAATAAGGCTGATGATTGTTCACTTGTTTTAAATGAACCAATACGAATTATAGAAGATACACCGACTCCACCAGCAACTATTAATCTTGAAATGGAAGAATTTTCTACAGATACTAGTTCTGAGTAAGTCATATAACATTGTTGCTGATATGCAGATATGCAAGTATATTACATTTAATTTTTTTTTACAGTGATGAACAAAGCCATTTGACAAATAACAATTTTGGAATCACAGTTTGGAATAATATTGTGGTAATTTCTTTTTCAAATAGTTTTGATTATATCACCGAGTGTAATGTACATACACTTTGTGCTAGATTATAGTTATAAAGCTTTGTTCCAACCTACTATAAATGGATCGTTCTGAAACGGTAACGAAACTCTTTGTATCAGTTTTGTGTGCATGCGTCGACCTTACAGTTTGCACAGTTCTATGACGATACAAACGTAGACATTGTAACCGTTTTGTGCATTAAATATTAATTATTATTACCTTTTTATTATATTATAACCTATTTTTTTGTTGTTAAAAACATTTTAAAAATGGATAACTTATTTGATGGCTAGTCATAAGAATAAAATTAATAAATAATCGTAAATGGTTTAACTGTTAAAAACATTTTTTGATAAAATATGCTAACTACATTTCTTTTTTTTTTTGGAAATAAAAAATAGGTATGCACATTATTAATTTGTAGTCTTGATGTTTTTGAGCGTTTGTTAAAAATGGTATTGTTTGTCTAGCATGTACTTATTTGAAATTGAATATATATATTTAAATATAATTAACTATAGGTATCAGAATAAATATTTAAATTAATAATTTTGCAAAACAAACAAAAACAAAACAAATCACAATTGAAGAATAAAGAGGTATTCGAACGGAGACAAAACAAAAACAAATCAAATTACAAATGAATAAAGAACTGTCTCTAGTTGATATTGAACAGAGACAAACGCAACAAAGTGCTTAATGCACATGTCAGTTTCATTTTGGTTTCATGTCTAGACCATGTAGAGAAATGATTGTTCGGAAATCGTTCACAAACCATCGCAAATTCGGTTTAAACGCAGAATCGTTCGACAACCGTCGATACTTTGGTTGGAACGCGTTCTGTCTACTGCGCATGGGCGTGACGGTAATATTACGGTTTTCAGAGAGGTTGGAACAAAGCTATTCTGTACAGGATGCGTAGTCTAACTGTCTAACTCAAACCCCTCTAGCAGTAAAATAAATAAACGGTCCTGCACAACTCGGACTAACTTTCCCAATTTCCCATGTATAGGAGTAAATATCAGTTATTTTTCAACCGATCTTGATGGAATTTATAACTTTCTAGTTTTCAGAGGCACCGGGTTTCATTTTTGGATTTACTGTTATAGTTTTTATTATTTTTGCTTTACTCTAAAAAAAAAATATTTTCAAGTTTTTAACCTGTTTTTAGGGATCCACTTCACCCACATTTGAGTTAAAACCCATTTCGCCTCGAAGTGTAATAGGATTGTGCATGCAAAATTGAAGCAAAATTGATCCAGTGGTTTGCAACCAGACTGATATTTTTAGTAAAACATTTTTTTTTGGGTTCAGGCGACTTGAAAACGCTAAATCACCAAAAACTCAAAATCTAATTTTTGCACAATCACAAGATTTTTCCTGTATACTACAAGTACACAGAAAAGTAAAAATATTAGCACCAGACATTAGATGTGTTTGTTGTCTGTTGGTCAAGTACTAGAACGATTCTAGAAACAATATTGGGATTGGACTATTAGAACCAAATCAAAGTTCATAATTATTCTGTTTTCCAACAAACGGATTTATTACTAAAATCAGTCCTGAGTGTGCACAGGGCCGGCGCGTCAAAATATGCCGCCTAAGGCGAATACAACTTTTGCCCCCCCCCCACATATTTAAAAAATTAATAAGCCGATGATATATTTTATTTACTTAACAAATAAAAAACAAATGTAAAACGTGAAATATATACGTACACAGACACAGTGCACGAATAAACGCTGCCTGTAATTTGTAAATACCCCCTTTACGACTTATGGTATTTGCGCCGAGCGACTGGGCGACATCTTTTATCTAGTAGTAGAAGATAGAACTAAGAATCGGTGAAAACTCGAACAATATAATCATTTTTAAAAAGTAGAATACCGCACGAAAAATTCGCTGCTACAAAAATAAGCCGCCCTAAAAATATGGCGCCGTAAGGCGATCGCCTGTCCGACCAGGCGCACGTGCCGGCCCTGAGTGTGCACTCTGTGCCATTGTCAAAACATAATGTTTAAAATAAATATCTACTTGTGGAGGGGATAACCAGTCCTCAGAGTACTAACTCTAGACCTGGAACTGCTAGAATCAAATTGAAACAGTCTGAAGAGTCCGAGAATTTGACTAACATACATGCAGTTCTAACAGTCCAAAAAGTCCTCTAGTGCCAACAAACGCTTTAGAATTGATATATCCGATTCAGAACTGTACTAATAAATACACGTATTATTATGGATTGAACCAAATCTTATAACAATATACAGTAGAATCCGGGTAGAACGACTTTCAAGGGACCAGTAACATTATGTCGTATTAACCGGATGACGCACAAAGCGGACGCATAATACGTCTATATGAAACCTAACTTGAGTTTGCATTTACGTCGCTAAAAACGGTTAGACGTTATAAACGAAGTCATAATAGACGGACTCTACTGTATTAAACATATGCCGGGTTTATCGTACAATTATTAATCGCTAATAAATTTTTACACCGAATAACACAAAACATATGAAGTAACCATAGAAATAACAGCGAATTAACAAAACAACGCGTTAAATATGTACGATAAACTCGGCAATAGTGTATTAAAATTATGCAAATTAACAATTATTTTTCTTAATTTAGGAGCAGGTACAGAATATTTTAGAAAAGTCGCCTCAAGCTAATTTAATGATGAAAAATGACAAAGGGAAAAGAAAAAAGCACTGCTGTGATTGTAATTCAGAATCAAGCCCTGCTCAACACGCTGGATTAAATTTTGCGGATAAGGTTAAAAACGCTACAGTTCAATATTTAAGAACTTTAGGCATTAACTTTGCTGACACCGACTTGTCAAGGTATAATATTTACTTTTTAAACACAGTAGAAACTCTAACTCGACCTCATCACGTTGAAATCCTTTCTATGTCGAAGAAATTAGCCATTCCCTTCCGCTGAAAACCAAAAGACTATAAATCAAATTATGTGAACCCTATAACTCGAACTAAATCTAATTTCCCTACGAGGTATTGTGAATAAATATTACACTCGGTAACTCAAAGTTTCAGTCTCGCAAACTCTTGAAGTAAACGACGTGTACACTTTACAGCCTCTGTTAAGTTAGTTTTATTGTCTGTGATACTTAGTAACTTGAAATAATAAAATCCTTGATAAGTTGAAAATTCCATAACTCAAACTTTTAGCATTTTCCCTTGAACAATAAAAAGTGGTGGAACCTTTGGTGTAAAGATACGAAATGTTATAATTACCACAAAACACTAAACCATAACAAACACTCTCGATGTATATTTCGCCAACTTGGTTGGCGAAACGTACGTCGAGAGTGTTTGTTATGGTTTGGTGTTTTGCGGTAATTATAACATTTCGTTTTCCCTTGAAGTTCGATGTATTTGACATAACCTTTTTATTTATTTTTTAGAATGAACGCAGCATTTAGTAAATATAATTTCGAGCCCAGTGATATGAGTATAGAAATAAACCAATTAATGTTAAAATACCTAAAAGACGATCAATTGAGTCAACTGATAACAACTCCACGAAACGGTAACAATGGAGTAAAGTTTGCAAAACAAGCAAATGAAATATCTATTTCCACAGTAAGATATATGGAAAAATATAATTTACTAGAACCAAGAACGAAAAAGGACAGTAAGTTCGCTTTATTTATTTTTCAATAGAAAGGGAAAATGAATAGTTGGTATGACTTTAATTTAAACTTGGGAATTGCGAACATCAGTATTCAGTAAACTGTGTAAAAATGTCATCTTTTAGGCATTCCCCGTTCTCAGATCTTATGCGCGATTTCTGGTGCGAATTTCAAAGTTACAAGTACTTTTAGCACTAAATTTTCATAGAATGCTAAATAACCATTGATAGACGCTTATTTATAAAATAAAACTATAGAACTGCAAAAAATAGCTTGTATACTAATAATTTTTAATGGTATTTTTTAGCACACCCTTCACAGCCAATTGGGAAAAAAAATAAAAAACATTTTAACGCCATTCCAGAACACAGAAACGTGCCTTTGAATAAAATATTGGATATTACTGCTCTGAAACAACAACCAAAATTGTTATAAATTATTATTCTGTGGATAATAATTAAAATAAAACTACAATTATTCATTTCTATTGTTTTATTCAGTTCTTTATAAAAAAAAGTAACAAAATTTTTTTTATGAAATGTGGTAGTCATATTTGGATGTCAATAACAAAACAAAACAGTATAATATTGTAAATTGTAAATGAAGGTAATGTAAAACTATCTTGAATATCAAAATAGTTTTATATATTATTATATATATTTTACAAGTGAACTCTTCTATAAATTTAATACTTTTTATACAAAAACAAAATCCGTTTTAAAATTTTTAAATTTCGTTATACCTATATGAACAATATGAACTGTTTTTATAAATACACATATTATCACTTATAAATAAATAATTATATAAAAGTCCCACATTTTACAATTTACCTTCTATTTTTAGTAAAAATCCCAAAAATGTCATTTTGAAACCAAACAACAGTTGAATTGAACATCACTTCCTTCGTTTGAATAATATTAATCTTCTTGTACTTTGTGTTTAATGTGTTATTCCCGATGCACAAGAACATACAAACCGAGGCATGCTAATACCGCATACTGAAAATAAAGAAAAATAAAATAAATTACACTTGATCAACCCTAAACTCTTCATGCGTAAGTAAGTTTCACTTCTATAGTGTGTAGTGTAAACGACACGGTCTTATAAGTAAACTAAATTTAGCCATTTGCATAAAAAGTTTCCGCCGAGTGTCGCGACACACACAATTTTTTTGTACATCTTTACTAAGCGGCGTCGTTTCACCTTGGAAACCAAACTAACTGGTAAATGAATATTGTAATGTTCTTTTCAATCACTGTGCTGTTAACATCGAAGTTAAGGATCTTAACGTCAGTTTTAAGTCTCGCGTAAACATAGTAAGTGTATTTATTTCATTTATTGAATCTTAAACTGAAAATACATATTTTCATAAAGCAAAGAATGATCTAGGTCCTAGACCAGGGATGGCGAACCTTTTTATCACATTTTTTCGACAACATTTAACATATTTTTAATTATTTCGATTGTGCTGACAATATTCCGTAGCGTGAACGTAGCGTCCCTATCCTAGACCATGCTTTTTATACCATTCCGATATCATAAAAAAAGTTGTATACTGAATAAAAAAAATCCGTCTAGGAATCCGTAGCAAATTTAAAGCCCTAAATGATGTTTTTTGTCCTATCTTGATAACTTGAGGAATTTTTAAGTTTTAAGCATTGAAGTTCAGTTTTCGTAACTAAGAGCTAAATCGTCGTTTAAACTTTAGGACATTTAAATTCCTAGGATTTTTTTATTTGGTATAGAAGGTACTCGTAACGCGTGTTTCACTAAAACTCCATGACAATTTCAATTTTGATTGTCTATAACTTCTAAAACTTTTAAGATATCAGTATGGGGCTAAAATCTTCATAGGACAGGAACCTTTCTGTGGCTATTCTAAAAAAATATTTTTGAGAAAATTTGATACATACTTATAATTATATAAAACAATAATGTGTAATTTATACCAAAGAAAAAATATTCTTATTATTTGGTAACACTGAACAGACAAAAAAAGAAAAAATCTAGGACAAAGAGTATTATAATCATTCATAAGCAAAGGAACAATTTATAAAAATTTAAAACTACTCTATATTTACCTTAAACTTGGGATACTCATTCATATAAATGGTAACCATTCCTACATACGGTAAAAACCCTCTTGCTCTACCTACGACGTCTTTTTTTGTAAGCCATAATTGTCCTGGTGCATATAATCCTCGATCATCTACGCTATTATTATCGCCTTTTGTTAAGAATTTGGCTGTCCCGTTTTCCCTAGAAATTGAGAAGTTAGAAGATAAAATTTGCGTTTCAATCAAATGTACATTTGTAATTTTACAATATTAAATACGTAAATCTAATATTTTATGAAAAAATTAAATCTAGGTCCGGATTGGACTGGCGGGAAACTGGGCAAATACCGGGTGTTACAGGGCCGCTAAAAAAAAAAGCTGGAAGTATAACAATTACGATTCTTTGTTGTAATCATTATTATTATAAAAAAAACTCAACAGAAGTCCCTCAAAAAATTTCACAGTTGCAAAATGGTGCTCAGTTTGTACAATAAAACATACTATACTAGAATGATATGTAAATAAATCCTCTATTCTTCTCCAAGAATATAGCGATTACTATATCTGTTGGTGGGAAAGAGTATAATTACGCCATTTACATTTTTGTTTAAAATACATAAACAGGTGACAAAAGAAAATTTTACTAAAAGTTCTGTTTATATTAGCTGTTAAGCCCAGCGTTGCCCGTGCTCATTTAGTATCTGGTAGAAATTTTTTTTCTATGTAGCTTAAAGCACTTCCAGAATAATGCTCTATAAAACCGTGAAAACCACGGAACAATAAATCTTTAAAAAAATTAATTGTTGAAAACCAAGTTGACATCGGCAGTGGTTTTATATTATAGATCAATTTAAAATAAGCATTAATTGTTCTTATCAACATTTTAGACATTTTATTATTATTTTTCACAAAATGCCTTGCTTCCTAATGAATTCAGAATTGAGTACAAATACTCCGGGAGGCAGCGTTGCAAATGAAAGTCATAGTAAGCTGGCTGATTTTAATATCGATAGTTGATCTCTTACAACTAATCAGTGAAACCGACCGTCAGTTGCTTAAGTAGCGGTGGGTTTGGGTGTGGGAGGCTGCGAAAGTGGTAAAAAAAAAAAATTTAAGTAACAGTACGTCAGCTGAAACTTTTTTTATAAATAGTTGACATCATAGTAAGTTGAAAAAAAATTGTCAGCTGCATCGTGGAGGGGGGATTGTGTGTCAGCTGCTTGCATGAACTTGTAAAAAACACGTAAAATATTGCGCATTTCACTTTTATGCACTGACAGCAGCTGAGATAAATAAGTTACCTAGGATTATGATCATATCGCTATCATTATCCTAGGTAACGTAATTATCTCAGCTGCTGTCAGTGCAAAAAATTGAAATGCGCAATATTTTACGTGTTTTTTTACGTTCATACGAGCAGCTGACGCACACTCCCCCCTCCACGATGCAGCTGAAAATTTTTTTCAACTCACTATGATGTCAACTATTTATTAAAAAAAGTTTCAGCCGGCATACTATTACTTTAAAAAAAGATTTTTTTTACCACTTTCACAGCCTCTCATACCCACACCCACCGTGGGTGCGTCAGCTGACGCTAGGTTTACTTATTAATCATACCCGATTATTTATCGAAAAAAATAACAATCGATCGGCTTAAAAACACTACCTAAAATGCAACACAAACTCCCGGGCTAAAACACCTATAATAATAAATTACTAAGTTTACTAAATTGTTTTATTTCCTGCAGGTACAGGTGGTTACAAACTTTCACTAGGGTTACCGTACATTTTTAAAAGTAGAATTTATAGATCAAAAACCCCGAGCATTTCGCTTGAAGTCCTGGACTAGGGTGACTGCCTAGTCGAGTTATGAATATGTTAAATTCCGTTTAAAAATTCTAAAATTGTCAATATTCATAAATTCGGTGGCTCTCACTAGAAAAATTGCTTATAACAATAAACAAGTACCTAATTAAATGTACAATCTGTTTTCACTAAAGTGAATTTAGGAACTTCCTCAAATCTAGACATGCATAATTATCCCGGACTCCGGACAGTGTCCGGGGGAAAGAGAACGGATGGCCTTGGCCAGCTTAGTGTAAACAAAAGAACAATAAAATTTCGGTTTTTTCATGTCGCTACAAAACAAACAATAAACGTCCAAGTCCAATCACACACATCAGTTCTGTTTCAGTTCAGTGTCAGTCGCATCAGTGATGTTTTAAGTCGCCTATTCACGGAATATATCCGTTCTTTTTGGTCAGTGATTTTCGAGATGGCGAAGTTTACGGACATGGAATTGGCAATTATTGTCACAATTGTTGAGGAAGAAGAAGAGCATCAAAGGAAAAACGAAAGTGGGTACATGATTCATGAGGCATTGATGAAAAGAGAAAGTGAAGGAGTTTGCTACCATCCCCTTACAAGGTACTGATTGGTGATGGGACAAATTTTTCAAAATGTCCTGTTTAAAATTGCCGCCAATATATTTGGGATGACAAATGATAAATCATATATTTCTGTACAGTTGCGAACCAATGACGGCTACTCTTATGGGGCTACCAGACTTCTTTCTACCACAATTGCGCCACTGGCAAATGAGGTATACAGTGTGATCGCCGGCTGTGGAACGATGTGAATAAAAAATTTCCTGAAGATATGTGTTAAAAATGCTTGGACACGTCAACCTTAGTTTTTGAACGCGCATCTTTCCTTGTAGTTGTAATTTGTTTTTACCCTCACCCTTCTGTGCAATGACGTCATCGACATTTTTAGTGTATTTGCCATATGGCACATACACTATTGGCGTCGGTCGGATGGCGGGACCTAGGGATCGGACCAAAATTTCTCGACGTTTCATAACCTCCTGAACACTTTGGCACCATTTTTGGAAATGTCTATTTATATATATATATATATATGTGTGTGTGTGTGTGTGTGTGTGTGTGTGTGTGTACGGGCTATAACTTTCGAAAAAGTTAATTGATTTTGACGAAATTTGGTAGGCACGTTGGAATCCATCACCGCACGAAGCCTATTTAAAATGGGCCCGATCGGACCATTTTAAGGATGGTTTTTAGGGGTTGAAAAATGTTTTTGGGCCCAAAAATACCGAAAAAATTGTCCGAAACGTTTCAAAATTGAAATTTAATCCTTTAGTAAAGATTAAAATGTGGTGCTAAAATTTAAATAAAATCGGCCCGATAGGACCGGACTTACGATTTTTATGAAAACATTAGTTTGCGGATACGGATTTCCTTACTGAAGGGTGTATTTAATTTGGTGCAGATGCTGTATTGATAACAATATTGCAATTAAGAAAAAAATTATTATTGTAAGGGATGTATTAAGTGGTTAAATTTTTATTTTGTACAAAAACAAACTTAAGTTCACATAATAAAGCCACAATGCCTGTACCAGCAAATACACTATATTGTCGGCAGGGTTTGGCACTGCGACCCGAGTTTTATTTTAAATTTGCAACCCCAATTTTTGTTTACGGATTTTGATTCTACTCGAAATTCTGGATTCATTAATATTGCTGAATCCAGAATTTCGAGTAGAATCAGAATCATAAAAAAAATGTCGATGACGTCATTGGACAGAAGGGCGGGGGTAAAAACAAATTACAACTACAAGGAAAGATGCGCGTTCAAAAACTAAGGTTGACGTGTCCAAGCATTTTTAACACATATCTTCAGGAAATTTTTTATTCACAGCGTTCCACAGCCGGCGATCACACTGTATGTCACTCTAATGTCATTCAAAGTACTGTTTATATTTCCCACCCAGCTGATGGCGCCACTAGCAAATGAAGTATCTGCATTCAATCATTTTACTCAGGGCAGTGTAGCCTAATGGATAGCGTACTTGGTACCAGCTCTAGATTAGACTGTCGTGGGTTCGAATCCCACCTGCGCTCATGGATGTTTTGTGATGTTATTTAGTTTTAAGTTAGTTGTTATTTAATTTAAATTAAGACGCTAATGACCTAAGTTGTCGACGCGTCTATAATCTACAATAAATAAATAAAATAAATTATTTACTCCTTAATAATCACTAAACACAAACCGTTAACCTCTAAACGTCTGACATACCTTACTTCCTATTAGCGCCATCTGACGAGTAACAAATGTAAGCGTTTGACGTAAAAATTATGGTAGCCCTCCTATGATAAGTTTTTCATCCATTGTTTCCACACAATTCATTGTCAATCAACATATAAACTCTACACTGCAACGTGTTAGTAAAATTTAAAAAATATCAACAAAATAAAATATAGTTACTTCTTACCACAACAGTTTTATTGATGGATGTACATTTCGAAAGCTAAGCTTCCATCTTCAGCGAACACTATACATGAATGAAATAATACAAAACGGGTATTTATATACTAATATTACAGGTAATAAAATAAATAAATAACAAATAGAAAACATAACTATAGACTTAAAGTATCACAGGAGGATAGAACGATCCGACAGTCCAAACCGACGCAGCCATTGACCTGAAACAAATTGACCTAGAACACAGAAGAACAAAACGAATTATCTAGAACATCACTTATGGTCTAAAAGATCAAATAAAGCAGAATAAGGTATAGGGCCATTATCCGAATTCAAAAGTTTGGTACCATCGCACTTAGCAATGTATATGCTTTCAAAGCTATCTAAATGATGGGTCGTACTTACCGCCTTTACCAAACTTACATTATTTATGCTTATGTCATGGTTAGTATCTAAAATATGGTTCGCGACGCTTGATTTGTCCGGTCTATTAAATTTGATATGTGAAAAATGCTCTTTCCACCTAGTAGTAATTTGGCGTCGGGTTACTACTAGGTGGAAAGAGCATTTTTCACATATCAAATTTAATAGACCGGACAAATCAAGCGTCGCGAACCATATTTTAGATACTAACCATGACATAAGCATAAATAATGTAAGTTTGGTAAAGGCGGTAAGTACGACCCATCATTTAGATAGCTTTGAAAGCATATACATTGCTAAGTGCGATGGTACCAAACTTTTGAATTCGGATAATGGCCCTATACCTTATTCTGCTTTATTTGATCTTTTAGACCATAAGTGATGTTCTAGATAATTCGTTTTGTTCTTCTGTGTTCTAGGTCAATTTGTTTCAGGTCAATGGCTGCGTCGGTTTGGACTGTCGGATCGTTCTATCCTCCTGTGATACTTTAAGTCTATAGTTATGTTTTCTATTTGTTATTTATTTATTTTATTACCTGTAATATTAGTATATAAATACCCGTTTTGTATTATTTCATTCATGTATAGTGTTCGCTGAAGATGGAAGCTTAGCTTTCGAAATGTACATCCATCAATAAAACTGTTGTGGTAAGAAGTAACTATATTTTATTTTGTTTTTATTCCAACCACAGTGCTCATATATATTTTTATTAAAAAATATCGTTGCCGACGATATAAAATATCACTGATCTGAACTCAAACGGCACTGCGCCGGACATGTGTGAATGCTTTCAATACGTGTAATGGGACCGGCATTTTATTTCACTGAACTGAAATGGAACTGATGTGTGTGAATGGACCTAAATAAGCTTAGTACCTTTCATGTAATTTTATTACTCGATGTACTATTGGTATGTCTCGGCCTTCAACTTTGAATACAACAATTTCTCCAACTCGTACTGGCTCCTCAGGGTAATTGGTAAGAAACAAGAGATCTCCACGGTGGAACGCTGGCTCCATACTTCCGGATAGTACGACAACAATAGGACTTTCGCTTCCTGTTACTACCATCAACCCTTTCCAAATCATTAGGGCTGATGATACAATCATTCCAAAACTAAGTACTTGGTAAAGGAACTAAAAATACAAACACAAATTACAAAATACGTACTTACTCTCTAAGTTAAATGTTTAAAATATCTTTCAATCGAAATCGAATATTCAATTTAAAAATGATTCAGTTGTCATTAATGTTAAATCTGACTCTATACGGTTTAAACTGTTAAAGTAAATTTTTTATAAATAAACAGATTTTTAAAAAAATCTGTGACCGATTCTAACCAAAAATTTTAATAACAAACCTGCCGTTTATTCATCCGTTTGACATCGTCAAAAACCGAATCTAACATCTTCATTTTTAATATTTTATTTATTTACTAAATTTGAATAAATTTATATTTAAATATTTAACACCACGTCAGAAATTACACGAATACAAGATAAATGACAAGCGGCCACAATAAATGAGACACAGCGGTGTAAGCGGAAAGCATTATTTTGTCGCCATCTATTGAAATCGAATTTGTATATTGTATAAATCACTTTTGGATCATATCTGTGATATGACGGGGTGAGGATAATAAATTGTTTTCATGGCTGGCCGTATTTCACGGAATACATACCGTATTTACCCGGCGTTAGCCCCTTGTTATGATAGCGTATGTCAATTGAAATTAAGTCTGAAACCACTTTTTTTATCTGGGTATTCCTGAAAACCGTATAAAAATTGGTTCATAATTTCGAGTTTACCGCATTTAAGACAGGCAAACAGTATAGTATATAGCAGGGTTGTTACGGATGCAAAAATTTAGACATCCGCGAATGCAGATGCGGATGATTAGAAGTTCACATACGCGGATGCGGATGCGATGCGGATTTTGGGATTTTAAAAGGATAATTATTTAAATTTTAAGAGCATAAATAACTGACAATCAATTTAATTTTAACTTTTTATTTATTTAATCATATTTTTAGCACGTGCCACTCTGGCTGCGTCCACTTTCTTTACGTGTAGTTACTTGTTGATGTGAATCTGCATCCGTAAAAACTCCGCATTGATTGATGCGGATATGAATGCGGATGCAGATGTCTGAATTAATGCGAATATTCCGCATTTGCGGATGCGGATGCGAAAATTCGTAACACCCCTGGTATATAGCAGTACCCGTCCGGCTTTGCCCGGGTGCTAAGAAAGCCCAGATGCAATACACTACTCACTCATTTCGCTCGTTCGTTTGAATATTATAATAATACATCATTACTCACTTGCTTCGCTCGTTCGCATGAATATTATAAATACACTACTCACTCGCTTCGCTTGTTCGCTTGAATAATATAATTACGAACAAATTTGATTACCATAAAAAAAGTTATAGTGAGTCAACCTTAAAAGATAGACATATGCTGTCGCGGACTTTTTTTTAGAACTTTTAAAGGGGAACAATTCCGTCATACATGATTTTTGCGTAACTTTAACCGTTTACGCAGCGGAAGCTCTCAAAAGGAATAATTTTTCCCGTTTTTGCAACATTTTTCATTGATGCTCCGCTCCTATTGGTCGTAGCGTGATATTATATAGCCTATAGCCTTCCTCAATAAATGGGCTATCTAACAAAAAAAATGTTCAAATCGGACTGGTAGTTCCTGAGATTAGTACGTTCAACCAAACAAACAAACAATTAAACTCTTCAGCTTTATAATATTAGTTTAGAATATAGATTATACTGTATAGCTTTAAGTTTAACCCGCGATTCCGCCCGCGTAGACATAGGAACGCCTTAAAAATTTTATTAAGTTTAATAGGTCAGGTGGAGCTGAAGAGCGTAAAGCATTCGAGAAGAACTGGCTGTTCATGACTCATGAGTGATTATGATTTTTATGCTTTGAGGGAGTCAATTTCATTCAGCGTGTCGTTTCCTAAACGCATATTGAATTTGAAAAAGATCTGAAAGATTTGCCGAAAAAGTAAAAAAACGGGTTTAATGAAAATTTGAGCTAAAAAAAAAATCGGGTAGGTTGTGTCGGGGACACAAATCGCAGTTTTGAATTGAATACCTACTCAGCCCAGAATCTCACTTTTCACAAAGTTCTCGTCGTTCACTCGTTCCCGATGATCATACACATTAGACCGAAAAAAGTCAATTGATAGAAAAATATACTATTTTTTTATTCGTCAGATGGCGCTAGTGGCAAGTAAGGTATGTGTCAAACGTTTACATTTTTTATTCGTTAGATAGCGCTAGTGGCAAGTAAGGTGAATGAATGAATGTTTATTGCACATTAAAAACGCACAAAAGGCACGGTTCAACTTACGTTGTTCTTCCACCTAGAAAAAATTACATTAAAAAATTACAAAATTAAAAATAAGAAAAATTACTATCCCAATTCCTCTGTCAGTAGTTTGTTATAAATAAATGCAGAAAAATTATTTTTATTATAATTTTTTACATGAACAGGTAGATCATTCCACATATTTGATGCGACATAACTAAAAGGTTTTTGATACGCCGATCTACTATGTATATCAATTAGAAAATTTGATTTGAAACGCTTGGAATGATTATGACATGCTGTTTTACGTTTCCCTATTAAATGTAAAGGCTCACTATTTTTTAAAATATTATAAATAAAATTATATAAATACCATTTTCTACGATTCAACATGTTTAAAATTTCATATTTGTTGAGATATGGCGTGATAATATGCTTTCTATATGAAATATAGTAAACAAAACGTATAGAGTGGGTATATAATACAGGAGAAACATTAGTAATGGTGTCAAACGTTTAGAGATTAACGGTTTGTGTTCAGTCATTCTTCATTTATCTATTATAAAGGAGGCTAAATAATTAAATAAATACAAAACTGCGATTTAATCGTTAAATGGTTTATATAAACAGTACTGACATTTGAATTAAGAGATACTTCATTTGCTAGTGGCGCATCATGTGGCGGAAAATATAAACAGTACTCACAAATAAACGACACATACCTTACTTGCTAGTGGCGCCATTAGGCGATAGAAAAAAGTCTGGTAGCCATCAGTGATTAAAAAAATACGATTGAAATACAAATTTAATATAAAATATCTAAAAATATATAGTCTTTCTAAAGTATGAACAAAAAATTTACAATATAACAAACAATATAAAACATCTAATTATCTCCAGTGCCTTCAACCACCAATGCTTTCATATTCGGACATGCAGGTTCTACCAAATGCATTCTACTACCAGTAATTTCCTCATCTTCATTTTGGATTGTTTCCAATAGATTGCTGTTCTGCTCTTGGTTGGTGCTCATACTCCATTCGGAAGCCATGGCTTGCAATGGCTGCAATGATTGCATACTTTCTCTGACTCGTATTAGTTCTGTATTACACATATTTTCTACCTCCAGTAATTTACGTCTGTAAGCATTAGCAGCCATCTGCCGTCGATAAGTTGCTCTAAAAAAATATTAAGCAATTGATTTTTTCAGTGTCGAAGTCGTAACATCAACGGTTTTATTTATTGTTATTGTTGATTATAGACGCTCGACAACAAATTCCATAAGCGTTGGTTTTATTTATCATGAAATATTATAATATATATAAATATAGGTAATTAACTAGATGCCCTATCCCGCTTCGCCCGGGTGTAATTAATACGTTTCTCACTCACTTCGCTCAAATGTATAATTAATTAACATTAATCACTCTAATTTATCTGTTAGCCACTTGCTTCGCTCCAATTTATAATTAAGGATAATACGTCACTGACTCGCTTCGCTATAATTAATAAATACACTATTACTCACTCGCATCGCTCTTAGCTCAAGTTTATAATTAATTGATGTTACTCACTCCCTTCGCTTGTTGGTTCGCATTCATAATCAAATAATACTGTAATACATTATTCACTCGCTTTGACATTTATAAATTATTGAGTATATTATATTTCACATCGCTTTTCACATAAAACAATCCAACTTAGAATTAATCTGATTTGCACCCGGGCGAAGTCGCGCAGACAGTTATTGGGATAAAATGTAGCCTCTATGTTAACGAAGAGTCTAAGGAACACATTGGCGAAGATTTCATTAAAATCTGTTCTGTACTTTCTGATTAGCCAATACATACAAACAAACAAACGTTATTTTTTAACATTGAACTGAAACTGAAAAAATAAAAATATTAACATTGGAAATGTTTATGTTCGTATATGGGCAGAGTTACGAGTTTTCGTTCAAGGCCAAAAGACAACGGTGTCGCGATCAAGTGAGGAGCAATCATGTAAAATTGAACAAGTGCAATTTTTTCGAAATGTGTTTTATATCATGTCTAGTTAATTGAGAGGTATTTGCGACGATCTGCGGTGTTATTTTTGAGCAAATGTTAATAAATATTGTAGAAAAATCCATTTAAAAGTTAAGTAATCAAGCAAAAGTGAACGCGTATATAACAGAAGAATAATAGGGTTATTCCTGACAAAACTAAACAGTGCATTGATAAATATTGTGTGTATAATAAACAGTTAATTATGTTTCATATATGCTGTTATCATTTCCAATGTCCTCGATGGTTGCAAGGATTGCGAAATCTGTGAATTTTTATAATATTAGTATAGACTATAGAGTATAAGTGGAGTCAGTAGTCACTACTGTAGTGCAAATTTATCTTATAACTATATTAGTGACTTGAGTTCAGTTTAAATCTGCTCGGTTCAAAATTTACGCTTGAATTTTGTAGCTCAAACAATCAAATCATCTCACTTCTGCTCACCGTTTTTAACTTAAGTCAACTGAAGTACTCGAGATATACAAGTGTAGTATATACCTTTTTTCTGCTTGCGCTGCAGCCAAAGCCTCTTGATAGCGTGCAAGCTTCTGTTCATATTCAAATATAGTCAATTCAGAAAGCGAAGGATGTTCACTGCTCAATGTCATCGTCGAACCTATTAAACTCGTGTCTGTAACACTACTCGTGCAATCAGACATATATTCATCATAACTTTCTTGTTCCAGCATATCATCTACCTCTTTCCTCCACCATTCCTTTTCTTCAACCACTTCTTGTTTAAGAACAACCATTGTCTAAAGTATATAAGTACGTAGTCTGACATTGAGTTAAAAATTATAGTTTTATAAGAATATATTAAATCACTACACAGTCTAGGTACGATTTCCGTGTTTCCAAGATTTGACTTTTGATTCTTATAGATCCCGACAAGATAAACAAAAAATAAAGCAAAAAACGCCATCGCACCAACGCCCCCTCCCCCCGCGAGAAACTCTAAAATTGTTGGCAAAGCCAAAAGTACACACCCCGAAGTTTGATTGTATGAATACGTGTTTAGCTAAATTTTCACTCTCGATATTTCAAAAACTAAGCGAGATATCGAAATTTTTTATTCTATATTTTTTGTTTATCTCGTCAAGATTTATAAGAAACAAGTCAAATCTTGGCGGTACGGAAATCGTACTGTCCCCATATATTTGGACTTTTCTGAATAGAAATCTGAAATTACAGTTACATATTTTTATTTATCCATGATCGCTACTCATGAAATGTCACTGGCATAGAAGCAAAAATATTCAATATTTTGTGAGAATATTTGCACGTTTCTTAATATGACATTGACGTGACAACTTCAGTTCAGGCTAAAATAAAAACAATTATCACTATTTAAATATAGACCTTTTGTAAAGCCCGCATTCTTTCCTCAATATTTTCATTCAATTTTAGAGATTGTTCAGCCTTATATATTAATAGTTCATCGGGCTGTAACATGCTTTCATCATTTTGAATTTCCTCGCAGACACCATCAGTCTCAACAACGCTTGTTTCATCAGTTTGTTCACTTTGACATTTCGAAAAAGTGTTGATTTTGTAGTTTACAGATGCTGTTACACTTATATCTGCTTTACATTCTTTCCAAGTTGTTTGTTCTGTTGTTACTTTTTCAATTTGTATATCACCGTCCATTTTAAAAATTACAAAAAAATTAATAAATATTTAGTGACAACAGAATGATAGAAAATATTGTTTACAAAGGTTACTCGATTTTTTTTAAATAAAGAGAAGCGTGCAGCTGTTCCTTTTGAATGGCACTATCATGACTAATATTATCAGGCACTATTTGCGCCTGCCGAATAGTGTGTCTAATGCCGGCTTTTAACGGCGTGTTTTATCGCAAGTCGCGCCGCGCCAGTTCGCGTCTACGCGCCGTGTGAAGGCAGTGACGTGAGGCGACGCGGGGCTAGCGCGTCCCTACCGGACGAAGTCGGTCCCGTCAAAGGCGCGGCGCGGCGCGGGCACATCCGTGCCGACTCGAGCGCGCGCGTGGTAGTGCGGGTGACATAAACTGTTTTGTGTATTATTTTATATATCTCGGTGTTATTATTGTATTTAAAATATTCTTTGTGAAATCGATACGTGCATGCAAGAAACTTTAAAATATATTCATTGTAAGTGAGAATGGGGTGTTTTATCCAGTATTAACATTGTAATATCATTAACAAACGTGATATATTCATTGTTGCGTGCCACGGTCTGGATGCGGCGCGGCACAACGCGCGCCCGTGAGAACGGGTGGCGCGTGCTCGCGCGTACAAATCGGCGCGGCGCGGCGCGACTTGCGATATAACGCGCCGTGAGAAGCCACCTTTAGAGTTCACTGTGAGTGAAGATGTATTAAATGTATTGATACTGGTGAGGATTGACAACTATTAAATAGGTACATATTGGCATTGGATACACAATATTTTTCCTTACCATCATTGTCATGGGAGAAATAATTTGTGGATATTTTCATTTTCTGATAAATTTTTCACTGTAAATGCATTCTGATACTTTTTCATCTATTCACAAAGTGCAATACATTATAATTAATAAACGTACTATTTATTTTTTAGTCTTGCCACCCGGATTTTTTTTGCAACCAACTGCGAGAATTATCTAGGTCTAGTACCAAGTCAAGTTTTGAAATGGTTATTTTTATTAAGAAATTGAAAATTTAATTGATACGTTTACTAATTTTTAGATTAGGACTGGGGGTTTGTAATAGACAAGCCTTGGAAACACCATTAGCACAGCAGCTCGGCTCATGAAAATTATGGAAAAAAAGTATCTCATTATTAAAATTATAAAATACTATATTTGCTAAATATATTCGTAAAATTATTTGGTGTAGAGTATAATAAAAACAAGAATCAACAATTAATACAGTTCAACCTTTCACACTGCACTGAATCCTTACTGAATATTAAAGTAACATTTTTTTAAGAAATTAGGTATTTACATTCTCACTGCTCCGCTTATTGAATGAATTGTGAATTATAGACGCTCGACAACAAGGGTCATTAGCGTCTCTCCGCTTATTGTGCTCTTAAATTACATATCTGGTATGGATTCAGCGCTGTGCAAAAAGTCGGCTATAATAGTAGTTTATACAACAAGTGTCTAAAGTGACGGATTGTATGAGTCGCGATGTTGCGATAAGAGCCTAAGATTATGTTGCATATTTTATACCAGAACTCGGGCTTGAGAATAACCGAGCGTGTAGCAATGCGGTTGTTTACATGGCGTTGCTATGGTTCCTCTATTACAAGTCCCCAGTTCCCGGGTTCTAGCCCGAGAGCTGGTAAAAATGTCAATTGGATTTTCAATTTATTATTAAAAAAAAAAATAATGAATTGAAAATATGAATTGGTGCTAGGCCCAAATAACCTTAGCTGTTGGTGATCTTTAAAACACATTTTTTTATACTAGAACTCATGTGATTACCGCGCGAGCCGAAAAACTCACACTCGTTCTGGTATAAATGCAACATAACTTTAGGAGAGTATTGTAAAATCGCGACTGTCAGATTCGTCACTTTAGCCACGCGTTACATACAACATTTTTTGCAACAACTGCTTCAAAAGTTCCATTTTAAGCAAATAAAACACAATTTAGATAAATATTTCATTAGTGACATTATAGCAAAGTAATCTATAAAGTATTACTTAACATATGCGTGTTTTAAAATAAACAAGAAAGTATTACTTTATAGCACGCGTGATTTAAAGTAAAACAAAACAGTATTACTTTATAGCACAGAGTGCGCTAAAATTTACTTTACGCACTACTGTTCAAATACAGCAGATCGCAGCATCGAGACTGTCATATAATTCGTCACTTTAGACACTTGTTGCATAAACTACTATTAAACGATAGATAAAAGTTTTTAAAAAAACAAGTTAAAAATACATATGTACATTATGTAACGCGTTCAACAAGTCAGCAGTTTCACTTTTAATTATACAGATGTCCGAAATCAAATCTGAACATAGCAAAATAATGAATTACCTGAATTGTTTTTAAACATACGTGATACAAACACGTCTAAAACAATAATTTGAAATTTGTTTTATAAATTATGAAAAATACTGTTTTTTTCATCCCTGGTAACATAGTGATAAAAACTTAACAGTACTGTTAAGTTTAACATTTATGGCAGAGAACAAATGACTTAAACGAGAGCATGTGTCCCCACCAAATAACTAGAAATAACAATAATTAAAAAGACTTAGCTCGCGGTGTCAAGTCCTGCTAACAAAAAAAAAGTGTATTAGCTAATACTCCCATTTTGATATTTAAACTAGTGCTGGGACTTTTTGATTTTTTGGTCGGTTATCAAAAATAATAACCGGTTTCGAATAAACCGGCATTCAATCAAAATGATGACCGAAAACCGGTCGTTCATTTGGTTATATGACCGAAAACCGATTGACTGACCGATCGTTTAGTCGGTTATATGACCGAAAGGCGAAAATCGATCGACTCACCGATCGTTCAGTCGGTTATATGACCGTTAAAGTTTAAACTATAACCGTTAGACTGATCGACCATTGATGTTATTTGTTATATTTTGTTGTTGCAAATTGTGATAACATATCTATACCTAAAATTTGATGACTAGTACAAGTAACATATTTAATGTTGTTATTAAAACTGCTGATCTCCACTGAATTTTTAATTTTGAAGTTTGATTTAAATTTTAAACTTTATTTATTTATTGTAAATTATAGACGCGTCGACAACTTAAGTCATTAGCGTCTTGATTACAATAAATAAATAATTCACTTAAAGCTAAATGACACCACAAAACATCCATGAGCGGAGGCGGGATTCGAACCCACGGCAGTCTGATCCAGAGGCCGCGACGCTAACCACTGGACCACACTGTCCTCTAAATTTTAAACTGCTTACAGCTGTACTGCCGCGCGATTGTTATTGATTTGTTTCACAATACCGTCTAGTATCCCAAAGAATAGACGCTTGTAAATTGTTTTTATTTAGTTCCTACTGTTCCTAGTGGTGTCTTACGCGTTGACGGGAATTAAAAATTAATCGGTTTTTAACCGATCTACCGGTTAACCGATTTTTTTTTGATCGATCGGTTAACCGGTTTTTAACCGATCGATCGGTTTTTACATATTCATAACCGCGGTTTTAACCGATCGATCGGTTAACCGGTTTTCGTGCCCAGCCTTAATTTAAACGTAATATGCGATATAAAATTTGTTTTTTGACAAAATAAAAAATGTAACTCTTTAATTCTTTTCAATAAAAATTTTATGTCCAACATTCATACAAAATTATGTACACCTTTCCATAAGCAATTCACTATTTGCAAACTAGTGTATTTATAAGATGATTTTCATAGAATTTTAGTGACTGAGTTTAATCTTTACTAAAGGGTTAAATTTCGACTTTTAAACAATTCGGCTAATTTTCTCCGTGTTTTTAGGTCCAAAATATATCCAATCCGTAAATATAACTCTTAAAATGGTACGATTGCGCCCATTTGACATAGGCTTTGTGCGGTGATGGATTCCAATGAGTACCAAATGAGACAAAAGGAGAACATAAAATATAATCCTGTGTTTTGCTGTCTTAGATAATAATAATACTAATCTTTATTACTACTATAAAAGCACTAAAAGGCGATGGTTCAGCCATTGGACGGTTTTCAACCTAACCTTCATATATACCTACAAGATAGATAGACACAAAGATTGATACAAACAATGTCACATAATATGCAAAATACATCTAAAACTTAATATAAATAATTATATTATAATAATGCGTACACATTTGAACTCTTTTTGAGACAATTATAGTCTCTTCGTACTATGCTGTTATAACTGGTAGACTTGTTGTACGCATAGTATAGTAACATCTAATATTTAAATTATTACATAACAATGCAATGCAATTTTTATACTGCATCGATAATAATTTATACCTACTTAGCTTTTCTTAATACAAATGCAAAAAAGGCTTGAAAAAATCTTAATAATTAATTATTATTATATCGACTTTTGTACTGTCTTCAAAAATTTGATATCAAATAATCAATGTATTATTTGGAACTATCCGACGAGTAAAAAAAGTCCATTTATATTGAGATTACTTATAGCATAATATTGTTTAAATAAAATAAAATCAAAACAATGGCATATACATTGTCACCAACAGAACAAAAATTAACCACTGATATATTTTTGTTATTTCAGTAGACAGTTACTACTGCTGGTTGGTAACTACAATGTTATTTGATGAATAACATAAGATCATAGATAAATATAAGATGGTGTTAATATCTATTTACTACTAGTATTTAAAAGAGAATCAATATACAAGTAAATTTACAGGTTTTATTTATGAACGAACAAAAAATTACGGATATTTTAAAATCTCAAATACATTAGAAAATCAGTTTAAATTCTGACCATAGACGTCTCTACGATTCTGATTAATGAAAGTTCATATTATTTAATTTTACATTACCGAGGTTCCATTGTATTATTTGAATAGGCCCAAAAATGGATGGCAGGGTACAAAAATTACAAAAGAAAAAACTGAAAAAATAAAAATATTAACATTGGAAATGTTTATGTTCGTATATGGGGGCAGAGTTACGAGTTTTCGTTCAAGGCCAAAAGACAACGGTGTCGCGATCAAGTGAGGAGCAATCATGCAAAATTGAACAAGTGCAATTTTTTCGAAATGTGTTTTATATCATGTCTAGTTAATTGAGAGGTATTTGCGACGATCTGCGGTGTTATTTTTGAGCAAATGTTAATAAATACTGTAGAAAAATCCATTTAAAAGTTAAGTAATCAAGCAAAAGTGAACGCGTATATAACAGAAGAATAATAGGGTTATTCCTGACAAAACTAAACAGTGCATTGATAAATATTGTGTGTATAATAAACAGTTAATTACGTTTCATATATGCTGTTATCATTTCCAATGTCCTCGATGGTTGCAAGGATTGCGAAATCTGTGAATTTTTACTTGAGTTAAATCCCCCACCCACCCGTGAAAATATTGATTGTATTTACTGAACAAAGCAAGTAATTTTTGTATGCCACAAACTATAAATTAAATGAGAGTATTACTAATAATTTAAACATAAACGTATTTATTTTCGTTTCTCACTTTTATATCTCACTTAGCTGACAAATTTATTTTCAACAAATATACTTAACAAAATATATAAGTAAAGATGATTTGTAAATTGAACTTTGATTAATAATTTCATTGATATTTTATAAAAACCTACATATTTACATCATATAAACATCTTTACTATTCATACAAAACCAAAAGCTATTGAGTTCGAAATGTTTTTGTCCAAATAACTGAAATAAACAAATATTGCGAATGAAAAAATCGACATAAAAGAGAAAACGTGGTTATTATTTTGTTTTCTTGAATATAATGTTAAAATTAATAATTGATAAATTTTATAATATTCAGATTGTTTATCCACTTAAGAAAATATGAACTAAGTAAAAAATGTTATAATACTATTACGCGCAATTGCGACAAAATAACAACAAAGTATTGTGCAGATTGAGTTATATAGCTTAAATAATAAATTATTAATGGGTTTATTCTTCAGCTTTAACGCTTTAACAAAAAAGACTACTTAAGAATTGGACTGGTTCATTCATAAAAGAAAAAAAAATATACATATATAATCTTATCAAAATATGTACATACACTTAAAATGCGTTTTATATAAAAATATTTTCTTTTTCATAATGGAAAGCTCATCATTGCATCTATCCGATAATAAAAATTATTTAAATCTTAAAATAAACTACAAAAAATATTTACTAACCATACATGTCTTAAAATATATGGTGGAAATATTAACCATGCTTAAAATAGGCATTTATAGAAAAACATCAATATTCTCTCCGATCCAATAATTAATTTATTCAATTGTCAACTTTCAATGATCGAATAAATTAATTACCGGATCGGATCAGACTATTTATATTTTTCTGTGAATTATTACACCGATCTTCAGTGTTCACTTAATAGGCATTTATGCTAAATGACCATGAAACATATTATTCATTATGGAGAGTGAAATTGTCTTTGGAGCATGTCATCGATTGCAACGACTCCCTTCTTGACGTCCAGGATTTCAAGAAGACTTCTGATGCCATGCACACCGACCATGTTAATCTGAAATTTACAATTTTTGCATTAATTAATTTGTTTTGGTTCAATCTTCGACCATGCACTAATGGACTGGTAAAGTCCAGCTGTGTCGCGCAACCAACATAATATCAATACACACCACTTGAGTCCCGACTAGTGCGCAGAATAAAAAATGACAAATTATACAAGGTTGGGTACAAATTTTACTTGCAAGTTACATTTTGAGTTTGAAATTTTACTTGTAACTGTCTTAATTTCGGAAGGCAGAGCAAGAAATTAGGTTTCTTCGATTGTCATTTATTTGCAATATTAGTGGCCGGTTATCGTACATTTTAATCACAATGTTTTTTTAATCACACTGTTGAATTTTGACAGCTACATGTTCATTGGTTGCTGCGTCTCGTTACCATAGCAACCCGTCATTTAACAGTGTGATTAAACAAACATCGTGATTAAAATGTGCAATAAACCGGCCATAATACTTATTATCGTCTACTGGACTGATCTGTACTGATATGTTAGTTACGCGTGTTTCTATTAGAGGAGATAAAGTTTGAGCAGTCCATAGTGCATGGTTGAAGGGTTCAGACGTTTCTGGTTTCCAAACTTTTCTATGCTATTGCATAGCTCTCTGCGCAAAACTGTCCAATGATAATTAAGTAGGCTCCACATAAGTTATTTATGATTAAATATTCATTGTTCGCTATGAATCACGCAAATATGGATGCAATATTCATGCTCCGTTTACAACTATTTTCCATGCATAGTGAATACGAACATTGTTATTCTCAAATTACCACATACCAAAGGGGAATAGTTACTTTGAGATGTTTGTGCAGGTCTTGCGCTCTTCACATTTAGTTAACAAGCATTTTGGTTGCTTATAGTACAGTAATGTTCGGATAATCCGTACAGAAAGTTGCCAGAACCCCTTTGTATTACTAAAACTTTCGGATTATAGAATTCTACATAGTGCATACTGCATAGTATCTATAATCCGAACATGTTCGGATTATAAATAAACAGACAAACATATTTATTTAAAAAAACGCAAATAAATACATACATATAGATACATAACATAAAATAATATGTATGTACGAAATAAAGAAAGACCTGAGATAAATAAGTAGTAGTTTGGATTACAGAACACAGGAGTTCGAATTATGGATACCACTTTACACTATTGGGGTGTTCGGATTATCCAAACATAATTCTGTATAGCACTCTATCTACTATTTGTTTTTTACATGAATATTTTCATTTCCAATGATGTGCCAGCATATTGGTCCACAAATACAAATATAGTGCATGTGTAGACAAATAATTGCACAGGAACATTAATGAAAATTAACAAACATTTATTAATGCATGAAGGATAGAGAGAAAGGAGACTAATCTCCATGCATTCGCCGTTATTTAAAAAGTGAGGAAAGTAAGGGTTCCTATTCTGGGGTAAGAGGCGCTGAACCTCTAAAATCTAAAGTAGAGTGGGCAACCAAGCGATTTGAATATCGTTTTTTTTTTTTTTGCAAAATAGAAATAAATAATTAAAAAATAATCGATCAAATCCATGGATTGTTCTTAAATACTTTTTGATTTCACTTTTTTCTAATAGTATTGTTGCAAATGTGCACGTTCACAGGTTGACTGACTGTAAACAATACCACATTGCCGTAGATTCGTTCATAGGAGACTCGGGGCCTTAGGGTCCGTTCAAGTATTACGTAACGCAGTTTGGGGGGAGGGGGGTCTTGAGAAATGTTTACGGTGAGTTACAATGGAGGGAGGGGAATCAAGCAGCGTGTTACGTAACGGTATTTTAGTGATTTTCCGGTATTTTGCGCGACATAATTGACATTTTTAAGTAAAAATGGTCACTTGGGTGTTACGTAACGTTTGGAGGGGAGGGGTAAAGCGAGACGTTACGGCGAGGGAGGGGTCAAAAATCTTCAAAAACTGCGTTACGTAATACTTGAGCAGACCCTTATAGCTACAGCGATGCGCATAAAGTTTTTACGAACCCTTGGCTTAAGATTGGGAAACAAACGCATCGATCACTAGATCAAGCGAAAGTGTGATTGAGTCTCCGTGTTGTTACCAAATCGCGCGACTGAACGAGAAATTTCGAGTAGCTGAGCAATTGTCAAATCGCGATGCAGCTGCTAAATTGCGCGTTTTCGATACAAAAAGTAATAATTATTAATTAATTCAACAATGAATTTAATCCACAAGGCATCCACTAGGTAGTGAATAGTATTTCTTAACATATCATATATAACTTGAATGAGTTGGTTCTTCCTCTTAGGTATCGCATTTCATCATAAACACAGTCCATTTATGCTGCTTCTTTACAGAGCCTCCAACAACCAAATCTTTTACAAATAAATAAATAAAGTAAACTCACCTCAGCAATACTTAATAACATTTTCGTAGGACTTTCAGCTTGACTTAAAACAGTCAAATGGTCTCCGTAGTCAAGAAGTTGTACCAATTTTTTCCACAAACCAGATTCATCCAACAATGAGGCAAGTTCTTTTCTACAGGTATTGTCAAATGTTGTTTCAGAATCCGTTTCCATTATAGCCGTTTCGGGACTGTACATATCACTTTCAGTCTTGAGAATTTTCAAAATCTATAAATCAATATCAAACATACTCATAAATTTAAACAAAGAAAACATCAAAAAATAATTTGGTGACTGTTACAATGATGTAATTTATTTTTAAGTTGATTATGTAATTTAATTTTGGTATCTGAGTTGAATGTTAAATTTAAGAAATAGTTTTTGACTTGAAGTCACTAAGGAAAGAATAAAAAATATTATGTCAATTTTGTTTAAATAAAAAATTATTATAAAAGGATTAAAGTTTAAATTATACAAAAACCATAACATGGTGTCAGGTATTAGTTTTTAATGGTTTATGCAATATACATCTTTGATTTTGATGGAGAAGAAAAATGGCCGAACGAACGAGAAATGGCAGCTCTACTGGTAATGAAAGGTTTGCTAATTTTGCAAGCATACCTATGATGAATGCTAAATTAATTAATGTTCAAGAATGGAAGACATGGTATCAAAAATTTGAAATTTATTTAATTGCGTCTGATTTAATAAATACAAGTAATTCGCGTAAGATAGCTTTATTATTACATCATCTTGGAGAGAAGGGTATAGAAATATATAATTCATTTGATTTGACCGAAGAACAAAGAAATTCGTATGAACAAATAGTTGAAAAGTTCAATGAGCATTTTTTACCAAAGAAAAATGTAACGGTAGAAAGGCACAAATTTTTTACGCGAGTACAGAATTCTGGAGAGTCGTTTGAAGATTTTTTGACTGATTTAATGAACAAAAGCAAGAATTGTGAATTTAATGAGCTACGAGAATCGTTAATTAAAGGTATGCTAATATGCGGGATACAGCAAGTTTATTTGAAAGAAAAATTACTGAGAGAGCCTGATTTAAATTTAGAAAAAGCAATAAACATTTGTAAAGCCTCAAATCTTTCACAGCAACATATACGTGAGATACAACCGACTACAGATAATGAATTAAGTGTTGATAAAGTAAATGCAAGTCGAAGATATAATAATAATTTCTCAAGAAATCGAAACGTAAATCAGAATACGAAAATTTGCTTTAGATGTAATTACGAATATACACGAGATCATAAGTGTCCAGCAATTGATAAAAAATGCTACGAATGTGGTAAAATGAATCATTTCCCCGGTAGCAAATATTGCCAAAAAACAATTCAGTCCTGCGAAGCACATGACAATAATGGTGAAGATCAATGTGGTGAAGAGGAAGATTTATTTGTTGGAATCTGTAATGTAGATAGGAGTCTCAATTATGAAGATCAGGGTAGCAGTTCTAATGGTCGTGTTCGAGACAATAAAATGGTTGATACGTTCAATGATGAATCCTGGGATGACAAAGACTGGTTCGAAGATTTAAGTGTTAACGGAAGAAAGGTAAAATTTAAAATAGATACTGGAGCCCAAACAGATGTGTTGCCGATTAATGTTTTTGAAAGTATAAATTTAGATTCTAAAATGATTGATAAATATAATTTCAGTAGACTGAGTACACTAACAGGACAAAATATACCGGTACTTGGTAGTTTCACTGCTAATTGTAAATTTAAAGATTCTTTACATAAAATTAATTTTATGATTGTAAATGTAAATTGTACTCCAATATTCTCCAAAATTCTAAGTAAAGTCCATAAAGGTCATTTAGGCATTAATTTAACAATCAATCACATGAAACAAATATATTTTTGGCCTGGAATGAGTTCTCAAATTAAAGATTTAATCTCAAAATGTCAAATTTGCATGAAACACAGAAATAATAACACGCGGGAGGAAATGCTCTCACATGATATACCCGAAATACCTTGGTTTAAAGTGGCTGCAGATATTTTTGAATTTGATAAAAAATATTATTTAATAATCGTGGATTATTTTTCTAAATTTTTTAAAATTGGACTTTTAAATAAAATAACATCAAAAAATGTAATTACGATATGTAAATCTATTTTTGCCAGACATGGCATACCCGAAATTTTTATTACAGACAACGGGACCCAGTTTACTAGCAAAGAATTTTTTGATTTTAAAAATATATACGAATTTCAACATATTACAAGTAGCCCTTTTCATTCACAAGGAAATTCTTTAGCTGAGAGATATATTCAAGTTTGTAAAAATATCTTAAAAATGAGTAAGGAAGATGATGATGATCCGTACTTAGGTTTATTAAATTATAGAAACTCGCCTAAAGATGATGGACCATCTCCTTCACAACTTTTATTTTCTAGAAACTTAAACAGTAATTACTTGGTAAACAAAAAATATCTGCAACCAAAAATATATCAATCTAATAAGAAAAACATTTCAGAAAAGAAATTAAAATCTAAATTATATTATGATCAGCATTCGAGAAATTTATCTAATTTAAAACCAGGAGAAAATATCTACTTTAAAAAGAATCCAAATGCTCCTTGGCAACCTGGTGTAATAAAAAGTAAGACTGATTATCCTAGATCTTATATGATAACAGATCAAAATGGAAAATTGTTTCGGCGTAATCGGAAATACATAATTGTGAACTGTAACAATAATACCCCTAACGATTCCTCATTAAGTACACCTTCTGCTAGTTCTTATTCAGGTTCCGATACTAGTGAATCAAGTAATGGTGAGAGTAGATTTTTACAGAGACTTAAAAACAACTATGTATCAAGAACAGGAAGAAAAATATTGCCAAAGAGAATTTCATTTTAAAAGAAGGAAGATGTTACAATGACGTAATTTATTTTTAAGTTGATTATGTAATTTAATTTTGGTATCTGAGTTGAATGTTAAATTTAAGAAATAGTTTTTGACTTGAAGTCACTAAAGAAAGAATAAAAAATATTATGTCAATTTTGTTTAAATAAAAAATTATTATAAAAGGATTAAAGTTTAAATTATACAAAAACCATAACAGTGACATTAGTACTGTCAATTGGTACCTCGTTATTATTTGTTGCGAATTCCATTGAAGTTAAGCCAATATCTCGGCCAGCGTCCTCTTCATCATCTTCATATTCTCTTTTAATTTCGACCGAAGAAAAATTTGGTATGGTGTGGTCAGCCTAAAATTATATTAACGATCAAAAATCGCCACAATAAAAATATATTCGAACTTTTATGTACTACAAAATATCTATAGCCAGTTTATCGTACATTTTAATCACACGATTAAGTGACAGGGTTGCTATGGTAACGAAAAGCAGCAACCAATAAACACGTAGCTGTCAAAATTTAACAGAATGATCAAAATAACATCGCGATTATGTACGATAAACCGGCCACTAATCTATCAACTTTACCAGATCATTTACTTATGTAACCTCACGATGATACCAGTCTTATTAGCCTAGTTACCATTCATAAAACTACAGTAACAACAAAGTTCAAATCACGGAGGTTCATATAGCCATGAATAATATAAACCATTATGAAAAACTTAACTAATCAAGACAAAAGTAATGCTCAGTTTTTAATATGACTCTCAACGCTAATTCTGGGTTTCTGGTACGACTTTCAGCCTTAAATCTAGAATTGAGATTTGTCATTTGTTTTCAACTAAATGGAGATCTCCATTTAGTTGAAAACAACTGACATCTTAAATCTATATTTAAAGCTAAACGTCGTATCAGAAACCCAGCATAAATCTACTTTTAAATTGATACCAGAAATTGAGCATAAAATTATTACGTTAACTTACATTATGTGCTTTAAGCAATTTACATATTTCTGCATTCTGCTGAACCACAGCTATGTGTAGCGCTGTATTTCCAGTATAGTTTTGTTCATCCACGTTAATTTCAGTTTCATTCAGTAAATACTTGAGCAAATCAATGTTACCGTTGCTTACAGATATATGTAATATCGTATTGCCATCGCTTTTACATTTTTGATGAACATTTGCACCAGAATTAATCAGCATTTTCACCACTTGAGTATTGTTCGCTTGTGCAGCTAAATGTAATGGTGTTAAACCCCCTAAAAAGATTTACAATTTAATTATTATATAATTCTTGTAGTCTATCACATTTGAGTAGATGGTTAAGTATATGGAAAATCTATTATTATATTGACAATGTACAGAGAGTTGGATAAAACAGGATGGTCTGGTAAAACGGAATACCACGTTTTATTTCAAAACAAGTAGGTAGTACAATTTATCGGGTAGGGTCGGAACTAATAACCCTCGATGTCTACCTATGCCCGGCAAGTGATCTATCCACTTTAGATTCACTGTAGATGACGTAACAGGTGAAAGTGTCAAAAAGTTAGGTTAAAGTAAAAGGTTTGGCGTGTTTTCAAAAGTCGATTTTTCAGTTTAAAGGCAAAATTAACCGAAAATGAGTAGATTTAGAGAATACTATGTTTGTTTACTATAGTTATGCACAACAGTTAATTTGCTTTGTTGATTTACTAAAATATGGTCACGTGTTTCGCAATCAACAGTTGGCTAAAATCAGACACTGTGTGATTGCTTAAAACGGGATACCTCCGTTGTAATATAGTAGCGGGTAATGTATTACCGGGAGGTATCCCGTTTTATCCAACTACATGGTTTTTTTTATGAGAAGTGGGTTTTGTTACGTTTTTTTTGAATTTTTCACAATATATTTTAAATTTACCATGTTGCGTCTTTTTTCCTGAAGGATAAACGTTATGGAACTTGTAAAAGTATAGGTATCCCGTTTTATCCGACTAGGTGGCTAAAACGGGATACTTCTTACTCTTTCAAAAAAATTTTTTTTCTCTTATGTGACTTCTATTTTCTCATAAAGGATGGTGGCAATCAAAAGTCCATTTATAAGAGAAACAGGAGCCAAAAAATAGTCCTTTGCATTACTTCATTCAAAAAGTTGTGAGACCAACAATAAATAAAATGCATTTAATAATAAAAAAAACGTCATTTAAACTCGCAAAACCTAAATGGTTTTTCTTTGATTCCGCGAAAATGTTTTGAAAACGTTAACAATTTAAAGAAAATGAAATATGAGAAAAGTAATACATATTACTACATTTCATTTGGTGCGGTATGAAATAATTTTAAAATCTAATTTTTAGCGACTTTGACACCGTCTAACTACCACCCCCACCGCTACTAGCGCAGCTGACGGTCGGATGTCTCATCAGGTGGACGAGAACAAACGTTGGTATAATTATCAGCCGGTATGAAATAATTTATTCATTTGCCTCCCGTACTAATAGTTTGATTTCTTTATTACGTTCGATCACAGAAAATAAGCAATTTCCCTATTAAAATACAGGGAGCGTGAATTTAATAGGATAATAATAGGACATTAATTTTACTCTAATCGCAAGTTCACCTTCATCTTTTCTCACTTAGTTTACATTTTTGAATAGTGCAGGTCATGGTTATATCAGTTCTACTGAATACCTATTTTTTTCGTATTTGCAAAATAAACTTTTACCATGTTGTGATTTTTGAATTATTTACTTACAGTCATTTTCAATATCGTGTTCTATTTTAATATGACACTGCAATAATTCCTCTACCATTTCAACTGCCTTCTTCGCCGGGATATGTTTAGCGGCCAAATGTAGAGCACTTTCACTGCAAATATCACTAATACTTAGATCGGCACCGATTCTAAGCAAAGCGCTTATAATGTCTTTGCGGCCGTATACTACAGCCACATGCAGCGGCGTTTGTCCAGACTTGTTACAACTGTTCACTAGATGCAAACGATGCGTTTCATCCGTTTTACTTAACGCTTTCAATATGATTCTTAACTGTTCTTCTAAATTATGCATAATTGAGGTGTGAAGAGCGCTAAAAATGAAACGATTATTTCCACTAAAAACATTTCGACAATATACCTTTATATGACTTAAACAAAATCTCTGTTGAAATACAAATCATGAAGTTTGCAGCCTAACTTTATTAACTATCGCAAGACTTTTTGCATAGGGTCACTTATGGCCATTCGCACTGCTAGAACTTAAAAGTAGGTCTTACGTAAGTAGAACTTAACGTTAAGAACAACATTGTGTTGCACCGTTCACTTTTAAGTTAAACTTACTTAAGATGTGGATATGCAGAGTTTTCTAGTTTAATCTTAATAATTTTAGTGTTATTGTGTTGCACACACTTAATTTTGATAGGTGGTACTGGTAGCCATAGATAATAGATAGTTTTGTGGTAGCCATGTTAGTTATTATTCATCAGTGGTAATTATAACAGCGCAGGCAGTATACAATTACGGGTTATCTGAAAATGTTTCGTTAATCTGAATCTTCGATGAAAATTCAGTTCATCTAGATCATGAAAGTGGTCTGACCTATTATATATTTTCCGTGGAATTCCATATAAAATTATGCCGACTACCTCAACATCGTCATCATCGTAATCAAAACCATTCATTTTTATTATTTTCTATATTAATTTGCACACGATATTTCTGACGTCTTTACTTGTCAAAACTCGAAAGGAAATAACACAGGCAATACACGCATGCGCGGATCGTAATTTACGTTTAAGTTGAACTTAAGCCCCAGATTTCTGAGGCTTAAATTTAAATTCCACTTAGCGATTTAAGTGAAACTTAACGAGGCGGTGCAAACCAAATTTTCACTTTAAGCTCCACTTAACTTTAAGTTCTAGCGGTGCAAATGGCCATTAGGGTTAAGTAGGAACTAGGAACCATTATTATTATAGTTTCGGTCAGTCCCTCTGTCTTTAAGATAAAATTTGGTATATTGATGGCCCAAAAACAGAAATGATGAAATTTTTGAAAAAATAATTTCTTGGACCCCCTTCCATGAGTTGAAAGTGTACTAAAATTTCTTTTTCACTTACCCCATTGAGTGGGGTGTCTTTAGATAGGACTTTTGATTTTAACTCTTCATTCACGGGATATCTGCTTTCAAAGTTATTAACAAAGCGTCCCCCCTCTAATTTCTAAACTATCAATGCAAACAATCTGAAAAAATTCTTGAATGTAGCCTTTAGTTAGTACAACTTTCAAGTGGAAAGTAAGGTATGTATCAAACGTTATACACAGTACCATGGTGGAAATATTTTCACCATCAAACAGTACCTACTGACATTTGAACACTGAGGTAAAAGTAATAGAGCAGCTATACACCATACAACTACATTACAAAGTTGAAGATCCGACGTCACAGGGCCGGGTGAACATGGCGGTCAAACACTGGATGGATTGGGAATATTATTCTCTTTTTCTTCTTCTCACATATAAAATGACCGAGTTAAAAAGACGACTGGCTTCACTTTTATATGCTTGTAGCGTCTCCATGAATTTTTACCTCAGTGTATTTGAATGACAGATACCTCACTAGCTAGTGGCGACCTCAAGTGGCGGAAAATATAAACAGTACTGACATTTAAAAGACAGATACTTAACCTGCTAGTGGTGCCATCAGATGGTAAAAAAATTATGGTAGGTCTCATTTAAACTAGCACTGAAGAAGCACATCAATAAATACAGTTATACAAGAAAAGAAAAAAAAAACGTTACTTACGTATCATCATTATTTGTTCTAACTTGGAAAAGATTTTTCAAGGTCAAGTTAATATGTTTCTTGTCTTCAGTATTCAAATTCAGATGTTTTATGTCATTTGCAACCTTAATCGCTATTGTTTTTTCAATATCTGTAGCTTTTGATACAGTACTTTGTTTTTTTGGTGCAACATTGTATCCGGTATCCATTTGAGCTACAATCTTAGGTTCCGCCATTTCATGTACAACCATCGGAATAACTTTAGTTCCATCAGTTTTTAAGTCACCACTATCAATTTGGCAGTGGGGCATATTTTCAAAGGCAGATATATCATTATCAAACGTTTGTCTGAAATAAACATATTACACAATCTCAATTTTTGTATGGCTTTAAAAAGCTATTATCAAGTTAAAAGTAACGTTAAAAGGGTTATTATTTTACTATATCCAAATTCCTTAAGGGTTTAAGGATGCCAACTGAAAGAATATAAAAAATCAATTCCTTGCTGTGTTTTCTAAATCATCTTTCACTTTTTGTCACAAAAGGGTCATTTCGCGCATTGCTATTTTAATACAGATGGGGAGTCCGGACTAATTTGCCCGCAGTAGTATAGTTTCTTAAAATTAAGACTCACTTATATTGCTGTACAAAAGCAGCATTATTCCAAATTGCTTGAAATTCATCTGAATCGATTTCGTCAATACAATTGTCAAGCGCTTCAGCTGCGCGGGCTCCAGTAGACAATTCACCAGAAGAAAACACAGACAGCCTTGACGGTGATCGATTTACATCAAGCAGGGTCGTTGGCAAATTACCGCTGTCAAAACTCATAGGCCGTGCACGTTTCTCTCCAATTCGAGGCGCTGGTTTATATTTGAAAGGCCTTGGTTCGCTGCATTCGCCATCAGAAGGCCTATACAGTTCAATGAAAACATCCACAGGTTCATCTATTTCACGATCTCTATAAGCGGGCGTTCTGCAAATAATTATTGTTCATTTAAACTGACACTCACAATATACAAATTTTAAAGCAACCTTTTTATTTGTTGTTAAAAAAATTCTATAATGTTTTTTGTTAAAGTATACCTGAAAACTATTGCATACTGATGATGTACATCCAATTCGCTAAATGTGCCTTCGGCTTGCCAAATACGTGTATCTTCATCATCTACTTCAAAAAATCTAATTTTTATATTCTCTAAAAAAAAAGAAGACATTAAACACGTAAAATAATACACATTCTGGAAGGTAGGAACAATAATAAGGTCAATACGAACTACACTTTATTTATTAAATCGGAGATATTATTGACTGAGCAACTGAAGCATGGTTCCCTTTTAACTCGACCGTTCGAAATTAGGCTGTTTATTTGTCCGTTTGACTTTTAAGTAAAAATATATTGTGTTGATCTACCTACTTTTTCTTTACTAAATTACTTTTTGAAATAAAAGATATCACAAATATTTTAGTTCAACAGCCAAAATGTAACGCTAGCTTGTGTGGCATATTGATGAGTAGGTTTACAAAATTTTGTTATGTTAAATTTTTTATAACTTAAATACAATATGAAGGGAGCGATGTCTACTGTTGACAGAACTACTAGACACTAGTAACGAATTATGTTGAACTTACTTCGAATGACTTTTTCAACTAAAATGAAAACTTCCTCATCTCCAATGACACTACCAACTGTTTTGTCAATTCGACATATTTTTAAATCACCAGTAAGTGCACTTTCTAAAAAAAAAATAACACATTATTAGTAATATATCGAAAAGCAATAAACTTGTTTTGCACGAATTGTTCGAGAACAATAATTCGATCTGTTCCCGAATGATACGTATGAACAGTTCACGTTAATATTCGAGTACCCATAAAAAATAAACATGCTGCCAGTGTTCGCAGTTTTTGGAACTACTACACCCAATGTTCGCTACTCGCAGATTTATTGTGAAATCAATAATTTTATATTTTTTTAAATTTCTTATATATTGGCTACATTTGCTTTTAATTGCTAATATACAGGGTGAGTTCGACCACCCGTATCAGTCGTTTTTCGAAAACGGTTAGTCGTAGAGAATTGTGTCAAAAATTTGTAACATAAAAGCCCTAATAAAGAATCGAATGGTGATAATTTTTTTTTCAGGGAAGGTCGGCTTCCCTATTAGTTTGCTCCAGAATGTCCAGAACTCCGGAATTATAAATGTAACGATAGGTCGAAAGTGGTATTGTTGAAAAGATCTTTAAAAAATTAGCAAGTTTTGTACGGATTTTTTTTTTATTACTGCCACCCCTGTTAAGTAATATTTGTTTGAAATTACTAAATTAAAATGTCATAATAACGAACTTTTTAAAAGTCCGCATTTAAAATCTAGTTACCTATCTATCGATCATTAAACACTGAAGAAGCATACTCACAGTATAACCAGAAGAGCTCTGTAGTATGTATTAAAGTGTAATTGGAAGACAGTTTGAACACTTGTGACAATGTCTAAGGTTGCTAGATTTTTAATGCCGACTTCGATCGTTATTATGAAATTTTGATTTAATAATTTCAAACGATTGTTACTTAACAGGGGCAGTAGTAATTAAATAATTTTTCCTACAAAACTTGCCTATTTTTTAAAGAGCTTTTCAACAGCACCACTTTAAACCTATCGTGCTTTCTAAAATTCCGGAGTTTTGAACATATAATAATTTATATTTATACTTATAGAAATTTACAGGGGTGGAAGTAATAAAAAATATTTTCCTACAAAACTTACTTATTTTTTAAAGATCTTTTCAACAATACCACTTTCGACCTATTGTTACATTTATAATTCCGGAGTTCTGGACATTCTGGAGCGAACTAATAGGGAAGCCGACCTTCCCGGAAAAAAAAATTATCACCATTCGATTCTTTATTAGGGCTTTTATAATACAAATTTTTGACACAACTCTCTACGACTAACCGTTCGAAAAAAACGACTGATACGGGTGGTCGAACTCACCCTGTATATTCTATTACTTCGAATCGATTACGATAGCCATAGAAGTTTTCACTTCTATCATGCGGTTTAAATTTTTTTTTTACTTTTAAATTTATTACTCCGGTTTTTTTCACAAGAAACATCTGAATTTAATACTTACTTTTATTATTAATAGGGTCTGAAAATACAGGGTCACATATACTCTGCAACTGACCATCTGCAGTTTTTGTGAATCCTTCAAAACACAAACACGCTGTGTTCAAATTCATTCTGGAAGTTTCTTCAAGTGCTTCTCGTTTCAACTAAAAATAAAATTCAAATTATGTTACAGTTGATAAAACGAATTTAGGAACTGGAATTATAGTTGATTCAGAGGAATACAAAGTTTGCTCTTCTGAAATACTTTTCAAATAAAAAAATATGTTTTGGAAAATATCACAAAATGCGTTTTCTATAAAAACATATCATTTGAAAAATTGATCTGTATGCACATTTGTCGCCCCAATGCAAAACCGCGTATGTCGACTATTTGTGGTAAAATAATCATTTAGCTGCAATAGAAAAAGACCCATTGCTAATACACCAAGTCGAATGAAAATTATAAGGCGCATCTTAAATCCTGACAAAAGGTTGAGAACGAACCCCTGAGGGAGTCTCACCGTTTTTGTAAGTCTGAGTAGATTTAAAATATGTCGTTCACAGTAAGCATTTAGGAGAAAGCTACCTCTAGTGGGGCCGCTAAGAGACGAATCCAACTTCAACCTTGCACTTTGTGACAGAGAGATACCACTCCGTACGAATATTGGTCGGACCCATATCTTCATTTTAAGAAGTGGAGTCATTTTGGGCCCCGCAACTGGGGCCCTAGACAGGGTGGTTGCGTAACTTTTAGGAGCAAAACGCCTGTAATTCAGCAACCGTTCCTCGCAGAGTCCTGGGGGTAGTCTCATTGGATTCAGCACATTCTATTTCAAACTGGACGGTCCTCAGACCACCATTGAAACTTCACCAGCCCGCGTATAGAGATGAAATATAAGGGCGTAAGTGCAAATGGTCGTACAATATGAGTAGATGTTTATATCATATGACATGAGAAAGTCAAAATGGCTCTACTTCTTAAAGTGAAGATATGGGTTCGACCAACATTCGTACCGAGTGGCATCTCTCTATCACGTCGTGCATGGTTTAAACACTTAACGGCCCCACTACACCCTCTTTTCAAGATCGCCGCCAAATGGGGTGGCCGCCGACCCCGAAAATTCAATTTTAAACTTACACCTTCCCCCGTCGCAACGAAAAAAACTTTGTCCTACCCAAAATGTAAACGTCGTCTAAAAAAAATTAAATTTCAATGGACTATTTATATATTTCACCCCTATACGCGGGCTGGGGAAGGTTTCGGAGGTAGTCTGAGGGCCGTTTCATATGAAATAGAGTGTGCTGAATCCAATGAGACTACCCCCAGGACTGTGCGATGAACGGTTGCTGAGTTACAGGCGTTTTGCCCCTGAAAGTTACGCAACCACCCTGTCTAGGGGCCCGGTCGCTGGGCCCAAAATGGCTCCACTTCTTAAAGTGAAGATATGGGTCCGACCAACATTTGTACCGAGTGGCATCTCTCTATCACAAAGTGCAAGGTTGAAACGCTTAACGGCCCCACTAGCCGGAGTATACGCGATTAATGGGTCTGGCTCATCACTGCTGGGACTATGGATGATTAACATACACACTGGATAGTAAATACTCCATTTTTAACTCCCCACACAAAAAAGGAGAGGTGTAAGTTTGAAAGCTTTGTCTGTTATGGTATCGAACCTCCAAAACGGATGAACCTATTTCAATGAGTTTTTTAATTATGTTTCTTTTGTTTGAAAGAGTATGATTGGAAGATGGTTTAGAGTTTAGTTTAAAAAAAGTGCAAAATAAATAAAAATAAGTTGGGAAATTATTTAATTTGAAAAATTGTTGACATGTAGGCAAACCAAATGTACAATAACGTACAATACAGTTTAGCAAACAGTGATAAAATGTTGTTTACAAAGCTGGACAGAAAACCGTTGATCGTTAATTAACGAAGTTAACATTTTGTTAAACGAATTAACTTTTAAGTTAATTTCAAAAACTATTAACGGACTTATTTCTTAGGGATCCGTAGACGAAAAAGTTCACGAAACGCTGATTTATGTTTAGTGTAAAAAGTGCAAAATAAAAATTAAATAAAATATTTTTAAAAACCCCGACTCAAACTACTGCCAAATCGGTTGTTTATTATTATAAATATTATGAAATATTTCAATATTGTTTATTCCTTATAAACGCGTTAGGGACTGCTTCAATACCACAGTTCCCAACGCGTTCATGAGGAGTAAATAATATTAAATTATTTCATACTTTTTAACAATCGATTACGTAGTAGTTTTGGGTCGGGGCCTAACGTTTTTTAATTTTTTAAGTACAGTTCAAATGTAGAAATTAAAAGTTTTTACGCAGCATCACACAAAATAAAATTTAAAAGATCTATCTTAAAATAAAGAAAAATGAATTTAAAATTTGACATAAGCGTTTTGCTTTTTGGCCACAGATATTATCTATCTACAGTCTACACTGTAGAGGAAATATTAAAACGCGCGATAATAAGAAAAAAACTTATTTTTTTATGTAATGATAGCTAATATTGCAAACTCGATAAAATTTAGATAATAATAATAAAATGAATCATAATTTTAAATAAAGAACAGTTATTTATTATTATAATAAAATTATCTATTTTTATCCGACTACGGCGAAGCCAAAAAAGAAGAGTTATGATTTTACCAGCCTATGTATGTAATATATTGTATGCATGAATACTGCTTAAGCGTGTGTTGGCAATACAGAACTCTTCGGAAACAACTGCGTGTTTGATGGTTAAATTCTCGGACTCTTCGGACTGTTTGAGCTTAGCTTTAACAGTTTAGGCTCTTAGAACTGCAACTGTGTCCGAAATGTCCTGTATTTAGCAGTTCAGAACTTGTCAACAAACACCCAATTTTCTCTATGGATAGAGTAACATGCTAGGCTATAGTATTAAAAAAAATCAATATGGCGGCCGTATTAAAAAAAATTAATCTGAATTATTTTTTACCCGACTATTTCTGATATTTTCTTATAAGTATATTTTTCTGGACCACTAAAAATGTTCAATAAAATTTGAAGTTGAAAAAAACTAAATTCCGACTCGATCTTTGTATTATATTGTGGGGGGACCCGCCCTAGGTGGCCCTTCAGCTCAAAAAAAAAACAACTTGAAAGGTACACGAGCTTGAAGGATTATAGGACATAATCATTACCAAGAAAATCTAAGGGCAAATACCAAGAATTTTATTACAAAACTGGAAAAACGACTAAAATTATATTTTAGTTAATTCCATTTGAATTTAATTATTTTTTCAAAAATAATGCTTTCGTACTAATTAATTAATTATTGTTGAAATGATACCTACAAATTTCAACTCAGTAAAATTTAAAGTATGAAACTAGATATTGAAAAAATAACATTATAATATTGTTATTGACAGATAATGTTATATTCTTTTAATTATAAGCCCGTAACTAGAAAAAAACTTGGGGGGGCGGGTTATTAGTCTGATATTTTTTACTAAGTACTTTGTTTTCTGGGTTGTTCTTAATTTTTAAAAATCTAGTATAAACGCGTGTTTACTGACATCTGCACAAATTTCGGGTGGGGGGGGGGGTGAACGCTGATGACCTTGGTTAATTATAAATATAAAAGTGGAGGTAAGTGGTCGAGAACCGGTGCCTTTACCCTACTATCTAAAAAAAGGGGGGAGTATTGTAAGTAGGTAGATAAAATATACAAATAGTGATAATATTGGCACATGCCGGAACTGCACAAATTCCAGATGACTCATTACTTATGCAATCATAAAAATTACCACACTATACAATACTGTAAATAAATATTATTTTGAATTACTGAAACAAAAGTTCGTTGATCTTCGAACTCAATTTCTAATTTCATGTAGGTAGATATTGCAGATTATAAACTCTCGATAAAATATTTAGTAGAAATCAGTTCAGCTGTTTTTGTGTGATATGAACAAATATCAGGGCCGGATTTAACGTTGGCGCTGCTCCAAGCCCCAACATTTTGCCGTTTCAGTTCTCCTTCTTTCAAAAATTTGACACAATTAATAAGGTCTCTGGTTATCAGTCACAGTGCGGCGCGGCGGCGTAGCCTATTCAGTATTTAGTATTAGTCTATGGTCCTGAAGGTGGACAAGTTGTCTGCACGATTAGTCGCTAGTTATCCTCTCCCACATCCCCAGTTTTCCCCCACTTCATGTTAATTTATGTGCAGGCCCGGATTTAGAAATTTGCCGCCCCTAGGCAGTTGCGAAAATTGCCGCCCCCCCACCCCCCTCGAAACTTCTTCAATGGTGGAATAAGTTTGGTACAAAAAGTTTTTCAATAAATAAAATGCATATGTCTGAGAGCAAATATTTTAATAATAACAGAGGAGGTTATGTGTATCACAATATACTGTAGGGGAAAAAATTAGTTGATTTTCGATACAGAAACTTATCGAATATTCGATATTAGGCCAATATCGAGACTTGCATAAATCGATGCTTTTCTCGATTCGGGCATTGTCCACTTATAATGTTGGTACGCGTGCCAACGAAATAGGCGGGAAATTCAATTCCCACGAATATAACAAGTTTTCAAAGTTTCCGTCAAAATTTGCCGCCCTTCAATTCTTGCCGCCCTAGGCAACTGCCTACTCTGCCTGCATGGTAAATCCGGGCCTGTTTGTGTGCAATTATGGCCAGAGTGACGTCGCACTGACTGCTTACCAATGAAAAACGCTATAAGCAAAATAGCGTCACAGTCTAAGTTGCTAAGTATCTGAAAGATGTCTTCTGAGTAGACATCGGCGTTTTCGTTTGTTTACGCAAATATGTAACCGATATAGTTTCCATATCGATATAGAAAACCGTTTTTAGATATCGATATCAGTAAGACGGTTGGTTAACGTTAATGGGTTATTTAGTTAAAGCAAATGAACAAGAAATGCATTGCATCAAATAACATAATATTCGCTTCATCTCTTTTACACCGCAAAAAGTATGCTTACTTAGAAAGAGAGGTAAGGAATATCAAATGGATGTTTCAGTTTGGTCCGACGTATATCGTTCGTTTGATGTTATACACAGCTGGGTTCGGGTCTTAGGCTAGGAAAGAGGGGGACGAGTAATTCCCTATACAAGCTAGTCTTGAAGTGTGGCCAAAAATGTTATTTTCTGAATTGAAATTGTTTATAATTTCTTGTTGTGAAACGCGTTTGGAATGGCATATTCCGAATGATCAAAATAAACATTTTTGATATTATTATAGCCATTCAAGTCTCGGTTTAGAACTTCATAATTATGGTAAACCTAGTTAAAGTTAAAAATTAAATTTAGAAACTCACGCCTGCTCACTCTCTTTTACGACTTACCATACATCTAACTACTATTTGGCTTCTGAATTAATTAATGCTTAAACTATTGCACGAGCCTGTTACGTTAAGACTCATAGTTTCTCAACCTTTCAAGCCCCGCGATCCCCCAATAAGTCCTCAAATAAAGTAAATAACCTTACGAGCCCCCAATTATAAATTTTACATGACAATAATTTACTTCGGTGTGTTTTCAATGTCGATCCACGTATACACAATCTTTTAAGTGAAAAACAAACTAAACGTCGCATTAATACATGTTTACCTGTTATTAAAGTCTTTGAATGTAATATAATAAAAGTTTAATGATCAATATCAACATTATCAACTAAGTATGTAACATTTGATTATGGCTAATTAATAAAAGTTTTTTTCTTGCATGTGTAAAGTGTTTTTTTTTTTTATTTATTGTGACTGACTGTGATTCCCCGTATATATCTGATCTCGATCTCCAGGTTGCGCGAAGTGATGCATAAAGGGGATGAAAATCGTAACAAAAAATTCAATTTCTTTTTCTATTGACTCACATTAATTGTTAACATCAGTTCAATTATTATGCCGCGCCCCGGTACAGTATCAATACAACTGACTGTTTCTTTTTGTATTTCCATTTTATATTTTTCACAAATAATGACCGTTTCCAGAAATATACACTTAAAAACACTTCGATCATATCAGTGGGTTTGTAACGTTCTGACATTTTAAGAAGTTGTGATATTTACTATGAACACACTTAAAAAGGGTTATGCTACCTACTACATAAATCCATTGTATAAATTTTTATTTTAAGCAAAGGGGGTGGAAAATATTACGACAAAAGGAACAATAACTTTGTAACCACGTTCACTTACTTTAACTAAAATTTAAATACGCTCACCCACATTTATGTATCAGTCTTTTTTATTTAAGTAACACACACGCACCGAAAAGTACAAAATAAATTTATTTTTCTTCGATAACGTTTAAAAGCGTGGGACACACACTGTACCATTTAATTTAATTCATCGAACGCCCCACGCTTTTAAACGTTATAGAAGAGAAATAAATTTATATTCTACTTTTTAGTGCGTTGACATAACAGTTTTTATTTTATTTTCAAATTTTCAGTCACATATTATATTTAAATTTTAAACGTCTCGTTTTAAACTCGATGCGCGAGTCTGACTCGCACTTGACCGTTTTTTTTAAATACTTACGCCCGTTCACTCAGTTTTTGAAAAATTACTTACGCCCGCTCACTCACTGTTTTTAAAAAATATTTACGCCCGCTCCCACTGTTTAAAAAAAAATACTCATGTTCACTTACCCGCTATTTTTAAAAAATACTCACGCTCACGACATGTTACGGAAAATATCACGCATGATTTGCACCTCTATACTTTACAGAAAGCTTTGAAATACATACTAACATAATATATGTGTCGCTATATGTAACGCACTTAATTATATGTATTGCAACAAGGCACGTGTGTCATTAACTAGTTACTAGAACGTGGTCATAAATCATAATAGTATCCTTATCGGTATTCTGCACTCTAATACTTGACAAAATCTGCTAACAGATCAGCCATATACATATGAACATATTTTTGTGTTGACAAAAGTATTTCAAAACAATATTCTCACTTCTCAGAAATTAAACAAGTTCAAAAATCAAGAGAAACCAAAAACAAACCTCGGCATTTTCTTTGCTGGTAAGCGTGCTTTTCTGATGTTTTTCCAGATAAATTCTCTTCTTTTTTGAAAATAATTCTTCGGCAGCAAATTTCTTAGCTGTGTGTATTATGCCCATATTAGCAAAACTGAAAATGAAACACAATTTCAGTTGCAGACAAATGATGACTAATTAAATCAACAACATTTTAAAATTTGTATGTTTATCTAAGATATACCATTGATTTTTATTAGATTGCAAAGTATCGCAGTTCACAGCTGAGTAATCATTTTAAAACTGCAATATGGCTGTACAAAATACAGAGTAGTTGACTGACAACAATTGATTGGTGATTTAACATACAAATGATTGAATTATTGAGTTCTGTGAATTATCTTGTCGAAATACAGTACCAGGGCCGCAGCCTGAGGCGGGTGTTTAGGCAGACGGCAGTACGCCGCTCTGCCTTCTAAAATTGTCAACCTTCCTTAAGCAATCTACACTACCCTAATAATTTTCTATCTTGGAGAAAAATGCCTCTCTATAATTTAATCTATATTATAATGTTCCGAACACCTAAGTTTAGATATAAGCCTTTAATTAAAAAAAAAATGGAAAAAACTTATGAATTTTTTGCCACCACTGCAACTTTTGGATGCAGTACATCAATATGCGAGTCTACACTAACTGCGATTAGAGAATGGAGTCCCACATTTTTTTAGGGTTGGGATCTACAGAACAAATAGAACATTAAAAGGGGCTGCACTTCACCTATTTCAAAAGATGGCGATTGGCGCCACCATATATTGTAATTTAACCCAATCTCTCTCACAACATAGCAGCTTTTATATCGAAAGTACAGTCGCGGACTTAATAAAGTTTACACTTGAGTTTTTCAGTGTAAGTTCACAAAAAGTCAGTAGCTTAGCAACAAATTTACTTTTTAATAAGTAAATGTAAATGTCAAAAATTAAAAGAAATAATTGTTGTTTAAATGCCTCGAAATTATTAAAACCATGAACAAAAATGAAGAATTATTGCAAGATTGGTGGAAGGAATTTGCTAGTATCAAATCTTTTTATATTTTAATTGAATAATATTGAGTAATTTGGATTGTATAATAAACAACTGAGGTGTTTTGATAATAATTTCGTATTGAATTTTTAGGATGTAACCTTAGTAATTGATACGTTACTATCAAAAGCCAAATTAAAATATGCAAAAATTAAAAAAAACCGGTAACTAGATGATACAGGTGTAAACTTTTTTAAGTCTGCGACTGTACAAGATTCTAAAGATGATATTCTTAGTACTAAACATTTTTGAGTGCATGTACTGAAATTAATAAAAGTAGGAATTGAGATTGAAATTGAAATATTTTTTTCACAACGCCGCTATTGAAAATTTGATTTTCGGTACCTGTTTAGCGGGTTGAAACTGCGCGTTTCAATTGCTCTATTTTTCTCTTAACAACGAACAGACAAAACCGACAACTGAAAATTTTCTCTGTTACACCGCACGACAGTATGTTGTTCCGTTTTTGAGGTATCGAAGGAGAAAAAATTTCACCACAGAGACATCAGTCGAAAAATAGTCTCAAATGATTCCTAAAACGTTACAACCCTCCCACCCTTCCAACAATATATTATGATTTTATTAAGCTGATAAATAAAAAGTCATTCCAAGTCTTCATGGTTTCCGGGCTTGTAGGCCGTGGTCCGGTGGTATTTCTACCTGACGTTTCGTCTACAACTGCGGTAGACATTCTCAAAGGCGATGTGGCAGCGGTCGAAGTGTCCTCCTTGGCGGCTCACAGGTCAGTGTGTCGGTGACTGGTGTTCTCCAAGGAGGACACTTCGACCGCTGCCACATCGCCTTTGAGAATGTCTACCGCAGTTGTAGACGAAACGTCAGGTAGAAATACCACCGGACCACGGCCTACAAGCCCGGAAACCATGAAGACTTGGAACAATGCCGGCCGTGAAAGCTTGCACACTTGGATAAAAAGTCATTGCCATAAAAATAAAAATTAATAGGTAAGAATAAAAATTAATTGATATTTTTTTTTTTATTATCTCAGGATAAAGTGAATTCGTAAGATCTTACATGTGACACTGTTGTCGAGCGTCTATAATTCACAATTCATTCATTACATGTGACACGCGTGACGCGAGGGATGTTGTTTTAGTTGCATCAGTTCCACGCGTTTAAGTTTTATTTATATAGTAAAGACAAGCAATGGTTTAAACCGTTTAAGGGATGTTGTTGCAGTTGTAGTAGTTGAAGGCGTTTTATTTAAGATGATTACACATAATATGAGAGTACTGAAGTCACAATATGTTTTAAATTCGAAGTTGCTATATTTAAATAGAGCAATTTGATCCTTGAAAACAGTTTTAAGAATTGTTGGAAATGATAACTTCCGTGGCACAAAGGATCAATAAAAAGCAATACTGATTTTATTAAATTTGCATTTTACTAACGTTTCGGTATTCTTTATACCATCTTCAGAGTCAAAGACAGGAAGAAATTGACAGCATTTGACTCTGAAGATGGTATAAAGAATACCGAAACGTTAGTAAAATGCAAATTTAATAAAATCAGTTTTGCTTTTTATTGATCCTTTGTGCCACGGAAGTTCTCATTTCCAACAATTCTTAAAAATATTTTTTAAAGTAAAAATGTGTTCAAGAACATCGTCCTTCCAACAAATTCTTTTGTCCTTCCCAAGATCAAGGTCTGGCCACGGCCCTGTACACTGTACAGTAAACTTCGTACTATTAAAATGTACAGTCGCGGACTTAAGAAAGTTTACACTTGAGTTTTTCAGTGTAAGTTCACAAAAAGTCAGTAGCTTAACAACAAATTTAAATGTAAATGACAAAAGTTAAAAGAAATAATTGTCGTTTAAATGCCTCGAAATTGTTAAAACGATGAACAAAAAAGAAGAATCATTGCAAGATTGGAGGAAGGAATTTGCAAATACCAAATATTATCAAATCTTTTTATGTTTTAATTGAATTATATTTGCGCTCCGCCCTTTATGATCAAAGGTAGTAGTGTTTCCTGTGCTGGTGACATCACACACATTTAAAGCTAGGTTTTTGTTGTATCAACCCAGCTATGTATCTCGTACCGCGTTGTCATTCTGTTTTTGTGTGTTTGGTGAAACGTCATTTAATTTTGTTCTTGCAATTTTGGAAAAAATATTGTGTTCAGTTTATTGTGATGACACAAATTAATGTGTCAGATAGTCCATCAGACTCTTCTAATAAGGAATTTGATATTCGTTCCTTGTTTCAACGAATAGAACTTCTAGAAAAACGAAAATATAAGTCTCGCTCGGGTAAGCATTATCGCCGCCATGGCCACCGAGATCATAGCAGCAGCCGCTCCAGGTCACGTTTACTTTCTCGCGAACGTTCCCGTTCGCCGTTTAACGATTTTGTTTCTATGACAAACGACCGAGATGATATCAATGAAGCAAGCACTGGTACTTCAATTATTAGACAACGCTCTGTTAGCAGAGGTTAGTATATTTTAAAAGCTCTATACATTACTAGATAATGTTGAGCATTGAGTGAAATGGGGTCTTATACTAGATATTTGGCCACTATTTTTGACATGTTTTTTCACTAGATAAAAGACGTAACTGTCATTAAATGACAGTTTGCCTATAACAAATTACTGTTTTTTACGCTACATTCCAATAAGATTATAAATTAATCTTCAAACTAAAAGAGCCCTACATTACTAGATAATGTTGAGTTTTGAATAAAATCGGGTTCAGTCACTTTTTTGGACATACGCTATTGTTTTTTCACTAGATGAAAATACATACCTGTAACTAGAGATGACAACTCTTAGTGATTATACTGACTTACTTGAATATCAAACAACGCAGAGCCAATGGCTTTGTCACGGGACATATTGTCTCTTCTTGGCCAAACTACGTCAGAAACTAAAAAAGGAGATCCCATACATTCAGATATAGCACTTGCTTGGGACAAAATTCTCTCAAAGGGCTTGGAAATAGACAACAAAAAGCTTCTGCTGTCAAAATATCCACCCATAAAAAATTGCTCGACTGCTTGTCGGCCAAAAATGAATCCAGAAGTTAAGGGCGCAATTTCGACAGCCGCTTTGCGCAGAGATGACCGATTAATCGAAAAGCAAAACCAGGTATCTGCTTGTTTATCAGCCTTGGGAAGAGTAGTCATGCATTCGATTAGACAAAATACTCAACCTGAAGAAGATCGTCAGCTACTTGAGGTGGCAGGCGATGCAGCACGACTAGTTGCTGATTTATTTTATCAAGAATCCCAATCTCGCAGGATTCTTTGTGGATCCGGCTTAAATGACAAATTTAAGAGCACACTGGATGATGCTATTACTGATAAATTGCTGTTTGGATCCGATTTAGGGGAGCGTCTAAAGAATGCAAAAACCTTGGAAAGATCCTCTGTCGAATTAAAGAAACCAATATCTGTCGCTTCAAAACTGTCATACAAATCGTTAAAATTCGGGCGTCCGTCCAAACCAAGCCGCCCAACTCAAACGCACCAGAAGTTGGACGGACGCAATTCTTGGCAACAAAAGAGCGGCTATCGCCAGCAGCGTCCTCAGAAGACTCGCAACTATTACAACAAATTTCAGACAGCACAGAAAAAGCGCCAATAGAACCTGTTCAGTTTTCCGTGAGTAAACATGCAGGCAGGTTAGCTAATTTTTTACCCGATTGGAAGCAGATAACTTCTGATCCTACAATCTTATCTTGGATTACAGGCTACAAAATTCAATTTTCTCGAAAAGTTGTTCAATTGTCACCTCCCTCGGAGCCTACTTGGTCTGATTCAGAAAGAAAAAATATCACCCAAGAAATTGTACATTTACTAGATATGGGTGCGATTGAAAAATGCAAACCATGTGATAAACAATTCATTTCACCTATATTTCTAGTTCAAAAACCAAATGGTTCAAACCGTTTTATTTTAAATCTTAAAAAACTAAACACCTTTATCACCTCTGAACATTTTAAAATGGAAGATAGGAATACTGCTATCAAATTACTTAGACAAAACTATTTTATGAGCTCTTTAGATCTCAAAAAAGCATATTTTTTAGTCTCTATCGAACCTTCACATAGGAAATATTTACGGCTTATTTTCTATGGATGTTTATATGAATTTGTTTGTTTGCCCTTTGGTATATGTACATGCTCCGCATCTTTTACAAAACTATTAAAGCCGGCTCTTGCCGTTTTACGTGCAAAAGGCTTTCTATCAGTGGCTTATTTGGACGATTTCCTTCTAATAGGAAAAAACTATTATAAATGTTTGCAAAATATTCATGAAACGGTTAAATTATTACAGAATTTGGGTTTTGTCATAAATTTTGAAAAGAGTCAAACGTACCCAACGCAACTCTGCAGATTTCTGGGATTTTATTTTAACACTGCCTCAATGTGTGTGGAGCTGCCACAGGAAAAAATTACAAAAATTTACTCCCTGATTAAATTTTTTCAGGCGCGTACTCGATGGAAGATCAGAGAATTTGCACATCTTTTAGGTATTTTGACTTCAGCCTGCCCAGCCGTCCCTTATAGTTGGCTTTATACTAAAAAACTTGAACGAGCAAAATTTTTAGCTCTCAGTGAGAACAATAAAAATTATGATAAAGTTATGTATATTTCATCAGACATTTTGTCTGATTTGTCTTGGTGGCAGTATCACATAATTCAAGCTCAAAAATCAATAATTTCCAGGAATTATGATCTAGAAGTATTGATGCATCACTGTCAGGATGGGGCGCAGTGTGCAATGGTCAAAAAACCCATGGTTACTGGAACAGTTCAGAGAACAGCTGGCATATAAATCGTTTAGAATTATTAGCTGCCCTTTTCGGACTTAAATGTTTTACAAAAAAAAAAAAAAAAAAAAAAAAAAAAAAATTACACAATATTATTGTGCAATCCTATTACGAATTGATAATACCACAGCTATTGCGTATATAAATCGGATGGGCGGAATTCAATATCCTCACTTGAACAATCTAGCGCGACAAATATGGCAATGGTGCGAGGCACGCAATATTTTTATTTTAGCATCCTATATTGAATCAGCAGTAAACATAGAAGCTGATTATGAATCGCGTAGATTAAAACCAGAAACAGAGTGGCAACTATCAGACCTCGCCTTTGATAAGATCATTACAAATTTCGGGAAACCGAAAATAGATGTATTCGCAAATCGTAATAATTCAAAATGTCATAACTTTGTGTCCTGGTTCCCAGACCCTGAGGCTTTGACGGTTGATGCTTTCACGCTATCATGGCAAGAACTTAACTTCTATGCCTTTCCACCCTTTAGCATAATATTACGAGTATTACAAAAGATTATTAACGACAAAAGCTCTGGTATTTTCGTAGTACCACTGTGAAAAACACAGCCGTGGTTTCCACTCTTTACTTCCTTGTTAACACAAGAACCCCTAATTTTCGACCCTGACTTTAATCTTTTGATTTCAAATGACAGGTCTCATCACCCCTTATGGAGACAGCTTTCCCTGGTGGCAGGACACTTATCTTACAAAGATTTTCAAGACAAGAACTCTCTAGTTCTTCAATCGAAATAATTTTATCGTCAATTACGGATGCAACTCTGAAACAATATAACACGTGTCTAAACGATGGTGGTTGTACTGCAAGAGATTACAAATTGATATATATTCTGACGACATTATAATATTGCTAAAAAATTTTACAGAAGAATATCATAAAGGGGCTTCATACGGAACTCTTATACTTTGCGATCTGCACTGTCCTTGCTTATATCACCGACTATAGCTTTAGACCCCAAAGTTAAACGGTTTTTCAAGGGGGTACGTATGTTAAGACCTTAATTACCTAAATATGATTCGACTTGGAATCCGGGTATTGTCTTAGACTACTTACAAACTCTAAATAATGAAGAAATTGAATTAAATATTTTGTCTAGAAAACTTGCAACGCTTCTTGCACTCGCTACTGCGCATCGAATACAAACATTATCTTTGATCGATGTGCGAAATATAAGTACACGCAGTGACGCAACTGCACTGGAAATTAAGATCCCAGACCGTATTAAGACCTATAGAAAAAATGCCCCTCAACCTCTTTTAATCTTGCCATACTTACTGGAAAAACCGCAAATTTGTGTGGCATCCAAATTGCAAGTGTATCTTCGTCGAAGTGGTGAACTTAGACCAGACAATTGCCACAGACTCCTTCTTACTTTAAAAAAGCCCTTTACTGCGGCGTCGCCTCAGACCATAAGTAAACGGATAAAAATTAATTTTGAACTCGAGTGGCATAGACAACTCAACAAGGCACGACAGTACATCAGCAGCGCTACGGAAAGGAGTAAGCCTCGATACTATCAGACGAACAGCAGGTTGGTCTGAAAGATCTATCGTATTTGCCAAATTTTATAACAGGCCTATTCAGAGTCAAAGTTGCCTTGCAAGTGCCTTATTTACATAATAAGTTAATAAATATATAATATATTTTGTTCATATAAATGTAAGTGTGCCAGTACAGGCTCTGTACATGACAAACACTATATAATATGCTATAAGCTGTTTTGTTATATTTTCTTAATAATAATTATCAATAAAAATTAAATGTTTTGGAAAAAATTGTCGCAACGCTTTAAACATCTACCTTTGATCATAAAGGGCGGAGCGCAAATATAATTATTAGATCAAACGAACTTACCTTAAGTGAAGTTCGATCTTAATTATATGAAGCGCTCCGCCCGACATGATCAGTCCCAACCCTCCCTTTTTTCTTCTACCCTGATCAGTCGGTTGCGACAAGTAAGCTTTAAATAGAATGACAACGCGGTACGAGATACATAGCTGGGTTGATACAACAAAAACCTAGCTTTAAATGTGTGTGATGTCACCAGCACAGGAAACACTACTACCTTTGATCATGTCGGGCGGAGCGCTTCATATAATTAAGATCGAACTTCACTTAAGGTAAGTTCGTTTGATCTAATAATAATATTCAGTAGGTAATTTGGTTAATGTAATAAACAACTGAGGGGTCTTGACTCTTGATAATATTTTTTTTTTGAATTTTTAGGATGTAACCTTAGTAATTGATACATTACTATCAAAAGCCAAATTACAATATGCAAAAATTAAGAAAACCGCTGAGTTCTAAGTTATACTATGAGTGACTTCAAGTATTTCTTCAGTGTAGTGTTTAATGATCGCTAGCAAGGTAGCTAGATTTTAAATGCCGACTTTTAAAATTAAGTTCGGTATTATAAAATTTTAATTTAATAATTTCAAACAAACAGTACTTAACACGGGTGACAGTAATAAAATAATTTCTCTTACAAAACTTGCTTATTTTGTAAAGTTCTTTTCAACAATACCACTTTCAACCTATCATGCCATTAAAAATTCTGGAGTTCCGGGCATTCTGGGAGTAAACAATTCGGAATGCCGACCTTTCCGGGAAATAACAATATCACCATACGATTCTTAATTAGGGCTTTTATAATGAAATTTTGTGGCCCAATTTTCTACGACTAATTGTTTTCGAAAAAAAAAAAAGACTGATACGGTTGGCCTCATTCATCCTGTATATTAATATTATTGATTCTGGGCTACTTTCACTGTTCTCCTAAACTTTGTGTCCTTCAGCAAACAGAAGTCAAAAGCATTAAACATATTTTTAATAAGAACTGAATGCACTCACATAAGGCAACATAAGCGTGTTGGGAGGACCATATATCTGCATATCAACAGATAGGATAGCTACAAAAAATATGGGAATTACCCGATTTTATCAGTGCGTTACGCAAACGAAATAAAATAAATCTTATTAACATCCGGTTTATTCAATCCTTTCTGGTGGTTTGGTATAAACTTGGACAGTTTATAAAATAACTGGATAGTATACAAACCACAATGCAGAAAAGATGTGGTCCGACTTTCAATTTTTATATGAAGTAAGAATTGTCAACAGAAATATAGTTTGGCCGTTTGTTGAATGAGTACTTTATGTACTCATGAGTACTATAAATACTCATTACATTTATGAGAAAAAATTACTCGAAAACATGCCCAGCTCTGGTTATATCAAAGTTTCAATGCACGAAACCAACTTTAAAAAAATATTTATATATATTGTTTGTTCTGTACTTACATAGCTCGATATCCTTTTTCAGAATTGACACTGATGTCATGAGGATCATCTCGATCAGAACTTACTAATCGATGAGCGTGAATTGTTTTGTTAACTTCATCACACGTATAAAGTGTACATCGAATAATAGCCGGGAAAAAGTAATTTCGCAACTATAAAAAATACGAAAAAACATAGGTACTAACTGTGCAAAAAAAAACTGTAACTTTAATAAAAAATAGAAGTGTAACAATAGGGTATTTGCCAGTGATCAAAATAAAATATAAAACTTTGTTATAATGAAAGTTTATGCTCTAAAATAGTCATTAGAATTTTTATTTTTATTAATTAAGTTTCGTAAACATATTTAAATAAATAAATAAAATCATGATTTTTAATCTATGTGTCACGTGACTTCAAACACCGCGTGACGTCAATTATAAGTAAAATGTAAATGTATCCATAGCAACGTAGGTCATATTGTTTACATCATGTTTACATAGGTACAAAATGGTATTTTTCAACACTCTGTTTCTGGGTTTTTAGATAATATTATTAGCTAATACGCAAGTTCATCAAATTATGACGTCATATATCAGTAGAGCAAAAACGATTCTTTAGCGGGCGGGGCTAACATAAATATTTCAAAAATTATTTTTGAGCTTATTTGAAATCAGAATGAAGAGATTTAGGCGTCATTTTGTTCAGAATTTATTACTCTATTAATATATCACAAAAAAAAATTTAGTCAAATACCCTATTGCGTTTACAGAAAAAAATGTAGGTACAATAATATAGTATCGTTTAGCAGATCATATCATACTAATATATAAAATTGTAACAGAACTTCTGTAATTTAGTTTTTTAAGGGCTTTTGGGTATTTTGCATGACGTTTAGATGGAAACACGTGTTTCCAAAATATTTGTCTGTTTGCTTATAACCAGTATCTCTTGATAACAACTGGACCGACTTTGATGAAACTTTGTATAATACAGTAGAATCCGTCTATTACGACTTCGTTTATAACGACTAACCGTTTTTAGCGACGTAAATGCAAACTCAAGTTAGGTTTCATATATATTATATTGTATATATTATGCGTCCGCTTTGTGTGTTGTTCGGATAATGCAACATAATGTCACCGGTCCCTTTAAAGTTGTTCTATCTGGAATCTACTGTACTATATTATACTGGTATCCAAACTAGGCTACTTTTTATGCGGTTACTACAAGCTAAGACTAATCAAAGCCACGAGAAAATTATCTCTAGCATGTAACAGCCATTGAATACAGTACTATATTATTGATGTGTAAACATCTTAGTTCTCGCCATATGGTACGGGCAGTTTGACCATCAGACGCGTCATTATTTCAGTCAATGACTGTAACATGTCAGCAATAAATACATAAATGTTAAATTATCCCTAGCATTAAACTGATAGATGTTATTGCTACAACCAAAAAAGAAAAATTGTCTCAAAATCGACATTAAAGCGAATGACGCCACGGGTAGAGGCTACATTCATAAATTACTAACAAACATGATAATGTAAAATAAGTGTATACTGTTCAGTGTCCATAGTGTTAATGTCAAACACAGCTAAATGTACAATTACGAAACAAAAAATTCGACTGATGACCAGTCCTATACTTCCCACCTAGTAAATATTTGCAAAAAATAAACACTCTTTTTTTTTATTCTTTGACTAGGCCCAAATAACCTTAGCTGTTGGTGGTCTTTAAAACACAATTTAATTTTTATTCTTTGAAAAAAGCATGGCCCTCTTTTTGGTTTGGTGATCTACTGATGGCTAGCTTAATATAGCAAAAATCATGGTTACCTTGATTTACGTACAATTTTTATTTTTTTTAGTAAAATATTTTTTTTCTCGAAAACTATACATTTTAGAGAAAAAAAATATTTACATTTTTTTCATATTATAACATCTAGAATTCATTTATATTTTTTTTTACCTATGTTAATACGTGACATTGAGGACGTTTTTTTGAATATCTCAGGATCCACTGAACCGATTTGACTCAAAATCTAATCAGATCTAAGTTAAAGGCTGATAAACACAATAGAACAATCGGCATGCCCGTATGTTGTTCCGTTCTTAAGATATCGAAGGCGAAAAATTGACCACATACACACACATACACACACACATACAGACATCAGTCAGAAAATGATCTTAAACGATTGCTAGGGTCTCAAAACGTGAAAATCTGTTAAAATCTCGAAATATTGTTTTCGGACTGAATCCATTACTTCCCTACCATAGTAGAGGTGGGAAGTAAAAATACTACACTTACTTCAACTGTAGGATATGTATATTTTCTTGATTTATCCGAATTACGTCCTGTTAAACTACCATGGGTTCCCATCATTTCTGATTTGTATCGAAAGCGAAATTTCTCAACTGGTTGTTCTATAATAACTAGTTTTGGTTTTTCGACTGTAAAAAAACAATTTTTATATTATTTATCTTTGTAAGTAGGTATATTAATCTTACACAAAAAAAATAAGTGCTTAAATCCATTATATTTAGTTGTTTCAATTCATAATTACATAGTTATCGTAAGAAGAATTTACAACTTTGACAATACATTTTATGTCCATTTTTTTTTCTTCAAATTACTACAATATTAGAGAAAAACAGATATTTTTTAGTAATTAAATAATGTTAGAAACTCTATCAAGCCCTCAAAACAGTTGTGATTATCACTCATTTTATAAATTTTGGTAGAAAATAGAAATTTCAAATCCGTTTTAGAAGCTGTCAGGTTAACGTGTTATTAAAAAAAATAAACTGAGATCAAACTTTCGAGTATGTACAACGGTACAGTACGATGACCGTTACTGTTCATGCTTTGTAAATGTAAGTAAACAATCTATAAAAGTGACTGATTTTTGCAATTTGCTCAGAAACCCTAACCTAATTGATTGGAACTAGTATAACTAGGCATTATTCCTATACGTCTTCTGAGGGGTTCTGCAATTTAATTTATTACTCGACTTAAAAGTATAAAAAATCGAACTGTAATTTAAAATTTTGCAATTCTAAAATTCTAGTAAAAAAAGATTAAATAAAATCGTGTGCATACTGTCCGAAATGATTGTGAATACTGCACCATGCATTGTCGCTGGTGACATAGCTTGTGTCGACATCGGGGATGTTACTGCACTATTAGATTCAGTTGAATCTACTGCACTAGCTGGTGGACTTAAAATACCGAAATGATCCATATTGATGTCATTCGCCTCTGAAAAAAAACAACTTTTAAATCAAGGGTATAATTCGATTACTCGAAGAATGATACCGCTACGTTTTCTGTCAATACAGAAAACGCCTATTTATCTGTACGCCGCCTATCTTACCCGATGGCATAGTGTGCAAAGGATTACTGAAAAAATGAAAAAAAAAACAAAACAAAACAAAAAAGTTATTTTTTTGTTTTTTTCTTTTTTTAGGTGGCCTTTTGATGATTGACGCCAATACATTGATGACGTATCGGTGCCATTCTAAGAGTAATTGGACTCTAACATGAATTTTTTTAAACGCTGGTTACTGTATTCAGTCAATGACTCAATATTATAATATAATGGGGTTTTAACATGTGGATAAGTTTCTCTATTGTTTTACTATTACCGAAAATCTTTTGTTTTGTTTGAAAGTCACTATTTTTACAGTTTGTAAATAACATAGCTAAAGTATGCGTAGGCACTTCTTGTTCGCACTTTTCTAAGATTACAAAGATAAATTACATCAAAATAATCTTACCAAATGGATTAATCTCAAAATTATCAGGCGATGTATAACATAAAGCCGAACTGATTGCCTTTATCATATCTGTCATTTTTATTAACACAAATTCACAGTTAACCTCAAATATAAGTATATAAAAATCAAAACAATTGACTTTGAGTAGTAATTGTTAAAATACAAATTAAATTTGAGGACACGTCTTATGACAACTATCACATACATCCGATTACTTGTGTGGAAACAGTACGTACCAATTATCGTGTTTGACAGATAACAAACTGGTAGCTGCCAGCGGGTGTGAGACGTGCTTCGCAGGTTCTTCCCCGTTGGAAATCACAAACAAATGACGTCAGGTTGTACACTCATTGTTTTCATGGAAGAAGTATTTATAAAAACACGACTGCGTATTTGAGATCATTTCCTGCTTTACTATAGCACTTCATAGCTACATTAAATTAATGTAAAGAAACTTAAATGTAAACAAATTGTTTACTAAAGATTAAAATTCCCCAATGGAGATGGGCACATGTCCACATGAGAAACGTAATGTAGATGGCAGCACATTTTTTTCCTTCTGATAGCATGTATACCTGTGTATTTTTCCCACAGACCAATGATTTTTCCAGTTCCGGATTCTTTAGAAATACAAAACCTCTACGATTTGAACATTTAAACACAGCACATCGGCATTGTCAATGATTAATTATTTTCTATCTTTATCTTCTTCTCATATATATATTTCTTCTGTCCAAGCGTTTGTGACTCTATTCCTCCTAAACGGCTTGACCGATTTGAATATTTTTTTTTGTTTTGTTCGCTCTAATACAGGGGTGGTTTTTATCGAAGAAAAATTAAAATCCATCAAGGCGTTTAGGAGCCGTTTAGTCATATACACCCTTACAGATAAACTGCTCCTAAACGGCTTGACGGCTTGACCGATTTTCCTTTTCAAAACCATCCCTGTACTAGAGCGAACAAAACAAAAAAAAATTCAAATCGGTCAAGCCGTTTTGGAGGAATAGTCACAAACGCTTTGTGACTGAATTCCTCCTAAACGACTTGACCGATTTGAATAATTTTTACTTCCAACCTCTACTATGGTAGGGAAGTAGATAATGGATTTAGTCCGAAAAAAATATTTCGAGATTTTAACAGATCTTCACGTTTTGAGACCCTAGCAATCGTTTAAGATCATTTTCTGACTGATGTCTGTATGTGTGTGTTTGTTTGTGTGTGTGTGTGTGTATATGTGGTCAATTTTTCGCCTTCGATATCCTGATAACGGAACAACATACGGCCATGCCGATTGTTCTATTGTGTTTATCAGCCTTTAACTTAGATCTGATTAGATTTTGAGTCAAATCGGTTCAGTGGATCCAGAGATATTCAAAAAAACGTTATCAATGTCACGTATTAACATAGGTAAAAAAAATATAAATGAATTTTAAATGTTATAATATGAAAAAAATGTAAATATTTTTTTTTCTCTAAAATGTACAGTTTTCGAGAAAAAACATATTTTACCAAAAAAAATAAAAATTGTACGTAAATCAAGGTAACCATGATTTTTGCTATATTAAGCTAGCTATCAGTAGAAACAAACAAAAAAGAGGGCCATGCTTTTTTTCAAAGAATAAAAAAAGAGTGTTTATTTTTTGCAAATATTTACTAGGTGGGAAGTGTAGGACTGGTCATCAGTCGAATTTTTTTTTGTTCTGTTCGCTCTAATACAGGGGTGGTTTTGATCGAAAAAAAATTAAAATCGGTCAAGCCGTTTAGGAGCAGTTTAGTCATATACACACTTACAGATAAACTGCTCCTAAACGGCTTGACCGATTTTAATATTTTTTCGATCAAAACCACCCCTGTATTAGAGCGAACAGAACAAAAAAAAATTATTCAAATCGGTAAAGCCGTTTAGGAGGAGTTTAATCACAAAGCGTTTGTGACTCTATTCCATCAAAACGGCTTGACCGATTTGAATAATTTTTCTTTGTTTTGTTCGCTCTGATACAGGGGTGGTTTTGATCGAAGAAAAATTAAAATCGGTCAAGCCGTTTAGGAGCAGTTTAGTCATATACACACTTACAGATAAACTGCTTCTAAACGGCTTGATCGATTTTAATTGTTCCTCGATCAAAACCACTCCTGTGTTAGAGCGAACAGAGCAAAAAAAATTACTCAAATCGGCCAAGCCGTTTAGGAGGAGTTCAGTCACAAAGACTTTGTGGTATTAATAAAATTCGAGCGAACGAGCGAAGCGAGTGAGTAATGTAATTATAATAGTCAAGCGAACGAGCGAAGCGAATAAGTAGTGTATTAATAAAATTCGAGCGAACGAGCGTAGCGAGTGAGTAATGTAATTATAATATCAAGCGAACGAGCGAAGCGAGTGAGTAGTGTATTAACAAAATTCGAGCGAACGAGCGAAGCGAGTGAGTAATGTAATTATAAAATTCAAGCGAACGAGCGAAGCAAGTGAGTAGTGTATTGCACCCGGGAAATTTCTAGCACCCGGGCTTTCTTAGCACCCGGGCGAAGCCGGACCGGGTCCGCTAGTATTATATACAGGGTGTCCTCAAAGACACTAAACACACGCCTACCACATGTTCCTGAGACCAAAATAAGCCGATTTAAGCAAACTTACCTTCTTACAAAATTGCTTAGTTTGGGCGCTATACGGCCCTGAAGTTATAATTTTGAAATCGTTTTTTTGTTATAAATTTAAAACGGCTTGTGCGATTTTGCTCAAATTTGGCACGTTGACATAGTTTTATGGAACAAAAAAACCGATATCAGAATTATGATTAATATTAATCCATATAGGCGTAGAACTCGGGTTTTTTAATATTTGAACTTTTCAAATTTCTACGCCAATGGAAGAAAAGGGGTTTAAGTATAAAATTTAGATTCAGTAACTTATTTGATACAAAAAAGCTACTCTTAATAAGACTCAATTACTCTCATGGTTTTTGAGAAATTTGCATTTTAATAGTTAGTTGATCAATAATTATATGTTGATAATAATAAGTTGATCAATAAACAAATAAGACGGCCATGCTTTTTTCTAAGAATAAAACTGGAGATAATGAATAAGTTATGAAAAGAGTAAATTCATTTTCTTCGTCGTATAAATCTTTGTATGCGTGAAAATGGTGGACACTTTGACCACTTTTTATGACATATTTATTTATTTCAATTCATGTTTCAGTAACTTTACTTCATTTTGTAAAAATACTGCGAATTATTAAAATACAAATTTCTCAAAAACCATGAGAGTAATCGAGTCTTATTAAGAGTAGCTTTTTTGTAACAAATAAGTCACTAAATCTAAATTTTGTACTTAAACCCCTTTTCTTCCATTGGCGTAGAAATTTGAAACGTTCAAATATTAAAAAACCCGAGTTCTACGCCTATGGATTAATATTAATCATAATTTTGATATGGGTTTTTTTGTTCCATAAAACTACGTTAACGTGCCAAATTTGAGCAAAATCGCACAAGCCGTTTTAAATTTATAACAAAAAACGATTTCAAAATTGTAACTTCAGGGCCGTATAGCGTCCAAACTAAGCAATTTTGTAAGAAGGTAAGTTTGCTTAAATCGGCTTATTTTGGTCTCAGGAACATGTGGTAGGCGTGTGTTTAGTGTCTTTGAGGACACCCTGTATATTTCTTCTGACCGTGGGTATGTGACTGAATTTCTCCTAAACGGCTGGTTTGATTTTGATGAAATGTTGTGTGTGTGTGATTAAGTCGACTCAAAAATGGTTTAGATTCAACAAAAAAATTTAAATCGGTCAAGCCGTTTTTAAGTTTTAGCAAGACTAACGATCGTGGCTTGACCGATTTTAATTTTTTTTTAATCTAAACCATCCTCGAATCGACTTAATCACACACCCAAAATTTCATCAAAATCGAACCAGCCGTTTAGGAGGAGTAGTCACAAACACACAAAATCAACCTCCTAAACGGCTGTTTCGATTTTAATGAAATTTTGGGTGTGTGAAGTCGATTCGAGGATGGTTTTGATTAAAAAAATTTAAAATCGGTCAGGCCGTCTTTGAGTTTTAGCGAGACTAACGATCGTGGTTTGACCGATTTTAATTTTTTTTTAATCTAAACCATCCTCGAATCGACCTAATCACACACCGAAAATGTCATCAAAATCAAACCAGCCGTTTAGGAGGAGTACAGTCACAAACACACAAAATCTAATCAGCCGTTTAGGAGGAGTTCAGTCACAAACACACGGACAGAAGAAATCTTTATTTTAAACCGATTCTAAGAATTCTTTCGCTAATAGAAAGCTACGCAGGAGAAAAAATTAAAAGCGGTCAAGCCGTTTTTGAGTTTTAGCGAGACTAAGTAGCATCCGGGTGCAAACGAGCGAAGCGAGTGCGTAATGTATTAATAAATCATAATTTCATCATAAATTCAGCGAAGCGAGTGAGTAGTGCAATTATAATATTCAAGCGAACGAGCGAAGCGAGTGAGTAGTGTATTAATACAATTCGAGCGAACGAGCGTAGCGAGTGAGTAGTGTATTGCACCCAAGAAATTCCTAGCACCCGGGCGAAGCCGGACCGGGCCGCTAATACTAATATATATTATTATATATCTAGAGTTACTAAGAATGTCTCGGTTGATATCTCATTTATTATGAGCATTAGAAAAAAAAGTTTAAATAAAAGTTGGATTGGAATAGCACTATATTTTAAAATTATTTTTAGCTATATAAATAGAACACTGTATATTTTTAGGCCATCTCATTGTCCATTCGGAAGCCTACATAAAAGTGTGCCATTTTTGAAATTCGGTTGCGACATTTCCAAAATATTCAACTTTTTCTGCACAATTTTACAATTTCGTTATCTACTACTAAAATATACAGTAGGTATATACCAACCACATGTTTCAAGTTGAGTCAATTTTGCGTGTCAAGTATTACTCTATAGTCTATAGTATGTGCTACCCTCCAGATACATCAGAGTTAAATTTAATTTTACGGAGTGTTAGTGGCAATAGTTGGAAAATGCATAACTAACTTACTTTAAGTCAATTGTTTTAAGTAGCACATTGTGTATCTTTAGGTAGGTATGTAAATAGAGCTCGCTTTCCTCTACACAGTTGATACCTAAAAATATACAGGCTGTGCTACATAAAAACATTTTTAAGTAGCACACTCTGTACTAATATTATCTTTGGGTATTAAATGTGTAAAGGAAAGCGAGTTCTATTATTAATAAAATTTGAGCGAACGAGCGAAGCGAGTGGTAATCTTTACTAATTTTATAAATGCGAAAGTTAGTGTGTGTGTGTGTGTGTGCGTGCGTCTATATGTTTGTTATCACTCAACTCCGTAACGGCTGAACAGATTTTCATCAAATGTGTCTGTACATAGTTACTTTAATCCTGGAATAGACATAGGGTACTTTTCATCCCGCAGAAATGTATAGTTCCTGTGGGATAGTAACAAAACGTAATTCTGCAATTTTTTTGCATTTTAGCGTATTAGAGAAATCCTATACTAATATTATAAACTACGTATTGTAAATCCACTAATATAAGTAAAAAATAAAAATACTTTTAGCCGGGTTGAACCGGGCTAAAAGTATTTTTTTCAAAACGAACGCAAAATTAAAAGAAAATGTAACAATGGAATTCACAAATTCACAAATGTTGCACTGTGCACAGTTTTATTAAATGAATGAATTGTAGATTATAGACGCTCGACAACAGAGGTCATTAGCGTCTAAACAGTTTTATTAAAAGCACGTGCTTCAGGTAGGTACACGACGCCCGGGAAACAGCATCATGTCGTCTGCGTGCTTCTGCAGAATTAGCTTTGAGATCTAAACTAATATTATAAAAGTGATGAATTCTGCACTTTGTACAATAGAAGCACTACTGGGTATCGATCGATGTGTTCGTATATATAATAACGCGCGTACAAAGTCCACATCATGAGATAGTCATGTTTTTAATGATTTATACAGAAGTTAATAACTTTAATAAAATAAACTAAATCGTAACATAGTCTGTAATTGTAAAGTTCTAAGGACTAGAAGAGTGAATTTTCCGTTTTCATAATTTTTTTCCTGTTTTTCAAAATCTATCTATATCTATTTGTTTGGTTGAACGTGCTAATCTCAAGAACTACCAGTCCGATTTGAAAAAAAAGTTTTTTGTTAGATGGCCCATTTATCGAGGAAGGTTATAGGCTATATAATATTCCGCTACGACCAATAGGAGCGGAGCATCAATGAAAAATGTTGCAAAAACGGGAAAAATTATTTCTTAGAGAGCTTCCGTTGCGTGCGCTGCGTAAACGGTTAAAGTTACTCAAAAATCATGTATCACGGAATTGTTCCCGGAAGGTTTATATATATAGCGAACGAGCATAGCGAGTGAGTAATGTAATTCCTAAACCACGCAACGGATTTTGATACGGTTTTCACCATCAGTTAGATAATTTTTCACGGAAGGTTTATATATATAGCGAACGAGCGAAGCGAGTGAGTAATGTAATTATAATATTCAAGCGATCGAGCGAAGCGAGTGAGTAGTGTATTTATAATATTTAAGCGAACGAGCGAAGCGAGTGATAGTGTATTGCACCCGGGTGAAGCCGGACGAGGCCGCTAGTAATATAATAAAATCATGTGTGTTTTTAACTTCCCATTGGAAGTTATTGTAATGGGTCCGAAAATCGAAATCAAAAAGGAAAAAAAATTTTTATGTTTCAAGGTCACTACACTATTTTTACACTACTTTTAGAAAGATGTCTGTGTGTGTGTGTGTGTGTGTACGTATGTACGTACGTACGTACGTACGTATGTATGTGTCAATTTCTTTCTAAGACGAAATCTCGAGAACGAAAAATGATATCGACTACGTTGGGGTGCCAATCGACGCGTATTAACGTAAATATGATCTGAAAGGAATTTTTTTAAAATCGGTTCAGCCGTTCTTTTTTCTTAACCAAATAACCTCCAAAAAAGTAGATTTTACACAATATCTCGCGAATAAAAAATTATATCGACTTCGTAAGGGTGTCAATCGAGGCGTGTTAACGTCATTTTGATCCGACATAAATTTTATAAAAATCGGTTCAGCCGTTTTTTTTTTTTTTTAATTATTGATGTTTTAATGATTAAAATGATTACTTTTCTGTGTAATATCTAATTTAATTATTATTATTAAATATTTATCAAACTGGGAAGTTCGTCGTGTGGACCTCAAGGGTCGCACTTTAGTCCTAATAAACGACCCACCTCACGGCTTGTTATACGGTTTTATTTAGCTTGACCCCGTATATGTGTTTGTTTGTTTCAAATCTTGCGACCCAGGGCCGGCGCGAGCCTATTTGGTGCCTTGGGCAAATCATTTTTTGCGCCGTCCCCCCCCCTATATTTTTGTTTCAATAATGCGTGTGCACAATTTCCTATCATTAATATTAATGAATACGAAACGTTTTTATGTTTTGCTTATTAGGCTATTGATTATGTCATAATATAGAAAGGAACTAAGACAGGGGTCGGCAACCTGTGGCTCGCGAGTCGCATGCGGCTCTTATGATGTCAAGATACGGCTCTCCAGTTCCATGCGCAAATATTAATAATTATATTATTTTATTTTCAAAACTCACAAAAAATATTATACTACAAAAAAAACTTTAAACAAGATAAAAACACTCAACAGAGAACAGTGAGAATAGGTGGAGTAGAGAGTATACGGACAGCTGACATTTTTTAAATGTGGCAACACTGTTCTGTTTGTTTAGTTATTGGTGCACTGTGTCGTCAACGGTCGCAGTCAGAACTTTTTTCGATCAAAAAGTAAATATTTTCATAGTTATACTGTACGTTATATTCTGTTTGTTTCATGTTGGTATGATACGTATTATACAGGGTGAGTTCGACCACCCGTATCAGTCGTTTTTTTCGAAAACGGTTAGTCGTGGAGAGTTGTGTCAAAAATTTGTATTATAAAACCCCTAATAAAGATTCGAATGGTGATAAATTTTTTTTCCGGGAAGGTCGGCTTCCCTATTAGTTTGCTCCAGAATGTCCAGAACTCCGGAATTATAAATGTAACGATAGGTCGAAAGTGATATTGTTGAAAAGATCTTTAAAAAATAAGCAAGTTTTGTAGGAAAATTTTTTTTATTACTGCCACCCCTGTAAATTTCTATAAGTATAAATATAAATTATTATATGTTCAAAACTCCGGAATTTTAGAAAGCACGATAGGTTGAAAGTGGTGCTGTTGAAAAGCTCTTTAAAAAATAAGCAAGTTTTGTAGGAAAAATTATTTAATTACTGCCACCCCTGTTAAGTAACAATCGTTCGAAATTATTAAATCATAATTTCATAATAACGATCGAAGTCGGCATTAAAAATCTAGCAACCTTAGACATTGTCACAAGTGTTCAAACTGTCTTCCATTTACTCTTTAATACATACTACTGAGCTCTTCTGGTTATACTTTGAGTGTACTTCTTCAGTGTTTAATGATCGATAGATAGGTAACTAGATTTTAAATGCGGACTTTTAAAAAGTTCGTTATTATGACATTTTAATTTAGTAATTTCAAGCAAATATTACTTAACAGGGGTGACAGTAATAAAAAAAAATTTCCTACAAAACTTGCTTATTTTTTAAAGATCTTTTCAACAATACAATTTTCGACCTATCGTTACATTTATAATTCCGGAGTTCTGGACATTCTGGAGCAAACTAATAGGGAAGCCGACCTTCCCGGAAAAAAAAATTATCACCATTCGATTCTTTATTAGGGGTTTTATAATACAAATTTTTGACACAACTCTCTACGACTAACCGTTTTCGAAAAAAACGACTGATACGGGTGGTCGAACTCACCCTGTATATGAATATGGCTCTTCAAAAACTGGGAAATTTTGTAAATTGTAACTTTTGGCTCTTCCGTTTCAAAAGGTTGCCGACCCCTGAACTAAGACGTTCACGGGTTTTTATTGCAGGAATTGGTCAATGGGTCATTTAAGAAGAAAAATGCTATTAAATTAGAGGGTGGAAATTGGAGATAGGGGTGAAAATACACCTTTTTCAGTTTTTTCAATATATCCCTTAAACGAAGCAAAATTTTGATATACTTAGGTACTTTATATGAAACTTTTTGTAGAGATTTGAATTTCCCATCGAAATGGCTTATTTAAAAAATTTTAAAACATTTTTTATGCCAAAAATGTTGAAACAAAAAGAAAAAAAAGTCAAAATTTCCGTTTTATTTTTTTTTTGCTTTTTGCCTATAACTTTTTTAGGTCAGAGATAGATATAGGCATTGCTTTATAGAAAAAAAAGTAGACAAAATTTCTTTTAAAATGCTGGGTCGAAAAATTTTTTGAGTTAAACATTGACCGAAATATAGCCACTCGAATATATCTTTTTTTTTTCGATTTTTATCCCTCTTATACAAATATTACTGCTAAAATATTACTCCTAGTCCACTAATTTTTTTGATTAATTTTAATGATTGTAAATAATAATTGTAATTTGATGATTCCACACAATGTTTTGTCACGGATAATAAATAATTACTTATTATTATTATTATTGTTTTCAATCTCATTTTGTTGAAAAAATTATTATTTTACTCAATAAAAAAAGGTATTTTAAGGTTTATTGGTTGACTAGCCGTTACCCGTGGCTTCGTCCACGTATATTTCGAATTACGATTTATTATCCCCTACGCGAGAAATTCTCCTCCTGCGAAGCAAAACCGGACTGGTGGTGTTTATTCGCTCGAATTTTATTAATACATTACCCACTCGCTTGGCTCGTTCGCTCGAATTTTATTTGATTTGTTTATTCGCTCGAATTTTATTAATACAGTTACCACTCGCTTCGTTCATTCGCTCGAATATTAATAATACATTACTCACTTGCTTCGCTCGTTCGCTCGAATATTATTAATACATTACTCACTTGCTTCGCTCGTTCACTTGAATATTATTAATATCTACATTACTCACTCGGTTCGCTCGAATTTTATTAATACATCATTGCTCACCTACGTTAAATAAGGAACTCCTGTGCAAAATTTCATGCTTCTAACTTCAAAAATGATGAACTTCTATACAAACTTTAATCTCCTATTTAATCCCCTTAGGGGATAAATTTCCAAAACTTTTTTCTTAGTGATCACCTACGTTATATTATAAGAAACTCCTGTGGAAAATTTCATGTTTGTAACTTCAAAAATGACGAACTTCCGTACAAACTTTCATCCCCTATTTAACCCTCTCAGGGCTTGAATTTCGAAAAATCCTTTCTTAGTGGGTGCTTACGTCACAAAAGGAACGTACTGTCCAAATTTCAAGTTTATATCTTCAGTGGTTTGACCTGAGCGTTGTCTGTCAGTCAATCGAAAAAAAAAGCATGTTCGAGTGGCAAAAAATTTTTTCGACCCAGTATTTTAAAGGAAATTTTGTCTCTTTTTTTCTATAAAGCAATGCCTATACCTATCTCTGACCCAAAAAAGTTATAGGCAAAAAAGCAAAAAAAAAATATAAAAATTCGGAATTTTGGCTTTTTTTCTTTTTCTTTCAACATTTTTGGCATAAAAAAATGTTTTAAATTTTAAATTTTTTAAATAAGCCATTTCGATGGGAAATTCAATTCTCTACAAAAAGTTTCATATAAAGTAGGTATATCGAAATTTTGCTTCGTTTGCAAGATATATTGAATGTCAACAATTTTATCAAACGAAAAGAAACCACCGATTCCACCAACTTCAAGGCAACTTCTCCATCAGAAATTAAAGTAATAATAAAAGAACTTAAAGTTAAAAAAGCTCCTGGTCATGATCTAATTACGAATATAGTACCTACTTAAACACTTAGCCGAAAAGGCACTTGCATTCCTGGCAACATTATTCAATAGCTGTCTACGAATCGGATACTTTCCGCAAGCATGGAAACATGCAGAAATCATAGTTTTTCACAAACCTGCTAAGCCATCTCACTTCGTGATGAGCAGCTACCGTCCTATAAGCCTGCTTCCATCACTAAGCAAGCTATTCGAAAAAGTAATAAAAATTCGCCTTGAACACCACATAAACGCAGAACATTATAATCCCACCTACGCAATTCGGATTCCGTTCCCACCATTCCACTACTCATCAACTTCTCCGCTTAACTGAAATAATCAACCGAGGATTTGAAGACAAAAGCTATACCACTGCAGTTTTCCTAGATGTTGAAAAGGCATTTGACAAAATCTGGCAAGAAGGCTTACTCTACAAACTGAAAACCACCAATCTCCCAGAATATCTCTATAACACAATTGTATCCTTTTTGGATAAACGAACATTCAGCGTTAAAATAAACACGGCTATATGTTAGGTATTTATAATAAAACAATATTATTATAAATTAACAAAAAAAGTAATTCTTTATTTTATTAAATGTTACGCAGTTTAGTGTCAAAATTATACTAACTTCTTCAATTTTTATAATACAAAGATATTTTAATTGATAGGAATTTTTTACATTACATAATATGATCGCATAATTAAAAATACAGTTTTTTTCCATAAAGTTGTATCCCAACACTATATCAGAAAGAAAACCCATTAGGGCTGGAGTCCCACAAGGTTCTGTCCTCGGTCCTATCCTCTCAACATCTACGCAGCAGATATCCCAGACATGATCAATACAGAAATAGCCTTGTTTGCCGACGACACAGTAATAATAAGACAAAATTCCGACCTCGAAACTTCAATAGAAAATCTCCATAGTTCCGTTGACGAATTTATCGAATGGACTTCGAAATGGGCAATCAAACTAAATTCAACTAAATGTAAAGTAAAAATTTTTACCCTTCGTCGATATCGCGAACCACCTAAAATAAAAATTAACAACGAGGAAATTGCATACAATTCCAAAAATGATACTGTTAAATATCTCGGCGTGCATTTCGACAACAGGCTAACATGGAATCAGCATGTTAAAAACAAACTCAAAGAGAGTAATGTACGGCTGTACTCACTGTATCCATTAATAAACAAAAAAACATCTCTAAGCATCGAGTGTGGCTTACTAATGTACAAAAGTTTTTTGAGACCTATCTTTACGTATGCTTGCCTAGTTTGGCAAACGATATCAAAAAGCAATTTAGACAGACTGCAAAAATTTCAAAATAAGACGCTGAGAAAAATCTTAAAAGCTCCCTGGTTTATTCGCAACACACAAATTCATAAAGAGCTAGGCATCCCAAACATCAGAGATTTTATTGAAGCTACCACCAGGAAATTTCTCTCTAGAATTACAAACTGTCCAAGCGCCCAGTACTTCCAGCTAGGCACGAAAACCGCTAATCCACGACTCAAGAGAAGAAGACTTCCCCAAGACAACATAATAACATAACAATACTTCGAAATAAATAATCAACAGTTCGCAGTAATATTAATTAATTAAGGTTGATACTTACCTTTAGTTCTTATCTAATGTCATTATGTATATTATTATATTGATACCTACACTGTGCATAGCTGGTGCCAGCTGACCCAGTGAAATAAAAGTAAAAAAAAAATATATAATGAAAAAACTGAAAAGGGTGCATTTTTGCCCCTATCTCCAATTTCCACCCTCTAATTTAATAGCACTCCGCGGTTTTTTCTTCTTAAAAAAACCCGTGAAGGTCTTAGTCCCTTATTGCCCTGTTTTTTAGAACATAATCAAAAGCCTATATCTTTAGTTACAATGTAAGAAATTAATAGCTAATTTACAATACAACATAATTTATGTTGTATTCTAAAGAGTTTACAGACAGTCAAACTTGTATCACGATCATTGTGGTGCAGATAGTATGCTTGACAATGTCTGTTCTAGATAATGCAATAATTTTGCATAATTTTTATTTTGTCTTATGTCGGGTTTATAGTACATTTAACATGCTGTTTTGTTAATCGCTGTTAAATTTTTACGCATAAAACATACGATATAACCACAGAAATAACAGCGAATTAACATAATAACGTGATTAAAAAGTTGCTTCTAAATAAAAGTATAAGAAACCAAATAAAAGCATTGTTAGAAAATGGAATTTGGATGAAAACTTTCAAATTGAATTTTTATTTTAATTTGTGAATCAATGTTTTCCTCAATGTAGGTACTCTTTTGAATTAATTTTCAGAGATTGTTTTCATAACGACATTTCATTTTCCCGCAAAGATAAGAAAAGGAAGTATGTTAGACAAAGTTAGGTTCATTAAAGAAAGAAAGAAATGATGTAGTAAATTCTTGAGAAATAATGTTGAAAACTGTTTCTGCATTATTAAAATTACTGTCTATAATATAGACAACTCAAAAAATCACGCAACATTTTTGGATTTCTAATACGCCCGTCATGGCTACAAGTAAGCACTAGACTGACCGTGTCTGTCACGCATTTTAATCAAGCTTGCGTATTATTTAATATTATTATTTAATATTTTCTTAGCATCAGCTACCCAAGCCTTCATTCAGACGCATCTATATCTAGTAATAATCTATTCTAATACTAGCCGTTACCCGTGGCTTCGCCCACGTATTTTACGATTACAATTTATTATCCCCACCGCCGGGCTGGTAGTGTTTATTCGCTCGAATTTTATGATACATAACTCACTCGCTTCGCTCGTTCGCTCGAATTTTATTAATACATTACTCACTCGCTTCGCTCGTTCACTTGAATATTATTAATATGTATATTACTCACTCGCTTCGCTCGTTCGCTCGAATTTTATTAATACCTACATTACTCACTCGCTTCGTTCGTTCGTTTGAATATTAATTATTCCTTCTTCACTCGTTCGCTTGATTATTATTAATACATAACTCACTCGCTTCGCTCGTTCGCTCGAATTTTATTAATACATGACTCACTCGCTTCGCTCGTTCGTTTGAATATTAATGATACAGTACTTACTCGCTTCGCTCGTTCGCTCGAATTTAATTAATACATTACTCACTCGCTTCGCTCGTTCGCTCGAATATTAATAATACATTACATTTGTTATCCCCCCCGCGAGAATCTCCCCCCCCTAAATTTGTTATCCCCCCCGCGTAAATCTTCCCCCCAATTTGTAACCCCCCCGCGTAAATCTTCTCCCCTAATTAGTTATCCCCCGCGTGAATCTTCCCCCTAATTTGTTATCCACCTGCGTAGCTTTCTATTAGTGAAAGAATTTTTAAAATTGGTTTGGTAGTTCCAAAGATAAAACAAAAACAAATCTATCCCACGGGAACCGTTAATTTTTCCGGGATAAAAAGTAGCCTATAACATTCTCTGCCTCCTAAACTACCACTATGCAAAAAATCATGTCGATCCCTTGCTCTGTGAAAAACAAAAACAAAACTATCCCACTGGAACCGTACATTTTTCCGGGATGAAAAGTAGCCTATGTGCTATTCCAGACTATAATCTATCTCTGTGCCAAATTTCATCCAGATCCGTTCAGCCGTTCTGGCGTGATTGAGTAACAAACATCCATACATCCATCCATACATCCAAACTTTCACGTTTATAATATTAGTTAGATTAGATTAGATAATTTAAAAATATAATTAAGGTTATTTCTAAAATTGAAAAATTTGCGACACAAAATGTCACAATATTTATAGATACAGATACTCACTCGCTTCGCTCTTTCGCTCGAATATTATTAATACATTATTTCTTATTGCTCACCTACGTTATATAAGGAACTCCTGTGCAAAATTTCATGCTTCTAACTTCAAAAATGACAAACTTACATACAAACTTTCATCCCCTATTTAGCCCCCTTAGGGGATGCATTTTCAAAAATCCTTTCTTATTGCTCACCTACGTAATATAAAGAACTCCTATGCAAAATATCATGCTTCTAACTTCAAAAATGACGAACTTCCATGCAAACTTTCATCCCCTTTTTAGCCCCCTTAGGGGATGAATTTTCAAAAAAAAATTTCTTAATGCTCACCTAATTTATATAAGAAACTTCTGTGCAAAATTTCATGCATCTAACTTCAAAAATGACGAATTTCCATACAAACGTTCATCCCCTATTTAACCCCCTTGGGGGTTGAATTTCGAAAAATCCTTTCTTATTGCTCACCTACGTAATATAAGAAACTCCTGTGCAAAATGTCATGCTTCTAACTTCAAAAATGACGAACTTCCATGCAAACTTTCATCCCCTTTTTAGCCCCCTTAGGGGTTGAATTTTCAAAAAAAAATCCTTAGTGCTCACCTACGTTATATAAAAAACTTCTGTGCAAAATTTCATGCTTCTAACTTCAAAAATGACGAATTTCCATACAAACTTTCATCCCCTATTTAACCCTCTTAGGGGTTGAATTTCAAAAAATCCTTTCTTAGTGGGTGCCTACGTCACAAAAGGAACCTACTGTCCAAATTTCAAGTTTATATCTTCAGCGGTTTGACCTGAGCGTTGTCTGTCAGTCAGTCAGTCAGTCAGTAACGGAACTGTTTTATATATACAGGATGTCCTCAGAGACACTAAACACATGCCTACCACATGTTCCTGAGACCAAAATAAGCCGATTTAAGCAAACTTACCTTCTTACAAAATTGCTTAGTTTGAGCGCTATACGGCCCTGAAGTTACAATTTTGAAATCGTTTTTTTGTTATAAATTTAAAACGGCTTGTGCGATTTTGCTAAGATTTGGCACGTTGACATAGTTTTATGGAACAAAAAAACCCATGTTAAAATTATGATTAATATTAATCCATAGGCGTAGAAATCGGGTTTTTTAATATTTGACGGTTCAAATTTCTACGCCAATGGAAGAAAAGGGGTTTAAGTATAAAATTTAGAATCAGTAACTTATTTGCTACAAAAAAGATACTCTTAATAAGACTCGATTACTCTCATGGTTTTTGAGAAATTTGTATTTTAATAATAAGGTACTCAATAATAATACGTTACTCCCCCCAATAACAACCAACTTGCAACTAACGGAAACGACAAAAGCAGATACTCACCCGTTAATCCTAAAAAATAAAACCATAAGTATTCTAAATCAATACGAAAACCACGTCCATATATATACAGATGGATCAAGATCTAACAACGAAACGGCATGCGCATTTACCATTCAAGGAGATATCCACAAATTTAAACTAAATCCAATTGATAGTATATTTACAGCCGAACTATTCGCCATAAAAGCCAGTTTAAAATCCATCCAAGAAGAAATAACCAACGAACAAATCCTAATCATAAGCGACTCACTCAGTTCCCTTACAGCGATCAAACAGACAAACTCGAAATTCATCATTGTACAAGACATACGACAACTCATACAGGACCTAACTCTCAAAAATACCTCAGTCACGTTTCTATGGGTCCCTTCCCACGTTGGGATAATGGGAAACGAGTTAGCAGACTACAGCGCAAAAGAAGCCCTAACCTCCGAGACCCCCACACAAGAAAAGTCAACGAGCATCCAAGATATAAAGAATCATATAAAAAACACTATCCACCTAAAATGGCACGAATATTGGGAAAATATAACGAACAACAAGCTAAGGAAAATTAAAGACAAACCAATCTTTTGGAATAACCCTACAAAACTAAACAAGCCGTGAGGTGGGTCGTTTATTAGAACTAAAGTGCGACCCTTGAGGTCCACACGACGAACTTCCCAGTTTGATAAATATTTAATAATAATAATTAAATTAGATATTACACAGAAAAGGAATCATTTTAATCATTAAAACATCAATAATTAAAAAAAAAAAAAAAAAAAAAAAAAAACGGCTGAACCGATTTTTATAAAATTTATGTCGGATCAAAATGACGTTAACACGCCTCGATTGACACCCTTACGAAGTCGATATAATTTTTTATTCGCGAGATATTGCGTAAAATCTACTTTTTTGGAGGTTATTTGGTTAAGAAAAAAGAACGGCTGAACCGATTTTAAAAAAATTCCTTTCAGATCATATTTACGTTAATACGCGTCGATTGGCACCCCAACGTAGTCGATATCATTTTTCGTTCTCGAGATTTCGTCTTAGAAAGAAATGGACACATACGTACGTACGTACGTACGTACGTACGTTCGTACGTACGTACGTACACACACACACACACACACACACACACACAGACATCTTTCTAAAAGTAGTGTAAAAATAGTGTAGTGACCTTGAAATATAAAATTTTTTTTTCCTTTTTGATTTCGATTTTCGGACCCATTACAATAACTTCCAGTGGGAAGTTAATAGACAGGAAGAAACAACAATCACCAGACTACGACTAGGACACAGTAAACTGACACACTCTTACCTTATGGCGAAAGAAGACCCTCCAGTATGCACTCACTGTAACAAACCCATCACCGTAGAACACATACTGATCGAATGCCCCGCATACTCTATCCAGAGAACTGCTGCTGGACTTGAACAGAACCTGCGCGACGTGCTGAAAAATGAAGAGAAAAATATCAAACAACTTATACAATATCTATACGCAACAAATCTAATAACAAAGATATAACAAATAACTCCTCCAATCTCCATACTTACCAACTCCGACAACCGCCAACCAGTGGCAACTAATAATTAAGTACTATATGTAAAAAATATCATAGCTGAAATAATATACTTACCTTAATGTAACTAAATTGTATCAGTGCTAATGACCTTAAGGTCGATGCACACATTGTTTTTGTTAATAAAAAAAAAAAAAAAATTAGCAAAAAAAAATTAAAAAAAAAAAAAAAAAAAATAATACGTTGATAATAATAAGTTGATCAATAAACAAATAAGATGGCCATGCTTTTTTCTAACAATAAAACTGGAGATAATGAAGAAGTTATGCACAGAGTAAATTAATTTTCTTCGTCGTATAAATCTTTGTATGCGTAAAAATGGTGGCGTATTATTTAATATTATTATTTAATATTTTCTTAGCATCAGCTACCCAAGCCTTCATTCAGACGCATCTATATCTAGTATTAATCTATACTATTATTATAAAGAGGTAAACTTTGTGTGTTTGTTTGTTTGTAATGGATAAACTCAAAAACTACTTAACTGATTTTAAAAATTCTTTCACTAATAGAAAGCTACGCAGGGGACAGGTCGCTAGTATTATATAAAAGAAGAAGTTTGTATTTTGTAACCTTAACTAATTTGAAAAGTTCTTTCAATTTTTTAAAACCTCTTTCTGGACGACTAACATAGGCTAGACAGATAGATAATTTTTTTTGTGAAACATATACAGAATGTTTTTTAAGTTGATTTTTTCCTTTTACCAGGAAATAGAGCTAAAAATAAGCATTTTTTTCATTTCCCATTTTTCATAAATATCAAAACTAAAGGAGGTACCTACAGTATGTTAAAGTTTCAAATGAAAAACTAAAATTACTAGACAAAAATTAAACTGAACTTAATCTTTAAAAGATAATATGTTCCAAATTATCACATTTCACGCCTGTGTACGTTCACTATTTTTCTCTGTGAATTAACTTATGCTTATATTTTGGGAAACAATAAAAGCTAACATCACTATTTTTTTTATGTATTATTACAATTAATAATGCAGCATTTACGAATTGTCATTTTTTACTTTTGATTTTATATCAGTACATGACGTCACTGACGTGCCCTAAGAATGCCAGCTTTTGCCGCTAAGCGCGCACGGTCGTTCAGCGCCTCCCTTCCAAGCAGCTGCGCATAGCGAATAATATTATGTGAGTGCTAAATTTTTAATTAAATCGATAATAATATAATTTTTAGAAGAGAAAAAAACAATTTTATCAGCCATTCCAAAGATTTTTTATATGTACCATTTATTTTTATAAAAATTTGCATTTTTCACATTAATTTTTCAGGTATTCGTGGACTTTATATACAAATTAAAGCTAAAATAATTATTTTATCATTTTTGACCGATGTAATTTTGTAATGGTATAAAGATATGAGAAATCACCGATTTTCGGACATAGGTACATTATTTCGAAAGCTTTTCTATGCAGTGCTAAAAGAAACGACTCAATAATATAATCAAAATATTTTTAAAAAACATGCATTGCCTTAAATTATTGTAACGTACCATATAATATTATAATTAAGTTATGTATTATATTTATATACAGTGCTAAATTGATTGTAATTTTAATAAATTTTTTATTTTATACATTTTGTGTGATTGTTTTGCCTTTTATCTCATGTATAAGCAATAAATTATAATTACATATGTATGAAAAACAGTGACATCACATTTGAATTGCCGCCAAAATAGATTTAGTTCACCTTCCGAGCAACAGACTTTTTGTCTTAAGTGATAACATGATCGTTACGCGTCTATAGTACTAAGTGGTTTGTGTGCTGCTCTACTTAGAGGTTATAACAGTCTGTCCAGAAATAGTATGGAGTTATAAATGTTATTATTCCATAATATTTCAGGACAGACTATAGTTGGGTCCCTCTAGCACTTACGCGCAAGATATGATCTTTGCGAATTAAAAAACAATGGTTAAAATAAAAAATTACGAAATTGCTCTTACAGAAATTGTTATATTGGTATTTTATTCTCTTCTGGAATGTTTTTCAGAGCACAAGGCACTTCCAAATGGTCAACTTGAGGACAAAAATTGAGTTTTCAAAACATGTCACAAAATACAATTTATCAAGTTTTATTTAATAATATTCTTCAATATAGTCATAATACAAAATATATAATATAGTACAATATAATAAAATATAATCTAATATAATAACAATA